>JARQOC010000006.1:63963681-65254510 GCA_033576535.1 Allobates femoralis | reverse complement strand
TCTGATCAATCTTGCTGGTGAAGTGTGTTGCAAAGTCTTCTGCAGAAATACGAGAAGTAGGAGGGGGTAGTGGGGGGCGAAGGAGGGAGTTAGGGGTACATCACACACAGCAATATCGCTGAAATCAGCGACCTCACCAGCGATATCGCTGTGTGCGAAAAGCAGCAGCGACAGGGCCACTGCTGCGAGGTCGCTGATCGTTACACAACGATCAGGATAATTTTTTGCTCGTTGGTCTCCCGCTGTGCAGCACGCATCGGTGTGTTTGACGGCGGAAGACCAACGAGTGCCGGTCCCGAGAATGCAGGGAGCCGGCACGGGCAGCAGCCGCAGCCACAGTGGTGTGCACCCGGCTGCGCAGTGCACGCTGGGACATGTAGTCATAAGACTACATGTCCCAGCGTGCACTGCGCCGTCGGGTTCACAGCGCGCC
Source organism: Allobates femoralis (assembly GCA_033576535.1). NCBI lineage: Eukaryota > Metazoa > Chordata > Amphibia > Anura > Aromobatidae > Allobates > Allobates femoralis. The sequence continues at coordinate 65,254,077 of JARQOC010000006.1, read as the reverse complement.
CGATGTGTAACCAGGGTACACATCGGGTAATTAAGCACAGCGCTGTCCTGGTTACCCGCTGTGTACCCTGGTCACCAGCCTGTAAGCGGGAGAAGGCTGGTAACCAAGGTACACAGTGGGTAACTAGGACAGCGCTGTGCTTAGTTACCCGATGTGTACCTTAGTTACAAGACTTACCCAGCGATGTGGAGGTCGGCTCTCTGGTCCCAGGTCGCTGAGGAGATCTGCCTGTTTGACAGCTCCCCAGCGACCACACAGTGATGTTCCAGTGATCCTGGACGTTGTCGGGTCGCTGGAACATTGCTGTGTGTAACGGCACGCTTAAACGTGTTGAATAACTTCCTGGGGTTGTGAGACAAAGAGGATATGAGGGTAAGGAAGTCATTCTGTTTAGTGGTGGGAAGTGCTGACTTGAATGTTAGAAGTGCTTGTTTGAATGCTGTGTAGTCTTCTTGTGAATGAGTTTTCTTCCAGAGCCGGTCAGCAACCCTAGATGCCCGCCGCAGCTTTTTAGTGGTGTCTGTGTGCCAGGGTTGTCAACAATGGTCAGATGCCTGTACCTATTGCATATGGGAAATTTAAAGGGGTCTTCCAGTTTCAAAAACTTCTTCTCCCATGGCTGCAATTTTGTTTTTTCTAACAAACACTGATGTTTATTCACCCTCACTGGGTCCAGCGTTGAGTCTCTACCGCTGCTTCCGATGTCTGTTATTGTGTACACCGTTAACGTCATATTGACAGCGCTGTAGTCGATAAAAGAGCTTAGTGGCTTTGCAGTATGGAAAGTACGAGCCTCTGAGCTCACTGATTGTGAGTTGGTTGACAGGGTAGGGGGTACTCGGATACCGAGACAGGGGGTTCACTTCGGTGGTTATCACGGCTGGTCGGTTCCCAGTTCCGTGCCCTGGACCCTCAGTGACGGGGAGGGGGTGATTATGATGGGGGAATTGTAACGTGACGCCACCTGTGGTACCTGGTAATAGGGTCACCAGTGCAGCGGTCGGCCGCTGAGGTGATGGGAATGCAGCTTTGGTAGTACAGCTCCCCCAGGTGGAGCTTTACCTCAGGGCAGCGGGGTGTGATGAGGGGAGTAGTAGTACCAGTTCTGTTGTGAACGCTGCAGGCGGCGGTGTGAAGCAGGCACACACACACAATACTCTTTGTTTCGGTACCTTTTTACTGATGTTTGGTAACAGGCACGGTCCAGGAGGGTAACCAGGTTATCGGTGCAGTTTGGGACGTCCACTTTGGAGAGTTGCGAGGCCTCCTCTGTTAGTGTTTGCAGTAATTTGAGGAAAGTTCTGGATGTTACTCCACAACCAAAATGAGGACCTTGCTGTGGGGATCCCTATTCTCCTCTTGGGCCCCATGTCCTATGCTTGGTCAGGTCTGGTGTCTTGCTTTCTTTTACTTCAGGGGGACTCAGGGGACTAGATCCTCCTGGTCTGTCCGGGCTTTCTCTGCTACCACTAGATTAATAGCAGCTTCGGACTCCGGTGTCCGGGTGGGCTAAAGGGATCTCAGATCTGTTCCCTTCTTCTGTCTTCCTACCTCTTCTACAGGCCTCCATCCCTCTCTCTAGGGTGCTGCACAGCTGGGTCAGGTTTCCTGATTCTGGGCCTAGCTTGGTCCCAGCAACCAGCTCTTTCCAGTCCTTACACTTTGCTGTCTCACTGGAACTAACTGACTCCTCCCCTCAGGCCTGGATCCTTATAGGGGATCTGGCTTAAAGACAGCTGGTGGGGCTCCCCCTCCAGGTCTGGGGTGGAAGGTGTTGTGTGCCAAGGTGTACATCCCTCCCTGCACCGGTGGGTCCTGTGGCAATCCCCCGCAGGGGTGCCACAATTGTCTGCAGTGCTGTTGATGTAAACAATAAGGCCACGTGCACACTGAGTATTTGGTGAGTTTTTTTATCTCAGTAAGTCCAAACCAGGAGAGGAACAATCAGAGGAAAGGTATAATAGAAACAAGTCACCACTTCTGTATTTATCACCCACTTCTAATTTTCAAATACTGAGGTAACATACCGACCAAATACCCACCGTGTGCATGTGGCCTTATACTTTCCCACTGGGTATACTCAGATAACTACATTTAGGCCACATGTACACATTATTTCTTGCATTTTTACCTCAGTATTTGTAAATTAAACCAGGACTGGAACAATAAGAGGAAAAGTATAAAAGAAACACGTCACCACTTCTGTATTTTCTTCCCATTCCTGGGATTTAAAACAAACTACTGCTGGGGAACAGGAGTTTTCCAAAACCTAAAGTACATCTTATCTTAGGTAGGCAGGAAGAGGTTTGGCTATGCATGGTGTTGGGTACTTGCTAGAATACTGAAAATATTTCTCTCTTTTATAACCTGGAAGTAAAGAGTCGCCTTCCAAAATGACTCATTTTACTATGGTTTCTAGGCATTGTTCACATTACTTTTTGAGTCCTCTCATGGAGGCCAGTAAGGAGTAATTCCTTACCTCCCCCGCCCCCCCTCCCTCTCCCCTTATCTCCGCTGAAGACTTTGCCTCCTTCTTCAAAGAAAAGATTGACAGAATCAGAGACAGCTTTGACCCACTGTCCCCACAGGCTCCCCTCTCGCCTATACTGTCCTCTCCTTCCACCAGCTGCTTCCCCCCATAACTGAAGATCAACTCTCCTTCCTCCTGTCAAAATCACACCTTACCACAAGCGTCCACAACCAGCTCCCATCCCACCTCATTCCCAACCTCACCTCTTTTATCAGCCCAGCCCTAACTCATCTTTTTACCCCATCACTTACGACTGGCACCTTCCCCTCAGCCTTCAAACACGCCCTGATCACACCCATCCTCAAAAAACCCTCTCTCGACCCCTCTTCTGTCTCCAACTATCGCCCCATATTTCTCCTCCCTTTTGCCTCTAAACTACTTGAACAGCATGTACTCTCAGAGCTGTCCTCTCCTCTGCTCCCTCTTCGACCGCCTGCAATCTGGCTTACGACCTCTCCACTCTACTGAAACTGCCCTGACTAAAGTCACCAATGGCCTACTCACTGCCAAAAGTAAACGTCACTACTCTGTCATCCTCCTCCTCAACCTATCCGCCGCCATCGACACTGTTGACCACTCCCTTCTACTTCAGATCCTGGAATCTCTTGGCATCACAATCACAGACCTTGCCCTCTCTTGAATCTCCTCATACTTAACGGCCGGACCTTCATCGTTACCCATTCCCACACCTCCTCTTCACCCTACCCCCTATCTGTCGGGGTCCCCCAGGGCTCAGTTCTGGGACTGCTACTCTTCTCAATCTACACTCTCGGACTAGGACAACTCATTGAGTCTCACGGCCTCCAGTACCACCTCTACGCCGACGACACCCAAATCTACTTGTCTGGACCTGACCGCCTCTCTACTACATTCCACAATGCCTGTCCGCCATCTCATCTTTCTTCTCCGCTCACTTCCTTAAGCTGAACCTGGACACAACTGAGTTCATTGTCTTCCCCCGCAAGCCGCTCCCCCTCACTACCTGACCTATTCATTGTTGTCAATGACTGCTCTCTCTCCCCAGTCCCCCTTGCCAAGTGCCTGGGGGTTTTCCTCTACTCTTCCCTCTCCTTCAAGCCCCACATCCAGGCCCTCGCCACCTCCTGCCATCTCCAGCTCAAAAACATGTCCCGGATCCGCACTTTTCTTGACCACGACACTGCTAAAACCCTTATTCACACTCTCATCATCTCACGCCTTGACTATTGCAACCTCCTGCTCTCTGGCCTCCCTGCTACCTCCCTTGCACCTCTCCAATCTATCCTAAACTCTGCTGCCCGTCTAATCCATCTGTCCTCCCGCTACTCCTGTGTCTCCCTCCTCTGCCAAGCCCTTCATTTGCTCCCTGCTTCCCAGAGATCCCGGTTTAAAACATTAACCATGACATACAAAGCCATCCACAACCTGTCCCCTCCATACATTTCCGACATGGTCTCCCGATACCTACCCTCGTGCAACCTGCGATCCTCCCAAGACTCCTCCTGTACTCCCCCCTCATCTCTTCTTCGCACAACCGCATTCAGGATTTCTCTGGAACTCTCTGCCCCAACACATCAGACATTCTCCTACCCTGGGAACCTTCAAAAGAAGCCTAAAGACACACCTCTTCCGCCAAGCCTACAACCTCCTATGAGAATCGGTCCACCCACCGCCTCATGACCGGCACCTCCCTCTCCTACTGTATCCCCACCAGCCCCTCGTAGATTGTGAGCCCTCGCGGACAGGATCTTCTGCCCTCTTGTATCTGTACGACCAAATTGTCCACATTTATTGTACTTATCCTTGTCTGCCCTTTTAGCATTTAAAGCGCCATGGAATTTAATGGCGTTATATAAATAAATAATAATAATAACAATAATAATGAAACCCGCTATATAGGCAAGCAATAGGATACGTCACTCATATAAACTGTATGGATGTATTTTTTGTTTTAATTTATTTACTGCATACATTTGGAGAATTGTGACCTGGGCCTAATTCTTTCTACTTTCTCCTAGATGAAATCCTATATAGTAAGATGAAGCACATCCATCTGTTCTATACAGTAACAACTTTGATGCACAGGATTGAAGGGAACCAACCAGTAGGATTTAGGGCTATAAAGGGAAGCCGATGCTTTACAGGCACTGGGATGCTGAATACAATCATACCTTTACTCAGTGGGCATGCCTTTCAGCTGTAAGCCAAACCCTCCCTCCTCCCTTTCATCTGTACTTTCAGTTTTGTCAGGCACCCTGTGGCTGGTGTATAGTGACAGTGTGCAGGAGCCAGAAACTGAAAGTTGAGATGAGGTAGGGGGAAAGGTTTGGTTTACAGCCAAAAAGCATGCCCACAGAGTAAAAATAAAAACAACCCCAAGAGTTTTATGACACTTTTCTCTGCAATCAAACACAGAATCATTCAAGTAAAGGTATGATTGCATTCAGCATTCCATTGCCTGTAAGGCACTGGCAAAACGTTATAGCACTAAATTCTGCTGGTTGGTTCCCTTTAATCTGGGGTTAGGGGGTTGCTGACTTCTAGAATCAGTGCCACACTTGTCTGAGGTCTGTATCTAGTATTACAGCTCACCTTTACTGCTCACTTTAATTTACTCCAAAAAGAGGTCTAGCGTAATGTAGACTAGTGACAATAGGGTTTCACATTTTCGGATGGGTAAGCAAGTGTTTACAGACTCATACTGCTATGGAATAGATTTATTATGTACAGTGCTGCATGCTAACAGTTACAGGCGTCCTCTATGTACCTTGGTCCGGCATGCAGCGTGCATACTCCTGACGAGTCTGGTTGTATTGGGACAAAATCATATGCGTGTTCCCATCAGCCTGGCTGCTTAATGCCCTTATTAAAGTATAAAAAAAAATCAAGAAAATGTAGTGAATTGTGATATGTAGCATGATGCTGTAGACGCTGCAGACACCTCCATAACTTTTATTTACATCTAAGATCAGTGCATTTCCAGCAAATCAAGGCACAATAGTTGGCATGCATTGTCATTTCCATAGTTTCTTCCATCGCTGCCTCTTTTTCCAAATAGCTGGTCATAGACATTAGAGATCTGTAGGCTGTCCATAGACATTTGGCTATAAAAGGGGATACCCCTGCCTGTATGAGCCGACGAGGTCAGTCTACATCACTGCGTATTGGCCATATATGAAGCCCAAAATTCATTCATTAATACATTTCCAAAATATCCCTTTTGTGTTTTTTATTTTCTATAATTTTCCATTTGGGGCAAAAGATCCTACCATAATGTCTATGGGCAGCTAAAGACGGACCCCATTATGGCAGCACCTAGACCATATCTTTCCTGACATATAACATTGGAACGATTGATTGCTAGTCATAGGTAGTTCTGAACATTAATGACGTCATTAGATATACAATATAAAGTTATAACCACTGCTGTTGCTGAAGGTACAAACATGCCAGGAATAAGACATTCTGCTGTCATGCAGGTCATCTAATACCATCAAAATACCCATGCCAATCATATACTACATTTCCAAACTAAAGTTTACATTTAATTTTTTCATATATATAAATAATTTCATATGATTCCTCATTGGAGCCTGTGGATTCATGAAGCGTGTATACAAAATAGTGTTCACATACACAGTGGAGTATATGTGCATGCAAGATGCCCCGAATCAGCAAGCACATCAGTTATACACAATGGGAGGAAACATTCAGTATAGAGTTAGTGATTTGGAAATAATTATATTTTTATTACCCTCATTTTATCACATGATCACATTATAAATTACCCCGTTTGGGGTGGGAACAATAAAACACTTCTGCAGCTAATAGAGGGAACCCTAAAGAAAAGATCCATATTAGCGTCCCTTTTATGGTGCCGGGCTTTCCCAAAGTTCTGGTGTTTGTTTGACCATTCAACACTGTTCGGCTAAGTTCCCACGGTCGCTGACTTTATTGGACCAGTCATGTCTGAAAATTGCAGGTGTGACCAGCTAAATGGGCTCAGTGGACATGTGCCGAAGCTGCCTGCTATTTACAAGCCCTAGTCTGGTCCATAAATCGGACCGAACTACAGCATGCTGTGTTTTCTTTTTCATCCGGACCTGAAGTCTATGTGAACTGTAGTCTATGTGCTAGTGCACACAAGCAACATTGGCCCAGGTGCTGTACACATTATGTCCATCATTTTTATAAATACAGCACACGGACAAAAAAATATTAATGTGCACGTACCCTTACCATGATTACTTGGCCACTCTCACCCATACTCACCCAAATTTGTTCCACCAGTGAGGGGTGGTCTACTACAGGGAAAAGGATCAATCAAACTGGTATCACTTTGAAAGAGAACAACAAATTCTCCATATTTGTCAAGTACACCATGGCAAACAAGAGGTGTCCTCAGTATGGCATCATAAAAGACACCTGGTTTTCAGACCCCCGTTGTTCCCCAATCCCGGTAACTTTTCGGCTTGGCCAAATGTTTGTTTTCTAAGGGTAGAGCTGCATATCTCCTAATTAACAAGAAGGTGAAGCGCTAAAATTCTAACGACCTGACCTTTATCTCCCAAACATCATCTACCGGGAGGACATCATATACCATATAGACCATCTGCCGAGCCCTCCAAACGTCACTCTAAAAAATATTACCCCGAGCAGGTGTATAGTGCCCAGATTCCTCTCTTTCACAGCGTAAAAAATATTAGGCCTTTAGTATCTGCATATTAGGAAACTAAATAGTCACCTATACTCTAAAATCTAATAATTATTGGTTGTTTACAATGACAATCATTATTTCTGATGGTCAACTAGCTATAGACCGTAGATAGTTGGTTGACCAGTAACATCTGATTTCTGAGATTTACCCTCTCTGTATATTTTTGGTTGGTGTGTAATGGTCAGCACAATGTTCATTATTAACTCATGTACAAATGCACATAAGTGATTTATTTTTTTGATAATCTGTTGGACTCGAGCCATAATGCGTAAGCAGCACATAATAAATGAGCAGCCTTTGTCTTCGACAAACACCACACATGGTCATATCTGGTATTGCAGCTTACACCTGTTCAACTAAACAGGACTGAGATGTAACAGACACAGATCATGGACCACACTGGAGATGTTTTTGGAAGAAAGCAGCCATGACTGCCAATATGATTCCCGTTGGTAGGTTTGTTAGATATCTTAGACCCCCGGCTTGAGACGTCCACGAATCAAGTGCTATATTTTAAGTCTATGACCACTTCTGTCAGCCAACATTGATCTAGATCAGGGGTGGGGAACTCCAGGCCTCAAGGGCTGCCAACAGGTCATGTTTTAAGGGTTTCCTTAGTATTGCACAGGTGATAATATAATCCCCTGCTCAGGTGATTATTCCAACCCCACCCCAGTGCAATCCTAAGGAAATCCTGAAAACATGCACTGTTAGAGGCCATTGAGGCCTGGAATCCTGATCTAGATCCTGGAACTCCTGATCTAGATTGTTCAGCGTGTTGTAAATTGTATCTGTTAAGAGGAGGATCAGACCTCTGCAATATTTGGCAGCAGCAATGGCACCGATTTATGAATTGGGAAATGGATCACTAAGTGTAAGTGACCTTTCACCCTACATGGCCACCCATGTAGAAGCAAAATTCATCAACACGGGATCTACTAGATCTTGGAGCAAAGCTTCTAGATCTGTGGAGAATACTGCCAATGTGGTGGACTTATTTGTAAAGGTATTTGTAAGACAAGTTTATTAATATTTCGGACAGGACTCCTGCACGTGGTAAACACCTAGGTGACATTTTGTAGGAAGATACCTCTTTAGATTTCAAGCCAAAATGCACAGAAATCAGATGTCAGGAATGTTGCTTAATCTTACAGCTCAGCATCACCCACATGTGTTTTAATGACTAATTACATATAAATATTACATTATAAATAATAAAATCTTTTCACCTACATTACAGATAGTACAGACCCCCTGCCGGGAATCCAGAAGGAAATAATTTAGGATAAGTGTTAGGAGCACTGCTGGTTGTTCGGGAATGATGGAGAGATCATACTTTCTCAGACATTGTGTCATTGTCACTAGAAGTTAAAAATCTGAAGCAGAGCTGCAGTCCATCCACGGGGTGCACTATGGGGACAGTTTGCATTTTAGGGAAAGTTGGTGTAGCTAATTCCCATTTGGCAGTGCCCACGAGCTCAATAGTGAGAATTTTCAATATGACTTGTGCGAGTTCTTTGCCAATGCAGCTTCGAACGCCACCTCCAAAAGGGATATAATTAAATCTGCTGCCTTTTCCTTCATCTCTTTCTGTACGGAAGCGATCTGGGTCAAAAGAGTCAGCGTTCTGATAAATGGCTGCGGTCTCATGAGTATCTCTTATACTGTACATAACACTCCAGCCTTTTGGGATTTGGTAACCCTGTAAGATAATAAATTAAAATTATTTTGACATAAGAAATAGTGTAACATATATGTTAGTATTACAGGTATTATTTTCATACAATTCCCAGAATTCTCTTGTTCACCAAAAGGGGGCGATGAAGGAACATCCTTGCGAGGAAGACATTCCTTCAGATTCATTGAAGGATTCCAAGACCTGAGGTTTCGTTTCAGTACAGCTGGATTCCTGGATGTGTTGCTCTATGTTTAGCAATTCCAAAAGAAATACGGATTGTTTATGGTATATTGGGGAGTCGTATTATATATGTGGGGGATAGGTTAGGGAATGGTATATATACTTTGGGCTTTATCACAGACAAGTTTTTCAAGATTGCCCCCTAATTGGAATAGATCAGTTAAAGTATAGACTCAAGGGCAGAAATGGGTAAAAGTGAAAAGTGCTTGTAAAAACAAATAACTTTGTTATTTACCCATCTATTTTAATAAGCCTTCCCATTAATCACTCCCCTTCCACATCTGTGTATGTGAGTATGTAGTGCAGCGTCAGTGTGTTAATTTACTCACCTCCTCCGGTGTCCGATGCCTCAATGCTCCTCTGTTGAGTGAGTGTTCTCCAGCTAACTTTATGCGTGAGCCTGAAGTGTCTTTTATGTGGCGCCCCTGCGTACAGGTGGCCACAGAAGGGTACTGCAGCCAGGCAGTTAGGACATAGTAAACACTACACCCTCACAGCCCACATCCCCACGCATAGAGAGAGTTCACATCCAGCTCTGAGGTCGGACACTATATGAGACCAGAAGGAGTGGTGGATGAGGAGTGGGTTGGGCACACCAGAAGGTCAGGTGACTGACAGTATATAGAGAGGGGGAGGAGAAAAAGGAAGTTAGTAAGCCATGGTGCTGAGCAGCAAAGACCTAAGAGTAGGCTGAAGTAGCTGAGAAGCAAAGACAAGGAGAAGCTGAGCTGAGCTGAGACAGAAAGACACATGCTGCCTGGAAGTGCCTAAGCTGAGGAGCGCTGACCCGTACTGAGCCAATGCGAGCCAGATGGGGGGGAAAAGCCCATCCAAGACGCTGAAACCACCAGGAGTGTGATAGACAGAGAAGGGACGGTGCAACCCGTGCCCTGGACAGCAGCAGAAGCTACTAACAGCAGGTGGAGAAGCCCTCCTAGATATCTGAAGGAAACAGAGGAAGGAGCCTGGTAGTTTGATGCTGCAGACTATTGCAGGCTGGGCTAGAGCAGAGTGTCAGCTCTGAAGGGGACCGACGATTCACCCGGTATCCCCAGATTCACTGACGGGGAGCTTTAGTTTCAAGCTGGAGTTCCTAACCCAAAGAACAGGCAGCTCAGTGACACACTAGGACTCACAGAAGCCCGAGTCACCGCTATACTGTTCAGCGTCCGCATACACCCGTGTAAGACGGAGAGAGAGAGTAATAGCCCGGAAAGGCACACTTAAAGACTGTGTGAGGGGTCACAAGGAGAGAGGAGCCTGGCTGCAGGAGAGAAGGGAACCCGGAAAGGGAGAATGCAACTGAATGCTAAGAGCTGTGTAAAGAACTGCAGATGACCTGTAACTGCTTGAAAGAACCTAAGTAAAGCTTTGGAAACCCTGCATTGTCTCCTGCCTGCTTCCATCTGCAGACCCTTTCTCCCATACAGGCTTGCACCAGGAAGATCTCAACCTGCAGAGCTACAGCCTGTCAGCACCAGCACAGGAAGAGAGATCCCTGCAGCTGCAAAGTAAGTGTGCTCCAACAGCCTCACACACCACAGATTTTAACTCCTTACTGCCCCGGGGGATACAGTTCCCCCCACTGGAACTATACCATCCCGGCTGCCATTCCATCACCCCCGGAGGTTCTGCAGCAGCCGCGGCCCCCATTACTGGCCGCACCAAGTGGGTGGCGTCACCCGTGACATATCCCTTGTAAATATTCCCCTTTTATTGTGCTGAGCCAGGGACACGGTCCGGACCAGGCCACCAGTGACATCCCCAGCAGCAGATCGGTCCGGCACCGAGTACCCCACGTCCCTTGGGGCTCCACAACCTGGCGTCACGAACAGGATCTACCCGGTCCAAAAGAATTGGACCTTGTGCGCCAAAGGAACTGTTTCTAGACTTTTCCCGCCAAAATCTGACCCCAATGGCGGCCACCAGGGACTAGCGCCATGTGCAGGGGAGGCGTTCCTAAGACTCCCATCGTGGGCCGGTCCGGTCCAAGGCGCGAAAAGAAGGTCCCGCCCTGGCTCTCCTTAACTCCGGGAGAGCCAGCTGTCACTCTCAAAGAAGAGCCGCCGCCCCTAGACCCTCCTACCAAGAAGCTGGCGCGAACTGAGAAGGAAATCGTCATCAGGAGGGGGCGGAGCTGGCAACCGGAAAAGAAGGAATCGCCATTCAGAGACACGAGGACGGAAGCGGAGGACGCAGTAACCAGCGCTCCACCCGGAAGACCACGCGTGATCCCGGAGGGCCCACAGAAAGATTTAGTGGAGGAACCCAGCCGAGGAGAGACCCCGTGTGACCGAGAGGAGATGGCTGAAGGAGGAGAAGAGCGCCCCTATGTCCTAGACACCCGGAGGGGTGTACGGCGGCTGCCCCCAAGGATGACACGGGCCCAGGAGGAGAACAGGACCCGGATACAAATAGACATTGACCACTGCCAGGGCTATGAGGCCCAAGTCCAGCGACGACCCGGCTGGGTCGAGGAGCACGGACGTGCCGCAAGCGACGCCGAAGGCCATACCGCCATACTAGTCGATGTATCCACCCCGCCAGCTATCCTCAACCAGACATGGAAAGAAGCTGATCCACTCGGAGCTTTGCCAGAAGGATTTCTGAAGCTGCCGCAGATGTTACCTTGGAAGCAAGCAAAAGAAAGAATAGAAACGCAGGATCTGCATCCAGAAGGGAAGGCATCCCAGATGATCCAGAAGATGGAGAAGGAGGATCAGGAGTAAGACCCGTGTCCTGCATTAGAAGAAACAGATGAAGATGCTGTAAGTGTGAATGTACATTGTTCCTTATTGCTCCCCCAACCTTACCTGAGTGAATGCTAGCATTCCCCTGTTTGTCTTATGTGTTTCAAACTGAACATTTGCATCATAGACAATGACATGATACGAACTCCCTTTGTATATAGTTAAGCACACTTGTGTGCTCCCCTTTGGTTTTAAGACCAGATGCAAATGCGAAGTAATGCACGAACTCTGCATTTTGAACTTTGAAGCTGCTTTTTGAGACTTTTGCACTTTTTGAGAGTTTTTGAAAGTTTTAGCACTTTTTGAAAAGGAAAGAGATTTTATACTTTTATACCAAGTAATGTCTTATAATGTCTTTTAAAGAGAAGAGGGTAATGATGAGTATATATACCCATGCACTTGTTTATAGTTAATGTAACGTTCCAAGAATCGTGCCTCCCGGAAGGGAAGAAACCAAGAATTCATAATGTTTACTGTTATGATAATATAAAAATGTTTTCAGGGTAACCAATGTCGAGTCGCGCGCGGACGCGCTGTTTAACTCCGGGAGAATGTGGCGCCCCTGCGTACAGGTGGCCACAGAAGGGTACTGCAGCCAGGCAGTTAGGACATAGTAAACACTACACCCTCACAGCCCACATCCCCACGCATAGAGAGAGTTCACATCCAGCTCTGAGGTCGGACACTATATGAGACCAGAAGGAGTGGTGGATGAGGAGTGGGTTGGGCACACCAGAAGGTCAGGTGACTGACAGTATATAGAGAGGGGGAGGAGAAAAAGGAAGTTAGTAAGCCATGGTGCTGAGCAGCAAAGACCTAAGAGTAGGCTGAAGTAGCTGAGAAGCAAAGACAAGGAGAAGCTGAGCTGAGCTGAGACAGAAAGACACATGCTGCCTGGAAGTGCCTAAGCTGAGGAGCGCTGACCCGTACTGAGCCAATGCGAGCCAGATGGGGGGGAAAAGCCCATCCAAGACGCTGAAACCACCAGGAGTGTGATAGACAGAGAAGGGACGGTGCAACCCGTGCCCTGGACAGCAGCAGAAGCTACTAACAGCAGGTGGAGAAGCCCTCCTAGATATCTGAAGGAAACAGAGGAAGGAGCCTGGTAGTTTGATGCTGCAGACTATTGCAGGCTGGGCTAGAGCAGAGTGTCAGCTCTGAAGGGGACCGACGATTCACCCGGTATCCCCAGATTCACTGACGGGGAGCTTTAGTTTCAAGCTGGAGTTCCTAACCCAAAGAACAGGCAGCTCAGTGACACACTAGGACTCACAGAAGCCCGAGTCACCGCTATACTGTTCAGCGTCCGCATACACCCGTGTAAGACGGAGAGAGAGAGTAATAGCCCGGAAAGGCACACTTAAAGACTGTGTGAGGGGTCACAAGGAGAGAGGAGCCTGGCTGCAGGAGAGAAGGGAACCCGGAAAGGGAGAATGCAACTGAATGCTAAGAGCTGTGTAAAGAACTGCAGATGACCTGTAACTGCTTGAAAGAACCTAAGTAAAGCTTTGGAAACCCTGCATTGTCTCCTGCCTGCTTCCATCTGCAGACCCTTTCTCCCATACAGGCTTGCACCAGGAAGATCTCAACCTGCAGAGCTACAGCCTGTCAGCACCAGCACAGGAAGAGAGATCCCTGCAGCTGCAAAGTAAGTGTGCTCCAACAGCCTCACACACCACAGATTTTAACTCCTTACTGCCCCGGGGGATACAGTTCCCCCCACTGGAACTATACCATCCCGGCTGCCATTCCATCACCCCCGGAGGTTCTGCAGCAGCCGCGGCCCCCATTACTGGCCGCACCAAGTGGGTGGCGTCACCCGTGACATATCCCTTGTAAATATTCCCCTTTTATTGTGCTGAGCCAGGGACACGGTCCGGACCAGGCCACCAGTGACATCCCCAGCAGCAGATCGGTCCGGTACCGAGTACCCCACGTCCCTTGGGGCTCCACAACCACAATGTAAGTCTATGGTGCCTTGTTCTGACGCTCCATAGACTTGCATTGTAAAAGTTACTTAAGGGTCAAGCAGAGGGACAGATTATTCAGAGTGTCTGCAGCACGGTGATGTCACTGAGAAGTGGAGCGGAGCAGCGCTGGATCCCGGAGAGAGTAGTGCTAGGTGAGTATGTTATAACAACACTCGCACTGCAGTACATATACAGGTATAGGATAAACAAGTTCAGGGGAGGCTTCTTTCAGTTCTCAAGAATGGAGTAATTTAGTGTACAGGTCATTGCCTAGGTTGCCGTCCTCCGTGCAGACTCAGAGTGGCTATTTACCTAGGCAAGAGCGTGGCACGAGTATGCTCTATGCTTTACAGCCAACTCGTGCCACTCTCAAGCAGGCCAGATTCAGCCAGCTTCAGTCTACTGCAATTCTCCATTGCTGCAGGGAAAAAGTTGTCTTCTCTAGCAGCCTGGGAGATCACAATTTGGACAGCACTGTAACCATGCAAATTGTCAGTCTTCAGGAGTACACCACCCCCAGTATAGCAGGCAGTGGGCAGCCGAGCTCCTGAAGCTGCATACTGAGAACACACAATTCTGCATAACTTGCTCATGTGAGCCAATGGCCCCCAATACACAATAGAACAAGCTTGGATGATCCTACCAATATCAACAGGACTTGTATAAGGTCCTTCCGACTCCTCTCTGACAGATGATGTTGGGATAGAGAAGGATCTGGTTTGTTGAATGTCAATTCAAAATCCTTTTGTTCCCATGGGAGAAAAGTCTCCTCTAAAGGGGTCTATCAGAGGTTTACTTCACTCTCCCCATTGAAAACATGCATGCTCGACTAAACTAATGGATGGGGGGCGGAAGTGTGGGGGTTGGCTGACTTTATTGGTGTGTATTGCCAGCTTATCTGGGTATTCTAGTAAGAACAAGTTATGTCCTATCTGCTGGTAATATCATCATAGGATTATTGATAACTCCTAGATTGATGGGGGTCTTAATGTTCAGACCACCATTGATCGCAATAACAGGGACTTCTGTTTGGATGTGATCAAGTACGCTCAGAGCCCTGCTATTCATTCTGTATGGGAATGCTGGAGATGGCCCAGAGTTGTACTCTGCTATCTCCAATAGTCCCACAGAGAATAGAAGAAGGGGCTTTGGCATACTCGGCTTGTGCCCTATTTACAGAGCACCTTCCACTGTTGTTGTTTAAACTAAGTAACTCTCTTTAGTTGATTGACACTCCTTCGCTGATTCTGGAACAGCTTTTCTTTCTCTTCTTTGGCCTTCTGTTCTATAGTTATGTCCTCCAGAAAAAATGGTGCAAAATTTCCTTTCTACCAACTGGGCGTATACCACACTGCAGGCCAGAATCAGAGGAGACAAAGCAAAAGCCCACACAGATGTTTCATAGTTGATGCCCAAATGGTTGAAGGGAAAATTTTCACCGTTATTACCAGAGGGCATAACTTTGGAATGGAGGAGCACAGAAGAAAACCTTCCAGAATCAGTGGAGCTGAGACAATTGTAGGAGGGACTCGGTTTTATTCATAAAATCCATTAAAAGGTTCACCTTAAACTGGGGCCAGACGTTTCCTGTTCTGGCAATTGTTGGGATCTCAGAAGTCATATCCCCAACTATCTGGTAGTAATCCCCTGTCACTTTAATAGAGGTTGAAATATATCGGCAATGCCTTGTAGACGGTCTCATTTAGACCAATTTTTGCATTGCCCAGTGTGAGGTTTTACAATTTTTATGTTAATTTGAGTCCATGATATTGGGTGATCCGCTCTAATATGGACTATACTTGGATACCATCTTTGAGAAAGGGATAATAATAACAACACGCTTGAAGTCATGCTCACAGGTCATGGTCTTATGTGTTTACATAGCACCACTCCTGCTCACACATAGCCATACATTAAGCTATGCTTCCTGAATATCCATTTCATGCAAACATGCTGCATACAGAAAAACACTGAAAATGCCCATAGAGAACTAACTTGTACTCAATTTCCCTTGAGATATTCCTTGTAAAGTAAAAAGTTCATACTCACATCCAGTTCAAAGGTCTGCAGAGCCGTCCTGTATCCTCCAGAGACCGGTGGGAGCAGTCTCAGAACTTCTTTCACTACACAATCCAAATATTGAAGCCCCTTCAGTTTCTCCAAACTCAGGTTTAGGTGACAATGACATTGACACGTGGAACCTTCATGTTCTTCTGGAAACTCTGAGGAACCCAACTGGCCATGCGAGTACGGCCGGCATAGTCCATTATCGCAGTGGTGCTCCCATTGCATGCCATCTTGGGTTCTTCTCCTTAAAATCTGTTCTCTTTCATTTCTATCTGCTAAGATGAGTTTTGTCTGCTCCCATATCTGTTTCACGTGTCCTTCTGAACCCAGCAGGACAGATGAATGGCAGCCTGCGGTCACACACTGTTCCTCATCACCGTTATTGTTGGGATTCTCTGAAGAATGGAGACACTGGCATTGCTTGATCAAGCCATGTGATGCCAGCTCCTGTCTGAGCGTGTGTATAGAAGACGGGTGTTTGAGTAAGAGAAGTATGAGCGATGTGCTGGCACTGGCCGTGGTGAAGAAGGCTGCGAACATGAGCTCAATGGCTGATTCCTGCCAAGAGATAACAACAAATATAATGTGCTGCGATAAAAAGATAATAATGGTAACTGGATGAGCTACAAGACTTCTGCCATCATATCATGCTACCAGGCCAGAGAGCGATCATTGTGTACCACAATAAAAACATAACCATAGAGTCACGTGTGACTAGGGTGTCCTTGGAAATTTGAGATTAGAACAATAAAAAGTGCAGAGAAAACTACAAGGGGTAGAGAGGTTGCAGCCGAATCTGGTCCCTTAGGGGGTTTCACCTCCATTTTACTTTTGGTTTATGAGACCTTTGTTTATTCCCCCTGTACTGTGACATCACTGTATTCAGTATTGCTGTACTGTGACATTATGAGGCATATTTATCTAGATACTTGTGCCAGAATCCTGGCGTAATAAAAAAAAAAAGGGGTCATGATTCCAAAGTACCTCGGGTAATCCTCAACTCTTCCCTCTCCTTCAAGCCCCACATCCAAGCCCTCGCCACCGTCTGTCAACTTGAGCTCAAAAACATTACCCAAATCCGCTCTTTCCTTGACCAAGACACTGCAAAAGCACTTGTCCATGCCCTCATCATATCCCGTCTCGACTACTGCAACCTACTGCTCACCAGCCTCCCTGCTACCTCCCTCGCACCATCCTCAATTCCGTTGTCCGACTCATCCACCTGTCTCCCCCCTTTACAGAGCCCTTCACTGGCTCCCCATTTCCCAGAGATCCCAGTTCAAAATCCTAACCATGACATAGAAGGCCATTCATAACTTCCTCTCAAGAGCTCCTTCTCTTCTCCCCTCGCATTTACTCCTCACACAACCGCATACAAGACTTCTCTTGTGCATCTGCCATACTTTGGAACTCTCTCAACCACATCAGATACTCCCCTACCCTGGGAACCTTCAAGAAAAACCTGAAGACCCACCTCTTCCTTCAAGCCTACATCCCACACTGAGACCCATCCACTGTGCTATCTCACCCTCACCTCTCCCCTTCTGATCGTCTCCCCACCCATCCCCTATAGACTGTGAGCACTCGTGGACAGGATCCTCTGCCCTACTGTACCTGTATGATTCAATTGTCGTCATTTTACGTTCTTGTCCTGGTCTGCCCTCACACATGTAAAGCGCCATGGAACCTAATGGCGCTATATAAATATTTAATAATAATAATAATTTGCACCATATTTCATATGTTTTTACAACCTGACTGAGGAGGAGGCATAGCCTTGCTGAAAAATGGCAGCAGTTAAAGCATGATACCTTATGCTAAACTTGTACACGTTACTGGTACAAAGCAGGACAAATAGGTGATATAAACGTAGATCTTATTCCTCATTGACTTTTGTGTGTGCCCTTATTCACTGTATAATTTGTCTCCTTTTTTTAAGTTACCTTCACTTGGTTTTGTCTGCACAACTTTGATTTTATAGTAAAATTCTCAATCCAAGTATGCTATTTTGAAGAATTTGGTGTAGAAGCAGCAGCTAATACCACAAGACAAATAAGAAAAGTCACTTAAAAAAACATGCAATTAGGGATTCCACTGGACAGTCTTAAAGGGAACCAGTCACATGAAAAAATGCTAGTAACCTGCAGATATGGAGTTAATTTGCAGGTTAATAGCTTTTGGAATCAGCATGGTGCCTGCATATCGAACCAAGAGGAAATCAACTTTAACCCTCCCGGCAAGTTTGGGTTTCAGTCATGGAGGCGGAATGGCACACTGGTCAGTACTAATCTGTGTATGTAGAACGGCAGCTGTAATCGCGCCCTGCACTGACTGACAGGTCGCTCAGCATTAGAAGCTGTCAGTCAGTGTGGGGGGTGTAATCACAGCCTCTGCTCTCCATACACAGAGTAGTGACTTAAGATCAGCCCCAGACTGATGTGCTTCTTAAAGGGTTCGACAACCCCTTCTCAATCTGCCTGCTTGCATCCGGAAGAAATTACACTTAGAGTATGTGCCCACAGGACGTTTTTTCAGCAGTCCTGAATGCAGCAAAACCGCTGGTCAGGCCTAGGTTTCCAGGATCC
This sequence comes from Allobates femoralis, assembly GCA_033576535.1. Classification (NCBI taxonomy): domain Eukaryota; kingdom Metazoa; phylum Chordata; class Amphibia; order Anura; family Aromobatidae; genus Allobates; species Allobates femoralis. The sequence goes on along the minus strand of JARQOC010000006.1, from coordinate 65,235,561 downwards.
CGGGAGAGTCCCTTTCTGTGCCAAGGAAGATTTTTGCAGCACATTGCAGGTACATGATTCTTTCGCTCTTCAGCCTGGTATTTGACATTTGCAGGTTGGGCACAGCGTTTTTCACATTGTTTTGCTGATAGCCATGCAAAACAAATCACCCAGACAAATAAAAACAAGTAAACTGCATTTCAAACACAGCAAAAATGAAGATAAAGACACTGTGGCAACATACCACTGTGTGGGCCAGCGTTCTTATAACACATGTGTCTTTCTGGGATGGCCCAACTTACTCTCCATAGTTGTCACAGGGTAAACTGCATTAAGTCAAGCAAACATGCGCTCAATCAGTGCAGGGCAGGATCGGGTGATGTAACAATGTCACATAACACCCTGGAGAGTGAGTGCCGACGCCACTGGAATGGCACCGGAGGTGAGTATAAGGCTATGTGATCATATATGTGCATTTTTAATGTGTTTAATGTGTTTTTCCTTGCAGATGTTATCAAATCTGCAAGAGTAAACACATGCCAGCAAAGTCAATGAGAATTCTGAAGAGCTTGTGCTTTTTTTACCTGAAGATTTTGGTGCAGAAAAAAGAAGCAATATGTCCATTCGAGCTGCATTTTCTCTGTGTTTTTTTCATAGACAATAATAATAATATATAATTAATATTAATAATAGCGCCATTAGTTCCATGGCGCTTTACATGTATAGGGCAGACAAGGACTAGAACATAAAATGACGACAGTCAGATCATACAGATACAGTAGGGCAGGGGAACCTGTCTACAAGGGTTCACAGTCTATAAGGGGTGGGTGGGGAAACAGTACAAGGGGTATAGATGAGGGTGAGATGGTGCGGTGGATTAGGTCTCAATGTGGGTTGTAGTCTTGAAGGATGAGGTGTGTCTTTCAGGTTTTTCTTGAAGGTTCCCAGGGTAGGGGAGTGCCTGATGTGTTGGGGGAGAGAGTTCCAGAGTATGGTGGATGCACGAGAGAAATCTTGTATGCGGTTGTGGGAGGAGGAAATGCGAGGGGAGAGGGGGAGGAGTTCTTGAGAGGAGCGCAGATTGCGTGAGGGGAGGTATCGGGAGACCAGGTCAGAGATGTATGGAGAAGACAGATGTGTATGACCTTGTATGTCATGGTTAGGGTTATAAACCGGATCTCTGGAAGGTAGGGAGCCAGTGAAGGGCTTGCCAGAGGGGGAGACAGAGGAGTAGCGGGGAGGCAGGTGGATGAGACAGGCAGCGGAACTGAGGATTGTTTGGAGAGGTGCAACGGAAGTAACGAGGAGGCCAGTGAACAGGAGGTTGCAGTAGTCGAGGCGGGAGATGATGAGAGCGTGGACAAGCGTTTTATAGGTGTCAGTTGAAGGACTATATAATGGAGTTAGATAAAGAAAAACACACAAAGAAATGCATGCTAATGCTAAAAAGGCAGCATTTTTTCTGCAGCGATTTTATGCAAGGAGATTTAGATTTGTGGTTTGCAGTGATAGCCTAAGTGTTGTTTTACTGGGGGCAAACATGTTGATTGAGAAGGGGTTGTCCAATTAAAAAATCAGGCCTGACATTCTTGGTTGTGAGATCTCACTTTTTGAACTATCCAGCTTTGCCACATACTTTACTAAACTGCTACCATACTGTAATTTTTCTAATGACGCTACCATTTACTAAAACCTTAGTAAAGTACATGGAAACCCTGGTGTAAGTGAAAAGCAAGATGTTGCCCTTTCATTGCAAAGAAGGCCACGTACGATTATGGGTTCTCCGCTATGTTCGGTCCTGATGGTGGAAAGTTCGGGCCCTTTTGAGGGGTATTGGGAGCAATTATGAATGGTTTGACACTAACTAATATTTGAAATAATCATAAGTCTGTGACTGCCCACTGTTTTTATTAAATAAAAAGGGCAGCACTAGATTGGTATTTCGTACTGTTTAAGGCCCCCATACAAATTAGGTAAAAGTTGGCTAGACCATCTGATTTTAATGGGACCAGGCAAATATCTGCTGTGTATAGGGGCATCCTGACTCTCGCCCATCAGATGAAGTCAGGGTAAAGTAATGTTCAGCAAGCCTTTGGAGTTTTGATCCTTTTGTTTTCAGGGGAGATAATGGCAGATACTCTCTCCTCACTCATGAATGTGGGAATCGGAGAGATGGCTATCACATTAGGTAGCTATCTCAGCCATGCGCTCCTATGTTCTCTGAGTGTTTGGTGGCAGTATACCTATGGAAGAAGAAAGGGATTGGTAGACCAAAATGAGACATGATCAGTTGTCATCTTCCTCAAGGATCAGTTACCCACCACACACATTAAACCGTTGATATCGGCGGGTTTGGCTGATATTATTCTAATGTGTACAAGGGACTTAAATCTGTTCTTTCGGCCTGAGGCAGACCAAAAGTTAAGGTGGGGTCTCCCGTGGCGATTCTGGCCGGCGATGTCGGAAGCAATGTGCAGGTGCACGCTCGCTTCCGACATCGCAGGCCAGCTGTCACACGGCACGACGTTGCCGGTGACGCGGCGGCGATGTGGGCGGAGCCATCGCTCGCTGGGCTGGGCTCAGCCCAGCGAGCGATCCTCAGCAACGCTGCGATATAGGCTGGATCGCGCCGCCAACAGTGTCAGACGGCGCGATCCAGCCTAATCGCTGGTCACAGGTTGACAGGTTTATGAACATGTTCATAAACCTGTCAACCTGCAACCAGCGATAATTTGCAGTTGCGTCGCGCTGTCACACAGCGCGACGCACTTGTGATATCGCCCGCGACATCGCTGTTACGTCACCTTTCGGCGATGTCGCGGGCGACATCGCCACGTGTGACCCCACCTTTAAACCAACACCTGTGCAATACAAAGAAAATCCTGAAAAAGTGACTTGTTGGTAGTTCCTGAGGACTGGAGTTGAGAAACAAGGTTCATTCAGATGTCAGTGATTTTTCATTTTGTCTTCTGTAAAAATATTAACCATTGCTTATCAGGGTCTTCATTCAGATTCTCATCAGTGTTTAAATAAATTCAATATCAGACAGCACCTCAAAGATGGTGACAATGTTTGATAAAGACCTCATGTTGCATGGCAGAATAAAGAAACACAAGCATTATCACCATTTTTTAGGCACTGTCTGGTATTTAATCTATTGGATCTATTGGCCAAGTGAACTCCTTGGCATTGATGTGAGTCTCCCATAAGAGCTCTGGATGTCTTGGATGGATGCTCTTGAGACCTGTAGACTGAATCTAGTGAGGATACAACAAAAACCTGCATCCCCCCGGAACTGACAAACCTGATGCAACTGGATGCTCCCACACCGGTAGCGGTAGCATCAAGTTACATTAGGTTGTGTACGTTTTTTTAACTGATCCGGTGAAAAATGACACACCCCTAATGACTGTGTCATATGAAACGAAACTGGCTTTTGGGAATGCTCAGTCAAAAAATGCAGATCCGGCATCCGGTTCCATAGAGCACCATTTTATTTTAGGCCACATGGCCCCGGATCCAGTTGTTTACGATTTTTATCAGAACCCAAAAAACATTACAAACTGCGTTTTTTTGGCCTCTGATAAAAACTGTTCTCAGCCAGATATGGCTGGAACCATATACAGTACAACTGCATACAAGCACAAGTTCCTGCAGCCCCAATGGGGAAGAAAACAGATGTGGGTGCATACAATTTCAGCTGGATTCGCCCGGATTCCAAAAAACTGTAGTGTGAAACCAGCCTAACACTGATAGAGCTTGTACGTAAAAACTTGACAAGTGAACAAGCCCTTATGATGTGCTGTCTCAGGTCAGGTGCCTGACAATGCAGCAATAATAATGTACAATCTGTTATCTATCTATATTCCATTCATACAATGTTCTTATAATACTCCCGAGGCAGCATCCCTCACTTTTATGAGAGGGGGTTGCTTAATTTCTGCCAGGCTGAAAGCCCTTATAAAAACCTAGGTGACAAGAACTATAAAAATGGTAAATGTCATGACTCTGACATCTGCACATATAATTTATACATGTAAATGTTGCCTGAATGTATTTTAAGCTTTTCTACTGCATCTGTTATTTACTGCTCCAAAAGAAACGTTAAAAAAAAAAAGTGTTTTACATATTTTTAAGACTTTATACCTATAAATATAAAAGAAAATATAGTTTGCAATTATATTCGTGTCCCAGGTACTGGGTGTGAATTAGGGGTGGGGGAGGGAGAAGCCATTCTGCCGTAGACCGTGGTAAATGTTGAAATAAAAAAAAAGGACTTTAAATATTTTATTTAAAAAATATTCAACAATGTAAATATAGGACTAGAATAATATTTGCTCCAGGAGAAGGGAAGCCGAGCAGCACCTCGGAGCAGAATGTAATTGCAGGATTTTCATGTTCTTGGTGCTTATTAATGATGGGGATGTATGGCAGCTCAGCCGGCTGTTCTTTGGCATACTGTAGAGTATTGCTATATTTCTACATCAATTTTGGGTCATTTTCTGCATTTATCATGGTGTTAAAGCCATCAGCAACTATACTAATGATAGAACTTTCTCATGCGGTATTGAGATTACTGCACCTTTAGCTCCTGCATGTTCAGCTCCTTGCCATTCTCCTTGGCGCTGTCTATCAAGTAGTCCAGAGCATCTTCACACACTTCAGGGTCTCTCCGTGAGATTTTATCTCTAATTGCATCTTCCATGTATTGGTGCAAAGTATCCCGTGCTTTTATACCCTGTGGAAATACATAACTTGTCAACACTTAAAAAAAAAGACAATATAAGTGTATCCTTTAGAAGAATTGGAAATCCTCTTTACTTAGACATGTTAAAGGAGTTGTTTGGTCCTGCTAACTTACTGCATGTGATCGGCCGATCTTGATTAGTGCAGGATCGGTAGGCATGGTGAGTCTGTCCTGTTCACACCTGCTAATCGTGCATTAGTCCCGCAGATATGATTTATGGTGTATGAGCACTTTTCACTTTTATATGTGGATTTGAGGGTCACCAGAAAAACAATCCTAAACTTTGCCCCTAAATTCTATTGAAGTTGCCTAGGGGGAGATACCAGAATTTCATTTCTACTCTGCTGTCCATAGCACTGCCATTCATTCACAGGATAAGAGTATATTATGGCTCTGCTGGTGCAAGCCCTTAAAGGGAATGTCCACATCCTGGACAACTCATCTAACATGCTGCGTTCTGCCGCATTGGCGCTGTTCGTGCGATGTGTGCGCTCAGTCTGCCAATTTTTACATAACATTGTTATACCACTTGAGTGCTGCAGCCGATCAGTGGCTGATAATGGGTTGCAGCACTCACTTCACTCAGACATCTGGGTGAAGCAGCCACTGATTGGTTGCAGCAGTCACGTGGTATAAAAATGTTATGAGAACCTCAGCAGACTTGATGCGACTTTGCCGGAAAGATGCCGCTCCGAAAGCTATCTTTGGTTTTTTTTAATCTGGGGAAAACAACATTTAAGAAGAGGCTGAAGTAGCAAACAACCCCTAAAGTATTCATAGAAAGTAGCAGAAGTTGCAAAGCATGACTTCACATAAAGAGCGGACATATCAATGGTGCAACCTGTGCAGCCGCATAGTGGTCCAAGAGGTAAGGGGGCCCAGTATCACCTCCAAATCAGCTGGAATTGGGCATTATGAGAGATGTTGAGCTGCAAAGGGCCAATATATTGCTCTGGCACAGCGGACTCACCCAGTGTTGGATTGAGCTGCCAAGAGTCAACCAGTGACAAATACAGGGAGCCACTGTTCAGCTAGATGCACATATTTCATTAGCCTCATTCACACACTTATCTGCACTTCTATGTAACAATGCACTAATGTGATGGGGCAAAATATTGCCCATATTGGAGGGTAAGTCTCTCCAGCACAGGGGCCCACCGTGGGATTCCCCTGTTCCCCTGTGGGCCCAAGCCTGATCTCTCCGTCTGTGTCCACCAGTGTACAGTATCTAAGCAATACTCCAGAGTCCTGCAACCTGCAGTAAATTTTACCTGTATGGATTTGCAGCTCTACAGTCTGAGAAATGTAAGACCTTAGAGGACGCCTCAGGTCTCATTCAGACATCTGTTTTTCATGTATTTGTTCTATCGTGTTTTTCACGCATAGTACATGAGCCCATTATAGCCTATGGTGATGTTCACGTGTCTTTTTTTGTGGTTTATTTTGTACACATATCAAAATCACTCAGTTCAATCAATCAATAAGGTACCGTAAATGGAAATCACATACAGGGCACGAATCACACCTTGTGCCGACCTTCCTTAACATCGTAATCGTTAGGAAAAACATTTTTTTTTTAAGCTGATGAAATTTGATCTGCGAGACTGATAGAAATTACGATTAATTTTTGGGGGATTTAGGAAAATTTGCTGCGTCTGTGTCTTGAGAAATCCCTGGTTGTCTCAGAAATAGCAGAGAATCATTAAGACCCGGCTCTGAAGAGTCCCGAGCTGCTCATTGTCTGGCACTCAGCTGGACAGTCAGCTGCAAGACAATGTTTTCACTCTTCAGTGTTTTCACCCTCAGCGCTGATCTTACTGAACAATTACATCGCATGCCTGGTTACTAAATGAGCAGCTGTAGGACAGCACTAAAACAGCCTATTCCCTACACTCGAATTACTATGGGGCACACGGCCTGCCCCATTCAGCATATGATTTATGGACCCTGATCCAGGCTTCTTGCTCTGTTTATGTCCGTAAATTATTTTTGTTCAATATAGGGGGGCAGGTCATTATGTATGGTCCATTCATGGTGCATCACTGGCTTGTGGCGAGCTGACATTTATTGCAGTACATGTTGAGAGGCGGCAGTCCTTAGAGGATGCCATATAGCTGGAAGTCATATAGGGCTCACTTTTACTGCATATCTATTTCCTAGTTACTTACTAAGGGTATGCTCTTTGTAAAGGAATAGTAGCATAGCTATAATTTGTAGAATGAGGATATAAATCATGACCTAATCAGCAAACATGGCACTGAATGAAGCATCTAAAAATCAGTACATACCTTGCGGAGACCACTGAATGGGATGTCCAGAGGGAGAGAGAAGAGATTCTCCACCAGTTGCTCAAAGACTCTGGCCAGCTCCTTAAATTGCTTCTCCCCCAGGCTTAGTCCCAGCAAGATGCGAGCAGCAATGCGGAAAGTAAGAGCTTTGGCAGAAGAGAACATGGAGATGGAGCCAGGCTCCCTGCACCAGCCATGCAACTCCCAGGTCACGGCCTCCTGGATACGAGGGATGTAGCTCTCCAGCGCTGTGTGGCTGAACACCTTGGCCATAATCTAAAAGCAAAGAAGGCGTCCAAATAAAGGAACATCCTATTATTATTCCTATAGAAAGTCTATCACACATTGGGGCTCATGGATAAATAGTCTGTAAACAAAATAACGGCACAAGAATGAACTAAAATTGAGAACAGAAATTGAATATAACTACCAACGAGGCTGAGCAAAACCTTACAGAGTGCATACAACAACTTCATGTGACAAGAGCATCACAATTATACTGGTCATACAATGGCTTAGAATAAATGGATAACACATGAAGGTCAATGATCAAAACAAAACCGTATGGTCTATGAATATCAAGATGCTCAATACATAAATCAATATGGACAAGAACACAAACATATGGAACCATGATGGGATCCAGTTGTTACTCACTTTTCGCTTGTGTCTATGGAGTTCTCCAATGGAGTTCACCAGAGTATTGGAGCCCAGGATGATTTGGGTGCTCTGCGGCCACTGGGTACTAACCAGGTGGTGTTCTCCTAACAAGATCTTACGGACATTTCTGCTCCGGTCACGCGGATCAATGGTTTCCCCAGCAAATGGGTTTTAAATATGTTCCCATACTTTTCCCTTCTGGAGCTGTGAAAGTTTGAGCCCTGGAGTGGCCATAGGGAGTAAGTCACAATCAGAAAACATTATTATTCCCTGGCTAATGCCACAATCAGATCATGTCTCAAAGCCCTCTTATTATTAATAATATCTGTATCAATCTAATAAGGATAGATTCGGATTTGCTGCGCTAAATCTGGATTACCAGCAGGTTGGAACTACAACTTCCAGCATGGCTCCTAGGTATACACATTCTCTTTATTCCTTTTTGTCACATAAACAATGTATTCTAAGCTAATATTACAATTACCTGTGGGTCCAAGTTCTGTAAAATAACATTAAGATAAATATCAATAACTTTAGTAATTATAGAAAAATACATCTCTGAATAACCTGGCATCTCAATGTCAGTCTTCAGCTATACAGCAGCTGGAAAAATATTTTGGTACTTGTGGTCCCACCATTTTTTTAAAAATACTTTACTTATTTAGGGTTTTCAGTAAATGCAGTAAAGCACCATGGAATAAATGGCGTAGTAATAATAATAATAATTATCCAACAGTACAATGTAATTGAGACAAATTTACATAGCGGGATTAAGTCTACCACACATAAAAAGCCCTTCTGATACTTGTGTTCCATTTACTTAAATCCATGTAGTGACAAAGACATTGGACTATGTTCACACACTGTGTTTTTGAGCTGTTTTTACCTTGGTTTTAGGCTAATCTAAACCTATGTGATTCAGGGAAAATCTGTCCATACACGTGGGTTTATTTCTTTGCACAGGTTTTGCTGCGTTTTTGTAAAGAATGAGCATGTCAATTGTTTTCTGCGTTTTTTGCAGTGTTCTACGGGTAAAAGCACAGTAAAAAAGCGGCAAAAACACAGGATATGTCCTGCTAAGAAATCATCTAGAAAGCCCAAAGATTTTGTTACAGCAAACTTGAAGTGTGTGAACATTGCTTCATCTATTGCTTTCCTACAATATACATGTTGATACTTTGTAGCAATTGTGTAGTTCCTAGTCATTTGTATACTTCAAAAGTGACTATTACTACAATTTAAAGTGCTCTAAGCTCTCCAGCTGAGGGTGTGCTGGTACTTGTAGTTCTACAAATCTACAGTATTAATCATTAACTTCCTATTTATGGCAATAGACAATGACAGATAAATAGAAATGCATTTGTATATTTTTACCTGTACAAGCCAGTGAAGAGTTTCTCCAAAAAATGGCCAACCCATAGACCCCTTGGGCAGAGGTAGGTTGCTGCTCCGATCTCTGGTACTGTGCCATCTCAGGGACCATAACTGGTGAGATACCACCAGGAGTAACACCAAGGACAGGACTGATGTGAATGCTGCTTCCAGGAATGACATATAATTGAGGTCTGTAGTGAGGAACATCTTGTTTCCAGGAGGTAGGAGGCTTCAGCTTGGTTCTGGCTTCTTATGCAATTAGTGTCACCTCCAACTGTACAAGTGACTACCAGCTCTGCAGAGTCAGCCTCACTCACTGAAGAAAATGCTTTAATTGACACTGGGAGGCGGGTTACTTTTCTTTCCCTCTGAGATGTTTAACACTTTGATTAATCCATGAAGATCTCCCCAGCTCTTGAATGCAAGAAGAAACAATTCAGTGTATTGGAAGGAGACCTCATCTATTCAGCTTTAAAAAAAAATGAAAAACTCCAAAAAGAAAAAAAATCTAATGTTCTGTAGGTGATTTAAGATTTCCCTCCTCCTTTGTAAAGGAGATATTTTTAGTCTTGAAAGAAATAAATAGTGAGCACTGGAGCCCCAGCTATGCTGATTATAAGGCTAAAATTGCAGCTTTCACATTTTATTATATATTTGGCATGCTATGGAAGGTGATATATTTAGACACCCCCCCCCCCCCCATTCCTAACCAAAAAGAAAAGCTTAACCAAGAAGATTTATTTCTGAAAGATAAGGGGCATAGCTGCAGGCTACACATCTCTAGTGCAATTTCCACATTAATTCCCCCCTGCTGCTTCCTTATTCCTGCCTAGAATTTAAGAGGTGATAATCTAGGAAGAAAAATGGAGCTAAATAAAAGGAAGCCAACTTCATAAAAGTTTAGTAACAGGTGTTGTACAGGAGCTAGAAAGCTCTGAAGATGGGGAATACTCACCAACAGGTCTATGCAGCAGAAGCAGGAGTGGAAGAAGAACTGATTGATGTCTTGAAGAGGGTCTAGTCTATCACTCCTAAGGACAGAGCTGAGCCTGCCTCCTGGACAGATTTATATACATATTGGCTTATGATATGTTCCACCTTCAGGGGCTGACTTGTCTTTCTGCATATATAAGTAGCAGGGAAAATAGCTAGGATTGGGCACTTTGAAGGTATTGACTGAAGGAATGTGTAGACTTGGCCAGAAGCTAGAGAGACAATTGTGTGGACATTGTGCCCTGTGTGCCCAGGGTGCCTGCCCTACCTGCACACTGCCCTCCCCCAGCCTCTGATGACCTATATTTATTGTAAAGCAGTGATTTATCTCCTGGTGACAGCTGCACAGGGCAGGTTATCAGGGAGTGTTTACTCTAGATAACAGCACATATCATTTCACTTTTAAGGCTTGTTGTAGTAAAAAGATGACTGATAGCTTCCTATTATCTCCTATGTTGTGCCCATCAGTCACTGAATAAAACAATTAGTGCTCACACCTCATCAGAGATAAAGAAACACTTCCAGACAGAGGAAGAGTAACATTACTGGGGAGGGGGGAGGTCTGTGGTACACTGACCTACATGTCATATACATTGGGCTGGCTGTACTGGAAACACCTGTTGTAGTAAGAGCTGCTGCTAAATACAGTTATAAAACCAGGCAGCTATTGATGAGGAGTAAGGACCATAAAATACTGCTGACAACCCAGCACCCAGGACAGGAGAGGCAATGGGGGGGATGAGCAGGAGGGGGCTGGATCTGTAGGGAAGGGGCCTGGAGTGTGGGGTGATATATGTCTACACTGATTATGGGGGCCTGGAGTGTGGGGTGATATATGTGTGCACTGATTCTGGGGGCCAGGAGGGGGCTGGATCTGCAGGGAAGGGGCCTGGAGTGTGGGGTGATATATCTATACACTGATTATGGGGTCCAGGAGGGGCTGGATCTGTAGGGAAGGGGCCTGGAGTGTGGGGTGATATATGTGTGCACTGATTCTGGGGGCCAGGAGGGGGCTGGATCTGTAGGGAAGGGGCCTGGAGTGTGGGGTGATATATGTGTGCACTGATTATGGGAGCCTGGAGTGTGGGGTGATATATGTGTGCACTGATTATGGGAGCCTGGAGTGTGGGGTGATATATGTGTGCACTGATTCTGGGGGCCAGGAGGGGGCTGGATCTGCAGGGAAGGGGTCTGGAGTGATATATGTGTGCACTGATTATGGGGAAGAGGAGGGGGCTGGATCTGTAGGGAAGAGGTCTGGAGTGTGGGGTGATATATGTGTGCACTGATTCTGGGGGCCAGGAGGGGGCTGGATCTGTAGGGAAGGGGCCTGGAGTGTGGGGTGATATATGTGTGCACTGATTATGGGGGCCTGGAGTGTGGGGTGATATATGTCTACACTGATTATGGGGGCCAGGAGGGGGCTGGACCTGTAGGGAAGGGGCCTGGAGTGTGGGGTGATATATGTGTGCACTGATTATTGGGGCCAGGAGGGGGCTGGATCTGCAGGGCTGGGGCCTGGAGTGTGGGGTAATATATCTGTGCACTGATTATGAGGGCCAGGAGGGGTCTGGATCTGCAGGGCAGGGGTCTGGAGTGTGGGGTGATATATCATATATGTGTGCCCTGATTATGGGGGCCAGGAGAGGGCTGGATCTGTAGGGAAGAGGTCTGGAGTGTGGGGTGATATATGTGTGCACTGATTATAAGGGCCTGGAGTGTGGGGTGATATATGTGTGCACTGATTATGGGGACCAGGAGGGGCTGGTTCTGCAGGGAAAGGGCCTGGAGTGTGGGGTGATATATGTGTGCACTGATTATGGGGAAGAGGAGAGGGGCTGAATCTGTAGGGAAGGGGCCTGGAGTGTGGGGTGATATATGTGTGCACTGATTATGGGGGCCTGGAGTGTGGGGTGATATATGTGTGCACTGATTCTGGGGGCCAGGAGGGGGCTGGATCTGCAGGGAAGGGGCCTGGAGTGTGGGGTGATATATGTGTGCACTGATTCTGGGGGCCAGGAGGGGGCTGGATCTGTAGGGAAGGGGCCTGGAGTGTGGGGTGATATATGTGTGCACTGATTATGGGGGCCTGGAGTGTGGGGTGATATATGTCTACACTGATTATGGGGGCCAGGAGGGGGCTGGACCTGTAGGGAAGGGGCCTGGAGTGTGGGGTGATATATGTGTGCACTGATTATTGGGGCCAGGAGGGGGCTGGATCTGCAGGGCTGGGGCCTGGAGTGTGGGGTAATATATCTGTGCACTGATTATGAGGGCCAGGAGGGGTCTGGATCTGCAGGGCAGGGGTCTGGAGTGTGGGGTGATATATCATATATGTGTGCCCTGATTATGGGGGCCAGGAGAGGGCTGGATCTGTAGGGAAGAGGTCTGGAGTGTGGGGTGATATATGTGTGCACTGATTATAAGGGCCTGGAGTGTGGGGTGATATATGTGTGCACTGATTATGGGGACCAGGAGGGGCTGGTTCTGCAGGGAAAGGGCCTGGAGTGTGGGGTGATATATGTGTGCACTGATTATGGGAGAGGAGGGGGCTGAATCTGTAGGGAAGGGGCCTGGAGTGTGGGGTGATATATGTGTGCACTGATTATGGGGGCCAGAAGGGGATGGATCTGCAGGGCTGGGGTTTGGAGTGTGGGGTGATATATCATATATGTGTGCACTGATTATGGGGGCCAGAAGGGGATGGATCTGCAGGGCTGGGGTTTGGAGTGTGGGGTGATATATCATATATGTGTGCACTGATTATGGGGGCCAGAAAGGGGATGGATCTGCAGGCTGGGGCCTGGAGTGTGGGGTAATATATCTGTGTACTGATTATGGGGGCCAGAACAGTGACAAAATGCAGACAATAAGTAAGGCTAGGGTCACATTTGGGAGGTTGCATCCGTTTGATGGATGCGTTAAAGTATGCTTTTCTGTGTTTTGCATTTACATGAAATGTGTTTGCATTTTGACGCATGCATTAACACATGGACCAAACATGCACCATGCGTTAACGGATGTGTTTGCCATAGACTCCCATGTTAAAAAAAGCATCCGTTTTCCATAACAGGCCCAAAAACGCTGCAGCCCATGTTTTTATGTGTGCTAACAAAAAACGCATAGCGCCAAACGCATTGCTCTTTAACAATGCATTTTTTGCATTGGGGTTAACGCATGCGTTTATACACATGTGCACATGACAAAAACGCATTCTTTTAGCGGATGCATGGCGCGAATCTGACCCTAGGCTAAGTGGAAATAATTATATGTATTATAGGAACATTGAGTAAGATATTCTTGCAATACATAAATAAAATACAGTTTTTCTATTGTATGAATGTGTAATCTCATATCTCTGTGTATATCTCACGCATCATGGAAATCTCTATCATCTTCATTATTTATAGATCTTATCTAACCACTCATCATCTATCTCTCATCCAATCTAGGTATTGTCTACCTTACATAATTATCTATCATCTCATCTATTTATTCTATCTACTAGTGCATCTCAATAAATTAGAATATCATCAAAAAGTTAATTTATTTCAGTAATTCAAAACATAAAGTGAAACACTTATATAGAGTCATTACACACAGAGTGATCTATTTCAAGTATTTTTTCCGGTTAATGTTGATGATTATGGCTTACAGCCAATGAAAACCCAAAGGTAATTATCTCAGTAAATGGATAAAGGGTTAAAAACTGCGCTGCCGTATTCCATGACACATCAAATGGTGAATATGATATTGATTTATTAGTCAACTTGTTTCAGGACTCCCTGAAACGCCCTGAAACATGGCAATATTACAATGATTTTTGATGATATTCTAATTCATTGAGATGCTGCACTAGTATCTCTCCTTATCTATTTTATCATCTATCGCTCATCTATCATCTACCTATTTTATTTGTGTCTATCATCTATTTCTATAATCTTATATATACCGTATATATCATTATCAATCATATATATATATATATATATATATATATATATTAATCTGCCATCTCATCTCTCTTCTCTAGGTTTAACTATATCATTATCTATCATCTTCAGATTATCTATTATATAATCACGAATGGGATTTTTGCCCCTTTTGAGACCGCACTCGCTGCGAGTCAATGTCGTCATGTGGATACGAACGAAGCATTGGCCGCGCAGCGGGCATGGCGAGTCGCCTTAGCAGCGCGAAGCATTGGCCGCGAAGCGGCCATTGCGAGTCACAGACTCGCTCTGCTAGAATCCCGATGCATTGTGCATCGGGCACCCATCTAGTATATATATATATATATAGTCTAGCATCTCTCATCTATCTATGGATCTATGAATTTATCTATTTATTCTATCTATCGCTCATCTATTTCACATCTAATCTGTTGTCTACATACATAATTATTTATCATCTCATCTATTTATTCTATTGCTCATTATCTATTGCTTATCTTGATCTATCCTTGATCAGTGCTGGATTTCGGCATATGGGTATTTGGCTTCCAGGTTAATAATTAAGATGACATTCATTCCCAAATTAATAGACTATAGGGAGGTTTCTGGCCCCGATAGATCTGTCATTTCTTGTGTGCAGGGAGATCCAGGTCATAAACTTCTATTGAACTGCAGCCAAGTTACTGTACAGCATTATGTAAGGTGGTGGGGAAAGGGGGCAGCGCAAGGGCACAGGGGCAGCTCAGGGGACACAAGGTCAGCACAGGAGCACTGGAGGCACAACGGCACCACAGGGTGCACAAGGGCAGCACAGGGGGCACAAGGACAGCACAGGGGCACTGGGGGCACAGAGGGCACTAGGAGAGCACAGAGGGCACTTAGGGCATCTGCGCCTGATCAATAGCGATGCCTTCTCCGCATTATCGGCGCAAACATGAAATCCACCCAGTAATAATTTATGTTGCTATCAGTGTAAATCTCTGGAGATTGCAGCTCTGCAGTAATTTACAGCTTCAGATGGAGAATCCCCAAGGAGGTCAATTTTCCCGATCACAAACTGTAATAAAAGCAGAGTATTGCAAAGTATTGCCCCGCACATGGCCAGGACCGTACCACAGTCTCCACCAAAGCCAAGATTTGTGAAATACTAAGTACGGTAATTGGAGATTTAAAGGAGAAAATGGGGAGAGGGAGGAATAAGATAGCATTTACCCCAAGAGCCACAGCAAAGAGCAAAAATAAATCTGCAGATGTGTGGAACTGCAAGTCCAAGCAAGATCCATGATGGTGTAATGGACTTGTACCTAGCTCTTCTGGACTAATCTCTGTGCACAGGACTCTCCTCCAATGTATCAGGTTTACTGTAAGTAAAATGTGGCAAAATTATAACACATTTTTGTACCAGAAAAAGGAACAAATGGCGCAGGTGAAATTTTGGACATTTTTTTTTGTTTCCAGAGGCTTTTTATAGTGCGCAGAATTTTTATCCACAAGATATTGGTGTCAATGTACAGCCATTATGAAATAGCCTAGAATTAAGGTCAATTTTTAAAACAAAAAAATTTTTTTGCCACATCTTCTGTATTTTTTTTGTACTTGTAAATTTAGGACAAATGGGCATAATAGAGTCTGGCTCCCTTATTTAGCAAATATTTATTCACTGGAGGACTCATATGATATGGAGACTGTCAAAATTGGTCAATCTCTTGAATTTTACAAGTTAAATATTTGGTGTTTTTTTTTACCTGAGTATTAGTGGCTAATACCAGGAATGGAACAATCAGAGTAAAAGTATAATAGAAACACATCACCACTTCTGGATTTATCACGCAGTTCTGGTTTTGGCTACAAATCCTGAGGTAAAAAACCTCACCAAATACTGAAGTAAAATACTGGCCAATACTAAGGTAACATACTGACCAATACTGAGGTAACATAGTGATCAATACTGAGGTAAAATACTGACCAATACTGAGGTATCATAGTGATCAATACTGAGGTAACATAGTGACCAAATAATGAGGTATCATACTGACCAAATACTGAGGTAATATACCGACCAAATACTGAGGTAACATACCGACCAAATACTGAGGTAACATACTGACAAAATACTGAGGTAACATACCGACCAAATACTGAGGTAACATACAGACCAAATACTGAGGTAACATACTGACAAAATACTGAGGTAACATACTGACAAAATACTGAGGTAACATACTGACAAAATACTGAGGTAACATACCGACCAAATACTGAGGTAACATACTGACAAAATACTGAGGTAACATACTGACAAAATACTGAGGTAACATACCGACCAAATACTGAGGTAACATACTGACAAAATACTGAGGTAACATACTGACAAAATACTGAGGTAACATACTGACAAAATACTGAGGTAAAGAACTGACCATTTACTAAGGTAACATATGGATCAGATGTGATCATGACCTAAAGTGTAACTGCAGAAAATGTTTAAATTTAATAGAGACATTTCATGTTTTCATTAGTGGGGGTTTAAGTGTGGAGATCCCCACTCACAAATAGGGGAGAAGCTCTGAGAGGAACGCTGGTCCTCTCTGGCTCAGAGAGCCGCACTTCATTGTGCATCCTTTTATTGCTGAGCGTTCAGAGCCAATCCTTGTATTTAATAAGCATATACATTTTTGTAATATGACATTATATGTAATTTTCTGCAATTTAAAGGAAATCTGACAGGCCAAAAATCCTTATGTAACTGGTATCATAATCTAATTCCTTTTTCTATGCACTCTCTATTCATTCCCTCTGTCAATCATAGTGATTACTCTGCTGCCCACTCCCCAAAAAATGAATATTCATGCTTCATTACACAGTCCTGTAATCTGTTATGTTGTGTGACTCATTCACTGCAGACACAGAAGGGAGGGGTGGGGGAGGAGTGACCTTTGCTGCGGCTTTGAGCTCTTCATGTCATTTTATCTGAGACGTGTAGTGTGTGCAGTCCGAGATATTTCTATGTGATTATAGGAACATTTCATCATTTGCTCAGCAGATACAGTCATATGAAAAAGTTTGGGCACCCCTCTTAATCTTAATCTCTTTTTTTTTTGTTTAAAATTAGTTCTTTGCAACAACTATTTCAGTGTGATATATGTAATAACTGATGGACACAGTAATATTTCAGGTTTGAAATGAGGTTTATTGTACTAACTAAGGCTGCCTTCACATTTGCAGATGCCTCCGCAGCGTTCTGCGGAGGCATCTGCAAGCATCTGCATGCAGACGGCAGCCCCTATCTTTATAATGGAGCGCACGGTGTCTGCAGATGCTTGCAGACCGCTGTGCGCTCCCATTGCCCGCCATGAGTGATCTGTGCGCAGGCGGACGCCTGCGCACAGATCACACAGTCTCGTCCGCACCAGGGACGCAACATGTCGCGTCCCTGGTGCGGACGAGACTGTGTGATTTGTGCGCAGGCATCCGCCTGCACACAGATCACTCGTGGCAGGCAATGGGAGCGCACGGCGGTCTGCAAGCATCTGCAGACACCGTGCGCTCCATTATAAAGATAGGGGCTGCCGTCTGCATGCAGATGCTTGCAGATGCCTCCGCAGAACGCTGCGGATGCATCTGCAAATGTGAAGGCAGCCTTAAAATGTGAAATATGCATTATTTCAAAATTTGACAGGTGCCAAAGTATGGACACCCTTCTGATTTTCATGATTTGAATACTCCTAACTACTTTTTACTGACTTACTGAAGCACTAAATTGGTTTGGTAACCTCATTGAGCTTTGTACTTCATAGCCCGGTGTATCCAATCATGAGAAAAGCTATTTCAGGTGTCCACTTGCAAGTTGTTCTTCTAGTTGCATCTTCTCTGAGGAGTGGCATCATGGGCTCCTCAAAACAGCTCTCAAATGATCTGAAAAAAAAGATTGTTCAACATAGTTGTTCAGGGGAAGGATACAAAAAGTTGTCTCAGAGATTTAACCTGTCAGTTTCCACTGTGAGGAACATAGTAAGGAAATGGAAGACCACAGGGACAGTTCTTGTAAAGGCCAGAAGTGGCAGGCCAACAAAAATATCAAAAAGGCAGAGAAGAAGAATGGTGAGAACAGTCAAGAACAATCCACAGACCATCTCCAAAGACCTGCAGAATCATCTTGCTGCAGATGGTGTCACTGTTCATCGGTCAACAATACAGCGCACACTGCACAAGGAGAAGCTGTATGGGAGAGTGATGCGAAAGAAGCCGTTTCTGCATGCACGCCACAAACAGAGTCGCCTGAGGTATGCAAAAGCACATTTGGACAAGCCAGTTTCATTGTGGAAGAAGGTCCTGTGGACTGATGAAACAAAGATTGAGTTGTTTGGTCATACAACAAGGCGTTATGCATGGCACCACAAAAACACAGCATTCCAAGAAAAACACTTGCTACCAACTGTCAAATTTGGGGGAGGGTCCATCATGCTTTGGGGCTGTTTGGCCAATGACGGCACCGGGAATGTTGTTAAAGTTGAGGGTCGCATGGATTCCACTCAGTATCAGCAGATTCTTGAGAATAATGTTCAAGAATCAGTGTCAAAAGTGAAGTTACGCCAGGGATGGATCTTTCAGCAAGACAATGATCCAAAACACCGCTCCAAATCTACTCAGGCATTCATGCAGAGGAGCAATTACAATGTTCTGGAATGGCCATCCCAGTCCCCAGACCTGAATATCATTGAACATCTGAGGGATGTTTTGAAGCAGGCTGTCCCTGCTCAACGACCATCAAACTTAACTGAACTGGAATTGTTTTGTAAAGAGGAATGGTCAAAAATACCTTCATCCAGGATCCAGGAACTCATTAACAGCTACAGAAGCCACTAGAGGCAAATGAGGTGGATCTACTAAATATTAATGTCACTTTTCTGTTGAGGTGCCCATACTTTTGCACCTGTCAATTTTTGAAATAATGCATATTTCACATTTTCGGTTAGTACAATAACATCAATCTGAATACTGTCATCAGTTTTTACATATACCCTGAAATATTACTGTGTCCATCAGTTATTACATATATCACACTGAAATAGCTGTTGCAAAAAACAAATTTTAAACAAAAAAAAAAAAAGAGTAAGATTAAGAGGGTGCCCAAACTTTTTCATATGACTGTATACACATTACATGTCTGCAGGAAAACCAACCTTTATGTAATAGAAATCTTACAGATAGCACACTGCAGGACAAAATACATTACCCCTCCCAGATCAGAGAAGAGAGGGGAGGGAGTGAACACTAGTTGGATGGGTGTGGATATTTAAATAACACTTATACTGCAGCCGTACTAATCGACTGGTAATATAATGGAGAGGACTAAAGGCACGTCACACGTGTCAATATCGCTATCAATGTCGCTCATACGTCACGGATTTTCAGTCGCTCAAGCGACATAGGAGCGACATTGAAGCATTTGACCAAGCGATGCAACCAGCAATATGTTGCTGATCGCAGGTTTTCAAACCAGACTGTAAACCTATCACTGATCGCTCAGTTGAGCTTGTGCATCGCTGTGTGTGACATTAAACTCAGCGACGTATTTTATACGATCGGCGATCTGAAAATATTGACGATAGGCGAGCAGGGTGTTTTTGTGACGCCTGTATGAACATGTAGCAGGTAATAATTGTTTGGCCACATAGGGGATTTGAATAAGCTTGAACGCATAAGCGTTATGTTGCGGACGCTACTGCGTTGTCAAATATTTTGCAGCAGGTGCTTGCCGTTGCGTGCGTAATGTTGGCGCGTGTGACGGCTGTAATGAGCAATCTGTATGGGTTGTTCAAGGTGCATACAAAGCCAATCTGCCAGTGTATATAGACTGTCAACCTCTTCAGTCCAAGGCGATATTCCTTTTCTTATTTTCGTATTTTCCTCTCCTTCCAAGAGCCATAATTTTTTATTTTTCCATCAAAACAGCATGTTTTTTGCAGGAAGCGTAGCAGCAGTCCGTGTAGCAGTCGGTGTTGCGGAAGGTATGTAATGATTATCCTCCAATTAAGGCCCTCAATGTCTAGTTGCCTTTAACCCCCCCCCCCACGCGGTCAGATTGGACCTTTTTTTTTCCAGCCCATGCAGCACAAACGGTCGTGTTGCATAATGTATGTAATAGTAATTTATTTTATTTTTTTAACAAATGTCAGCTGTGGAGTTGCCTCGGTGTGGAGCGAAGCTGCCGACAGATCCAACAGAAAATTGCAATGCCCGGGAGGATTGTCAGTATCCGTCAGCAGATCCGCTGTGAACTTGGTGAGTAGCTATAGTACATACTCGAGTATAAGCCGACCCGAGTATAAGCCGAGGCCCTAATGTTAGCCTAAAAACTAGGGAACTTATTGACTCCAGTATAATCATAGGGTGAGAAATGCAGCAGACTCTCATCACGGTATACAGCCCCTCTCTTCATGGTAAATGGCCCCTATTACTGGCATGTAGGAACCTCTATTGTTGGCTGGTCTACAGCCCCCCATTATTGGTATATAGGATATAGCGCCTCCTTCAGTGGTATACAGGCCCCCATCACTGGTGTACAGGCCCTCATCAGAGGTATACAGGCCTATAGAAAGACACTGTTATTTATAGATTCGCAATAATTGGGGGCCCCATTGGAGTTTTCTTATTGGTGCCCAATATTATAGCTACCACACTAATTATGTGGGACATACCATAGGATTAAAGTGGCAGAAAATTGTCAGCTTATTCAGTCTCCACCAATTTAAAGGGCAGGGATATTAAAAATCTGTAAATTGCCATCTGATTAAAAGGGGGGAGGGGGTCTGACATGGTATGCCATCACCTTTTCCAGATTTTGGCTCGTGTATTACCCATGTGTGGACATGTTGTAATTTATACCTTTTCCTTAACAGCTCCTCACAGAAATGCTACCAGACATGCGGCCACACATGCTGCTCCGCCACCACCAGCACCACAACAGGCCAGATCCCCGGCCTCACCACTGGCAGCAGCTTCGCCTCCACACCAGGGTGCCAGGAAAGATCTCCGGCCTCCCCACCCACTACCACCTTCACCCGCTGGCTCCCCAGCAAGCATGGGATGGGAGTAGGCTAACGATGGAAGCCCTCCACTCAATAGACTACTACAACTTGACAACATTTCTATTGACATTTGCGTTTGTCTTCTGCAGGACTAAACTACCATCTCTGGTTTACCTCCATGCAGAGGTACGGGAGGTGAGCCGCCAAGGGGCAATCATTCTGCGGTTGCTGCGGAACCCACCCCGCTGGCAACCAGAGGACTAGTGGCTAGAAATATTTTTAGGATCACAGTATATTTTGTTTATTAGTGTTCGTGGGTTTCAGGAATGGTTGTGGTTATTGCCTTACGGTTTTCATGGCTAATTTTTTTCAAAATTCAGTCCTTACTCAGTGGTAAGGAGTTTTCTTTTGATTTGTGATTGGAGGGTAACCAGCCAGTTAAAAATTATTTGTTTATGTTTTCCAAAACATGTTATTTACATGCAACCAAAAAAATTTGTGTAGTATCTTTTTTGGGGGACCTAAAGGCCGGGTTATAGACACAGATATCTGAAAGCTTCAACAACCTTCTACACACCGCTGTGACATACATACATAACTCACACTCTTGGTGAAACAAACAAAACACGTGTGAAAAAAACAACACTATTTTATTAGTATTAACCACATAAGATATTAAATAAATGTACATAAACCATATTTAACGAAAACACCCAAATCCACTCTAACCCAGCGAAATGTTTGTCTGAAGTATGTCCAACTTTTTAAAAAACAACTAAAGTTCTTGATAGTCGAAACCATCTGGTCGGAAGTTAGGATCTGGGTTTGCCCACCCATCATGCCGATATTGACATAAGAGGTGTGTGTTTGAGCCATGCTGGTGGAAGGGTGCGACACCATGGCTTTGTATTGGCTAAGTCACGACAAAGCTTGTAGGTTGAGGGCATTGGGAGACTGCTCTTGGCGCCATAGGTGTATGCACCACAGAAGCTGCAGTGAGTCTCCCTTCCTCACCATCATCTAAAGCTTGGTGCACGATCCTCTCCACATGGCGACGTTGATGTCAACTTCTCGTTTACCAAGATGGATACAGCACAATATGGTGGCTTCTCCTGGCATTGCAAAAACCGATTAGCCACAGCAAGCATGTCAGCGGGGAGAGGCGCTGGTGCTTTCCTCTTTCTACTTGTTAAACGAGTAGAAGCTGGTTTTTCTCCGCTGTGTGGTAGCCGCAGGTTGAATCTCGGTTTGTCTGTGGCCTCAAATGAGTCTTCCACCAGTGTGGTGTCCCAAACTGCCTCCTCATTGTGTGCTGAAGACACATGACTGGATCCTTGTCATGGGTCCTGTGTGAAAATAAAAAAATTATATGAACAAAAGCACTTGACCCACACAGTGATCATGACCACCACAGTATACGCAGTCATTACCAAAAACATCCTCCGTTATTGTCATTGAAAAAGTTTGTGATTTCCCCACACTATGGCATATGTGGAGGTGTATACAGCAGACCAAATGCCTAGTACATAACTTATCATATATTATTATTACTTAAATCATCATCATCTGCGGCTGTTGGATTTTCATAAGTCATATTTTGTGGTTGGGAAAGCGGGATGCTTGATAACAAGATCCTGGAATCTCCTGGTCCAACATGAACTGCAGAAGGTCGAAGTACCAAACCTTGGGCCTATACACCTGATTGGTTCCGTTGCCTGACAGTGTGGACTCTTTTTTCTTATCCAATTCTTTCTGAAAACGGTATGCATTGACCGTATCTTCAGCTTAACAAACGGAATTCGCAGGTCTGGTGAGGGTGGTACTGCTGTGACAAAGTCACAAGTTTTTCATGAGCAACTCGTTTGATCTTCTTATTGCTGTACTCTGGGCTGCGAGTTTTCCACAGGCAAGGGTGTTCTCGGTAGATGTCTATGAAGGCGCTCATGAACTCACGATTTACTGCAGACATCTGTGAAGGCAAGTGAAAATGCTTTCAAATAAGGTATAAAAAATTCTTCCTTCAGCCCCTCAATTGCACATAGTACCATGACCCTCAAACCAAGGATTGCTTGTGCTTGGACAGACATAAAATGACCACACTACTTGATAATTAACCTTATTGTGCCCACAACGCCTAAACAGATATTACTTGACATATTTAAATACAAGGTTTGAGAACAGTTATTACAGCCACACAGCACATTAAAAATGACATACCTTGACAAGAGCGATGATGCAGAAGATGAGCGATGCAGACTATTCGCCAGTAGCAACTGGATTGCAGAATATTGCCTGTAGCAGCAGCGATGCAGAATATTCGGGAGTAGGATCTGCGATGCAAAATATTCGCCAGTAGGAGCTGGGATGCAGAATATTCACCAATGGAGCCGCGATACAGATATTCGCCAGTAGCAGTGTCTCTGAATGCAAGAAACATGACTGGGTGTCGTAGCCCAGCCAATGGCATCACTCAGTTCATTTATCCAATCACCAAACGCCAACTCCACATTACGTCGGAGCGCACCAATAGCAAATCACAACGACGCTTGCGTCCAAATTTCGATACTGTCTATAAAGAACAAAGACCGAATGCTTTCAGACACACTGGCGTTGTAATCGACAACACTTGGGCGTTTTTTGAAGATACATCTATCTTTTCGTCTTTGTTGCACTCCCGTGGTCTTTACTTTCTACAAGGATACTGATCACGTGTTACTACACTTTTTAATGTGTATTGTTTAGTACATTCGGGCCAGTGGCGTACATTTAACCGCATGGCTGAAAGCAGTTTTGGCAATTTGAGTCATTGTGGCAATATGACTGTGATGTCCATTTATTAGCATGTGTGTCTGTTGATACCAATGATCAATACGCATAACAGAGAATATTGGATTAAAATCTACAATGTACATCGACAAATGTGGATCGCCTTTACTAAACCGACAAATAAAACTGGTGTTACATTGTTACAGGTTCTTCAGCATGAATTCACAAGAGTGTGATGCTTTGGCGGCTATCTACATTATTGAGGCTGTTAGGCTTGAGGAGGAGAGGCTGGAGAACTGCAGAACAAGACAACGCCGCATCTGGGCCAGGGGTTGGCTCCTTCGACGACCTGCTAATACCCATCTGAAACTGCTCAGACAGCTAAAAGAAAGGAACCCTGATGACTTCAGGAATTATCTGAGAATGTCATAGGAGTCCTTCAAAGTCCTGTTGGACGCTGTGACCCCTGTAATTTGCCGCCAGGACACAGTTATGCGTGCTGCTGTTACACCAGAGGAACGTCTGGCAGTGACACTACGCTTCCTAGCAATGGACGTACTATGCAGGATCTACAGAACACGTCTGCCATATCTCGACCACTCCTCAGCGTCCTGATCCCAGAAACATGTGAAGCAATAGTGCGTTGTCTGATGCCTACCTACATGCCTTTTCCACAAACAAAGGAGGATTGGCTCAAAATAGCCTCTGATTTTGATGAGAAGTGGCAGTTCCCAAACTGTGGGGGTGCCTTAGATGGGAAGCATGTCCGCATCACACAACCCCCCCAACAGCGGTTCATACTTCTATAACTATAAAGGCTACTTCAGTGTGGTCCTGATGGCCCTAGTGAATGCGAATTACGAGTTCATATTTGTGGACGTGGGAATGAATGGCCGGGTGTCCGACTGAGGTGTATTAGACCACACAATCTTTGGGGAAAAACTCAAAAACGGATAGCTTAATTTGCCACCAAATGCAGTGACCAAGGACCACATGAATTATGTGTTTGTTGCAGATGAGACATTTCCACTGCATCCCAATCTACTGAGGCCATACCCCAATAAGCATGTGACACCAAGCCAAAGAATCTTCAACTACCGCCTATCCCGGGCACGGCGAGTAGTTGAAAATGCTTTTGGGATTATGGCCAGTAGATTCCATATTTTACACACTGCCATTAATATGAAGTTAGAAACCATAGCTATGGTTGTGTTGGCATGCTGTGTCCTACACAACATCCTTCGGCGCACAGCTGCTTCCTCATACACCCCTCCAAGTTTTGCAGACACGGTGGACGCCATGAACGGTGACCTAGTGATGGGGGGCTGGTGGGCAGAACAGCCAGATATCACACCGCTTCAAGCTATGGTTCACGGCCGCAATCGTCAGGAGGCGAAGGCAAATCGGGACATATACATACTTTAATGGGCCTGGGGCTGTGAGCTGGCAGAACAACATTGTGTAGCATTATAATTTTTTGTTCCGTTGTTCATTAACTTCATAGACACTCTGATTTTATTTGCAACCTAATTTATTTTGATTCAGATTTTTGATGTATAAGATTTATTAAAAAATAAAAAAGACAAACAAAATACCTTCTCAAATTCTTTATTACACTATATACACAACCAGACTTTGTATTGCATTGGCGGAAACGCCAATGTGTCTAAATATTACCGCATTGGCGTTTTCGCCAATGCGTCGAAATATTATGCGACGCAGAAGCATTGTGGCGCCTAACATATGTGCGTCGTGACGTCATGACGTTGCGGGACGGCTCGGTTCTGGGTTTTACTTTCTGTTTATGCCCTAGCATAGTGATGGTGGCGCCAAGACGTGCAGCACCCTGGGGAGATGGGAAGGTGAAGCTCATGGTCACTCTCCGTGAGTTCTGGTGCAATACGCACCATAAACAGCCGGCCATCCATAAGCGCCGTTGCATACGCAAGGTGCAGGCTAGGCTGTTCTGCGCCGGTGCATGGGGGTGGAGAGGTCGCCGCTCCAGATCATGCGCAAGATTGCTGATCTGCGCTATAAAATGCCAAGGTGCATTGAGGCAATTGTGGCGGAGATACATCAACAGCGTCGTGAGTAATCTGGCATCCTTATGTAAAAAACTTATACAGTATTCCAACTGAGGCAGAGTTGTTATTTTAAAAAAGGCTCCCCTCTGTGCAGGGGGTGCAGATAGGTGGATGGTTGTGCAGGCCATACACGAGTCTTGTATGTACCGCCGTCTGCACTGTACTGTTCAGCTGCCTTCACACCACGGCAACATCTGATGCAGGGCTGTTAGGGAATAACCTGACAGCCCTGTACCGGATGTGAACACAGAACTGGAGGGCCAAATATGCCATGCAGATCGGTGTTCACTCGGATGCAGGCGAGATGAGCTGTTCCCTGTGAAATGGTGCAGAACCACTCACAGGGAACAGCTCCTGGTGCAGGTGAAACATAACTTCAATGAACGCTCCATCTTCTGGGGTGGCTGCAGGCTGCCATTCGCATCGACGGGGTGCCCAGAAAGCCTGGGCCTCCCTGCGCTGCGGATTCCAGCCCCCAGCTGCCTAGCTGTACCTGGCTGGACATAGAAATAGTGCGGAGCCCCATGTATTTTTTTTTTTTATATTTCATGAAAATCATGAAATAATAAAAAAAAAAAGGGAGCTCCCCTATATTCTTGTGTCCGGCCAGGTACAAATATTCAGCTGGGGGTTGGGGCAGACCATTGCCGCCTGCTGTATCTGGCTGGATACAAAAATACCATGGTCAATGGGTTAATAAATATGCAGTTCCTTTTATTAGGATAGTTTAATGGATTTTTTCAGGAAAATTCGCCGTCTTTTTGTATCAGCCGGATACAGCAGGCGGCAACGGTCTGCCCCCAACCCCAGCTATTTGTACCTGCCTGGACACAGAAATATTGGGAAGCCCTTATTTTTTATTATTTCATGAAATAATAATAATAAAAAAATGCGTGGGGCTCCGCGCGATTTCTATCTCCAGCCAGGTACAGCTAGGCAGCCAGGGGCTGGAATCCCCACTGCAGGGAGGCACAAGCCTTCTGGGCACCCCTCGCTGCGAATGGCAGCCCACAGCCGCCCCAGAAAATGGCGAATTCATTAATCGCCATCCTCTGACGCTGAACCCAACTCTTCCAGGACCCTGGTGCGGTAGCTCACTGGGTAATAAAGGAGTTAGGGCCAGCTTTTTGTTGTCAGCTGGCCCTAAGCCCGAAATTATAAATGCCCCCCATGAATTTCTATTAAATTGTTTGCATAAAAACACAACACCGATAAAAATTATTTTTATTTGAAGAAAAAAAAAACACACTTATGGGACTCCATCTTTATATGAAAAAAATCCTCTTCCGTCCGACGTAGTCCAATTCAGGGTTCTTCTTTAGCTCTGCTACATCTCTGGTAGAGGACCTCCACCAGAGATGTAGCAAAGCTGTGCACCCGGCTGTGGTAAAGTTCATGTGAGTTCATGCAGGAAAGCATGAACTCACATGAACCTGACAGCACTGCTACTTTCAATTGAACAGCTGACCTGAGTCAAATCCCGGCGGGAAAGCGTCTGACAGAGAAAACCTGATCAAACTGGATTCTCCCGGATTGTACCGGTCCGGTGCAATCCGCCGACCCATAACATGGGACTCTATGGTGCCGGATTGCACCGGACCGGGGCAATCAGGGAGAATCCAGTTTGAACTCACAGTACAGGACCGCGGAGAGCTCCCTGCGTGCCGCGGTCTGTACTGTGCTCCCGGTGCCTGACAGCCCGATCCTCCGCTCTCCAGCAGCCTCCCCACCCGATCCTAAGTTAGGAACGGGCGGGGGAAACAGGCCCTGGTTCCCCCGCTCCTAACTCAGGATCGGGTGGGGAGGCGGTGGGGGGAGCGGAGGATCCAGCTGTCAGGCGGCGGGGGAAGCCAATAGGGAGCTTCAGGATTGTTTAAAAGCCGGCGGCTTTTTTTGAATTGTGTATGTGGTGTCCTTTCAACAATTGTGTGTTACAAGTTTTACAATATTTTTAGATTATCAGCACCAAGCGGCGGCTTCTCCACCACCCTCACCAGCAGCGTCACCACCGCGTACTCCGGAGGTTCCCCCCCCCATCTCCGCCAGAAGAAGTGACACCGCCAGAGCGACCTTCACCAGGCCCTGCCATGTCATCGAGCCCAGGCTCCGATTTTGGTCATTTCTTCCCCATTGAGGAATCCAGCCAGGGGGACAGATCCTTAAATCGTAAGTGGCTTACATGTAATTAATCATGTTATCTTTGGGCAAAGTCAATTTTCAGACTCCAGAATGCTGTCTGGTGTACGAATTAAGTTTGCTTTTATACCTTTATTGGTTTGTGCAGCAGGGGAAGATGCATCGGGGAGCCCTTCTGAATGGGCCCAAGTTGGACAAGGAGCAGACGAGCAGCCCCGTAAGTATATTTAAATATTGATGTCCCTTAAATCGGTTAACCAGTGCCCAACTGTAATTTTTGTATATACTCCATAGGTGTACCCACTCTCCGGGAGCTACAGGAGAAGATGTCCCACCTCACCAGAGTCGTGATGATTTACTTTACCTACACTTTGTATATATGTTCACCATAATTCCCAGAATGGCAACACCAAAAATGTTACAAAAGGAGGAAACACAGGTCAGAATACATTTTTTTTTTGTATTATCACTTGCTTTTAATAAAAGTAGCTTCTACAATGTATATAAATATGTAAATGGTTAGGACCTTCATGATCGGTACGTGGGACATCTCAGCAATGATTACAAAATGATCGCACGAACGATCTCTGCGTCACCGCAATGACGCACGAAAGACCTCACGATACTTCACATATCACTAGCATAGTAGAATGGGTGTGGAAAAAGAATCTCTGGTACACCTACTTACCATGATGTCACAAAAAAAAACGCCCACATTGACAGAATGATCGCAGGAGACGCTGCTGTGTGACACCGTACAAGCGACTAAAAAAAATATTTGACGCAGATAGGATAGATCTGGTCCAGTGTGATATTTACGCTGACATTCACAATAACTTCACGTCGCTCAGGCAACTTCCCCGAAGTCGCGTCGCTCCTCATATTGATAGCGATATTGACGCGTGTGGCGGCCCCTTAATGCAGGAGCTCTCTGCAGGGTGTGACAATGCTGATAATATGGAAACTACAAAGTGTACAATAATAATTTTACATGTTTTTAAAAGATCTGCCCAGGCCCTATTCAAGAGTAATATTAGTATCATACTGAAAAATGACCTGACAGTGTCCCTTTAAGGGAAGAATATTTGAAAAATTGTAAAGGCTTGCTATCAAATACTATGTGACTCCCATTCTGGAGCCATGACTGTGGGATGGATATCACTTTGTCTGGTCGCTTAAGGTTCGGTCCCATGTAGGTTTCCTGTAGTGGATCGCCTGCAGCAGATATGTCAGCGATATTCTCCGCAGCAGATCTTATGAGCAGAGCATTGTAAAGCAAGAAGTATGCACGGAAATACAGTCGTATGAAAAAGTTTGGGCTCCCCTCTTAATCTTACTCATTTTTTTTTGTTTAAAATTGGGTTTTTGCAACAGCTATTTCAGTGTGATATATGTAATAGACTGATGGACACAGTAATATTTCAGGATTGATATGAGGTTTATTGTACTAACCAAAAATGTGAAATATGCATTATTTAAAAATTTGACAGGTGCAAAAGTATGGGCACCTCAACAGAAAAGTGACATTAATATTTAGTAGATCCTCCTTTTGCAAAAATAACAGCCTCTAGTCGCTTCCTGTAGCTGTTAATGAGTTCCTGGATCCTGGATGAAGGTATTTTTGACCATTCCTCTTTACAAAAACAATTCCAGTTCAGTTAAGTTTATGGTCGCCAAGCATGGACAGCCCGCTTCAAAACATCCCACAGATGTTCAATGATATTCAGGTCTGGGGACTGAGATGGCATTCCAGAACATTGTAATTGTTCCTCTGCATGAATGCCTGAGTAGATTGGAGCGGTGTTTTGGATCATTGTCTTGCTGAAAGATCCATCCCGGCGTAACTTCAACTTTGACACTGATTCTTGAACATTATTCTCAAGAATCTGCTGATACTGAGTGGAATCCATGCGACCCTCAACTTTAACAAGATTCCCAGTGCCGTCATTGGCCACACAGACCCAAAGCATGATGGACCCTCCCCCGAATTTGACAGTGGGTAGCAAGTGTTTTTCTTGGAATACTGTGTTTTTGTGGCGCCATGCACAACTCAATCTTTGTTTCATCAGTCCACAGAACCTTCTTCCAAAATGAAATTGGCTTGTCCAAATGTGCTTTTGCATACCTCAGGCGACTCTGTTTGTGGCGTGCATGCAGAAACGGCTTCTTTCGCATCACTCTCCCATTCAGCTTCTCCTTGTGCAGTGTGCGCTGTATTGTTGACCGATGAACAGTGACACCATCTGCAGCAAGATGATGCTGCGGTCTTTGGAGGTGGTCTGTGGATTGTTCTTGACTGTTCTCACCATTCTTCTTCTCTGCCTTTCTGATATTTTTGTTGGCCTGCCACTTCTGGCCTTTACAAGAACTGTCCCTGTGGTCTTCCATTTCCTTACTATGTTCCTCACAGTGGAAACTGACAGGTTAAATCTCTGAGACAACTTTTTGTATCCTTCCCCTGAACAACTATGTTGAACAATCTTTTTTTTCAGATCATTTGAGAGCTGTTTTGAGGAGCCCATGATGCCACTCCTCAGAGAAGATGCAACTAGGAGAACAACTTGCAAGTGGACACCTGAAATAGCTTTTCTCATGATTGGATACACCGGGCTATGAATACAAAGCTCAATGAGGTTACCAAACCAATTTAGTGGTTCAGTAAGTCAGTAAAAAGTAGTTAGGAGTATTCAAATATGAAAATCAGAAGGGTGCCCATACTTTTGCACCTGTCAAATTTTGAAATAATGCATATTTCACATTTTCGGTTAGTACAATAAACCTCATTTCAATCCTGAAATATTACTGTGTCCATCAGTTATTACATATATCACACTGAAATAGCTGTTGCAAAATACCCAATTTTAAACAAAAAAAAATGAGTAAGATTAAGAGGGGTGCCCAAACTTTTTCATATGACTGTATGCAGGATAACTCACATGCTGTGGATTTCATTACTGCAGTGGCAATTCACCTTATGAATATTTTTACAGAGCATGTGGATACGATTTCTTAAAATCTCATGCAGAATTTTGAATATTTTGTCTGGAAAATGTACCCTACGCGGGAACATACATTAAAGGACAGACCTCAGACCAGCAGCAGGACACACACCGTGCAAAATAGTTTATGGCCAGAATACTGCATGATCCAGATCATAAACATCAAAAATCATGATTTTATATCTGGAATCTCACTCCATCTTAGGAGCGGACATATAATTAGAGTAAGCTGTGCAGTCACACATGGACCTGGTAAGGGGGCCCATTTCCATCTCCTAAGAAGGATCCAGAATATGGACGCTCCAGAATATGTTGGCGCTAAAGAAATAAAGATTATTATTATGATGAAAAATTGGAGTGCAAAAGGCCCATATATTGTTCTTACATAGGGGCCTCTTCTGTCTGTGTCTGCAACTGTTCTACCTATTTATGAATATTGCTGCTAACATATTTCTCATATATACTGGTTATACACTGTGTGCAGAATTATTAGGCAAATGAGTATTTTGATCACATGATATTTTTATACATGTTGTCCTACTCCAAGCTGAGAGCTTGAGAGCCAACTACCAATTAAGTAAATCAGGTGATGTGCATCTCTGTAATGAGGAGGGGTGTGGTGTAATGACATCAACACCCTATATAAGGTGTGCTTAATTATTAGGCACCTTCTTTTCCTTTGGCAAAATGGATCAGAAGAGAGATTTGACGGGCTCTGGAAAGTCCAAAATTGTGAGATGTCTTGCAGAGGGATGCAGCAGTCTTGAAATTGCCAAACTTTTGAAGCGTGATCACAGAACAATTAAGAGTTTCATGGCAAATAGCCAACAGGGTCACAAGAAGCGTGTTGGGCAAAAAAAAAAAAGACGCAAAATAAGTGCCCATGAATTGAGGAAAATCAAGGTGAAGCTGCCAGATGCCATTTGCCACAGATTTGCCATATTCAGAGCTGCAACTTTACTGGAGCATCAAAAGACAAGATGTGCTATACTCAGGACATGGCCAAGGTAAGGAAGGCTGAAAAACACCACCTTTGAACAAGGAAACATAAGATAAAATGTCAAAATGGGCCAAGAAATATCTTAAGACTGATTTTTCAAAGGTTTTATGGACTGATGAAATGAGAGTGACTCTTGATGGGCCAGATGGATGGGCCAGAGGCTGGATCAGTAAAGGGCGGAGAGCTCCACTCCGACGCCAGCAAGGTGGAGGTGGGTACTGGTATGGGCTGGTATCATCAAAGATGAACTTGTGGGACCTTTTCGGGTTGAGGATGGAGTGAAGCTCAACTCCAGGACCTACTGCCAGTTTCTGGAAGACAACTTCAAGCATCGGTACAGGAAGAAAGGTGGCTATATTGGTCACTAATATTTTGGGGTTTTGTTTTTGCATGTCAGAAATGTTTATTTCTAAACTTTGTGCAATTATATCGGTTTACCTGGTGAAAATAAACAAGTGAGATGGGAATATATTTCATTTTTATTAAGTTGTGTAATAGTTCTGCAGAGTAATAGTTACCTGCACAAACAGATATCCTCCTTACACGGCACAACATCGCTTAAAAGTCACGGTTTGAGCGACGTTCAAACGACATAGTGCGTCGTTGCGTGTAACTGCACGATTCAACTACGATAAATCGACAAGTCGGAGTTGACAGGTTTATAAACATGTTCTCAAACCTGACGATTTCAACTCAACCAACCTGCTGCATCGTGTGACATGATCTCGTGGACGACTTCGCCCATTCACAGCAATGAGCAGGGATTGTTCGTGGGGTTGTGCGAACGATACCTGCTCACTACATCGTTGGTGAGTTGCTCACAATATCTAGACATGTGACATGTGACCAGCGATGTTGAATTGATCTCAAAAACGACCACACGCCCACAAGATCGCAGCCAACATCGTAATAACGTTGTGCCGTGTAACGGTACCTTAAAATGGCCAAATCTAAAAAAAAAAACAATCCAACTTCCAAAAATATTAAGCTTTGATATTTGAGTCTTTTGGGTTGATTGAGAACATAGTTGTTGATCAATAATAAAAATAATCCTCTACAATACAACTTGCCTAATAATTCTGCACACAATGTATAGTCCCCAAAGGGACTAAGGAATATCTTTAAAAATCCCAATTCTTTATTAAAGAGCTTTAAAAAAGCATAACAATGCAAAGTTGATTACCACAATTACAAAAGATAATACAGTTATTCACTGAGGAAACAGAATCAACATAAATCTGGAAAGATGATAAAGAGGTCAGAATATTGTATTAGGTACCTCCAGGCTCACAAGGGAGATAACTTTACTCTGTCCTGCTTGAATATCTAGTGACATCCTTTATTACATTCAGCGTCTGATACTCTGTACTATAACCAATATTATCATGATTCATACAGTAGTAAGTAGTCCTGATTAGGCTTCCTCTATTTTATGACATAAGTGATAGGAGCTCTAACTACTCTGAGGAACAACCAGCCTGCTGGGTAACATGTGAGGAATATGTCCTACTATATTGTATGTCTAGCTCTTGAACCAGTAATGGGGCACCGATTAACATATTGTCATGATATATAGATGTGGTGATCGGGCACTGACCATCTGTGGATAGGAACCATTGTATAAGTGCTTGTGCTTAGGATTAGTATACAGGCAATAACAATAGGTATCTGCAGAGGCCACTAGGCGTGTATTACATACTTATGTCATAAAATAGAGGAAGCCTAATCAGGACTACTTACTACCGTATGAATCATGATAATATTGGTTATAGTACAGAGTATCAGACGCTGAATGTAATAAAGGATGTCACTAGATATTCAAGCAGGACAGAGTAAAGTTATCTCCCTTGTGAGCCTGGAGGTACCTAATACAATATTCTGACCTCTTTATCATCTTTCCAGATTTATGTTGATTCTGTTTCCTCAGTGAATAACTGTATTATCTTTTGTAATTGTGGTAATCAACTTTGCATTGTTATGCTTTTTTAAAGCTCTTTAATAAAGAATTGGGATTTTTAAAGATATTCCTTAGTCCCTTTGGGGTCTTTTTTGATGGTTTACATATAAATGGAATGCATTTAAGTACTAAGATTATGATCTAAAACACAATGTATAGTGCAAGGGTTGAAAGAAAAGTAATGCTTCCACCTTTGTAACTTGAGTTTTAGTGGGAATATCTAAATAAATAAAACATAGAAAGAATGTGCTCTATAATTACCGATATTCACTTTTGACATAATCACCGGACAATCGGATACATTTCTGCCAATGATGAACAAGGTTTCTGAAGCCATCATAGAAGACGTTGACACTCTGTTTCCTCAACCAGCATCTCACAGTTCCCTCAACTTCTTCATTAGATGCATAGTGATGTCCACACAGATCTTCTTTCATTATCAGGAACAGATTTAAGTCACATAGCGCCAAATCTGTACTGTATGGGCTGATGCTGTACGGTGGTGTGTTTCAGTCTCTGAAGTTCTGATATGGTAGCATGTGAAGTGTGTGGTCTGACATTGTCATGCTGCAGGAAAACATTTTCGTTTTCCTTGCAGACACTTGTTAGTTGTCGTTTCAAAGTTTGCAGCGCTGTGATGTAATGCTCTGAATTGAATGTTGTTCTCGGTTCATTGACCGACTGCGCAGGGTTTCATTCCTCACACTTTAACAACACAACCGTTCACTATTAAGGCTTCCCACCAACTGGAGCTGTAGAGGACAGTCTATTGAACAGTCCAGTACCTGCCGCATACCAGTGCTGGCATCTGCTGAGGAGTTATGAAGGTGGAGGCATTATTATTCATTCAACCCTCATACAATGTTGTCAGAAGCATGCATTTTGGAGTAGTCAAAAAATGGCACATGTGATAGTATACATTTTAGGCAATTTAATCCTTAAAGGAGTTGTCAAATAAAAAGCATTTATCACTTATCCATTGATGATTGCTGCAGGTTTAACCACTGGGATTCACCACTCTTCTCAAGAATAGGGGTCCCCAAATTCCTCTATGTGATTGAGGTGGTAGTTTGCATGAATAATCATCACCCCCCCCCCCCCCCCCCCCACTGGCAGACACAGATAGAAAAGGGCCCCTGTGCACAAACAATATATGGACCCTTTTCAGCCCAATAGCAAATAATGCACACACCCACCTTCTTTGGAGGTGATAGTGGCTCCCTTACCACAGGTTGCCTCAATGATATGTCTGTCCCTCTCACCCCCTCTATCCTCTTCAGTTCTATACATGTGAATAGAACAGTGGTCATGCATGTGCATACTGGTATATTTATTCACACAATAGACCCCAAATTTGTTAATATGACCCCGTCAATTCTACATTTTTCAGCTAATATAAGGACAGGTGACAAGTGCTTTTATTTGTGAGAAAAACCCTTATAAACATTAGAACCCTTTTAATGATGTTCTTCGCTATGACAAATAAACAACTATATTCTACATTTTCGTTAACATTCATTTTATTCCTGAAGGAGATTAAAAGCAAATATTTACAAAGTATAGCTCAAAATCACAACCCTGAGAACCAAATCTGTAGTAAAAGTGGCCGCTCATACACTCACATAGGAAGACCTGTCCGATCAGCAGAAAATGTTCGGGGTCTGCAGGGTGATCGCCAGCAGACTTTCATCTCAATCACTGCACATGACTTACAAAATCCATCTTAAAATGCCCGAGAATCAGAAAAAAAGTGGCAGACTTTAGCAGCAAGAGGTAAAATACAATATTTGTAGTCCATTCATCTGCTGTACACGCCAATGACTGGTTCTGCTCCTGAAGTCACATGTGTGCGATATATAAAAATGTTATTAAAAAAAAGCAGTAAAAACATTATTTAGTCTAATCCGATCAGAGATGTGAGGCGCACTCTTTATTCTGCAGGAAAGCAATGTGCTGAGTATAGGCATCCGTACACATTGCAGTACAGCCAGCACTATGAGTGCTGGGACATCCCATTCACCAGACTTCTGAGCTGCTTCACCACAGTATCTAATAATTTCTGTTTGTCTCGGTCATTCTTCCTGAACTGAGCAAGATATTATTCTTCTTGTTCATGTCTTTCATCCTGGAGAAACAGGAAAGTGACACCCTGTAATTCTAGATCGCCATACCATGATAAAACATGAATGTTCAGGATGTAGAAGCATTGGAGGTGAAGGCAAGTCTGTAATGGGAGGCTGAATATTCTTCTACCTGATGGTTATAGAGGCATGGAAGCAAAACAATATAGTGAAATATATATACACTTTTGAGAGGATGAAGTAACTGCCCAAAAACAAGAAGCTCTCAAGGTAATGATAAAAAATTTTAATGATACAAATTTTTTAATGATCAGGAAAAGGAAAGCACACAAAAAACAAGAGGGGCCAGAAGAATGCTAAAGGATATACCAAGTTAAGTGTATAACAAGTTACCAGACAGATGAGGTAGAACACTATGAATATATACAGGGTGAAACGTGCGTCGGGGTGGAGGGACCTTTTGGCACCCTATCTATTACTACACACTTAGAAAAGTGAACTTGGAGAAGGCACCCTTCAAATATCAGGGACCTGGAGCAGTTTGCCAAAGAAGAATGGTGTAAAATTCCAGCAGAGCATTGTAAGAAACTCATTGATGGTTACCGGAAGCGATTGATCGCAGTTATTTTGGCTAAAGGTTGTGCAACCAAGTGTTAGGCTGAGGGTGCCAATACTTTTGTCTAGCACATTTTTGGAGTTTTGTGTGAAATGATCAATGTTTTGCTTTTTGCTTCATTCTCTTTTATGTTTTTTCATTGAAGACAAATGAAATGAAGATAATAATACCAAAGAATTTGTGATTGCAATCACTTTCAGGAAGAAACTGAGTATTAACTGACAGAATTGCAGGGGTGTCAATACTTTTGGCCACAACTGTATGCAGTGACAAAAAGTATATGCACATGGGAAGGTTGCATACTGAAGTGTAAAGTATAAAGTAAATGAAAGCACAGTGTGTGTAGTAATAGATAGGGTGCCAAAAAGTCCCTCCACCCCGACGCACGTTTCACCCTGTATATATTTATTCATAGTGTTCTACCTCATTGTCTGTCTGGTAACTTGGTATATACTTACCTTGGTATATCCTTTGGCATTCTGCTGGGTCCCTCTTTTTTTGTGTAGTTTCCTTCTCCTGAATCTTATATTTGTATTTTAATATATTTTCAAATAAATATTTTTTTTTATCATTCCCTTGAGAGCTTCTTGTTTTTTGGGGAGTTACTTCATCCCCTTAATGTGAATATATGTTCATATTTTGGAGCTCTTCAATGGCAGGGAACATTCCATTCTAATTGTTGGAAATTTTGGTGTAATAGTATAGAAAAATATAGATAGGGAATGCATAGATTTCAGGTACTCGAAAATATCTCATGATTGATGCAGGTCATCAATATAAAAAGACCCTGGATGAAAACCTCCTAATGATTAGGATGAGAAGAGGACCGGTCTTACACACACTTACTTCTCCAGCAGGATGAGAGCTGTGTTCGGGTTCACTCTTAGATATTTGGAGTTGGGTTGACCATAATCAGCGAGATATGTAGACCAATCCCAAATCATGAACAGGTCAAGGAGCTATAAAACATAGAAGATCATTCTCATCATCATACACAGAGGAAGGATCAGAGAAAATAACACTTTAAAAGACTAAACACAAGTAGGAGGTAATACAGGTTGCCTGCACGGTGGAAATGGAGGTGGGTAATGCTTGCGTTGGTATTACAGGGTGGGGTATGTGGAATTCCATGCTAATTTAAGCCAGATTCTTTACCTAGCTCCAATTAAGTGCATTAAACCTCCCCTACTAGATTATCCTCAGCGGGAATCCCAGGCTCAGAAGAAGACTCCAAACTCCAGGGAATTCCTCCTTGCCAAACACAAATAAAATGATACCCCCAGAGCACAGATCATTATTCTAAGATCTGCTGCAGAGGTTGTTGGTCAATACTCGAGTAATCTTTTAAAAGCTAATGTGTCTCAACTGAAACAGCGAACCATTTATTCAGCTTTAAACCCATAATCCCTTTAAGCCATTTCAAACTCACTTCCTATCCAGTTTATAATTGTTTGCAGCACATAAGTACAATGCTTATAAACCTTCCTGACCCTACTATAGCTTCCTGGGATCTCCTATATACAGTCATCCGGGTATTGGCAAGAAAGACATTAAAATGGATGTCAGTCTTTGTAGACAATTTTTTTTAAATGTAAATGCATGTATTTTGAGCCAATACCGCTTGCAATAGGGTTTCATTAAAAATGTTGAACCGATTGTCTTCTATAACCTCCGTGTTACATTATGGTCTATTGCTTACTGCAAAATGAGTTGAATGATAATCTGTCAGTGAGCTCGCTCTCACAGAGACATTGTAACTATTCAATTTGTCTGTTTCTAAGCTCCTCTCAGCTGACCCCATCAGAGCTAATGTGCAGGAAAACAAAAACATGTAAAAGCCACAGAGTGCAAATATTTTTAATGTACGGTAAATTGTCTCTTCAGGGAGGAAGTAGACAAACTCTAGTGCCACCTATTGGAAGTAGCAATCCTAAAAGTCAAAAATGTTGTTTTATCAAGAGATAATTTGCATATTTCCAGAGAAGCATTGCGACTTTAAGTCTCCTAAATACTTGAGTGCCGGATTAGTGTGTCACTCTCCACAAGGGGAAACTATTGGTAATGAAAAGCAATTTAAAAAATGAATTTAAAACAAAAAATTGTCTTCACAGTGAAAATACACTAAATTACTTTTTTTATCTGTAGATTTTCGCAATTCTATGGGGGGGAAATGTGCACCTAATCTCTGCATGAAACTCTGTGTACCCACAAAAGAAACTAGCATGTCACGGATTTCAGTTTATACCATGGCTGTGGAGTTAGTAAACCAAACCTACGACTCCACATCCTTAATTTCTCTGAATTCGACTTTAACTCCAACTTTGACTCCATCAAAATGGACACAGACTCCGACTCCACAGCCCTGGCTTATACAGACTAAGAAAAAAGCCTAGTGGGCAGGAGAGTCCTCGAAATCTTATCTGCTTTAATGGAACTGAAAACATGCTATGTTTTTCAAGCGAAAAGACGCAGTGTCAAAAACTCACTATATACTCCTCATGGGAACATAGATAAAGAAAACAGTTTCAAGTTAAAAGTTTTCTTAAACTGTCACTGTACTAAGAGTGTGCAGATAGACGATTTGTTGTTAAAATGAACAACTGATGAAGCATTGTTTCACCAATACAGCCACACCCAGTGTTCCTCAGCTCCAATCCTCAGGAGCAGTGGCGCACCCAGAAATTTCCCAAGGTAGGGGTCCAAGAAAACACACACGGCCCTGAAAGGGGGGTGTCACCCCCTAGCGGGGTTCGAGGGGCAAAGCCCCCGGTGGAAGGGTTTGGGGGAGCGAAGCCCCCTAAAAGCCAAGCATTTTTGTAAATTTGAATACCTAATTAATGCTTAATACTGCACGAAAATGGTCTTATTTGTTGTGCCTCTATGGTAGGAATTACATTGCGTAGTAATTAATTTTTCTCTAAAACACTAGTTACCAGTGGGTACCGGTAACGCGCCAAAAAGAGAGAAAGACATTCGTGTCACAAAATCAGTGGAACTGCGGGCCGCATTCTGAACGGATTATGCTAAGACTAGAGAGTAGACTGGGTTTCCAACTTCCGGCCGCAAAAGCGTGCATCCCGGAAGAGGAGGGGGTCACTGACAGGAATGAGTCCCTCTTCTGTGTGTGTGTTTCACACTGCCGCAGGAAGAGGATGTGAGGGGGCGGAGTAGCGAGGACCCTCTCTGCTATGCATTCCTAGTGTGTGGAACGCACTCAGGGCGGCGGAAGTGGCGGCAGAGTCAGGGACTGAAAGTAATAAAGACTAAGCACCGTACCGTGCTGCGTACAGGCCTAGACATAATAATACCGGGGCGGGCGGCGGTGGGCCCCCCCAGCTTCTCAGGGCTGTCCAAAGGGGGGTGTCCAGACACGTAGGTCCCCCCCTTGGGTGCGCCACTGCTCAGGAGCCACCAATAGTGCATGTTTTCAGGATTTCCTTAGTATTGCACAGGTGTTAATTCCAACATAGTATGCAATACTGAGAATATCCAAAAATCTGCACTGTTGGTGGCTCTTGAGGACAGTGTTTTAGTCCATATTGGCCATTATGTTGTTGGCATTGAGTGAAGAACTAACTCTTTCTGGAAACCTTCATTCACAGAAAAACTGTCCTAAGACTTGTGACTATAGGCTGAAAATTTTAAACACTAATGTATTTTTTTTTTACAAGTTAATAACAATCTGTTATTGGTGGGAATTTGAAGGCGAAAGAAGTTATGCATGGTTAAAAAGCAAACAAGCAAACATGGCTTCCTGTATCCAAAAACAGCCCCACCTCTAGGTCCAGCCTGATCAGCGTTGCCATTTAGGAGATCAATTAAGACTGAGGTTTGTTTTGTGGCTTTGGAGAAATTGGCATATTCCAATCTATTGGCTGTATCAGTGTAATTAGTAAAAAAAAAAGTAAGGGGGAGCAGCGAGGTCAAAACAGCTATAAAACTGAGATTTATGGATTTTCGGCAACTATATATAATTGTGGCCTCGTCTTTGGTTTATAGTGACCTTAATGTAAACTCTAATACCCATCTAATTTACCAGACTGTTAGTATAATGGCTTTCACGCTTTCCCTGTGTAAATCAGAGCGGGAAGTAATATTTAACTCTGGGGGTGCGCTGGAGACGGATTTTATTGAAATAAATCGAGGCATTCAGAGAGTGGTCTATGGCTGGGGGTGAGGGGTGCATCTGTTCTCTTCACCTCTAGAAAGAAAGCTCCAACCTGAATGCATAGGCTCCCGCTGTGCGTATGTGATCAATCCTTCCATTTACACAATGGACCCCCTCGGGCACATGTTAGCTTTCTCCATAAAACAGTTAGCTGTCTTTCACTGTCAATCAAACTGAACAATTTTATTATTTCCTGAAATCTTTACTCATACTGACGGCTACAAAGTCCCCGCACAAACAAAACAAAAAGCGCAGCGGTGCCTTATAGGAGAGAATGACATATAATGCAATAAGGAGCAGGAAGACGGCACTAGGGACTGTCCACATCCCTGCAGCACACTTTTGGAATCATATACGGCACATAAAAGTTGAATTAAAAAAAATGAAAGTTTGTTTTCTCAAAATCTCACCTAACAAGCGCATAAAAAAAAAACACAGGATCCTGTAAACAACTGATGTGATAGATCATGTAAGGCTCTGGTGAAATAGTTTTGCATGCATATGCCTTTACAGTCATTCTACCTGGCCATATATGATTAATAGCAACAAGTGAAGGGTCAAAAAAATCTTTTTTGGGAATGTTCTTTCAAGGAAAGATTGTTCATTGATAAAAGAACTTTCATCTGACTATCAGCCGACTTGTTTCCAGAAGATGATGGCGTGTCATCTGTCAACTGAAGGCTTCTTCTCATTAGAACAAGCTTATTCAGCCAAAAGCCATCTCTGCCAACTTCCCCATGCACATAAACACTTGCCTTAGCCAATGGGAAAATTGGAGTAAGGTTTTCCAAACACCTCTTCTTAAGGGTACCTTCACACACAGCAATATTGCTAGGCAATTTCACTTGCAACTTACTGGTTGCAGTGAAATCATGGACACATTGTTCCATTTGTACACGGCAACAAAATAGAACAATGTGTCCATGATTTCACTGCAACCAGCAAATTACCAGTGAAATTGCCTAGCAATATTGCTGTGTGTGAAGGTACCTTTAGGAAATACATTTTTCTCTTATCACATGTAAGTTGGGAGGCCCATACATACAGGATGGATGGCCAACTCACTGACTTTAGTCTTGCTATTAAGTTTGATCCAACAAATTATGATAATCTTTTTCATCAACTTTCATCCAATGCCTACAATAATTGTCAAGTAAGTCTATCAGTGCAAAATTACTGTCCAAACAGTTCAGTGCATCTTCCCACCTACTTGTTTTCCATCTCTCTCTCTCTCTCTGCTTTTCTCTAGCTCCTGTAAATATAGAGCTGTCAACCAAGGAAGAGAAGGTGGAGACAGAAGCAAAAAGAGGAGGGAAGGTGCACTGGACTGCTCAACTGCTTGGCATGCCACAGATACAACTATGCTCGGTTTCAACATTCATTTTGTGCTGACTCCCTCTAAGGCTGAAATTTCAGAGGTCAACTCCTCTCTTTTATACACTACTTTGTCTAGTTAGCTGCATTTATTCACCATGAGACTGTTTTAGATTTTGTTTTCTAGTATCCAATGGAATCCTCTCTGCTATATTTATTTTTCTTCTCTCATTGCTGTTGTCATGCTTCGACTCCAGGGCTTGAATTTGTGACCTCTGTTTTGTCTCTGTCCAATTGCTGATAGTTTTCTTTTTTCTTTGCCTTGCTTTCCCTTTCATTTCTATTCAGGTGTTTTTACTTCCTCGTTGGCCCTATCACATCTTGGGAGGAGCTATTTATTCTCCCCATGTATATGCTTTTATTGCTGGCTATAATCCAACGTAGATGGAGGTTTGGCGTACCACCTCTTAAATTGAAGATTATCTTGCTGAATTATCTCTACTGTCTTTCCCTGCTGTTTTTTTTTGTGTTTCCCGTCCCAGCATTCTGGGAACTGTCAGGTCAAAAATTCATATGTTTATAGTAGTCTAGAATCCATATATAGTATATTTACTAATAGTTAGGGGAGTGGGGTGAAATGAATTGTGTGTATACAGGTGGCTCAGTGGTTAGCAGTGAGTGGGGTGGCTCAGTGGTTAGCAGTGAGTGCGGTGGCTCAGTGGTTAGCAGCGAGTGCGGTGGCTCAGTGTTTAGCAGTGAGTGCGGTGGCTCAGTGGTCAGCAGTGAGTGCGGTGAGATTGGTGAGCACAGTGGCGTGGGCAGAGTGCTGAGTGCAGCGCTGTGGGCAGAGTGGTCAGCACACACATACATACATACACACACACACACACACACACAGACACTTCGCTATAGTTAGCACCGACCCTGCGTCTTCCCTGCCGGCTGGATCCTGAGTTGACATGTCGGTGCCCGCGGACGACTGGATCCAATATGGCGTCCGGGAAGTTTGGCGAGACTTTTTGGACGCGATATTTTATCGAGTAGTTTGGGGGCGGCGACATGTCGGTGATGCAGGGCCGGTGGTAAGTATAGCGGAGTATGTGTGTGTGTGTGTGTGTGTGTATGTGTGCGGAGAAAGTGAGTGAAGTGCGGAGAAAGTGAGTTGTGGTGATGTGGCCCCTGGCCGGGTGCATCACACGGGTTATCAATGCAGGTCTGTGTTCAGATGGGCCGGTTTTCCTGATTGTGTGTGGTGTGTGAAACCTGTCCGATGTACAGGGGGTTAACAGCTGAAGGGTTTTCATGAGCTGAGTAAAACAGCTGAGTGTGAGTGCTGAAGATCCGATACATTCATGAGCCTAATGAGCGGCTAAACCTGTGGGGATGAGTGCTTTGCTGTGCGGAGAAAGTGAGGTGTGGTGATGTGGCCCCTGGCCGGGTGCATCACACGGGTTATGAATGCAGGTCTGTGTTCACATAGGCCGGTTTTCCTGATTGTGTGTGGTGTGTGAAACCTGTCCAATGTACAGGGGGTTAACAGCTGAAGGGTTTTCATGAGCTGAGTAAAACAGCTGAGTGTGAGTGCTGAAGATCCGATACATTCATGAGCCTAATGAGCGGCTGAACCTGTGGGGATGAGTGCTTTGCTGTGCGGAGAAAGTGAGGTGTGGTGATGTGGCCCCTGGCTGGGTGCATCACACGGGTTATAAATGCAGGTCTGTGTTCACATGGGCCGGTTTTCCTGATTGTGTGTGGTGTGTGAAACCTGTCCGATGTACAGGG
The DNA here is from genome assembly GCA_033576535.1 of Allobates femoralis. NCBI lineage: Eukaryota > Metazoa > Chordata > Amphibia > Anura > Aromobatidae > Allobates > Allobates femoralis. The sequence continues at coordinate 65,191,633 of JARQOC010000006.1, read as the reverse complement.
GGATAAACAGCTGAAGGGTTTTCATGAGCTGAGTAAAACAGCTGAGTGTGAGTGCTGAAGATCCGATACATTCATCAGCCTAATGAGCGGCTGAACCTGTGGGGATGAGTGCTTTGCTGGGCTAAACCTGAATGGTGCACAGGGGGTTAATCACATCTCAGGTCTTTGTGTGAGTGAAGATGTGCTGATTGACTCACTGGGTTGCAGCTGTTAGTGAATAGGCTGGATAGGAACCTGCCAGGTGTCTGAGTGAGGAGAGGACGATGGGATTCAGAAGTCCAGAGCACTGCCAAGTGAGGAGGTGCTGGAAGTGATCCGTCCCCAGTGGGTAAGTGATGGGAGCCTGCCAGCTCCATGCTAGTGCACCTGATGTGTGCATGGCAGCCAGTGTCCAAGGGCCAGGCAGTCGGATGTGCGGTGTGAGAGACCGAGTATGGTGGTGGTGGTGGTATACGTTTACTGCTCGCAATGGCCGCTTTGCGGCCATTGCTTCGCGACTCCCGGACAGAGTCCTGGAGAAAGTTCCGAGCTACGCGAACAAAGCCACAGGAAGTAGCGCCGGTCAGACGGAAGTCAGCTACGGCAATTATATAATAGATTCTTACCAAGATGTAGTTTTGAAGGGAGGTCTGGTTGATAAGAGGCTTGTATGTCATTAGGGTCCTGCCATGTCTGGTAGGGTCATATTAAGAAGCTATTTTTTTCATCGATGGCTCAGAGGGATCACTTTATACCAGACTTTGTGTATTCACTTCTCTGTGCTAAACACAATTACATGCAACTACAGCTAATGTTCCTGAGCTTCTGACTCAGAAGTGTGTTCCTTGATGTGACTGAAGAATGGAGCCAATGATAGACGCACGTTGTCATCCATTAACTAAAGGAGCAGCCTGGCATGTACACTATAGTCCTGACACAAGCAGAGAAACAAATCAGCTTATGATCATCTTTAATTCACATGAAAACTAAGAAACTATTTCATATAAAGCTGATATTCTGAATTTGGTCTAATAACATCTACAAGGAGTTTGTATGTTCTCCCTGTGTTTGTGTGGGTTTCCTCTAGGTTCACCGGATTCCTTTCAAGATCCAAAGACATACTGACAGGAAATATAGATTGTGAGCCCCAATTGGGACAGTGATGATGACATCTGTAAAGTGCTATAAATATGATGGCGCTATATAAGCAATGCATAATCAATAATTTAATCTAAGATCAGCAATACATACATATCTATGACCAGCATAACTGAAGCTTGTGCCAGGTGCACAGTTGATCAGTCTGGTTTTCCTTCTAGCTCAATGCTGTTCTATTATGTGACAGCCATCCCATTCTTACAGGGAGAAGTGCCCCCTTTTGCCGATTCATAAGGGCCCCGGTGGTCAGACTCCCAACTAACAATAACTAAGGCTGCTTTCACATTGCGTTTTTCTGCCATCCACGGCTGTCCATTGTAAAACAGACAGCCACGGATGCAATTTGGCCCCATGTATCCTATGGGGATCAGATCACATCGGATTTGCCCTTAATGGCATCTGATTTGTGTCACATCCGATTCTGTCCGATTTTTTGCTGTACCCAAAATAAGAGACTGCTCCGATTTTGGGCACAGCGGACCAAATCGGACATAATCTGATCCGACATGATCCAAGGCCATTAACATGGGGGCCTATGGAGCACGGGTCCAAGAAAACAGCTGATCGTTTCTCGGACCCGATTTTAGTGTACTGTGCATGCCGTCTAATTTCACTTCCGCAATTTACATTACGGAAGTGAAATTAAGTAAAAGCAAGGGTTAAAAATAACATATGTATTCTCACTTGTCTTGCGATCCCCCGATGTTGGCATCTAGCTCCCAGTACAGGACCCGTGGTTGCTTGGCAACCTGATCAGCTGATCGGGTCACATGACCGGTCACCGCTGTAACCGGTCATGTGACCGATGACGATGATCGGGTACCCCACCCAGTCAGGTCCTTCAGACATCGGGAGCTTGATGGAGGCTTCGGAGGATCACTGGAAAGGTGAGAATACATATTTTTTTATTTTTAACCCTTGCTTTTTACTTACCGTATATACTCGTGTATAAGCCGAGTTTTTCAGCCCAAAATTTGGGCTGAAAAGTCTCCCCCTCGGCTTATACACGAGTCAATACGGGGGGGGCTGTGTCCGGGGCTGTGGAGGCTGCAGGAGGCGGGGGGGGCGCTGCTGTATGAGCGGCCCCGTCACGTGGGGCCGCTCATTAAATATGCACTGCTTCCCCCTGTCAATCAGCGGCAGGGGGAAGCAGTGCACATAGCCCCAAATGCTGGCACTCGCCCCCCTTGTAAGGGCCCCCCCCCGATGGTTATATTACCATTCCGGACTTCTGATCCGCGCCGCTCCTCGGTGCTTCATCCTCGCTGCTCCGTCCGTCTTCTACATCCGGGATCTCCGGCCGTCGCAGGCATATGACGTCATCGCGACGGCTGGGGATCCCGGATGTAGAAGACGGACGGACGGAGCAGTGAGGAGCACCGAGGAGCGGCGCGGATCAGAAGTCCGGAATGGTAAGAGAAGCGGGGGGGGCCCTTGCAAGGGGGGGCGAGTGCCAGCATTTGGGGGCTGCTGGGGACCCCCAGGGGGCTGCTGGGGACCCCCTGGGGGCCGCTGTGTACCCTCAGGGGGCTGCTGTGTACCCCCAGGGGGCTGCTGTGTACCCCTGGGGGCTGCTGGGGGCCGCTGTGTACCCACAGGGGGCTGCTGGGGACCCCCTGGGGGCTGCTGTGTACCCCCTGGGGGCTGCTGTGTACCCCCAGGGGGCTGCTGTGTACCCCCTGGGGGCTGCTGGGGGCCTCTGTGTACCCCCAGGGGGCTGCTGGGGACCCCACAGGGGGCTGCTGTGTACCCCCAGGGGGCTGCTGGGGACCCCCTGGGGGCTGCTGGGGGCCGCTGTGTACCCACAGGGGGCTGCTGGGGACCCCCTGGGGGCTGCTGTGTACCCCTGGGGGCTGCTGTGTACCCCCAGGGGGCTGCTGTGTACCCCCTGGGGGCTGCTGGGGGCCTCTGTGTACCCCCAGGGGGCTGCTGGGGACCCCACAGGGGGCTGCTGTGTACCCCCAGGGGGCTGCTGGGGACCCCCAGGGGGCTGCTGTGTACCCCCTGGGGGCTGCTGTGTACCACTGGGGCTGCTGTATACTACCACTGGGGCTGCTGTATACTACCACTGGGGCTGCTGTATACTACCACTGGGGCTGCTGTATACTACCACTGGGGCTGATGTATACTACCACTGGGGCTGCTGTATACTACCACTGGGCTGCTGTATACTACCACTGGGGCTGCTGTATACTACCACTCGGGCTGCTGTATACTACCACTGGGGCTGCTGTATACTACCACTGGGGCTGCTGTATACTACCACTGGGGCTGCTATATACTACCACTGGGGCTGCTGTATACTACCACTGGGGCTGCTGTATACTACCACTGGGGCTGTTGTATACTACCACTGGGGCTGCTGTATACTACCACTGGGGCTGCTGTATACTACCACTGGGGAGGCCTGTATACCACTGGGGGGGGCCTGTATACCACACTGCTGGGGGCTGTATACCTGTGCTGGGGTCCACCCTCGGCTTATACACGAGTCAATAGGTTTTTCCAGATTTTTGGGGCAAAAGTAGGGGGGTCGGCTTATACACGGGTCGGCTTATACACGAGTATATACGGTAATTTCACTTCCGCAATGTATAATATACATTGCGGAAATAAAAGTGCGCAGCAACCTGCTGTCAGCTATTTTTTCTGTGTCCGGACCTGTGATAATCATGGCCCCGGACACAGAAATAACATCTGGAGGGGGCCTCCAATGGTGTCCTTTCCTGTTCGTGGTCCTGCAAAAAGTAGGATCCCACGGACAGGAAAAAAAATGCAGTGTGAAACCAGCCTTACACCTATTCTATACATATGTGATAACTTGTTTTCAATAATTAACCCCTTTAAATAATCATTTACTACAAGCCCTAAGACAGACGTACACAATAGATCACAGCAGCACTCCAGCAATTTTTTTTCTTACATACTGTAGTTCAGTATAAACTTTAATAAAGGGATTGTCCACTACGGGCCAACCAGATGTTAAAGCACCACTACAGTGGTTTTTTTTTTATTTTTCAGTGCTGGATTGGTGCTTTAAATGCAAGCCCCCTGCCCCCGGCATTCTACTCACCTGCCGGCAGCTTCCCCTTTCACTGATGTTGCTCCGGCGCCATCTTGTGACAGTAACTTGTGACTGTCTGAAAGTCAGAGGTTACATCACAAGCTCTCAATGCATCTCGATGAGAGCCAGAACGAGGTACCCTCCCATAGGGATGTATTGAGTTGTGACCTCCGGCATGCTTTATGAAACACTGGAGCTACTAACAGATCACTTTTCGCCACAGACCGGTCAGCATGGCGCTAGGAAAAGATGAAGGTGGTGGAAAGTGAGAGTCAGGCGGGGGAAGGGGACTTACATTTAAAGCATCACTACAGCAGTGCATTAAAAAAAAACAACACTGTAGTGGTGCTCTAATGGCCCCACGGTGCAACATAAAAAAAAGTATACTTGTGGTGCTACACTTCTGCTCTCAGCCCTGTGTTCCCTGCTGGTCCCCTGACATAACATCATGTGACTGTTGCAAATGTTTATTGTCCACAGCCTTCACATTTAAATGATCAGAAATACCATTCTGCTGTTTTCCCCCATATATTTACTTAATGTGGAGCTGGGTGCAGAGGGCAGGAGTCTGAGACTGCCAGGAGGGATCTGATCAGTGATCATGCTATCCTGCAGAGATTGACATCCTCTCTACACTTAATGGTACATTTACACGCGGCCACAGGAAGGTAGGAACAGGCAGGCATCGGACACAATTGTGCCTGTTGCTTTGAAAAAACCACGATGTGGCTGTGTGTAATTCAGGACTTTCCTTCCTGTGTCTTCCCTGAATTACACGCAGCCACATCGTGGTCTTTTCAAGGCATCAGGCACAATTGTGTCCGATGCCTGCCTGTTCCTACCTTCCTGTGGCCGCGTGTAAATGTACCATTAGAGCACTTACTGGACTAGTCATCAGACTGGAGGTCACATGACAAAACTTCTAATGAACAGGGGAAAATGTACAGACAAAACTATGGTGGGATGAAATTAAATTCTACTTGTACAAAAGAAATAAAATTGCTGATGCGCCTTTTTAGAGCCAATCTGTCAGCAGGTTTCTGTCTATGTAATCTGTAGACAGTATGCTGTAAGGATTAACACACACAATTCAGTGGTGCTTCTTTTATCATACTGTGTACTGTTGTTAACCTGCATTGCTTGTTTTAGCTTCAGAAGATAATCCTTGGCTGACTAGGTCACCTACAACAGAATGTGAGCCCTGGTCCAACATGCCCTCTTCTGCAATTAGCAGCTCACTGTCTATAGCCATTGTATATAGAGAGCCTGGTGTGGGCGGGGCAGACTTTTCAGCTCTGCTGCATTGTCAAATCTAAAAACTCTGTCAAAACCGCTACTCCCAGTAAGCAAAGTGATACATCATTGGATTCAGGGTCTTTCTGCCCACATCATGCTGCTCATGAGTTAAATTGCTGGAGGGAAAAAGGTGTAAAATACTGTTTTATCTGTGAGAAACTGTATAGGAAATATAGCATACAGGCTCACCTGTAGAGGTTGTGATCTGTCACAACCATTGTTCATGCATGCAATATCCAGGATATCAATAGTAATCGGTGTGCAGCAGTCCAAGGAAATTGTAGAAAGGAAAGTGGACCTCAGACTGCTCTCCCGCACCAATAAAACAATGGATCCAATTTATACAGAATTCATATGAATTCTGAATAAATTGATCCATTGATTAATTGGAGCGAGAGCGCAGTCCGAAGTCCACTTTCCTTTCTACAATTTCCTTAGACTACATCATGCTGGTCTCAGATGAGGTAGCAAAAACCTGCTGACAGATTCCTTTTTATAAGACAAACCTGCCGATTTCAACTTGTATAGAAGCCTCCCGATTTCATGGAAGTGTTAAGTTAGAAAACTTGTGCTACAAGTTACAAGCATTGTAGTTAAATAGCCAGTGTGATTTATTGTAGAGCAGTGTGGGAAGACAATAGCTCTTTTTAATATTTGATCTTATTCTCTGAATCCCCATGACAGTGGAAATCCCTTTAATTAATTATAGCTATATTTTAACAGTAATCAGTAAAAATTCAGCTCACAAAATATTTGGTCCCTTAACTTTTTGGGGAACCTTTTAAAAAAAAGGTTCCCCAAAAGTTGCTGTTGGCTGTAGAGCTGCTGCCGGACATTGAGCATCTTAATACATCCCTATGGATGACAACATAGTGAGAAATCACCCTTAACCAGACACTGAATATCATGAATTACCTAGCTATGCTGATATTAGCTTTCTGCGCGTGCTCATTTTTTACTGAAAAAGTTAAAATCTGCTCTCTGAACTTCAGCAACATTACAGCAGAGCGGACCCCCGTCGAAGTGAAATTGCCAATAGATGTCTTTCTACAGGGGGATAATCTGTTCTCTTCATTCTCAAAACTGAAAGTGATCTGTCCGTACCTGGCAGGCCCATCTATCTTACTTGAGCAGTTATCTTTAGGCACTTGGCATTCACAAGCTGAGGGCGATCCATTAATGGCAGCGCGATTGTGTTATGTCACCACTGTGCCTAAAATTCATTACAAGTTTCTCTCCTAAATGCTTTGTTTGTTTTGCTGTAGGAATGAAGGAGGGCTAATGCTTCAGTAGGAGACAGATTTTATCTTGGTTATCCTAAATTGCAGCTAAAGCTGTCTGTACATCTTAAACCCCATTTAATTTCTGTATCTGAGATTCCATTTTCAATAAGTACGTGGTTTTCCATCATTTCCAAAGAAGCGAGGGATCTTCTTGCTGTGAAAGAATAATTTCCCTAAATCAGTAGTTAAAGTAAAAAAGTAAAATCTAGAATAATAGAAAAACATCATTAGTTGTCTTTTACTGTCAAATTGTTAAAATTCCTGCTGATCCGTTCTATCGTTTTCTATTGGTTTTCCAGTACAGGGAGTTGCTGTCATTACTGAACCCAATGCGGAACCAAGTCACCAAGTATTCCCCGAGTTGTAAATGAGAAGTGTTGACCTAATGAAGCTGATGTACTTCACACCATGGCAGCATCAGGTGCGGGGCTGTCCGGTGTAAACCAGACAGACCCGGACCTGATTTTGACATTATGCAGCCCTATGGGGCCGGATAAACCGGATAGCTGCTATGTGCCATCCGGTTTCCATCTGTCCGGGAGGATCCGGGTGAATTCAGATTTTTCTCCCGGGCACAAAAACGTTATTGTGTCCGGGGGAAAAATCGGAACAAATCGGATCCGGCGCTCCCTAACATGGGAGTCTATGGCGCCAGATCGCCCTGGTCCGACAGAAACATTGGATCCGGGAACCGGACGCCGACGGCTGAAGTTTAGCAGCGAGCGGTAAAAACTTCAGCACCACCAGCTGTCCCCTGCTGAGATTTCAGGACTGCGGCTAGCTCCTTGCTAGCCGCGATCTTGAAATTTCAGCAGCTGTGGCTGCAATTGAGGAATCCGGCTGTAAACTGGAGCGGAGGGCATATTTGCCCTCCGGTTCTGTTTGCAAATCGGTTCCGGGGCTGATCACACCGCAGAGTGAAGCCGGCCTTACTTTGAAACTCCACTTCAGAATAGTTGTATAATCCTTTCTGAAAGTTTTCTCTTGATACTCAATGTAAATACTTTGATATCTCTTGATGCTGAAATTAGTAATTTATGAGTCTAGATGGACCCTTAATATACTGATTTTATTACCAGAATTAAAATGCCATTCTAACATCAATTTTCAAGGTAAGTACACCTGCCTTGTTAGGTCTAAGAAATCTATTTAATAATAAATACATTTTATATTGTGAAATCTGGTGAAAGATCTCTCCACTATTTTGTATTGCAATGTTGCTATTTTAACGTTTAAAGTATTGCTGCAGTTCAAAGGAACCCTTTAAGAGAATTTTCCCACTGCTAGACAACCCCTTCTCATACCACATGTTTGGTCCTTTTTAAAATTAAAAAGCTTATACTCACCTCCTGAGCCGATGCAGTTCCAACGGTGTCAGCATGTATGATCCCAGGCTCAAGTAAGGTTGTGTGACGACCATCCGCTGTGAGGCCGAGCTGCTGGTAGGCAGCACCCCGAGAAACCCCGAGACCCTTAACCCTATACAGGGATCTGGAATTACAGCGAAGCCCAGGGGGTAGCTGCCTATAGCAACAGAGCAGGGAAGGTCGCCAGGGAAAAAATCAAGACCCGAAAAACAAAGTCAGAAGTCCGAGTCAAAACCGAGAGGGCAGCGAAGGTACAAAATCATCAGGCAGTAGCAGAGTCAAAAATCCAGGCAAGGGTCAAGGGCAAAACCAAGAGGGCAGCTGAGGTACAAAATCAATAGGCAGAGGCAGAGTCAGAAATCCAGGCAAGGGTCAAGGGCAAAAACCAAGAGGGCAGCTGAGGTACAAAATCGATAGGCAGAGGCAGAGTCAGAAATCCAGGCAAGGGTCAAACACACAACTACACACACTATATCACTCAGGGAACCAAAACTATATCTGGCGGCCTGCAAGACATTCTCCAATGTATTTGAAGGGCGCGGTTAACTCCCACAGGCTGGAGCTCACAGCCTGATGACCTCATCCGGACCGCCCCTAGAACCAGGCCAGATGGAGATGTACGACTGGCTCCACCCACCCCACCTCTGACAGAAGAACGCAGGCTGCGCCTAACGGACACCTCTGCAGGGCCCGCTCCTCTGCGACCAACACCACCCAGAGGGGAAACACAGCGGCGCTCAGCAACAGAGGCAGACGTGGTGGAAGCAGTTCCATATGAGGACAAGGCCCTCCTATCACTGGTGCCACCAGCCGAAGGAATCCGGCTCCTCCCAGCAGCCGAGGCAGGAACACCAGCCACCGAGTCCAATGGCGATGTGACAGGTTGTTATGTCATGTAAACCCCGCGCCCAATCACCACCGGCTTCTCTTTTCTGCTTCATGAGTAATAAGCAGGAAGTGTGAGCTGCAGCTAGCACTCATGAACATATACACTCAAAGGTGAGGACAATGAAGCCGGCCCTGATAGGGCTCGGGGCTCACGTGAGGTTGTGACATCATAACAGCCCTGTGTCCAATCACTGTTGCCTTAAGACGTATGTGAGTAATCAACCAGGATATGAGAACTGCAGCTGCTGGCTGCTCACATACTCATACGTTCAAAGTCAGAGACATAGAAGCCAGCTCTAATCGGGTGTGGGGCTCACGTGACTACTAATCAGTGAGTGCCGATACAGGTGGAAGAGTGCCAGCAGCAGAGGTGAGTATAGGCTTTATTAAAGGTGCAAACGTGGACCTCTTTAAGGCTGGTTTCACACTGCAGTTTTTTCCCTGATCAGGCTCCATCAGATTTGTGTGCCAAAACCAGGAGTGTCTCCAAAACCCAGAACAGGTGTCAATCTTTCAATTATAGTTTTTCTCTGCAAGTTCCTCTCCTGGTTTTGGCACACAAATCAGATAGAACCTGATCAAGGAAAAAACTGCAGTGTGAAACCAGCCTAAGTTTAAAAAAAACTCAGTGTCCTCCTGTAAACTGCACCTGCCATTTGATAAAACTGGAAAGTCACAGTTCGAAGTTGAGATTGGCTTGAAAGTGCCATTGCCCTCTCAGACATTTATGGCATATTCTGTGTCTGATAACTGTGAGGATCACCTTTGAGACATTACCATTTGTTAGTGAAGTTCCATTGTGCCTTTGCTAAACTAGTAAGGATGTAATTCATTTTCCTTATGCTTTATGTCCAGTAACCCTCCACCAGCCTGAATACGTAATTACCTTCTGTAAAGTGGAGATTACTTGATAAACATGTTACAACACTTGTTGCTGCTCTGTAGCTTGGGATAAATACCATCGTTCTCCAGCCCGGGGGCGTCATTACTACAGAAAAAGCCGTTATAAAAAAACACATAGGAAACTGAATGGGGGTGCAAGAGAAAAAAATAAAATCCCTTTCTGACCTCTGAATAACCCAAGCAGGAGATTAGCCCATTTCCAAGCAACTATGTTGTCATACTGTTAGGCCAATTGCTACTATTGACACTTTGCATACGCACCTTAAACAGGGTGCTTACAACGGACCGCCGGGTCATTAACTCACTATTATTTTTATGCCACTGGATTTAAAAAGAATAAAAGAAAGCCGGAGAGGAGGTCAATATGTGATGGATCGAGGGATGAGGATACACACATGGCTTCCCATGATGGTATTAGGAATCAGGGAATTCTGGATCTATATCCACTAAGTTACAGTGGGCAGAAAAGTAAAGTGGTTTAGGATGAGTTGCTAGTATTACACAGATGTAAGTATGTAAATGTCTGTACAGGCTACAGAAAAGTGGCTGCTGTGGAGACACGGCCGCATGGACCAGGGTTCATCCCAACTGAACGCTCAAACTCCTTAACCGTGGGCGAAACACTACTCAGGCAACCACAATAGTAAGGCTTTATTGGATCCCCAACAGTTAACGGCATATAAAACACAACCAATTAAAGCATAAATTGTAACAAGTAACAGAGTTCCACCCTTCCGCTGGCTCACCACGGATTAGAATGTTCGTGCCTTCAGGGCTTCCAGGGTCACTTACTCCAATGAAGCAGCACCCCGCTTTCGGTGGACACCCACTGAGAAAGGAATGTCGCTATACATATATATATTTATACATACATATACATATCTACAATGTATAAATATATATATATACATAACTTATAACTTTTGTTTGTCTGGATGCCTCCACAAAATTTGCCAGGAGTGTTCAGGCCCTCATACACAATAAACTGAATTCAGCAAAAATCTGCCGATATTGATAGGATCGGCCCAAAGTCTAATTTTTAAGGGGCTCTCGGGACACCAAATGAAGATAATATGAAGTTACTGCCCATACACATTAGATAATTGTTGGCTGAATTTCCTAACCATCTGGTGTGGTGTTTCAACTCTCCATCATAGGGAGATATCCAAGGAAGTAAAGGGCAGATGTCTGGAATTTCAACATATCGTACCTTATGTATTTGTTCTTAAGGGAAAATCTCCAGTAAGGGGCTACCTGGAAGCGTTTAAGGCTCCCATACACATTAGATAAAAGTCAGCTGAACCCACCAGTTTTAGTGGGATTGGCCGATCATCTAACGTGGGCCTCTCAACTCTCCCCGACAGATCATGTTGTTGGAGAGAAGGATCTCATTGTTGGCAATGGCTCTGTCATAGTCAACAGTGAGCACGTGGATGAGTTAAGCTTTTCTGTGTATGATGGAGTCGGGAGAATTTGACCAAACTGTCATCCCATTACATAACTATGGTGAAGGATGGGTCGATGCTGTTATAATCTGATGGATTATGGCCCATTGTAAATGCTCTTAAACAACTGTATTCTGTGTGAAATAATTCCAGAATATCTTTTGTTGACACTCTGTGTTGCGGGTTAACATACAGTTGAAAACGTATATATATTCTAGGAGAATATTGAGGAAACCAATGCAAGCTAGAAAAGATGCTCTAGAATTATTTTATAAAAAATAAAATACGGTATTTACTAAGACTGACGTCTCAGCAGACAGATCCTCTTTAACTCTTACAAATTCAGATTTCCATCTGCAATGTACAAGGATGACTTCATTTCTCCACTAAGAAGGTGGATCCTGGAGTTCGTGCTAACTTCTAGCAACTTCTCTCTCTGCTAAAATACTTTGATCAGTGATGCAAACTCCTTCTTTTTGCCTGGTATTTAGGATTTGGAGCCCCTGCAGTGAACTCTGTATAAGGGATAATGGACAATCCCAGTTTCTCTCTGAAATGTTTGCAGCTCACAAAATGAAGTCTTCAAGGATCATGACCTGAATACATAACGACAATACAACTCCATGAGCCTCGTTTTATTAAACTGGAACATGTTCTATGGGCAACAAATCTCTAATGCTCAAGTTTCATGCATTCGGATTAAAAACTAAGTCAATAAGATTCTCAGAGCTAAGATCACACCGTAGGAATCCAGACCACAACTTCAACGTGGACTGAGCTAATCACACAGATAGACACATCTACATTTTTCTTTTTGATGGCTATCAGGCATTGCTAAACTCAGATTACTACACAGGCACCGATTAGAAAAGGACATTCTTTTCTAAAATGTTCTCAGCTATAAAGGACAAGTAAAGTTGTCCCCATGACAACTCTGACAAGCTAAAAGTCTTGGTTTTTGTATTCTTTTGCCCTACTTATTTTGGAATGATATCCAACAGGGTCGGTCATAAAAAACCAAACAGTTTCTTGCTAGAAGAAACTGAAGAGAGAATACACCCACTTGTGATTGGTAAACTGGACAAAGATTTGATAGAGGATATCTGTGTTCACATTTTCATTATAGTATAGATACCAAACATAGATTTTTGGATGATAACGTGGACAATTGGAAAATTTTATTTGAGTTTTCTGTGGACCAGTACCTACCGATTCTACGAATCAACACCCAGTTGGATGTATCACCTGACATCAAGTTTTGCTACAGGTACAAATGGCTCTCTATGATCACAATTAATAGCTAGTTACAATACACCATTCCCTTCTGTCTATTCCCCTCCTTTAACTCCTGCACAGGTGAGACTCTATGGCTGCAGATGAAAAGATTTTAGTAGATTGCCCTGCTGATATGAGTCAGCTGGAATAATTCATGAAGCTTCTCATAGTTGTCTCATAGATATCTGCAACAATTATGGATTCCCAAACATGCGTTTGCATCATCACGGATATAAGTTTCACCACTTCAGTACCAAAGCAATTACATTGCTTATGCTGCTTTCACATCAGCGATTTTTTGCAATCGTGGCAGATCTAGCAGCTATTGACGCATCTGCTGCGTAACAGCTCACTGAGGCAAGCCCAATTCATTCCCTATGGGACTTGCGCTCATATACCGCACTTTGCAGTTTTGCCGAATCTGGAAAATCCGGCACTTGCGGTAATGGAAAAAAACAAACAAAACACTGCAGCGGTTTTTTTTTTTACTTGCTGCATGTGCCGAATTTCCCAGATCCAGCAAAACCGTCAATGCCGTACATGACTGCAAGTCCCATAGGGGATTAATTGGATTGGCTCAAGTGAGCCGTTACGCGGCAGATTCGACAGTTGTGCCACATCTGCTGTGATAAAAAAAAAAAAATCAATGTGAAAACAGCCTTATTCTTCTATTTGAAATTGACTAGGAAAACAGTCGGGTATCTTCTGTGAATGAGCATTTTGTGTACATTGGTCTCCGCTCTCACAATCTACCATGTTGGACACAACTGCTGCCCTCTTCAAAGATACTACTTTACTGGCAGAGAAGAATATGATTTGGGCATATTTATTTCTTACACTATTCTACTGAAAGAAACGTTCAGCGCCAATAAGTTGCTGCATATTCTTATTAAAGGGACTCTGCCAGGTAATTTTTCAGTATGATACTAGTATTACCCATGAATAGTGCCTGGGTAGACCTTTTAAAAACATGTAAAATCATTAATGTCCCATTTGTAGTTTCCTTACTATAAGCATTTTCAAACCGTACAGGGAGCTGGTACATTAGTCCTCTCTATTATATTCACAGCTGAATAGTCCAACTGCTGTATAATTGTTACTTAAATATCCACCCACTCTGGGCTGGGATGGGGGAGGTGTTTTGTTCTGCACTGTGCTATCTGTAAGATTTCTATTATAAGAATGTTGGTTTTCCTGCAGACATGTAATAGGTGTATCTGCTGAGCAAATAAATCAAATGTTCTTCTAATCACATAGAAATGTCTCAGACGGCACACACTACACACACGTCTATACACACAATGAAGATTTCTAATAGCACACACCTCCTCCCCACTTTTTTCTGCTCTGCACGGAGTCACACACACAGAATAATAGATCACAGAAAGGCAGGGCTGTGTAATAACGCATGAATATTCATTCCTTGGGGAGTGGGCAGCAGAGAACTCACTGTGATTGACAGATGGAAATAATCTTTTATTTTAAAGTTTACAGAGGATAGGAAGGAAATATACATAATAGAAATACATGAATAGAGAGTTAAAAATACATGAATAGAGAGAGCTTAGAGAAAGGAATTAGGACATGATAGCAGTTACATATGGATTTCTGACCTGTCAGATTAACTTTAAGGGCAGCACGGTGGCTCAATGGTTAGCACTGCAGCCTTGCAGTGCTGGGTTCCTGGGTTCAAATCCCACCAAGGACAACACCTGCAAGAAGTTTATATGTTTTCCCCGAATTTGTGTGGGTTTCCTCCGGGCACTCCGGTTTCCTCCCATATTTCAAAGACATACTGATTGGATGTTCAGATTGTGAGCCCCGCAAATGTATGTGTGCTATGGAATTAACAGCGCTATATTAATGAATAAATATTATTAAATATGACCATTGCAATTCAGTTATGTTACTATCAATTGTGCATTGCAAAACAGTGGCAAATAACTGGTGTCAGGCAGCCTCCCCAACTTATTTGCACTTGTCCAGTCTTACGAAACTCAATGCTGGCAATATTGTACTGAAAATAAGAATTCCTAGAATCTGTGGACCAATAAAAGGATAAAAAAATGTGCATGCTAGATTCTGTTGCACAATACCGAAAAGCTTGGATTGACCATGTGGGCATGCTTAGTTCAACATCTGCAAGGAGTTTGTATATTCTACCCATGCTTATGTAGGTTATCTCTGGCTTCTATTGACCTTCGTGAGTTGGCAGAGTCTCTCCCTTAAAGCCACCATAAAGTTTAAACTGGGCAGCACGGTGGGCATAGGTTAAAATCTCACCAAGGAGATCTGCAAGGAATTTGTATGTTCTCTAGTGTTTGCATGGGTTTCCTCCGGGTTCTCCAGTTTCCAAAGACATAGTTATAGGGAATTTAGATTGTTAGCAGCAATGGGTACAGTGATGATAATCTCTGTAAAATGCTGTAGAATATGAAAGTTCAATATAAGTAAGTAATATGCCATGCAGCAGGTTATCACCTAGAAGAATAAAGGATCAGACATACAGGCTCTCTCAGTTTTGTGAAAAAGAGTTTTCCCCATTTGTCTTCTTGTATATTTTATAATCTGACACATAATGTTCAGAAAACCCAGCTAATATTAATAAAAGATAAAGCTACCATTTCTCTGCAGAATTGTTTTAATTTAGCTCAGTTAGAGGGTATCCTATATAATAATTGCCAGTTTCTGGCATCCGGCCATTGTGCCGCTATTCCGGCATGCACCGCGGCCAGATGCCAGCGCCGCGAGCGATAACGCGCATGCACGCCATCGCGAGCCACAATTTCCGGCCAGCGCTGAGCCACTATTACCAGCGCCACGAGCGATGGATGACCGGCGCCTCGCGCACACGCGGCTCGACCAATGGCGCGCATGCGCCATCGCGAGCACCGCGTTACCGACGCAGGAAGCCGCGGCCAAGCCACTCTCACGCATGCACAAGACGCACCCGTCTCCGCGCATGCACAGTATCCCCGCCAACGAGATTTACCTCACGGAGACTCCAGCCCCTCTCAGCTCCACTGCACTGCGACGCAGGCCTCGGTGGTGACAGGAATAACGTCACAGTAAGTCACCACCCACCGGCACACCCCTTATGGTCCATGTAAACCACACAAAGCAGCTCTCCACTCTGCTACCCACAGAGACTCCTGTATACTGTGCCACTATAGAGCCTCTT
Organism: Allobates femoralis; assembly: GCA_033576535.1. Taxonomy (NCBI): domain Eukaryota; kingdom Metazoa; phylum Chordata; class Amphibia; order Anura; family Aromobatidae; genus Allobates; species Allobates femoralis. The sequence goes on along the minus strand of JARQOC010000006.1, from coordinate 65,175,794 downwards.
GTATACTCTGCTACCCACAGAGACTCCTGTATACTGTGCCACCACTGAACCTCCTGTATACTCTGCTACCCACAGAGACTCTTGTATACTGTGCCACCACAGAGCCTCCTGTATACTCTGCTACCCACAGAGACTCCTGTATATTGTGCCACCACTGAACCTCCTGTATACTCTGCTACCCACAGAGACGCCTGTATACTGTGCCACCACTGACCCTCCTGTATACTCTGCTACCCACAGAGAGCCTGTATACTGTGCCACCACAGAGCCTCCTGTATACTCTGCTACCCTCAGAGACTCCTGTATACTGTGCCAACACTGAACCTCCTCTGTATACTCTGCTACCCACAGAGACTCCTGTATACTTTGCCACCACAGAGCCTCCTGTATACTCTGCTACCCACGAGACTCCGTATACTGTCACTGAACTCCTGTACTCTGCTACCGATAGAGACTCCTGTATATTGTGCCACCACTGAACCTCCTGTATACTCTGCTACCCACAGAGACTCCTGTATACTGTGCCACCACTGACCCTCCTGTATACTGTGCCACCACAGAGCCTCCTGTATACTCTGCTACCCACAGAGACTCCTGTATAGTGTGCCACCACTGAACCTCGTTACGAGTAGTGAGTCCATGTAAGTCAATGGAGAATGCGAGTACTAACTCTGCTGGACCCTATAAAGGGGTCTGGGGGCTGAGGAAAAAGCTGAAATGGGTGCATGATTGTTTAAAAGCCGGCAGTAAAAAGCAGCCAGCTTTTAAACAATCACTCAGCCCATCCTCCGCTCCCCCGCCGCCTCCCATCCCGATCCTAAGTTAGGACCGGGAGGGGAGCGCAGCACTAGTGAGGGGGAGCGCAGGACCCGGGCGGGGAAGCAAGCAGTGAAAAGACTTCACTGCCTGCTTTCCCAGTATATGCTGCGCTGCCCGCTCCCTGATGCCCCCTCCCCGCTCCCTGGTGCTTCGCTCCCAGTCCTAACTTAGGATCCAGCGGGGAGGGGGCATGAGGGAGCAAGGAGCCAGCACCGACAGGGAAAGCCGGCGGTAAAGTCTTCTCACTGCCGGCTTTCCCACTGGTAATTTAAATAAATGATATCAGCTGAATGAGAGGTAGTCAGCTGAGTTTTATTCACATGAGTACAGGCCCTCATTCAGTTTGGCATAACTCACCAGTTAGCTCCGGTAACACCCAAGTAGAATAGTACTCTAATATACGGTCAGAATCGGCAGGTGAGGAGTGCATACCACTTGGACACTGTATTGACCACAATAAAAAGCGTGATAGTTTGAGTTGACGTCTTCTTTTCATTATTCATTTAATCAGTGTGCCAGGAATACTCTTATTACTTAAAAACAACAATGATCCTGGAATGATACTGTGGCGCCCCTGCGACCAGGTTTGGCCACAGGTAGAAACTGCAGCCAGGCAGGAGGGTAGACAGTTTGTTTAGCAAACACCTCAAATCACATATCCACGACATAGGGACGTAGCCCGGAGCTTGGGACTCTAGGCAGGCAAGGGGTAGTAGGGCTAGATATGAGTGGGTGAAGCGTAGTCATAGTAACAGATGAGTATAAAAGGGAGAAACAGGAAGCAGTCCAGTAGGCGGGTGCCGAGCAGCCAAAACCGGACCAGTACCATCAGGTCCAGGGGAGACATGAGGGCCGCAGATAACTGACAGAAGAGCCTCTCCTGATATTACTGGGAAATTCCACGAGTGGAGAAGGACCCGGTGATCCCTTGTGAAACAGGGATACCTAAGGTTAGGCTAAAACCAGAGTGTCAGCTCTGAGGGGAACTGAAGATTTAAACCAGCTCACCAGACAAACTGACGGGGGACACAGATTCCAGGTCTGTGTTCCCACTAACAGGGTTGGGGCACAGCAGCAACTAAGAGGACCCGGCTTACCGCCCATAGACTTAGGGGTAAGCTACTATTGGGGACCGAGCTGCCGCTCCGCAATCCACCTGAAGGGAAAGACAGAGAATCAGCCTGAAAGGACACATAGTTGGAGTGAGGAGTCTAAGAGTGACAACCTGCCTACAGTGGGTTCAAGTGTACCGGAGTCAACTGAGTAAAGCTGTGGAAACTGTATTGTACCGTGCACTGTTTCACGGAAGAATTGGAGAAGTAAACCCGGGTAAACCCTGCTTCGGTGTCTGTGTCTGATTTCAGGTATAAAGAACTGTCAGTCCACCATTTGACCCTGTCAGGAGCCATCTCCACATCATCCCCTTTCCTGTAACATCTAAACAACCATCACAGACTTTAATCACTACTGCCCGGGGAACCAGGCTCTACCTGCGGGGAGCCGTTCCATCTAAAGCTGCCAAACATCATCCCCGGAGGTTCTGCAGCAGCGGTGGTCCCATTACTGAACACAACCCATGGGTGGCGTCACGACAAACCAAATCCCCTGTAAATACACCCTATTTTATTGTGCAACCCGGGACATGGTCGGACCAGGACCGCTGTGACATCCCCCAGCAGCACCCCGATCCGGCACCGAGTACCCCGTCCCAGTGGTCTCCACAATACTGCGGCCTCCAAAGATCCCTAATCTTAGCATCTATTTGCGATTACATGAAGGTTTTGTGGAAAACTGTATCTACAGAAGTTCTGTTGCTAGTTCTCCTAGATGTTTCGAACAACCTTCCTGCTGAGTTCCTTCAAAAACTGTGTATACAAGTTTACCTAGAAGAACTAATGCTGTGTTAGATACGAATGCCATTCACAACAGATATTAATTTGATTTAGATTTCTCATTTATTCATTCATTCACTTTGCATTTTGTTAATTGATAAAATAAGCTATTAACACTATCTTTGAAAGCATTCTTTCTTTGAACCATTTTTTTTCAACACCTGTCTAAACTTTTTGCACGGTATTTTCATATACATTATGTAATCTGCATGGTTGTACTTTGAGACGAGATAGCTGTACAAGAATATATAATGCGAAGGAATGATTTGTCTGCAGCCTCTGTTCTTGTACAAAGCAAGTTAATCATCAATCATTAGTAAAACGATTCGTCCCAGCAGTCCAGTCTGATCACAAGGCTTTTCCAAGTTGACATTTACATTGATTGCTTTGTACATGGCTTCCTTCATCTTAGAGACTGGTTTCTGCATATTTCTTTAACCACAGCCTAATATCATTCAGATAGACTTGTTTTACTCTGGATGAAAATAATATGATTTAAAGAGTAGGATCACAGCAATGTCATGTGCGATGATGCCAAAGTCGTGGTATAGTGTAATGAGAAGCTACCGTATATACTCGTGTATAAGCCGAGTTTTTCAGCTCAAAAAATGTGCTGAAAAGTCCCCCCTCGGCTTATACACGGGTCATATACGGTACCCGGTTGTATACAGCCCCCCCCCCCGTGGTATATCGGGCCCCCCCTTGCTGGTGGCAACCTGTAAAAGAAGATATCATTATACTTATCGTATCGCCGCTGCCGCTCTGTCAGCGTCACCGCGCTATTCCGGGTCTTCATGCTTCCTTCACCGTCGCACAGGAAATGACATCATTTCCTGTGCGACGGTGAAGGTAGCTTGAAGACCAGGAGGAGCGCGGTGACGGTGACAGAGCGGTGGCGGCGATACGATAAGTATAATAATATCTTCTTTTACAGGTTGCCACCAGCAAGGGGGGGCCCGGTATACCACTGGGTACCCCTGTATACCTCTGGGGCTGATGTATACAGCTCTGGGGCTGCTGTATACCCCTCTGGGGCTGCTATATACCCCTCTGGGGCTGCTGTGTATACACCTCTGGGGCTGCTGTATACCCCTCTGGGGCTGCTATATACCCCTCTGGGGCTGCTATATACCCCTCTGGGGCTGCTGTGTATACACCTCTGGGGCTGCTGTATACCCCTCTGGGGCTGCTGTGTATACCCCTCTGGGGCTGCTGTGTATACCCCTCTGGGGCTGCTGTATACCCTTCTGGGGCTGCTGTATACCTCTCTGGGGCTGCTGTATACCTATGGGGCTGCTGTATACCCCTCTGGGGCTGCTGTATACCCCTCTGAGGCTGCTGTATACCTCTCTGGGGCTGCTGTATACCTCTGGGGCTGCTGTATACCCCTCTGGGGCTGCTGTATACCCCTCTGGGGCTGCTGTATACCTCTGGGGCTGCTGTATACCCCTCTGGGGCTGCTGTATACCTATGGGGCTGCTGTATACCTATGGGGCTGCTGTATACCTCTGGGGCTGCTGTATACCTCTGGGGCTGCTGTATACCCCTCTGGGGCTGCTGTATACCCCTCTGGGGCTGCTGTATACCTCTGGGGCTGCTGTATACCCTCTGGGGCTGCTGTATACCCCTCTGGGGCTGCTGTATACCCCTCTGGGGCTGCTGTATACCTCTCTGGGGCTGCTGTATACCCCTCTGGGGCTGCTGTATACCCCTCTGGGGCTGCTGTATACAGCTCTGGGGCTGCTGTATACAGCTCTGGGGCTGCTGTATATAGCTCTGGGGCTGCTGTATACAGCTCTGGGGCTGCTGTATACCGCTCTGGGGCTGCTGTATACTACCACTGGGGAGGCTGCTGTATACTACCACTGGGGAGGCTGCTGTATACTACCACTGGGGAGGCTGCTGTATACTACCACTGGGGAGGCTGCTGTATACCACTGAGGGGGCCTGTATACCATACTGCTGGGGGCTGTATACCTGTGCTGGGGTCCACCCTCGGCTTATACACGAGTCAATAGGTTTTCCCAGGTTTTGGGGGCAAAAGTAGGGGGGTCGGCTTTATACATCGTCGGCTTATACACGAGTATATACGGTATTTGAATTCTGAGCAGGAAATCAAGATCATGTCAAATCCTCTGTGACTGTATTTGCCAAATCATCAGTACATGTTAAGATTGCTATGCTAAAGACTTGTGATGGTGAACTCGAACGGTAAAGTTCGGGGTCAGTACCAAACACCTAGTGTTCGGGCACAGCTCCCAAACATGGACATCCCTGAGAAGTCCTTGTTGCTGTTCGGGTTCGGCTGGTGGGCTGTAAAAGAAAGCAAAACAGTAATTAAATCAGCAGTATTATACTTACTGAGTACATGCACTTGTAACACCACTTCTGGATCAAGCTCATTAACCTCCAGTTTATTCACTGGACTCTGCCTCCAACAGCCAATAACAGACAACCCCTCTGTAACAGCGTCTGTTATTGGCTGTTGCTCCCCCACCAATGTGCCAGTGTCTGTGATTGGTTGCCAATGGTATACAGGGTGTAAAAACAAAAAAATAATTAAAAAAAAAATTTGAGTAGAGGTCCCCAGTGTTTTTCATTCTCAGCGCAGATAAATCAGCCAGCTATGGGCTGCCACCCCCAGCTGCCTGCTTTTACCTTAGCTGGCAATCAAAAATACAGGGGAGCTCAATAATATTTTTTTAATTATTTAAATAATTTATTTTAAAAACAATGCGTGGCCTTCGCCCTACTTTTGATTGTCAGCCAAAGTAGAACCATGCAGCTGAGAACTGGTACTTTCAGCATGGTGAGGCCCATAGTAATTGAGCCCCCATGCTACAGAATAGTAGCCTGCAACTGCCCTAGAATTTGAAACATACATTAGAAGCGCCAATCCCTGGCACACTTTACCCAGCTCTTCCCTATGCCCTGGTGAGGTGACATCAGGGTGATAGAAAGGGTTAATGTCAGCTGAGTATTGACAGCTGTCATTAAGCCCTAGATTGGTACTGTCAGGCGTTTATGACACCTGCACATTACCAATCCGGTGAGTAAATAGTTAATAAAAAATCCTTTATTTTAAATTCAACACACAGACAACCCTGTTTCACCATTTTATTAACCCTACATATACCCTCCAATGATCCACATCACAAAGTCATGTGAAGCATCTGAGCTACATGCTGCATTGCGGTGAGCAGTGGGGGATGTTACAGCGTCCACTCGCCGCAAGTAGCATGCTCACAAAGACAGTCAGCTGTGTGAGCTGAGCGGTGATGTCGAGTTCATCTGGGGTCAAAGCTGAGCCATGCAAGTTCTTTATAGAACATGAGCGGCCTCTTAGAATAATTTCTCTTTTAGGTCAGATCATAAGATAATGCTAGCATGGGTTGCCAACCTTGGACATTGTAGCTAATAAAATTAGACTATGTTTTTATGACTCCTAACTCTTCTTTCTCTGAAGCTGGCCATACCCTTCGATTAGCTGTAGGTCAAACTCTTGTTTGGCCGATAGCGATTTCTAATAACTTTTCCATACTCATCCTCGCTTCGTTAAGGCTGACTATCCTGAGAGCTAAAAGATCAAGCTTAGAAAATCAACAACACGCTTGGCTTTCTTCATTTGTCCCAAGCATACGCACCTGCACTCCATTTAAAATGGTGCTCTTCCGATCCTGGTTCCCAGGTTCTAGAATTCTGATTTAGGGAAATCCCAGACGTCAGACCCCATCGATCAGTAAGTTATAGTTTGCAAATAATCCTTTGCCCAATTATCAAATGCTCATTGACAAAGCATCTTGATTGAATAAAGGGCTAAAAACGTATAATTTCTCTATGGCCATATAAACAATCTTTGAAAATCAGCATAATACCAAAGTCTATTATTGCTTTGTGGAATAACTGCCAAGATTGATAAGTCAAAGTGATTGAGAGCTCATCTTAACGACACATCATATTGGACCATATAGGACCTTAATTTAAAGGGTTATATCCAGCATTAAAAGTTATCACCTAACCAAAAGACAGGTGATGACTTGTGGACGAGTGTGGGTTCTACCGTTGGCACCTACATCGTTCCCAGAACTGCTATCTCCAGCAGTCCCATAGAGAATGAATAAAGGCCAAATCTCATGATCAGTGGTCCTGAGTGGTCAGGCTTTCACCTATTACTTAAAAAGAGGAAATAATGTTGGGAATAACCCTATAGGGAGAAAATGTGAGTGGTCAATTTATGTTAGTACCAGCATTCTGGTACTGATGCAAGTTTCAGACAGTTCATTACAATGTCCTCTTCTCCCACTAATCATAGTTCAAAATAAAAGAGACATTAGTCTGACACCTTCTTGATGAATATGAATTCAAAAGTCAAACCTAGTAAATTTGTTAAAGAAGAAGAATCAAGAGAAACATACACGTTTCATCTAAAAAGTGAGAACTCTTCATTCAGAATTCACATCCATGAAGGACATTACCCGGTTCCTTACAAAACCTTTTTAAGTTCCTAATCTCCTTATACACTGTGTTTACAAGAAAGTCTGGAAAATACTCTGTGGAGTCGGAGTGATGTGTGAGTGAAATACCTTACCTGCTGAGAAGGGAATTTCCACTCAGCACTGACGGCTCTGCTAACCTAGAAGCTAACTGGTTCCAGGCTTCCGTTACCCAGATTTTGACCTCTACTGAAAAACACTGAATTGTGTTTGTTGGGATAAACCAGACCTACGAACAGGTCTAAAAAATAGTTACAACTTCACTTCCAAAGCTAACCATCCAATAGAGATTTAGGATGGCTAAAAAGGACCATTTTTCGCTAACTGTTTGTACCTTTTCATAAAACAAGCAAGTGTAAGGATGCTGTCACATTACGATTTTTTGGGATCCGAGCCTGTCCGTTGTAAAACATACAGCTACGGATCCGATTTGGCCCCCATGTTAGCCTATGGGCATGGATTGGATCGGATTTGCCCTTAGTGGCATCCGACTTTCGTCAGATCTTGTTTTTGCTGTACCCAAAATCGGAGATTGCTCCAATTTTAGACACAGCGGATCAAATCGAACCGAATCGGATTCAACATGATCCGTGGCCCATAACATGGGGGCCTATGGAGCACAGTCCGAGAAAACATCGGATGCTTTCTCGGACCCGATTTCAGTGTACTGAGCATGCTCATTACACTAAAACTGCTCCTCTCCAGCTAATTTCACTTCGCAATGTATACATACACTGCGAAAGTAAAATTTAAGTAAAATCAAGTGTTAAAAATAATTTAAAAAAAAATCAATCCTCACTTGTCCAGCGATCCACCGCCGTCGGCACTCTGGATATACAGGACTTGGCCTGACATCACAGTCACATGACTGGCTACCGCGGTAACCGGTCATGTGACCGATGACGCTGAGCAGGTAGCCCCGCCCAGCCAGGTCCTTTCAGCCTCCGGAGCCAGATGCCGATGGCGCTGGGTCGCGGGACAGATGAGGATAGATTTTTTTTATTTTTAACACTTAATTTTACTTAAATTTCACTTCCGCAATATATATACATATATACATTGCGGAAGTGAAATTACTCCGCACAGAGCTTTCTGTGTCCGGATCCGTGATAATCATGGACCCGGACACAGAATAGGTCACCTCCTGTGATGTCCGTTCCTGTCCATGGGATCCTACAAAAAGTAGGATCCCACGGACAGGAAAAAAAATCGTAATGTGTAAGCATCCTAAGAGGTGCTGACAAAAAGCAGATGTTGAAAAGTAAATTTTTAGTATAGAACTTTTTTTCTCATTTAATGTTGTTGGAAAGTTATTCGTGTCCAATTACCATCCCATTAATGGGAGAACAGATCAAGCCACAGAACCCAAACTTGTCTTCTTCCAAACCAACCTTGACAGACCCACCAAGACTGACAAGTCATCAGCAGTCTGAAATCCCCATAAAGAGTGAATCCAGATGAGAAGTGATCATAGGTACCATGGTATGAAGATCAGGGGTAAGATGGCATGGTTTGTAATAAGGTTTTGTTTTACCAGGGAAAGAGCTGTTTTTCAGCTGAAACATGTAGCAACAAGATTTGGTATCCAAAAAAAGAATATGTACTATGCTGGGGTATTTAACATTGGAGTGATTGACTCACCCTTACTCTCCAGTGGTTGTGAGGGCAAAATGATTTCCTTATCTGGGATCCTGCAGTACATCATGTGTTAATGGAGAACTCCAGTGAGAGAACTTTTTAGTACAGTTCCTGCCCTTCTACATGATGAAGCAAAGCTGTACACTTCACTTCTAGGATCTATAGATCATTTATGAATCGATAAAATCATACCTGCACCTTTGCTCTAGCCCCCACCTCAGGGAACCTAAATCTCCTCATGCCCCCTGCCATGCCCCGTCACTAAACAGAATTGTGAGGGGGCGTGAATGTAGGCTGATCCTGCAGCCCCCAGCATCCATGCCCCCAACACACCTCCTGCTTTTTGCTCTTACATGAAGCTACCAGGCTGTAGATTCTGAGTTCCCTGAGGTGGGGGCCAGAGCAGAGGAGCAGGCATGATTTTATCGATTTAAAAGAGATCTATAGATCCTAGAACTGTAGTGTACGTTTCTGCTTCATCGTTTAACAGGGCAGGGACTGTACTAAACAGTTTTCTCTTACTGCAGTTCCCCTTTAATGAACTAGAGAAGTAACGTTCAATAGCCACTGTGAGGTAGCGCCCCAGGGGAACCCGCTTGGCACGGGGAAAATGACAGCAGCGACTACATTTCAACGTAACATAAGCAGCGGATTTATTAATTTCTGTCATAAACCGCTTTCAACACATAAACCATAACACTATTTCCATTTTCACATATAATATGCATGTCCTTACATTGCATTATATGACATTCCCATATGACATTACATTACAGGACATTCACATACGTTTTCCCCAGAACTTCAAGGCGTCACCCACCGACCCTTGCAGACCTCAGTCTGGTTCTAAAGACGGCTATCACCGTCTATCACCCTGACAGGGATCATTCCCCATCCTATAGCACATGAGTCATCACACATGGCACTTTTTCATAAACCATTATGACTCATGCATGACACAGCATTCATGGCATTTTTACATACACCAATATGCTACACACTCAGGGCCCACAATAGTACCAGGAGCCCTGTCACTCAGTACACACAAGACCACCTGGCCCTTGAGCCGTCCTCGGTCCTGGACACTGGCTGGCATGCACACATCAGGTGCACTAGCATGGAGCTGGCAGGCTCCCATCACTTCCAGCACATCTTCACATGGCAGTGGTCTGGACTTCTCTGATTCCCATCGTCCTCTCCTCACTCAGACACCTGGCAGGTTCTTATCCAGGCTGCCTCTCACAGCTGCAATCCAGTGAGTCAATCAGCACATCTTCACTCACACACAGACCTGAGATGTGATTAACCCCCTGTGCACAATTCAGCTTTAGCCCAGCAAAGCACTCATCCACACAGGTTCAGACACAGCCGCTCATTAGGCTCATGAATATCGCAGATCTTCAGCACTCACACTCAGCTGTTCACTCAGCACATGAAAACCCTTCAGTTGTTAACCCCCTGTACACCGGACAGGTTTCACACAGCACACACAATCAGGAAAACCAGCCCATGTGAACAGAGACCTGCATTGATAACCCGTGTAAAGCATCCGGCCAGGGGCCACATCACCACATACCTCCCCCCTCTGTTCAAGCCCGTGGGGAGGGGTTGAACACAGTCTCAACACACAGGTCATAGAGAGTCTGTAGTAAATCCGGATGTGGCGCTGACTTGGCAACTTCGTGACACCTAGGCCACCGGAACCTTGAGCACGCCGACTTTGTCTTCGGGACTCCAAGGGCCTCCAGATGCTTTGAGTGCGACGGCTTCGTGACCTCGCCGGGCCACCGGCAAGATGCTGGGGTGCGTCGTGCGGTCGCCCATAGCAACTAGTCCATATTTAGTGCACCAACATAATTGTCCATAGCACACAAGTCCATAGTAGTGCACCAACATTACTGTCCATATAAGGTGCCACTGCACCACAACCCTTGGCTGTACCACCCCCTGGGTAACCATGCCCTTAGCAACCGGGATGCGCCTCCCTCACCGGGCTGGTTTGCCCGCATTCTCCACCATATGTGAGGTAGCGCCCCAGGGGAACCGCGCTTGGCACGGGGAAAATGACAGCAGCGACTACATTTCAACGTAACATAAGCAGCGGATTTATTAATTTCTGTCATAAACCGCTTTCAACACATAAACCATAACACTATTTCCATTTTCACATATAATATGCATGTCCTTACATTGCATTATATGACATTCCCATATGACATTACATTACAGGACATTCACATACGTTTTCCCCAGAACTTCAAGGCGTCACCCACCGACCCTTGCAGACCTCAGTCTGGTTCTAAAGACGGCTATCACCGTCTATCACCCTGACAGGGATCATTCCCCATCCTATAGCACATGAGTCATCACACATGGCACTTTTTCATAAACCATTATGACTCATGCATGACACAGCATTCATGGCATTTTTACATACACCAATATGCTACACACTCAGGGCCCACAATAGTACCAGGAGCCCTGTCACTCAGTACACACAAGACCACCTGGCCCTTGAGCCGTCCTCGGTCCTGGACACTGGCTGGCATGCACACATCAGGTGCACTAGCATGGAGCTGGCAGGCTCCCATCACTTCCAGCACATCTTCACATGGCAGTGGTCTGGACTTCTCTGATTCCCATCGTCCTCTCCTCACTCAGACACCTGGCAGGTTCTTATCCAGGCTGCCTCTCACAGCTGCAATCCAGTGAGTCAATCAGCACATCTTCACTCACACACAGACCTGAGATGTGATTAACCCCCTGTGCACAATTCAGCTTTAGCCCAGCAAAGCACTCATCCACACAGGTTCAGACACAGCCGCTCATTAGGCTCATGAATATCGCAGATCTTCAGCACTCACACTCAGCTGTTCACTCAGCACATGAAAACCCTTCAGTTGTTAACCCCCTGTACACCGGACAGGTTTCACACAGCACACACAATCAGGAAAACCAGCCCATGTGAACAGAGACCTGCATTGATAACCCGTGTAAAGCATCCGGCCAGGGGCCACATCACCACACCACTTACTGTAGGTCAGCCATATGGCAATCCGGCTTAGTAGGCCTTGGGTTCTTCGTTCAGTTTAGTTTTTTATGCCAAGAACTTGCGTGCATTTATTTTGGAAAAATGTATGGCTTACAAAGTCTAGATGACTAGTATGGCCTCTCTCAACATATCAATATATCTAATATGGTAATTGTTAAGTTCGAAATATAGCGTAAAAACAAAAGTTGACTGTGAATGGAGCTTACAAGTAGAAAGTCCAGAGGCTTGAGGTATGATATGCCTCAGTCAATAGAACCGAGGAAAGACTGACCATGTGAACTAGCTCAGCATGGTTTAGCTGCAGGTAAGATAATTCACGATCCCGGCCTCCATATATTTCCACCACATAGAATTAATGACAGAGAAAGAAGGAGCTATCAGTTTACAAGGAGCACGTGTTTCATGGTGATTTAATACCGCTCCTCAGAGCGATTATTTATTACTGAGAACACAGTTTTACTGCTCTCCATTGGTGTAACATACGGTGAATATTTAATCAGTTCTGCAATATTCTTCCCCAGCTAGTAACAAGCGCATTCATAGTGGTGACATGTAATTTACTCTTATAATGTAGGGTTGGCTCTCCGTACAGACCCTCATGCATGAGTTGGATTCACCCAATCACTCCATCAGTATATCTATTGACAATTAAAAATAATATTAGCATTTTTATATTAAGGCTGGTTTCACACTGCAGTTTTTTCCCTGATCAGGTTCGATCAGGAGAGGAACCAGTAGAGGAACTTGCAGAGAAAAACTATAGTTGAAAGATTGACACCTGTTCTGAGTTTTGGTTCCTCTCCTGGTTTTGACACACAAACCTGATCGAACCTGATCAGGGAAAAAACTGCAGTGTGAAACCAGCCTAATGTAACAAGGTGTTAATCTGGTAATAATGAATTCATTTGGTTTAGGCACAGAGATATATGACTGCTTTTTACAAACTAATAGGTTTTGAAAAGTACAGCATCATGCAATTCCTCCTCTCTGTGTTTTTTGAGTGATAATTTTCCTGCACTATAGAATTAGGACATGCTGAGCTGTGAGTTTGGTGCGTAACCACTTAGTTGTCTAATCTGTGACTGGGAGGTCTTTTCGGGTGTTCCCTGCTTGATATGAGTGCACAGCTATTTAGCTAAGCAGTTAGTCCCAGATGTCTGCCAGGCGTAGCAGTTTGCTCATTGGTGCTTGTTGGCTCCGTTCATCTGTGCTTTGTGTTCTAATCTGTTGCCGCCAGATTTTGGACTTCCTATGACAATCCATTTGCCTTGTCATTTGATTTGATATGCTATCCTTCTGGTATTCTGATCATGGACCATGACCCGACTATGTCTTTGTCTATTCCCTTATTCCACGATGTGTTCTCTTGGTATCTTACCCCAGAATATTTGACTACCCTGCCTCCCGGCTTGTTCATGTAGTGACTAGCGCCACAGTAACTTTGTGCATAATTTTGTCTAAAAGTGTTTTCTGTGCTTTGTATGTATCTAATATGCAGACCTATGCATCTCCATGGTAAAAGACTACAGAGCAACAAAATGTAGTCCTGATCCTGCTTCCATTTATTCTCTATATTACTGAAGTCTGACAGCAACCAATAGTAGACAGTTCTGCAGTCTGTTACCATAGAACTCTGCATTTTAGCTCAATGCACAAAACATTATTAAATTTTGGATACCTTGAAGCAATAACAATGGTTGCGGTGAAAAAACTGCAACTGCTGCGATTACCGCATAACGGCCGCACTTGCGATACACTTGCGGCAAGCCCCATGTTATGCCTATGGGGCTTACAGCAGGAGCGGTATAGTTGCGGTTTTGGCACTTGTGGCAGATGCGGCCACGAAAAAAAACGCGGTCAGCTGAAACCGCACTTGCCGCACACTTACCGCAAGCCCCATAGACATTGCATGGGGCTTGCCGCAAGTGAACCGCAAGTGCGGCCGTTGTGCGATTACCGCTGATGTGAAAAGTCAAGTATTTCATCATAATTTTTTATCAGTTTTGGAATCTCTGTCTACCTGAAATAGATGGCAAGTGCTGCATCTCCCTCATTGTGCACACCATGCCTGGTACTGAAACCCAGTGCTTCCTAGAACCAAACTAGGCACAAAATCAACATGTAAAGGTACCGTCACACGTAGCAACATGGCTTCCATATCGCCGTAAACTTGTGTATTTGTGCGTAGTGGCGTGAGACAGGACGATTTTACAGGGCGAAATCGCCGGTGGTGCATCGCCTGATCGCCCTCCTCTGCTGGGAAATCAGGCGATATCCACCAGGCGATTTCAGCGCATCATGGCGTGTGACAGGGCAATAGCGTGGTAGAAAGTGCTCTCAGACAATCTGGAGGAAATTCCAGAGGCGTGCCTGAGCGTTCTGTTTGGTGCGCCCCGTCTGCCGTGCTTGGTGGCAGCTCCTGTATTCCCATTGGGTGCCCATGGCAAAGGCGCCATATTTGATGATCTTTGCATTCTTCACCAGACATCACAGTGATACAGCGTCTATGATGTTTGTACGTTCTCCAGAAAATCGTGATAGGGTCAAAATGTACATTGGGCCATGCAAACATAGCCTGAAGAGAAAGTTTACTTTACAAGTGTCAGCGTTGCTTGCAGAAATGTGACAACCAACATGTGCACCCTACACAAATCACAAACCATATGTCACTCCTGATATCAAATAGTCACGCATGTACATTCTCCATTTGGCACGCACGCACGTCACCCTGCGGATAGTTCTTGATGTATTGAGGTGACGTAACGGCGTACCTGAAAGGCACACTACTCTGTTGCGCCGTTGTACATTCCGTCAAGTGTCCTCTGCGTGACAAGCCTGCGCAATGCTGTCATGTCATTGTGTGTCGTTGGGCCCTGCCTTCCAGGTGCTTTCCCTTCCCCTGCAGAGGTAGCAATGGCTCTGCACATAAAGCTGCAGCATGGGGTGAGCCTGAGCTGTTGATCCTCATCAACATGTTGGACAGCTGGGACTATTGGTGTCACCAGCGCCACCAGCACCCACGGATCCACAAGCAGGTCATCCTGCGTAAAGTAAAGAGGGCCCTGCTGAGGAGACTGGGTGTGGAGTGCACCACCCAGCAGATCCAGAAGAAGGTGGCGGACATGAGATATAAGTGTCCATGGTGCATTGAGACAATCCGTGCCCGGATTAGGAGGCTGCGTGGTGAGTAATTGTTATACCCACATACCTCATCCCAAAAAATATTCAAAACCTGTACCACCACATGGAAGTGAAGCCTGTCCGATAGGTGCCCTGAGCACCTGATGTTGTGCCTTCATCCCTGTGCATCTGCTGGTTAGTCCAAAAGCAACATGAAAGTGCACACTACACTACTATGTGTTGCCATTAGTGATGTCAACATACTCCTCATAGCACTATATCCACACACATAGCTGGAAAATAAGGCTGAAGCTAACATGTACCTCTTGTCTTCAGCACCATGACACATACAGTCAAGATGAGGATGCTGTGTTACATATAGCCTGTCACACAAACTTGTTGTGAATGGCAAGATATCCATGACCAAATCTCATTTGTAATGTTGCCACATGACCAGTAAACCAGATTAGCCCTGTGTGGTCATGTGCATCTGTACACCAGTCTGCATGGATATGGATGTGTCATTATAGTTGTGTAGCATTTGTGACAACTATTTGTGGGGCCCAATATACCATCATGTATGCCCATCATCAACAGCATAGCTATACGCACACAACATCAATGGGCCAATGTGGGTCTCAAACTGTGTGTCATGGCCATCAGTAAATTTGTGTTTGTGGTGCATGTCCCCAAAATGTGTCTTTGTCCAATGTACACTTGGCCCCAGTCACATCACATTACATAAATATGGCCAAAGGAAAAAGGATGTACATGTTGTCTGCAGTCAGTACTGACACCCACACAAATGACATGGTTTTTGTCAGAGATGTTGTTGGTGTTGGATATGTGTACAAAATTGCAATGTCTAATCTTACAGAGGATGCTGTCAGCTCAGAAGGCCAGCCATCAACAGCCCCAACCACACTACCCGCCAGAGATCCTTCCCCTTCAACCACCATGTGGGTGCCCACCATCACCTTACCCTGGAAGTGCACGGTCGTCACCTGGTGGGAGTTGGCCCTCTGTAGCCCCTGTGAGGCCCCCCTCTGCATCTGCCAGCCCAGCATCAGCCCACTGGCCACACCAACAGGAAGCTAGTCAACAGGGCCTGACCCCGGGCCGACACACCATTGGCTGCAGACAACATCCCCTGTAGCAACCCCTCCATCCAATGACCGTAACCCAGGTGGCAGCTCTGCTGGGGAATGGGCCACACAGGTCAAATGTGAGCCTGGTGGAGGTGGGCCTGATGGTACGTGTTCCCCATTAAAAACTTGCATTTATTCCTACATGTACCCTGTGTCAGCCATAGTTATTAATGGCTTTGTGTTTTTGTTGTATCCCTTTCGTGAATGCAGATGGCACACCAGCTGAGGCCATGTTGCCAGGGACCTCATCACTCCACGAATCAAGGGAAGTGGCTTATGCGGAACAAAATCGTAAGTTCCTTAACACTGTCACATAACATTTGTATGCACAGAAATACATTGTACTAATGTTAAAAATTTAACCAACAGGGCAACAAACCATCAAGGAGCACGTGAGGCGCAGGTCCAATTTGAATAAGATGTGGCTCCTCATCCAGAGCCTGGCTGGTGGCCAGCCTGGCTAACATCCTGGGGTTTGTGTAGAGCCCCAATGTTTTAAGTATGTCCCCTTTAGCCATGCCCTTTGTGTGTGTATTGTTTGGCATGTTGCCATTTACTACAGATTGTTCTCTCTGTTGTTCCCTCTGTGTGTTGCCAATTTTTAAGGCAAAAAAAAAACAAAAAACATCACATTGGTGCATTAAAAAACACTTGATAAAAAAAAAAAAAAGGCGCTACCTACTGGACCAAGTAAGGCATAAAAAGCACCAGATACAATTGGGATTTGAAACAATAAAACAATGTTGCAAATCCCACTACTGTGTTGTGCCTCTTTACTATATAGACACGGTCCTGGAGTATGAAGGGTACACCTCTTTCCAAAGCCTACATCGTCATGTCCGTGATAAGTGTTTGAGGGGGTCACATTTACATTTAAGTGGGCAATATTAATGACAACCTACGTATTTGCTGCATTAATGCATACATTCAATGTTCGGGCATTACACTACATTACTGACCCAATGTATACCAACTGCCAAAACAAACAATGGCTCACACACTTCTCATTTATCTTCTATGTGAATGAACCCAAACATTTGTTGCTGGATGGGTACACAATTATACAGCCATATTAATGTTATTTCCATAGCAAAACAACTTTTGCCAAAATTAGGGGAGCAATGGATGTATCATGTGTGTACATATGTGGGATAACCTGTTTGCTTGGTTATGTGGCCTAAACAGGTGACACACAGGCTTGCAGTCTCCAAACTACATCACTAGACAGATTTACACATACATGAGACCTAAAAATCAAACATGATATTGTTGTTAAAAAATATATTTATTTACCAAACACAAAAACAACAACACATACTGTGTCACAAACTTTGTGAACAAAACCAAAACACCAAAAAAAAATCATTAGTAGCGTCTCTCCACATAGGTGTAATCATCTACTGGGTCAGATGTCGTTGGAGGCCAAGAGTCCCTATAGCCCCCCCCCATGGCCCAACTTTGGGGGTGGGGGTGTCTGGGGCCCCTGGACAAATCAGGATTTTGTCCGGGACCATGCAATGGCGGCCGAGGACCTTGTGACCCTGGCCGCCTCCAGGTGGCGAAAGATGATCCGCTCCTTAAGAGGCCGCTGCTGTGGTGTCATCTGGACCACCCGCTCATTCACTAGGTGCCCAATCCCAGTATTCGGCTGGTTCTCGGTGTGGAGCAGCACCCGCTTTGCCCACACTCCCAACTCAGTATTGGGCGGCGTCAGAGGGCGACGGCGACGCACCCCTGAGCTGGGAGCTGGGTGCTGGTCCGGCAAACTGGGACCAGGCACAGCCTCCCCCGAAGATGTTGGTGGAGGAGGATCCAGAGCGGGTGACCCCTCCAGCGTCACCTCCTCTTCCTGCGGATCCTGATTGAGAGGAAAACAAAAAAAAGATAACTACACATGTTCCAGAACAAGTCTATTTGGCAGCACAGATGTACTGCAACTGCCACAGTCCCAATACCTTCTATTCAATGCACACTAACCTTTCTAAGCTACCAGCTAATAAATTACAGAGGGATAAAGGTCCACCCTACTTACCTGAGGGAACAACAGGTCAAGTGATGTGTGTTACAGCCAAACAACAGGACAACAGAGGAGCCAAGTGTGTGACCCATCACCAAAAGACCCAGAGTATTGGTGCAACACCCCCAGGATAGTGGCAGAGGTAAAGTACCAACACACCATGTGCTAAAACACACCAAGGGATGCAGACACACTTGAAAAGTCACATAACCTATCTCCTGTTATGGAGCGGTGGCTTGGGATGTGGCCCTGGGGTCAGCAAACTCCCTGGCACACCGTAATCCTTGAGGAACCTTCTGGTCCAGAGTGAAAGTGAGGAGGTCATAGTACCACAGTTGTGGCACATGTACCTCCTCACTTCCCATCCCAGAACGGTGGGAAATCTGGACCTGGTTGTGTTCCTTTCGGAATATGGTGCGCAGGTGTTTGATCTTATTCTTGATCATCACCTTGTCCCACCTCTCACCAGGGTTGTGCTCCTGGGTGAGGGCGACAAGGCGGCCATAGGCCACATCCTTCACCTGATTGTTTTTATAATCCAATGCTCGCACCCGCCACAGGCATTCGTGCTCCTGGTACATGATCAGTAATGCCCAGATAAAATCTTGATTGTCCGCCATCTGCAACATAAGCACGAAGCACATCAAAAACCACACATACATGTATCTATACTCACATGATGTACCCAGATTAATGGACACATGAGCGCAACCGATCAATAATATGACATAATTTGGGCCAAACATTGACGTGTAGCTTGACATTGGTCAATGTCAAGAACTAACATAACCATGACAAAAAAAAACAAAACACAGTTTAATGAATGTCTCCAACAACCAATATTAAATCTGTGTTTGGGTAGGCATACATGTATTAGCAAAGGCACTATGTGTCAACAGCACTACAGTTGTATGCCACTCTGGTTTGTTGTATGGCAACAGTGCAGGTTTAGCGTTTGTTTGCTGCATAATGTAGACAAAGCGCACCACAGTACATGAGGCCATTCTAATGTGTTCACCCACATGATGTGTCACAAATGGAATTTAAGGGCCCAACATGCTTACAGCAACCAGAACTCCTACAGCCATGTCCAGCTACATAGCCAACATTATTCTATACAAAATTTCAAATGGCCCAGTAGGTATTGGTAGGATCAAAACACACAGACAAGTGGAGTTGGTGAAGGCATGGAGAGCGCTATACCTACCATCTGACCAGCAGAGTGTGCTTGAAGAGACGATACCAACACGCTTTCAACACTGCCCATTTTAAATGAACCATCAACCAATCACAAAGCACCTGAGTGAGCCAATACTATGCATCGAGCGTGGCAACGCCAAGGCGGGTGTGTTAATTAGATGACACCAGCACGCTGTGATTGGCTGTATCACAAATAAAAATACACCACGCAAGTGCATGCTCAAGCCTGCTCGCCAGAGTCATTGGGTAAGTAGTGGGGGTCAGACGTCAAATCTACGATGCTTGAGTGTGTTTGGTTGTGAGGCTTCTCATTGCCCATACATGTATACTCTCTGGATAACTGAAAATATGACTACAGCTGTGTGCAGGCCACACTTCAGATGTGGGACCTTGTGTTAACTTAGCCAAAATAATGTATGCATGTGAAGAAAATGGTGCATGTGCCATACTCATTGTGCATACATCTTGCCCTGTATATAGTGTAATGTGTATACAAGTAGGGTGCATGATGTGGTGTGGGCAACCTTTTCTGTCATGCTTAATGTATCCGGATTTTGCAACACGAAATGGAGGCATAGTGTTGATGGGCCACCTTGACTGTGTTAGCATTATTGTGCATGTGGGAGGGCCAATAACTAGTGTATCACAATTAACAGGGATGTAGTTTGGTTAGGGCGACTCATGCAGTGTGTAATGTTGGCTTGACATGTCTGTGTTCATACACCATGCATGTTCACCGTGGTGGGATTAGTGATTTTGTTGTGGTGTCCTCCAAATGTGGATGTATGTGGGCAAATGTGTGGTATGATTAATGTGCTAATGTCCTTTCCACAAATGATGTTGTCCAACATGTTATTTGTGGTAGTGAGAATGTAGAATTGTTATGGTCAGGTACTTAATGTGGCTTGTATTTTTTGTGTTGGGAATTTCACAGGGGGCTGGGCCACTATTTTTGAACCTTCTATTTTATCCTTCTATGTGTAGCCTCTATGTAGGAAAGTGAATATTGTATGGTTTTGATGATTTCTGACATGTAAATTATGACTTACCTTTCTTTTTTTTCATGTTCCCCAGAGGTTGGTTGTTGTGCTCATCATGGATACTGAACGGAGGCTTTTTGGCTTTGGCCTTGGTGGATGATGACTTGTGGCTGGAGGGGAGAGCTGAGAGATTGCGAGCTCATAGACCACGCGGTGTGTGTTCTCGGGAGTGGCTTTTGCAAAGAGACAACCTGAGCCACATGCGGCTGCTCCATCAGCTGGAGGACAGGAGTCTGCATGACTTCAGGAACTATCTTCGTATGTCCGAGGACTCATTCAAGTTCCTATTGGAGGGCATTCGGCCATGGATAGCCATGAGGATACTGTGATGCGTGCAGCTGTGCCACCTGAGGAGCGGTTGGCTGTGACTTTGAGGTTCCTGGCAACAGGTCGCTCGATGATGGACCTGCAATACTCTGCTGTGTGGCGACCACTGCTGAGTCGCCTCTTACATAAGACATTTGAGCCCATCCTGAGGTGCCTTGTGCCAGGCTTTTTGCATTTACCATCCACGTCGGCCGAATAGGTGGACGTTGCCAGTGGTTTTGCAGATCGCTGGCAATTTCCAAATTGCGGTGGGGCATTGGATGGTAAGCACGTGAGGATCACTCAACCCCCCCCAACAGCGGATGCTTTTATTACAACTATAAAGGGTACTTTAGTGTGATGTTCATGGCCATTGTGGATGCTCAATATGAGTTCCTGTACGTGGATGTTGGGATGAACGGGCGTATCTCTGAAGGGGTTGTGTTTGGGCACAGCTCATTTGGCCGGTCATCTGAACTTTGCATTTGTGGGGGATAAAGCCTTTGCACTTCATGCTCACCTACTGCGGCCATATCCCCAGAGAACTGTTACTTCTGAGCATCACATTTTCAATTACTGGCTATCCCGGGCCCGCCATATGGTTGAAAATGCGTTTGGGATCATGGCCAATAGATTCCGCATCTTTCATACCCATTTGAATATGAAACTGGAATCTATAGATATAGTAGTGCTGGCATGCTGTGTGCTACATAACTTCCTGCGTCGTAGAGATACAGCATCATACACGCTATCAAGTTATGTGGATTCAGTGGACTCCACAACAGGGGAACTACGTCCCGAAGCGTGGCGTGCAACCGACCCTGGTCTGGCGCCGCTTCAGCTGCTGAGCCAGGGTCAAAGTCCGCAGGATGCCAGGAGCAGCAGAGACAGCTACTGCTCCTACTTCAAAGGCCCTGGGGCAGTGGGCTGGCAGCAACAAGAGGGGTAGGGTGTCTGGGGTTGTCAGGCACCACCACTAGGAGGAGGCTGGAGTCAGCAGTGTGGCTGCACCATGACATTATTTGTTCCTATAGGTTACAGTTTTATTTTGGTTTTGTGTTTGCTAATTTGTTGTTCACAAAACAAAAATTTTCTGTTTACAGTATTGCCATTATTTAAGCTGCCCTTTGTAGTATGTGTGTGATGTTAACACTGGTGTTTTTGATGCCTATGTTCTTGGATTATATGTTCATGTGCACAAAATGACAAAACAAAATTCTGATCAGAAATATCTGTCTCTGTCTTGACTTTTCACTACAAGGCAGTTGCACAAAGCATTAAGCTGTGCAGAGAGGTATGTGAGACCACAATGGTCATTAGGGGTCCCAGCAGCATTGTCTGCCAATGTCCAGTACACAGGTCCAGCCCATTGGTCACCACTCTATGCTCACACTGTGTCTCATTCACCATATTATATGGATTTACACATGGGTATGTGTCAACACACATGCACATTTTAATTGTGTTTGTTGAGGATGGAGGTAGTCATCAGTATCGGAACACACACGTCTGCACACACATAGTTCAGCCAGGACCACACACAATCCATGCACATATGTCCTGAGTGTTGTTTGGCGCTTACCTACATTAAAAACAGACGCACACATAGCCATTCATGGTGTACTCCACAGTGCAACACACGAGCCATCCTGTGTGGCTTTTATCCTACGCAAAAGTGTGTTTTGGGAGCAACACATGTCACGAGCGTGCAGTAGCGAGATAATAGAAGGGCACTTGCGTCATGTAGTGGGCAGACTTCCTCACAAGGCTGACCAATGGCGACGCAGTTGGGAAGGCCAATTGGAGTGGTAGGGGCGTGGTGTACGACACTCTGCCACGCCTGTGTCCTCACCGTGCTCACACTGTGCGCCCACATCGCTGATGAGGTGGTGGCGTGTGACGCGGCGATTTGGCGGCGAGGTGGTGATGTGAAATGGCCTCTGGTCTGCGCCAGGCCATTTCCGGAACGCAGCATCGCAGAACATCGCACATCCGATGTCTATGTGTGATAGGGCGACGGCGATGTGCAGAAAAGTGCCCGGAACGTGCGCGCTCACGTCAAATTGCCAGCCATATGGCGGCGATATTGCTACGTGTGACAGGACCTTAAGGAGCCATGACCCCTTTAATCTACTTTTTTGTGGTGACACAGTCAGTGAAACTTCTATATCAGTCCCAGGAAGAAAGACCCTTTAAATAGACACTGCCTATTGATAGGTGTAAATATAATACTGCCTAACTCTTCCTCTCCGTCCTTCCCCAAGTACAGTACTCGGCAATCTTCAACAGTCACGTAAAGAATGAATAGAGCAATGATGTGTATGCTCAATCTAGCCTCCATTCAGACAATGCTGCATAGTGCCTCAATTTCAAGACCACGAGGGGGAAGGGAGGTTCTTCCAATGGTTGAACCTCCAGTGATCGGAAGTACATCTCCAGTGCTTATAGAGTACATGTGCTGCCAACATGATGTACACTGTATGGGGACAGAGAGATCGTATTAAACATTGCTGAATTCTCACACAGATTTTCTGATCCCATGTGAACAGGTGATAAATGAGCGCTGACTGACTTGGATTTAGTCGATCGGTTGTTCTTATAGGGGTATAATTCAGCTTATCTTAATGGGCATTCAGTGAGATTGCCTATACACTGTTTGTAGTATGACAATTACCTAGAATCAAAACAACATAAAAGGCGACACTGTTGGATATCACATGAACATATGAAAAAAGGACACTGGCATATGTCAGGCCCAACAGACATGTTCCCCATGTATACCAGGAGCTTTTCCAGTGAAGATTCACTAGGCTTAATATGTTCTTTTGTTTTACTGAATTAGCCAGATCCAGCCATGTCATTCCCAAATGTTATCTTATCTTTCAAGTGAATGACACATGTAAAGAACATCAAAGATGCAATAAGACCCTTTTGGGATGTCATGTGACAATATTTCTTAAAAAAAAAGAAAAAAAGAAAAAGAAAAACATGATTGCCTTCCTGAAGAAGTATCTGAATCATTGAAAAATGTCCAGATGTTACAAACCTGCCCTGAAGAGATGATCACGCCAAGCCACGACCAGACAGGACGCCTTGAAGTTGAGTGCTCGCTACTTGTGAAGTGACAACTGCTGGACATGTCTCGAACATTAGACTCCTCATATCAAAGAAACTGTTACATTTTCCAATCCCTTCAAACTCTCGACATGTCAAGAAACTGTCCAGCAGGAAATCATTAAGCTGTCTGCTTAACGTGGAAATCTGATCTCCTCTGTCAAGTTCTCATGTAGAATACACAAAGGAAGGGATTTTTCTTTAAGGATTTACACCTTTACTTTACTGTTCAATATAGTAGCTGCAGTGTGTAGTTATTTTCCAAATGATTAATGTTGTCCATACAAGGGTGGTCCCATTGTTTGTAAAGCAAGATAATTCTCCAAATCTGGTCTCATACCTTAGTGGGTTTCAGCGACTTAAATTGCTGTAATATCACATGTAAGACAGCTTGGCTGCTGTGACTTCACAAGTGGGATTCAGTTAGAACCACAAGTCTATTAAGTTGCTTGGACCTTACAAGTGCATTTTAGTTAGGTAATGGCTCTGACCTCACAAGTGGGTTTCAGTCAGGTACGCTGCTGAGACCTGACAAGTGCGTTTCAGTCAGGTACGCTGCTGAGACCTCACAGGTGGGTTTCAGTCAGGTACGCTGCTGTGACACGACAAGTGGGATTCAGTTAGGTACGCTGCTGAGACCTCACAAGTAGGGTTTCAGTCAGGTACGCTCCTGTGACCTCAAAAGTACATTTTTTGGCACACTGACATGACCTCACATATGAGTTTCAGTCCATTATGCTGCACCTACAGTGATGGGCGATCTCGAACTGTAAAAATCAGGGTCTGTAATGCACACCTAGTGTTTGAGCACAGATCCCGAAGACGGGTTTCCTGGGAAATCCGTGTTACAGTTCGGGTCTGGGGGTTGTAAAACAAAGATATCTATTATATAAATACCGGAGGGATTTGTGACGTCACATCCGTCACTTTGTCCCAGCGTCCGGTCACTGCCCAGAGGTACACTCGCTCAGGGTGAACCAAGATGGCGGCCGTAAGCGGGAGTCGGGACTCATAGAGCCCGCTACGCTTACGGCAGCCCCTAAACACACACACACCACACAAACACACACACAGTCGGCTATACTTACCACCTCTCCTCCGTCTTCTCCGTCACAGACATGTCGCCGCCCCTGGAGAACTGGATCCAATATGGCGTCCGGGAAGTCTTGCAAGACTTCCCGGACGCCATATTGGATCCATGGCTCCAGGGGCGGCGACATACTTTCTCCAAGATGGCGTCCGGGAAGTCTCGCGAGACTTCCCGGACGCCATATTGGATCCACAGCTCCAGGGGCGGCGACATGGCAGCGGAGGAGGATAGAGCTGGATCGCGCCGCTGGAGCCCGGAAAGGTGAGAGGGGAGCACCGGGGCATGCAAGGGGGAGAGCAGCACTGTCACCTCTGTGTGTATAGCACCTGCAGCACCATTGTCACCTCTGTGTGTATAGCACCTGCAGCACCATTGTCACCTCTGTGTGTATTGTACTAACCGCACTATCATCTGTGTGTATACTACCACCAGCATCAGCACTGTCACCTGTGTGTATAGTACCACCAGCACTGTCACCTGTGTGTATTGTACCAGCAGCATTGTCACCTGTGTGTATAGCACCTGCAGCACCATTGTCACCTCTGTGTGTATAGTACCTGCAGCACCATTCTCACCTCTGTGTGCATAGTACCTGCAGCACCATTGTCACCTCTGTGTGTATTGTACCAGCACCATTGTCACCTCTGTGTGTATTGCACCTGCAGCACCATTGTCACCTCTATGTGTATAGTACCTGCAGCACCATTGTCACCTCTGTGTGTATTGTACTAACCGCACTATCATCTGTGTGTATACTACCACCAGTATCAGCACTGTCACCTGTGTCTATAGTACCACCAGCACTGTCACCTGTGTGTATTGTACCAGCAGCATTGTCACCTGTGTGTATAGCACCTGCAGCACCATTGTCACCTCTCTGTGCACAGTACCTGCAGCACCATTCTCACCTCTGTGTGTATAGTACCTGCAGCACCATTGTCACCTTGGTGTGTATTGTACCAGCACCATTGTCACCTCTGTGTGTATAGCACCTGCAGCACCATTGTCACCTCTGTGTGTATTGTACTAACCGCACTATCATCTGTGTGTATACTACCACCAGCATCAGCACTGTCAACTGTGTGTATAGTACCACCACTGTCACCTGTGTGTATTGTACCAGCAGCATTGTCACCTCTGTGTGTATAGTACCTGCAGCACCATTGTCACCTCTGTGTATTGTACCTGCAGCACCATTGTCACCTCTGTGTGTATAGTACCTGCAGCACCATTGTCACCTCTGTGTGTATAGCACCAGCAGCACCATTGTCACCTCTCTGTGCATAGTACCTGCAGCACCATTGTCACCTCTGTGTGTATTGTACTAGCCGCACTATCATCTGTGTGTATACTACCACCAGCATCAGCACTGTCACCTGTGTCTATAGTACCACCAGCACTGTTACCTGTGTGTATTGTACCAGCAGCATTGTCACCTGTGTGTATAGCACCTGCAGCACCCATGTCACCTCTGTGTGCATAGTACCTGCAGCACCATTGTCACCTCTGTGTGTATTGTACCAGCACCATTGTCACCTCTGTGTGTATAGCACCTGCAGCACCATTGTCACCTCTGTGTGTATAGCACCTGCAGCACCATTGTCACCTCTGTGTGCATAGTACCTGCAGCACCATTGTCACCTCTGTGTGTATTGTACTAGCACCATTGTTACCTCTGTGTGTATAAACACCTGCAGCACCATTGTCACCTCTGTGTGTATAGTACCTGCAGTACCATTGTCACCTGTGTGTATTGTACTAACCGCACTATCATCTGTGTGTATACTACCACCAGCATCAGCACTGTCACCTGTGTGTATAGTACCACCAGCACTGTCACCTGTGTGTATTGTACCAGCAGCATTGTCTCCTGTGTGTATAGCACCCGCAGCACCATTGTCACCGCTCTGTGCATAGTACCTGCAGCACCATTGTCACCTCTGTGTGTATTATACCAGCACCATTGTCACCTCTGTGTGTATAGCACATGAAGCACCATTGTCACCTCTGTGTGCATAGTACCTGCAGCACCATTGTCACCTCTATGTATTGTACCTGCAGCACCATTGTCACCTCTGTGTGTATAGTACCTGCAGCACCATTGTCACCTCTGTGTGTATAGCACCAGCAGCACCATTGTCACCTCTGTGTGTATAGTACCTGCAGCACCATTGTCACCTCTGTGTGTATTGTACCAGCACCATTGTCACCTCTGTGTGTATAGTACCTGCAGCACCATTGTCACCTCTGTGTGCATAGTACCTGCAGCACCATTGTCACCTCTGTGTGTATAGCACTTGCAGCACCATTGTCACCTCTGTGTGTATAGTACCTGCAGCACCATTGTGACCTCTGTGTGTATTGTACTAACCGCACTATCATCTGTGTGTATACTACCACCAGCATCAGCACTGTCACCTGTGTGTATTGTACCAGCAGCACTGTCGCCTGTGTGTATAGTACCAGAGGGGTCTGGCCCCCTCTTGCCACCCCCCACTGCGGTTCCCTGTCTCCCTCCTGCTCGAACCTGGCTGCTGTTCCCCAGCCCCCTCCTGCCCGCACCTGCCTGCTCTTCCACAGCTTGCTCCTGCCCGCAAACGCCCGCTGTGCCCTCCTGCAAGCAATCAAAGATATTGTCACAGGATTTAAACCCAGCTTCGCTTTGCATTATTCTTAAA
Source organism: Allobates femoralis (assembly GCA_033576535.1). Classification (NCBI taxonomy): domain Eukaryota; kingdom Metazoa; phylum Chordata; class Amphibia; order Anura; family Aromobatidae; genus Allobates; species Allobates femoralis. Next base: position 65,148,187 of record JARQOC010000006.1, on the reverse strand, counting down.
TCTTCATAAATAAACTACATACATAGTCTAGAATACCCGATTCTTTAGAATCGGGCCGCCATCTAGTTATTAATAAACATCATTATACTTACTGGGTCACGCTGGGCGCGTCATGCCATCCCGCTGTCTCGGCAGCATCTATTTACAGGGCTACTCATTAACTTCCGGGGATATTCACTTCACTGCCGAGAACCACTTTAGTTCTGTTCCGGGTGCTGAGTGATATTGGGGTCATCTGAGTTCACGTGAACGCAATAACTTTTGACACAGCACCCAGCTGTCATTCTGTGCCTGCTTGTCTCTGCCAGCAGACCTTGACTGTGTTTGAGGGAGTTTTTTTTTTTTTGTAAGTAAAGATGGAGTCCATAAATGTGTTTTGTTCTTTATTCCTCATAAAAAACATTTTTTTTCTGTGTTGTGTTTTTTTTTACCATTTACTAGAAATTCATGGTGGCTGGGTCTAATTTGGCCTGACACCATTAATTTTGGGCTTAGTACCAGGTGACAATACAAAGTGGCATTAACTCCTTATTATGCAGCATGCCACCCCTCACCAGGGCCGCTGGATGAGCCGATAAAGTGCCTGAAAATTTGTACTACGATGAATGCACCACTTTCAGGGGCGTTTGCGGGCTGCAGTTTTCAGCATTGGGGACCTAAAACCCTTGGGACTTACAATGTTGAGAATCTCATCCCCCAGCTGTCTGTTTTACCTGGCTAGCGATCAAAATATTAAGAGAGCCCTCAGATTTTTTAAAATTATTTATTTGAATAAAAAAAAAATATTGGGCTTCCCTGTATTTTGATTGCCAGCCAAGGTAAAGCCAGGTAGCTGGGGGTGGCAGCCGTACCTGTCTGCTTTATCTGAGTAGAGAATCAAAAATACCACAAAGCGCTATGTCATTTTTTTTTAAGTTGTTTATTTTTACATTACTATGATGTCAGTCAATTTGTGAAGGGCCAAGAGCCAATCACAGACGCTGTCACAAAGAGTGGGCATCTGTGATTGGCCGTTGGAGTAACCTGAAACCAGCCAATACATTCTAGCATCTAGAATATATACGCAGATTCCAGGTTACTCCGTCAGCCAATCAAAGATGCCCATTCGCTGTCACAGTGTCTGTGATTGGCTGTTGGGTCCACCACACAAAGTAGTGTAAAAATAACTGAAAAAAAAAACGTAGCGCTCCACTGTATTTTTCATTCTCACTGCAGATAAAGCAGACAGCTACAGGCTGCCACCCCCAGCTGCCTGACTCTACCTTGGCTGGCAATCATAATACACTGTGTGCAGAATTATTAGGCAAGTTGTATTTTAGATATTATTTTTATTATTGATCAACAACTATGTTCTCAATCAACCCACAAGACTCATAAATATCAAAGCTTAATATTTTTGGAAGTTGGAGTGTTTTTTTTTTTCAGATTTGGCTGATTTAGGAGGTTATCTGTTTGTGCAGGTTATTACTGTGCAGAATTATTAGGCAACTTAATAAAAACCAAATATATTCCCATCTCACTTTTTTATTTTCACCAGGTAAACCAATATAACTGCACAAAATTTAGAAAAAAAATTCTGACATGTAAAAGCAAAACCAATATAGCCACCTTTCTTTATGATGACACTCAACACCCTTCCCTCCATAGATTCAGTCAGTTTTCTTGATCTGTTTACATCAACATTGCGAGCAGCAGCCACCACAGCCTCCCAGACACTTTTCCGAGAGGTGTACTGTTTTTCCTCCCTGTAGATCTCACATTTTAGGAGGGAACTACAGTTTCTCTATGGGGTTCAGATCAAGTGAACAAGGGGGCCATGTCATTATTTTTTCTTCTTTTAGGCCTTTACTGGCCAGCCACGCTGTGGAGTAGTTGGAATGCATGTGATGGAGCATTGTCCTGCATGAAAATCATGTTTTTCTTGAACAATACCGACTTTTTCCTGTACCTCTGCTTGAAGAAGTTATCTTCTAGAAACTGGCAGTAGGTCTGGGAATTGAGATTCACACCATCCTCAACCTGAAAATGTCCCACAAGTTCATCTTTGATGATACCAGCCCATACCAGTACCCCACCTCCACCTTGCTGGTGTCTGAGTCGGAGTGGAGCTCTCTTCCGTCTAATGATCCAGCCTCTGGCCCATCAGGAGTCACTCTCATTTCATCAGTCCATAAAACCTTTCAAAAATCAGTCTTAAGATATTTCTTGGCCCAGTCTTGACGTTTTACCTTATGTTTCTTGTTCAAAGGTGGTCGTTTTTCAGCCTTCCTTACCTTGCCCATGTCCCTGAGTATAGCACAGCTTGTGCTTTTAGATACTCCAGTAACGTTGCAACTCTGAAATAGGGCAAAACTGGTGGCAAATGGCATCTTGGGAGCTTCACACTTGATTTTCCTCAATTCATGGGCAATTATTTTGGGCCTTTTTTGCCCAACACGCTTCTTGCGACCCTGTTGGCTATTTGCCATGAAACGCTTGATTGTTCGGTGATCACGATCCAAAAGTTTGGCAATCTCAAGACTGCTGCATCCCTCTGCAAGACATCTCACAATTTTGGACTTTTCAGAGCCCGTCAAATCTCTCTTCTGGCCCATTTTGTCTAAGGAAAGGCATTTGCCTAATAATTAAGCACACCTTATATAGGGTGTTGATGTCATTACACCAAACTCCTCCTCATTACAGAGATGCACATCACCTGATTTACTTAATTGGTAGTTGGCTCTCAAGTCTATACAGCTTGGAGTAGGACAACATGTATAAAAAGTATGTGATCAAAATACTCATTTGCCTAATATTCTGCACACAGTGTACAGGGAAGCCCATAATTTTTTCTTTTAATTTTTCTATTTCTTTGAGAGCAAATGAAACATTTTGCTGAAATATGGTCAATCTGCTTGCTATAGGAGACGGAGTGGAATATTTTTCCCTGCAGCAATGCTTTGCCTGCTCTATGTCATCCAAAGTTAAACTCCTCATCTGAGGAGGCTGAAGATATGGTAGCAGCTGTACTGGCAGGACCCAAGTCCTCTTACTCCTGGCAGTCCTGTAGCTCAGTCATCCAAACTTCTACCTCAGTTAGAGCTTCTTTTCCTTTAGTAAAGCTAGTTTCACATTGCGATTTTTTGCAATCCGTGGCTGTCTGTTGTAAAACGGACAGCCACGGATCAGATTTGTTCCTCATGTATCCCTATGGGCAATGGATCTGCACGGATTTGTCCTTAATGGCATCAGATTTGTTACAGATCCGATTCTATCTGATTTTTTGCTGTACCCAAAATCGGAGACTGCTCCGATTTTGGGCACAGCAGACCAAATCGGACACAATCCAATCCGACACAATCCGCGGCCATTAACATGGGGGCCTATGGAGCATTGTTCGAGAAACACAGGATCGTTTCTCTGACCCGATTTTAGTGTGCTGAGCATGCTCAGTACACTAAAACTGCTTTGTTCCAGTTAAATTTCACTTCCGCAATGTATATACATACATTGCAGAAGTAAAATTAACTAAAGCAAATCCTCATCTCTATGGCGTGTCCCGTGATGCGCTCCATCTATCCCGAGCTTAAGGACCTGGTGGGGCGGGGCTACCCGATCAGCTGATCAGTCACATGACCGCATAAACTGAGCGGTTTAAATCTCCCACCCGCCGATCGGCGTGTTGGGAGATTTAAACCGCTCAGCTGATGCAGTCATGTGACTGATCAGCTGATCGGGTAGCCCAGCCCCGCTAAGTCCTTAAGCTCAGGACACGCGGGACCCTTGCTTCACTCCCGCAATGTATGTATATACATTGCGGGAGTGAAAGTGCCCTGCTTGCCTGCGCTTTGCAGGCTTGGGATTTTCTGTGTCAGGACCTGTGAAAATCACCGACCCGGACACAGAAATGGCATCCGGAGGCCACATCCAATCCGGTCCTTTCCTGTCTGTGGGGTTCTGCAAAAAACAGGATCCCCGCGGACAGGAAAAAATCATTATGTGAAATCAACCTAAGCTGTTGATCATCAAGCAGTATACGATGACTTAGGTCTACATAAACAGCTGCCAGAATAATTTTATTTTTCAATAGCTGTTTCTCTCATTTATAGGACATTTCATAACTTTCCCAACTTTCTATGAAAAAACACTCAGCACATTCTGCATTGAACTACTGCACCCATTTTATTGTATATTTTAGGAATCGGTTCATTTATACTGACTCCGACTCCATCAAAATGGCTACGACTCTGACTCCACAACTCCGACTCCACAGCCCCGCTAGCGATCTTTCATTACATGGTCCAAAGCCACACATCAGCCACAGGAGATATATATCAGACATGCGCAGATGTCAAGGGGTTCATTTCTGACTCAGGTCATGATGTTGTCTTTTCAGATTATCGAAGATTAGCAGGAACAAGCGAAGCAGAGCATGATCAGTAAATTGCTACCAGTTTTCTTATAATCATCAATTCAGCTAACCTTTTTGCATAGTTTGAATTTTGAAAACAATGGCAGAATTTTAGAATGAATTGACTAAAGAAATGCATGCAAAAATGAATAAAAAATTGAATGAATGAATATATGAAATTCTGAAGGTTACTACATTTCCTTGGTTTCTCTAAAAAGTTGTGAAGCAAGAGCACTAATTGGGAAGGAACGCCAAGTGGAGCAGTGACCAGCAAACATTCCTCAGAGCTCAATCCATCCTCCTGAGATCAATTACAACTTTTGAAATATGTTAAGGTTTGTACATTGACCTTAACACCAGAAGATGTGAAAGGCTCCCCAGAACAAACACTCATTTTCCAAGTGCAGCAGCTGGAAGCTTGAAATGGTGGGGATTATTTCCAAATGTAGAGATTAGGGCAGAGGAAAACTCTCAGATAGTTTGTGATTTCCTCGCTCGGATCCTCAGATATGCTGAAAAGTCATATTCAGGAGAAGGTATATTTTAAGGTGATTTATTCAAGGTAATGCCATAAAAAGTGTCTGTGTGGAATTCCACCATTCTACGTAGTGATATACAATTTCTGAAGGTGACAAGACATTACATAGAGATTATATGGCTTTAGTACCAATTACTTCTTGGCAGTGATAATATTGTAATGGCAGATATCTGGCAATATAATAGCGAAAAAAAGATTGAATTTCCTTATATCAAATAGTAGGATTTCTTTATGCGACCTAAACTCATCTGTCAATTATACAAATATATTTTAGCTAATATCTATTTCTATCTATTACATATCACCTATGGAATTATCTGTCTCTATATCTATCCACAGGTATCTATCCCTCCATCTTATCTATGGATCTATCTAAATTGCATTTCAAATCTATCAATCAGCAGCTATCTTTCTTTTATCTCTATCTCTATTACTGTTCTAATCCATCTATATATCTCTTCATCTTATTTCTAGATCAATCTGTCTTACATCTTAAATCTATCTATCCATCTGATCTATGTATATATCCCTATATTTTTCAATCTGATTTTCATCTAAAATATCCATCATCCATCCACACCTTATCTCTGTATCTGTCCATCATCCAATCTCTGCATCTATCTATCCATCATCAGCCATTTTATCTCTTTATCTATATATCCATCCATCCCTCTTATCTCGTATCTCTCTCTAGTTCTCGCGCTCTGTATCTATGTATCCCTTTATCTACTTATCTCTGTATCTATCTATGTATCTATCTCTGTATCTATCTATCTATCTATCTATCTATCTATCCATCTTATCTCTGTATCTAACTCTCTATCAGAAATCCCCACAGTTACGCATCTTGGCATGCTATGAATAAGGTTAATAATGGTGGCATTTGGGCACACAATCCATTAAGATGTGCTGCTGGCATCTCCATTGGCAATTTTTGACTTACGATGTCCCAGATATTCTACATGGGAGTCATGTCCAGAGATGCTGCAGGCCATGGCAGCACATTTGGGTTACGGAAGCTGCACACAGTAGTTTGAGCAACGTGTGTTGAAAAAACACTCTAGCGACATTTTAAAGAAATACAGTAGCTGTTCTGCGGGTTGAGTGAATTATCCATTCATTCTGTACAGCAAGTGAAATTAGATGTTTCTGACCTTGGGCTTGGCATGTAACAGTGACTGCACAAAACTATCAGAAGGTGTTTGCATGACACTGGGCAACAAGTTGTCCAGCTACAGATGTTCCATTGACCTCATGCCACCATACTCAAAAAGACTTATGGTGCAGAGCACAATGCCAATGGAGGCAGTAGTGGAGGACTATCCTCTTCAGCGATAAGTCCAGCTTTTGTCTAGGATGCAATGATAGCCAGAGATCGGTCTGGAAACCACGTAAGAGGCCTTCACAAGGGAAAGTCACACTGGTCTTAATCTTGGGATTATGGTGTGGGGTGACATAATATACGGTCTTCGTTCCCGTCTTCTTCATTCCAGGTTCACTAACAGCTCGACATTACATTGAGTTTGCATTCAGTGTGACAGAGTATCCCTCAGACAACCATTAATATCCTCATTAATAGCAGCCAAGATGTGTAAGTGCATGTGATGCTCACACTTGATACGGAATAAATCAAGATGCTTTGAAATTTAGTTTACATTTTTTTTTTTATCATTTTCATATTATTAACATACTATCAATCTTGTGATTTCTATAATGCCAAAAGATTTCCTTGCTGTTACAATTTTAATGATGAGGAGTGTATATATCTTTTCATTTTATATCTTCAGCCAATCTCATTTTCAACTGAAAAGTATTCTTTCTTTCTCTTTCTTTCTTTCTTTCTTTCTTTCTTTCTATCTATCTATCTATCTATTTCTTCTATTCTATCTTCTTTCTTCTATCTAATCTATCTATCTAATCTATCTATCTAATCTATTTATTAATGCATCCATCCATCCAATACTGGAGGTTTGGTATATACCTGGGAATATTTGCATTGTTAATTGTCAATTTTTGCCGATGATGCATCTATTTTATCAGATTTTTTTAATGAATTCTGGGAGTAGTAATGGGGCAATGGAGCCCATGATGGCTTGGATATTCATAGAAACCATTTCTTCACAAGAGTATGTACTGCCACTAATGTTACAGTGTGGTTGGTATAAATGTATGGTAATATAAAAAACTGGCACAGTTGCCAAGAAGCTTGGTTTCACAAAAATAAGAAATTCAAAGCACAAAACAAAAACCTTTTCTGCAGCTTTGCCCTCTGACTATGTGACCAGTATTAGCGTTGTTGAGATAACTGGCTTCCATTATCTGCCCGTGATTGGCAGAGAGATCAAACTGTTTCATTCACAGGTCAAGTATTCTTTAGAAAATGAAGGGCAATCCTGCTGATCTGAAGTTGAGCTCTGGTGTCTGCCAAAAGTCCCAAACCTCCAGTTCTGCAGCCTGGATGCTCAGACGCACATTGGTATCAGGCTCTACCTGTCATCAGCTCCTCTGAGCAAAGCAGGACCCATCAGGGGCTTGACCTGGGGGCGCTGTACGGGTGGCCAGGTAAACCCTCATCTACTGGACCAACTTCCTTATCATTCATAAGTTAGAACCAGGCAAGAGTATCACATTTTGGCCATAAAAAAACAGAAGCTTGACCTTTCTAAGGAATTCCACAAAAGACAAAGGCTCAGTTACTTTCTAACAAACATTTGAAGAAAAAGCTGTCATTCAGCGTATTACTGTGAGCACATCACACGAAAACAAACAGAAAGTGGCTGTGTGCTGAAAAAGCATAATAATATGGAGATCTTATCAATGTGCCATCCGCAGCGACGATCCTAAAAACAACCGAACATTCCACATTTCACAGACGTTCCTGCAACTCTGGAGGCCGGAGGACAATTCAAGGGAAGAGATCATCTCAAAATATGATCAATTGTTTAACCCCTTAATGACCAATGATGGCTATATCAGTCATGGCTTTGATCTGTCACTGCATGTAAACACTCTCTTTGGTCAAAGTAATGCAGAAAATATCATCCTAAATTTACCACTAAAATGAAGTCCAACATGTCATGAAAAACAATCTTGGAATCACTTGGGATATTATTTTGAAGCGTTCCAGAGTTATTATCTCATAAAGCGACACAGGTCAGAATTGCAAAATGAGGCTCGGTCCTTAAGGGGTTAAATCAGATTGTTGTGTTAAATGCATTCATTAAAGAATGTTGGCATTGATACATGTATGCACAATTGGTGAAATAAGTGTTGAAAACCAAAACTGTGGAGTTGGAGTCCATTTTGGGTGAGTTGGATCAGGGGAATTGCGGAGACGGCGTCGGATGTTTGGCTTACTGACGTCTCAGCCATGGTTGTGGAGTGGAAATCCGTTTTGGTGGAATTGGAGTCGGATGTTTGGCTTACTGACTCCACAGGCATGGTTGTGGCATAGGAGTCGTAGAGTCGGAGCCCATTTTGGTGGAGTTGTAGTCGGATTCAGGGAAATTGAGGAGTCGGCGTCGGATGTTGGCCTTACCGACTCCACAACTCTTTTGAAAACGTCACCAATTTTTTAAGTAAATATATTTCTAAAAATGCTATTGACATGTATTCTCACCAGATGTTGATAACAACCCATCTAATCCACACAGCCAAAGACATCAAACCATAGATGTCCATAAATCAAGTGAGCACTGTAGCCTATTAATGTCTACTTAATTTTTCTGTGAATTATTTTGGGAAGACTCTTTTTATCGGAAGATGAAAAAATAATTCAACCTTACATGAGTTTAAAGGCCCAGTTACACACACATAATTGTGCAGAGATTATTCACGGATCTCTGATTGCAGTGAAATCATGGACACATTGTTCTATCTTGTTGCCGTGTACAAATGTAACAATGTGTCCATGATTTCACTGCAACCAGAAATCTGCGAACAATCTCTGCACAATTATATGTGTTTGTAACTGGGCCTTAAAACCTATCAAATAAAATTAGGTAATATCGATTGCTGAGGATTATGTGTAGGATGTGGGATGCTTGAAAAAATACCATCAGTAACAACCATGTAATATAAAATTGTAAGCACTGGTTTTATTCGTCCTTAATTCATGATCCATTTTGGATACTGTAACCTTTCCCGCAGAGGTTTTCCTTAAGGTTGAGTTTCTCATTTTGGACTACTAGGCCCAAGGGGAAAAAATAATTTCACTAACCCTGACACAAGACCCGGCAAAGCTCAGGAGAGTCCTAATGATGTAATTTAAGTGTTTGCAAAGCTATGTTTTTTTTCAGAGATGTGGTGTCAATTTCTATTCGTAAAAGAAAGTTCACTGGTAACTTTTAAATTCAGTGAAAAGTATCATCCATGCTTCACCTATTACCGCATTTCTTCACAGTCTGTTTAATGAATTGAAGTCAATACATAGAAATAATTCTACCACATATACAAGAGTCTACAAAAATAATGCAACTAATATACAATGTAATAAAAACGAAATACCGTATATACTCGTGTATAAGCCGACCCGTGTATAAGCCGACCCCCCTACTTTTGCCCCCAAAATCTGGGAAAACCTATTGACTCGTGTATAAGCCGAGGGTGGACCCCAGCACAGGTATACAGCCCCCAGCAGTGTGGTATACAGGCCCCCGCAGTGGTATACAGGCCTCCCCAGTGGTAGTATACAGCCCCAGAAGTGTGGTATACAGCAGCCTCCCCAGTGGTATATACAGCAGCAGCCCCAGTGGTAGTATACAGCAGCCCCAGAGATATATACAGCAGCCCCAGTGGTAGTATACAGCAGCCCCAGAGGTATATACAGCAGCCTCCCCAGTGGTATATACAGCAGCAGCCCCAGTGGTAGTATACAGCAGCCCCAGAGATATATACAGCAGCCCCAGTGGTAGTATACAGAAGCCCCAGAGGTATATACAGCAGCCCCAGTGGTAGTATACAGAAGCCCCAGAGGTAGTATACAGAAGCCCCAGTAGTAGTATACAGCAGCCTCAGTGGTATATACAGCAGCAGCCCCAGTAGTAGTATACAGAAGCCCCAGTAGTAGTATACAGCAGCCCCAGTAGTAGTATACAGCAGCAGCCCCAGTGGTAGTATACAGCAGCAGCCCCAGGGGGTATATACAGCAGCAGCCCCACGGGGTATATACAGCAGCAGCCCCAGTGGTAGTATACAGAAGCCCCAGTAGTAGTATACAGCAGCCCCAGTAGTAGTATACAGCAGCAGCCCCAGTGGTAGTATACAGCAGCAGCCCCAGGGGGTATATACAGCAGCAGCCCCAGGGGGTATATACAGCAGCAGCCCCAGGGGGTATATACAGCAGCAGCCCCAGTGGTAGTATACAGCAGCAGCCCCAGGGGGTATATACAGCAGCAGCCCCAGGGGGTATATACAGCAGCAGCCCCAGTGGTAGTATACAGCAGCAGCCCCAGGGGGTATATACAGCAGCAGCCCCAGGGGGTATATACAGCAGCAGCCCCAGGGGGTATATACAGCAGCAGCCCCAGGGGGTATATACAGCAGCAGCCCCAGGGGTATACAGACTCCCCCCCCCATTAGTATACAGGGGCCCCAGCTGTATACAGCAGCCCCAGCTGTATACAGCCCCCCCGTGGTATCCAGGGCCCCCCTTGCTGCACCTGTAAGGGAAGATGTCAGTATACTTATCGCTGCCGCCGCCGCCGCCGCCGCTCCGCTTCTCGGTCACCGCGCTGCTCCGGGTCTTCATGTTTCCTGTTCCTTCTCCGACGCTCGAACAATGACGTCATTTCCTGAGCGCCGGAGAAGGAACAGGAAGCATGAAGACCCGGAGCATCGCGGTGACCGAGAAGCGGAGCGGCGGCGGCAGCGATAAGTATACTGATATCTTCCCTTACAGGTGCAGCAAGGGGGGCCCTGGATACCACGGGGGGGCTGTATATACGGGGGGGCGGGATACCACGGGGGGGCTGTATATACGGGGGGGGGCGGGATACCACGGGGGGGGCTGTATATACGGGGGGGCGGGATACCACGGGGGGCTGTATATACGGGGGGGGCGGGATACCACGGGGGGGCTGTATATACGGGGGGGGGGCGCTGTAAAGCTGTAAAGCAAATGGAGCAGAGATTACCGTATATACCCGTGTATAAGCCGAGGGGGACTTTTCAGCACATTTTATGTGCTGAAAAACTCGGCTTATACACGAGTATATACGGTAATAAAAAATAAAATTTCACGGACAATTTGCTGGATGCAGTGAAATCATGGACACATTGTTCTATTTTGTTGCCGTGTACAAATGTAACAATGTGTCCATGATTTCACTGCAATCAGCAAATTGCAAGTGAAATTGCCTAGCAATATTGCCACGTGTGACGGTACCTTAAGAAGGTTTTCCCAATATAAATTGAAGCCACCACCTTTAATGCCTATTTTACAGCAGTCTAGCAACCTGTATATAAATCCCCAACTCCCTCTGCATAAGCCAAAAAATAACTTTTATAATACCACAGTACGTGCGGTCTGGTCCAATGGGCATCGCTGGTCTTGCTTGGCGCCTCCTCTTTCTCTGCATTCACTGTCCTCCTGCCCTTCTATATGTGGATGACGCATCCTATGTCATCCACACAGTGCCTCTCCAAGCTCATGCCCATTACAGTACTTTGCTCTGCCCTCAGCAGGGCACAGTGAAGTATGTTTGCGCAGCAACTGGATTGAGGGTGATGTGTGGATGACATAGGATGTGTTATCCACATGAAACATTGCAGCAGTTAAAACATGCTTTGAAAACTCGGCGAACACTATGTGGCTCAGATTACTAGTCCGGGGCAGATCCCCTGCGGCTTTTCCCCACCCCATTCCTAATGATTGACAGGTCTCTCCATATACACACTTTGACAGTTCACTCACTGCACGGCATGGGTGTGGTTGCTCACTTGTTTGCTTTCCCAGGTAGCAACAGGAACACTTTTCATTTAAAGTCCAATTGGTTAATTAAAGGCCTTATAAACCGGCACAAAGTAAATCAGACAGAAGCCTTCAAGGGACAAGGGAAACAAAATAACATTCAGACCAGTCTGTAACTGCGAGAGTCCACTTTAGTGGATTAGAGTTCAGCTCTGCTCAGAGCCACACATTGGAGGCCTGCTACCTCCAACACAGAACCATGTGTCAAATAAACAGATGCCATAAAAAACACCAATGGGTGGAGGAATGTGGATAGGCAGGCCTGCCCATCTCTCCAGCTATCTGTAAACCTTGTCCTGGAACGCCTGGCAAGATTTGTGGCACTTCAAGTACCACAATAGATACTCAAGGTTTAAAACCACCTCTATGATACATACCAGCCATTCACAATGTAGCCGGTCGCCATCTTACAACACACATAGGAGGAGACCTGTTGGTCTAGGAGAGTAAGGCAAGGAGAAGCAGCCTGGCACTAGTCATCCAAGACACAAAGTCCTCAGCCGTTTTCTCTGAAACCACAGCATATCAGAGTAATATATACACGGCTGCAATAATGTCACAGGAGTCTGATTTATATTGCCTTTGGTTTGGCAGCATGAATCTCACATCAGGTGCGTTTAACATTGTGAAGGAAGTACAATTAAAGATAAATGTCCCATATAAAGTAAAAAACATGAGTAAAAACACATCTTACTTGTCTGAGGTCGATGAACGCTAACTGCAGCGTATCCTCCTGAAATCCGGGAACTGGATCCGAACTTGCAAACACTAAAAAAAGCAGAATTTTACATAATTAGCTGCATCATTTATTTTGCTCAATTGACTATAATGGTTCTATAACAACATGCTGCCAAAGTGACGAATATTGAGGACCACGAGGCAAATAATGGCGGCAAATACACTGGTATGAATGAGACAAGGAGCACGTAATCGGCACTGCCTGTAACAGAACAAGTTGAGTCAAGTCAGTGGAGCAAAGATGAGATGACTTGAGGTGGTATTGTTGTAAATCCTTACGGTAAAAAAACATTGGCAATTATCGTCACTGTTACCTGCAATATTTCATGAAAGTCATTTTCTATATTGCTCTTTATAAGTTCATTTGTTATGAGCGGCTTGGCTTGTACACTTCTCAACAATTGCCGCTCATACCACTTTATACCTGTTTTCTTAACATGTCACTTACGCACCTTTTTTCTCTCAATTACATTCGATTTTCAAGAGCTTCTTAGCCTTAAGTTTAAAACATGCAACAAGCTGTGATCATGGAGAGCTTACTGATGCCCCGAGGGGAACGATTACAGGAGGATTTTCAATGATACTAATTCTGAAGCTGTCAACATATTTTAAACATCTGCTTTTGTTATAGCGTCTGTTCCTTGGAGAAGTCTACCTCTGGTGAGACAGCCATTAAGATAGAAACCCTCAGAGGTGGGGGGAGCTTAATGTGCACACATCAAGTGTAAGCCTCTAAGCACCAGCGAGGAATGCTATTCTCTACATCTAAAGTGGATGTCACCATAGAGATGTCCGGACAGAGTTATTTCTCATTGGCGGATCTTGAAGTCTTTAGGATATATATATAAAAAAAAACTTAAAAGGAAGGTAAAAGTGATCGGATTACCCATATTGTAGCAGCTGTCAACTGTGGAATCGTTCATACAATGTTGACCAGGCACTCTAATTTGCACTTTGTATCATCTTCGATCACCATAACAACAATATAGAGCCTATTTGTAAATGTCTTTAAAATATCTTTACTTTACAATTAATCCAACTCATGTCTGTATCTACTATGAGTGGATCAAGGGCCCCACACATATTAAAGATGTCCAAACTTGCCAATTATGGAAGAACCAGTCAACCATCTACTTTGCTACGTTTAGGCAAGTTGCATTGATGTACCCAATCTTTTGCTTTCCTGCCTTAGGCAGTGACAGACAGGAGCATCAAGATCTGCCTCCAAGGTTGGCCAAGTTAAGCTTTGAGGAATATGGTGTACGAAAGACGCAGCTGTCAACTGAACAAACCAATAGCTATCTAATATCCCATATACGAGGGGCTGCTGATAAGTCTTTGGCTTGACCCAGAAAGAAAAGAGATAGGAAGTTGAAACTTTACATTTATTACACATACTCTCCACTGATCTCAACACACTTCTTACAATAGTATTCCAAGTTCTTATAAGCTTTGCAAAAAGAGGGATTTCGGGTGTGCCTCAAACCAGTCACCCGTAGCAGCCATGGCATTAGAAATAGTGTGAATATTGGTACCCTTGAGGTGTTTCTTCAGGTTTGGAAACAGATGACAGTCGGAGAGAGCTAGATCTGGAGAATAAGGTGGGTGGTCAACCAGCTGGAAGCCTAGCTCTACCAGTTTTGCCATGGTCGCTTGTGCAGTGTGAGTGGAGGCATTGTCTTGCAGAACAAGATTTCTTTGGCAGCTTGACGCACCTACAAGCCGATCGGCAGTGGTTTACTGGCCTGTATAAACAGGTCAACAAATATTATAATCACAGAACAATCACTAACACCATAATTCCGTGTACATGGTGTCACAATAGGGCAATGTGCTGCCACTAACAGTGATTTTTATGCCGGCAATAAAAATCATTGCAAGTATTTTTTGCTTGACTGGCGTGTGATTGCTAGTGGGATCAACTCTTCCTATGAAGGCTTGTTTGCCAATTATTGGCTCATCTAAAGGGGCATCTTCAGACATAATGGTGGTGTTTCATTCTTTTCAATTTCTATTGTTTTTGATGGCCAAATTAGCACAGTGTGCAGTAGGGGAGATTTGATAGATTCCGTTCTAAGTCACAGAACCATTAGAAACGGACTGAACTTCTGCATACAGATAGGCTAATACAGATTTCCAATCCTGTGACTACAAGCAAGGTAGGCTTTTAGTCAACAAATCAGCACTGTCTTCAATCCTATTCCTTTGGACAAATCAAGACATACAGAGGAAGTGAGAGATCAACTACAACCCTAGCTCTCGCTGAATGTCTGATTTGTCCAAAAGAGGCGAGAGTGAAGACAGTCCTGATTGGCCACAAGGATTGCATGACATAATGTCATGGGATCCCCAGGACAGCCAGTGCTGGCGCCGGAGGTCACTATAGGTGTAATTATTTTACTGGGGGGAAAACATAGGGATTGGGTAGTGGACACGCCCGTTTAAATAGAAGTGAAAATCATTAATTATAGCACAACTATGGCAATGGTAGGCTCACCTCTCGTTGTAGATCTTACTTTCCCAAAGCTAAATGGTGTGAACAGTACTTGGCTACTTGCGGCTAAAGTAGGGGTGTCCAAATGGGACTTATATGGTGTAAAGACAACCTGCCTACTCTCCTGATATGCATGTTTTAGTAAATGCTTGTATTATAGAGCATATTTTGCTAAAACTTTATAATGTCCTATTCCCAATATTCTCTCTGAATTAACTGAAAACTGGGTGATGCTAGCTTGCTCACCAAAGTGGTGCGCCTCTTGATGAGCAAGGTCAGAGCGCTAGGATACACCCATGACAAAAGGAGCAAGGTGCCTAATTGCAAATTTTATCAGTCTATTTCCAGGAGGACTGAAAAAAAAGCAGGTCTAAAACAGAAATGTCAGGAGAGCAGACAGGTTAAAGAGATGCTAATGTATATCTATCAGATTATCAATCTCCTGACCTTGAATTGCTACCTGGATTAGTTGCTCTTTGGGTTCGGAGCAAATCATAATGCAAAGTCCAGGACCAGGATCCGCTCCAGGGCCATGAAGACCCCACTAAGCAATCAAGAATTTCCAAGTAAACCAGTTACAAAAGGAAGACACTTCTGCAGTCTAGCATGGAAATATATGAGGATATCCAGTGTCCTCAGAGATCTGCAGATGGTGCAATGCGCTTCAATCCGTGTGTCATCAATATACTGACACAACAGTGAGTTGATGCCATCTTGGTCAAATAAATTTATCAAGACAACTTCCAAGAGTATAAATAAAAAAAAACAGTTCAACACGAACATGCGACTGCAGCATATTCCATAGTGCGAAGCTGTCAAATAAGACCTCACTGGCAGTAATTAACCACAGCAGAGGAGCACAGCAGCAGTAAACCAAGGCTTCAAGTTTTACAGGACACAAGAAAGACAAGAATGCATCGGATCTGCCTTCTATCCTACCCTAGGGAGGGACTAATCATGTGACCGCGCCTATACAGATGGGCAGGCCTAATTTATTCCTCACACTACACACCTTCCCTTATAAATGCCATCACAACACATCATATATCATGGCTTCCAGTTTGGGCTGTCATATTTCCAGGCCGTGCTTTGACTCGTAATGCATAATGTATTCTTGTATTACAAAGTCATCATAAATGCAGAGATCTGGAGCTGATGGCATTTTTCACTATGTGAGAAGCCAATGGAGAAGAATGGAGATTTTTTCCTGTTTATGCAAGCTTTTACATTCTAAAAAGGGTATGAAAAATGAAATCATCTGTCATAGAAGGGCAGGTATGTTATATAACAACGATTAGGACATATGGTAATCACAGTGTGTGCTCCCCCATTCACAAACCCGCTCTATAAGCTGCGAAGATAAGGCATAATCACAATATAATACTACAAGAAATACACGACTCTGCCCATATCAATTCATTTATCAACTATCCACAATATTTGTGATGGCTGTTTTATTGCTGAGAATACAACTGCTGGGACCACCAACAATCCATTGAATGGGGGTTTCAAATTTACCATAATACACTGAATGGTGCCGGAAGCCGCTCTGGCCGTGGCTTAAGGTTGCTATGAAGAATAAAGTTCATGTCCTCACAGTAGCCAGGCATTCAGTGCCGCTACCAGTCCATCATAGAATGCTAATAACCTGCAGTTTAACCCCTTATCTGCAGATTAATAACATTTTTTACTTGACAGGTTCCCATTAAAACTTATCACCTATCCAAAGTATTTGTGGTAACTTGTGAATTTTAAGAATGTGCGGGTCCGAAATATCTTCTTAGAATGGAGCAGTGGATACACATGTCTGCCATCACTTGATATTCTATGGGACTATTGTCAAGTACAACACTTGGCTATCTCCAGGAGTCACACAGAGAATATAGGGGCGGCCACTGCTCCATCCTGACAGTAAGTTACTTAGCCCATTCTAAGTTAGTAGGGGCTCTCAGCAGTTGGACCCACTGATCATCAATGCATTGCCTATTCTCTAGATAGCTGATAACTTTTAATAATCGGAATAACCCTAAACCATGCTTACTGTCTTGCTGTACACAGCACAATATATGTCATACTTCTCAAACATTTTACAAACTATGCTTGAAAGCTACAAAGAGAATCACATTCTTGACTCATGTTTACATGAATGTTCAGATACGCTATCCACGTAGCCATCACTAATGATATCCAATGACCAAAGGTTCATAAATGTCACATTTTAACTTCAACTTCCCTGTACTGCAGTCTCCAAACGAAGAAATTATGATACCGAAAACCAGTTGCGCGGTCATTAAAGCCTGCACATTAAAATGTAGGATGTTGTAGAACACAACCGCCCCTCCAGCATCTGTAAAACCTAAAAACCCATTTATCAATACAGTAGGAAGCTACCTGCCATTTGTGAGTTATTTGCACACTCTGAGTGCTAATGGAACTGTCACCAATGTAGCCATTAATCCCAAAATGTCAAAGGAGAAAAGCTGGAGGAGGCCGATGAGAAAGGTTATAAATCACGAGGAACACAGGGATGCACAGAATGTGCCTGACAGACCTTATGAATGAAATCCAACAATAAAAGCAGCTTTTACATCCCGATCTTCTCCTGTGTGACTGTCATTAGAACAATAGGAGACCCTTCATTGTATTCTCTTATCACGTTGGTACTTTTCCCGAAGCTTTGTAGGATAACGTTGACTATCGCGGAGTTGTTTCGAAGCACATACATCAGCAGAAACCTCGTTATTCTCAATTAATAGCAATTATTGAAACATATTGCTATATTGAAAGATGTTATTTGTCTCGGTGCTTCAGAATGTCCATATGGCCATCTACCATCAGTCATGTTTCAATTAGCGCTTCGTACGATGGATTTTTTTTACTGTTTTAATGAAGCAGCAGAATAAAGCCGTAACATGTTGACTAAGTCAGAAATGTTGATTGCCTGGTATGTTCCACTTATTGGCTGAATCCTATTAAAACTCTTCGTCTTGGCTCGCTATCCAAGTTTTTTGGGAGTAGCGATCACCACAATCCTTCTATCTCATTAAAATAATGTCTGAATCATTCCGCACAATTAAAGGGGATTTTGTAATCTTGCTCCATGCATCATTATGTTGAAAAGGAGCAAGGGAATTTATATCTTCTGGAAAATTAGGTGAAATTCTAGTTTTTCTTGTCCTCTTCCTCGACGTCCACCTACGGGGAGAATAGGGTTCTTTATCTACCACAATCAGCCTGGCAGAGAGAAGGGACTGTACATATTAAAGGGAATCTATCAGTAGGATCAACCCTCTGTGATGGGGTTAGTTACTCACTTTGCTTACTTCACGAGGTAATTACAGGAACATGTTTCATTTAAAAGTCCAGTTGGTTTATTCATCTTTACATAAACCGCACTCCTGGTAACTAAAACATGAGCCTTTCTTTGGGTTCAAAGAACACAAACATGGTTTCTCAGTTAATTTAACTCATACAGTACAGCTTCGAATACACTTCCCTGCAGAAGTATCTCGGTGAAGGTATCTCAGCCTCAAGTCACTGAATCCAGTCAGTATCCACCACCCTTTTCTCAGAGGTTCTTTCTAGAGGTATAGCAGCCTTCATACACAGTGACCATGTGTCACACAGTCTACATTATAACATGAGACACGCCCATGGGTGGAGGTTTGTGAATAGCCAGGCCCACCCATCTCTCCAGCTGTTTGTAAATCTGGACCTAGAACGCCCCAATAAGTCTCATGGCGCTATATATATAATAGAGTAGACATACCAGGTTTACATAATAGAGGTCAACCCGATCTATAATACATACATAATACATCACAATGCACTCGGTTGCCATCTTACACCCCCATGCCACCACCATAGAAAGTTAAATAAAATGATACCTTGATATCTCGATCTGATATCTTATTCTAGAGAAGCCACATTTTTTTTTACATGTAAAGGAGCTGTAAACAATTATAGGCAGGACACAGATCTCCATGGATAATATGCCTCCAAAACTCATTTTAAATGAAAGGTGGAGATAATAGTGTGAGAAATGTAATGGCTGACGGACTTCTGTCCTCAACTCACTCCAGAGCTGTGTGTGATTACAACTAACCTAATGCAGTACAGCAGATCTGAACTTTGCCTCATCACAAACGTATCTACAGCTGCAGAAGTCCTCTTCTGCTGTCAGCTCAGCTGCAGATCTGTGCCTGACTACAATAATTTTTGTTTACCCATAATCTCCCATAGCCGGGGTGGGAGGAGAGGAAGTATATCACAACTGAGAGCACTATGACAGAACTATAACTGCAGATGCATTTGTAATGAGTTCTGCTTTACTGACCCCCCTATCCAGAATGGTGCCGGTGAAATGGACGCCGAAGAAGTGTTATTCAAAATCTACCACAGCTTTGTAGATGATTTGACAGGACTATAATAGGACAAATGCAGTTGTAGATGTGTTTGCAATGAGACAAAGGTCAATTCTGCTGGGTGTGCTTATTACTGTTAGTAATTACATGTCTTACACTGGTAACTCCTCCTTTGTTTTAGAATAAGCTCCGGAGGCAGATTCTTGGAGATCTGTGTCCAACCCATGGATTTTAATTGATCATTTACACTAAGAAACATGTGGCTATCTCTGAAATAAGGAATTGGACTGCAGATATTTTTGAAATGAGCACATCTTTTGCCTTCACAAAAATAAAATGTGAATACTATAAGTGTTATTGGATCAGTAGAGCATTACATTTCAGATCTGTGTTTCAGGAAAAGGGACTTTTGGTTTATTCTTAATGAAAACATCTCAGTGCATTTCTTAATATATATCCGGTCATGGTAACCATATAGGAAAAAAAATGCAAAATATTTGTTGAATGTTCAGTAAATATCTATTCCACCCACTCGCAACGGCCTCTAACCCCAATCGTTGACCACAAGAGTCGCCAGTCTGTCTGGAAACACGTCTAAAGAGGGCACACAACGTGTTGATATCATGAAACGCCAATGGCACCGTCGGGAAAACTTTGGAGTATATAGATGACGATACTCCCTAGGCTGCCCCATATACTATATCTACATTTCCTTAGTGGCATAATTCATTACTGTGATGCCTGGAGAAAATCTGACACGTCTACTGTGAATTAGAATGACACGAGTAGCGTTTCCCTCGGAGAATATAACACAATGACACATTGTATGTTATCATTTATTAGCATACAACAGATTTGTTGCACTGGCAAGACACCATTCCTAAATAATATACCTATCGAACATTTTTCGGGTCAGAGATGAGATTCTGAAATGTTCACACTTGTGAAAGCCTAAAATTAACTTCGATAAACTAGGGCAGATTTCTATAAGACGCCTATTGACATTTCAGTATGTTTTTGAAATGTGATGAGAATCTGAAGTTCATAGAGGAAACCTAGTTATGTCCAGAGAGAACATACAAACTCAATGCAGATGTTGCTCTTAAAGCTCATTACTTCAATGATCATCAATTGGTATGTGGACTGCCATGAAACAGGACGTAATGAAATGGAAAAATTTTGCAATCATTAAACACTTGTGCTTTGTCATGTTATCTGGCTTTTGGGCTGGTAAGTCACCATAGGCCATAATCTTAATCTAATTTCTACAAATACTGTGTCTCCCCAAAAATAAGATCTACCCTGAAAATAAGTCCAAGCATGATTTTACAGGGGGGGAAAGAAGAGGGGCGGGCAAACTGGGCAATTTTACAGGACCCCAACTCTCTTAGGGGCCTCGTTTCTATTTTGAGGTTAAGACGGCTTAAGGACCATTGGTGACATCACGGTCATGTGGCCATGAAGTCACCAAAGGTCATTTTACTGCTGGATTCAAGAAGATATGTACCGATACATGTGTATGTGAAATTTTGATTTTTAATTCAAGAATAAATGTGGATTTTTGTTTATGGAATAAAATAAGACATCCCCTGAAAATAAGCCTTAACACATCTTTCGGAGCAAAAAATAATACAAGACCCTGTCTTATTTTCTGGGAAACAAGGTAGACGGATCAGCATAGCTTAGAAGTATCTTTTAGCTCCATATTTGCACCAATCATGTACTCATCACTTGGAAGAGCAGAATATTATATATTGTGGTGATGCAACCCATGGCCGGGTGCGTCACAAGGGTGGTCGGTATATGGCTCTGTTCACATGTATCCGGTTTTATTGTGGATGTGCGGTGTTAAACCTACCCGGAACACAGGGAGTTAACAGTGAGTGCTGTAGACCTGACAAATTCATGAGCCTGATGAGCGGCTGTGAACAAGGTGTGCTGATTGCATAGCAGCCTGGTGGGTGTGTCAGTATGGGTGTGGCAGCCATGATAAAGAGCTAGCCAGGTGTCTGTGAGATTGGATTGGTCAGAGACGACTGCAGAGATCAGTCTGAGAGGAGACAACAGACTGCAGATCAGACTGCAGGGGAGTTCAGACTGCAGAGACCAGATTAGAGACAGACACAACAGAGACCAGAGAGACCAGACATGATCCTCTGAGGGAGAGGACGTGTCTCAGAGGGGTCCCGTCCCCTTTGAGGGGAATGAGGCAGGACGCCTGGCTTCCATGTCAGGAGACGACAGTCCCTCTGAGCCGTATGAAGCCTGTAACCAGACCAAGAGGTTAGTGGAGCACCTGGGTGTATGGGGGGTCCTGGCTGAACTTGTAGGGGGCTCACTCTGTCCATGGTGGTGAGGCTGCCATTCGGGATCTCTGCCTGTGTTGGTAAGGCTTGGAGGCAGCTGGGCATCATGGGCAGGGTGAGGAGACCTTGGGGGATGCTTTGACTGCCCTGAAGCTCAGGTGGCTCACAACCTGGTCTGGGCCTAGAGGGCTGAAGTCCATGCTGGACTGTGCTAGTGTGTGTGGTCTGGGCCTGACAAGGCTGATGTCCATAGATGTCCATGAGGGACAGTGGATGTATGTGTGTTTGTGGGTCCTGTGAGGAGTTGGAGCCCACAGAGGCCAAGCGGCCGTAACTGCTATGGGGACAGACTGTCAGGTTGTGAGGGTCCCGTTAAAATCTATGATGGCTTAAGTAAAAGGACCATGTATGAGAGAGGGTGGCTTCTGACCAAGGGCCATGTATGTGTGGGGCCGAGTGGTCCAAGTGCGTGAGAAACAGAGCAGAAGCCTCTGAGGGGAGAGAAGACCAAGTCCTGTGAGAATGGAGCCGTGAGGCCAGATTGATAGAGTTTCGGGAGTTGGGAAGTCGTGCTGACCCTGGAGGGGCTCGCGAGGGCATGTTTGGTGCAGACGCTTGCTTGGAGGTCTGGTATGGTGATGGCAGACTTGGAAGCGGCTGGCGACCTGGAGACACGTGCCGAGGAGTTTTGGGGGGCCTGACTTGCCCTGGAGCTCCGGTGACTACAACCAGGTCGGGGCCTGGTTCAGAGCAGCCAGAGCGCTGTGTAGAGGGCTGGGAACAGTTAGCAGCCTGTGGGAAGGGACTGGACTCCCAAGGGGACACTGGGCCAAGGAAGGGCCTGGCATTCGGGCAGTAACCGTAAACAAGGGTGTACCGGCGGCGACCGAAACCCTGTGAGATGGCAACTGACCCGTGTACTCTGTGTTGGGTAACGGTACATTGAGGTTACCTGGGAGAAAGGATATGTGCAATATAAGTATTGAAGGATGTAATGTAGTGAGCTCTGTATTTATAATGTAATGTGATGTTATTTATAAATGGCTGCCTAAATTAATGGTTAAAAACATGTTCGGGTGTCATTTTACGCTGTCAAGCGAACCCCCAGGAGTACGCTACCTCACAATATAATAATGATCTTTCCACTGTTGTATTTCTCATACAATAAATCTTTCACCTAACCTGTTCTACCCTCAGGATCCTCTTTATTTTATCCACGTTAAGTTCTCCTCTTTGGTTCAAAAGCTCATTTGCTGTTCTGTTGACTAATCTACCTTCCTTTTAAATTTACTGTATTTTTCAGACTATAGAATGCACCGGACTATAAAACATACACAGATTTTAGAGGCGGAAAATAAGAGACAAACAAAATTAAGTAAAAAAATGTGATTATAATGCACTGTTATGGGAGGGAAGGGTGCTGCTGACACTTATGGGGCTAATTTCCCTATCCTGGCTCCTTCCACATAACATATGGCGCCTCCATCTTGGTATAAAATACCCACCTGGATATGGCCCCCCAATCCGGAATATGGCCCCCATTCTGGTATATGACATGCCCCATCCTGGATATGGCCCCCAATCCGGAATATGGCCCCCATTCTGGTATATATCATCCCCATCCTTGATTATGGCTTCTCATCCTGGCATACAGCCCCCCATCCTGGGATATAGCTTCCCATCCTGGTATACAGCTCCCATACTGGATATGGACACACATCCTGGTATATAGCCCCCACCATCCAGGTACATTAGTCCCCCATCCTGGGATACAGCCTCCCATCCTGGGATATAGCCCCCCATCCTGGGATATAGCCCCCATCCTGGATATAGCCCCATCTGATTTTGCCCTCATCCATGATATACCCCCCATCTTGGGTATGGTCCTACATTCTGGCATACAGCCAACCCCCCGTCCAGGATATGGCCCCCCATCCTGGGATATTAACCACAAATGCTGTTATATAGCCCCCACCATCTGGGTACATTATCCCCCATCCTGGATATGGCCCCCCATCGTGATACATGGCCTTCTCATCCTGAATATGTCCCCCACCAGTCTGTATATGGCCACCCATGTTGCCGCACACAAGAAAATAAGAAATAATTTAACTTACCCTCCGGCACCTTTCCCTCTGTCTCTCCCTGCTTGTAGCACTTGCGTTCTGAGTTCCCTTGCGTTCCCGGGGCAGCCGATCATGTGATCGCGGCGCGCAGTGATGATGTCACTCTGCGGTGCCGATTACATGGCAGGGACGCAGGTGGACTCAGAACGCAAGTGCTGCAAGCAGGTAGAGACGGAGGGATGCGCCAGAAGCTGAGTTACATTGTTTATTATTTTCTTGTGTGTGGCAGCATGGCATCACCATATCCAGTGATGGGGAGGCGCTACACTTCTCTAATTTAATATGCACTGCATCCCTACGCCCATCTCTCAGTGCAGCTTCAGCACTGAGGCGATGGACATTGTGTGGCACCACAATGGTGCCTAGTCAGCAGGCTCGCTGTCTGGGTGTTATGTTTGACTCTGATCTTTCCTTCACCCCATATATACAATCTCTTGCCCGCTCTTGCCACTTGCACCTGAAGAAATCTCCAGAATTCACCCCTTTCTCACCTTGGAAACCACAAAAACCCTCACAGTGGCCCTGATTCACTCCCGCCTTGACTATTGTAACTCTCTCTTAATTGGCCTCCCCTGCACTAGACTGTCCCCTCTCCAGTCCATCCTTAATGCAGCAGCCAGGATTACCTATCTAGCTAATCGTTACTCAGACGCTTCTGCTCTATGCCAGTCATTACACTGGCTGCCTATACACTATAGGATCCAATTCAAACTGCTTGTTCTCACCCACAAAGCTCTTCACAGTGCAGCACCCCCATACATCTCCTCCCTCATCTCTGTCTATCACCCCACCCGTTCTCTTCACTCTGGAAGTGACTTTAGACTCACTTCTGCATTAATCCGAACCTCCCACTCCCGGCTCCAAGACTTCTCCCGAGCCGCACCAATTCTTTGGAATGCTCTACCCCAAGAAATTAGGTGTATCCACAACTTAGATAGTTTTAGGCGATCCCTAAAAACACATATTTTTAGGGCGGCCTACCTATCATGATCCCAAATCAGTCATCTAGGCATAGCCTATCCGCTCCGTCTCAAGTGGATCACATATAACGGGTTGTGGCCACTTATTCTGCTCCTATCTGTTCCCCATCTCCTCAAGTTAACTATACTATCATTGTTAGATTGTAAGCTCTTATGAGCAGGGCTGCCATTTTTTGCTCTAATTATTGTAATATGTTATGCTTTGTATTGTATTGCTTTTGGCATTGTATTGTATCTTCTAATTGTTTCTTATGATTGTTTAAAGGTGAAGTTTGTATTGTGAAGTGCTGCGGAATATGTTGGCGCTATATAAATAAAAATTATTATTATTATTATTACAGCAGAATGCAGTGCATATTTTATGAGCATAATGAGCGGGAGTACCTGACCTCCCGTTCCCCCCCGCAGCCTCCTTCCAGCCCACTCCAGAGCTGCAGCTCCCCCAGCACAGCCACACAGTCAGATAGTCCGTATATTCAGACTATAAAACGCACCCCCACCTCCCCCCAAAATTATGGGTAAAAAAATGCATCTTATGGTCTGAAAAATTTGGTACTTGAATTTTTGATTGTCGTTTGTGTTCTATTCTATTCTATTTGTGTTCTTTTTGATGATCTGGCAGATTTTTTTTCTCAAACTGCAAACTGGACTCTTCACTAAAGAAGCTCTACTTTCTCTACAAATTATTGATCCATATCTTCTCTTATAATGAAACTGTAATATTAAACATGGTGACCATGATAGTCCAACATTGATCGTTCCCCAGAAGATGCAACATAACAACTATGTGAAATGCTCGTTGTGCTCCATACTTGTCTGGCTAACTGGGTTCTTTGATACACAGGATTATTGATGTGTTTTGGTGGGCATCCTGTAATATCCATAAGTGCCTTTATTTTTGAAGTGGTACCATCTTTTTCACTATACAAATTGTAATTTCCATCTATGGCAGTGGTTCTTAACCGAGGTTTGATCGAACCCTAGGGGTCATGCATGGTTCATTTTGTGTACCAGTAAAAAAACATATACCTATGTCTCGAATTTGGAAAAACATCATATTTGATTTATCACTAAAGAAGGGTTCAGTGAATGTGCATATGAAACTAGTGGGTTCAGTACTTCAAACAAGGTTAAGGGGGCGTGGCCTAGCTGCACATGGAGTAGGTCGCACGCTGCGGGAGCTCCGTGACCAGGACCCGAAAATCGGCACACAACGCTGTCCCTGACCGCCCTCTGGCCTCCTAACCTACAGGCACCGATAGCGGAGACCCCGGTGAGTGCATGGGGAAGTCCAAGCCCGGCTACCGCGATCCGGCTAGGCGCATCGCGGACTTCTTTGTAGCCCCCCTGCAATCCTCCCAGGGAGAGAAAATGGCGCCCGATTCACCCAGAGCAGCCCGCGCTGCCCGCAGAGGCTCTCAGCCTGCTGCCTCTGCTGCACCTGCTGCTGTTGATCCTGAGGCCCCAGTAACAGCAGCACTCCTCAAAACTATGCTGGGAGATTTGAGAGCTTCTCTCCAAGCAGATATGAGGGCTATGGTGGCGGATCTGAGGGGAGAAGTGGAGGAGCTGGGAGGCCGCACTGACAGGCTTGAACGCAAGATGGAGGAACTAGTTGCCTCACACAATGAGCTGTGGGATTCCCACGAGGCCCTGCACTCCACAGCCTTGCAAACCCAAGCTAAAACCCTGGACCTAGAGGATAGGTCCAGGCGCAACAATGTGAAGCTTAGGGGGATAGATGAAGCAGTGCCCAACACAGATCTGAAAGCATTCCTTCAGGACTTTATTATGGCAGCTCTTCCTCACACAGACAAGCAGTTTGTGATTATTGACCGCATCCACCGCATCCCTAAACCAGCGAGACTGTCTCCTTCACTCCCCAGAGACGTTTTGGCGCGGGTGCATTTCTTTGAACTCAAAGAGGAGTTCCTCTCTGCCTTAAGGGGTAACCCCTCTCTGGAAGACCGGTTTGCCCACATAAAGGTCTTCCCTGACCTATCTCCTGGAACTCTGGCCCTCCGCAGAGCGTTTGCTCCATACACAGCGGCGTTGAGAGACAAGGAAATCCCCTATCGCTGGGGGTTTCCCACGAAGCTTCTGATTCGTAAGGATGGATCGGTGACCACCTGCCTGACACTGTCTTATGCTGCAAAAATCCTATCTCAGTGGGGGCTCAAACCCATCGGATCTCCTACGACCGCGGACTCCCCAAGATCTGATTCAAGCAAGCGGAACAGACGCCGCGTTAATCCAGAGTGGCAGATCGCATGAGGGACCGTTTATCTACAGGATCCTGGTCTTTTTTCCCGTGTTATTCTGGCCCGTATCTTCTCCTTGGATTAGTTGGACTTTCCTTGGATGGTTCTCGCCTAAAACTGAACTTGCTCAGTTAAGGCCCCGTTGGTGAACTTATTTTGTTTCACCTGTGCATTCAGGTCACCTGAATGGACGTTCACTTCTCTGTTTTTTGTATGTTTGTTATGTTCGTCCCCTCCCCCCCTTTCCTGTTTTTTAATTTTAGGCTGCTGCAGAATCCGTCAAGATACTTCTCCTTCACTGCAAGACTCCTCAGATTCGCTGTATTCATAAGCATGTTGTTGGTAAACTACAATGAGTATATTTTTATCCTCAATTAATGTAAACGGCCTCAATTCACCATGTAAGAGATCCCTAGTCTGGCGCCAATTAGCGAAGTCCCGCCATCACATAATATGTTTGCAGGAAACACATCTTCTTGAACAAGATAATGTAAGAATGCAATCTGCCTTATACCCCTACCGGTTTTTTGCTAATAATGATTCCAAAAAAGCTGGGGTAGCCATTTTCCTTCACAAGTCTCTTTCATTTCAATTAGTGCGATCTATTCCTGACCCCCTGGGCAGATATCTTATAATCCAATGTGTTATTAATAATGTCCCTTATACTATCGCCTCTGTGTATGCTCCCAACATTGGACAAATTAAATTCCTGAGAAAGTTTTTTCAGTCCATGAGCGCAATACAACACGGCTACAAACTCATCGCTGGAGACTTCAATATACCCATGTCCAAACGGTTGGACTGCTCTGTCCCCTCAGCCTCCAGAGGTGAGGTTGGCTCACTTGTGCACTCATTTGGACTTCACGATATATGGAGATATCTCCACTGCGATGAACGGGATTTCACGTATATGTCACCAAGGCATGGTTCCTATAGCAGGATAGACTATGTGTTGGTGAACGACGTGGCCCTCCCCCATTGTACCTCTGCATCTATAGGCAATATTTCCTGGTCTGATCATGCCCCTGTATCGGTGTCTCTAGCGGACCCTCTGGCCATTACTCCTCCTTCACAATGGCGCCTTAATGATCATCTACTAACAGACCAATCTAACTCCTCATTTATTGAGAAGTCCCTTAAAGAATTTTTTTCCTTTAACGACGACGGGGAGACACAGATTGATAATCTTTGGTTTACTCACAAGGCTGTAATCCGAGGCCTATTCATTAAGATGGCATCGTCCATCAAGCGGAAACATGCCAAGGCTCTCCAGGATGCCCTAAAACTGTTAGCTGAACTGGAAGCCAGACATAAGCAAACCCCCACACAACAGATTCTCTCTGATCTCTCTGCCGTTCGATTGAGGATTCGTCATTTGTTATTACAAAAATCAGAGTTCATTCTCAAGAAATCTAAAGCTAAGTTTTATTCCATGGGCGATAGGGCTGGTGCCTTGTTGGCCAGGCGCGTCAAAAAAAAAGAAATTCAATCGAGGATCCCTTTTCTGACCAAATCAGATTCCTCTAAAATTTTCAACCCCATTCAAATAGCCGATGAGTTTGCATCCTACTATTCCTCTCTCTATAATCTTTCTACTGACCCCACTATCCCTCAACCCTCACATTCTTCCATTTCCTCTTTCTTGGACAGAGCGAAGCTACCAAGTGCCACGGCAGAACAACTATCATATCTTAATGCCCCTATTCAAGAAGCGGAAATCTCCCAAATCATCAAAAACTCTAAGAAAAGAACTGCCCTTGGCCCCGACGGGTTCTCATTCCCTTATTATGCCCAATTTTTCAATACCCTTACCCCATACCTTCGCCGTCTATTCAATTATTGGTCATCCTCCGGTTCCATTAAATCTGAGGGCCTCCAGGCCTCTATAGCTACTCTCCCAAAACCAGGGAAGCCCCCGACCTCCCCAGGCAATTTTAGACCAATAGCCTTACTCAACACTGATGTTAAAATCTATGCGAAACTCTGGGCCAACAGACTTTTAACGATCCTCCCTTCCCTTATACATCCCGATCAAGTTGGGTTTGTACCGGGGAGACAGACGAGAGATGGCACGAGACGTCTGATTAACCTGCTGGATGTGGTGGAGAGGGGACACCTCCCCAGTGTATTCCTGTCCCTTGACGCAGAAAAAAGCGTTCGACAGGGTACACTGGGGTTACATTCAGGCCACCTTGGCGAGATTCGGTCTTACGGGCACAATCTCCAAGGCTATTATGGCGCTCTATACTAACCCCTGTGCTTACGTTCGTTCTTCTGGCTTCAATTCTCGGCCATTCCACATAACGAACGGAACCCGTCAAGGCTGTCCCCTCTCCCCCATTGTCTTCGCGTTGGTCATGGAACCCCTCGCTGCCATAGTCAGACAATCACCTAATATTAGAGGCATTCCCCTGGGCGACTCTGAGTATAAAATTGGATTGTACGCAGATGATGTGGTTTTTACCTGTTCAGACCCAATATCCTCACTGGAGGCTATTTCCTCTCTTCTGCGGGACATCTCCGCCGCTTCCTATTACAAACTCAACTTGTCCAAATCTACTCTTTTCCCTCTGTTTCTTTCCCCCCACCTACAAATACAGATACAGTCTCTTTACTCCTTCATTTGGTCACCAGTGGGATTCACTTATCTTGGAATAAAGTTGGCGCGCCTGGCTAGCATAATTAGCACCAACTCCGATTCGATCATCCTGGAACTTAAAAAGGAGATTGACAACTTCTCCAAAGCTCCCCTCTCATGGATAGCAAGAATCCAAGCCTCCAAAATGCTCCTGTTACCTAAACTTATTTATTTATTTAGATGTATCCCATTGTCCTTCCCCGCCAAATACCTATCCAGCTTTCAATCTATTCTGGATAAATTCATCTGGAATGGCAAGCCCCACAGAATAAAACGTCAACTTATGTCAATGCCATATAATAAAGGGGGACTAGCCTCACCAAATATAGCTCTCTATCATAGAGCTGCCTTGCTGGACCCCATCAAGATTTGGCTGGAGAGTAACTCCTCGCTCCCATGGTATCTGATTGAATCCCATTACGCACCCCATAAATCCCTGAGGTTACTGCTGGAGACACAACTCCTTCGCCCAAACAAAACCTTGCTCCCTCTCCGCACTATGGTAGCTGCCTCTGGGGTCTGGTCTAGGGAATGCCCTGTTTCCTTTCCCTCTATTGCACAGTATATCTCCCTGAAAGCGGTTGAAAGTGTAATACCTAATTTGTCCCTGGCCTCATGGATGTCCTGCGGCATTCTCCAAGTGAGGGACCTCTTCAGCCTATCTGGCATGAAGTCCTTTACGGATCTGAGGAGACAATTCCTAGTGCCCGACTCAGACTTGTTTAAATACTTGCAACTACGCAGCCTTTTAGGGAATCATAGTCTCTTCAGAGTCTCCCCTGACCTCACGTATTCCCCTGCACAGCAGTACTTCAAACTGGGCACCAGTATGCAGCACGGACTTTCAGTCTTATACAAATCATTACTATGCAATGGCATCTCACATAAACCTCAATTTATGTCTACTTGGGAGTCACTGTTCTCCTTTGAGGCCCCCATGGAAGACTGGGAATTTGCCACAACCCACGCGACTAAATTTTCCTCCTGCCTGGGTCAACTCGAGCAACTAAAGAAAACTCAGCTCCAATGGTATCTAACTCCTGTTAAGCTAGCCAAGATTCATCTCTCTTCTTCCCCACTATGTTGGAAGAAATGTGGCAGCAGAGGTACTATTGCTCACGTCTGGTGGGATTGCCCACAAGTGCTCGCCTTCTGGGCCCAGGTTGAAATTCTGATTGCTGAAATTATTCATATACCCTTCACTTTGTCTAGTCAGCTAGCGGTTCTGGGCGTATCACTGATAGACTTTCCCTCCCCCCTTCAACCTATAATTTCCAATATATTAGTGGCGGCCAGGCAATGCTTAGCTAGTCATTGGAAATTGCAGTCGGTTCCCTCCAGAGCGGAACTCATCGCCAGAATTAATCTTCATTACTGTTATGAGACTGCGGCTGCAGACTCCCTATCAAAAAAAAATAAAGTCCTGACATGGTGGGATACGTGGGTATCATCCCCCAACGCCGCCGCTTTACACATCTCAATACCCTCATCCTGACGATAATTCTTGTCTATTGCTTATTCTTTTCTCTTTTGTACCTATACAGAGTTGTTCTTAACAAATGTTAAATCTCTTGTCTTGCTTCTTGCGGATCGTGCTAATTACTATGTTTACGCTGTATTATTGATAAACAAACTTTGCAGCTTGAATGTCTTACCTACCCTTTCCTCCCCTTCCCTTGACTTTTTTGACCAATGTTTCCATGTCTGATGTTTGAAACTTTTTATATATCTGTATTCATATTAATATCAATAAAAATTTTAATGGTTAAAAAAAAAAAAAACAAGGTTAAGAACCACTGATCTATGGTTAATCCATTTTATCTTTTTTCTTAATACTTCTGGCATCCGGTTACTAGTGTGCTGCCTTGTTTATCTTACACATTTTCTATGTATGATTAACTTATAAAGTGTTTATTGCTTTTAACCATTTAACTTAATCTTTTTTTTTAGTTTTAGTGCATATTGAACATGGTATCTGACCTGCAGGTACATAAAGAGCAGGAGAAGATGAGCAGATTGATATACCATATTTTTTGCTTTATAAGACGCACCGGATTATAAGACGCACCCCCACATTTGATGATGGAAAAGAGGAATAAATCATTTTTAATGTTAAATGGGGTTCGCCTTATAATGCCAGTGTCTGTCTTACAATCAGTATATATGTCCTCCAACCTGGTATATATATCCCCCATGCTGGTACACATAGCTTTCATGCTGGCACTGCCCCTCCCCCAATGCTGGCACACTGTCCCCATAAGGCTGGCACACTGTCCCCATAAGGCTGGCACACTGTCTCGCATGCTGCCGCACAATTAAAATAATAAACAATCATACTCACCCCTCTCCTCGCTCACATCGCCGTCCGCGCCATCTCCGCTCTCTGTGCTGTGTCGGCATGCGGGTCTTGTGAGCAGCGCGCAGGTGATGACGTCACTCTGCAGCGAGCTCACAGGACCAGGATGCCAACAAAGACAGCGGGGATGGCGCGGACGGCGAAGGAGCAAGGAGAGTGGTGAGTATGATCATGTTCCCAGGGATAGTCAGTGCTTTCCACGCTTTCATTGCGTGGAAAGCACTGACTATCCACACGGGACCGTAGCTGCTAAGCTGCGGTCCTGCTCCTGTAATATGGGCTGCTCTCACTGGTGATTGACAGCAGGAAGCAGTGCATATTACAGGAGATAATGAGCGGCCCCACGTGACCATGGGGCCGCTGCTGTAGCCTCCTTCAGCCTCCTGACAGCCCCCCCAACCCCTCTCCCACCGCACAACAGTATTGTTTCACATTATAAGACGCACCCCTCACTTTCCTCCAAAATTTGGGGGAACAAAAGTGCGTCTTATAATGCAAAAATACAGTATTTTAGAATAATTTACAACTTATTTACTTAAATTTGAATTTTCAAAGCTTAAGAGTCCAGTGGGCGATCCTTATTCATGCACTAACAGGCTACTCGATTAATGAATATATAGAAATAGCTGTCAAGTACTAAGACCAACTGATGGAGAAGGTAATATATATCAATCTACTCAGTTTCTCTTGCTATCAGCCAAGCTGCCACAGACAGTTAAATCCCATTAGAAGGTGACCTGATTCTAACGCATCGGTATTCTAGAATATGTATGTAGTTTATTTATGAAGATTTAAGAATTATGCAATAAGCGATCAGTAAGGTCCCATCACACTTGGCGACGCTCCTGCGATCCCGACAGCGATACGACCTGGTAGGAATCACTGGAGCATCACTAGTGATTGCTGGTGAGATGTCAAACAGTCAGATCTCACCAGTGATGCAGCAACGATATGGCGGTCATTGGGGCCCTGTCACTCTAGGGTGTAGTATTGAGGTCCTTGGTCATTGTCCCCGTGAAACACACCGATGCATGCTACCCATTGGGGTCCTAACGATCAAAAAATGGTCCAGGGCATTCTGACACAATCAGCGATCTCACAGCGGGGGGCGTGGTCGCTGCTGCATGTCACACTGAGCAAGCTCGCTAGCGCCGGTCAGGGTACTTCCGTTGCGAGCGGCCAGGAGATGACCGGCTAGCATCAGTCATCTCCCGGCTGCGTTGCCGCTGACCTCCGCGCGGCAGGAGATGACCCGCGGGTAGCGCAGCTGATCTCCTGACGGTAGCGGTGGTGTGCATGGTTCAAATCCTGTGCCAATTCGCAGCCAGACTGCGCCTGTCGTTGATTGGTCACAGACGGCTGGGCGCGACCACTTAGCGACGCGGGATTTCCGTTACAGAGAGACAGACGGACCGAATTAGACGATTATATAGTAGATGTCCAGAATCCATCCAAGAACAGTGAATCGTAAGCCCATCACTTTAAAAAAAAAAAAAAGTTTTCACTCTCAGAGAAGACCTATCATTACTACTACCCCAAACAAGCTAAAGATAAGTAGAATTAAAACATATGGGGATGTCTAGAATGTTTCGCCTGCCTGTACGCATGGCATGCATCTCTAAAGATAATATTCCAAGAGTAGAAAAAAAATCTCTAGAACAAAGTACACCATTACCTTAATCATATCAATGTAAACATCACCACTCAGCTATGTAGAAGACTGGCACAAATGAATACCGTATATACTCGTGTATAAGCCGACCCGTGTATAAGCCGACCCCCCTACTTTTGCCCCCAAAACCTGGGAAAACCTATTGACTCGTGTATAAGCCGAGGGTGGACCCCAGCACAGGTATACACCCCCCAGCAGTGTGGTATACAGCAGCCCCACACGTATATACAGCAGCCCCAGTGGTAGTATACAGCAGCAGCCCCAGTGGTATATACAGCAGCAGCCCCAGTGGTTAGTATACAGCAGCCCCAGAGGTGTATACAGCAGCCCCATTGGTAGTATACAGCAGCCCCAGAGGTATATACAGCCCCAGTGGTAGTATACAGCAGCCCCAGTGGTAGTATACAGCAGCCCCAGTGGTAGTATACAGCAGCCCCAGTGGTAGTATACAGCAGCCCCAGTGGTACTATACAGCAGCCCCAGTGGTAGTATACAGCAGCCCCAGTGGTAGTATACAGCAGCCCCAGTGGTAGTATACAGCAGCCCCAGTGGTAGTTCACAGCAGCCCCAGAGGTATATACAGCCCCAGAGGTATATACAGCAGCCCCAGTGGTGTATACAGCAGCAGCCCCAGGGGTGTATACAGCAGCAGCCCCAAAGCTGTATACAGCAGCAGCCCCAGGGCTGTATACAGCAGCAGCCCCAAAGCTGTATACAGCAGCAGCCCCAAAGCTGTATACAGCAGCAGCCCCAAAGCTGTATACAGCAGCAGCCCCAGGGCTGTATACAGCAGCAGCCCCAGGGCTGTATACAGCAGCAGCCCCGAAGGTATACAGGCCCCCCTTCAAGCTCCAGGGCCCCCCCCCCTTGCGCGGCAGCCTGTAAAGTAAAATCATACTCATCAGTGTCCTGTCACGCTGTCCCGCCGCTTGCCGACACACGATCCCGGGCTTCAATCTGCGGCTTCCGGCTTCCTGTGGTCGCGGGCAATGACGCCATTGCCAGCGACCACAGGAAGATGGAAGACGCGGAATGAAGCCCGGGATCGTGTGTCGGCAAGCGGCGGGACAGCGCGACAGGACACTGATAAGTATGATTTTACTTTACAGGCTGCCACGCAAGGGGGGGGGCCCTGGAGCTTGATGGGGGGGCCTGTATACCTCCGGGGCTGCTGCTGTATATACTGTATACTCGCGTATAAGCCGAGGGGGGACTTTTCAGCCCAAATTTTGGGCTGAAAAACTCGGCTTATACGCGAGTATATACGGTAAATATGTGTTCACATTATTATAAGACCACATTGTGATTTAGCGAATAAGCCCTTTAATTGAAAATCACTTCTTTTGACTCCATTGAGTTTGAACAATACATTTTGTGAGAGGCGAATTTGCCTTTCTTTGTGCCGTCTTGCGGGAGATCTCTCTGACGAGGTCTCACATTGAAACCTGGTTTGGACTCACTGCCTGGGGCAGGAGAGGACAGCGCTGCATGGTATACAACGGCACTGGATGGAATATGATGGCACTGGATGGAATATGATGCCACTGGATGGAATATGATGGTACTGGATGGAATATGATGCCACTGGATGGAATATGATGGTACTGGATGGAATATGACAGCACTGGATGGAATACAGTAACATAGTATTTAAGATTGAAGGAAGACCTTAAAGGGAACCTGACCCCTAAAAAGTAGCCCCGTCTCTTTAGACCTGTCCCTGCACCATTCTTAGACATTTCTAGCCATCCCTTTGTGCTAAAAAAGTGTATTTGTAAAGTTCATAAAAGTGACTTTATTACCTGCACCCACTGTGGCTTCTCAGATTGCCCTGTGCTTCTCCCCGCCGCCTGCAGCCTAAATGTGTCATAGCGTCTATACCCCCTATGTAATATGACGCGGGGCTCTCTGCTGATTAGTACGCCCATCGGGGCGTGAATAATTAGCATGCAGGCGGCAGGGAGAAGCACAAGGCAACGCCTTTTGCGGCTTCTTAAAATCTGAGAAGCTGCAGTGGGTGCAGGTAATAAAGTCACTTTTATGAACTTTACAAATTCACTTTTTTAGCACAAAGGGATGGCTAGAAATGAGTAAGAATGGTGCAGGGCCAGGTCTTAAGAGACGGGGCTAATTTTTAGGGGTTAGGTTCCCTTTAAGTCCATCTAGTTCAACCCATAGTCTAACATGTTGATCCAGATTAAGGCAAAAAAAAACATGTGGCAACACTAAGCTCCACATTGGGGAAAAAAATTCCTTCCCGACTCCACATACAGCAATCAGACTAGTTCCCTGGATCAACGCCCTATCAAAGAATCAAGTATATATACCGGTAATATTATAGTTTTCAAGAAAGCCATACAGGCCCTTCATAAATGTTAGTAGTGACTCACTCATTACAACATCATGTGGCAGAGAGTTCCATAGTCTCACTGCTCTTACAGTAAAGAATCCACGTCTGTGATAATGATTAAACCTTCTTTCCTCCAGACGTAGAGGATGCCCCCTTGTCCCCGTCTCAGGCCTAAGAGTAAAAAGATCATTAAAAAGTTCTCTGTACTGTCCCTCATATATTTATACATTATTATAAGATCCCCCTAAGCCTTCGTTTTTCCAAACTAAATAACCCCAAGTTTAATAACTGTCTTGGTATTGTAGACCCCTCTGTCCGCTAATAACCTTAGTCGCTCATCTCTGGACCTGCTCTAGTTCAGCCATGTCTTTCTTATACACCGGAGACCAGAATTGTACACAGTATTCTAAGTGTGGTCGCACTAGTGACTTGTAAGAGGTAAAATTATGTTCTCATTATGAGCATCTATGCCTCTTTTAATGCATCCCATTATTTTATTTGCAGCAGCTGCCTGACACTGGCCACTAAATGTGAGTTTATCATCTACCCATACACCCAGGTCTGTTTCAGTGACAGTTTTGCCCAGTGTTTTACAATTAAGCACGTAATTATACATTTTATTTCCTCTGCCCAAGGGCATGACCTTACATTTATCCCCACTAAAGTTCATTTGCCATTTATCAGCCCAAGCTTCTAGTTTACATAAATCCTCCCGTAATATAAAATTGTCCTCCTCTATATTAATCACCCTGTAGAGTTTAGTGTCATCTGCAAATATTGAGATTCTACTCTGTATGCCCCCTACAAGGTCATTAATAAATATGTTGTAAATATAATAATACCCCCAATTTCATTATTTGTGCCAAGGTTACTATTTACACTATCTTCCCCTCCTGTACAATGAATACCCTCCCCCACATTCCCTAGTTTAAACACTCCTCTAACCTTCTAGCTATTTTCTCCCCCAGCACAGCTGCACCCTCCCCATTGAGGTGCAGCCCGACCCTAGCATAGAACCTGTAGCCAACAGAGAAGTTGGCCCAGTTCTCCAGGAAACAAAACCCCTCATTCCTACACCAATTTCTGAGCCACTTATTTCCCTAATCTCCCATTGCCTCTTGCCTGTCTGGTGTGGAAACGTGCTACAGGCAGTATTTCAGAGAATACTACCTTGGAGGTCCTTGCCTTAAGCTTGCAGCCTAATTGCCGGAAATCATCTTTCAGGACTTTCCACCTACCTCTAACTTTGTCATTTGTACACCATGACCGCTGGGTCCACACAAGCCCCTCCCGTAATCTGTTAACCTGATCAGCGATGTGCTGGACTCGAGCAACAGATAGGCAGCATGCTGTTCAATCGCTGTCTTTGTGATAGATTGCCCTATCTGTTCCCCTAATAATTGAGTCCACCACTACCAGCACCTTTCTGTCCTGCCCTGCTCTCCTGTTTTCCCCCTTACAGGAGCTGACGCTCCTCTAGCTTTCAGAGGTCATGCCTTGCTGCAGCATTGCTATCCCTGTACTGACACCCCCCTCATCTGCCAACTTAGCAAATTTATTGGGGTGTGCCAGATCCCAGCTAGCCTCCCTGGCACTCTTTCCTCTACCATACCTTTTAACTGTCACTCAGCTAGCTGCCTCACTGTCCTGCAACTCCATGCTACCATCCTCCCCCACATCTATCCCAGTGAGCAGCAGACTACTTTCCATATTGTCTATAGATCTCAGTGTTGCAAGCTGCTCATTTAGATCCAGTATCTGGGCTTCCAAATGCACGACGTGCTCACATCTCACAGAACAGTATGAACCCTCGACCAGCTGTTCAAGGATTGCATACCTGTGGCAAGACGTACACTGGATGGCATTGTCAATTATGGGGCTCATTTCCGAATGGGGAATTCACCAGACAAATGATAAGTAAAAAGAAATGTACAGTATTAATAAAATACAACCAGCAATTCAGTAAGTCCTCCCTTCCAAACTCCCTGAATCCAAAGTCACTGAATCACAAGTCACACACTTCTTCCGTTCTCACTTACACTCCGGTCACACTCCTCAGAAAGCAGATTTAAAGAGATTTTTTTTCCCCTTCAGCAGAAATCCAACCTACAGTTCAGTGAACTTCCAAAAAAAAAAATAATACTAAAAAATATGACGGCAGTGAATGGAGTATGATGGCATTATTATTATTATTTATTTATATAGCCCCATTAATTTCATAGGGCTGTACATGAGAGATGGAATTAGATGAATATGACAGCAGTGGATGGAATATGACAGAGCTGGATGGAATATGACAGCACTGGATGGAATACGACAGCGCTGGATGAAATATGACGTCACTGGATGGAATACGACAGCGCTGGATGGAATACGACAGCGCTGGATGGAATATGACAGAGCTGGATGGAATATGAGCACTGGATGGAATATGACAGCACTGATGGAATATGATAGAGCTGGATGGAATATGACAGAGCTGGATGGAATATGAATGGCACTGGATGGAATACGACAGCACTGGATGGAATATACGCACTGGAGGAATATGACAGCCTGGATGGAATATGACAGCGCTGGATGGAATATGACAGCTGCATGGAATATGACAGCACGATGGAATGACAGCCTGGATGGAATATGACAGCGCTGGATGGAATATGACAGAGCCGGATGGAATATGACAGCGCTGGATGGAATATGACAGCGCTGGATGGAATATGACAGAGCTGATGGAATATGACAGAGCTGGATGGAATATGATGGCACTGGATGAAATATGACAGAGCTGGATGGAATATGATGGCATGGATGGAATATGACAGAGCTGGATGGAATATGACGGCTGGATGGAATATGACAGAGCTGGATGGAATATGACAGCGCTGGATGGAATATGACAGCACTGGATGGAATATGACAGCACTGGATGGAATATGACAGAGCTGGATGGAATATGACAGAGCTGGATGGAATACGACAGAGCTGGATGGAATATGACAGCACTGAATGGAATATGACAGCACTGGATGTAATATGTCAGAGCCGGATGGAATATGACGGCAGTGGATGGAATATGACAGAGCTGGATGGAATATGAGAGCGCTGGATGGAATATGACAGAGCTGGATGGAATATGACAGAGCTGGATGGAATATGACAGCACTGGATGGAATATGACAGAGCTGGATGGAATATGACGGCATTGGATATAATATGACAGAGCTGGATGGAATATGACAGAGCTGGATGGAATATGACAGAGCTGGATGGAATATGACAGCGCTGGATGGAATATGACAGAGCTGGATGGAATATGACAGCAGTGGATGGAATATGACAGCACTGGATGGAATATGACAGCACTGGATGGAATATGACAGCACTGGATGGAATATGACAGAGCTGGATGGAATATGACAGAGCTGGATGGAATATGACAGCACTGGATGGAATATGACAGAGCTGGATAGAATATGACACCAGTGGATGGAATATGACGGCAGTGGATGGAATATGACGGCATTGGATATAATATGACAGCACTGGATGGAATATGATGGCATTGGATATAATATGACAGAGCTGGATGGAATATGATGGCATTGGATATAATATGACAGACCTGGATGGAATATGACAGACCTGGATGGAATATGACAGCACTGGATGGAATATGACAGCACTGGATGGAATATGACAAAGCTGGATGGAATATGACAGCACTGGATGGAATATGACAGAGCTGGATAGAATATGACAGCATGGATGGAATATGACGGCACTGGATGGAATATGATGGCATTGGATATAATATGACAGACCTGGATGGAATATGACAGACCTGGATGGAATATGATAGAGCTGGATATAATATGACAGCACTGGATGGAATATGACAGCACTGGATGGAATATGACAGAGCTGGATGGAATATGAAGCGCTGGATATAATATGACAGCACTGGATGGAATATGACAGCACTGGATGGAATATGATAGAGCTGGATATAATATGACAGCACTGGATGGAATATGACAGCACTGGATGGAATATGACAGAGCTGGATGGAATATGAGAGCGCTGGATGGAATATGACAGAGCTGGATGGAATATGACAGAGCTGGATGGAATATGACAGCACTGGATGGAATATGACAGAGCTGGATGGAATATGATGGCATTGGATATAATATGACAGACCTGGATGGAATATGACAGACCTGGATGGAATATGATAGAGCTGGATATAATAAGACAGCACTGGATGGAATATGACAGCACTGGATGGAATATGACAGAGCTGGATGGAATATGAGAGCGCTGGATATAATATGACAGCACTGGATGGAATATGACAGCACTGGATGGAATATGATAGAGCTGGATATAATATGACAGCACTGGATGGAATATGACAGCACTGGATGGAATATGACAGAGCTGGATGGAATATGAGAGCGCTGGATGGAATATGACAGAGCTGGATGGAATATGACAGAGCTGGATGGAATATGACAGCACTGGATGGAATATGACAGCACTGGATGGAATATGACAGCTCTGAATGGAATATGACAGAGCTGGATGGAATATGACAGCACTGGATGGAATATGACAGCTCTGAATGGAATATGACAGAGCTGGATGGAATATGACAGCTCTGGATGGAATATGACAGAGCTGGATGGAATATGACAGCACTGGATGGAATATGACAGCTCTGGATGGAATATGACAGAGCTGGATGGAATATGACAGACCTGGATGGAATAGATAGAGCTGGATGGAATATGACAGAGCTGGATGGAATAATGATAGAGCTGTGATGGAATTATGACAGAGCTGGATGGAATATGACAGAGCTGGATGGAATATGACAGACCTGGATGGAATATGATAGAGCTGGATGGAATATGACAGAGCTGGATGGAATAGGACAGCACTGAATGGAATATGATATGGGCATTGGATGGAATATGATGGCATTGGATATAATATGACAGAGCTGGATGGAATATGACAGAGCTGGATATAATATGACAGCACTGGATGGAATATGATAGAGCTGGATGGAATATGATGGCATTGGATGAATATGACAGAGCTGGATGGAATATGACAGAACTGGATGGAATATGATAGAGCTGGATGGAATATGATAGAGCTGGATGGAATATGACAGAGCTGGATAAATATGACAGCACTGGATGGAATATGACAGAGCTGGATGGAATATGACAGCATGGATGGAATAGATCAGCACTGGATGGAATATGACAGAACTGGATGGAATATGACAGCACTGGATGGAATATGACAGCACTGGATGGAATATGACAGCACTGGATGGAATATGATGGCATTGGATATAATATATGACACGAGCTGGATGGAATATGACAGAGCTGGATGTGAATATGACAGCACTGGATGAATATGATAGAGCTTGGATGGAATATGACAGAGCTGGATGGAATATGATGGCATTGGATATAATATGACAAGACTGGATATAATATGAAGCACTGGATGGAATATGACAGCGCTGGATGGAATATGATGGCATTGGATACAAAAATAAATATGACAGCGCTGGATGGAATATGACAGAGCTGGATGGAATATGATAGAGCTGGATGGAATATATGAATAGAAGCTGATGGAATATGACAGAGCTGGATATAATATGACAGCACTGGATGGAATATGACAGCACTGGATGGAATATGACAGCACTGGATGGAATATGACAGAACTGGATGGAATATGACAGCACTGTGATGGAATATGACAGAGCTGGATGGAATATGACAGCACTGGATGGAATATGACAGCGCTGGATGGAATATGATGGCATTGGATATGAATATGACAGAGCTGGATGGAATATGACAGCACTGGATGGAATATGACAGCAACTTGGATGGAATTGACACTGGATGGAAAATATATAAGATGGGCGCACACCTCTAGTGCAATTAAAACCTCCTTATAAAGGAAATATCAGGACTATGTGTAGGTTCTATAGCAGTTACTGGGGGGGGGGAGGGTGCTGCAACCAAAAAAACATATAATAATAATATAGGATGGCGCACACCTCTATATATTATATTATATGTTTTTTTTGGTTGCAGCACACTCCCCCCCACCCAGTAAGCTGCATGTGAACCTACACATAGTCCTGATAGTCTGAAAATTTCCTTTATTAAGCAGGTTTTAATTGCACACAGGGCATTACCATTCACACATCCAAGCTGCAGATGCATACATGAGGTTTTTAGATAGGACCCAGTAGTGAAAAAACTTG
The DNA here is from genome assembly GCA_033576535.1 of Allobates femoralis. Lineage (NCBI taxonomy): Eukaryota > Metazoa > Chordata > Amphibia > Anura > Aromobatidae > Allobates > Allobates femoralis. The sequence goes on along the minus strand of JARQOC010000006.1, from coordinate 65,105,694 downwards.
AAAGCGGTTACTGGGCTTCCGGATGTCATGGCTATTACATTCTAACTAATTTTTCACATTTATTCTTAGATAGCTTTCAGTATTTTCACTATGGTTCTTGGTTCTGTTCACACAATGCAATAATACTTGTTAGCCATACGCTTTTTCTTGAACATGAAGGCTGGTGTGCAGCAGAATCTTCTTCTAGTAAGCACTGGATGGAATATGACAGCACTGGATGGAATATGACAGCACTGGATGGAATATGACAGCACTGGATGGAATATGTCAGAGCCGGATGGAATATGACGGCAGTGGATGGAATATGACAGCACTGGATGGAATATGACAGCACTGGATGGAATATGTCAGAGCCGGATGGAATATGACGGCAGTGGATGGAATATGACGGCATTGGATATAATATGACAGAGCTGGATGGAATATGACGGCATTGGATATAATATGACAGAGCTGGATGGAATATGACGGCATTGGATATAATATGACAGAGCTGGATGGAATATGACGGCATTGGATATAATATGACAGAGCTGGATGGAATATGACAGCACTGGATAGAATATGACAGCGCTGGATGGAATATGATGGCACTGGATGGAATATGACAGAGCTGGATGGAATATGATGGAGCTAGATGGAATATGACAGCGCTGGATTGAATATGACAGAGCTGGATGGAATATGATCAGGGTTGGCTAGCAAATTTTAGCCTGGGGGGGGGCAAACACACAGCACTGGCCCATGAGTAGCAGCCATTCTTTAAAGGGGTTGATCAATCTTAAGCTACATGTCTACAGTCACTATATAAATCCTCACATCGTGTAAACTGTGCGCTTTGAGGATTCTCTAGTGCCGGGAACAGGCGGTCTTGTGAACGTAAACATGCGATATGTATATTCCCAGCCACATTCCAACTAGACTGTTTCTGGCCTTGCGCAATACAGTTGTGTTAAGCAGAACAAGTCTAGTCGACATGTGACCGCATGTATGCAAATCACATACTTGCAGTCACATGCCCATTGAATCATCACAGCACTATGAGGATTCACAAGTGTGCAGTCACATAGAATGACACAGAGTGACTGCAGACTTGTGGCTTAAACCTGGACAAACCCTTAAACATGATTACCTCCAGCTGCTTCATACGCTATGTTCACACACTACTGTAATGTTTTCTGAGTGCTGCCAGTAGAAATAACTGACAGCCCTTGGATCAGCTCAGATGAGCATTTCTACACTGTGTTTCAAATTATTATGCAAATGTTCTTTTTTTCTGATTTTCCTAAATGGTCGGTGCAAATGACGATCAGTGTAATAAAAGTCACCAACCGCTAGATTATACATCAAATTTTATTGAAGAAACCTCCCAATGATAGCAGTATAATCTTCAAAATTAAAAAAAACTCTAAATGCACTGTTTCAAATTATTAGGCACAGTAGAGTTTCTAAACATTTGATATGTTTGAAAGAACTGAAAATGCTGATTTGTTGAATTTGCAGCATTAACAGGTCACATTCACTGAAATAAAAAGCTATTTAACTCCAAAGCATCCTAACAGGCCAAGCTACATGTTAACATAGGAACCCTACTTTGATATCACCTTCACAATTCTAGCATCCATTGATATTGTGAGTATCTGGAGAGTTTCTGCTTGTATTTCTTTGCATGATGACAGAATAGCCTCCCAGAGCTTCTGTTTTGATGTGAACTGCCTCCCACCCTCATAGATCTTTTGCTTGTTATCCTAAGGTTCTCTATAGAATTGAGGTCAGGGGAAGATGGTGGCCACACCATGAGTTTATCTCCTTTTATGCCCATAGCAGCCAATGGCACAGAGGTATTCTTTGTAGTATGAGATGGTGCATTGACATGCATGAGGATGATTTTGCTCCTAAAGGCACGTTTTTACTTTTTGTACCATGGAAGAAAGTTCTCAGTTGGAACATTTTCACACCTTCAGGAACCTTAAAGGGGCCTGCCAGCTGTTTCCCAATGATTCCAGCCCAAAATATGACTCCTCCACCTCCTTGCTGACGTCGCAGCCTTGTTGGAACATGGTGGCATCCACTACTCTATTCATCTGGACCATCCAGGGTTGCTCGGCACTCATCAGTAAACAAGACTGTTTGAAAATTAGTCTTCAAGTATATCTGAACCCACTGCAACTGTTTCTACTTGTGAGCACTGTTTAGGGGTGGCCGAATAGTAGGTTTATGCACCACAGCAAGCCTTTGAAGGATCCTACACCTTGAGGTTCGAGGCACTCCAGAGGCACCAGCAGCTTCAAATATCTGTTTGTTGGTTTATAGGCTGTGGGCTGTGTCTCTCCCCCCGTGCGCTATGTCTTCCCCCTCCCCTGACAGGGCGACCCTGTGCCTCTCCCCCTTGTGTGCTGAGCTTCTTTGCCCATGTAATGTGTCTCCCTCTTCCACTGACAGGGGGAATCGGTGCATCCCACTTGTGTGTTGTATCTCCCCCCCACACTGACAGGGGGGCCAGGCCTTGTGCCCCTCTCTCCTGTGCCTCCCCCTTGTGGACTGTGCCTCTTCCCCCTTTGCGCTGTGTCTCCCCCCTCCCCTGACAGGGATGTCGTGTGCCACTCTCCCTTGTGTGCTGTGCCTCTCCCCCCCTGTGCCCCCCACCTTGTGCACTGTACCCACCTCCACGTGCAGTGTTTCACCCCCTCCGCAAATGGAGGCCCTTACCACTGCGTCTTCTCTCCCCCCCAACAGGGGAGCCCTGTGTCTCCTCTCCCCACCTCCCTGACCAGTCTACACCCCCCTCTTCCCCTCACAAAGGAGACCTGTGACCTAGGTCTCCTCTCCCCCCACCTGACACAGGGGGCCTTGTGACCTAGGTCTTCTCTCCCCCACCTGAAACAGGGGGCCCTGTGACCTAGGTCTCCTATCCCCCATCTGACATAGGGGGGCCCCGTGACTTGGCTCTCATCTCCCCCCACCTGACACAGGGGTCCTGTGACCTAGGTCTCTTCTCCCACTGGTGGCCCTAAGGGCTGGTTTTCTTACCCCAACCCCCATACCCCCCACCCTTCTGTCTTTTACCTCCCTCCATGAATTCAGCTTTGTGTGCAGCTTCCATCCTACTCGACTGCAGGCTGCTTTTAGTTATCAGCCGGCAAGTTTCACTTTCACTATCTACTGACATGCTGCCGGCTCATTAGTAGAAGCAGTGTGGGGGGAGACAAGCTGCACACAACACTGAATACACGTATATATATATATATATATATACACACACACACACACACACACACACTCACACACAGTCACTCACCAGCTCCTCCGTGGATCACTGCAGCTCATCATTCCCGCCACTGCTGTGCCCTTGGCTCCTCCTCTGGGTCTGAGTCACCAGCAGCGTGTGATGAGGTACCAGCGTGATGACATCATCACACACTGCCGCATGTCGGCCGTCGGCCCACGGGAAGACGCAGAGGCGGAATGTGCGTTTTGTATATAAATCACTGCCGGTCCTCCGGCTGCCCTGAGCGCCGCCAGGGAACCGGCCTGGGGGGAAAATGCATCCTGCCCAGTCCGCCCCTGAATATGATGGCACTGGATGGAATATGATGGTACTGATTGGAATATGACGGAGCTGGATGGAATATGACAGAGCTGGATAGAATATCAAAAAGCCGGACAGAATATGGCAGAGCCGGATGGAATATGACAGCACCGGATGGAATATGACAGGATGGATTAGGGCACATGAAATAGTTTGCCATCTACAACGTTTTGTGACACACTGACTGTTCCTTAAGAAAGAGCTGTTGGTTGGTGATATCAACTTCCTGTTTGTGGCGCATTAGTATATGGGTGGGGGAAAACTTTTCCAGATAGGTGGTGACCATGGTGGCCATTTTGAAGTTGGCCATTTTGGATCCAACTTTATTTTTTTCAATGGGAAGAGGGTCATGTGACACATCAAACTTATTGAGAATTTCATAAGATAAACAATGATTTGCTTGGTTTTAATGTAACTTTATTCTTTCATGAGTTATTTACAAGTTTATGACCACTTATTAAATGTGTTCAAAGTGCTGCCCATTGTGTTGGATTGTCAATGCAACCCTCTTCTCCCACTCTTGACACACTCTTGGATATATTAAATTGTTATTCAGATATCCAGTGGCACTGAGGTTTCCATTGATGAAGAATGGCCCCACTACCTTTGTACCCCGTATACCACCCCATACCATCAATTTTTGTCTTCCCACAGTCTTGGAGGGATCTATCCACTGTGAGTTAGTGTCAGACCAATATCGCTGGTTTTGTTTGTTAACTTCACCATTTACGAAAAAGTTTGCCTCATCCCTCATCTGAAGGCAATTGTCTATGTTGTAAAGATATGAGATGTGCAGCATCTGAAACAATGGATACTGGAAGCCTGTGCTAGCATTTCTTCTGCGGTGTTGCTATCAGTGTGTCAAGAGTGGGAGAAGAGGGTTGCATTGACAATCCAACACAATGGCCAGCACTTTGAACACATTTTATAAGTGGTCATAAACTTGTTAACAACTCATGAAAGAATAAAGTTACATTAAAACCAAGCAAATCATTGTTTTTCTTATGAAATTCTCAATACGTTTGATGTGTCACATGACCCTCTTCCCATTGAAAAAAATAAAGTGGGATCCAAAATGGCCGACTTCAAAATGGCCGCCATGATCACCATCCATATGGAAACGTTTTCCCCCTCCCATATACTAATGTACCACAAATAGGAAGTTGATATCACCAACCATTCCCATTTTATTTAGGTGCATCCATATAAAAGGCCCACCCTGTAGTAAATACATTTCAGAAGAGTGTTCAATACTTTTTCTCTGTGTCATTCCTCATTATTCCACATCACTAAATCAATCGACATCTATGGTTTGATTTCTTTGCCTGTGTGGATTGGATGGGTTGTTACCGACATCTGGTGATAAATTCTTTTCACTAGCACCTTTAAAAATATATTTATTTGGTGATGTGTTCAATACCTATTTCAGCTGCTGTAAAACGATCCTTGGGGGCCAGGTTAGAAATTCCAAGGAAACTTCGTTAGTCAGAAAGCTAAAGGAACGATGCTGGAAAAGCAAATACTGAGTAAAAGCAAGGTTCTAATGTTGTAAAGAGAAGGCTCCTTTCTAGGATAAAACATCATTTCTTGATCATGTAGGGGGAGGGTGTTGATTTTTTGGGGTGTCTACTGCTCCTGAGAATGAAACAATGTAGCTCTAGATCCTCTTCTAATGTTTCTCTCCGCAGACCCTGGAGTTATGCCCTATCTCCTCTTTGTGTGCCATAGGCCTGACACAATGTACCGTATATACTCGTGTATAAGCCGACCCGTGTATAAGCCGACCCCCCTACTTTTGCCCCAAAAATCTGGAAAAACCTATTGACTCGTGTATAAGCCGAGGGTGGACCCCAGCACAGGTATACAGACCCCAGCAGTGTGGTATACAGGCCTCCCCAGTGGTAGTATACAGCAGCCCCAGTGGTAGTATACAGATTCCCCAGCAGCCCCAGTGGTAGAATACAGATTCCCCAGCAGCCCCAGTGGTAGTATACAGGAGCCCCAGCAGCCCCAGTGATAGTATACAGGAGCCCCAGCAGCCCCAGTGGTAGTATACAGGAGCCCCAGCAGCCCCAGTGGTAGTATACAGGAGCCCCAGCAGCCCCAGTGGTAGTATACAGGAGCCCCAGCAGCCCCAGTGGTAGTATACAGGAGCCCCAGTGGTAGTATACAGATTCCCCAGCAGCCCCAGTGGTAGTATACAGATTCCCCAGCAGCCCCAGTGGTAGTATACAGATTCCCCAGCAGCCCCAGTGGTAGTATACAGATTCCCCAGCAGCCCCAGTGGTAGTATACAGGAGCCCCAGCAGCCCCAGTGGTAGTATACAGGAGCCCCAGCAGCCCCAGTGGTAGTATACAGGAGCCCCAGCAGCCCCAGTGGTAGTATACAGGAGCCCCAGCAGCCCCAGTGGTAGTATACAGGAGCCCCAGCAGCCCCAGTGGTAGTATACAGGAGCCCCAGCAGCCCCAGTGGTAGTATACAGGAGCCCCAGCAGCCCCAGTGGTAGTATACAGGAGCCCCAGCAGCCCCAGTGGTAGTATACAGGAGCCCCAGCAGCCCCAGTGGTAGTATACAGCAGCCCCAGTGGTATACAGCAGGCCCCCAGGGGTACATATAGCAGCCCCCAGGGGGTACCCAGCAGCCCCCTGGGGGTACCCAGCAGCCCCCTGGGGGTACCCAGCAGCCCCCTGGGGGTACCAACAGCCCCCAGGGGGTACCAACAGCCCCCAGGGAATACCAGCAGCCCCCAGGGGGTACCAACAGCCCCCAGGGGGTACCAACAGCCCCCTGGGGGTACCAACAGCCCCCTGGGGGTACCAACAGCCCCCTGGGGGTACCAACAGCCCCCTGGGGGTACCAACAGCCCCCAGGGGGTACCAGCAGCCCCCTGGGAGTACCAACAGCCCCCTGGGGGTACCAATAGCCCCCAGGGGGTACCAACAGCCCCCTGGGGGTACCAACAGCCCCCAGGGGGTCCCCAGCAGGTACCCCAGCAGCCCCCAGGGGGTACCCAGCAGCCCCCTGGGGGTCCCCAGCAGCCCCTGGGGGTACACAGCGGCCCCCAGGGGGTCCCCAGCAGCCCCCTGGGGGTCCCCAGCAGCCCCCAAATGCTGTCACTCGCCCCCCCTTGCAAGGGCCCCCCCCACTTCTCTTACCATTCCGGACTTCTGATCCGCGCCGCTCCTCGCTGCTCCTCGCTGCTCCGTCCGTCCGTCTTCTACATCCGGGATCCCCAGCCGTCGCGATGACGTCACATGCCTGCGACGGCCGGAGATCCGGGATGTAGAAGACGGACGGAGCAGCGAGGATGAAGCACCGAGGAGCGGCGCGGATCAGAAGTCCGGAATGGTAATATAACCATCGGGGGGGGGGGGGGGGCCCTTACAAGGGGGGGCAGGTGCCAGCACTTGGGGGGGATTTATTTAGTTATGCACTGCTTCCCCCTGCCGCTGATTGACAGGGGAAAGCAGTGCATATTTAATGAGCGGCCCCACGTGACGGGGCCGCTCATACAGCAGCCTCCCCCCCCCGCCTCCTGAAGCCTCCACAGCCCCGGACACAGCCCCCCCCGTATTGACTCGTGTATAAGCCGAGGGGGAGACTTTTCAGCCCAAATTTTGGGCTGAAAAACTCGGCTTATACACGAGTATATACGGTAAGCGTTTTACCTAGAGAGTTCCTATAAATTATTGACACACTATAAGATATCTGAATGCTGCTTCTTACCGGGAGCTCAGCATGCCTCGTCTGTAGTAGATGGGGACAACATATCACATGTCCGTGCCAAGATCAGAAATCTGTTACTTGTCATTATACTCACATTCACACTGGATGACGTCCAGGTTGAATTGCTGAACGGCTCCCATGCTGATCTGCTTCAGCTCGCTGTCCAGTAGCATTTGTGTTAGCGATGTGGAAAGATGCTTGCAGGCCGACATGCACGCTGTCTGTGCAACTTTTCCCTGAATTAAAAAAAAACAAAACAATAAAACACAATATTCCATTTTTCATTTTAAACCATGGTATTTATAGTTAAACTATAGAAATAGACAATATTTCTAACCAGCTTGTATAATTGTATCACTGCATTACTGTATTCACCTTTCATAAATCCTCACCGATCCATGATAAATCCAGGTTTTAGGACTGGTGGCATTACGCAAGAATAGCTCCAGGCTTCTGTGGCCCCTTGGGATTTAGGGTTACAGAGGGCCCAACCTTATACCCCAACATATTTTTTCCATGCACTACTCTATGCAAGAATAATGTCAGCAATGTTGTTTTTGCTGCCTTTTTTTGGAGTGTTTTTCCATACAAATGATAATAATATATTCTCATTATGGGGATATGTAAAGGGGTACTCCGGGGAGATAAAGCATGTTTGTACTGTCTCTGGACTCATGCACTATAATCTGTTTTGTGGTCCATATTGTCTTAGGAGGACCCCCCTCTTTCGATAAAATTTCAAAAATGAGTATCATGTTCCCAGCAATATTGTATGGTTAATATAAATCTGAGATGCCTAATACAAAAGGGAAGAGGTTCAGTCAATCTTTGCATTGTGTCTGTGTGTGCCACACTAAGCATGGAGAACAGAAGAAGAATTGTTTGAGGAATTGAGAACCAATAATGTTGAAAAATATCAGCAAATCTCAATGATAAAATCCATCTCCAGAGATTAAAAAGGTACTCTGGGGAGATAAAAACATTTGTACTGTCCCTGCACTCATGCACTATAAAGCTGAGATGCCTAGTACACTTCTATTATCTTTAGAACTCCTCTAATTCAGTTATGATCGGGCTGCTACTCACCCTCACCTCTCCCATCTGGGACGTTACATCACACATCATTGTGCAGCTCTGTGCTATATCAGTCTAGAATAACTGCTTCCGCAGTCCAAGAACAGATAGCTCCTTGATGTAACAGTTAGTCTCCTAATATCTGCTTGTAGATGAAGAGGGAGAAGAGTGGATATGACAATGCCACCTCTTTTTGGACTGACTGAGAGCAGGCAGCTTCTGTTCTCGCTATTATCAGAAGACTTTTACAGATTGGAGCTGCACACTGGTGAGTGACGTAACGTCCCAGATGGGAGGGGGTGATGGGTGAGGAGCAGCTACTGTATAACTAAAACAATTCATGGGCTCCACTTTTGTGGTATCCATTTAATCTCTGGAGATGGATTGTAACCTTGAGATTGTTGATATTTTTCAACATTGTTGATTCTTAAGTCCTCACACTGTTCTTTCCCTATTTTTATTCTCTACTAAAAATAAGCCTGATGCTATTGCATCAGGAGTGCGGTGAAATGAACATTTGTGGCGCGCAACCAATCAGATGAGCAGCGGCAGACAGCTTTAAATTTCCCGACAATACCGCGCTGCTCAGCTGATTGGTCACGCGCTGGGCAGCGCAGTCTATCAGCTGAGCAGCACGATATGGCAGGAGATTGAAAGACCGCTTAGCTAATTGGTAGCGCGCCGGGCAGCATGCGACCAATCATCTGAGCAGCGCGGTATTGGCGGGAGATTTAAAGACCAATCAGCCGAGCAGCGGTGGCCAGCTTTAAATCTCCCGCCGGGCAGCGTCGCGTCTGATCAGCTGAGTACCGCGACAGTGTCGGGAGATTGAAAGACCGCTTAGCTGATTGGTCGCGCGCCGGACAACATGCGACCAATCAGCTGAGCAGCCGGTATTGGTGGGAGGTTTAAAGACCAATCAGCTGCAGCGCAGCTTTAAATCTCCCGCCAATGCCCCGTTGCTCAGCTGATTGGTCGCTCACCGCGACTAATCAGCTGAGCAGTGTGGTATTGGCGGGAGATTTAAAGCTGGCTGCCGCTCATCTCCCGCCGCCGGGAGATTCCGCCTGGAGATCAGCGGTCACCACTGACCTCCCGGTGGTGGGAGATGAGCGGCAGGTGGCCAACTTTAAATCTCCCGCCAATACAGCGCTGCTCAGTTGATTGGTCGTGCGCTGCCCGAGAGATCAGCGGCGGGCAGCGCTGACTAATCAACTGAGCAGCGCAGTATTGGCGGTAGATTTAAAGCTGGTTGCCGCTCATCTCCCACTGCCGGGAGGTCAGCAGCGCCCGCCGCTGATCTCCTGGCAAAATAACAGTGAGCGGTGGGAGCCGTGATAACCTGGCGGCGTCGCAGCTGACCTCCTGGCGGCAGGAGATGAGTAGCTGCCACCGCCGGGAGATCATCGGTGAGCGCCGCAGATCTCCCGGCGGAATAGCAGTGACATGTATGTCACTTGCAGAGACGCAGTTCATGGCCTTGCGGCCACGAATTGCACCTGCGCAACTGCCAGTGCTGCAATGCATTTATGGATAGGGTTACATTGCCCACTGGCAATTATGTATGTAGATGCTTAGTATGGCACACACAGACAACCAATTTAATATTGAGTCAACGGCTCCCCTTTTTCTCCAGTTTCAGGTGTGATATTCATATTGCCCACACCTCTTACTTACAACAGGTGAGTGTGAACGAGCATCACAAGCTTAAATCAAGCTTTTTTACCCACAATTTTGCAAAAGTGCCAAAATTTTGCCCAGCCCATTTTAGGGATTTCTAATTTGCGATTTTCTATTTTTTTTGTGTGTGTTGTTCCAATATACACAAGGAAGTACATTTGTGTATCAGAAGACATGTGTAATTGTATATTGTGGGAGAAATACGGTACTTCATTTTCTGGAACAATTTCAAGGGTGCCAACACTTTTGGCCATGACTGTATTTTAGCCAGAGAAATTCTCTCTAAGGTCCATCTAGGTCCTAGATTTCAAAACTAGAGGGACATGGTAAAAGAAGAGTTGTATTAATAATTAAATATCACCTGAGCAGCGTGCTAGGGAGGTCCTCGACCACAATTCCTTAAGAGGGAAAAACACAGAATGAAAGGCGCCCTGTAGTTTCGCCTACTGTTCCACACAGGCTATGCAGGGCAGAGAATAAGATTGGGACTCCCAGAAAACTCTAACCATGTCATTGTGTGACTCGGTGAAAATGCAAACTTTACCGCCAGTGTGAACAGAGCCTACCTTAAAGTGACTTCAGAAGTATTTTGTGTAAGGCGTTTTATATTGTGTTTCTTGTACATTTCTGAAATATCTGACAGTAAAAAATATTATTTCAATGGTTCCGGTTATTTACTGGCTATGATAACTCTTCTGGTTAAACAAGTCCTACTGATCTACCTTGAGATCAAAGTTTCAGGGTAAAGTCACATTTCTCCAGCTCACCGACGCCTCATGATAAGGAATGTAGAGGCAGTAACAACGCTGAAATAATGTTCATTATAGCAAGACATGTGCCACCAAACCTCTAACAGAAGACTATCAATGTATGCAGGAAACAAATAGAAAGAAAAAAATGAAAAGAAAAATCAATGGTCCACAGTTCATTTAATTACAATGTAATATGTCTGAGATACCTAATGGCGATGTCATTTTGATTTAATGGAACAACTAGTGCATTTTAGTTTAATGTACTGCTCCATTAAATAAGCTCTGGCTCCTATTTGTTCTGCAATGATAATGAAATAAGTGTATAGGCTGACAAATAGGTTGTCAGGAGAAATTCAAGCAAACACTTCGTTCTTCTTATTCCCCAGACAGATGAAAGTTGAAGTCATTTCAGGAGAATAATAATAAAAAAAACACTTTTCGGACAGTTTTTCCATTGCTGTAGTTCAAGACCCATTCAACATTGGTCAACATAGTGACACTAAAACCCATATTATACAATTGTGGTAACATACAGAATATACTACAAAACATTCATCTGCATAGACCACTCATCCACTAAACCATACTCATACCAATGATGCACTACACCAATTTCACACTGGAAGAGTCAAAGGAAAGTAACATATTATCATAAAGGTATGCTTTATCATTGGAAGTCCTCTTGACCGTGCTTCAAGAGCAAGCAGAAATAATCATAGTACCTCTTCAATATGTCTTGAAAAAGTCATAATATGTCCTCTAATCCTATACTTATGACTTATTCTGGGATAGAAACCGATGTAGGGCAATTGGAATATATTCCCACATGTATGGAGGTTTTCCATGGTTTCTGTTTCCTACCATATGCGAAAAATATGATGACATCCTATAAAATTGGCGATACTGTGTGAGATACACAGTGAGCTGAAACGTGTTCATACCATCAGGACTATCCACAACTTGCACAGCTTTAGACGCTCCCTAAAAACACATCTTTTTAAGGCGGTCTATCATGCTCCCTAATAGAAGTCCCCAACTCTACAAAATTTGTCTGGTGACCATTCACTTCTATCCCCCACTTCCTCAAGATGCCTGGACCATCACTGTAATAAGCCCCTGTACTTTGTGTAACCCCCATCCTGTTGTAGATTGTAAGCTCTTTTGAGCAGGGTCACCCTTATTTTTGCTTAATTATTGTACTGTACTTTTCACATTGATTCTATGCTTATTGTATTGTATCTACTTTTGCTGTACTGTATTTTTTACATTGTTTCTCTGCATTAATTATTTTACTTTTTACATTGATTCTCTGCTTAGTGTATTGGATTTTTTATATTAATTGTCTACTTTAATTAATTACTTACTGTACTGTATATTTTTCATTGTTACCTACGACCGTTTTTATATCACTGTATTGTAAAGCACTGCGGAATATGCTGGCGCTATATAAATATTTATTATTGTTATTATTATTATTATACCATGTGAACTTTTCATCATTTGTTTCACATTACACCCACAAACTTGAAGGGAATCTATCAGCAGGTTTTTGCTACCTCATTTGACAGCAACAAAATGTGTTGTATTTGGATTTTTTGTGATATACCAAGTAGCAAGTGTTTCTTATGCGTAAAGAAAATATTACATGGTTTTCTAAATATTTTAAAGATATAAATATTAAAATTGTGATGTGCATTTGTCTTCGGCCCCGAGTCAATACTTTGTAGAACCACCTTTCTCTTCAATTACTGTTGCAAGTCTTTTGGGAGATGTCTCCACCTGCTTTGCACATGTAGAGGCGGAAAATTTTGCCCAGTCTTCTCTGTAAAATAGTTTTAGCTCAGTTAGATTTGATGGAGGCGTCTGTGAACAGCAATTCTCAAGTCTTGTCATGGATTCTGAATTGGATTTACAGTGCTGTGCAAATTAATTGGGACAGAGCAAGTCTTGTTCTTCTTGCATTAGTGTTACTATTTCTGATAAGTGTTTTTATCAGTTTTGGAGAAAACGATCCAGTTTCATTGTGTGTGCGAATTATTCTTGAAATTGTAGATTTTCCAATACCAACGGTGGAAGGAATTTCTCTTTGGGTACCGTCACACGTGGAGATCTCCCGGGCGATTCCATAGGCGACGCACGTGCGCGCGCACGTATTTGCGTGTCGCCTAAGGTCGCCGTCGCTCATTTACACGGGCGACAACTTAGGCGACGCTCGGGCGACAACCAGACCGGAAATTGCCTGAGCGTCGCCCAAGGCCCAAGGGCGATCAAATCGCTGGTCGCCGCTTCCGCGTCACACAGAGCCACCATATTAGCTGATGTGGGCGTAAATTAGAGCCGCATCTCGGAGATAGGCATTAACATAATGTTGTGTGAGCCTTGAGGACGTGTGATTGGTCATTATTTTAATGTGTTGTTACATGTAAATGGCTCGGTGCTTTATAGACAACTCTCGTGTGATGTGTCGCGGATTATTGCTATACGCATTGGTGTTGCCAAGATGGCAAAAACAGATGCTCGCGTGACGTTTTATTGTACAGTAATATGTACAGCGCTTTTGTTAAGTGTGTTGTGCTATTGCGTTGTCTAATAAAATCACTCTTGCTTTCTTGGTCTGGATAATATTGCAGCCTTGAAAGTATGTGTGTGCACAGATATTTGTGTGTTTGCAGTTATGGGATGTATAGATCACCTATCATTTCCTTCTCCACGCAGACTAAGGCTACGTTCACACACTGCGTTTTTTTCTGCATTTTTATCTGCGCTTTTTCAGAGCCCATTTATCATGTGGGCAATGGAAAAACGCAGAGAAAAACTGAAGAAAGAATTGACATGGTGATTCTTTTTACGCACGCGTTTTTGCAGTGAAAAGCGCGCGTAAAAAAAAAGCACAAATACGCAGTGTGTGAATGGATTGTGTCAAAACTCATAGGTTTGGCTCGGCTGCTTATCCAGAATTGCGTTTTCACGGCAAAAAGCGCGCGTAAAAAAACGCAGCAAAAAACGCAGAGAAGCAGCAAAATCCACAATGTGTGAACGTAGCCTTAAGTTGGGATGTAACGACATTTGTGTTTCTGTTAAAGCACACATTTGTGGCACATCTCTCTGCACTTTTGAACACAGAGGCGACATTAATGCGCTACTGTATAGTATGTACGCTCCAGGGTAATACACCTTTGGACGCACACATCATCAAATATGGTGCCGAGGAACAAGACAACCAATCATAACGCTCGAGCTGCCACCAATCCACGCAGACCACCAGAGGTAGTAAATACGCCCTGAAACGCCTACAGGAATGGTATAAGCGATGTGTGCTGTCACACAGGGTGATCAGCACACATCGCCAAGAATGGTCGCCTGGTTTCACAGCTCTGATGTGAAACCAGGCGACCACTCAGGCATGTCGACGTCGCCATTTACATTAGGCGACGCATTGGCCTCGGCGTCGCCTATGGAATCGCCGGGAGATCGCCACGTGTGACGGTACCCTTAAAGTCAGACTTGTATGCTCATTAAAGGGAACCTGTCACCTAATCTAGCCCTCCTAACCTATGAATACCTGTCCCTGCAGCCTCAAACAACTTTATCAACCATCCCTGCGTGATCTTTTATAGTGATCTACAAGTGCAATAAAGCATTTTGTAAACTTACTGAATCCATGTCGGATGGGCGTTCCTATTGGGGTCTCTGACGAGAAGGCAGGGTCTCCTGGGCCGCGCTCCCCCTGCAACACTGCTAAAATGACTAAAATTAATTTTAGCAGTGAGGCTGGGGGAGCGCGGCCCAGGAGACCCTGCCTTCTCGTCAAAGACCCCTGTAGGAACGCCCATCCGACATGGATTCAGTAATTTACAAAATGCTTTATTGCACTTGTAGATAGCTATAAAAGGTCAGACAGGGATGGTTGATAAAATTGTTTGAGGCTGCAGGGATAGGTATTCATAGGTTAGGAGGGTTAGATTAGGTGACAGGTCCCTTTAAGAGTAATAATTCTAGACTTCTTCCGTGCAGTAACATCCATTTTTACAGGCACGAATCACACAGAGAAAAAGTACACTAAACCACTCCTCACAGAAACAAGCTCTCAACTGAAGCTGAGCAGGCAGCTAGCTGTTATTTTCTAAAACCAGTCAAACCACATTTTGTTAATCAAGGTTGTACAATCACTCCTATTCAAACAGTTAAAACTGGTTGTGAATCACTGACTAGTAACCCCAACTTACGATTTTCCTTAAAAAATGCTTTGTCCCAATTAATTTGCACAGCACTGTAGGTCTGGACTGTGACTGGGCCATTTCCACACATGAATATGTTTGATATAAACCATCCATTGTAACTCTGGCAGTATATTTAGGGTTTTGTCCTGCTGGAAGATGAACCTACACCCCAATCTCAAGTATTTTGCAGCTCTAACAGGTTTTCCTCAGAAATGCTCTATATTTAGCTCTATTCATCTTTGCATCAACTCTGACCAGTTTCCCTGTCCCTGCTGAAGAAAACCCTCCCCACAGCATGATTCTGACACCACCATGTTTGACACTGGGGATGGTATTTTCACGGTCATGTGCATTGCATGTTGTTCGCCACACATAGCGTTTTGCATTAAGCCCAAAAAGTTCTCCATTGTAGCCAATTCCTAGGCAGCAATGGACTCCCACACACTCGTCTGAACGTTGGTTCCTAGTGGCTTCCTGTTTCAAGAGTTCAATCCTGGTTTTTGTCTATATCTCTCTCCAGTTTTTGACCCGCTTTGTATCCTCGTTTCGTCTGACCTCTCTGATTGTGATCTTGTGCTGCCTGCTCTGATCAAAGAGTGCTTGCTCACCACCTATATCTCATACCAGAGTCTCTGACCCTCGGTCAGCTGTTGCAGACCCGGTGAGTTCCCTGGAGTAGTACCTGGTGGCCAAGTCTATCCTCAACATTAAAGGCACTAGTCAATACCTGGTAATTACTTAGTCAAACCCCCCAGGGTAAGCCAGGTCTGTGGAACAATGGGTCCACACCCAACAGCGTTACAGTATAACACATAAAATCCCAAGAAAATACATTTACGTTTGTGGGTGTAATGTGTACAGTATGTTTAGGACATGGACCCTGCTGGAAAATAAGGACACTGGGATCCAATGTCTCCTGTGCAAATACTGTAGGAGGAAGTGTCCTCTAGACATTTAGCGTTGGGACCTGATGATCCACACTATCAATGTGGTGGCAACTCAGCTGCAGGGTCTGTCCACTGTAATGTCTGCCCTGCATCCATACCACATCTAGCCAACTCTCCCCAGGACTGTAGGCCTCATCAAGGGAACTGCCTAGGGTCTCAATTTCTGGTGGGACAAGTAAGCCCAGCTTCCACTTCCATCCCACTATGATGGGACACAAGAAAAGCCTTGGGTTCATTAATCAGTGGCAAATCCACTTCAAACTCCACACTCGCCTCTTCTCTTCCTACCAGTTCAAGATAGCGTTTATGGTCTCTCTGCTGTCTGGACAAGCCCTGGTCTGGGTAAATCCCATTTGGGAACATGGTGGACCAGAGATCCGGGATGTTGGCAAATTCCTGGAGGTATTTCAAGCACTGTTCCAGGTTCCTGGCTGCACCTCCTCAGCTGTTTTGTTCCTCTTGTCCTTGGAAGCAGAACTCAGAACACCATGGCCTAGTATGCATTCACACTTTTGTACCTTGGTGGAAGAGCCGGCATGGAATGAAGTAGCTCCTATAGCGACCTTCTGGCAGAGCCTGTCTGGTCGTATCAAGGATGAGTTGGCCTTGCTTGATGCTCTAATTCACCTAGCCACCAGGATAGATCTGTGCTTCCATGAGCGAGCCCTGGAATAAGCTTAAGTGTCTCCTCATTCCAGAAGACCTCACAGGTTGGCTCCTAACTTCCAGTTCCCTTTGCTTCCACAAGTCAATGCACCAGCCACAGAGCTAATGCAGGTTGAGCAGGCCAAGCTGTATGTGCAGGAATGACAGCGGAAGTATGAAGAGAATGTATGCTTGTACTGTGGAGGCAGGACATTTTAATCGCCAATGCCCAGTGAGATTCAGAAACTCCAGCACCTAGGGTTGGCTGGAGAGGTGACCCTAGTTGACAGTTATTGCCCTCCAAAACTATTGACCAAAGTAACTCTGACCTGAGAGGATAGGTCTTTCAGCTGCCCATCTCCATTCAACTCCGCAGGTAACTTCATCAGGATCTGGTCGGTGTATTTCTGCTCCCTACACAATGGCTGGATCATCCGCTTACCATTGCCTCCAATAACAGGTGACTGATGGGAAAACCTATTCGGTTCGTCATGCAGCCAGTCACATTATAGATTGGCGTGCTGCATACTGTAAAAATCTCATTCTTTGTGCTACCCAGATCTCTGAATTCTGGTCTCTCGTGTCCTCCATTGCTGCATCTTCATGCACCAGTTATTGACTAGTTAGGTGCTTCACTGGGGACCGAGCTGTACTGCCAACTGTCTTGCCAAGGCCTCGCCCAAGACTCCTGTTACTATGCCTTTGAACCATGCTTCACTTCCCATCCATTATTGTGCCTTTGATGGTCTTCTGTAAAAAGGGGGCTGAGGTCTTGCCACCTCAAAGATCTTATGACTATCACATCAATCTGTTACCTCGCACTTTACCTCCCTGAAGTCAGGTGTATCGACTATCTCTGCCTGGGACACAGGCGATGTCCAAACACATTAAAGAAAACCTTCTTCAGCTACATTCTCCAACATGGTCTCGAGATGGATCCAGAGAAGGTTTCTACCGTTCTCCCAGGTTCTGCTTGCAATTCAGCACTTTATGGGTTTTGCCAATTTCTTCAGGCAGTTTATTCCAAACTGCTCCACACCACTCTGATCTTAACAAGCAGTCCCTCCTAGAGGTGGATGCCTCCTATGTCAGTACTGGAGCAGTCCTTCTGCAAAGGACTTCTTTGGGGTGGTCCATTTTCTGTGATTTCCTCTTTAAACTGATTAACAGAGCAAGTCTTTGACAGAGCAAAACTATACTTTCGAAGATCGCAAACTACTGGCCATTAAGATGATGCTTAAAGAATGTAGATATTTTTTGTGAGGTGACAGATCTTCAGTGATAATATACATGGATCATAAGAACTTAACCTTTCTGCAGTTAGCCCAATGGTCCTCACCAAGCTAAGTGGGCGCTCTTCTTTACACGGTTTAAATTTGATTTGCCCTTCCACCCTGCAAAGAAGAACTTGAAAGTGGATGCTCTTATCTTGATACTTTGATGTGACAGATTCGAGGAGGAACCACAGCATACAATTAACCCAGCAAAGTTTGTTGAAGCAGCTCCAGTTCTATTGAGATTCTTCCAAGTAATACCTTTGTGCCTTCTGCTAGGAGGAGGAGAATTCTGTCCTGAGGACTGAAATCCAAGCTGGCTGACTCTATGGCCCTACGCAAGTCCATTGAGCTGATTGCTTGTCACTTGTGCTGGCATTCCCTGGTCAAGGATGTTTGGGACTTTGTAACTACTTGTCCATAGTGTGCCAGAAACAAGTCCTCCAGGGAAAAACCTGCTGGTCTCCTTCAATTCTGATAGTTCCCTCTGCTGCCTGGCAATACAAAGCCATGGACTTCATCATGGACCTGCCTCTCTCTGAGCATTGCACCACCATCTGGGTGGTGGTGGATCAGTTTCCCAAATTGGCTGATTTCATTCCTCTAGTTGGCCTTCTCTTCGCTCCCAAACTTGCAATGCAGTTCTTCCAACATGTGTTTCGTCTCCATGGCCTTAATCTCCACATTGTCTCAGATCATGAGATACAGTTCACTTTTAAATTCTGGAGAGCTCTTTGCAAATTGCTGAATATTCAGCTGGATTTCAACTCCACGTATCATCCATTGACCAATGGGCAAATGGAATGGGTTAATAATATTCTAGAGACCTACCTTCTCCATTTTATCTTTGCCTGTCAGGAAGGTTGGGTACAGCTTCTTCCATGGGCAGGTTTCCTAGAACAACCATGTTGGCGAGTCCCCCTGAGTATCACCATTGTTTGAGAGGAATACTCCCGACATCCTTAAGACATCTCCTATGTCTGCTTCCCCTTCCTTATGTCTCAGATGAATACTGTGGACAAGAGGAGAGGTTTGTTGCCTTAGTACCACCCTTTAGATAAATGTCTGGCTGTCATCCTGTAATATTCTCATGAAGGTGACCTTGTACAAGTTTGCCCCCCAGTACCTCAGTCTGTACAAGATACTCAGGTAATTTAATCTGGTGACCTCTGTCTTCAACTTCCTGCGAATCTACAGATCCCTAAAGCCCCGTCATACATAACTAAATTGTTAGCGAGATCGTTGTAACATTACAGGTTTTGTGACGTAACAGCGATCTCGCTAACGATCTCGCTATGTGTGACACTTAGCAGCGATCAGGCCCCTCCTCTGAGATCGCTGATTGTTACAAAGTGCTCTGGGTCATTTTTTGGTCGTTGTGCTGCCACTGGGAACGCTGCATCACTGTATTTGAAAGGGACCAACGATCTCAATACTACACCCGAGAGTGACAATTTTCCATGACCTCTGTATCATTCCGGATCGTTGCTGAAGTCGCTGGTGAGATCTGACTGTTTGATATCGTACCAGCGATCCCAAAGTGAAGTACCAGCGATCCCTACAGGTCGTATCGTTGTTGGATCGCTGGTGCGTCGCTACGTATGACGGAAGCTTTACTCCTTTCATGTGTTGCTACTGAAATGAGTGGCCCTGAATCGCTTATCAAAGCCTCATGCTACTCTTGATGGTTCAGACGGTTTCCTCAGATATCTTCGAGGTTAGGGACATCCTGGATTGAAAAAAAGGTTTGGGGGAGGAACTTCTATCAGGTGAACTGGAAGGGTTTTAGACCTGGATAGAGATCCTGGAAGCCTGGAGAGATTATCTGTTCCTCTGTCAACCTTGAAAATGTTTCTAGGTTGGGCTTGCCAAGCAAGGGAGGGGGTGGGGTTACTGTCACGGCCATAACATGCATGTGACCCCAGCAACCAACTACTCACTGCGTTCCTGTGTTAAGCCACTGTGCTTTCTCTCATTGAAGCTTTCTCAACTCTGCTGCATACCCCTGTTTTCTCCACCTGGGAAGCATGGCAAGTTCCTGCAGAAACTAAACCCTGCTGTGCCCTGCAGGGTTTGACTTCCCCAACCTATCCCTAGGCAGCAATGGATTTATCAGGCAGCTCCTCCCACATCTCCTTGCCTGAATGTAGGTATCTAGTGGCTTCCTGTCTCTAAAGTTCCGCCCTGGTTTTGGTCTTTTTCATCTCTGCAGTAATTGACCTGGCTAGTATTATCATTTCATCTGACCTCTGTGCTCCTGACCTCAGCTCTGTATTCTGATTCTGTGCTGCCTGTTCCAATCTTGGATGTTTTGACCATGTCTATGCTATTGGCCACCTGTACCTCATACCCAAGTCTCTGATCCTCCGGTCAGCTGCCACATACCCAAGGACTGCCTTGGTGTGGTATCTGGTGACTATCGGCGTCCAAGCCTATACTCACCAGAGACTCCAGTGAATATCCGGTTGTCACTTAGTCATGCCCCTCCACTGTAAGCCCGGTCCATGATGCTGGGGGTCCACAACCACTTGTCTTTCCAGTATATCACATAAAATCCCAATAAAATACATTTAAGTTTTTGGGTATAATATAAAAAATTTGTTCACGGAGTATGAATACTTTTTTAACACTAGAAGTCCCAGAGAGGGGTCATTTAACATTTCTACCTTTGGAACCCAGAAACGGGTCAAATGACCTGAATGATTTTAGGCCACATTTACAAATGAAAGGATGCTAATTGGAGCCATCAGAGTTGTCGGTTTGGACTAAGGGTCATTTGACCCTCTTTCGGGACTTCAGGGGGAAGCTCGAAATTTCTGGGACTTCTAGTATTAAGGCACTGTAGAAATCAGCAAAAAAAAATATCTGAAAATGAATATTTTTACACCGCCTACATATACTGTAGCTAAGTGATGAACCCACAATAAAACAGTGTCCACTAAACCTTTATCCATTTTCTACATTATGGAATAAAAGAAATAATGTATATCGGGCACCAGGATGAACAAGAAAATCTTTTCATAACAGGCAAAGGAGGCAAGAGAAGTTTTTTTTTTCATGGAAAAAAACATGCACAAAATGTATTTAAACATTGCAATCTGTACATTATATCGATATATATTATATCGTCAGCCCTTCTCACATACAAAGGGATAGTCACAGAATTAGGGACTCTGCTCTGACTTACAGAGGTTTTAGATAAAAGGATATTATTACATTATTCCCTTGTATAGTGCTAATTTCCAGACGTTTGACAACAGCAAAGGGATGTACAAATACTATCACTTTTGCTTGCCAAAATTATCACTTTCAACAGATCATGAGCACTAAGTGATGTTAAAAGCTTCCGGTATAGCAATCATTACTTGATTCCCTCCAGTGTGTCAGTGAATCTGATGCTAGAACAAATTCAATGGATTCTTTGGGAAAGTTCCCAATACACCGATGCATCATTTGATTCACCTGATTGGTGCTAGAACCAGATGCAAAATTATTGCATACAATGGACAGCAGACTGATGCACAACGTATATAATAGTTGTGTCCAAAAACTACTGGTCGGACACAACTGATATATCGAAACCTAGCTGCAACTACAGTGATATAGTCAAAGCAAAGTTAAATTAACTTACAAACGTTTTCCAATATATTGCACGCTGGGGGGTATATGGAGTAATTAATGCCCGGCTCATTCTGTGCTCTGTCATCAGTCTCATTAGAAGCTCATAGGAAGTCTTTGTGCCCCTCGTTCCCCCTCATATAGAGTATTTTCTTTTTTAATACATTAACAATAGTATTGTTCTAGGTCTCTAACTTCTATGTCAGTGATTGATGGTGGTATTTCAGCACCGGTCCCTTGTAGCCTCTGCACTATTAATCACATGTGGGGTCTGAGCACCTACTCTAATACAAAGGAGCTCTGGACAATTATCACGAGGATGGCCCGCCACGTGTTCAGGAACCCTGCCATAACAGCGCACCATAACCTCTACCCAGAAACACAGGTTCATTAGAACACACTGAAAGAAGGAGCAATAATAATTCACTGTCCCATTATCCATCAGACCGCGGGTTAAAGGAAATCTTCAATTTTACACAACATATTAATCACAATCCTTAATTAAAAAAAGTTTATACATAAAAACATTGTTCAATATCTGACTTTGCTTTAAGGTTCTTGTATAAAATGCAACTTAAGCTTTTCGTGCACATGTGTGTACTGAAAGCAGATGAATTGTATATATTTCCCAGAAGCAATAATGAAATGAGTCAAGGACACCCCTTGATAAAGTGTCAGCGAAACGTGCGTCGGTGCACGTGGTGTACGGTGAACATTAATAGCTGTGTGTCACAGGACTCATTCCACTATCACTATATGGGTAAGCTGTATTTCATTACTGGATGCACATTAAGTGTCATTGTCTCATACTCTGAACATGTTTCATAAGAAAGCGTTATTATGAATAATGAGAAAAGAATTTCAGATTTTATTTATAACAAATAGTCTTGTACATTTAATGACCATGTATTTGAATAAGGACTGTTGGTGCACATTCTGATGTAACCAAAGAACCCACGGTGCCTCTGGTGCTCTGCCCCGGGTGGCAGTTTTGGTCTGCCAGCCCAGATTTGATGACCGGGGGGGTGCTAGCAGAATTTTTTGATGACCGGGGGAAATGGGGTTGCTAGCAGAATCTTTTGATGACCGGGTGGGGGGGTTTTGCTAGCAGAATTTTTTGATGACCGGGGGGGTTCTAGCAGGATTTCCGGACCGCAGATCACTTACCGTCTCCCCGCCGCCGTCTGCAGCTGCATCGCTGCGCCGGCCGCAAAGTGCCGACGGACGGCCCATTTCAGTGGGGGGGCGGCCCTAGATGTGGGCTATATTGCCAGCCCAGGGGGCACTTGCCCCCCTGCCACCTGGGCCAGCCTGCCCCTGCGGTGTATTGTCCTGAGATCTCTTCCAATTTTCACCCTTATGGATGATTTTTAATAGATTTATGATAAAATGTGTATTTTATCATGAAATTAGTACTTTATTATTTTTAAATATGTAAAAACACAATGAACATTGGTAGCACAAGTGGTGCCTAAATTTGGCCATGCACTTAGGATACTGAAGTGAAATGGTCAATTTTGATAATTTCATCTGTTCATTGTTTTAAAATTATACACAATGGTTCGCAATGACTGACAGCAGGTTACAGTCTGCAGAATCAATGCTCTGCCATGTTGAAAACTGAAATCAAATAGGGTATGTCAGAATTGGCCAATTGAGTCCAGTGAGTCATCAGTTTGGCCAAGTGTACAGTATTGTGATTTTTTTTTAATATGTTCATGATCTGTTAGTTTATTCTGGCACTTACAGTGTCAGATCATTTCTACGAATGATCCTACATATGATTTATCGGCTACAAATTGCGTCATCCTAATCTTATGTGAATGGCCATCTGAAAGAATGCCTATCACCAATCTGGAGCTGCATTTTATACAGTCTCTGACAGAAGTTATGTTGCTTATCCATGTTATGTATATAAAGCTTATAACCTGACGTTAAATTCATCCATTGGTTGTATAAATTACTCTTTTGAAAGCTGAAACCTGCCGATATGTGGTTTAGTTTAAGAAAACAAATTGACATCAATGCTGAAATATTGATCATTTAATGAACACAGAATGGTCAGATTTTGGCAAGTCAAAAGTTTTGTCGCCTGGTCATATAATATACCCAATCCTAGTTTACATCCTCACCTGTGCTCAGTAAATGATCGATTAATTAGTGGTGTGTATAAAAAGAAACCCAGCACCCCAAACCTTCACTTGAACTGCAACTTGAGCTCTAACAGCATGCCAAAAATCCACCCTGTGACCAAAGCCTTGATTATCAAGAGGCTGAAGACCAGATCCACTGTAGAGGTGGCTGTCACCTTTAATGTGTCTCAGCGTCAAGTACAAAGAACTAAAAAAAGATTTGAAGAGACTGGAGATGTGTTTGACAAGCCCAGGTCCGGAAGACCCCACAAGACAACTGCTCAGGAGGAACGTTTGTTGGTTAGAAAATCCAAAGCAAGCCCCTATTCCACTGCAGCAGAGCTCCAACAGGTCTGTCTTGAAATGGCCTCCATGGTCGAATCAGTGCCCAGAAGCCAGCACTAAACAAAAGGCAAATAAAAAAAGTGTGACATTTGCAAAGTCCCACAGCCTGCTAAACGCTGGAAAAGTGGTAGCAGGTGGATTTGTCTGATGAATCTTCAGTAGAATTACACCACAGCTGCTGCAAATACTGCAGGAGACCTACTGGAGCCCGTATGGATCCAAAATACACCCAGAAAACAGTTCAATTTGGTGGTGGAAAGATCATGGTCTGGGTTTACATTCAGTATGGGGGTGTGTGAAACATTTGCAAGGTGGAAGGCAATATCAATAGCCTAAAATATCAAGAAATATTAGCTCTTATATTCCAAATCATAAAAGGGGTCAAATTCTGCAGCAGGATGGTGCTCCATCTCATACATCCATCTCTACAACAAAGTTCCTCCAGGCAAAAAAGATCAAGGTGCTCAAAGACTGGCCATCCCAGTCACCAGACATGAACATCATTGAGCATGTTTGGGGTAGGATGAAAGAGGAAGCTTGGAAGACAAAACCAAAGAGTGTAGATGAACTCTGGGAGGCATTAAGACTGCATTCTTTGCTATTCCTGATGACTTCATTAATAAATTGTATGAATCATTGTTGAACCGCATAGATGCAGTCCTTCAAGCTCATGGAAGTCACACAAAATATTAAATATGACTCTAATAGCACCACAACTTCATTCACCAATGTTATGCAACATATATTTGTATTTTAAGTTAATTATTTGTTTGAATATTACATTACTTTCTGTGGGCGACAAAACTTTTGTCCTGCCAAAATCTGACCATTCTGTGTTCACTAAATGATCAATATTTCAGCATTGATGCCAATTATTTTCTTACCTAAACAAATTTTCAGAGGTTTAGCTTTCAAAAGAGTAATTTATACAACCAATGGATGAATTTAACGTCACGTTATAAGCTTTTATTTACATAACATGGATAAGTAACATAACTTCTGTCAGGGACTGTATATGTAAGAGAAGAATGGACAGCCTAATGACCCTACGATTTCCAAATGTTAACATCATAAGAGTGCTTACAGTTTGGTAACATCATGGTAAAGTATGTTGTGTAAGATCCTTAGCTGCGGGGCCCGTCTCCGGGGGCAGGAAAACCAGGTCCCATTATGCTGCAGGCACCTACCTGTTCCCCACTCTCATTACCCGGTCCATGCTTCCGCAATGTCCTTCCATGCCATCCCCGCTGCCGCACCATCCTGTTGTGTCTCCTCTACCTCCTCCCTGAGGAGGTAGAGGAGAGATTTATGTGTTTTTAAGACCCTCACTTCCTTAGGGAGGTGTTTGGGCAACTTTTATACTAATGTTCAAACATTACTGTGCTCAGGTCCTTGGATCAGCGCTTGCTCGCTATTGCCTTAGTACTGCTTGTTATTAATGCCTGGTGTTTCCTTTTAGTGCTTGGTGTCTCTGTCTTGGTCATCATGGAGTCTTGCCATTGTCGTCATCATCCCTGCAGGCTTAGTCGGTACCCTCTGGATCCTTCAGGACCTCTCCTTTTGGAGAAACAGCCTCGTACCTTTTCTGGACCCCCTTGGCTATACCAATCCCTTGCTGGTTTTTCCCATCCAGTTTCTATGGACCTCTCTCTCTCCCTCATAGACTTTGTTCCTCTTGGGTCACACCTCTGTATATGTCAACCCCTGTATAGGTGAGCGCTCGCTTGTGCTCCTTTGGAGGAGTTCGGTTGCCTCGGTCAAGGGGGTCTTCTCTTGTGGGTTCACATATTATTTTCAATAAAGTTCTTGCATTTCTCTGATGTACTAGTTCGGTTGGTCCTTTGGGTTCAGCTTCCACAGAGGTATCTGTGGTCTAGTGGGTCCACCTTCCATGCTACCGCCTCCTCTGGAGTGACATGTAGTAGCATTGGGATAGTGCAAAGAGCGAAATGTCGCTTTTTCACAGTGACGAGGCCAGAAGAGGGTTGTTGGCTCCTCTTCTGAATTCCAGTATCCCACAACCCGAAAGTTTTGACCCAACATTTGTAAGGAAGTCAGCTCCTTTAGTAGGACATTAGAGATACTTCGGACTTCTGATTAATAAGTGATATTTAGAAAACTCACCAGTCTGAGTGACGGATGCTTTTTAAAACCTACTCTTAGTCTCTATGTTCATGAAGCTTAAAGTATAGATGGTAGATTTATTTTTGGAATCCAGTAAATTTCCAAAATGTAGTTCAGTATGTTATGGCAAACACATAGATCACCAATTAATCTGACAACAATATGTTACCAATTATATGGCCCACCATTCAATGTTGAAGGAAGTGTGAAGGATGGCACCTGCTTACTATGTCCTCGATTTACTATAAGGTCTTCTAGTAAAGCAGAAGCTCCTGTTGTTTTATAGAAAGGAACCCCTTTGACTATGTTCTAATATTTCAAAGGAATTTGGAAAAAAAGGGAATCTGCTGACATCCTCAGTGTTTTCTATAGTGGCCAAAAAGCTTTCATTCCAAGAACAATTGTGGTCAAGAGGCATAAGCTCTTAGAAAATTCCCAAAAGGTCAGCCATATGCATCCTTCCATGCCACCTTCATGTTCCTGGTCTCCACGCTCTCTAGATTCTCGCTTGCATCCTCAAAAGCAGCTTTCATCATTCACAAGTGTCAGTCAGTATGATTTATGGACTGCATTCAGGAAAGTCAAGGCACATAGGATGCGAAATATGACTACAATCTGCTAATTTGTTTTGCATTGAGCTACTTACTACTCAGAGACTTGACGTCGGACTGAAATCGGCAACACAATTAACCAGCCGGTGACAGATTCATCCATCCTACCTGCCAGACTGTGCCAATCAAGGACAGCATGAGGCGACATTTGGGGAGAACAGTGAGGAGCCCTATTCTTTAACTTTTTGCTGATTGACAGCTTCTGAATTTAGCTCGTCGAGGAGGGTCATCCTTTACCCACTGGCTTTTTACTACAAGCTGTGAAATAGGGATTTAACTGCCAATCAAAGAAACAATGACCCAACACAAATAGCCAACCCCCCCCAGCCTTAAGGAAAAATAACACAAGAGCCTAAAGGCCGTCCCAAAATAATGATACATTAAAGCAAATAGAAATCTCCAAGAGACATACGGTAATTAAATTATCCCAAATCAACGAAGTCCAAGAAAATTCTTAAATCCCAAAATTTATATAAGACATTTTCTTTTATTATGCTGTCAGTGCAACAGCTCATAAATGCACGTCCTCCTTCCCATATATAAAATATAAGTAACGTTCAAAGAGATCATCACAGCAAAGTAAATCACATGCAGAAAACAGGATATTTTGAAATAAGCTTTAAGTAATAGCAAATTAAAGTTTTGATTTTTCTTAAAACTTTACTTAACATAACAATAGCAATGTTAATTTTAGAGAAAGTTTAGCCCAAGGCCTCAATATCTGCATACATCACAAAACAGCTCATTTAGGAAAATTTCTCTCAACTGACCATAACTTCCATAACACGTAAAATAAAAATTCTCCATTGTATGTGACCATCCATTAAGCAATCCATGGCAATAGGGTCAACATAGGGAAGAATGAAATCAGTGTACAGCATTTCCGCAGGCCAATACTTAAGGGGGTAGTCTGACCATCTAATAGTCAGGAGCACACTACCCCTGGACCCCGGCTTTGCATGGGGCTGGCGCGCTTGTGAAGGTGGACAGTTCAAAACAGTGGCATGGTCGTGCCGCTGGTCCAAACTATGTGGTTGTGAGAAGAGCAGGGGCTCTGAGCAGTAAACCAGGTCCTAGGCAGTAAACCTGGCAATGAGTTATAAACTATAGAATTATCTTTTTAATAATAAGTGATCTCAAAGTTACTTGTTTTTCCAAACACTTTTAACCAGGAACTTGAGACAACCACAAAACATTTGGATCTGACTACGAAATAGTTTGAATGAGTCAGGAAACGATAATCGGTCATAATGGGATGAAAGCTTCTAAATCTGATCTTCATTCATTTTTACGGTTCTTGAGACCATGATTTGTAAATTAGGAATGTGAAGCCTCTATTTTTGGATATAGACACTTCATTGGCCTAGCGTGAGAACTGCAGACTAAACAGAACCTGCTCAAATGAATAAAGTCCAGTTTATAAGCTTTTTTTCATTAATCCATGGAGCACAGAAAACTGCTCAGCTGTAGCCCCCCAAAAATCCAATGTATAGCATTAATTCCAGCTCTGAACATGGATTTTTCTTTATTGCTTATTTTAGTGCAAAACAGGACAAAGTCATTACATAACTAGTGTATTCAGGCCTACGCCTTTCAATTGCAGAATGCAATTGTCATGATTAAGAACGCATTCTGCGATTAAAACTTGTAGACCTGAACATACTAGTCATGTAATAACTTTGTCTTGTTTTTCTATAAAATAAGGAAAAGAAAGAACATGATCAACACTGGTAGACAATGAAGTTCTTCTCTAAAGAAGTTGGCCCAAGAACAACACGCATTACTGATCCACAGGATTCATTACAAATGTGTAATATTTGGAGGTCCCACAGCTGAGACTAACAGTGATCATGATCAACCCCTTTGTCCCCCTTTTTGAACTAAGTACTGGTCACAATACGCACCTAACTACCAAAGTCTAAAGGACTGATGAGCAACAGCCAAGGGACTACAGTATATAGTCAATCAATAGAGAACGAACATATTTGACACAGGGGGCACAAAGCCAGGAATCTCACGATCCATGGAACACCCAGAATTAATACATTTATCACCAATCCAATGGACAGGTGATAGATGCAGTTCGGAGGTTAACCCCCTTGAATCTTTAACTGCAGTATTAGTAAATGATAGGTGTACCGCAGAACGTCTCTCTCTACTCTTTAAATGGAGAAATTAAAATGTTTATTACATTTCTCTTATAGTAAATATCAAAACCAGAAAATGGAAATCTTGAGGGTCCAAGCCGTATCAAAAGACTAAAGAAAGAAAAAAAAAACTTAAAATATAACTTTTAATAAATACATTACAAAGTCCTAAATCAAGAAAAAACCTCAAGAAAACGTGATATACATATGAGAGAAAAAACAAAGCCAGATATTACAATGTGTGACCTGACATTGTTTTGAATGTTTCAATGTCACCACCACTGGACCCGGCGCTCCACCACCATTGGACCTGGCGCTCCACAACCATTGGACCCGGTGGGCCACCACCATTGGACCCGGCGCTCCACCACCACCAGAGCAGACCCAACCTACTGTCTCTCTCCCCATTGCCCTGTAGAATGTAAGCCTGCAAAGGCAGGGTCCTTTCTCCCCTTTGTATCAAGTCCGTCACTCTTAATTTGCTCGTTGTATTTGTAACTTATTTGTATGTAACCTTTTCTCATGTACAGCACCATGGAATCAATGATGCTCTATAAATAAATAATATCACTTTTTTACAAGTTCTTCACTTAGAGTAGGGAATTGGCTGGAACTTCTATGGAGTCGGGTCATTGCGTGGGGGGCATCGAAGTTTAGTGTGTCATACACTCTACTGCTAGCAATGGAATATTAGGGATTTAAAGAATCAGTTGCCCTTTCCCTTAGTAATTATTTTCTGATACGATTGTGTCTTATATACAGTCATGGCCAAAAGTATTCACACCCCTGCAATTCTGTCAGATAATACTCAGTTTCTTCCTGAAAATGATTGCAATCACATATTCTTTGGTATTATTATCTTCATTTAATTTGTCTTCAATGAAAAAACACAAAAGAGAATGAAGCAAAAAGCAAAACATTGATCATTTCACACAAAACTCCAAAAATGGGCCAGACAAAAGTATTGGCACCCTCAGCCTAATACTTGGTTGCACAACCTTTAGCCAAAATAACTGCGATCAACCACTTCCGGTAACCATCAATGAGTTTCTTACAATGCTCTGCTGGAATTTTAGACCATTCTTCTTTGGCAAACTGCTCCAGGTCCCTGATATTTGAAGGGTGCCTTCTCCAATCTGCCATTTTTAGATCTCTCCACAGGTGTTTTATGGGATTCAGGTCTGGACTCATTGCTGGCCACCTTAGAAGTCTCCAGTGCTTTCTCTCAAACCATTTTCTAGTGCTTTTTGAAGTGTGTTTTGGGTCATTGTCCTGCTGGAAGACCCATGACCTCTGAGGGAGACCCAGCTTTCTCACACTGGGCCCTACATTATGCTGCAAAATTTGTTGGTAGTCTTCAGACTTCATAATGCCATGCACACGGTCAAGCAGTCCAGTGCCAGAGGCAGCAAAGCAACCCCAAAACATCAGGGAACCTCCACCATGTTTGACTGTAGGGACCGTGTTCTTTTCTTTGAATGCCTCTTTTTTTCTCCTGTAAACTCTATGTTGATGCCTTTGCCCAAAAAGAGAGAACATTCTTCCAAAACGTTTTAGGCTTTCTCAGGTAAGTTTTGGCAAACTCCAGCCTGGCTTTTTTATGTCTCGGGGTAAGAAGTGGGGTCTTCCTGGGTATCCTACCATACAGTCCCTTTTCATTCAGACGCCAACAGATAGTACGGGTTGACACTGATGTACCCTCGGATTGGAGGGCAGGTTGAACTTGTTTAAATGTTAGTCGTGGTTCTTAATCCACCATCCGCACAATTTTGCATTGAAATCTCTTGTCAATTTTTCTTTTCCGTCCACATCTAGGGAGATTAGCCACAGTGCCATGGGCTTTAAACTTCTTGATGACACTGCGCACGGTAGACACAGGAACATTCAGGTCTTTGGAGATGGACTTGTAGCCTTGAGATTGCTCATGCTTCCTCACAATTTGGTTTCTCAAGTCCTCAGATAGTTCTTTGGTCTTCTTTCTTTTCTCCATGCTCAACGTGGTACACACAAGGACACAGGACAGAGGTTGAGTCAACTTTAATCCATGTCAACTGGCTGCAAGTGTGATTTAGTTATTGCCAACACCTGTTAGGTGCCACAGGTAAGTTACAGGTGCTGTTAATTACACAAATTAGAGAAGCATCACATGATTTTTCTAACAGTGTCAATACTTTTGTCCACCCCCTTTTTTATGTTTGGTGTGGAATTATATCTAATTTGGCTTTAGGGCATTTCTTTTTGTGTTTTTTTCATTGAAGACAAATTAAATGAAGATAATAATACCAAAGAATTTGTGATTGCAATCATTTTTAGGAAGAAACTGAGTATTATCTGACAGAATTGCAGGGGTGTGAATACTTTTGGCCATGACTGTATATTTGGCTTTGTTCCTCCTCTCATATGTATCACATACTCGAGTGTTTTTTGATTAATGACTTTTTAACGTATTTATTAAAAATTGTGTTTTAAGTTTTATTTTTTCCTAGAGTGAATATGTCTGTGACCTTAACCTATTGCTTTGGTTGAATATAATGTAGAAAAAGATCTGCCCATGAAGAATATATAGTAGTTTAAAATGTAGATCTAACTGGAGATGTGCTGACACACAGTCTTGCGGCCGGTGGTTACATCAATCAAGAATATATTTTTCTTGGTAAATTTGCAAAAATAAAAAAAAGTGAACATTTTTTTGATAAGCAAATAGAAGGTTGTCCAAGCTAAAGGTGCATTTGGATGCACAGACGGTACATATAACTTATTGTTAGTTAACACGATTGCTCTGTCCCCAATTGTGTCATATTATTCACAGCACATCTTCTCTTTCAAACATGGTGATGTGCTTTCGATACCGATGATTTCTACGAGGACATAAACAATCCAACCATACAGTGACTGTTGGCATGTTGACGTGGGCCAATAATTGGGCACAAGAGTTTTTACCAGGGCTGTAGAATCAGAGTCGGAATATAATGGGCCAACTTCGACTCCTGAAATATATAATGAATTGCAGAATCTGCTGAATATTATTATTATGAATTATTATGTTCTATCTAAATATCTTGATTATTGAATCATAATAATGAATAAAGTCTGATGTTCACATTGTACTGCAATATATTTCTCACTAAACATGAGCTGTGTATGAGGGAGTCGGAGTCAAGAGAAATTGAGGAGTCTGAGTTGGTGATCTGGCTTACTGACTCCACAGCCACGTTTCTTATGAATGATATTGGCTCATCTGGATGGGTCCTAGTCTGTTGGGCTCTACAAGAGTTTCGTCTCTGTCTGCACAATGTTGTGCTCCGCAAATACAATGTTGTAATTAGATCAAAATGTCTCTAATGTTCTGGTGTGATCTGCGGAAAGATTAGACGAGCCACAGAGAGGCAAGTGGAGATTTGTAATGACAGGATTCCCCGTGCCAGCAATTCATTCTGGTCATGCTCAAAATATGTACGGGCGGCTTTATCACATTCTCATCAGCACATAATATTAAACCTGAGCTGAAGCACAAGCAAACACCCCACTCCGAGCCTGGCTGGCGAAAGGTCATTGTATCCCTCATAATTCATTCTCTACTCTGGTGACATTTACTGTATTCCCTGCAAATTAATCCCATCCTGGAGAAAATGCTAAGCTTCCATATTCATGTCTGGTGGAAGGCAGAGCCATACAGAGAGTGATGTGTGTGTGTATATATATACCGTATATACTCGTGTATAAGCCGACCCCCCTACTTTTGCCCCCAAAACTTGGGAAAACCTATTGACTCGTGTATAAGCCGAGGGTGGACCCCAGCACACGTATACAGTCCCCCCCAGTGGTATACAGCAGCCTCCCCAGTGGTAGTATACAGCAGCCCCAGTGGTAGTATACAGCAGCCTCCCCAGTGGTAGTATACAGCAGTCTCCCCCTGTGGTAGTATACAGCAGTCTCCCCCTGTGGTAGTATACAGCAGTCTCCCCCTGTGGTAGTATACAGCAGTCTCCCCCTGTGGTAGTATACAGCAGTCTCCCCCTGTGGTAGTATACAGCAGTCTCCCCCTGTGGCAGTATACAGCAGCCCCAGTGGTAGTATACAGCAGCCTCCCCAGTGGTAGTATACAGCAGTCTCCCCCTGTGGCAGTATACAGCAGGCTCCCCCTGTGGCAGTATACAGCAGTCTCCCCCTGTGGTAGTATACAGCAGTCTCCCCCTGTGTCAGTATACAGCAGCCCCAGTGGTAGTATACAGCAGCCTCCCCAGTGGTAGTATACAGCAGTCTCCCCCTGTGGCAGTATACAGCAGGCTCCCTCTGTGGCAGTATACAGCAGGCTCCCCCTGTGGCAGTATACAGCAGGCTCCCCCTGTGGCAGTATACAGCAGGCTCCCCCTGTGGCAGTATACAGCAGGCTCCCCCTGTGGCAGTATACAGCAGGCTCCCCCTGTGGCAGTATACAGCAGGCTCCCCCTGTGGCAGTATACAGCAGGCTCCCCCTATGGCAGTATACAGCAGGCTCCCCCTGTGGCAGTATACAGCAGGCTCCCCCTGTGGCAGTATACAGCAGGCTCCCCCTGTGGCAGTATACAGCAGGCTCCCCCTGTGGCAGTATACAGCAGGCTCCCCCTGTGGCAGTATACAGCAGTGCCCCCCCCCCCTGTGCTATATACAGCCCCCCCCATCCCCGTTGCTGCCGCACACCTGTAAAATGAAGATATTTCATACTTATCCTCCTGCTGCCGCCGCGCGCATCCCCCGCTCTCCTTCTTGCTTGCACCCGGCGTCCATCCATATGACCGCGCACAAGTAATGACGTCATTACTTGTGCGCGGTCACGTGGATGGACGCCGGGTGCAACCAAGAAGGAGAGCGGGGGATGCGCGCGGCGGCAGCAGGAGGATAAGTATGAAAGATCTTCTTTTTACAGGTGTGCGGCAGCAACGGGGATGGGGGGGGCTGTATATAGCACAGGGGGGGGGGCACTGCTGTATACTGCCACAGGGGGGGGGGCGGAGGAGCGCTGACAGTGCAATGTAATATGCACGGCTCCCCCTGTCGCTGATGGACAGGGGGATGCAGTGCATATTGCATTGCACTAATGAGCGGGGGCACGTGACTGCCCGCTCAGTGTACAGCCTCCCCCACCTCCTTCAGCCCCCGGACACCGGCCCCACACACTGACAGCCGTCACTGACTCGTGTATAAGCCGAGGGGGGCACTTTTCAGCACAATTTCTGTGCTGAAAAACTCGGCTTATACACGAGTATATACGGTATATATATATATATATATATATATACATACACAGAAAAAAAGCTGCACAACACTCAAGATATAATGTGAACTGGTGCAAGCTGCGATGCTGGAACAAACAACCAGAAAAAATTCACTGCAGCACTCAGCTACTACCAAAACCGTACACATGCTAATAAGCAGTTTATATATGAGGAAAAAATTTAAAAACGTACGTTTTTTTTTTTCCAAAAAACTCAATATTCTTATATTTTTATTTACTGGGGTTCTTGGTACGTATATTGGCCAATATCGGTTTGCTCATCAACCACTCCACGGAGACCCCAGATCTGATGAGTCCTACGCTGACATCCCTATCCTCCCTATCCCACTTCTAAGTGGATAGACACCATCTCAACATCAGACCACCTGGGGGCGATGAGGGTGCTAAGTGTAGCTGTGGAGCCAGCAAAAAAGATAAGAATACTTAGTTTTTGTTTTTTTTTTAAACTTAAGTTTTTAAACTTTTTCCTCATATATAAACCGCTTATTAGCATGTGTACGTTTTTGGTTGTTTTTGGTAGTAACAGAGTGCTGCAGTGAATTTTTTCTGGTTTTATATATACTGTATATACTCGTGTATAAGCCGACCCCCCTACTTTTGCCCCCAAAACCTGGGAAAACCTATTGACTCGTGTATAAGCTGAGGGTGGACCCCAGCACAGGTATACAGCCCCCAGCAGTGTGGTATACAGGTCCCCCAGTGGTAGTATACAGCAGCCTCCCTAGTGGTATATACAGGCCCTAGCAGTATATACAGCAGCCCCAGTGGTATACAGCAGCCCCAGTGGTATATAGCAGCCCCAGTGGTATACAGCAGCCCCAGTGGTATACAGCAGCCCCAGTAGTATATAGCAGCCCCAGTGGTATACAGCAGCCCCAGTGGTATACAGCAGCCCGAGTGGTGTGGTATACAGCAGCCCCAGTGGTATATAGCAGCCCCAGTGGTATACAGCAGCCCCAGTGGTATACAGCAGCCCCAGTGGTGTGGTATACAGCAGCCCCAGTGGTATACAGCAGCCCCAGTGGTATACAGCAGCCCCAGTGGTATATAGCAGCCCCAGTGATATACAGCAGCCCCAGTGGTGTGGTAGGTGTGGTATACAGCATCCCCAGTGGTATATAGCAGCCCCAGTGGTATATAGCTGCCCCAGTGGTATATAGCAGCTCCAGTGGTATAAAGCAGCCCCAGTGGTATACAGCAGCCCCAGTGGCCCCCAAATGCTGGCACTCGCACCCCCTCTGTTGTAAGGCCCCTCCCGCTGCTTAACTTACCATCCCCGGTCTTCTGTGTTCTGTCCTCCATGCTCCCGTCCGGCTGCATCCGGGGTCCCCGGGCGTCGCACGATGACGTCATCGTAACTGCGACGGCCGGGGATCCCGGATGCAGCCGGACGGGAGCATGGAGGACGGAGCACAGAAGACCGGCGGTGCAGAAGACCAGGGATGGTAAGGTAAGCAGCGGGGGGGCCCTTACAACAGGGGGGGGGGGGGGGGGAGTGCTTGCATTTGCGGGCCACTGGGGCTGCTGTATACCACTGGGGCTGCTATATACTACTGGGGCTGCTATATACCACTGGGGCTGCTGTATACCGTATTAACCCGTGTACAAGCCGAGGGGGGGACTTTTCAGCCCGATTTGTGGGCTGAAAAACTCGGCTTATACACGAGTATATACGGTATATATATATATATATATATATATATATATATATATATATATATACACACATACACATACACATACACATACACACACATTACAGTTTAAAAGTTTGGGGTCATTTAGAAATGTCCTTATTTTTGAAGGAAAATCACATTTTTTTCAATGAAGCTGATATTAAATAAATCAGAAATACCCTCTATACATTGTTAATGTGGTAAATGACTATTCTAGCTGCAAACTTTTAGTTTTTAATGCAATATCTACATAGGTGTATAGAGGCACATTTCCAACAACCACCACTCCAGTGTTTTAATGGTATACTGTGTTTGCTAGCTGTGTAAGAAGGCTAGAAAACCCTTGCACAAGTATGTTAGCACAGCTGAAAACTGTTTGGCTGATTAGAGAAGCTATAAAATTGACCTTCCTTTGAGCTAGGTTAGAATCTGGAGCATTACATTTGTTTGCTCTATGAAACTCTCAAAATGGCTAGAAAAAGAGAACTTTCATGTGAAACTCGACAGTCTATTCTTGTTCTTAGAAATTAAGGCTATTCCATGTGAGACATTGCCAAGAAACTGAAGATTTCCTACAACGGTGTGTACTACTCACTTCAGAGGAAAGCACAAACAGGCTCAAACCAAAGTAGAAAGAGAAGTGGGAGGCCCCGCTGCACAACTGAGCAACAAGACAGGTACATTAGAGTCTCTAGTTCAAGAAATTGACTCCTCACAGCTCTTCTACTGGCAGCTTCATTAAACAGTACCCGCAAAACGCCAGTGTCAACGTCTGCAGTGAAGAGGCAACTCCAGGATGCTGGCTTTCAGGGCAGAGTGGCAAAGAAAAAGCCATATCTGAGATTGGCTAATAAAAGGAAAAGATTAATATGGGCAAAAAAACACAGATACTGGATAGAGGTATATTGGAAAAAAGTTTTATGGACAGACGAATCCACGTTTGAGGTGTTTGGATCACACAGAAGAGAATTTGTGAGACACAGAACAACTGAAAAGATGCTGGAAGAGTGCCTGACACCATCTGTCAAGCATGGTGGAGGTAATGTGATGATCTGGAGTTGCTTTGGTGCTGGTAAAGTGGGAGATTTGTACAAGGTAAAAGGGATTTTGAATAAGGAAGGCTATCACTCCATTTTGCAACGCTATGCCGTGCCCTGTGGACAACGCTTGATTGGAGCCAATTTCATCCTACAACAGGACAATGACCCTAAGCACATCTCCGAATAATGCATTAAACTATTTAGGGAAGAATCAGGCAGCTGGTACTCTATCTGTAATTGAGTGGCCACAAAATTGTCTGGGTGACCCCAAACTTTTGATCAGTAGTTTATATATAGTTACATATATATATATATATATATATATGTAGTATATGTATATATATATATATATATATATGTATATGTATATATATATATATATATGTATATATATATAGTAGTGCAGCATTGTTCACACTGTGCGGTAATGAGGCAGTGATCCAAGGTAAGTTCAACTTAAACAGCTTTATTAGCACAACTCACAACTTAAATGCAAAAGATGTCATCCGAATCGCTGCTGGGTGATCCACACAGTTCGTGTAAAACGTGTTGCCTTGGGAGATGGCTGCGCCATTTCACTCTGTGCGCCAGATACTTTGTCCTCACAGGCCTGTGTTGTGACTTCACACAGACCTGCCCTGCACAGAGCTTCCAGCTCTGCAGCTTGCAAACATACCACTGACACACCCCAAACCTTTGCTGAGGGGCTTTAAATGGAATCTGTGGCCATGGGCCACATGCAAGACACGGGCTGGAGGGAGTGGACTGTCCCACTGGACTGCACTCACAGGCTTGCCTGTGATTGCAATGAACTCTGGTTTCAATATGTTTTGTTGCGCATTCTGGGGGGATACATATTATCCCTCGCATATGATTCCCCTCACTACCTCACATACCCCCCTCTTCCTTGTACAAACTTGTGGGGTTGAACATTTGACACCTTACAGGGTGCCCGTCCGTGACAGGGCATCCACATTTCCCTTCGATGTCCTAGCCCGGTGTTCTACCCAAAAACTAAAATTTTGTAGGGACATGAAGCGTCAGGTGACCCTTTCCTTTGCATTCCTCATCCAGACGAGGGGTGAATGGTCCGATACCAAACGAAACTGTTGCTCAAGCAAACAGTAGCAAAGGGACTCCAAGGCCCATTTAATAGCCAAGCATTCCTTCTCCATTACGCTATAATTTTTCTCTGCCGGGGTAAGTTTCCTACTCAAGTAGGTGGCCAGATGTTCATCTTGCGATAGTACGGCTCCGAGACCTACCTCGGAGGCATCTGTTTGCACAATGAAGGTCTTGTTGAAGTTGGAGCTGATGAGGAAAGGCTGTCCGCACAATGCCAACTTCATGGACTGAAACACTTCCTCAGCTTGGGATTCCACCGTACCATAACTGACTTCTTACCCTTCAACAGATCGGTCAGGGCCACCGTTCTCCCGGCAAGGTTAGGTATAAATCGTCGGTACTACCCAACGATGCCGAGGAACGCTCTCACCTGTTTAGTAGACACAGGCCTCGGCCAATTTTGAATAGCCTCGATCTTGTTTATTTAGGGTTTGATAACCCAGTGGTCAATCACGTACCCCAAGTACCGGGCTTCCTCAATACCTATAGCACATTTTTTGGGATTAGCTGTCAGTCCCGCTACTCTGAGCGAATCCACTACTGCCTGTACCTGGGACAAGTGGATCTGCCAATCAGTACTAAAAATGATAATATCATCCAAATAAGCGGATGCATATTTCTGATGGGGCTCCAAAACTATGTCCATCAACCTCTGGAATATAGTCGGGGCCCCATGTAACCCAAAAGACAAAATGACATAGTGATAGAGGCCCTCCGGTGTTATAAAGGCAGTCTTTTCTTTGGCCGATTCTGTCAGAGGCACCTGCCACTAACACTTGGTTAGATCGAGCATCGTGAAGTACTGGC
The DNA here is from genome assembly GCA_033576535.1 of Allobates femoralis. NCBI lineage: Eukaryota > Metazoa > Chordata > Amphibia > Anura > Aromobatidae > Allobates > Allobates femoralis. The sequence continues at coordinate 65,066,886 of JARQOC010000006.1, read as the reverse complement.
CTGCCCCAGTCTCCCAATTACCTAGCCCACCGGGCATGGGATAAAGGTCAAATTTAGACACCTCATTCAATTTCCGGAAGTCGTTACAGATCTGTCAGCACAATGGGGCTAGCCCATTCACTCCTTGATTCCTCAATTACTCCGAGTTTGAGCATTTGTTACACTTCTGCTGCAATGGCTTGCCTTCGGGCCTCTGGTACACAGTATGGGTTCATTCCCACCCTCACCCGAGGCTCGGTGACAATGTCATGTTGTATGACAGAAGTACGGCCGGGCAGTTCAGAGAAAACATCTGTATTCCGCAGCACTCATTTCTGAGCCTCCCGCCGCTGAGGTTTAGTGAGAGCGTCACTTATCTTTACCTCCACTTCGGCCCCCTTCTGGGCCGAGGTCAGAGGGTCCCAGACGACACATCTGGGGTTACCTCCGTAATCATACATTCCCGGTCCTTCCAGGCTTTAAGCAAATTGACATGATACAATTGTTTGGGTTTTCTCTTCCCGGGCTGGTATACTTTGTAATTTACCTCCCCCACCTTTTCCCAGACTTCATATGGCCCCTGCCATTTGGCCAAGAGTTTACTCTCTGCAGTGGGCATTAAGACCAATACTCGATCCTCTACTTTAAAGGATCTGACAGTGGCCCTTTTATTATACATGCAACTGGGCATCCATTAGATGCTCTTTTACTATAGGCATGACTGCAGTGATCCAATCTTGCATTTTTGCTACGTGCTCAATTACACTTTTATGCGGAGTCAGTTCCTGTTCCCACGTCTCCTTGGCTACGTCCAGCAATCCCCTTGGATGCCTGCTGTACAAAAGCTCAAAGGGTGAAAACCCTGTGGAAGCCTGTGGTACCTCACGGATGGCAAATATCAAATAGGGCAGTAACATGTCCCAATCCCTCCCGTCCTTGGAAACCACCTTTTTAAGCATGGACTTAAGCGTTTTATTGAACCACTCGACTAACCCGTCAGTCTGTGGATGGTACACCGATGTACGCAACAGTTGTATTTTCAGCAGCTTACACAGTTCCTTTGTCACATTGGACATAAAAGAAGTTCTCTGATCTCTAAGGATCTCCAAGGCGACAGAACATGGCAAACAGCTCCCGTGCAATAAGCTTAGCCGTGGGGTGGTGTAGCGGAATAGCCTCTGGGTATCAGGTGGCATAATCGACGACCACAAGTATGTGTTGGTGGCCAAACACAGACTTTACAATGGGCCCCACCAAATCCATCGCAATCTGTTCAAAAGGCTCCTTTATAATTGGCAGAGGTACCAATGGGCTACGGAATCTTGCGATGGGCGTGGTCAGCTGTCATTCTGGGCAGGATTCACAGTACCTCTGGACCTCTGCGTAAATCCCAGACCAAAAGAACTGCTGCAAGATGCGCTGTTGCGTCTTTTTAACCCCAAGATGCCCCCCAAGCAGGTGGATGTGGGCCATCTCAAGCACTGCCCAATGATGTGACTGTGGCACTACTAGTTGTTCCACAACCTCATCCCGGATCTTGTCAGCCATATAGTGTAAATCATGGTTGACCACCATGTGTGGAAAAAGAGAGTCTCTTCTCTTCCCCCGGTTGCTGAGCCATCCCATTTACCTCTATTACCCTTTCCTGTGCCCGGGTCAGGGTGGAATCCTGTAGCTGAGCTGTCTTAAACACTCCCCGGGACACTTCCAGCTCTCAATGCGGTCTCCTTGACCTCTCCTGACAATACTTCTAGGGGAAACCAATCGAGGTTACACTCTGTCCCTAGGTTGGTGACCCCTACGGCAGGTATGCCTGACTTGGGGACTTTGGGTTTTGCACCCCGATACATTTTTATTCGGGGAAGGTTCATCTTTCTCTCTCATAAGGAATAAAACAATGGCAAGTCTCTTCCCAGCACAGTCCTGTAAGGTCTTTACCACTTCAACCACGTTTTACCCTCTGCACGGCATGGATACTCGTGAAGTTCACCATGAATACATATGGGAACCCCCAGTGGGTTCCAACCCAGGGATCAATGACTCATGGTAGAGGGTCACTAAGCTCCCGGTGTCCAAGAGAGCCTCCGCATGATGACCATTGACACTCAACTGGCACAGATGGGGTTCAGCTGTTGGACCAACAGTGTCTGCGGTGTAAACAGTGTGAGCATACATAGACATCCGGCATGTAAACCTGCAGCCATGGTTTTAGCAGTCAGGGGCAATATCCAGCCACATGACTTGGCCCTTAGCATCGCCAGCACCTCATAACAGAGACACCGCCAGTCCTTGAGACCAATCTAAGGGAAACTGGCCTCCTTCCAACCTCAGTATGGGGTATTCCCTCAGCTTGAGCTTGGCTTTTACTGTCCCCAGCAGAGGGACGTGCAGCTTTCCCAGGCTCCTGGGGAAGACGTATCAGATACATTGGGGCAGAGTCCTGTACAAAAATCCTGGGTGACTGTATACCGCTCAATCAGGCTATCCACCTGGTCCAGGTTACCCGGGTCCCCTTGCCCCACCCAACGCTGTATAGCGGCTGGCAGAGTTTTCACCAGCCGGTTGACCACCACCCGCTCCACCATCTGGGACAGAGACAAGATCTCAGGCTGTAGCCACTTTTTTACTAGTTGCAGCAAGTCATATGCCTGAGACCTGGTGGGTCGGGTCTCCACAGAGGTCTATACAAATACCCATTGGGCTCTCACATAGGTATTAACCCCCAGTTGGGCAAGGATCTCAACTTTTAGCTTACCATAGTCCTGGGCATCCTTAAGACTGAGGTCAAAGTAGGCCTTCTGTGCGTCGCCCATCAGGAACGGAGCCACCACTTCAGCCAACTGGTTGGTGGGTAGGTTTTCCCGCTCTGCTGTGCGCTCACAGACAGTGAGGAAAGCTTCCACATTATCCTCCCGACTCAGCTTCTTCAATGCTGAGCGGATACCTGTCCTGGGCCTCTTGACGTTCTGGGGTAAGCGCTGGTGGCGTGTCTTGCAGTGCTGCAATCTGCTGCAGCAGCTCATTAGTTTTCTGCTGCTGTTGGTATAATAGCTCCTGCTGCTTGTTGTGCTGCTGGTGCTGCTCCTGTTGTTGCCACTGAGTAAGTACCAACTGCTTCAGTAGTTCCTCCATGTTGTCAGCAGGCCTGAACTGTAGCTTTGCAGGCTTGATTACGGACATGCAGTCTTTGGGGTATGCCTTAGTTCACAGTGCCCCCATTCTCCACCATATTGTAGTGCAGCGGTGTTCACACTGTGTGGTAATGAGGCAGTGATCCAAGGAAAGTTCAACTTAAACGGCTTTATTTGCACAACTCACAACTTAAATGCAAAAGATGTCATCCGAATCGCTGCTGGGTGATCCACACAGTCCGTGTAAAACGTGTTGCCTTGGGAGATGGCCGTGCCGTTTCACTCTGTGGTGCGCCAGATACTTTGTCTTCACAGGCTTGTGTTGTGACTTCACACAGACCTGCCATGCACAGAGCTTCCAGCTCTGCAGCTTACAAACAAACCACTGACATACCCAAACTTTTGCTGAGGGTTTTTAAATGGATTCTGTGGCCATGAGCCACATGCAAGACCCGGGCCGGAGGGAGTGGCTTGCCTGTGATTGCAATACACTCCAGTGGGTTCAATGTTTCGGTGCGCATTCTAGGGGATACATATTGTCCCTCGCATATGATTCCCCTCACTACCTCACAATATATATATAGTTATATACACACGCACACACATATATTTCATATGGTTTTGTACGCATGATTTTTGCATAATAATTACTACTGCTATTACAGTAAATTTGGAACACTTCCAAGTCGCAAACTACATAAAATCTTTGTTCGTTCTACATAAACTACATTTTAATCAAAATGCTAATTAGGGTGCTCAGTGCACCCTTTGTGTGACCAAGAGGCTCAATGCACTGTTCCCACAGGCTTTGCATGTCTCCGCCTACCTCAGTGATGATTAACAGTTATGGCTTGCCATGAGTGAACACTATCTGTAGAGAAAGCTTGTGTGAACTAGCACTATCAATCATCAGTGTGGAAGGAGGGACATATAAAACCAGGGGTAACGGATCTGTTCAGCTACACCCGGAGTGCACTGATAACCCTAATTAGAATGTCTTAGGCTGGTTTCACACTGCAGTTTTTTCCCTGATCAGGTTCGATCAGGTTTGTGTGCCAAAACCAGGAGAGGAACTTGCAGAGAAAAAGTATAATTGAAAGATTGACACCTGTTCTGAGTTTTGGAGACACTCCTGGTTTTGACACAAAACCTGATCGAACCTGATCAGGGAAAAAACTGCAGTGTGAAACCAGCCTTAATTATTAGATCATTGAAGGCGACATTTTTATAGGGGCTATCTATATCCCCTACATGGTTATGTGTTTAGTGTATACTGTCTGTTTGGGCTGATAAGGCTGGCTTCACACCATTGTTTTGTTCCTGTCCGTGGGATCCTGTTTTTTGCAGGACCACACGGACAGGAATGGACAGGTCCGGATTCTAAACTCCGGATGCCATTTCTGTGTCTGGATCTGGGATTTTGAGAGATCTGGACACAGAAAGAACTGTGGGGGGAGCTGAGCCAGGCAAGTGGTATCAGCGCTGTTACTTTCACTTTACCAGTGTATCTACATAAAGTGCTAAAGTGAAATTAAAAAAAGGAATGGTTAAAAATAAAAAAATAAATGCTCACCTCTCCGCTGAGTGTCCTGCGAGGCACGGCTTCCACCGTCCGATGGCTGAAGGACCTTAATCAGCTGACCGGGATGGGGCAACAAACCGATCAGCTAATGTGTCACATGACCGCATCAGCTGAGCGGTTTAAATCGCCCGCCGATCGTTTCGGCGGGCGATTTAAACCGCTCAGCTGATGCGGACTTGAGATACATCAGCTGATCAAGTTGCCGTCCCTTCCCGTTCAGCTGATTAAGGTCCTGCAGCCATTGGAGGTGGAAGCCACACATTGCGGGACACTCAGTGGAGAGGTGAGCATTTAATCTTTTATTTTTAACCAATGCTTTCTTTAATTTCACTTTAGTAGTGTATAAAGATACACTGCTAAAATGAAAGTAACAGCGCCGACACCACTTGCCTGGCTAGGCTCCCCCAGCTCTCTTTGTGTCCAGATCTCTTAAAATCCGCATCCGGACTTGTCCATTCCTGTCCGTGTGGTCCTGCAAAAGACAAGATCCCACGGACAGGAACAAAACTCCCATCACACTAAAGCCCCCGTCACACTAAGCAAGATCGCTGCCGAGTCACAAGTTTTGTGACGCAACAGTGACCTCAATCGCGATCTCGCTTTATGTGACACGCAGCAGCGATCAGGCCCCTGCTGTGAGATCGCTGATCGTTACAAACCGTTCTGGACCATTTTTTGGTCGTTGCACTCCTGCTGGGCAGCGTGCATTGCTGTGTTTGACATGGACAACAACCAACAATCTCAATACTACGCCCGAGAGTGACAGGGTCGCAACGACCGCTGTATCATTGCTGCGATCAAGTAGCGACGCACCAGCGATCCCTACCAGGTCGGATCGTTGTTGGGATCGCTGGTGCATCACCAAGTGTGACGGTACCCTAAGACTCCCTTTAAAATCCTTTTAGGAGGATAATCGCCTGAACAATTGTTCATTAGATCTATCTTTCTTGATCTTTCCCATTGTAATGCTGTCCAGCAAACCAGAGAGAAATGATAATTCGCTAGTTAAGGCCCTGTCTCACATAATGATGCATCAGCGATCCCGATAACGATGTGTAGGGATCGCTGGTGCGTCGTTTACACATCGCTGGTAAGATGTCAAACAGGCATCTTACCAGCAATGTGAAAAACGACTTTAGCAACGATCCAGAGTAATACCGAGGTAGTTGTGAATTTTCACTCATAGCGTAGCATTGGATCGTTGCTCATTATCTCTGTCAAACACAATGATGTAGTACTCCCAGCGGGAGCGCAATGACGTAGGAATGACCCAGAGCAGTATGTAAGGATCAACGATCTCACAGCAGGGGTCAGATTGTTGGTGCGTGTCACACAGAATGACTTGTTAGCAGGATCGCTGTTGCGTCACAAAATCTGTGACGTTACAACGATCTCGTTAGTGATCTCGTTGTGTGAGACAGGGCCTTTAGTCTTGATTACATCTTTTAGGAGGAAATAAAAGTCATTGATTGGTCAGCAGCACATCCCTTTTAGTGTTCACAGGGAATGTGTTGCAAACATTGCTAGAACCTGTATGGAACGAATGATCATGCAAATGACTGACTGCACGAAACCCTCCCAAATTGCACCACGTAAATATGTAGGATATGATCACCAAACGAAATGCTATTTCATCGATCAGCACTCAATATGGGCAGTTCATCATGATGCCTGTATATGGCGGGAGGCACGATCCAATCCCCCCCACACACACAAACAATGTGGCAAATACCAAAGAGAGTCAAATTGATAAGCGTTGCCATTTAGTTGAGTGGAATCCCACCAAAAATATACATATCACATATTATTTTATAAATGGTAAATTTTGAATAGAGTCTTGGAAAAAATTAATAAATGTGGGTACAAATGTTATAAATCATGAAGCCATATGAATTAAGCATTATTGATGAAAAAAATACCAAAAACATTACTACCCGCAAAGAAGCGAGCACCATTACAAAAACTCTAGGGTATTAGCACAAGAACCGTAGGCTTTAGCACTTAGCAATGCAATGTCTTATACAGAAACCCATGTGTCCTATTTATACTGTCAAACAGCATACACATGATATACGAGATATGATCTGCCTGCTGTAAATCTATGCTGTCATCTGAGCCATTTGTGTCTAGCTGGAAAACAATCCTTATTTAAAGGGCTCGCGCACACGTAACAGTATGTGCAGCTATAAAATACATTGGAAAAGCCCCAAGCCGTCAGCCGCTGTCTTCTATGATGCAGGACAGAGTATACAGATAGAAGGCAATTTAGATAGAGGCTTGAGCTCTTTAGCATGGGGATGTTTTATGTATTATTCGGCAGTGATGAATGTCGCTGGTTAGTTGTGATTGGGTTAAATGCTGACACAAAAGCAACTTGAAGCTCTTTCAATGAGCTCGATATCTAAATCATCAAGACCAATTTACTCCTGAAGGATAATGGCTCTTGCTTTAGCCCAGTAATTCCACATACCATATGTGATTTTGTGCAAAAAAGTACAAAAACTCTTTATTTGACAAATACACATACAAGATGACATGTACGATATTAAAAACAAATAATTTCTACAGCAATAGATCCAGATCAGTATGCAGACACACAAAGTCCAAAATGTTACAACAGGTAAGGGCGGCTTCACACAACGGTTAAATCCGATCTGGGGCTGCACGGGGTGAACCTGACTGCCCCAGACCGGATTTGCAAACAGAACCGGAGGGCAAATATGCCCTCCGGTCATGTTTGTAGCCGGATGCAGCAGATTGCAGCTGTCCCCTGTGAAATGGTGCTGAACCGCTTCACAGGGGACAGCTGCCTGGTGCTGAAGTTCAGCGTAGCTCACGCTCAACTTCAGCCGCAGGTGTCCGGTTCCCGGATCGGGGCAATCTGTGCCCATAGACTCTCATGTTAGGGAGCGCCGGATTGCCCCGGATCCAGGAGAGTCCGGGAGGATTTTTCTCCCGGAAACAAGAAATGCTGCATGTTCCGGTTTTGTGTCCGGGAAGAAAAAAACGTAAGCTCCTGGAATCTCCTGACAGAAAAAAAACGGATGCCAAAAGACATTCATCCGGCGTATTCCAGGCCCCATAGGGTTAATATGGGGCCGAAATCAGATCCGGGGCTGTCCAGTTCACACTGGACAACCCGGATACCAAAAACCGTGGTGTGAAGCCACCTAACTTGCAGTATATAGGTATATACATACATCCATAGTCTTCAATGACTTCCCCTAACTAAACTCAGTATATCAGGAAAATCTAGGAGTCAATGTATTTGGTAGCAAGGTATAGTGACAGGATATAAATTATTCCTCAAAATGCATTTGACTCAAGATAGTTAAAGCATGCATGTTATAATCGCTCAGCTATCACATGCAATAGACATATAGCCCTGCAAAGCCAACCTACCTGCCGACATCTGCGGAGCCTTTACTGATTAGTAACATTAATCAGAGAGGCATTAGTGATGGCAACAGAAGATTCACACAATCTGGTCTGCTGGCCATGGACCACAGATATAGCCGCTGGACCAGTGTCCTGTAAATCTTTTTTGCTTAAATCTAGCACTGACTTGAAAAATCTTGACGCCATATCTTATCTTTTTATCATACACTGATGGATGGAGCCAAAAACAATGGTAGACTTGCTGATAACTGGGAGTACGGCCACTGTGACCACTAGGAATCCAAAGATCGGGGCTCTGCAGTCATGCCTTCATTGGAGAAGAAGTGTGAATGCTCGACCACAGCACTAGTCATTGTCTATAGGACTGATGGAAAAAGTGAAGTATAGGGTTCAGGTTTCTTCAGCAGTTCCACAGACAATGAATGAAGTAGAGGTCGAACATGAGCTCTGATCCATTCAAGACAAGAAATCAGGATTACTGGGCATTCCAGCAGTGAGATCCATAGCGATCAGCAAAGCCTATAGATATGAGGTTACTTTTTTCGTGCCCTGTATCAGTGCTTTCAGCAGGACAAGTAAGAAAGGTTTTCACTAACAGCAAATTGAGAAATTAAAAGTAAAGTTCCTGAAAGTTTTGTTACCCAATCAATTTTTACAGAGCACACAAAAAATATACATATGATTTTACTAAATATTATGAAGTGTGCTATATAATTTCCAGTAACTGACCTATCCGTATAGTGTGCATGTTAATGGACAGTCATGTACGATTTGTCCGCAGGCGGCTACTCACCGACATCGCTCCGTGGTCATTGCTGTTATTCTGAAGGGAAAGCAGCAGAGCAGTGAAAGCACAAAAAAGGGTAGAAATGTAAGAAAGAAGTGTTAGAAGATGAGAGAAAAGGCAGAAAGGCAATGAAGCAGGTTATTCATCAGTATTATCACACGCCACAGGCAGCTCGGAGCTCACAGGTATGGCAGAGCTGATTTCACCAAGGTAGTAATAATGAGCCCTCCACTACACCTGTATCTACTGTCACTAGTGTGGATAGTATATTGCTTAATAATTTTACTGTGTGTCATAGTGGAATAAATATATAAGACAGTGTAAAACAATTGGTTAGTAAGCACGTATGGAGAAATATGAAAATTAAAAGTTATAAGCGATCCACTGATCAGTGGGCATCTTATTGCTGGGATCCCAAAATCCCAAAAAAAGGTGCTCTGAAATGCCAAGCTGGCATTTGTGCAACTTTTCCATACGTTGTCTATAGCAGAGGTCCCCAACTCCAGGCCTTAAGGCACACCAACAGTGCAGGTTTTCAGGATCTCCTTAGTATTGCACAGGGGTTGGAATCATTACCTGTACAGATGATCACATTAGCACCTGTGCAATACTAAGGAAATCCTGAAAACCTGCACTGTTGGCGGGCCTTGAGGCCTGGAGTTGGGGACCTCTGGTCTATAGGACTGTACCATACAATGTCCATAAGAATATTCCATTCATTGTCCATTCAATTATTCCATACATTGTCTATAGGACTTCTCCATACATTGTCTATAGGAATACTCCATACCTTGTCCATAGCGCTGTGTCATACATTGCCTATAGAACTGTTCCATACATTGACTATTCAACTGTTTGAGATAGAGTACATCACTCAGCTTTTTCTGGGACATTTTAGAGCCCTGATACAGGACTTAGCAAAGTATGAATTACCAAAACATAAAATTATTTAAGGGTAAGCTACCAGCAGTAATTGACCAAATGTTTAAGTAAGGTTTTTCTGTTAAATGTGCTTATATAGGTACAGTTGTGGCCTGAAGTATTGACACCCCTGCCATTCTGTCAGATAATGCTCAGTTTCTTCCTGAAAATGATTGCAATCACAAATTCTTTGGTATTATTATCTTCATTTAATTTGTCTTCAATGAAAAAACACAAAAAGAATTGTCCTAAAGCCAAATTGGATCTAATTCCACACCAAACATAAAAAAGGGGGTGGACAAAAGTATTGGCACTGTTAGAAAAATCATGTGATGCTTCTCTAATTTGTGTAATTAATAGCACCTGTAACTTACCTGTGGCACCTAACAGGTGTTGGCAATAACTAAATCACACTTGCAGCCAGTTGACATGGATTAAAGTTGACTCAACGTCTGTCCTGTGTTCTTGTGTGTACCACATTGAGCATGGAGAAAAGAAAGAAGACCAAAGAACTGTCTGAGGACTTGAGAAACCAAATTGTGAGGAAGCATGAGCAATCTCAAGGCTACAAGTCCATCTCCAAAGACCTGAATGTTCCTGTGTCTACCGTGCGCAGTGTCATCAAGAAGTTCAAAGCCCATGGCACTGTGGCTAACCTCCCTAGATGTGGACGGAAAAGAAAAATTGACAAGAGATTTGAACGCAAGATTGTGCGGATGGTGGATAAAGAACCTTGACTAACATCCAAACAAATTCAAGCTGCCCTGCAGTCCAAGGGTACAACAGTGTCAATCCGTACTATCTGTCGGTGTCTGAATGAAAAAGGACTGTATGGTAGGAGAGCCAGGAAGACTCCACTTCTTACCCCGAGACATAAAAAAGCCAGGCTGGAGTTTGCCAAAACTTACCTGAGAAAGCCTAAAACGTTTTTGAAAAATGTTCTCTGGTCAGATGAGACAAAAGTAGAGCTTTTTGGGCAAAGGCATCAACATAGAGTTTACAGGAGAAATAAAGAGGCATTCAAAGAAAAGAACACGGTCCCTACAGTCAAACATGGCGGAGGTTCCCTGATGTTTTGGGGTTGCTTTGCTGCCTCTGGCACTGGACTGCTTGACCGTGTGCATGGCATTATGAAGTCTGAAGACTATCAACAAATTTTGCAGCATAATGTAGGGCCCATTGTGAGAAAGCTGGGTCTCCCTCAGAGGTCATGGGTCTTCTAGCAGGACAATGACCCAAAACACACTTCAAAAAGCACTAGAAAATGGTGTGAGAGAAAGCACTGGAGACTTCTAAGGTGGCCAGCAATGAGTCCAGACCTGAATCCCATAGAACACCTGTGGAAAGATCTAAAAATGGCAGTTTGGAGAAGGCACCCTTCAAATATCAGGGACCTGGAGCAATTTGCCAAAGAAGCATGGTCTAAAATTCCAGCAGAGCATTGTAAGAAACTCATTGATGGTTACCGTAAGCGGTTGATCGCAGTTATTTTGGCTTGCAACCAAGTATTAGGCTGAGGGTGCCAATACTTTTGTCTGGCCCATTTTTGGAGTTTTTTGTGAAATGATCAATGTTTTGCTTTTTCTTGCTTCATTCTTTTTTGTGTTTTTTCATTGAAGACAAATTAAATGAAGATAATAATACCAAAGAATTTGTGATTGCAATCATTTTCAGGAAGAAACTGAGTATTATCTGACAGAATTGCAGGGGTGTCAATACTTTTGGCCACAACTGTATATATATATATATATGTATATACACACACACACTTGAAAAAAAGAAGAAGACACACTGGAATTTCCAACATGGCCGGGGCCACTTGGGCTTTTTGTACGCTTCACATTCTACTTGCCACAATCCACAAACCCCCAAACCCATCTTTTATATTGAATGGTCTAATAAGAGAGAGCGATGGTAACTGTGAAAAGAAGGCAGAGCTATGACATCGTCTATTGTGTTTGGTGGATCTTGTGTTATCAGCTGTGTACAGAGGCATTACTGATCATTGTATTTCTGCCTCTAATGATAATGAACCTTCTGAAAACTCTTCCTTAAAGGACAGGAATTAGGTTTCCAAAAAAAGCCCAAACAGCCAGTGCAAGATCACTAGTCTTTGTTTTAATATAACAAAAAAAGCCATATTTTTAATTAATGTAAGACAAAAACTTGATGCAAACAATAGGTCATTTTCTGATGATACTTTCCCCTTTAACTCATACATTAAATGTTATAAAAAAAAAAAATCTAAATAATATGAAAACTGTAAAATTGCTGCTTTCAGTCCCTGGACCTCCCCCAAACCATGAGCAAAAATAAGTCATCAATATATCTTAAGTACCCCGAAATGGAATTAATAGAAACATTATCTTGTTGAGCCAAGACGAAAAAAAAAAAAAAAAAAAGTGACAGGTCTCAGAAAAAAAGACACAAACCAAATATTGCTTATTAAGACATTTCTCTTATTTTTTTTAGCTCTAAAAGTAAAACATAGATTGGCATCACCATAATTGACCTGAAGAATCACACCGCCGGGTCATTTTTACAGTACAATGAAAGCCTTATAATAAAACAAGTCCTCATACGGCTATAATACAAAAAAAGTTATGGTTCTTGGCAAAACATGAAGAAATTAAAAGCACAAAAACTAAATTTGGCTGTGGCACAAGGGAGTTAAGGGGCACAACAATCTACAATAATTGGGCAAGTTTTTTGAGGACAAAATTATTTACGGTACATGATTTTTCATAAAACATTGGTGCAACGCTACATTAGAGAAAATCACATCTCCTAGACAATGACGCCCGAGGTGTGTAAGGTGTGCTATGGGGTCTGTGGCTCCATCAGATTTACCAAGTTTTCACCGATTCATCCCTCTGTAACGAACTTGTATTACAACTTCTTAAATTTTACTTTGCACTTGTCTTTTCAGAATGAATGTCAGACGTTAATGAGAATTCATGAGGCTGCGGACAATGATTAAACTATAATGCGGGAAGGTGTGCGCTTGGTATTTGACTTCCGCATGGTATTAATGATGACTTGATTAACTGATGAAGGTGGACGCACCGCTGAAACATGTTGTGATGATGATTGAAAGAAGAATTTCTTTATAAGAAGCTGCTGCTCTGATCTACTTTTTCCTTGCACCCGATACTATTGCTTGTTTAAACGCCTATCTTATTCCTTTCCCTCTCTGAGGGCTGAGCAGATGGAGCTGCATGGGAGCAGTAGTGATTCCTAACTTATAGGACCTGGGGCTTGAGGTCCTACAGAGACATGATTGCCCACGGGACTAGCCGACTGCTGAACCCGGAAGACGCTGATTGCTTGGTGCGCGTATCACGAAAGGTGCTTATCCATGGTTGTGCAGGGATTGAACAGCCCACCTAGATTAGTGTGCAATTTAGCTGCCGATTTCCTCCAGTTGACCACCAGGTATCATTTTAAGAGTGCCCCTCTTTCTGTTTCTTTTGTTTTGAGGTGTGTGTCCGATGCAGTCTGTGGCTCCACTAGATTTACCAAAATTTTTACCAATTCGTTTCTTCTCTAATGAACTTGTATTACACCAAGCAACTTCTTAAATTTTACTTTGCATTTGTCTTAAGAAAATGAATTCAGACATTAATGTGAATTCATAAGGCTGCGGACAATGAGTACAGTATAATGCGGGAACGTGCGATCTCGGTATTTGACTTCCGCGCGGTATTGAGGATGACTTCTGTAAGCGGACAAGCTTTATGCATTCATGCTCTAGTAGAGGTTAATTGTAGATATAGGCATTAGTGTACATTTTTGTGCCTGCTTGTACAATACCTGGAAAGATTACTGAAAACTAAACTAATGAGCCATAATCTTTAGCTCAATGTACCAAATATGTTTTATACCCGGGAATGTGCCGTCACTCTGCGGATTACTATTCAGAATTAGAGGTAGTCAAAGAGGATAAATACTAATTATCCCGAGTTTATGAAGTCGGACGATGATTGAGGCACTTGACAGAGAACGTTCCTAACCACTGGGGAGCAACGAAACCAAAGCCAGGGGAAAACAATGATAACATTCACATGTAAGTGTTCATTCAACTGGAAAAATACATTATTGAATACAAGATGGATGGATGGATGAAAAGGTAGATAGACAGGCATATAGATATACACTGTGTGCAGAATTATTAGGCAAATGAGTATTTTGACCACATGATACTTTTTATACATGTTGTCCTTCTCCAAGCTGTATAGGCTTAAGAGACAAATACCAATTAAGTAAATCAGGTGATGTGCCTCTCTGTAATGAGGAGGGGTGTGATGTAATGACATCAACACCCTATATAAGGTGTGCTTAATTATTAGACAAATGCCTTTCCTTTGGCAAAATGGGTCAGAAGAGAGATTTGACGGGCTCTGAAAAGTCCAAAATTGTGAGATGTCTTGCAGAGGGATGCAGCAGTCTTGAAATTGCCAAACTTTTGAAGCGTGATCACCGAACAATCAAGCGTTTCATGGCAAATAGCCAACAGGGTTGCAAGAAGCGTGTTGGGCAAAAAAGGCGCAAAATAACTGAGCGATGAATTGAGGAAAATCAAGTGTGAAGCTGCCAAGATGCCATTTGCCACCAGTTTTGCCATATGTCAGACCTGCAACGTTAGTGGAGTATCAAAAAGTACAAGGTGTGCTATACTCAGGGACATGGCCAAGGTAAGGCAGGCTGAAAAACGACCACCTTTGAACAAGAAACATAAGATAAAACGTCAAGATTGGGCCAAGAAATATCTTAAGACTGATTTTTCAAAGGTTTTATGGACAGATGAAATGAGAGTGACTCTTGATGGGCCAGATGGATGGGCCAGAGGCTGGATCAGTAAAGGGCAGACAGCTCCAATTTGACTCAGCTGCCAGCAAGGTGGAGGTGGGGTACAGGTATGGGCTGGTATCATCAAAGATGAACTTATGGGACCTTTTCGGGTTGAGGATGGAGTGAAGCTCAACTCCCAGACCTACTGCCAGTTTCTGGAAGACAACTTCTTCAAGCAGTGGTACAGGAAGAAGTCGGTATCGTTCAAGAAAAGCATGATTTTCACGCAGGACAATGCTCCATCACATGCATCCAACTACTCCACAGCGTGGCTGGCCAGTAGAGGTCTAAAAGGAAAAAAAAATAATGACATGGCCCCCTTGTTCACCTGATCTGAACTCCATAGAGAACCTGTGGTCCCTCCTAAAATGTGAGATCTACAGGGAGGGAAAACAGTACACCTCTGGGAACAGTGTCTGGGAGGCTAAGGTGGCTGCTGCACGCAATGTTGATCGTAAATAGATCAAGAAACTGACAGAATCTATGGATGGAAGGCTGTTGAGAGTCATCATAAAGAAAGGTGGTTATATTGGTCACTAATTTTTTTGTGTTTTGTTTTTGCATGTCAGAAATGTTTATTTCTAAATTTTGTGCAGTTATATTGGTTTACCTGGTGAAAATAAACAAGTGAGATGGGAATATATTTGGTTTTTATTAAGTTGCCTAATAATTCTGCACAGTAATAGTTACCTGCACAAACAGATATAAGATAGCCAAATCTAATAGAAACCCACTCCAACTTCCAAAAATATTAAGCTTTGATATTTGAGTCTTTTGGGTTGATGGAGAACATAGTTGTTGATCAATAATAAAAATAATCCTCTACAATACAACTTGCCTAATAATTCTGCACACAGTGTATAGTGTGAGAGATAGATAATAGAACAAAGTTTTGTAAGACACTTACCCAGAAGGCATGTTGGTTGTCCATAGCTGCTGGACCGGAGGCCTGTAAACTCCTCCTATCTGCTGGAATCACCAGCATTTCTACTTGTTAATAGGCCTAGTGCAATTTGGTTTGGGGTCCAACCTTTTGGGCCATGACCGATGTGAATGACAAAGGGGCCACACACCACTACATCCCCATTCACTTTTACCTTGCACAGTGGTGCCCCAGCTATTATCAGTAGAGATGAGCGGACGCTTGGATGTTTCGGTTCTGCTAAAGTTCAGCCGGACTTTACATAAAAAGTTCTGTTCTGGACCCATACCTGACCCCAACCACATTGGAAGTCATTGTTTGGGCAGTTCAGCTATCCGCCACATAAAGCCAGTCATAAACGAAGAACCCTCTGCATTTGTGATTCATCACAGGGAAATGTGTTGAAATAAGTGTTTTTCCAATTGTTTCATGTTCCACGGATATGGAAAGGGAGGGTGTGGTTTTATCATTGTCTTTTTTTTTGTACACACTATATTCGATAAAGCTGACTTTACCCCAATGCGGCCATTCAAACAGTGCTAGTGGCTCGCACTAGGCCATGCACCGAGTGTACCCGAGCGATGCCGACACCAGTGGTTGGCGTACATAAAGAACCTGAAATCAGTTTATCCTTATTTGCAAATACTGTCTTCGGTACAAATACTGAACTTTAAAGTTTGGTTCGCTCATCCCTAATCATCAAAAGCACACAGATCAGCAGCACAAAGACCAGTGATAGATGGATGGCAGTTCTCTTCACAGTCAGGTGGCCTGGAGCTTAGTTAAGCAGGAATGAAGACTCAGTGATGTCCAAGTTATAAGGCACCTTCATTCTCAGGATTGCTAGGAGTCCTAGAGATCCAAAGAGGAAATGGAAGAAAAGAGTCTGGTGGGAAACACAATGCTGAGTATGGAGGAGCAGGAGAAGCGTAGATCCATAGGTGAGTATCAATTTATTTTATTTTTCCACCACCTTATGGCCAATAATGAGAAGCTGCAATGTAAAGGCAAACCTGTCACCAGGTCAAAGTGTGGTGCTGTACTATTATTTTATTCCTACTGCTCTGCTGAGTTTTATTTTTTATTTTAAATTTATCATGCAGTTCCAGAGCTATTGGTCTTTATATTTGAGGCCATTTTTTGTTGTCCTAATCAAGCAGCTGGCACTGACAGGGTAATAATGCAGAGCAGCATAAAGAAACGTCCCTAGAAAATCCTGTTTGACACGACCCAGAGTTAAAGAACATAAAATTAGCAGTAAGGCTGGTTTCACACTTGCGCTCCCTGCCGCAGCGTATTTCAGCGGGCAAGCACAAACACCGCGCGTCCCTATGTTTAAACATGGGGACGGAAGTGCCTGCGCTCGGGTGCAGATGGCCGTGCGCACCCATTGGTGGCAATATGTGATTTGTGCGCATGCGGATGCTTGCGCACAAATCACACAGTCTTGTCTGCACCAGGAAAGCATCACGCATGCGCACAAATCACATATTGCCGGCAATGGGTGCGCACAGCCATCTGCACCCGAGCGCAGGCACTTGCGTCCCCATGTCAAACATAGGGTACCTTTATACGCGGCTACATTTCTAGGGTGGCTACAGGTAACTTACTGGTTGCAGTGAAATCATGGAGACAAGGTTCTATCTTGTTGCTGTGTACAAATGGAATAATCTCTCCATGATTTCACTGCAGCCAGTAAGTTACCTGTAGCCACCCTAGAAATGTAGCCGCGTGTAAAGGTACCCATAGGGATGCGCGGTGCTTGTGCTCAGCAATATGCTGCGGCGGGGAGCGCAAGTGTGAAACCACCCTAAGCATAAGGGCCCATATCTCTTAAAACTCAGATCTGAACCCATGATCAGCGTTTGGTGAGTTTTTGATTTTGATTTTAGTTTTTGATTTTTTTCATCCATTTCTGCACTTATCTTGTCAGTAAGGTTTCTGGAGTTTCTTTCATTGCGTTTCTCATGCTGCTTTGTTTTTTTCTCTCTTCTTGTATGTCAGGTTTTAAATAAAGCTGTTTTGTTTTTGAAACTCCCTGGTATGTGGCTTTGACAAAACTTTAATGGCATTCTTAGGTGCGGACTGCATGCAAATTTTATGCGTTTCTGCAGTGGAAATTCACTAAAAATCCATGTGTTTTTACCTGTGCATTTTCGACATCTAATGTGAGTCTACGGGGAAAATCTGCACAGAAAACTCAGCGTAGGCACAAGAGACATGAACAAGCCGCGGATATGAAACTCGCATCGCAGGTCAGTTTACACTGAGTAATAAAGGAGCGTGGTGGGCAGGAGATTTCTATAAATCCATCCACTGTGCTGGAGCTGTAAGACGTTGCGTTTTTGAAGCAGTGAAAACAGAGAGTGAAAAACTCACCAAAAAATCATTGTGAGAATGTAGTCCAATGCGGATTTAAAGAAAACATAGAATGTAATACTTGGGGGGCTGTGAGAGTAAAATAAGAACATAACTGTCCACTTCTGACCTGGCGACAGGTCACCTAGAAGGAATTATCCACTTTTTTGTTTCTCCATCCCTCGCTAACATATCACCGGCTGCAAATTTAAAGTAAACCTGTTATTTCCTATTTTGTTTTGAAAACCGCCCCAATGTTATGTAGATCATGCACTGTGGATCACTAACCTGATTGTATTTATCATAAAATGCACTTTACTTAGCTTTTTGCATATTGTATACCTCAACAGTCATTGGTGTGGATACTTCAGCTGGCAATCAGTCACATCAATCCACTTCGGTCATGCAGTTTTTTAAACCTAGTAATGACCCCCCCTGATGTGTAATATATTGACATCGATCACTGAAGGTTTCTGCTGGTGCTTAAGGACCTGTGCTGATGTTACGACCATGTGACTATAATATGCGGAGCTAAACAGGCCTCAAATCAAAGACCCTTCGGGCTTAGGTACGCCTATAATGGTCACATGGTGGTGACATCACCACAGACAGGTCCTTCCACATCATGTGTATTTCTGCACTTAATGATGTGATATATTACAGTGCAGGGAGCGTGACTATGTTATAATGACTGCATGACTGTAGTGTATTGATGTGACTGTTACCAGCTGAAACACCATCCCGATGACTGAACGTGAAGGTACATAATGCAAATATCTAAGCATATAAAGCCTTTTTAATGATAAATACATGGATTTTTTTTTTTTTTAAACCAGGTTAGTAATGCACAGTGCATCATCTAAATAACACTGGGGGTGGGTTAAAAACAAAAAAGGACATGACAGGTTCTCTTTAATGTTCACATATATTCTAGATTTATAGCAATAGTGTCAGCATGGATGACTGAGTGGCACTGGATGTAAATGAGGACACAATGTGGTGATGGATTATTGACCAGAGGGAAGGCTTTGCTTTGGTTTGGCTGAGGACCCGTGACATGATCTCTGCCCGGGGCTCATTGACAATTTGCATCCCCTACCAATGACCTGAGATACAAATTCACAGGACCCGGTAGCCTACATGGAGTAGAAAAATAGAAAATAAAAAGTATATATATATTTTGAACTAAAGACTGGACCTGGTGATTATATGCTCCAAATTTAGAAGGGGAAATGTTCTCATGTGACCTGCCATTTTTGAATTCCATGGCCCGATGATTTGTGTTGGCAGCACCATGCACTAATAATGTATAAAATGTTCCACCTAGTAACCCATTGGGAGTCTGATCTGACAGCGCTGCCACCCACAGTCCCCAACTAAACTTCCATTCAGCCTTCCAGCTACTGACACGATCTGAATATGTTTGTGGAGATCATAGCTATGTTCTGGCTGATTGCGCCCACTCACATATGCTCCCATGGAGAGCTGTCATTGGCACTGGCAGGGTGTAAAAAGACCGCACTGCACTTTGCTGGCTCTTCTGTTAGAGGTTGTAGTAAATTAACTTGTTAAAGATGATTCTTAACATTTTTGGAGTAGAATGTTTAAATGATGTAGATTGAATCTTCCACAAAATGTATTAAGTGGAGAATAAAAGGATAATACTAGGATGGAGACATCTTAGGCTGGATTCACATCACGGTTTTTGCCATCCCGTTGTGCCCATTTTGAAAAGGACAGAACAGGATTGTTTTTAGCCTCCCATGCATCCCTATGGTGACGGACTGGTCATAAATGGCCACCCGGTTTGTGAATTCAGTCCCGGATTTGTTTCTATCAGGTTTTTTCCTTGCCCCAAAATCGGACACTGCTCCGATTTTGGGCTTCGGTGAAAGAAACATACCAAACCGGACATAAAGAGATTGGGGCGATCTGGCACCTATAACATGGGAGTCTATGGGTGCCGGATCCTGGAAAAAACAGGATAGTTTCCTGGATCCGGTTTTAGTGTACTGAGCATGCTGAGCATACTCAGTACACATTCACTGCTCTGTTCCTGTGTGTGTAATTTCACTTTAGCAGTGTATCTACATACACTACTAAAGTGAAATGAAAGAAAACAATAATTAAAAATAAAAAAAAATGCTCACCTCCGACAAGTGTCCTGCGATGCGAGGCGTCCACTTCCGATGGCTGCAGGAGATTAATCAGCTGACCGGGTGGGGCGGCAACCCGATCAGCTGATGACACGCACGCCGATCGGTTTTGGTGTGCGATTTAAACCGCCCAGCTGATGCGGTCATGTGACACATCAGCTGATCGATTGCTGCCCCGCCCGGTCAACTGATTAAGGTCCTGCAGCCATCGGAAGTGGACGTCTCCACCACGGGACACTCGGCGGAGAGGTGAGCTTTTTTTTTTTCCATTTGTAATCATTGGTTTCTTTATTAAATTTTTGCAATGTATGTAGTGTGAGACAGTGACCGGGGTGATCTGTGACAGCCGGTATGTTTCTCCCAGGTTGTTCTCCCTCCACGTATAGGAAGCACTCCACTCCGGGTTCTTGGAGGATTCCCCAGAGGTAGGCACAGGTTAAAAGCTAGGCTGGAATTCAGGGTGTGGTTCTCTGTGTGGAGCTTCGGTCTGCGGGAAGACAGATGAGGCAAGTGAGTGGCCAGGTTAAGAGTGTGAGAGGTTGTGTACTGATATAACACGGCCTAGCCCGGAGGGCTTGATCTCAGTGAGACCTGGACCGGAGAGAACCCGTGATAAGGGACAGTGTGCCAATCATTATGGTTGTATTAAGTGTACCCGGCTGCGTCCAGAACCCAGAGGTTTGTGCATAACCTGGACTGTATCAATAAACCCGTGTGCTGTGGAAACAGTTACCCGGGTCACTGCCTTTTGTATTGACAATCCCCGGGTCGCTACCTCACAGTAGATACATTGCGAAAGTGAAAGTAACAGCCACAAAACCGCTTACCTGGCTTGGCAGGCTCAGCTCCTCCCTGCTCTTTCTGTGTCCGGATCCCTCAAAATCCTGGATCCGGACACAGAAATGGCATCTGGAGTTACATCCATTTTTGTCTGTGTGGTCCTGCAAAAAACAGGATCTCCACAGACAGGAACAAAACCGTGGTGTGAACTCAGCTTTACATGTACATCGGGAGAGACTTGTCAGTCATGGGTAGCGGGGCATGAAAAAGCCACTCAGAACCTGCCTCTTGGACTAGCCACATCGCCCCCAGCCTGTCATTATGAGCATGTTTTATCTAAAAAGCAGCAGTATTTCAGAGAAAAACATAAATGATTGCAATAATGGAGACATTCTCATGGTTCAGACAGCCAGAATCAACTTTCAGGTTACCTTTAAAATTATGCCTAAAAGCGGGTATTTTAGAAATATATTGAAAATCCCACACTAGAAAACTTTAAAAAAATGACTATTCCTTTGAAGAAGAAAAAAAAGTTCACTGATCAGGGCAAAGACTCTACGTAAACAGTGCAGCAATGACCGTGTGCTGTCATATACAATATACAGCAAAGACCCTAAATAAAAAAGAGGGTAAGGTTTTTTTTGTGTTTAGTTTTATTTAATGGTGAATTCCCCAGGATCCTGATAGGCCTCCTTAAGGGAGTATTCCCAATTTTGTAAGTTCTTGCCTATCCATGGGATCAGAGAGAACTTCCCGATCAATGGGGGTCTGACTTCTGGACCTTGAAGATCCACAGAACCAGGACTCTGAAGGGCTCCATGTGAAAAAAGTCATGCTTGGTCATACGTACTGCCACTTCATTCATTCTTAATGGGACTGCTGGACATAGCCGAGCACTGCACTGTGCTGGACTTCCATAAGAATGAATGGAGCGACAGTGCGCATGATCGACCACCATTCAATTCACACCGTTCCAGGGATCAGTAAAGGTTGGACGCCCAACAATCGGGAAGTTATTCTGTATTCAATGAATAGGGGATAACTTTCAAACTTGACGATACCTTTAAGTTTTTTTCAAGCTAGTAACACACATCAATATTATATTGGCTGGATTAGAACTAGTGGAATTGACCAATTATGTATTGGAGTGTCCTGACATTTTCCTCTGACAGCAGATGTCGAGAGAAAAAAAGGATTAAGCTGTTGGATTTCAACATGCACAATCTTATTGTCTTCAAGGAAGACAAGCCTCCACCAGAGGTGTCTGCCATTAGCTAGTTCCCCTCTCCACATTTAGTGGAGCCGGACATGCATGTGTATTGGGGATAGTCAGAAGGGATAGCTTTGGGTTGGCCGCTATCAAAAGTGTATGGCTAGTTTTACACATGAAGGAGACGTTAGGGTGCTTTCGCACTGGCGGTTTTGAAAAAATGCGGCAGATCCGGTCAAAAAAACGCATCTTCCGCATTTTCCGCATAACGGTTGCACTTGCGGCAGTTGCAGCAGGCCCCATGCATTGTCTATGGGGCTTGCGGTAAGTGTGCAGCAGATGTGGCAAGTGCGGTTTCAGCAGTTGCGGCACATGCAGCCGCAAAAAAAAACACCAGTGTGAAAGCACCCTTAGCCAAGTAAAGCAAGAGTGATAAGTGGCTGACAGACACCAGTGACGTGGCTTACATCCTGAGGACGTCCTGACATTCCTCATTGACATTATCAGTGCTTCTTATGAAGTTAAAAAAAAATTCTAAAGTTGATTAGTGGGCACTTGGTACATACAAATCCTATAATACCCCTGTTTGAATCTTACACAATTATGTTACATACAAACAATCATCGCATACTGAAATGTGCAAGTAAAAAGTTGTCACAATTACGTGTGCCGCCATTCATTCACAGAAAAGTTTGCAAATTCTAAATTTGATAAACTTACAGGCAAGTTAGTAAAAACTTGAAATGTGCTTCGTAAAAAATTAATGAGGTCCATTAGGTACCCGCTGGCTCTCCCATCCGGCTCAGACATTGTCCAGTTGTAGTCCGCCAGCTGAACAAATTCATCAATTTTCAGGTTGAGTTTGGTGTAGATCTCCTCCTCGGCTGCATGCCTGGCATCCTGAACAAAACAGTACACGGGTGAGGTTGTTGCCCGTTATAATAAATCACGTCTGATATTCTGTTATTCTCCGGAGCCTCCTCAACATGACAAATAGACATTTGCTTTTAAATTCAGACCTACAATCGTGTAACTCATTAGTGATGCCTGGAGGACAATTAATCAAAGTGTCACCGTTCCAGCAGTAACTCACTTACAGCCCAGTCTTCTGCCCATCCTCTAGTGGTGAGCAAAACGCCCAAATTAGCCAGCGGGATATACATCATTTTTAAAAGCTTATTAATCAGCAAAGAAATGTTCAGGAGAATAAATTTTCTGCATGCAGGTGAAATTTTCTGGAGGTCGGATGAGTTTCATGTGGCTATGTTCACACGTCCATTCATTAAGAACGTGTTTACCCATAGCTGCACATGAAAACAGATGGAATACTTACATTGTAATATTTAATGAGGAGCTGTCACATGACATAAGTATATTATACATATATATATATATTATATATATATATATATATATATATACATACTAGCTGGGTGCCCGATGCACATGCATCGGGATTCTAGCAGAGCGAGTCTCTGACTCGCAATGGCCGCTTCGCGGCCAATGCTTCGCGCTGCTAAGGCGACTCGCCATGCCCGCTGCGCGGGCATAGCGAGTCGCCTTAGAACTGCTCGCAATGGCCGCTGCGCGGCCAATGCTTCGGGCGTATCCACATGACCACGCTGACTCGCAGCGTGAGCGGACTCAAAAGGGGCAAAAAACCCATTCGTGATTAGATAATAGATATATATATATATATATATATATATATATAGTCATTGTGTGATGCTGGCACCCTTAATATTGTTCAAGATGATGGACATATAATGAAAATAATAATTATTGGACATTTTCACTTAAAACCCCAAAAAAGGTCTAGGCAAGATTGTTGGCACCTTTTCAAAATCATGAGTGAACGACTTTGTTTCAGGCATGTGATGCTTGTTCACACTCACCTGTGGCAAGTAACAGATGTGGGCAATATAACAATCACACCTTAAACCAGATAAAAAATGGGGGAAAGTTGACTCAATCTTTGCTTTGTGTGTCTGTGTGTGAAACACTAAACATGGAGATCGGAAAGAGGAGAAGAGAACTGTATGAGGACTTCAGAACCCAAATTGTTGAAAAATATCAACAATCTCAAGGTTACAAGTCCATCTCCAGAGATCTTAAAGGGAACTGCAGTGAGTGAAAACTTTTTAGTACAGTTCCTGCCCTCCTACATGATGAAGCAGAGCCGTACACTGCAGTTCTAGGATATATAGATCTCTTATAAATCAATAAAATCATACCTGCTCCTTTGCTCTAGCTCCCACCTCAGGGAACTAAAATCTCAGCCTGTCTGCTTCATCTAGAAGCAAAGAAGAGGAGGTGTGTCGGGGGCGTGGATGCTGTGAGCTGCAGGATCAGCCTACACTCACACCCCCTCACAATTCTGTATGGGAAGAGGGCTTGGCAGGGGGTGTGACTGCCAGCCCCATGTTCACACACATACAATCCAGCCCCTGATATATCATTCTATGTGACAGGGGTTCCAGGATTCAAATAGCAATCATGTCACCAAGCAGATACAGATACATGCTGTGATCCTCTGCTGTATGATGATGCATAATGTGTACTGTTAATGTGAGGAAATAAGAGCAGAGGAAAATCATTACATTGATCAATTCATCTCTGCATGGTCTCTCCTTTCCCATAAGAACATGGTAGTTTCCTGTCCCTGCATCTTTCAATGGATCATCATCATCATCACTCCTCAGTGACAGGCACAGCAAGGCATCCAAAGTCTGCAGCATCTGTTAGACATGGTATAAACCCCAAAGTTTCAGTATTCCTTTATCTGTTCCTTATACTGTGCACAAACACATATGGGCTTAAAAATATCTTTCCATTATCTATCACGTCTATTTCTTTATCATCTATAAATCTGTCTATCATATATGTTATGTATTCATCCATCCACCCATAAATTATCTATATATATATATATATTATATATATATATCATGTATCTATCTATCTATCTATCTTTTCTCTGTATTCATTCTATACTATTTTATTTTATATCTATTCGAGTTATATCTTTTTATCTATCCAATTATCTATCTATCGATCACAGTGTGTATTTGTATATGCTTGGTGACATGATTGCTATTTGAAGCCTGGACCCCCGTCACATAGAATGGTATATTAGGGGCTGGATTGTATGTGTGAGCATGAGGCCAGCGGTCACGCCCCCTGCCATGCCCCCTCCCCATACAGAAGTGTGAGGGGGTGTGAATTTAGGATGATCCTGCAGCTCCCAGCATCCACACCCCTGACACACCTCCTCTACTTTGCTTCTAGATGAAGCAGATAGGCTGAGATTTCAGTTCCCTGAGGTGGGGGGTAGAGCAAAGGAGCAGGTGTGATTTTATTGATTTATAAGAGATCTTTAGATCCTAAAACTGCAGTGTGCGGCTCTGCTTCATCATGTAGGGGGGCAGGAACTGTTTTTTGCACGTAAAATTCCAAAAGGTCAGTATATCATGGTCTTTAGGCAATGCATTTCGGATACTGAGTAGCCTTAAGGTACCGTTACACACAGAGATATATTGCTTGCAACTCACTGGTTTCAGTGAAATCATGGACACATCGTTACACTTGTACACGGCAACAAAATGTAACAATGTGTCCATGATTTCACTGCAACCAGTGAGTTGCAAGCAATTTATCTCAGTGTGTAACGGTACCTTTACTCATGATTAATGGAAATTGTATGAAGAACTCGGAGTGCCAAGTTCCTACACTCGCTGGATAATCATTTGATGTGTTTACATTTAAATATGGTGGAGGCCCAAACATCTTTTTGGGTGGTTTTGCTGCCTCTGGCACTGGGCGCCCTGTCCACTATAAAATAACGCGAGATTTCAAAAGCCGGCACTTTTGTGCCCGCGTTTGCATACGCTTCGAATCCCGTCACCCATATAACTCTATGGCAGCGTTAAACAGCGTTACACTATGGTAATGCTGTGTTAATGCTGCTCTATGCCGGATCCGTCCTAAACAAACGACGCAAATGTGGTCCTAGCCTTACTGAATCTTTGGTTCCCATATCTCGCCATTCCTGAGAAGTGGCCCCCCTCTTCACAACATGCAAATTTATTCTTTTTTTAGCCAACAGGGTGTTTTCCTCATGAAGACTCCTATAGAAAGAATGAGGAGGACGCCCACTTGGTATAAAAAAAAAAGACTAGATATACAGTACAGACCAAAAGTTTGGACACACATTCTCATTCAAAGAGTTTTCTTTATTTTCATGACTATGAAAATTGTACATTCACATTGAAGGCATCAAAACTTTAAATTAACACATGTGGAATTAAATACCTAACAAAAACGTGTGAAACAACTGAAAATATGTCTTATATTCTAGGTTCTTCAAAGTAGCAACCTTTTGCTTTGATTACTGCTTTGCACACTGTTGGCATTCTCTTGATGAGCTTCAAGAGGTAGTCACCGGAAATGGTCTTCCAAGAGCCTTGAAGGAGTTCCTAGAGAGGCTTACCACTTGTTGGCCCTTTTGCCTTCACTTTGCGGTCCAGCTCACTCCAAACCATCTCGACTGGGTTCAGGTCTGGTGACTGTGGAGGCCAGGTCATCTGGCGTAGCACCCCATCACTCTCATTCTTTGTCAGATAGCCCTTACACAGCCTGGATGTGTGTTTGGGGTCATTGTCCTGTTGAAAAATAAATGATGGTCCAACTAAACGCAAACCGGATGGAATAGCATGCCGCTGCAAGATGCTGTGGTAGCCATGCTGGTTCAGTATGCCTTCAATTTTGAATAAATCACCAACAGTGTCACCAGCAAAGCACCCCCACCTCATCAAACCTCCTCCTCCATGCTTCACTGTGGGAGCCAGGCATGTAGAGTCCATCCGTTCACCTTTTCTGTGTCGCACAAAGACACGATGGTTGGAACCAAAGATCTCAAATTTGGACTCATCGGACCAAAGCACAGATTTCCACTGGTCTCATGTCCATTCCTTGTGTTCTTTAGCCCAAACAAGTCTCTTCTGCAAATTTGCCTGTCCTTAGCAGTGGTTTCCTAGCAGCTATTTTACCATGAAGGCCTGCTGCACAACGTCTCCTCTTAACAGTTGTTGTAGAGATGTGTCTGCTGCATGAACTCTGTGTGGCATTGACCTGGTCTCTAATCTGAGCAGCTGTTAACTTGCGATTTCTGAGGCTGGTGACTTGGATGAACTTATCCTCCGCAGCAGAGGTGACTCTTGGTCTTCCTTTCCTGGGGCTGTCCTCATGTGAGCCAGTTTCTTTGTACCGCTTAATGGCTTTTGTAACTGCATTTGGGGACACTTTCAAAGTTTTCCCAATTTTTTGGACTGACTGACCTTCATTTCATAAAGTAATGATGGCCACTCATTTTTCTTTACTTAGCTGCTTTCTTTTTGCCATAATACAAATTCTAACAGTCTATTCAGTCGGACTATCAGCTGTGTATCCACCAGACTTCTGCACAACAAAACTGATGGTCCCAACCCCATTTAGAAGGCAAGAAATCCCACTTATTAAACCTGACAGGGCACACCTGTGAAGTGAAGACCATTTCCGGTGACTACCTCTTGAAGCTCATCAAGAGAATGCCAAGAGTGTGCAAAGCAGTAATCAAAGCAAAAAGGTCGCTAATTTGAAGAACCTAGAATATAAGACATATTTTCAGTTGTTTCACACTTTTTTGTTAAGTATATAATTCCACATGTGTTAATTCATAGTCTTGAAGCCTTCAGTGTGAATTTACAATTTTCATAGTCATGAAAATAAAGAAAACTCTTTGAATGAGAAGGTGTGTCCAAACATTTGGTCTGTACTGTATATAGGGAAGAGAGGACCATATCTCTGGAATGGAGAGGAGCAGGATAGAAAGAACGGTAACACTAGACTCTGGAGAACAGCACCATGTACACCAGGTTCAAAAAAATGACAAGTGACAGGTCCTGATTGTCTACCATCAAAATGTTAGTGTTAGCGTGCAAACACACTATGCGAGATGCATGTGAGATTCTTGAATGATTCACCCGGAACGCCCCCTGCCTCTCTGGATGGGAGTGCATCAGCTGCTTATGTCTCTATGGAGATCCACGCTCCTGTCTAGAGAGCCAGTGGCCATTCCAGTTGAGCCATGTGAGTATCTCGCATACATCTCGCATAGTGTGTCTCTGCCCTTAGCTTAAATTTGACTTGTAATCAATGACTTAATTATTCCCAACCATGGTTGAAAACTTGAATTTTTCTTTTTTTCGGGGCAAGTCATAACAAAAAACAGACAACAATTTTTTTAAATCTATAACTGATAATGATAATATTATATACAGTGCCTTGTGAAAGTATATGGCCCCCTTGAACTTTTCAACCTTTTGCCACATTTCATGCTTCAAACATAAAAAAAATGTTTGTGAAGAATCAACAACAAGTGGGACACAATTGTGAACTGGAACGAAATTTATTGGATATTTTAAACTTTATTAACATATAAAAAACTGAAAAGTGGGGTGTGTAATATTATTCAGCCCCTTTACTTTCAGTGCAGCAAACTCACTCTAGAAGTTCAGTGAGGATCTCTGAATAATCCAATGTTGTCCTAAATGCCTGGTAATGATATATAGAATCCACCTGTGTGTAATCAAGTCTCCGTATAAATGCACCTGCTCTGTGATAGTCTCAGGGTTCTGTTTTAAGTGCAGAGAGCATCATGAAGACCAAGGAACACACCAGGCAGGTCCGAGATACTGTTGTGGTGAAGTTCTAAACATTTCCAAGTTTTAAACATCTCAAGGAGCACTGTACAAGCAATCATACTGAAATGGAAGGAGTATCAGACCACTGCAAATCTACCAAGACCCGGCCATCCCTCTAAACTTTCATCTCGAACAAGGAGAAGACTGATCAAAGATGCAGCCAAAAGGCTCATGAACAGCTGAGGTGGGAGAGTCTGTCCATAGGACAACAATCAGTCGTACACTGCACAAATCTGGCCTTTATGGAAGAGTGGCAAGAAGAAAGCCATTTCTCAAAGATATCCGTAAAAAGACTTGTTTGAAGTTTGCCACAAGCTACCTGGGAGACACCAAACATGTGGAATAAGGTGCTCTGGTCAGATGATACCAAAATCTAACTTTTTGGCCACAATGCAAAACGATATGTTTGGTGTAAAAGCAACACAGCTCATCACCCTCAAAACCCTATCCCCACCATCAAACATGGTGGTGGCAGCATCATGGTTTGGGCCTGCTTTTCTTCAGCAGGAACAGGGAAGATGGCTAAAATTGATGGAAAGATGGACGGAGCCAAATACAGGACTATTCAGGAAGAAAACCTGTTTGAGTCTGCAAAAGACCTGAGACTGGGACGGAGATTTATCTCCCAACAAGACAATGATCCCAAACATAAAGCAAAATCTACAATGGAGTGGTTCAAAAATAAATCCAATCGAGAATCTGTGGAAAGAGCTGGAAACTGCTGTTCACAAATGCTCTCCATCCAGCCTCACTGAGCTCGAGCTGTTTTTCAAGGAAGAATGGCAAGAATTTCTGTCTCGATGTGCAAAACTGATAGAGACATACCCCAAGCGACTTGCAACTGTAATCATAGCAAAAGGTGGCGCTACAAAGTATTAATTCAAGGGGCCAAATAATATTGCACGCCCCACTTTTCAGTTTTTATTTGTTAAAAAAGTTTAAAATATCCGATAAATTTCGTTCCACTTCACGATTGTGTCCCACTTGTTGATTCTTCACAAAAAAGAAAAGTTCAAGGGGCCAAATACTTTCACAAGGCACTGTAAGTCTGTAGCTGAATGTCCTTCTATGACGTTATCACCAGGATTGATGTGTTGCCCTCTGGCCGGCGGGACCCGTCTCTAGGGGGCATGGAGATCGGGTCCAACCCGGTTGCCGACGTCCCCTGGTGCCCTGCTCTCATACTTACCCGGTCCGCACTCCCGCATTGCCCCTCCCTGCTGTAGTGGCTTACTGGCCTCTCTCTTCCATCTCCTCACTTCCAGGTAGCAGGAAGAACGAGCTTGGGGGGCGCGCGCGCCTCTGCTCGAAAATTTAAAGGCCAGTGTACCTTTTGGTTGAATTATCTCTCAGCCAATCACTGAGAGGCTGGGGCATACATAAGGACCTCACTTACCTTGTGAGGTGCCTGGGCAACTTCATTCCTTGCGTAGTAGCCAGCTACGGGTCTATAAGCAGCGCTTACATTTGGCTTGTAATTTTGATTTTCTAACGTGCCTTGTTTCTTGTTTTCAGTACTGGACTCCCTGTCTGCGTTACCCACCCGATTTTCCTGACGGCACCCGCTGATCCCTGACCGCTTCTCGGATCCCTCCAGCAGCACCGACCCCTCCTCTGGCTCTCCTCCGCCTGCCCCCTGGATTCCTTGTTCCCCGCTCTCTAATATATCTGGTTACCTAGGGTCGGACCTTCACGTTCACTGGTTCATTGGAGCCTCCTTGGCTTTACCGGATCAATCCCTATATAGGGGTTCGCCTTTCGGTGCTCCCTTGGGGAACTCCGATGCTCTGGCACAGAGGACTTCCCTAGGGGTCGTATTCCTGTCTAAGATTCAATAAACTGTACTCTTTCATATGATAACCTTGTCCGGCTAGTTTCTGGTATCAGCTTCCACGGTATCATTCGTGGTTAAGTAGGTTCACTAGCTAGTTCCGCCTGCAGTAGCGTGACATAATGTGATCGGTAACATTATGTAACCGGTAACATTATGATCACAAAAACTCACTGACTGTTTTTACGGACAGTAGGCACAAGTGCTCTGTTTTTTTGGAGACTGTCCATGAATTTATAAAACCTTACTGGCATTTTGGAAACTCTTCTGCTCATTGGGATTTTCATTTTTTTTGTTATTTAATGTGCGCTGTTGATATAAAAAAACGAGTTGTACTTTTGAATGACATCTATTAATATACCAGAACTGAAAAAAAAATCAATCTGGGAGTGGTGAAATTGTGGAACAAAACAGTTTAGTCATTTTTATCTTTTCTTGGTGGGGTGATATTTGCTATTTTTACAATGTAAAATTACCTTTTTTAAGCGGTGAAAAAGAAACAAAAATTTGTAAAAAAAATAAATAAATAAATAAATAAATAAAATTGGGCTTGGAACTGTGTGATGGCTTATTTTTATTGAGTGGCAAGGTCATGTTTCGTTGTATCATTCTGTGGTATAAGTGATGTTTTGATCACTTTTTATTGCATTTCTTGGGGCGACTAAGATGGCAAATATGGCTTTTTTTTTCTTTAGGCTGTTTATTGTACAAGTGAACATTATATTTTGATTGATGGGGCTTTTACAGACTTGGTAATATTAAATATGTTTCACGACTTAGGAAAAAACTAAAGAAACAATAAAAATTAAAATAATTGTTGTCGGGAGCACATATTCCCATACAAACAGAAGATGTACCACCGACAATATGATATTGTAGTCAAGTGATCCCATTAATAATAATCTTTCTCTCTATACAGTTTGAAAAAAAAAGCAATAAAAGAAGTGATGATCAAATTTGTCTATCGGTGATTATTTGCAAACGCAATGTTCCCGAGTATATGTGATTAGGGTTCTCACACAGCTGCGTTAAATAAATCAGTCAGCTACCGAACGTAATGTATCCTTAAAAATTGAACGGCATACAGATACTGTCCCTGTATTGGCCGATTTGTTTCTTGCACCCTTTAACTTGCAAGACCTGACTTGACAAGTCATTTTACCTGAACATACATATGCAGCATGGTGGTCCCCTGAGGAATCCTAACGCGAAACGTGCGTCGGGGCCTGTGTTCCTCTCCTCCCATTACAGGGTACAATGGGTAAGCAGAATCTTACTATATAAGGTATTTTGTTTGCACTACAATGCATTTTGATGTAGGTGGGCAGCTTTACTTACCTTGCATACTGCATTAACTGTGTGCACCCCTTCCTGATATTACATTTGGTAGGGCCCTTTCACATTGGCGTTTACGCCAAAATGCAGCAGATTTACCGCATCTGCCGCCTACTGGCTGCATTTGCAGCAAGCCCCATGCATTGTCTATGAGGCTTGCGCTAAGTGTGTGGCAAGTGCGATTCCGGCAGTTGCAGCAGCTGCGGCTGCGAAAAAAAATGCAGCTGACCGCTTTTTTTCCCGCGGCCGCACTGGACGCAACAGCACTTGCTGCACACTTACCGCAAGCCTCATTGACAATGCATGGGGCGTGCCGCAAGTGTGCCGCAAGTGTGGCCGTTAGGCGGGACCCTCGGCAGATGCATTTTTAAAGCTAGTGTGAAAGGGGCCTTACTGTGATTCATGACATCAGGAGCTAGCTACACAGTATTAACACTGTGAACTTTGGATAGTAGACACTTCATTGTTATTATCTATATTCCTGTATATGCCCTTTCTCTACTATATATTTTGGGAGTTTTTGATCCCCTCTTTTGTGTCTGTGTGTCTCTATTTTAATTTAATTTTTTTTTGACTACATCCTATTGATGGATTTTTTGGACTCCATAATATCTAATGTAGGAATTATACACAGCTTGCGCTGGTTTTTTTCCTTGGGCCGAAAACAGCTGGGAAAAAAAATTGCAGATCCATGCTGAGTCATGAAATACCATGGGTGTGACAATTTTTTATCATCATATTTATGTTGACGAACCCTTAGCTGCAATCTCAATACTCTGATGAAGTAAGCAGGACGGGAGCCGCCCGCCGCCATTCTACCATTGTCCTACTTCCCTTGGCGTGCCAAGTCCTGATGCCACATTTTAGAGCAGAACCCAGCAAAACCTTCATTTTCACGGTACGCTGCTTTATTGTAAAGGTGACTACAGGCCAAGGATTAAAGCTCCGGCACTCACTATTTTGTATACAAACAGGACTATTTACTGCACCGTGCCATCTCCTCCTGACACCCGATAATGCACAGGAAACAAAACAAAGCTTAAAGTGCTGCTGTCACGCCATTATTCATCTACTTTAGCCAGGACTGCAGCAAATAAGACAGATTTGTGCTGATCTGGCAGGCAATTGTGTAATAAGGATAAAGGCTTGTAGACACGCAGCAATTATCATCACCAGCTCCCGCTGCCTGGCGATCAAACCCAAAATGAACCAACATCGGTACTAGAAGTGTCTGGTGGGAACGGATGGTCCATACATTAAAAATTGATTTCATTTTAATCTAAAGAAACCTTCCAGTTTTTTGCTTCCATTTTTTGGGACTCATAACTTTCTTATTTTTCCATCGATAAAGTTGTATCAGGGCTTGATGTTGTGCCAAACTCTAGCTTTTATTAATACCATTTTTGAAAACAGATGATGCCTTGATCGATTTTTATTATTTTAATGGGGAGGTACAGGAATAAAAGAATGAAAATGTTATCTTTTTTTTACTTTACAGTGTTTACTATATTGGTCAAATACTTTTAGATTTCAATAGATCAGACTTTTGCAATAATGAACATGTTTATTCATTTATATAATTTCTTTATTTTTGCATTGGAAAGAGGGGTTGACTAAAAATTTTATGATTTTATTACATTTTAATCTTTTTAAAAACTTGCTATATACCCCTTAGGAAACTTAAACCTATGATCATTTGATGGGCTATTGCGTGCACTGGCAAACCATGGGCATCCTGCAGTCATATCACAGAGGCACTGGAGGGTGCCGGAGCGGACGCAACGCAAGGCCTCATTCACAGATCTGTGTAGCATGAACGTGTTTTTCACAGATGCAACACGTACCCGGTATAATCTAGTGCTGATCATCTGGCTGTGTGTTTTCACTCACTGTGTGTCTGAGCAAAATACACACAGACAAGTCCATTTTTTTTAGTTATCACGGATGAAAATGTTAAAGGGATTCTGTCACATCCTTTGGGCATTTTAAACTATGCCCACCAGCATTTAGCGGGTGTCTTCGCTGCATTGAACAGTGACGATGTCTCGCGAGACTTCACAAATCTCGCGAGATGTTGGCACAGACAGGTGTGCAGTCCATGCATATTGCCGACATCTCGTGAGACATCGGCACTGTTCAATGCACCGCGGACATACGCTTCACTGCTCTGGCGCAAGTGCGGCTGTCACTCACCGCGCCGGCCAGAGGAGGGGCGGGAAATTTGAAGACTGTCCGGCGGGTTTAGCAGCCTGGAGGGGCAGTGAGAACACCATCCACCCGGTCTAAATAGCATCCTCCCGGTCTCAGTAGGAGACAAAGCACTGGACATCATAAAAGTTCATATTTCAACTATGAGGGGCCAGTCTGTTAATACACGGGGGTTACTAGAACCCCATTTACATCATGTAAATGCTAGTGGGCATAGTTTAAAATGTCCAAAGGGGGTGACAGGTTCCCTTTAAATTACAAGTTTATGGGTCCGGGAGCACTCCTGGCAAAACCTATTATGACGCCCAGCGGGGTACGATACCAGTATCGGGGGAGAGACGGAGCTTTTGAGAATACCCAGGCTGACTACATAGAGTAGTCAAGAGGACTACATTACAGGACAGTTTTAGCTCAGACAGGGATGGTTAGGGATGTGCTAGGAAACTGCAGGGACAGGTAGTGATAGGTTTGGGGCAAAAACAAGCTGACAGGTTCACTTTAATGAGGATGATGCCAATAAGAAAAACATCAATCTTCTGGACAAAGTACCTCAGGTCCACGCTGCTGCCAGATGGATACAAAAGACACCAGAAACAACGGGATGTCTGGATCATCCTCCCTGAGGAAGGAGCTCGGTATGTGGCTCTGAAACGCGTCGGATAATAAACCAAGTCATCACTCTGATCCAGACATCCCATTGTTTCTGGTGTCTTTTGTATCCATCTGGTGGCAGCGCGGACATGGGGTACTTTGTCCAGAAGATTGATCGATAACCGCAGTAACCTGTGGAGGTACGGTCCCATCCGCAGCTGCATTTCTGAGTGATCAAGCTGGTTGTGTGTGACACAACCTCATCAGGTAAGCAATTCTGATTTTGAACATTTTGAACCTGTGTAAAAAAGATAAGGCCCTATTGCGCATTCTAACTTTTTTAAATAAGAAAAACACGTCTGGCTGTTTTTAAAAACACCACCTTTGCCTACAGTTTGTGTATCGTATTGCAGCTCAGTGTATGGAATAGAGCTGCAATATCAGACTCAACCTGTAGGCTGCAGTGGTGCTGGGAGGCAGCCATGTTTTTCAAATTCTGGACAACTCCTTTAAGTCGTCCTGTCATGGATAATATATAACAAGCACATATGAATGTATTCAATGAACATTTTGGGAAGGTCACATTATTTACCATAAACCTTACCTTGAAGGTGGACAGGCCATAAAGTCTGGTGGTGTGCACCGTCTCAGGTGAAATATTTGTAATATTTGTAATAAAATCCTCCAGGTATTTACAGGCTTGTTCCAGGTGTGTGGTGTTTATGATGATCTGCACAAGCTGCAAAGCATAAAGGTAACAGGTTTGTAACACAGTGTCCCACCCGATTTTTAAGGGGGTATTGTTCTTTCACGGAGTACAGAAATACATGGCAATTATTGTATTACAGGAAGCTGCTCAGCTATAGCTCGCCCGGAGCAATGCTCGCAGACGTACATAGCTTCCATCACTGCAGGGAAAGCACCAATACTTGTTCAGACCAGTGTTTTGGCACAATTTATTCAGAAAGGGGTCTATCAGCTTTGGTTTTGGTTTCCATCATTCTGACTGGAAGAATATTGATGCAAACTTCCCAACAAAATGAATGGAAGCTACAACTACTCCTTTTTTAAGGGCCATACGGTTAGCATTGTTACTAAGTTGGACTAAAACTGGATGGTCACCCATGCAGTGATGTATGTCATATTGACTCCAGCTAGAGTTATGTAAAAAGATTCACACTATCCTGATCTGGCATCATATCTAGTCCTCCATTGCTGTCAGACCTTGGAAGTCTTGATTTTTGCAGTAGAGTCAGTGGTCATAACTCTTCTTCAAACTCCTCCAAACCCAAAAGCTCTACACAGATGTCTGGTGACCATTCATGTAACTTTATTTCTAT
Organism: Allobates femoralis; assembly: GCA_033576535.1. Lineage (NCBI taxonomy): Eukaryota > Metazoa > Chordata > Amphibia > Anura > Aromobatidae > Allobates > Allobates femoralis. The sequence continues at coordinate 65,030,765 of JARQOC010000006.1, read as the reverse complement.
CCCCCACTTCCTCAACATGCCTGGACCATCAGTGTAATAAGCCCCTGTACTGTGTGTAACCCCTATCTCGTTGTAGATTGTAAGCTCTTTTGAGGAGTGTCACCCTTATTTTTGCTTTACAGTAATTATTGTATTGTATTTTTTACATTGATTCTATGCTAATTGTATTGTATCTAATTACTGTACTGTATATTTTACATTATTAGACACAAAAAGTACTGTGTATATTGACTGAGATCAAAAAGCGTAAGTCAATTTTGAAAATTGACTTACGCTTTTTGATCTCAGTCAATATACACAGTACATTTTGTGTCTGTTATGTATATTTCTTACTGTGGTACTGATGATCCCACCATGGTGACACCCTACAACTTTTGGTATATTTTACATTGTTTCTCTCCCTTATTTATTGTACTTTTTACATTGATTCTCTGCTTAGTGTATTGAAATTTTTATATTGATTGCCTAATTTTATTACTTACTATATTGTATATTTTTATTGTTACCTATGACCGTTTGTACAACCCCTGGCAAAAATTGGGGAATCACCTGGCTCGGAGGATGTTCATTCAGTTGTTTAATGTTGTAGAAAAAATGCAGATCACAGACATGGCACAAAACTAAAGTTATTTCAAATGGCAACTTTATGGCTTTAAGAAAAACTAAAAGAAATTAAGATAAAAAATGTGGTAGTAAGGGCACCTTTTTTCAGACCAAGCAGAGGGAAAAATTATGGAATCACTCAATTCTAAAGAAAAAATTATGGAATCACCCTGTAAATTTTCATTCCCAAAACTAACACCTGCATCAAATAAGATCTGCTCGTTAGTCTGTATCTAAAAAGGAGTGATCACACCTTGGAGAGCTGTTGCACTAAGTGGACTGACATGAATCATGGCTCCAACACGAGAGATGTCAATTGAAACAAAGGAGAGGATTATTAAACTCTTAAAAGAGGGTAAATCAACACGCAATATTGCAAAAGATGTTGGTTGTTCACAGTCACCTGTCTAAAATCTGGACCAAATATAAACAACATGGGAAGATTTTTAAAGGAAAACATTCTGGTAGACCAAAGAAGACATCAAAGCCATTGATGATATGGGGATGCATGTCAGGTAAAGGCACTGAGAAGATGGCTGTCATTACATCTTCAATAGATGCCAAAGTTTACATTGATATTTTGGATATTTTTCTTATCTCATCAATTGAAAGGATGTTTGAGGATGATGAAATCATTTTTCAAGATGATAAGGCATCCTTCCATAGAGCAAAATCTGTGAAAACATTCCTTGAAAGACACATAAGGTCAATGTCATGGCCTGCAAATAGTCCAGATCTCAATCCTATTGATAATCTTTGGTGGAAGTTGAAGAAAATGGTCCATGACAAGGCTCCAACCTGCATAGCTTGCAACAGCAATCAGAGCAAGTTGGAGCCAGATTGATGTTTGTCACTCATTAAGTCCATGCTTCAGAGACTGGAAGCTGTTATTAAAGCCAGAGGTGGTGCAACAAAATACTAGTAATATTTTGGAGTGTTCTTTTGTCCGTTTGTTTTTCATGATTCCAAAATTTTTTCCTCAGAATTGAGTGATTCCATAATTTTTCCCTCAGCTTGGTCTGAAAAAAATTACCCTTACTGACTACCACATTTTTATCTCGATTTCTTTTAGGGCCCCGTTACACGGGGCGACATCGCCGCCCATAACAGAGGTGACGTGGGGGCTAGTCATCGCCCCTAGGTCACCTCATGTGAAGGGGCGATGTCGCCGGTGCCTGGAGGTCGCCTGGTTTCAGAGCAGTGCTCTGAAACCAGGCGACCATCATGGGGCAATGGCATACATCGCCCCATGTAACCGGGCGCCAGCGACCTGTCAGGCGATGGGAGCCATAGGCTCCCATTGTCCTGCATCGCCGCTGGGGTTTCGAGACACCCCGGTGATGCCACCTGACAGATCGCCGGCGCGGGGCTGGAGGTGTCGCCCTGTCTAAACGGGGGACGGCGACGCTGGCGGGGGCGGCAAGAGCATGTGCGCCCCGCCATTCGCCGCCGACATCCCCAGCCCCGTCGCCCCGTGTGACGGGACCCTTAGTGTTTCTTAAAGCCATAAAGCTGCCATTTGAAATTACTTTAGTTTTGCGCCATGTCTGTGATCTGCTTTTTTTCTACAACATTAAACAACTGAATGAACATCCTCCGAGCCAGGTGATTCCATAATTTTTGCCAGGGGTTGCATATCACTGTATTGTAAAGCGCTTCGGAATATATGTTGGCTCTATATAAATAAAGATTTATTATGATTATTATTATTATTATTATTATTTTAATACTAATAGTACTTAGAACTCAGGATCCCAGACTTAGGATCCAGAAATTAAGACTGCTCCTGGTATGGTAGCCAAAGATGATGGACTGGATGCCAGAAAAGGGTTGGGTGTAATCTACTAGCATGGCATGGATTCCGTGCTGAGATGACACCCACATAACAGAAGACTGCCCTTTTCTGGCCACCACAGAAACATGGACAAGATGCCGGATTGGTGCACTGCAAATATGGCTGTCATGTCACATTGACAGACTAGAGCAGAACAGGAAGAGCTGCCAAGATTGCTGGCAAGAGCCATCCATGACTTCTCTTAGCCAGCGCCGGTTAGAATAGGCAAGTAGTTAACTACTGCCTGCTTGTTAGCTCTTAGACCCATAGTTATAATATAAAATACCCCAAGATAACCCTTTGAGTCAGTCTCATTACATACAACCCCTGAATACGAGAGCCGCTTTGATCAATCACAAACTGATTTTACGCGAGCGGCTCATTTTTCTTACAGTGGCCACTACTGGGAAATCTAGTATTACACACGGCCATATAATAGTTGCACGTATTATAAATGGTTGGATTAGGGTCAGGCCTGCAGCTTAGAGGGGCTTTAGATCACGTAGGAAGGGGTTGCTAAGCTAATTTATTTAAAATATCCAGGAATTTACAAATCAGGTAAAATGCCAATGCCTGGGAGAAGGAAATGATTTTTACACGTATATGATAGCTTGTGAGCAAAGCAGATAAGTTGCCTAAATCCTGCCCGCAGTGTTAATACTTACTTCTGTCAGACCTATATGAGGCTTTTTGATGAGGTTTTGCAAACCGCTGTTTAAGGTTCTTGTGAGAAGTAAGTTAGTGGATTTCCGGAGCAGATCATCAATCTCCGTGGAGCTGAAATCAATCATAGAACACGCTTCATTAAAAAAGCAAAACTCTCATAGACAGCCAGAAAAAGTGAACTAAGGTGAAGCCTGAATTACGTGAATGTCGTATATATATGTTCCTACAACATGTTCTCTGTCTGCAGCCACAAGTGTCAATCAGGACATTCCCAGATTTCCTTCCACCTCAGGCGCCATGAAGAACAAACCTTTGACACTTACACTCTGGAGCGAGTCTCATAGGGGAATTGTTACAAGGACAGAATATGCAAAAATGCCAGAAAATGAATGAAAGTGTTTCTTTGTATAATGACTTATCTGAGAATCCATCAACGGCGGAAGGAAATAACATTTACTGTTTACTTGGGTAGAAAAATTAATGGAGGCATATACAGGCGATCTGAAGACAATAAGCTTAAATGTCACCTTTAATGGCAGTCAGAAATAGCAAACGGCTATAAAATGTCACAATTGTATGGAATCAATACATTATTAGAAAACGTGCATGGCCGAAGGGGAGAAATGAGAAAGTCAAACTTGTCAAGTGACATAATACAAACGTTAGCAGAAGTGGGATTTCCATGTAATTCTGCACTTATCTGCAGTTTATTGCGGCTCACACAGGTTTCCCCCATAGTAAAACAGTTAAGAAGATGAAGAGAGTTGGAATGTCCAACTCACTTTGAAGGTTATCCTGAATCCCAAGGCTACCCTTCTATGGTTCACTTCCCCTGCAGCACAAATGCAGCAAAATCCACGGCTCATTGCAAGAACAGTCCTATAAAGCTGCATTTGTCACCTGTTGACATAAAGTCACGCTGCAGATATTCCTCACAGCATGTGCATCCCTTAAAACATTTTGTGCAACGATGGAACCTTAAATATAGGAGTGAAAATCTGCTACACGGGTATGTATCCTTAGGGTATGTTCACACATGGCGTTTTTTTTTCAACCAGTTTTAAGCACGGAAAAAAATAACACAGCGTTTTACAAAATCAGCAAAGTGAATGAGACTTGCGCAATTGTAAGCACGCGCTGGTAATTTTTCCCTTGTGGAGGGTGATCAACGAGTGGAACAGGCAGCCACGAGAGGTGGTGAGTAGGGATGGGCGAGCTGTTCGGGTTCCTGACCGGGGTTGCTCTTATACAGCAAGTAAAGAGTACTCATTATACTTACTAGGTCCGCGTTATTCGGTTCAGCATTGCAGCGGTGCTGCGTCACTTCCGGTCTTCCGGGGAATAGTCATGTGACTGGCTCCAACAGCCCAGAAGATAAGGGGCGGCCCAGAAGTGATGCAGCGCACGTCACACCAGGAAGAGAGAACACCAACGCTGTAAGTATATCAGGTGCATCAACTCTTTACTTGCTTTAACAGGGCAACGCCGGTCACAAATCTGGGGAAAAACAAGCGGTTCGCCCATCCCTAGTGGTGAGTCCTCCTTTAACGGAAGTCTTCACACAGAGGCTGGACACACATCTGTCTGGGATGATTTAGTGAATGCCGCTTTGAGCAGGGGTTGGAACAGATGACCCAGGAGGTTCCTTCCAACTGTAACATTCTATGATTTCAACCATCAAAATGTTTTTTTTTACAAATCTGCATGATGTCAATTCTCTGCATTTTTGCAGCACTTTTCACCCATTCTAATGAAGTAAAAAAAAAAGCAAGTAAAAACGCATTTAAAAAATCACGAAGTCACATGTATTTTGCAGAATGCTTTTCCTGCTAACACTGAGTTTTTTGCTTCCCTGCACAATCGCCACATGTGAACATACTCTCTATAGTGCATATATACACAGGTTAGTCCATTACCGCAGATTTATCGCACATTATACTATTTGTGTGGCGCGAAAGCTGCAATAAAAATCCAAAGAATAAATTAACAAATTGTAGATGCCTAATTTTTCCACATCGTGTGGATGAGATTGTGTAACGCTTGTTCTTTAATATGCTAAGGAATTTGTGTGGACCTACCCTTGAGAGAACGTTCACGAGGGTTGCCCCAGAAGCAATACCTCCTATTTTAGTCCACCTACAGCATCTGAGCCAGATGTTGGTGTTTTAGTAAAGGTTGAACCCCCTGTTAATATCTTGTTAATTGTGTTGTCGTCCAATAGTATCTCATGAACAAGGTAGTAGACAGTGTCCAGAGGCAGGTGATGAAAAAAAATCACGTTTATTCTGCCATAGAAAGTGAACTACTTCAACCAGTCAAAGATCTTTTTTTAATCTGCTTGAAAAAGACCCATGACAAGTCGAAACGTTGAACTTTATATGAAATTATGACTCCTTTCATCACCTACCTCTACCTTGATCTACATGTTTCATGCAAGTGGGCTCCATGGGATTTTTGACTATGCATCCCTGTATGGGTAATTGCCCGAATCCACAGATATCCATTTCGGAGTGCTGCAAGCAATTTGCTTTTACTACAGTACTAGCATCTCCTGGGGCAGTCTACCAACATGTCGTCTGGCATGGATGCGCATACGAGACAGAGGTGCATGACTGAATTGCTCCATTCTGAAAAAATGACACCCACTGATATCCAGCAATGCTTCCTGTAGGTTTATAGAGACGATATAGTATAAATCAACACAGTGAGACGATGCTGGTGTATTTCCACAAAAATGATGTGAAAGACAAGCCACATTTCAAACTCTTAAAATGAAGAGCGCCTCGATCAGCTGATCCACATTACAACCAGAGAACAGTGTGCAGAGCTTAATGTGGGCATTAATGCATTGGAAAAGTGTTGGCAATGTTGAGTTATCGCAAAGATTGGGCAAGGTGGGCTCCAGGGATGCTTAAACAGGAATAAAAAAAGCATTGAATGCAGATCTGTCAGGACCTCCTGGACCACCAAACACACTGTAAACTTGGCTGCACTGTCCTAACACATCCTCTGTATACTCCAGATCTTGTGCTTTCAGACTTCCATCTCTTTGGGCAACATTTTCCAGACAATGACTGGGTCATCGCAGGTGTAACAAAGTGGCTTTCCTCTGCTGGTTCAGATTTTTCCAAGCGCAGCATGCAGGCTCTTGTAACCCAGTAGGACATATAGTCCACTTTTTAGGATATAATAGGCTCTTGTACATCCCTGGCAAAAATGCATACCCAATGCAGTGACTATGAGGAAAAAAGTTGTCATGTGGCTGAAAACTTGCTCTATTCAACTGTATTATCGTGCTCTCTTTATCTCTTGTAGTGTCCATGTAAATAGGCAGGGTCGGACTGGCCCGCCGGAGGATCGGGAGAATCCCCGGGGGGCCCCGACACTTCTTGGCCACGCCCCACAAGCCCCGCCCCCTACCCCCCTGGGCCCTGTATGGGGAGAGGTGAGGCCCCCCACCCGGTAATATTGCTAATCATATCGGCGCACTGCCGATATGATTAGTGATTGTCCCTCTTTGCAGCGCAGAGCAGGGAGAGCGATCTCCCTGCTTTGCCTGCTGTCAGTGCCGCTCTGACTCCTCTGCGCAGCGCGATAAGTGCCGGCGCGTGCGCAGGAAGTCAGACAGTCTCAGGGCGATGACGTCACGCCCTGAGACTGCTTCCTTCCTGAGCATGGGCCGGCGCTTATCGCGCTGCGGAGGTCGCCCCAGGCCAGGCTGCAGCCCATGTGAGTATGGAAGGCAGCCAGGTGGGGGGGGATGAGCACGGGGGAAGATGAGCACGGGGAAAGATGAGCACGGGGGAGGATGAGCAGGGGGGAGGATGAGCAGGGGGTAATGATGAGCAGGGGGTAATGATGAGCAGGGGGGAATGATGAGCAGGGGGAGGATGAGCAGGGGGGAACATGAGCAGGGGGGAATGATGAGCAGGGGGAACATGAGCAGGGGGAAATGATGAGCACAGGGAAGATGAACAGGGGGGGGGGGGGGGGGGTTCTGGTGGTTACTGAGGAGCCCATCTCTTCTGCCAGAAGAGATGAGCTCCTTAGTCACCAGCCTGGAGCCAAGGGTCCCAGGCAGTGCTCCACCTTCCCATTCCCATTTGTCCTGCTGCTGGCTGGGAGTCCTGTAGTGCAGCATCATGTAGTATGATGTGATGCTGCTTCTACTACTGCCCCCAGTATGGTGCCCTCAGGGAGCTTCCACAGGGCATCACAGGGCGCCTTAGTATAAAGCAAACACTGTGGGAGCTCCCTGAGGGCACCATAATGGGGAGCCCCGAGATCCTAACTTCACGGGGCCCCGTGATCTCTGTGTACGATCCCTGAGTGGGCCCCTGTGATCTCTGTGTGCGATCCCTGAGTGGCCCCTGTATCTCTGTGTGCGATCCCTGAGTGGGCCCCTGTGATCTCTGTGTGCGATCCCTGAGTGGGCCCCTGTGATCTCTGTGTGCGATCCCTGAGTGGGCCCCTGTGATCTCTGTGTGCGCATCCCTGGTGGGCCCCTGTGATCTCTGTGTGCGATCCCTGAGTGGGCCCCTGTGATCTCTGTGTGCGATCCCTGAGTGGGCCCCTGTGATCTATCGTGTGCGATCCCTGAGTGGGCCCCTGTGATCTCTGTGTGCGATCCCTGGGTGGGCCCCTGTGATCTCTGTGTGCGATCCCTGGGTGGGCCCCTGTGATCTCTGTGTGCGATCCCTGAGTGGGCCCCTGTGATCTCTGTGTGCGATCCCTGAGTGGGCCCCTGTGATCTCTGTGTGCGATCCCTGAGTGGGCCCCTGTGATCTCTGTGTGCGATCCCTGAGTGGGCCCCTGTGATCTCTGTGTGCGATCCCTGAGTGGGCCCCTGTGATCTCTGTGTGCGATCCCTGAGTGGGCCCCTGTGATCTCTGTGTGCGATCCCTGAGTGGGCCCCTGTGATCTCTGTGTGCGATCCCTGAGTGGGCCCCTGTGATCTCTGTGTGCGATCCCTGAGTGGGCCCCTGTGATCTCTGTGTGCGATCCCTGAGTGGGCCCCTGTGATCTCTGTGTGCGATCCCTGAGTGGGCCCCTGTGATCTCTGTGTGCGATCCCTGAGTGGGCCCCTGTGATCTCTGTGTGCGATCCCTGAGTGGGCCTCGTGATCTCTGTGTGCGATCCCTGAGTGGGCCCCTGTGATCTCTGTGTGCGATCCCTGAGTGGGCCCCTGTGATCTCTGTGTGCGATCCCTGAGTGGGCCCCTGTGATCTCTGTGTGCGATCCCTGAGTGGGCCCCTGTGATCTCTGTGTGCGATCCCTGAGTGGGCCCCTGTGATCTCTGTGTGCGATCCCTGAGTGGGCCCCTGTGATCTCTGTGTGCGATCCCTGAGTGGGCCCCTGTGATCTCTGTGTGCGATCCCTGAGTGGGCCCCTGTGATCTCTGTGTGCGATCCCTGAGTGGGCCCCTGTGATCTCTGTGTGCGATCCCTGAGTGGGCCCCTGTGATCTCTGTGTGCGATCCCTGAGTGGGCCCCTGTGATCTCTGTGTGCGATCCCTGAGTGGGCCCCTGTGATCTCTGTGTGCGATCCCTGAGTGGGCCCCTGTGATCTCTGTGTGCGATCCCTGAGTGGGCCCCTGTGATCTCTGTGTGCGATCCCTGAGTGGGCCCCTGTGATCTCTGTGTGCGATCCCTGAGTGGGCCCCTGTGATCTCTGTGTGCGATCCCTGAGTGGGCCCCTGTGATCTCTGTGTGCGATCCCTGAGTGGGCCCCTGTGATCTCTGTGTGCGATCCCTGAGTGGGCCCCTGTGATCTCTGTGTGCGATCCCTGAGTGGGCCCCTGTGATCTCTGTGTGCGATCCCTGAGTGGGCCCCTGTGATCTCTGTGTGCGATCCCTGAGTGGGCCCCTGTGATCTCTGTGTGCGATCCCTGAGTGGGCCCCTGTGATCTCTGTGTGCGATCCCTGAGTGGGCCCCTGTGATCTCTGTGTGCGATCCCTGAGTGGGCCTCGTGATCTCTGTGTGCGATCCCTGAGTGGGCCTCGTGATCTCTGTGTGCGATCCCTGAGTGGGTGCTGCCGGGCCCCTGGTGATGCCTGGTGCTGCCGGGCCCCTGGGTGCCTTGTGGTGCCTGGCGCGACCGGGCCCTGGATGCCTAGTGGTGCCTGGTGCTGCCGGGCCCCTGGTGCTGCCGGGTCCCTGGTGCTGCCAGGTGCCTGAGACTGGGAGCCGCAGAGGAAAAAGCTGCCGGGTACCTGGTGCCGGAGACTGGGAGCCGCAGAGGAAGAAGCTGCTGGGTGCCGGATGCCTGGTGCCGGGGATCGGGAGCCACAGAGGAAGAAGCTGCCCGTTGCCTGGTGCCAGAGATTGGGAGCCGCAGAAGAAGAAGCTGCCGGGTACCTGGTGCTGGAGACCGGGAGCTGCAGAGGACGAAGCTGCCTGGTGCCAGGTGCGGGTGAGCGGGAGACTTGGAGCCGCAGGGGAAGAAGCTGCCTGGTGCCCGCAAGCAGGAGACCAGGAGCCGCAGAAGAAGAAGCTGCCGGGATCAGGAGTGTGGAGTCAGGTAAGGCGCTGTTACAGCCGAAGATAGCAGCCTGGGGGAGACAGAGTGGGATGGATGAATGGATGGATGGATGGGGCGGCCTGGAAGAGGGGGCAGAATGGGATGGATGGGGGCAGCATGGAACAGGGGGAGAAGATGGATGGATGGGGGATAGAGGGAGAAGGTACATGGATGGATGTGAGGAGAAGCTACATGGAACATGGGGGGAGAAGCTACATGTATTACATATACACACACTGACACTATATACAGAGTTCCTGTGTATAATGTCAATGGTGATCATTGCATTACCTGTAGACTGACACTATATACAGAGCTTCTGTGTATAATGTCACTGGTGATAACTGTATAGCTTGTACACTATATACAGACCTCGTGTGTATAATGTCACCGGTGATCACTGTATTACCTGTACACTGAAACTATATATAGAACTCCTGTGGATAATGTCACTGGTAATAACTGTATTACCTATACTCTAACCCAATATACAGAGCTTTTTTACATTTTTATTAATTTAGTGTTATTTGTCACTGTGGTGGCATTATGTGCTTTGGTCATGACATGACGGTATTTGTCCCTTGTATATGGTATTATTCGGTCACTATGTGGTGGTCATATGTGGTCTCATGGTGTGGCAGTATTTATACCTTGTATGTGGTAGTATTTTATCACTATGTGGTGGTATTATGTGCTTTCGTCATGGGGTGGCGGTATTTGTCTGGTATGTGGCATTATTTGGGCTCTATGTCGTGGTAGTATGTGATCTGGTCACGGTGTGGTGGTATTTCTGACTTCTATCTGATAATATTGCTCTTGGTAGAGTGGATTTTGGTCGGTCATTTGTTTTATCTGATATCAATAAGTGGAAACTATTTTATTTTCAATAGATATTAAATACTTAGATGTTTAACTCCTCCCTGTCCTGTGACACAGCAGCAGAGATGCAGAGGTTTGCCAGAGAAAGCAAGTTGAGCATTTGGTGACCTCGGTATTTATAAGACAAAACCAGAAGTGAGTGAGAAATGCATAAAATATTAGCTCTGATTGCTTTACTCCTGGTTTTGTCTTAGGCCGGCTTCACACCATGGATTTTCCCCTGTCAGGCTGTGTCCGATGCTTTGCAGGAGGCACTGGACACAGCCTGACAGGTCCAGACAAATATAATCGGATGGTTAATATGCCCTCCGGTCCTGTTTGTAGCCAGATTCTGCAGAGCACAGCTTCAGGAGCTGTCTCCTACTGAAATGGTGCTGAACCTCTTCACTGGGGACAGCTCCTGGGGCTGAAGTTGAGTGGAGCTCACGCTGAACTGCAGCAGCCGGCGTCCGGGAACCTGACAGACTCTCTGTCAGGTCCGGCACGATCCGGCGCCCCATAGACTCTCATGTTAGGGGGTGCCGGATCATGTTAGGGGGTGCCGGATCGTGCTGGAACCGGGAGAATCTGGTGGAGGAATCTGGTTTGCTTAAATTTTTTGCCCCAGACACAAAAATGATGCAAGCTCCGTTTTTGTGTCCAGGGCAAAAATCATTTGCAGCCTGATGCTGCCGGACAGGGACAAAACCGGATGGCAGATAGCTGCCATCCGGCCCTGTTCAGCACCATAGGGCTGCATTATGTCAAAATCGGGTCCGGGGCTGTCTGATTCACATCGGGCAGCCCCGGACCTGATCACAACGTGGTGTGAAGTCGGCCTTACAAATACTGAGGTACAAAACTCACCAAATACTCAAAGCTCCACATTCTTCTGATGGTGTGGATTCCATTAATAAATAAGTGATCCTTCCTAACCTGTGCATCGCTGATAACTTGTTTTCACCAAAAAATCCCTTTAATGCAAACTACAGTTATGATACATCGCAGTAATGGTGAGCGCACAGTGATGTGCAGGAGCCGCCTGTGTTTTACAGTCAATGCTACACTATAATGGGTATAACGGATAACAGGTATTTGCATATAGCTGAAGAATGGGTGGGCCCATGGAATCAATTTTCCTGGTGGGCCCCAGACACCCCAGTCCGCCGCTGTAAATAGGAGGCATTACATTCAGACCAACCCTCATATATCATCATTTCAAAAGGTCACCAAAAGTGGCTCACTTTACACACTTCTCACTTATGCAAAATTATGATGGACTACCCGACAATAATGATGTTGCCTTGTTTTCCCTGCTAACGAGGCCTACCTATACATTTACAAAGGGGAAAAATTAGACCCAAGTCCCAGAAATGTCTTTTTCTGTACACCTTAAAATTTGACTTGCTTTTGCAGCTGCTGCTTGGCATTGAGAAGCTGAAGTTTTGTTTATAAATAGTCACTACCCCCAACCCTTCCTATTTGCAGTTCTTTTGTTTCCCCCAGTATTCTATGTACTTTTGTGCCACCTGCAGACTCTACTTGCAATTCCATCTGTAAGGTCATTCATTAAAATACTAAATTAAGTATGCAGAATCAGGTGAGATGTTGACAGGGAATAAACCAACTGCCCCTTAAAGGTTGCAGTTAAGTGCTGCCATCAAGTGTGTATATGCAGTACTGCAAGTAAAGGGTTCATGGGCAGTAGAATAAAAAAATACAAGAAATGGACGATATTATTATTATTATTACTTATTTATATAGCGCTTTACATATGGAAAGGGCAGACGAGGGCAACTACAATATATATTGACATTCAGGTAGTTCAGATACAGGAGGGGAGAGGACCCTGTCCGCGAGGGCTCCACAGTCTAAGAAATGTAGCATATATAGGACAGATGTACGCTGAAATGTTTTATGCTCTGGTTGGTTTCACACTATGGGACCTCATTAAAAAGCAATTTACTAATTATATGAATATTATAATATAAACTAAGGCAGTGATCACCTATTTATCATCATTCTACAGAGGAGCGATTCATGTATATGACTGAACCAGGTTTATAGACCCTGTATGGCAGCATATAGGGTTCTTAATGTTTTGTATAACTGGACCTACGGACACCCTGTGCCACCATATGGTGCATATACAAGGCAGAGCTTTGTAGCTGGGCATGTGTTGATGTTGTTGGCACATGGTGGTACAGTATAAGTAATCTAAAATGGATCCATAAAACAGCAGCGGGCACAAGCCTAAGCGTACCATGGCAGCCTGCAGATTAACTTCCATTTACAATCAATAGTTTGTCAAAAAACAATTTCTCCTGTAAGTTTTGGAGAAGATTCAGATTCTTCGTCCATCTAATGGTACCGTTACACGGTACGATATCACTAACGATCTCGAGGGTGCGCGGTCGTTAGGACATCAATTTGACATTGTTGGTGAGATGCCACACACGCACAGATATAGTGAAGGAAGCTCCAAAGATCCAGCGAGCAGCTATCGTTCGCACAACCCAGCCAACGATACTTGTTCACTGTTGTGAATGGGGAAAGTTATTAACGACATCATTATCGCGGTGTCACACACAACGATGCAGCAGGTTGGCTGATCAAGGATCGTTCACAAATCTGCAATCGACGATCCAATGATTTATCGTAGTCAAATCTTGGTGTTACACGCAACGACGTCCTAACGATGTCGTTTGAACGACTCCAAACCCGTGACGTTTAAATTATATCGTTCGTGATCTCGTACCGTGTAACGGGGCCTTAACAGGAACATGTTTGGTAATAATCGATATAATGATATCTACTAACACAGTCGTGGCCAAAAGCTTTGAGTCTGGCACAATTTTGGTTCTCACAACGTTCACTGCTTCTAAGTATTTAGATCTTTTAGGGTATGTGCAGACGATCTGGATACACTGCGTCCCGGAGGGAAGCCGGTTATCTCCGCGGGTGAACGCAGCCACCCTGTGCCCAAGATATGCATTCGGGGCAGGGTTTCTTTTCACTGCATTCACCTGCCGAGATCGCGTATGGCTCTGCAGCAATAAATTAACAAGCTGCGGAGATGTGAAAGCGCAGCAACCCGCATCACAGCTGAAATAACGCTGCGGAGGGGAGACGCCCAGTGAGCAGACGATGACCACGTTATAAAATTCCATCAAATGTTTCTACCTAAGGCTGGCTTCACATTAGCGTTTGTGTCTGCATGCTGATGGCATGCAGACACAAACGCTGTCAGAAGCAGTGTCCAAATGATGTGTCCGCAGCGGATAATGTCCGCCTGCGGACACATCACTATGGAGCCCGGCAGCCAATCGGCGCTGTCCGGGGGCGGGCCGGGGGCGGAGATCAGCGCCGGAGATCTCCGCCCCCCCCGGCCGCCGGTAAGCTCCGGGACTGTCGGCGGGGAGAACAGCTGATGTGAGAGCTGTTTGAATCTTCCCGCGCCGACACTGAGAGGAGATGTCGGCGCGGGAAGATTCAAACAGCTCTCACATCAGCTGTTCTCCCCGCCGACATCGCTAGGAGATTACAGGCGGCGGGGAGAAGGAGGACAGCAGAGGCTGAGCTGATCTCCCGGTGGCCGTCGGTGAGCTCCTGTGACATCACCGGCGGCCACTGGGAGATTTTTCAATGGGTCCGCAGCGTTCTCCTGCGGTGTCATGCAGAGGACACTGCGGACCCATTGAAGCCAATGCATTTTTTGTACGCTTGGGGACGCTTGCTGATTGTCCAAGCTCCCCAAACGCACAAAAAAACCCAACATGCTGCGTCCCGGGTGCGGATGCTGGACACCGGAAGCAGCAGATATCGTCCGCATCCGCACCCGAACGCAGGAACGCATGGTGCCTGCGTTTGCTATGTTAAACATAGGAACGCAGTGCGCATGCGTTTGACTGCGTATGGGAACGCAGCAATACGCTGCCTTCCCATACGCAAATGTGAAGGCAGCCTAAGAACGTGCAGGACGTCTGGGTCTGTACGGATAACATGTTTCGGCTAGCACTGCATAACTTCGGTTGAATTGTCTCAAGAAGAGACTGGATAATACTAATCTGCCCTTCAGAAATACCATCCACTGTGCTTGTATTGTTGAATGCAGAATTTTGGACACAGTGGAAATATGCTGCTAATACTGATCGCGTGCACGTAACCTAAATCAGATATTTCTATGGTTACTGAAAGACAATTATCACCATTTCATAAGTCTTTAAACTTTTACTGACAAACTCATCAAGTTTATGCAAAGACTCAATATTTACAGTGTTGTCCCTTATTTTTTGAGCTTCTACAATTTGCCCTGACGGCTGAATATCAGCTCCTGGGCCAAATCCTGACTGATGGCAACCCGTTCTTCAGGTTCTATTTGGAGGTGTTGTCCATAGTCATCCCCTAAACTGTCCTAGAAAAATACCAACTGGAATGTGAGAGGTTTGCTTGGCCAGCACCCTACGTCTTCACATAGAAGCCCACCATCTTTACAATGTCTGTGCATCGCGGGCACACGTCTCGGTGGCAGCAGTATGCGAATACACAGCGCATGTCTGGTTCTGACAACTCGTCGGCCGGCCCGTGTACTTCTCTACATGTGTTTTGTGAGTAAATATTTACAGGTTAGGTCAAAAGGTTACTCGTTACTATGTGTAAATTGTACCCAGGATCAATTAAGGATGTGTGAAACTACTCTCATTTACATTCATTACCAGATAAGACATGGCAGATAAGCTGGAGGGTGGCTTCTGGACACTGTGCTTTCATGCTGGGCTCTCAAATGTTATTCTAACTGATTTGGCTATAGAAAGACAATTACAGAAAATGCCATCACAATGGAGCAGGTAAATCTACTCAGACTAAACAAACACCTTATATTAGCAGCAATCACACACAAGCCTGAGTGACACAAGTTGGCTCAAATGCTACAATTTTGGGTGAATCTGAAGTTTATGGAGGAACTATGTTGGAAAATTGCTCATCGTACATTCCTCATATTAGTAAGAGCTATGCAAAATTGAAGCTAAGGTTGTAATCGAGGAAGCCCTTTTCCATGGATGAACTACATTCTTTTAAAGTACGAGGGTTGAATGATAAGTATTGCCTCCACCTTCATCATTTGGGTTCTGATGGGGATATTTTAATAATTCAAACACAGAACTAATCCTTACAATGGGATCTGTAATTACCAAAATTCACTTTTCCACATAATCACCAGACAAGTGGTTAGAGCTCTCGCCAACAATGAACAAGTTTTCTGAAGCCATCACGGAAGACGTCTGCTCTCTGTTTCCACAACCAGCCTCTCCCAGTTCTCTCAACTTCTTCACCAGGAGCATAGTGAATTCACCGCAAATCTTCTTTCATTATTGGGAAGAGATGGGAATCAGACGGCGCCAAATCTGGATTGTGTGGAGGATGCCGTACAGTGGTGCGCTGCAGTCTCTGAAGTTCTGCTGGGGTGGCATGTGAAGGGTGTGGTCTGGCATTGCCATGCTGCAGGAAAACATTACCCTTTTCCTTTCGGACCCTTTTCAGACGTGTTTTTAAAGTTTGCAGCGCTGTGATGTAACGCTCAGAATGGATTGTTGTTCCACGTTCAAGGAAATCAACATGGACAAGTCTATATTCCATGGACTGACGTTTTGTCTGTGATTCATAGTGGTGTACCCAAGTTTCATCACCTGTCACAATTGAATGCAGGAAGGCATCACCTTTATTCTCGTAACGTGAGAGGAGTTCCTGGCTAATTTCAAGACTCTGCTCTTCCATGTCAGACGTCAGCATCTGGGGAACCCATCGTGCACAGATCTTCCGATAATCAAGCAAAGCAATACACGCCGATTATGCTTGCAATATCTCTCTGAGTGATACGACAATCATCCTGGATCAGTCTGTCAATGATTTGCATGATTAACTCAGGGGTTGCTGTCACAGGACGTCCAACTCTTTCTTTGTCACCAAGTCCTCATCATCTTTAAATTTACTGGCCCAATGACGCACAGAGCTCACATCAACACAATCACCATAAACGGCTGGCATTCTCAAATGAATTTCCTTTGGGGGTGACACCTTCTGCAGTCAAGAATTCAATGACAGCATGTTGTTTAACCCCTTAATGAGAGCTATACCCATCATGGCTTTGAACTGTCACTTCTTGTAAAGACTCTCTTTGGTCAAAGAAATGCAGAAAATATCATCCTAAATTTACCACTAACATGAAGTCCAATATGTCATGAAAAAACAATCTTGGAATCACTGGGATATGTTGAAGCGTTCCAGAGCTATAACCTAAAAAAGCGCTGCGGAATATGTTGGCGCTATATAAATAAAGCTTTATTATTATTATTATTATTATTATTATTATTATTATTAAAATGTGATACTAGTCAGAATTTCAAAATAAAGGCTTGGTCCTTAAGGGGTTAAACTGCATTGACTGACCAACTGTACAGTGTTCTATTTGCTAGACTGTAACACAATCGTTCATTGCTAAGGCTTCCCGCTAACTGGAGCTGTAGAGGATAGTCTACTGAACAGTCCATTACCTGCCACATTACCAGTGCATCATCTGCTGAGAAGTTGCGAAGGTGGAGGCATTACTTTTCATTCTACCAATGTATGAATGGATGCTCTGTGCAAACATTGCTACTAGGTCAAGCAGACAAAGTAATAGATCTCATATACGTAATATGTATTTGTTGTAAATTGTGCAGCCATTGGCCTTGGTGAATTGGCAGAGTTAAGGCCACATAATCTCACCCTTAAAGGGAACCAACCACCCCAAATGACCCCCCGGACTGTTAATATGTGTCCCTACACCCAGCACACACATTTGGGGCAATCGTTTTTGCTAAAAAAACTGTTTAGTAGAAGCTAAGATATAGCTTTATGAAGTTTAATAAATCAAGACGAATGGGTGTTACCTAGCTTTGTCCTCGTGCAGTGTTCGTGCCTGTCAGCCTCCTCTCCCCCCTCCCCTGTCACCTTCTAACAGCCTGGCCGCGTCATGAAAGGGGTGTGGCTAAATCGCGGCGAGCCTCGCCCCTTTCATGACGCGATTTAGCCCCGCCCCTTTCGTGACGCGGCCAGGCTCTTAGAAGGTGACAGGGGAGGGGGGAGAGGAGGCTGACAGGCACGAACACTGCACGTGGACAAAGCTAGGTAACACCCAGTCGGCTGAATTTATTAAACTTCATAAAGCTATATCTTAGCTTCTACTAAACAGTTTTTTTAGCAAAAACGATTGCCCCAAATGTGTGTGCTGGGTGTAAGGACACATATTAACAGTCCGGGGGGGTCATTTGGGGTGGTTGGTTCCCTTTAAAGACCCATACACATTAAACTGGGCAGCATGGTGGCTCAGTGGTTAGCATTGCAGCTTTGCAGCGCTGGGTTCAAATACCACTATAAACAACATCATCAAGGAGTTTGTATGCTCTTCCCATGTTTGTGTGGGTTTCGTCTGGGTTCTCCAGCTTCTTCCCACACTCCAAAGACACAGTGATAGGGAAGATAGATTTTGAGCCTCAATGGGGTCAGTGAAGATGATGTCTGTAAAGCGCTGCAGAATTTGATGGTACTACATAAGCAAATAATAATAAATAAAACTAATATCATCATTTGGTGGCCCCCAAGACAGAGGATTGTCTGAGAAGATAATATGTCCAATTTAGGGGTGCTAAACCTTTTGTTCTCTCAGTGATGAGCCACCGGCAGAAAAGTCTGACTGCAACTCTTTCATAGAGGACACAAGATTGATCAGCCGAGCTAGCGTTCCTGTGTATGGGAAAATTGAGAAAGATAGTTGCCGGCCAAATGATCAACTGAACCATCAATGGCCTTACAGCCTTCTAGAGAGTATGGAGGCCTTAAATCCTTATGAAAAAGTCTGTATTTTAGCATAAAACCTATCAATCACTGACAGATAAAGTGAACATCATTACTTTTCCTAAGCTAATTGTGCCCGTTAAGGAATAGGATACTTTAGGTAGCAAGTGAACCGTCAGTTCTTGAGATTTGATTTGTTGCAACCTCGAAAAATGGGCAACTTTAAGGATCTGAACTATTATGACTATAGTCAGTTGTGATGGTTAGGTGACTGGGTGAGAGCAGCTCTAAAATCGCTGATTTTGTAGTGTGTCCCCAGTATGCATTGGTAAAAGTTTCCAAATGTGGTCAACTAGCATAACCACAAGCCCATCAGGCATCTACTATGACCCCATGCATTGCCCAAAGCACCTACGATGGGTATTTGAGGCCAAGCCCCCAATTTAGTCTGGCTTCACACCACGTTTTTTATGGATCACTTTTTTATGGATGGGGCTGTCCGGTGTGTACCGCACAGCCCCAGGTCAGGTTTCGGCCCCATAGTATTCCTATGGGGCTGGATTGCTCCGGATGGCAGTGTCTTGTCATCCGGTTTTGTGCTGTCCGCAGGGATCCGGCAGCTTTCATTTTGTGGCTCCGGACTCAAAATTGGAACAAGCAGCATTTTTTGTGTCCGGGGCCAAAACTGCTCAAAATCGGAGTCTCCCGGATCCGGCGCTCACTAACATGGGAGTCTATGGCGCCGGGGTCAGACAAGAAATTGGATCTGGGAGCCGGACGCCGGGTGCTGGAATTTAGCAGCGAGCACTGCTTAACTTCAGCACCTGGAGCTCTCCCCTGCAGAGATTTCAGGACCGCGGCTAGCTCCCCGCTACTTGCCCTCCGATCCTGTTTCAAAATCGGGTCTGGTTCACAACGTACAGCCCTGGACCTGATCTTGCCGTGGTGTGAAGTCAGCCTTACATGAACTAAGTGATCTGCTGATGTTACTGTGGAGCCACATACCACAGATTCAGGTGAATTTACATTACGGCACCACATATTACTAAACATAATACAAAGGACGGAGCATGGTGAAATCCATTAGGGGTGCGGTCAGGAGACCTCCAAGTCCACTGTGGTGATACATAATTGAAGACCTGTTGATTTTTACAACTTCATGACAAACCTATAGCAATGTATTATCTTTCTCACAAATAAATACACCTGAGAAGATTTTTTAGCCTTTTTCCTTTTGGCTCAAAACCAGACTCTAGACTTTCAAAGCTAAGGAAACATGAATTCAGTGACCAGATTACCGAGCACTTATTGGCACTTACCTTCGATGAAGTGATTCAGAAAATTTAAGGCTTGCATAAATAAACTCTTTCACCTGTATGTAAATTTGAGGGACAGACTGAGACATTGGAAGTTTCTTTGGAAAAGATACCTAGAATGAAAAATAGAAGGATTCAAAAAGCAAATATGTAATATTGGGTAAATATAGCTTGTTTTGCTGATAACTAAGTGCTGGACGAGGACTCAGGTGATCCCAAAACTGAGCACTCATTAAATATTTACTGCTGCACATATTTAAATGCCTCCATACACATTCAAGTAATGTTGGATGAACCCATCAGATAATGTATCAGGGAAGTTCATGACCTGACATTTCCAATTTCGGACTGAAGATCCATTTATTTTGTAGGAGATGAGCCACCACTTCTAAAAGAACTTAGCAACGGCTCTGTCATAGAGAAGAAGAGAATGCAGCAGAGAGTCAGGTGAGATAGCTGACGACTGAATGAGCGCTCCTGTGTATTGGGCGAGTCAGGTGAGATAGCTGACGACTGAATGAGCGCTCCTGTGTATTGGGAGAGTCAGGCGAGATAGCTGAAGACTGAATGAGGGCTCCTGTGTACTGGGAGAGCCAGGCGAGATAGCTGAAGACTGAATGAGCACTCCTCTGTATTGGAAGAGTCAGGCGAGATAGCTGAAGACTGAATGAGTGCTCCTGTGTACTGGGAGAGCCAGGCGAGATAGCTGAAGACTGAATTTGAACTCATGTGTATTGGGAGAGTCAGGTGAGATAGCTGAAGACTGAATGAGGGCTCCTGTGTATTGGGAGAGTCAGGTGACATAGCTGAAGACTGAATAAGTGCTTCTGTGTATTGGGAGAGTTAGGCGAGATAGATGAAGACTGAATAAGTGCTCTTGTGTATTGCGAGAGTCAGGCGAGATAGCCGAAGACTGAATGAGCGCTCCTGTATATTAGGAGAGTCAGGCGAGATAGCTAAGACTGAATGAGCGTTCCTGTGTATTGGGAGAGTCAGGTGAGATAGCTGAAGACTGAATGAGCGTTCCTGTGTATTGGGAGAGTCAGGTGAGATAGCCGAAGACTGAATGAGCGCTCCTGTGTATTGGGAGAGTCAGGCGAGATAGCTGAAGACTGAATGAGCGCTCCTGTGTATTGGGAGAGTTAGGCGAGATAGATGAAAACTGAATAAGTGCTCTTGTGCATTGGGAGAGTCAGGTGAGATAGCCGAAGACTGAATGAGCGCTCCTGTGTATTGGGAGAGTCAGGTGAGATAGCTGAAGACTGAATGAGCGCTCCTGTGTATTGGGAGAGTCAGGTGAGATAGCCGAAGACTGAATGAGCGCTCCTGTGTATTGGGAGAGTCAGGTGAGATAGCTGAAGACAGAATGAGCACTCCTGTGTATTGGGAGAGTCAGGTGAGATAGCTGAATACTGAATGAGCGCTCCTGTGTATTGGGAGAGTCAGGTGAGATAGCTGAAGACTGAATGAGCGCTCCTGTGTATTAGGAGAATCAGGCGAGATAGCTGAAGACTGAATGAGCACTCCTGTGTATTGGGAGAGTCAGGTGAGATAGCCGAAGACTGAATGAGGACTGTGTATTGGCAGAGTCAGGCGAGATAGCCGAAGACTGAATGAGCGCTCCTGTGTATTGGGAGAGTCAGGTGAGATAGCCAAAGACTGAATGAGGGCTCCTGTGTATTGGGAGAGTCAGGCGAGATAACTGAAGACTGAATGAGGGCTCCTATGTATTGGGAGAGTCAGGTGAGATAGCCGAAGACTGAATGAGCGCTCCTGTGTATTGGGAGAGTCAGGTGAGATAGCTGAAGACTGAATGAGTGCTCCTGTGTATTGGGAGAGTCAGGTGAGATAGCTGAAGACTGAATGAGTGCTCCTGTGTATTGGGAGAGTCAGGCGAGATAGCTGAAGACTGAATGAGCGCTCCTGTGTATTGGGAGAGTCAGGCGAGATAGCTGAAGACTGAATGAGGGCTCCTCTGTATTGGAAGAGTCAGGTGAGATACCTGAAGACTGAATGAGCGCTCCTGTGTATTGGGAGAGTCAGGCGAGATAGCTGAAGACTGAATGAGGGCTCCTGTGTACTGGGAGAGCCAGGCGAGATAGCTGAAGACTGAATGAGCACTCCTCTGTATTGGAAGAGTCAGGGAGATAGCTGAAGACTGAATGAGTGCTCCTGTGTACTGGGAGAGCCAGGCGAGATAGCTGAAGACTGAATTTGAACTCATGTGTATTGGGAGAGTCAGGTGAGATAGCTGAAGACTGAACGAGGGCTCCTGTGTATTGGGAGAGTCAGGCAAGATAGCGGCTGACTGAATTAGCGCTCCTGTGTATGGGAGAGTCAGGTGAGATAGCAGCTGACTGAATAAGTGCTCCTGTGTATGAGAGAGTCTGGTGAGATAGCTGCTGACCGAAGGAGCGCTCCTGTGTATGGGAGAGTCAGGCATGATAATGGCTGACCGAACAAACGGTCCTATGTATGGGAGAGTCAGGCATGATAGCGGCAGCCCGAAGGAACGTTCCTGTGTATAGTAGAATTATGGAATGATAGCTGCTGACCTAAGGAGCACTCCTGTGTACGGGAGAGTCAGGTTAGATAGCTGCCAACACAGATATGAACCAGGATGAACCATCATTCAGCTGACCGCTATCTAAAGTGTATGTAGGACATTGTATTCTAAAATTTTCAAAACAGAGACAATTGGTGTCAATGATCAAACATAAGGTTATCAAAGCTTATTTCTCCACATTTACTCCATCAAACATCTTCTTCACACATGCTCTTCTTTGGAATAGGCCACCAGACATCTAATTGCAAGACAAATACACTAGATTTCCATAATCGGTAGATAAAGACCCCCAAGCAGACTGATACAATCTCTTCAACTCCTAACCTTGAAGTGACTTATTACTGTAAGCACCAGGTTATGACACAGTATGTCAAACAAACAGCAATCAGGCTTACTTACCTTGTCACCTTCCGGATCTTGGAAAGGAAATTTGCTAATTACAGCCTTGTACTCCTCTTCATTAGCTACAGGGATTGGGCTGTAGTTATCAGCTTCAAAAATATCCCTAAAGTTACAAAATCAGTGGATTAAAGATCAGGATTAATGATTATCCTCTGCATTATCCCAGGGGATGCACCATTCTGCCAATACTACTGCCCTTTAACTCCTTCCTGACAAGGCCAATTTTGTTTTTGCATTTTTATACTTTCATCTCCTTTGTTTCATTCCCTTGTTTTATTCTTTCACCAAAGCGAGAGTCCCATGATAGCTTTTGATGTTGCAGAATTTCTTCTCTTGTGATGTACACGTGCATCTCAATGGATTAGAATATCATCAAAAAGTTAATTTATTTCAGTAATTCAATACAAAAAGTGAAACACTTATATTATATAGAGTCATTACACACACAGAGGGATCTATTTAAAGTGTTTATTTCTGTAAATGTTGATGATTATGGCTTACAGCCAATGAAAACCCAAAGGTCATTATCTCATAAAATTAAAATAGGGAGAAAGAAGGGTTAAAAACCACACTGCCGTATTCCACAAGACATCAAAGGGTGAATATAATAATGATTTATTAGTTAATGTGTTTAAGGGCTCCCAGAAACACCCTGAAATATGGCAATATGATATTGATTTGTTGCGAGGAAGAGGCCAGGGAGCCCTGAAATGCGTTGACTAATAAATCAATATTATATTCACCCTTTGATGTCTCGTGGAATACGTTAGCGTGGTTTTTAATCTTCCATCCTTCCTACCTATATGCTCCACGCTGGAGACTGCAGCAGCCATGACATGCTTTTATAGTGGCTGTGACTCTGACAACCACACAAGGTGAAGCCTCTGATACCTATTTAGGCCATATTTTATCTCTCGGACCCTTCATCCTCCCTACTTTAATTTTCTGAGATAATGACCTTTGGGTTTTCATTGGCTGTAAGCCATAATCATCAACATTAACAGAAATAAACACTTGAGATAGATCCCTCTGTGTGTAATGACTCTATATAATATAAGTGTTTCACTTTATGTATTGAATTACTGAAATAAATTAACTTTTTGATGATCTTCTAATCCATTGAGATGCTCCTGTATTAGGCTACTTGTTTACACTGTGTAACAAAGCAGCACAACAGACAGGAGATTCCTATACATCCCATCTATTGTGCTGGAACGGTAAGACGCTGCGTTTTTGATGCAACAGCAAAGACTCCCCAAAGACTCATTGTGGGAATCCAGCCTTAGCTTCTTTTTTTAATATATATTTTTTTACTATTTTTTATTAGGAGAAGAAAGGCGATTCAAACTCTTATGACTATTTTAGTTTTTGTTTTTTAAATGTACTCTTCTATGTTAATCCCCTTGGGAAATGTGCGATCTTTTGAGTGTTTTTACTATACACAGCACTACTTTAGTATTGTGTGTATAGCACTTTTTACAGTACCAAGAAAAAAACTGAAGTGGAATGGAGGATTTTTCTTTTTAATTTCCAATAAAAGTGCAAAACAGAAGAAAAATAACATGGTCAGTGTGACCAGGGTTGACGCGTTTTGGATGCGATATGCGCCCCCTACTCATAGCAAAATAAAAATCCTCCTTGTTTGAGGTGGATTCCACTTCATTTTTTCTTGGTATTGCCAAGAGGCAGGGTGGGCATCCGAGCTCCAGGACACAAGTAAAGAGCAACACAGTGAGATGGAACCTATAGACATATTAAATGTGACATTGTCATTTAATCTAATGTTCCCCAAGGAGATAATTATGGATATGGAAAAATGAGCACCAATTATGCCAATAAGCAAACCAGACCGTTTCCCTCCCAATCTCACCTTGTAACGGCACCAACTCTGTGCAAGCTTTATTTGATCTTAGTCGTTTCGGTCAATGGTTGGCCAACAATCACATTTTGGGTATCTTCGTTCCCCCTTTTTTTTTATTATTGTTTCCATTTTCTGCTCTAAGTCAACGTTCCTAAAGTCATGTACAGCACTATAAGGGCTGATCATTACCTGAATAGTCCAGCCCATTTTTTCAGCAGTGTGTCATTGTACTTGTCTCTAACTTCATACAGGAGATCATAGAGTCGATTCACTGGAAATCCATATCCCTAAAAAGAGAAAAGCAAATCAGGTGTGATATCAGCGATAATCGTGTATTCCATCTTATTCTTCACAGCCTAAAGTCTGACAGGTCAAGATCAAAAAATGAAAATGTAAAATTCTGAAATTTTGATACACTAATACCCTGACTATAGGTGTAACCCTTAAATGGCACGTAATCCCTTTCAATATTCAGAGGCAGAGTTTGATAACTTTGTCAGAATCCAGCTGCAAAGGACATGTGGGGGAAAGTCCTAAATGTGAACTGCAGTTAGTTATCTGCTGCATGTAGCAACTGATCGACAGTCAGCGATTCACAATGCTCCTTCATATGTCATTTTCATGTCACGGTGGTCCTCTTACTTAGGAGACTTGGGACAGCTTTGGGACCTTTGTCTGATTCCTGTATTGAGACTTCATTTTCAATGTGTTTTCTTTCCTTTGGCAGTGTAGGAGTTAATGTCAGTTTCTGCTGCTGCAATGCTCCTTAGTTCTCTACTCAGGTGTGGCAACTTTGTGATCTCTCCCATCTCCTTTATATGGTCACATGAACCAGCATTCCTTGATGGTGATTGAACTCCAGTCCTAGCCTAACTACCTTTGGTGAAGGCACTACTCTGGAGAAGCTGAGCATTGTCAAGCAGTCTGCTGCCTAGGAGTGTGACAGCAGGCGTGAAGTTGTGTTGTCATTTCCCTGTCTGTCCTTCCTTTCCCTTTTGTTGATTTTAGTGCAGTGGTTGGGACTAGGGCTCCTGACGGCCATCTCCGTGTTAAGAGTTAACATAAGGGCCAGCAAGGGACTAGGTAACCTGCTCGGCGATAAGGTAAATGAACCTGTATAAGGACGGTAAGGAGATTGGGGCACAGCCTCAGGTGAGTGCAGGAGGTCTCCTTTCCCCCAATCCCTATGAGCAGAGCCCTCTGTTGTATTGTGCCCCCGGTGTTTCCCCTGTCTGTTGCTTTGTATAGTGCGTGGGGCACTGTTGGACTGTGCGCCACTGTCACGCACTGTATCCAGACGCTCTCTAGTCCGCAGAGTGACATTTAACTTGGATGTCAGGCACAGAGCAGAACTTACCCCCTAGGATATTAGTATAAAATTTGGGCTGTACACCTATCTATGTTTACCCTTTGACATCATACAGGAGCTTTGGTGAAATCAATTATCTCTCATGACAGGGGCCCTTTAATAACAAGGCAAACATTTCCTAATAGAGTCCTATGTACAACATAGAAACAGATTCATTTAAAGGAACATAGTTTTGGCAAACAGCAATTCTCCTTGACAGTTCGCAGCTGTTAGAAAAGAGGAAAAAAATCACATTTGCCCAGTAAAACGTGAATGGATTACTGTTCACCCATGAAGACGAACAAGACAAAAAGTGTGTAAAAAGCAAAACTGTGAGAAGCATGAAAGGCGTAGGATCGCACTGATACAATAATGAACATATCATATTTCTGTTTCTGTATTTAGAACTACAAATTCTCTGATCTGCAAGATAACATTGTTACAGATAGTATACCGGTATATCATTATATCCTGGGCCATTCACAAATACAGCAGGAGGGTAAAGCCATCTACACACATTAGATAGCTGTTGATGGTTGGGTTTACAACCGTCTCTTGCAACTCCGGCACACACAGGAACACTTGGCTTACCCAAACGCTCCTGTATGCTTTGCGACAGCTGCTGCCAGACTCCTCCAGAGAATGATTATCTCCCAGAAAACAAAAGGACCCTCAATCGGATATAAAATGTGCCAAAACCCTTTATTTTCCGCCATCATCTGTTGGGGGGAAGAGTTAAGAGGCCACCATACACATTAAAACAAAAAAGCATGGGTCAGCAAAACTGCTAGTGGAAGTGTAATGTGTAGGTGCACATTCACACTCTCATGCCTTGGTCTTGGGACTGGATCCATTGGCTCTGTAGTCAATGGTTCCATTGGCTCAGTAGTGTGGTTGGTGTCTGTCCAAATGCTGATGGTTCTTTTATCTTTGCTTTTTACTTTGGTTTACGGTTAGTCAGGTGTTCTCACTTGCTTATGATCTCTGTCCTATCACATCTCGGGATAGGTTATTTATACTTGCCTATGCCAACGATTCTCTGCTGGCTATATTTCTATGTGGATTTCTGTTAAGGAGTTCCAGCCCTGCAGCTAGGGAATATTGTCTGTTAGGCAGTTACCATTGTTGTATTTCTCATTTGCCTTACTTACACCTATTTTCCATTAGGTTAGTAGGAGGTTACCATTGCTTACATTTATTATTTCTTCTTTGTCCACACGTGCATGTGCTTTCTGTTTTCTCAGCTTTGTTTTTTGTCTACCCCTGCACACTTTTCTTATCCTGGTTAGATGTTTGTTGTGACCTCACCTCTGGTTCTTCGGGAGGAATGAGAAACAGCTCAATGGCCTTTTAAGGGCCAAGGTCCAAACTGTGGTTTCCAGTTCGTCTAGGGACATTCTAGTCTGTACAGGAAACAGTAGGGTGTGGGAGCAGCTACAATGTTTAGGATTAATTGCTCCTTATACCCGTGTGTGAGTAGTTAAGTGCATTACACACACTATGGACATTAACAAACAAGTATACCCTACAATAACAACACTGTACAGAAACACTGCAATAAGGAAACAAATAGTAGTAATATATCGAAAAAAAACATAGGGTAGTTAGTTGACATTTCTTTGATGAAAAAAGCATAAAAGCCATATCACCGCAAAAAGGTGTACCCAATCAGGATAGTCCCTATTTTGAATATCTTTTTATTTTTTTTCGTTTTGCTTCAATTTATTGTACTCGGCACATTGTGGGGGTGTAGTCGTCCCTTTGGGCTCTGTACCTACCCATATCCACTAAGCATTCCACAGGCAGGTATTAGAGTCAGACTCAGGTTCTGCTCAGACCCATCAAGTTGGAGGCCTGCTGACACATAGCGAGGTAATAAGAGCTCAAGGCAACAACCCGAACCCGGATGAATCAAATAAGGCTCACCACACCTATCCAAGATAAGAAGAAGGACACAGATCTAACAATACCCTACAGATTTAACACTTTCTGCTTACAGGGAGTTTAATCCCGGCCTGGAAAGGAAGAGAGATCATATCTTAAGAGTGCAACTATCGTGAACAAGGCCATAATTTTGGTTGAAACGTTTTTTGTGTCTGCACCCAAAAAAATGTAAGCTTGTAATCCACTTCACGGATCCCCACTTCTCACAAGTCCTAGCCACTAAATCCTAGCCACTAAATCTGTGTCCAAAATCAGCAAAGGACACAACACTGCTACCTGCCAGAACAAACTTCCCATATGGCCCAGCTGCACCCTGCAATATAAAGAGTGCAAGAAAAAAACACCCGTTAACATGGTGCAGCTAGGCCACATGGGACGTTTGTTCTGGCAGGTAGCAGTGTTGTAGTGCCATAACAGCCCGCCTACTGAGATAGGGGCAAATGTAAGAGGCTGGGCACACATTGCAGTAACCTGTGTGAACAGCGTCCTATGTGAATCCTATTCATTGTGCAGGACAACCAGTGGTCGCTGCCCTCCAAGATTAAGGAGGTGTTTAGAGATTGGAGGCTGGTGTCCTGCACTAGTAATGCCTTTATAATCAAGGTAAAGCTGCAATGGTCGACTGACCAAAATATTGCTGTGGTAAGATAGAATATACCAATAAAACTCTCTAATTTTTGCATTCACAAAGGAGTGTGCATTTGATTATTTCTTCTATACATAGCGAGGTGAGACATTAGACATAGAGACCATCCTCATTGGGTAAACCTTTCCATGGTGAGATGGTTTTTATGCTTTTTTTATGAAAAAAATGTCTGTTTTTTATATGTGTTACCATTTACTTTACTTACTGCAGTGTTTCTACACACTATTTTTATTATAGGTTATACCCCTATATATATATTAGACTGTTTCACATCACTTGCTTGGGGGGTAATTAATATATTTGTCTGTACTGTAAAAAAAAATGTAATGTAATAAAAGCCCTATCCCATCTGTGAATTTGGCACCTACAAGACAGGGGGATGAGGCGGGGGCTCTCACATGAAGTCCAAGACACTGGTCGCAGTGCAGGCAGACCCAGCCGCCATATTGTCACAAGCTCTCATGCCTAGTATCACTCTGGGTGTAGCGGTGGCCATATTGACACAACTGCTCATGCTCAGTAGAGCTCTGATTGTAGCGGTGAACATATTGGTCCCCCCACTCATTACAGCAATAGGCTGATATCATGATATCAGATTCAACAATCTGGAATGTATAGGCTTCTTCCAGGTTAGTGGGTGTGACCGCCTTCATTGGTGAGCGTGTCGACATTTACTTTTGTCCACTATAATCATGCAAGGGGGAGCGTCAACCCTTCCCCTGCCTGATATATAATTGCACACGTTCTACAATGTCCCGATGTGATAGAATCGTGCACCCATCTAGTAGAATATAATGGGATAAACATATTTCAAATGGGTATCGGCTTGACATATATTTGTTCATATTTCATTTTGACCCGATTCTTTTTACAGTAAATGTTTCAATCCTTAAAAAAATGGATGAAAAAGGAATCTGTTTTTTTTTTTTATAATAGTCTATGATGAAAACATACTGTAATAAGTAAGTTTGCATCAGTTTTTACATAATCTCTTTATCATGAAAACAAGTCACACGATGATGAAGCAAAAATGTGCGTTCGTGGGGGGAAATGATCTTTTGTGCTGCCCCAAATGTCGTTTTCGGCAGTCCCATGTAAACAGAAATGCCGCTGTCTAAAACAATGGTGGCCCCCATGCATTGAATGGCCTATTACAGATTGTTCAGTGTGGATCTGCCTATTGAAAAGGACTATCAAAGGACCGCCGATCGGTAAATATTTACCGATCAGTTTATTTAATGACACCGGCCGATTTGTGTAAACAGATCTTTAGAAAAGAGAATTCAAATGTTTCCAACAGCCCCACGGACATTGAATACAGCAGGAGCGCACATGACGGACTGCTGCTCAATCAAAACGTCTTACTACAGTGGAGCGGGACCAGAGGGATATGCACCCCCTGCTCTAATGACAGGTGGGGGTCCTGACAATCAGCCACTTAGTACTTATCCTGTATGGGGAACATTTTATGGAGCAAATGTGTGCAGGAGCATTAGGCGATTATTATGTGCCTTCAGTTATCTATCACCTCTGCAGTTTGGGATATGATGTCCACTTTCTATGTAGACGTCCAAACACGATCCGGCCCAGATCACAAATAATTTGAAGAAAAGTTTCTAACACAGAAAAAATGTCATCGATGTAACCAAGATGGCCTTAATGTGTGTGGCCTGTCACAGTCCAAATGGCACAGAAGTGACCAAACTATGCAGAAATCCACAACTGACTGTGAGACAACGCAGATACAATGAGCTTTCCATTCCCAGGATACCTTTAAATACAATGAGTAGGATACCCTTTAAGAAACCAGTCGTATAGCTTCTTTGTATTTTAGTAGTTTAAAAAAAGTACACTTTTTTTATTTGTTTTTTTTTTCTATCAACATTTTCTGTGACTTTCTTTTCTTTTTCTGCCAAATAATCTGTGTGAGGGCTTTTTCTGCAATATGTTCTGTCATATTTATATGCAACATTCTGCACTATTTAGGACACTAAAATGGAAAAAACGGACGGCACTTCCTAGCAAGTGTGAACTGGTGCTGCTCCTCCAAATGGGACTCCCCATGTCTCCCTGCCTCTTTATACATGACCCCAACTATTCTGAACACCAGTGTTTAAGTTATAAGATTTTCTCTGACCATAACATATACTCTCACAAATAAACAGCTGCACTCTCAAATGCTATGGTATGCAGACATTAAATATCGGGATATAGACATGCATTACTGCTAAGGAAATACATTGAAAAATTGAAACACTTAGCGCATAAAAAAGGCCAGTTTTATGTGAGCCCAGCAGCCAGCAACAAGGCGTATCTCTATGCTGGTTCCTTTTTCATTAGCTAAGTATCTCAATTTTTAAATGTATTTCTTAGCAGAAATGCATGCCTATATTCCTATATTCAATGTCTGCATACCTTAGCGTTTCCTCCTAATCAGAGTGTTAAAAAGTGCCACCAGTTTTTTCATTTTAGATTATGAGATCATGCCTTTTCACTGTGCACTCCATTTTCTATTAGTAGGTTCCTTCCTGACCATAAATTGTAGTTTGTTTTTTTTAACCCAGATAGAGGCATTAGATAGGTCTCAGTATAGAGATACGCCTTGTTGCTGGCTGCTGGGCTCATATAAAACCGGCCTTTTTATGCTCCTAGTGTCTCAAGTTTTAAAAGTATTTTCCTAGCAGTAATGCATGTATACATTCCTATGTTCAATGTCTGCATTCCTTAGCGTTTCCTGCTAATCAGAGTGCAACTGTTTATGTATTCAGTATATTTAGGACACTAGTGATGGCTTTTCATGGCAATGTTTGGTGGGTACGCTGTAACTAGTGATGAGCGAGTTACTATTCGTTACTCGCACGGATAGTATGGTATTTGCGATACTCGTTACTCGGTGAGTATCGCTGGTGCTCGTGAGTGATGTGTCGATCGTTATCGATCTGACACATATTACCAGCTCCCTTCAAATACACAATGTGAGCTGGCACCCCAGTGAGAGCAGATTGAATGGTCTCTCTGGGGGGCACAGCAAGGTACTGAAATCGTAAAAAAGCCCAGAAAGACTCATTTTATGGCGGATGTGTGGGGGGGTAGCCTATCACTAATTGACTAACACTGGACTCACTATTCAGACGAATATGTGAGTATTAAAAACTACTCGTTACGAGTATAGTGAATATTACAACAATGACAACAATGACACTGACCTGCAGAGTATTGGCAAACACCACAATCAGAATCTTCAGCTCCAGCACCAGATCGGGGTCAGTACAGTATGACTGCAAAGAGAATGAAAGTGTTAAGGGCATTACCAACCACCGAAACTACAAAGCCTCGTAGTAAAGACAGACAGACATAGATCTGGTACACAACAGTACTAATGTCATGAAAATCATGCTTCTAGTCTAAAGCCCTCAATCAATTTAGATAGTCGATCAGACGATGGTTCTACAGGACATTTGGCCGGCAGCTATATCACCCAAGTCCTCCAAACACAGGAGCTCTTGTTCGATTAAGAGGTCCAATGTGCTCTATAAAAAAGCCAATGATGGCTTATCTCTCAGAGAACAAAAAGATCAGCAGTCCAAAATGGGAAATGTCATTTCCTTTTCTCCCTGACATCATCTGTCGGAGGAAGGTCAGGGCCGCCATACACACTGGACTGTCGACCAAGCCCCTATGTAGTTGGATTTGGCTGACTTTAGTCTAATGCGTATGGGGGTGTTAACTCTACCGCTGATGAAAATCCTAAGAACCAGATTACAGCTTCGATTCACTACTGTGTTCTTGGTTTTCCCTGCAAAGTTGCATTCCCGGCCTCCTTACTAGGCAGAGAATGGCGGTTGACCACATTTACTTGGATAGGGTCGTGTTGCAGCAGGAGGCAGGGAAAGTTCAAGTACAGAGGAAAAACTGTGCAGAGGACAGAGTGCTGAAAAAGAGCCTTGGCCTCTCATTCTCAAGAGCAATGGTGACCCAGAGGTAGGAACTAGGGATATGGTAAATGATTAATTGGACCCTAACCAAGCAATCACATCAGTAGTATGTGGCCACCAACCAGAGCGCGGAAAGCCTCCTCCCTTCTCTTGGGCAGGGGTTCTGATGGAGTGTCATTGTTGCGGCATTATGTCACACCAGGTCTACTAATAGAAAGAGGCGCTGGGGATGCTGGTAGGTAATAATAATATAATAATATTTACTCATTTATATAGCACTAATAATTCCATAGCGCTTTAAGTACATTTGCAACACTGTTCCCACTGGGGCTAACAATCTAAACATCCTATCACTATGTCTTTGGAGTGTCGGAAGAAACCGGAGAACCTGGAGGAAACCCACGCACTCTCGGGGAGAGCAAAGAATCTCCTTGCAGATGTCGTCCTTGTGGATTTGAATCAGGACCCCAGCGCTGCAAGGCTGCAGTGCTAACCACTGAGCCACCGTACAGTGCAACCACTGAGCCACCATACAGTGCTAACACTGAGCCACCGTACAGTGCTAACCACTGAGCCACCATACAGTGCTAACCACTGAGCCACCATACAGTGCTAACCACTTAGCAACTGTGCTGCCCAGGTAAGAGGAGGTTCATAGGGCTCGGGTCCACAGATTACCAATGCTGGACTAGGGTCCAAATTATAATTTAGCTGCATTCTAGTTGGAACCCAAGTGATCATTAAGTGATGACATTTCCTAGAGATAGGCCATTACTTCTCAGGTAAAAGTGCCCATACACCTTCATTTGCTATTGGCCAAACACTCCATCAGTCGGAAGCTGATCCTCAGTAGTGGACTTATGGTGGGTTTACACGCTAAACGATAGCCTTAGTAAACGATATCCTTGGAACGATCACGATACCGAAATCGTTCCGACAGTTAGTGCGCTGTCACACACAAGCATCTCATTAACGATATCCTATGCAGCAGCGCAACGGTTAAATAGGACAGGAAGGAGTGAGCGATGTAATGAAGCGGCAGGAATTGGAGCTTTTTGAACGATATCGTCACACTGGACGATGCTGCTTCCTGAAGCAGCGTTAATTAGACGACGACTGATAGATTTGAGGTCAGGATCTCAAATCTAGGATGAACAATCCAACCATCTTTTCAACGACCACAAATCTGTGACGTTTCAAGGATATCGTTCAGGATATCCTAGCGTGTAAACCCACCATTATACACATGTATGCTCAGTAAAGCTGACCATACAGGTGTTTTCAAAGGGGAGGGAGAGTAAGGTAGGGCCAAACATCTCACATCAGCTACTGGAGGAGAATCATGAGACCCCATACATATGAGGTGGTTGGCCAGTCCCGCTCTGCTCACTTAGGCTGCTTTCACATTACGTTTTTTTGAGGATCCGTGGCTGTTTACAACGGACAGCCACGGATTCGATTTGGCCCCCATGTTATCCTATGGGGATCGGATCTGGCCTAATTGCCATTCGATTTTGTCGGATCAGATTTGTGTCCGATTTTTTGCTGTACCCAAAATTGGAGACTGCTCCAATTTTCGGCACAGCCAAAAATCGGACACAAATCGGATCCCACAAAATCGGATGGCAATTAGGCCAAATCCGATCCGATCCTCGGCCTTTAACATGGCGCCTATGGAGCACGGGTCGGAGGAAACACAGGATCGTTCCTCGGAGCCTATTTTAGTGTACTGAGCATGCTCCATACACTAAAATTGCTCCATACACCATCTAATTTCACTTACGCAATGTATATACATACATTGCGGAAGTGATTAAAGAAAGGGTTAAAAATAAAAAAAAAACATGGTCACCTCTCAGATGGTGTCCCGCACTGTCTCGCTCTCTCCTGGGACTGAAGGACCTGTGGTTGCCTGGCAACCAGATCAGCTGATCGGTCACATGATCGCTTAGCTGATCGGTTTGTCACATGACCGCACGGTTTAAATTTCCCGCCCGTCAAAATTGACTGGCGGGCGGGAGATTTAAACCATGTGGTCATGTGACAACCCTATCAGCTGGTCGTTCACATGACCGCTCATCTGATCAGGTTGCTAGGCAACCACAGGTCCTTCAGTCCCAGGAGAGAGCGAGACAGTGCGGGACACCATTTGAGAGGTGACCATGTTTTTTTGTTATTTTTAACCCTTTATTCACTCCCGCAATGTATATACATATACATTGCAGGAGTGAAAGTGCCCGGCTTGCCTGCGCTTTGCAGGCTCAGGCTCTCTGTGTCGGGGTCTGTGACAATCACGGACCCGGACACAGAAATAGCATCCGGAGGTCACCTCTGATGCTTTCCTGTCCGTGGGGTCCTACAAAAAGTAGGATCCCACAGACAGGAAAAAAACGTGATGTGAAAGCAGCCTTACAAGCCACGGTCCCGTTTCCCAGCTGACCTTTTTTCTTGCTTGCATTTGTATCAGTTTCCTCCGGCAGCTCACGACCAGACCTGTGTATGAAGGGGGCTGGCTGACTGTGTATTTCAATAGCGAAGTCATATCCCATATAGGTCACCACTGTCAAATAAGGGGGTTGGCTTAACTATGTAAATGAGAATTTAGCCAGTCCCTTTCACACACATCCAGTCGCATAATGACATGGAGAACCCTGTCCCATGTCAGACACAAATCAGAAGACTGTGGTTTATATTGGGCGATCGGCCACCTTTCTGACATGGACTATATCAATAAACTGCATATCTAATTTAAACAGATTTAACAACATTCTTTTTTTCTTAGCTGGAAATCCCCCTAATCCCTATATCATCAATAAGTTCTTACCTACCCAGTAGGGGTAATAATAGAGAAATCACATATTTTTTACAGTGTATAATCTTAAAGGGAATCTGTCACCAGGTTTTTACCACCTAGTCTGAGAGAAAGCATAACATAGACACAGGGACCCGATTCCAGCGATGTATCACTTTATAGAGCTGCTTGCTGTAATTATTTTTAAAAAATCAGTTTTCTCAGCACAAGATTATCACTATAGAGCTAGTAAACCTTCCGCCATGTAGTCCTGCCCGTCGCCACCACCTATTGGCTGATTTCTGCCTCTGGCAGCTTTCTGTATACACTGTGCAATCAGCAGTGGGTGGGGTTATACAGAGCTCAGCATTCAGACAACTGGTAGATCTACCCAGTAGACTAAGTGATAAATCAATGAAATCAGGGTCTCTGCCCCGACATTATGCTGCTCTTAAACGGGCTAGGAAAACCTGATGACAAATATCCTTTAAAACAAGTCTCAGCCCACAATAATTAGCCCTAAATGTGCCATACCAAAAAAGAAGAGGAAGATGAATTGCGTAGTATGAATTAGACGGCAGCGAAGGCTTATCGTTCCTATTTCAGACAGTTTATTGCTTGGCTTAATTCCATATTCTTCAAAGAGGTGTAAAATTGCACAGAAAAAGTGGCGGGTGAGAGCAGAACAATGCCCAGTGCTGGGATCTGCAGAGTTCCGAGTATAGAAACCTTCAGCCGTACAGATGCACAGGAGGTGAGAATACCATCAGCGCTACTTGTAATTGCGAAAATCTCTGCCGAGACACAACGTAAAAACCGGCGTCCTCATGTATCCGAATCAGAACAGTGTCATGCGAAGAGCTGGAGAACAGAGAATCCTTCCAGAACTGACCAATCCCAGACACAGAGATCTGTGAGGACCATACTGTAATCTGATGATCTCCTTTAATCCCTCCAAGGAAAAGATTTAATCCCGTAAAGACCCGGGAATTTTAGGCGCTTTTATTTTTTTCTTCCCTTGTTCCAAAAGCAATAACTCTTGTGTTTTTTTGTCGATAAAGCCTTAGGCCCCTTTCACATCGGTGGTTTTTTCAAATCGCGGCAGATGCGGTGAAAAAAACGCATCTGCCGCGATTACCGCGACACTTGCGGCACACTTGCGGCAAGCCCCATGCAATGTCTATGGGGCTTGCGGTAAGGGTGCGGCAGATGCGGCAAGTGCGGTTTCGGCACTTGCGGCAGGTGCGGCCGCGAAAAAAACCGCTGCAAGCCACAGGTTTTTTTGCTGCCGCACCTGCGGAAAGTGCCGAAACCGCACTTGCCGCATCTGCCGCACCCTTACCGCAAACCCCATAGACATTGCATGGGGCTTGCCGCAAGTGTGCCGCAAGTGTCTCGGTTATGCGGTAATCGCGGCAGATGCGTTTTTTCACCGCATCTGCCGCGATTTGAAAAAAACGCTAGTGTGAAAGCACCCTTACAAAGGTTTTTGAATACATAATTGATTTTAGCGTACAATGTACTGGAACACAAAGTAATATTCTAAGTGACGTGAAGTTGCAAAAAAAGTTTGCCATTCTGCCATCGTTTATGGATTTAAATTGTTTGGTTGAAATGACCGGGTAAGGGGATTATCTAGGCCAGTATAATTATGGCAATACCAAACTTCTCCATTATTTTTTATTATTATTAAAATTATTATTATTATTATTATTATCATTATTAATAATAATAAAAAAAAGAAAATTTTAACATTTGTAAACAAAGTGCTCTTTAAATTTCTGTCAATGGAGCTGTGTTTTATGCTCTCTGAGCCGATGTTTTTATTGTTACCATTTCGGGGAACATAACACATTTTGATGAACTTTTTTGGGAAGTATGGCGATCCTGGTGTTCCGATTTGTTTTTCCTTTCAATGTTTTAAGTAACATTTAAAGTGTAAATGTCATTTCATTAAAAAAAAATAACTATACTGCACTGGTTGTTAATGATGGGTCACATAGCAGCTAATATAATGCTTTCTTTGTGCCATATGACTTATTTTCTCACAATTTCCTGTGCTCTTTTAAAAACTGAATTTTATGGCTGTGTGGGCGTGGCTAACAGCTGATCGGAAACAGTGTAATGTGACAGCAGAGAAAGGGCAAGAGAGATCTTGAGCTGTGTGGGGAGCCACCAGTGAAGGGGTTAACAGAGATCGTGACTTGAACAGAAAAGGAGCCAGATGACAGATCACAAGCTTGTGCCAGCGAAAGAGGAGTTTGAAGTGATCCTGACATTCTGATGTTGCTTAACAACTTTGCTGTAGTCTGAAGTTATCTGATACATTGTTTCCTCACCAGTTGTAGTCCGGAGTCTAGGCCCACACCCCTCCCTTATATGGTTACATGCTTGTATTCAGTGTGAAGACGGATCTGACTGATAATGAACATATGTCTGCTTCACACACAGTGCAGTAAGGACACCATGCGGAAGGCTTATGAATAGTTTTCAATCAGAATTTTCTAATGAGTTATATTTAACAGTTAATTAAAATCACTTGCTCTACATTATTATGAAATAAAAATGTAAACGTCGATTACACTTTAAATAATTTTACACTTTGATAGATCAGAATGTTTGGAC
Organism: Allobates femoralis; assembly: GCA_033576535.1. Classification (NCBI taxonomy): domain Eukaryota; kingdom Metazoa; phylum Chordata; class Amphibia; order Anura; family Aromobatidae; genus Allobates; species Allobates femoralis. The sequence goes on along the minus strand of JARQOC010000006.1, from coordinate 64,993,017 downwards.
ATGACGATACCAAATATTTATTTCTTTTTTTACATTTTTACATTTTTTTTTTGAAGGTGGAAAAGGGAGGTGAGTTAAACTTTTATACATTTTTTAAGACATTGTTTTTTCTAAGTTTTGCATTATTCTTTAGTCCCCTTAGAGGACTTAACTCTGCGATAGTTGGATCACTTATACTATTTATTGAAATATTACTTGTCAGTTTCCGGAGGTGGAGACTGACAATATTCAAGTCTCAGGCATGAATGGCGGGAATGGGAATAAGCTTGTAAGAAATGTGAAACCGAACTTATCTCGAAATGTTCTGAAGCTTACAGAGATCAAAGCTTCCTGCTTCTGATACAGAGTTCCGAATCTCCTGCTTTCCATCACACAGCTACAGTATTAAAGGGTGTTTTCCCATCTCTATAAGAGGATGGCTCATTTTAGGATTTGCTGTCACTCTATGATCAATTGGAAAGTCCAAAACTTCTAAAGATAAAGTGTAGCACTGCCACGTTTTATTCCTGCAGAGCTGCACTCCAGCCACTGACAGTGCAGGGAACCGCAGTCTGACCTCATACAAGTGAATAGAGTGAGGCTGCATGCTTAGTGGGAATGTGACTGGAAGTATGAATATGGCTGCCCAGCCTCACTGCTGGCACCGGAGAACCCAGACAGTGCATAAAGAGCGCTCTGAGGCTTGCCTGCAGACTTTCATGCCAAACATTGGCAACCCATTGAAGAATATTGTGGATGAAACAAGGTCATTATGGCAAAATCATTAAATCATTTTAGGGCTTGATCACACATTGCGTTTTTGCTGCCTTTATTTTCTGAGAATTTTTGTGCAACAAAAAAAATGGCATTTTTCAGTGCCAACAGGGTGAATGAGATTTCTGAAGTCTCATGTGCAGCTTATTTTTTCCTTGCAGATTATAACTTCTTTCTTTTCAATCTGTGGCGGGTCATTTCCTCCAGCATTTTTGCTGCATTTTTACACATGTAAATGAATAGGGAAAAAGCTAGTGTAAATACGAGCATATATGGTATAGTGTTTTTCTCTCCCCAATCTGCTGCAAATGCTAAACTTGTGCACATATTCTTACAGGCAATCTGTCACCAGGTTTTGCTACCTCATCTGAGAGCAGCATGATGTAGGCAAAGAGACCCTAAATCCAGCAATGTATGACTTAGGTTACTGGGTGCAGCGGTTTTGACACAGTTTTCAGATGTAGCAATGCAACAGAGCTCAGAGAGGTGCCCCTGCCCACACATGGCTCTGTATGTACAATGTCTATAGACAGTGACCTGCTAATCATAGCAGGAGGACTGGCTCACCTCTAAAGGGGATGTCACACGCGTCAATATCGCTGTCAATGTCGCTCGTACGTCACGGATTTTCAGTCGCTCGAGCGACATAAAAGTGACGCAGGAGCGACATTGAAGCGTGTGACCAAGCGATGCAACCAGCGACATGTCGCTGATCGCCGATCGCAGGTTTCACTGCCAGATGTAAAACCTGTCGCTCATCGCTCAGTAGACCTTATGCATCGCTGCGTGTGACACTAAACTCAGCGACGTATTTTCTATTTTTACATCGTACAAGTGACTAAATAAAATCGCTCGCAAGATGGCGACATCACCGCATCGCTGGGTCATATTGACGCGTGTGACATCTTACCTGCGATAATTTCACATCGCTCAGGCGATTAAGAATATGTGACGCATGAGCGATATTGCGGGCGACATTGACACGTGTGACAGGCCCTTAACTGACCTAGTCTAACAATGGTAATCTCCTGAAGCTAAAACAAACATTGCAGGGAAACAACTGCACACATTGTGATAAGAGACTCATTTCTGAATTCACTGTTAACCCCTGCAGCATGTGATCTTCACAGCAAAAACCTGCTGACAGATTCATTTTAATGTTTACCCTGACATTCCCCAATGGCAGGCGTCAGGTTAAAGAGCAATCGGGCAAGAGGATTTCAACCTGTCCATTCCTTTTGCTCTTTGGGAAGTTTTGCCTACACCAGAAGTAGTAGTCAGAGATAATCACAGTCCGAAAGCTTGACTAGAACAAGAAAATGGCTTTACCTACAGTTCTTACTACCTTTATACAGCGTATCAGTTCATCGTAGTATGACATGGATAACTAACCAGCATGAAAGCTGAGGTCTCCAGTCAAGGTGTCTTGGCCAAGGTGGTTTTGGAGTGGGTATTTGGCAAGATAATTAGGAAGTATTCCCGGGTGGTGCACTCCAATGAAGAGGTCAGATGAGACTAATGAGGACAGATTGCAATAATAACAGCACATTAACTCTGCATATTCTGCAGTGCAGGAGTAGGGGCTGCCTTTGGAGGGTCCAGTCAGTTGTAAATCAGAAGGATTATGCAAATGGTAACTCACAGCCTGAGTCTTCTGGGAGGGAACAAAAGCCTGGCAGGTCTCTTACATCTAATTACAGAATAAGTATAATGGCGGAGGAATGCTTTCTCACTTTGACATGATCCTTCTCAGATCTCAGGACTTGGGACCTCCTTACTTACCGAGTGTGTGCGAAGGGCAGCGATAATCTTGGACTGCGCCATGGTCCACAGCTCCGTCGTGTAGGTTCCCGTTACCAAACCTTGTGTTACGTGTAAAATGTGATCTTCTACTACAAAAAACCTAAAGCGAGAAGAACGACATGATCAACACATTAGGAGCAGATGGAAAGAAAGGTGAGTTAGGCTGCAAGAAGACATATTAAGCCCCCGTCACACAAAGCAAGATCGCTAGCGAGATTACTGCTAAGTCACAAATTTGGTGATGCAACAGCCACCTCACCAGCGATCTCGCTATGTTTGACACTTAGCAGCGACCAGGCCCCTGCTGTGAGATCGCTGGTCGTGTCAGAGTCGCCTGGACCATTTTTTGATCATTGGGGTCCCGCTGGGCAGCATGCATCGGTGTGTTTGACAGAGACAACGACCTCAATACTACAGGTCTGAGAAACAGGGTCCCAACGACATCCGTATCATTCCGGATCGTTGTTGTGTTGCTGGTGAGATCTGACTGTTTGACATCTTACCAGCGATCTCGACAGCGACGCACCAGCGATCCCTACCAGGTCGTATCTCTGTCGGGATTGCAGGTGCGTCGCCAACTGTGACGGTACCCTAACAGTAGAGCGGATGTTCTGGATTAATATACATAAAAGAAATGGAATAGGACTATTATGTGAGATAAACAACAAGCAGATATGACATAGATATGGAATAACTAAAAGGGTCTTTCTAAGTTTTTAAAGGGAATCTGTCAGGTGAAAAATCCACATGTAACTGATATAATTTTCTAATTTCTCTAGTGAAGCGCTTTCTATTCATGTTTTTCTTTTATTTATACCCCCCATATCCTCTGTAAACTGCAAAATAAAAGATTCATTCCAGCTGTCAATTACAGTGAGTGATTACATCTCTACTGCCACACCCCAGGGAATGAATATTCATGTAGTCACATCACTGCACTGCCCTCCTCTGTAAGTATGTGTGGCGCCCCTATGGCTAGGCGTCACAGGACGTGCCTGACAGCCCTCTGACAGGAGGGATCACCCATCTCCAGGAGAGTGACCCGGGACAGAAATGGACGGACCAGCACCGGTTGGAGCAGGCTGGTAACGTCTGGAGTAAAACCGGCAACACGGATGACGTTCATCCTGACCGCAAACTGACGAGCCGCAGGCCTCACAAATAGGTAGCCGTAGGCACCACAAAACGGTACCCCTCAGGCTCAAAATCGGTCCAAGACTACGAAGGTGACGGCCCAGATTCCAGTGACGGGAGAGAGAGTGCGTTCCTGCTGCTCCCGTCTGTACTGGTCAAGGATAACCGTACTTCACCGTATGCGACCATGGGGACTGGCGGGAGAGCTCTGCAAAAGGTGGTTAAATAGCGAAGGACAGACTTAGACCCGGAAAGACTATCAGAGAGTAACATCTAGAGACTCCATAGGGGTACCCTGAACAGACAACTAGTACCCGTTAAACCAGACTGTACAGTGTTCTCTATAACATCTACCGGTACCAGTAAAGGGGAGTTGAAGTTGAGTCGGTGTGTGTCTTTCTTCCCGCCGGCGCCAGGAGGGCCTGAGCATCATCATCTCGTCCAGAGGGGCAAGAACAACTACTCCCCTCATCCCATCATCCTCCATCACCGCTGCCCTGAGGAAATGCTCCATCTGTGGGGATCTGTACCACACTGAGCTGCACCCATCATCACCTCAGCGGATGGCCTGCAGCGCCGGTATCCAAATTACTGGGATCCACAGGTGGCGCCACGTATTCTTTATCCTTGTAAATATTTCCTCCCCACCAAACAAATGACAGCCAGGGCACGGAACTGGGAACCCGACCACCCGTAATTCCCCGTCACCGCCAACAATCCATCCTGGTGTCCGAGTACCCCTCTCCCTGTGCTCATCACATACAACCAAAACAGTGGAAATCACTCACATGATGGCTTTGTATCATTCTGTGTGTGCGGCTCTCCAGGCATTCACTGCACAGGAGAAAGTAGGCGAAGGTGTGTACTCTAAGCAGCTGCTTACCTCTGACATCTTCATTTCCCTCCATCATGAAGCAGTAATGCATTGTGTGTATCTGAGGCATGTGTGTAGTGTGTACTCTCGAGATAATTCTATGTGATTATAGGAACATTTCATCATTTGCTCAGCAGATACACACATTACATGTATGCAGGTAAACAAACGTTCATATAAACAGTATATTCAAGGATACTATAAGTATCATTCTTTTTTTTTTTTTTTTTTTCTATAAGTATCATTCTGAAAAATTACCTGACAGAGTCCCTTCAAAGGGTTATTCCCATCTTTACATATGGATATTTTTGGATAGAGCTCCTAAAAACAAACACTTTAGCAATTTACTGCTTATGAAAATTTGCAGTCGTTCTTGAGATATTAACATTTTTCTATTGTTTACAGCTCGTTGCCTATGAGACCGACCACCACTGCTGTGTAGCTTGTATGCGCTGCACTGAAGCTGGACAGGTCGCTCCAGGGTTCCTTGTCAACTTCATAACAGTACTTACAAGCTCAATACAAACGAGTGTGTAAGCACTGTCCATGTTTTGCTGTCTACTAGAGATAAGCGACAATTTCAAGGTCCGGTTAGAGTTGGGTGCTTTATGTTTGCAAAGCACTGGAGCGAGCATCGCTGTGGTCAGGTACAGTTGTTGCTTGGACTTGGCTCAGTGTGAGCCACGTGCAGTGTTTGATCAGCTCGCACTGGGCTTAAAAGCCCAGTTTTTTGGTGTAGTGTGTCCCCAAAATGAATTTGAAAAAAAAAAAAATTAAATAAATTGAGAGCTGAACTACCAATCAGTGACTTCCATTGAGGTCTGGGGTAACCAACAGTGCGGCAAAAAGTTTGGCTGCGCCAACTGAACTTCAAAAGCTTCGCTCATCACTACTGTCTATGAGTATTGGTCGGTTTCAAAGGCAAATACTCTAAGCTATACCCTATAGGGAATATCATGTATTCACATGGGGGGGGCACACTTCTGAGTCCTCTGCAGATTCTAAGAGCAGGGTTCTGTACAGCCTGAAATGAATGTATATGGCATCGGCATCACATTACCCTATACTTATTCTCTATGGGACCGCCGGAGAGAACCGACTACAGCCATAGTTACACATCCTGATGGATAATTACAATATAAGTGTTTTCCTGCAAAATGTTTGAAGCCTCAATATAATTATACCCGATTTCAAGAAGACTTGTCAAAATATTTTATTTATTTCCATTTTTGGCCACGTTTTATCAGTCTCGTCTTTCAGCAGATGCATCTTCTCCTCCACACGAGAACTTACCCTACAATCTGGCTGAAGTATTTCCTATATCCTTCCACTGTCTCGTGCTGTAACAGAAGGAAGAAAGAAGACAGAAGCCATATTTAACGTCTCCATCTGGAGCTCACGCACTTCATGTTAATGTGTGGGAACCTATAGTTACCATGTTTGCCTGGGGCTGCAGGACTAATCGCGCCTGTTTTCTTCGCTGTTTTCGATAGTAACTTTCAAAGACTTCTTTATTGCCCTAAAATCAAGAAATGCAAAGTTGGTCTGAGATCAGGACCAACAGTTTTGTATTGCTGGTATGACATACATATTGTATTATGGACACAATTAAGCAAAGCCTGATGATGGTGACTATCAAGAGCAAAACAGCAATGATGCACTTTCTAAGGATTGCTCTAAGACCCCATTCACATCATGATGCAGATGCCATTTCTGTGTCCGGATCCGTGATTTTGAGGGATCCGGACACAGAAAGAGCTGGGGGAGCCGAGCCTGCAAAGCGCAAGCAAGTGGTGTCAGCGCTGTTATGTCACACGGGGGGAGGAAGAATCCTGTGTTCCTCCCCCCGTGTGACATGTTCGGGCTGAAGTTTTGCTTTCCCAGTGTATCTACATACACTATCTACATACACTACATACACTGTTAAAGTGAAATTAAAGAAAGCAATGTGTTAAAAATAAAAAAAACAATGCTCACCTCTCCGCCTGCTGTAAGGGACCTGAGATCAAGACGTCCGAATGCTGCCAGGACCTTAAAATGTGATTGGCTAGTAGCGATCAGGTGATATGTCAGGTGACCGCATCAGCTAATTGCTACCGGCCAATCACATTTTAAGGTCCTGGCAGCATTCGGACGTCTTGATCTCAGGTCCCTTACAGCAGGCGGAGAGGTGAGCATTGTTTTTTTTATTTTTAACACATTGCTTTCTTTAATTTCACTTTAGCAGTGTATGTAGATAGTGTATGTAGATATACTGCTAAAGTGAAATTACCCTGAGCAGAGCAGTGAATGAGCACTGAGCATGCTCAGTACACTAATATCGGATCTGGGACATGATCCATCCATAGGCCCCCATGTTATTTGAATCGGACAGCGTCAGATCCGATTCAGTCCGCTGTGCCCAAAACCAGAGCAGTCTCCGATTTTGGGGACGTGAAAACAGCGGACACAATCGGATGGCTATTAAGCACCAATACGTGCCCATAGGGATACATGGGGGCCCAAATCGGATCCGTGGCTATCAGTTTTACAACGGATAGCCAAGAATACCCAAATATCGTGATGTGAAGGGGCGTAAGTAGCTGAAAATAAAATTATATTACAATGTATCAACCATAGGATAAGTTGTGGAAGGATCTTACTCTGCACCATCACCGGCCAGCTATGAAAAGTACTACTAGCTCTAAGTCACCTGTATAGGGGAGAGCATGCAGTACCTTTCATGGCCACTATACAATGCATGACACTGTGCCACTTTCCAATACACTTTGACCTTAAGTTAGCCGATGAATGGGGGTTACATAGTTACAAGTTGAAAGAGGACCAAGGTAAAACTTAATTTTCATTATTTTTGTGAGTGTCCCTGAGACTCGAACTCACAACCTCTATAACTGCACTCAGGTGCTAAACCTTTGGACCACAGGCTCTGCTCAGGGAGTAAAACTAGCCTAAAGGTAGTTCACCAACTACCCCATCCCAGAAACACAAGAAAAATCATCCGTTGCTTCTGTACTGTCATGTATATGATTGCTGAATAATGATTCTTGTGATACTCCTGACTGCCCTGCATGTGACAATGTAGTCGGAGCAATGATTAGTCCTGCTGCCTAAACAAATATTCCAGGAAAACAACAGCTCAGACCTTGACAAGACAGGCATCCCTGAAGTCTATGTTTTAACCCTTATGGTACCTTTACAAGCGGCAACATTTCTAGGGTGTCAACAGGTAACTTATTGGCTGCAGTGAAATCATGGAGACATTATTCCATTTGTACACAGCAACAAGATAGAACCATGTCTCCATGATTTCACTGCAGCCAGTAAGTTACCTGTTGACACCCTAGAAATGTTGCCGCGTGTAAAGGTACCATTACAGTACCCTGTTTTCAGAGTACATAGAAAAAAACCTGCTGACAGATTCCCTTTAACCAACCATACATATTCCCAGTAGAAAGCGACACCTCTGACTGTGGCATATCACTCCATGCACAAAAAACAGCCAGAAAAAAACTCAACTGGGCGATCGTTACCTCCCCTGACATCTGTCATGACGAGAATGTCAGGAGACTCCCATACACATTAGAAGGTTGTCAGGTCCCTTTATATCAGCTGTTCCAGGCAAAATATTTCTAATGCGTATGGCTAGCTTAAGCCGCTGCCTGCCACCTCCCTAGAGCAGCGGCTTATAGACCCATGAGAATAAGATTGAGCATGTTATACCCAGCATGCCCAATCCTTGACATCTGCCAACAAGAGAGAATGGGATCACCACATACATATTAGATAATAGTACTTCTGCGGACACCACATTTCTCTGACTGTATCTGTGGCGCCTTGCATGGTCAGACGTCACAGAGGGGTATTGCACCCGTAAAAGAGGTGTAATTGCCCCAGCTGCAAGTGGACCCTAGGTTGGTGGGTGGGACCCATTCCCAGCACTCCCACATTAGCATAGCGGTGGGAGGTTACCCAGGAGGGGATATAGTCACCTCTTTGGGTCTGTTGTGGTCTTTGGGCTTTTGTCAGTAGAAGGGCCAGCAGGAGCAGGAGAAGGAGAGGAGTTAAGAAAGAGTGTGGAATGAGGCGAAAGGGTTACCTGGACGGTTTCAAGCCGATCCGGAGGGAAGAAGAAGGGATCTTGAGGAGATCCTGAAAGAGGACGCCCGACGCGAGAAGTCCGGGCCCTAGAGAGAAAGGGAGATCCTCAGAGAGGAGCGACCATACTCCAGGGGAATCTCCAGTCCACCACGGGAACGCCGGACCCGAGGATCCGGCCAGAGTTCATCTTTGCAGCTGGCAACCGGCTGCTGTGGTCCGTATATCGCCACAGAACCCTGCCAGACGGAGCGGTCAGACTGCTTCCTCACCACAAGGGAGAGAACCCCCAATATTACCTACACTGAGCCATTGGGTATTGGCCCATCCTAGGCGGGGACGAAAGGAAACGGGTTAATTAACTAAGGTACACCACGGGTTCCACCATACCACCTGGGATCCACCTGCAGCCACCCGTAGAGTTACCTGTTATTGTAACATCTGATGCTGGACTGTGAACTTTGTTTGATGCTACTACAGTTGAAAGTAAAGTACCCGGGAGAAAGTGACTTTGCCTACGTGTGTTTTCCTACATCAACTTGTTCCCTTCCAGGAACGCTGCCCCGGAGGACCAGCCCTACCTGTAGGGGGCTTTGCCAACTCAGCCGCACTACCATCTACCTCCGGCGGACTGTGGAGACGCTGGTGACCCATCACCAGGTACTACAGGTGGCGTCACATGACAAAAACTCTTATTTCCCTGTAAATACCCCCCTTTTTGAAGTGTCACCCAGGCCACGGGATCAGGACCTGCCACCCGTGACATCCCTGAACAACCACCGAGCCTGGTATCCGAGTGCCCCAGTGACTGGGGCTCGACATATCCTCCTTAAAGGGTGTCTTTTCAGGAATACACCGCCCCCAACCTCCTGCCTGCTAAAGGCAGGTGCTCCGAGTTAATTGACACTATGACCAGGCACAATAATTAACCTCGATCCGAACTATGCATTCCTGATGCAGCTATAAGATGCACAGAAGCTGGTTGGGATCAAGAGCGAATAGTGAGCTCCAGCATTCAGTGCTGTGCTTACAAGCTCAATATAGAAGAGTTTGTAAGTACTGGGCATGCTCGGCCACTGCGGCAAGCTAGCTGTTATCCTACATCAGCTCTATGACTAAAAATATAAAAGTGCAATTATCAGGGGAACAATGCATAATTTTGATGAAAACTGAATTCGAAAATTGTTTTTTTTTATCCAAGTACTTTGCATTGTTTAATATGAAAATAACCCTTCAATTTTTGCAACTTTTTGAAATATGTGTCTGATCAGCATGCTGTATCTGTAATAATATTGCTACAGGTACTACAACACTGTACAGGGGCATCCCCCAATAAATGTAACTTAATTCACCAAATATGACCCCAAAATGAAGCTTTCACTATCTATCGCTTCTTTATTAGGTGGCTGACCAAGCTGGCACGAGAGGATAAATTCCTTAAAATAATAAATAGCTAAAGACAAAAACGCAAGTTCCCCAACACAGTTCATTAATAGAGCTCGGCTTCAGGAAGCTTTCCTTTCTCCCTTTAATACAGAAACCTCTCTCCTTTCTTTGCAAGTGACATCCTGGTGATCTCATTAAGACGAACCATTAAGAGAAAGAACCATCTGTGTGTTTGAGAGCGGTGCACCACGTGTCTCCTCTACCTACTGAATACAGCATCATTTGTATGCAGGGAGAATAAAGCAGCTTAGCATTTTGATTTCTTTTAGGGGCACGGGGTTATCGCTGGGTCACGGTGACTTAACATTCCATTACTTGATACCAGCACCCCCCCTCTGCCTCTCCGAGCCGGGAACTCAATAAGAGGCTCGTGGAGAAAAGGTAAAAGTAGCAGCACAGAGAAAGGCGCGGAATGGACAAACTACTCTGCAACCAGCGTCCTCTTCTCCATTTCTTCCTTCAACCTCCCTATGAAGACCATGCAACAAATAGCCGCTCTGCATCATTCATTTATGCCGGATACATGCTATGCTATAAATACTTCAAATCACTATACCCAATTAAAGACTGCAAGAACTAGGAGTCAAAATGTAATAAATGTCTAATAAATGGGGTCTTATTCTGGGACCAGCATTGATCTTGCGAATGGGGCCCAGCCGTGGAAGTGCCTGTGCTGCGCTCCCCATTCATTTGTATGGAAGTTCCTAAAATTATCAACAAGAATGTTCCCCAATTTATTTAATGCAATGGAGACAGAAGGGCAAGTAGAAGACCAGCACCATTCACGAGATGCATAGTGCAGCCCGTGAGCTGTCAGTGAGCTGTCAGTGAAGCAGAGCACGGTGGGGCTGGGTGGGGAATATATTTAAGGATAGTGACTTGAAGAGTGCTGTGACCCGCCCAGAGCACTTAAGTCACATTTGCATATGAAATAAAACTACCCTATGTGTTTTTTTTTTTTCTTTCAATCAACAGAGCAACAAGTTGCCAAATGTGTGGAACATGACCATACAAACAGATTGAGGCATGGGAAGACGATCACACTAACAGATTAGCTTTATTAGGAACTTTCAGTTCATGGTGTCCGAACCACAGCAAGCCTGAATCAGATCCTGGCTGCTAGATTGCAGTCAAGTGTGGTTTTCTGTACAGTCTATGAACCCTGGACAGCTTTCCCCTGGTGTGTTGGTGATTGACAGGTCTTTCCCTATATACTGGGTCAATGGTCTAGATCAATGCGGGGAGAGCCGAAGTGGACTGTGCCAGACAAGTCAGGTATCTGGTCGGCTGTCAATTTTTTTTTTCTGGAAATATCGAAGCGCTTCATAGTAAAATATACCTGGCTGCAAGTCTATCATTTATGCTGCCAATTCACGGGGGACATGAACAAAGGGAATCTGTCAGCAGGTTTTTGCTACCTCATCTGAGATCAACATAATGTAGGCAAGGAGACCCTGAATCCAATGATGTATCACTTAGATTACTGGGTGCAGCCATTCTGACACAGTCAGGGGTTTCAGATTTAGCCATGCAGCTGAGAGAGCTGCCCCTGCCCACATCTGGCTCTCTATGCACATTGCATATTGAAGGTGAGCTGCCAATTAGAGAAGGAGGCGTGAAGGACAACATTGCAGAGCAAGCTAGTCACAGCAATGATAAGGACCTGCTGATAAAACAAACACTGCAAATAAACAACACAGCAGACCTTGACAAGACAGGCATCACTGCATTCTCTGTGTTAACCCTTACAGTATGCTGTCTTCAGATTACAAAGCAAAAACCTGCTGACAGAGTCCCTTTAAATATTCAAGATGGGATTACACTTTAAGACTGTACAATAGATTTTCACCAGTGATGTCAGTCAAGGAATTTATACCGTGAATGCAAATCAATCATTTGTCATTTGTTCTGTACAAGCGATATTGTATAATACGTTGCTGTAAAGTTATTTTTTTTATTGTGACGTCAGAAAAAAAATATTGATACCACTTAAAAATTAGAAAATAAGACAACATTATTTACAAAGCCAGTAATTTGATCCCCTACTGGTCAAGTGTTAAATTAGGGATATATATATATATATCAGGTGGCCCAGGGTATATGGGGAAGTTATTACCGTATATACTTGTGTATAAGCCGACCCGTGTATAAGCCGACCACCCTACTTTTGCCCCCAAAAACTGGGAAAACGTATTGACTCGCGTATAAGCCGAGGGTGGACTCCAGCACAGGTATACAACCCCCAGCAGTGAGGTATACAGCAGCCTCCCCAGTGGTAGTATACAGCAGCAGCCCCAGTGGTAGTATACAGCAGCCCCAGAGGTATATGCAGCCCCATATGCAGCCCCAGAGGTATATGCAGCCCCAGAGGTATATACAGCCCTAGAGGTATATGCAGCCCCAGAGGTATATGCAGCCCCAGAGGTATATGCAGCCCCAGAGGTATATACAGCCCCAGAGGTATATGCAGCCCCAGAGGTATATGCAGCCCCATATGCAGCCCCAGAGGTATATACAGCCCCAGAGGTATATGCAGCCCCAGAGGTATATAAAGTACCCCCCCCCCCATATCAGTATACAGGCCCCCCCTTGGGTAGTAATCCTGTAAAGGAAGAGATTAGTATACTTATCCCTCCGCTGTCCCGCTGCCGCTGTCCCACCGCCGCCGCCATCACGCTGCTCCATCTTCATCCAGCGTCTTCCGTCTTCTTTCGGCTTCCTCCTCTGTCGCGTAGGCAATGACGTCATTGCCTGCGACCATCGGAGGAAGCCGGAAGAAGACGGAAGACGCTGGATGAAGACGGAAGAGCACGATGGCGGCGGCGGGACAGCGGCAGCGGGACAGCGGAGGGATAAGTATACTAATCTCTTCCTTTACAGGATTACTACCCAAGGGGGGGCCTGTATACTGATATGGGGGGGGGCACTGTATACTGTATACATTGTATACAGTATACAGTGACTCGCGTATAAGCCGAGGGGGGGACTTTTCAGCCCAATTTTTGGGCTGAAAAACTCGGCTTATACGCGAGTATATACGGTATTTGATTTCTTGGTGGTCTAGTTTGAAATAAAGAGAATTTTGTTTACTTACCGTAAATTCTTTTTTCTTTAATCATCAATGGGAGACCCAGACAATGGGGTTAAGGGCACTGCCCTCCGGAGGCCACACTAGGTACTACAAGTTTGTAGACACCGCCCCCTCCGCTTATAAACCCCTACCGCAGGGAATATCCTCAGTTTGGTCCATAAGCTGCGAGGAGACACAAAATAACCACACCCGAAACCTCGGGAGAAAAAACCGTGAATAAACGGTCCAACAACCCGGAATAAACTGTTCCAACTGGGAACAAGTCAAATGTGACAACAACCAACGGAACACTGGGTGGGTGCTGGGTCTCCCATTGATGATTAAAGAAAAAAGAATTTACGGTAAGTAAACAAAATTCTCTTTTTTCTGGTCATCATAATGGGAGACCCAGACAATGGGGATGTCCTAAAGCAATACCCCAGGGCGGGAAGAGTTCCTCAAAAGACGGATAACACATGGTCCCCTTCTTCAAAGGTGGGCAACCGCCGCCTGGAGGACCCGCCTGCCCAGACTTGCATCCGCAGAGGCATGGGCATGCACCATATAGTGCTTAGAAAAAGTATGCAGGCTTGACCATGTGGCTGCCTGACACACCTGTAGAGCAGAAGCTCGATGTCGCAAAGCCCAGGAGGCACCGACAGCTCTAGTCGAGTGCGCCTTCAATCCCACCGGGAGAGGCAGACCGGAAGAACGGTAGGCCTCCTGAATGGGCACCTTGATCCATCTGGCCAAGGTAGATTTTGATGCCGTGGACCCCTTACAGCGACCCGCCGTAAGGATAAACAAAGAGTCAGAACTCCGGAAGGAGGCAGTCCTGGACACATAAATGCGTACAGCCCTCACGAGATCCAGAGTGTGAAGGTCACGCTCAACCTGGTGAACAGGAGCGGGACAAAATGATGGAAGCACAATCTCTTGGTTCAGGTGAAAAGTGGACACCACCTTAGGCAAGAATTCTGGCCGTGGGCGTAAGACCACCTTGTCTTGGTGAACCACCAGGAAGGGTGACTTGCACGACAGTGCAGCCAATTCTGAGACCCTTCTCAGAGACGTAATCGCCACCAAAAAGACCACTTTCTGGGATAGACGAGAGAGAGGAACTTCTCTCAGCGGTTCAAACGGCGGCTTCTGAAGTGCCGCCAGGACCATGTTGAGGTCCCAAGGGTCCAGTGGCCGTCTATATGGCGGAACCATCCGAGACACCCCCTGTAGGAATTGACGGACCTTCGGTAGAAGCGCCAAACGTCTGTCAAACAGCACAGACAGCGCCGACACCTGACCCTTCAGGGAGCTAAGGGATAAGCCCAGCTCCAAACCCGACTGAAGGAAAGCCAACAGCGTCGGAATCGACAAGGGCCAAGGTGACCGTCTACCAGAAGCACACCAGGCAAAAAAGATTTTCCATGTCCTGTGGTATATCTTCCGCGAAACAGGTTTCCTCGCCCGATTCATAGTATCAACCACTGTAGAGGAGAAACCCCTGGACGTCAGCAGCCAGGCCTCAAGAGCCATGCAGTCAACCTGAGGGCCCTGGAATTGAGGTGGAAAAATGGGCCTTGCGCGAGAAGATCTGCGCGTTCTGGAAGAGCCCACCTGTGTCCGCCTGACAGCTGCCACAGGTCTGGATACCAGGACCTCCTGGGCCAATCCGGAGCCACTAGAATGGCCACCTTGCACTCCGTCCTGATCTTCCACAAAACCTTGGGAATCAGAGCTAGAGGCGGGAACACATATGGCAGAAGAAATCTGGACCAACTCAGGATCAGAGCGTCCGCTCCCAGAGACTGAGGATCCCACGACCTCGCCATGTATCGCGGCACCTGATGATTCAGTCGTGAGGCCATCAGGTCCACATCCGGAGTGCCCCATCTGCTGCAGACGTCTCGGAAGACGTCCGGATGAAGAGACCATTCTCCGGCGTCCATCCCCTGCCGGCTCAGATAGTCGGCCTCCCAGTTTTCGACTCCTGGGATGTGAACTGCGGAAATCAGGCAGTTGTTGTCCTCCGTCCAGGATAGGATGCGGTGGACTTCGGCCAGAGCCTGTGCACTCCTGGTTCCTCCCTGATGATTTATATATGCGACGGCCGTCGCATTGTCGGACTGAACCCGAATGGATTGTCCTGAGAGGAATCTCTGAAAAGCCAGGAGCGCCAGATATATCGCTCTGATCTCCAGCACGTTGATCTGCAACGCCGACTCCGACTGAGTCCAGAGGCCTTGGGCCCTGTGGTGTAAGAACACCGCCCCCCAGCCCGTCAGACTGGCGTCGGTGGTCACCACTACCCAAGATGGTGTGATGAAAGACCGGCCCCGAGACAAGTGATGTGGCAGTAGCCACCACTGCAGGGAATCCCTGGTCGGTTGAGAAAGAGTCACCAGCCGATTCAGAGAAATCGTCCTCTTGTCCCATCTGCGGAGAATCTCCAGCTGGAGAGGACGGAGGCGAAATTGTGCGAAAGGCACCGCCTCTATTGATGCCACCATACGTCCCACCAACTTCATCAACACCCGTAAGGATGACTGTGGTGCCAGGAGGACCTGCTGTACTCCGGAATGGATGGCCAACTGTTTGGCTCGTGGCAGAGACACCAGAGCTGAGTCTGTGTGGAAGTCCATGCCCAGATAAGTCAGTGACTGGGTCGGAACCAGGGTCGATTTCTGAACATTGAGAAGCCACCCAAAATGTTCCAGAGACTTCATGGTCGCCTCCAGGCTCACCCGACACAGGTGTTCCGATGGCGCCCTGACCAGAAGGTCGTCTAGATAGGGGATGACGGCATGTCCCTGCACATGCAGGAGAGCCATCATAGAGGCCATCACTTTTGTGAACACCCGCGGAGCCGAAGCCAGACCGAAAGGGAGAGCCACGAATTGGTAGTGTTCGTCCCCCACTGCGAATCTTAACCAGCGTTGATGAGCTGGTGCAATGGGCACGTGAAGGTAAGCGTCCCGGATATCTATGGACGCTAGGAAGTCCCCCTGTGACACAGCCGTGATCACGGAGCGCAGGGATTCCATGCGGAACTTCCGAACCAACACATGACGGTTGAACAACTTGAGGTCCAGAACCGGGCGAAAAGAGCCGTCCTTCTTTGGGACGATAAAGAGGTTGGAGTAAAAACCCCGGAACCTCTCCCCGGAAGGCACTGGGACCACTACTCCGTCTCTGCGGAGACCCTCCAACACCAGATGAAAAGCCTGAGCTTTTTCTGGAGACGGGACCGATCGATGGAATCGGTGTGTCGGCTGAGACGTCAGCTCTATCCTGTAGCCTCTGGAGACTATATCTCGTACCCACTGATCTTGGACCTGGAGTAGCCATCTGTCCCGAAAAAGAGACAGGCGGCCCCCCACCTGTGGGGAGGCAGGAGGAGAGCGCGAGTCATGCGGAAGTGGGTTTGGGGGTGGCAGCCGCTGCCCCCGCCGGCTTCTTCTGGCGACCCTTGGGACGCCACTGAGTAGAGGACTTGTTCCCTCTGTCCGCACGGGCAGACGATGCTGATGGCTGTGAACTGGATCGAAAGGACCACTGTTTAGGGTTCCTTTTCACGGTATACCGTGGCTTAGGTTTATTCTGTGGAATCTTTGACTCAGCAGAATCCTTAATCAGCTTGTCCAGTTCGGTACCAAAAAGCCTGTCGCCAGAGAACGGAAGATTCTGTAAAATCTTGTTGGACGTGGCATCTGAGTCCCAAAGACGCAGCCACAATAACCTGCGGATCGCTATAGTGTTGGCTGAAGCCACAGCAGAGCGATTTGCAGTTTCCAGTACTGCCGTACTGGCGTAATCCGCATAGGCCCTTGCTCTATCAGTAAGCGCCAGGACTTCTGAACTGGACCCTGCCAGATCCGCGATACCATCCAAGCAGGAGGTGATCGCCTGCAGAGTCCAGA
Organism: Allobates femoralis; assembly: GCA_033576535.1. Taxonomy (NCBI): domain Eukaryota; kingdom Metazoa; phylum Chordata; class Amphibia; order Anura; family Aromobatidae; genus Allobates; species Allobates femoralis. The sequence continues at coordinate 64,975,925 of JARQOC010000006.1, read as the reverse complement.
CCGCGGCAAAATTAGGGGCAAATGAAGACCCCACAGCCTCATAAGAAGACTTGGCGAGTTGCTCGACCTGTCTATCTGTCGCATCCTTTAATGAGGAGCTATCAGAGGCAGAGAACAGAGAGCGTGCAGCAATCCTGGTCATGGAAGCGTCCACCTTAGGGGACTGCGACCACTCCTGAAGCACCTTCTCAGGAAAGGGGAAGCGATTGTCCTTGGATTTACGGACATAACGCCGTCCAGGATGAATCCTGGGCGCTCTAACCACCCTTCCAAAGTTAGTGTGGTCCATAAAGGAACCACTTGGTCTAGCCTCCGGCCGCAGCCATTGGTAGACCTCCTTCGGGTGAACGTTCACCTCCTCCGGGGGTGTCACGAGACGCAGAGTCTCGTTGATAGAGGACACCAGATCCTCCACCCCCTCTGGTGGTTCTGACACGGACCCGAGTAATGAACCCCCATCATCCTCATCCCCCTCAGAGAGACCCTCCTCTTCAGAGAGTGTCTGGAGCTCGGGTGAATCCTCACGTCGAGTCCGCTTAAGGGGTCTCATAGTTGAGGCAGGGGACACTCTGGAGTAATGTGAAGGAGCCGCTGGATTGTCCAGTCTCCTGGTCAGTACCTCCAGGGATTGCGACATGGAGGACAGCTGGGATAACATAGATTCATTTATCTTGTTCTGTGTCTCCCATGGTCCTGGGCCCACATGGACCGCAGGGTACAGCACCGAGGCTGTTGTCTCAGCAGTATCAGCCCGGGCCTCTGGGCGTCCGCAGTTATTGCAGGACCCCTCCACCAGTGTCCCTTTGCATGTAGCACAGGTAGTGGTGTTACTGGCCGCCTTAGCAGCGTTCTTCCCAGCTGAGGACATTCCCACAGCAGGGGGATAAGCCAATCTTCAAAGAGACAAACCGGTACAACCGGCGGCTTACCGACCGCAGTAATGCGGCGGAGGAAGCGGTGTGTGCGTGTGTGGCCTCCGCGAGTCTTCCGGTCTCCCCTGTAATGAGTGCAGCCGTGCACGTCAAGCAGATCCCAGCCGGGAAGTGAGGGGAAGATGGCCGCCGACAAATCAATTGTGGGCGGAGCCGAAGACACGCGGGAAGCCACACGCACGCCCCTTAATGACGTCACCGCCGGGGCTGCTTCCATCTCCTCAGGCAGCCCAGTAATGAAGGCGCCGAGGCCCGCAGCGCGGGAAAGTATCGTGACACACAACAAAACACAATACCAAGGCTGCAGACAAAGTCTGGAGCCTATAGCCGCAGCCCCTGTGAGACACAGGGCGGTCAGCCAGAGTGGCCCCAGCACGGGGTCCACCGCCAGAACCGCGGACCCGAGGGTTGCGCGCGGTCTGAGTGTCCCAACACATATAGTGCCGACACTACCCCCAGGCACACAGGAGACACACAAGGTGCCTCAGTGCCGGTCCGGTCTGTAAGCACCTTTAGGGAGGCCTCGGACGGGGGTGCATCACCAGTCCGGTCTGTAAGCACCATTTAGGGAGGCCTCGGACTGGGCTGGCTCCAGTCCGGTCTGTAAGCACCATTTAGGGAGGCCTCGGACGGAGCGGAGCTGTGCAAGGCTCCAATCTCCCACTTTCCAGAGCCCCCAAACAGGGATGGGAAGGAGTGCGACAGCGTACCGGGAGACACAAAGTGTCCAGGCTCTAGGCCCTCCGGTACCTCGACCTGCGTGTTCCCAAGGGTGAGCAGGGAGACTGCCGAAGGTCCCCGACCGGGACCATATTACCTTGTCTTCAGACGCCATCACGTAAGTAGTGAGAATGCAGTGAAGTGCAAGCAAAGCGTGTGGTACCTCCGAGCACACTAAGTTAAAAACTGAGGATATTCCATGCGGTAGGGGTTTATAAGCGGAGGGGGCGGTGTCTACAAACTTGTAGTACCTAGTGTGGCCTCCGGAGGGCAGTGCCCTTAACCCCACTGTCTGGGTCTCCCATTATGATGACCAGAAAAGGGAGTTTATATGTTATAAAACTTGAGATTATCACCTAGTTGTCTGCAGTATATACTTTATAGTTTCCTGGTGATCTAGTATAATACAGGGAGTTGATGGTTAGTGGTCTAGAGTGCATTAGTTGAATTAATATCTTCTTCCATGGTGGACCGATGTTCTTTTCTAGCTGGTGGTTTGAGTATATTATATATACTAAGCTCTATTACAGAGGGTACGGAAAATATTCAGACCCCTTTACATTTTTCACTCTTTGTTCTATTGCAGCCATTTGGTAAATTCAAAATAGTTCATTTTTTTCTCATTAATGTACACTCTGCACCCCATCTTCACTGGAAAAAAAAACCAGAAAGGTAGAAAGTTTAGCAAATTTATTAAAAAAGAAAAACTAAAATACCACATGGTCATAAGTATTCAGAAGCTTTTGCTCAGACACTCATATTTCAGTCATATGCTGTCCATTTCTTTGAGGTGGTTCTACTCCTTCATTGAAGTCCAGCTGTGTTTAATTAAACTGATAGGGCTTGATTTCGAAAGGCATACACCTGTCTATATAAGACCTCACAGCTCACAGTGCATGTCAAAGAAGCTCAGAGACAGAATTGTGACAAGGCATAGATCTGGCCAAGGTTACAAAAGAATGTCTGCAGTACTCAAGGTTCCTAAGAGCACAGTGACCTCCATAATCCTTACATGAAGAAGTTTGGAACCACCAGAAGCCTTCCTTGACCTGCCTGTCTAGCCAAACTGAGCAATTGTGGGAGAAGAGCTTTGGTCAGAGAGGTAAAGAAGAACCTCAAGATCACTGTGGCTGAGCTGCAGAGATGCAGTAGGGAAGATGGAAGAAAGTTCCACAAAGTCAATTATCACTGCAACCCTACACCAGATGGGCCTTTATGGCAGAGTGGCCCGACGGAAGCCTCTCCTCAGTGCAAGACATATGAAAGCCCACATAGAGTTTACAAAAAAACACATGAAGGACTCCCAGACTATGAGAAATAAGATTCTCTGGTCTGATGAGATGAAGATAGAACTTTTGGGTGATAATTCTAGGCGGTATGTGTGGAGAAAACCAGGCACTGCTCATCACCTGCCCAATACAATCCCAACAGTGAAACATGGTGGTGGCTGCATCATGCTATGGGGGTGTTTTTCAGCTGCAAGGACAGGACGACTGGTTGCAATTGCGGAAACAGGAATGCGGCCAAGTACAGAGATATTGTGGATGAAAACCTCTTCCAGAGCTCTGGACCTCAGACTTGGCCGAAGGTTCACCTTCCAACAAGACAATGCCCCGACGCGGGTTTCACCCTGCTTTCTCAGGAGACGTGCATGTGCATATGGTGTATATATATATCTAGTATAGATTTTCATCATTGTTAGACAGGGAGATCTGTGCTGTGGCGCATTGCTCAATGTTTGCTCTGCCTGATCATTAGGGAATACGTCAGAGAAGAGAGGACTCATTTTGTAGAACTTGCCTGACAGTTCTATTTAATAGGAACTGGACATTGGATACATGCCGTCTGATACACAGGCTTTATGGATCAGACACTACCTGGATGACTTCAGCCATGTATGTCCATCTCTGAAAAACATAGCCGGGGACTGAGACACAGTTTAGTTGGACATGTGGATCCTAGGCAGCATCTCCCTCCCGCTGCCCTGGAGTGAGGGGTCTCTCCCTATCAGCGCACACAGGGAGACAGCTGTCAGTCAATGGCAGCAGGCGGGGAGAAGCATCAGCTCCAGGTTCCCTTTCAGTAACTTATGTATAGATGTAATCAGATTTATCAGCAAAACTGACAAACTTTCTGCTGTTTGCAATAAGAAAAACCAGAATAATATCAGTTCAACACAAATAATACAATGAGTGATTTCTCCAAATTCATCAGAATATTAAACGATTACTGATTCCAGCAAACTCAGGATGAACCTCAGTACTTGCTGACACCACATTTTGCTGCAGGTCTTCTTCAGGGATCTGTTCTCTGCTCTGGAGTCGGGTGGCAGCTGCTGGCAGCTTCCGTTTTTTGCCATGTCCAAGCAATATAGAGATGTAGGATGGAGGCAAGAAGAGCACTGCTCTCTACTTTAGAGACGGTGAAACCTATACCTATCATCTACTCAGGCCATCCACCTGTCATATAGGTTTATTTGTAGGATACAGTTACGCTGTATACACAGCGGCTGAAATAAGTATTGAACACATCACCAATTTTCTAGATAAATATATTTGTTAAGGTGCTATAGACACAAATTTCTCCCCAGATGTCAGTAACAACCCATCCAATCAACACAGACAAGGAAATCAAACCATAGACGTCCATAAATTTTGTTGATGTGTTCAGTACTTATTTCACCTGCTGTAAATGCCATTGTCCTAATATAATCTGATAAGCAGTATAATGTAGGGGTGGAGAGCCTGATTCCAGGGATAAGTCAATTATTGGGCTGCAGTATTGCTGTGTATTACCCCACCCACACCACTGACTGGCAGTTTTCTGTATATACTGTGAATTATCAGCGAACTGACAATCAGTAGTGGTAGGTGTGGGGTTTACATATATACTGATAGGGGAGATTTTCTAGTGAGTTATTTTCCTAGCTGATCTTGCATCTCTGTACCCAACTGTATTTCTAGAAACATTCCATTTTCTAAAGAAGACCTGGAAGATTCTGTAGTGGCCATCAGATTTGCCCAACTTCAATCTGATAGAAAATATTTGGTGAATGTGGAAAAGGCAGCTGTCACAGTTACTCCGTTCAGTGATAAGCTGTCAGTTGGGTTGAGTAAATGACAGCTCAGTTGTCCAATCTGGTCCTGGGGTGTCCTGAGCTGTAGGTGTTTTGAGTGACAGCTCAATCATCTAACCTTATACTGGGAGGTGCTGGGTTTCTGAAGGTGTTCCTTGTTCCCTGTGATTGCCCAGCTACTTAGGTGAGCAGTGTATCACAAAACACTGCCAGTCTTAGCATTCTGCTTGGTAGTACTTGTTGGCTTGAATCTGCGCTTGAGGTTCTGATCTTTTGTTGCCAGACCTCTGGCTTGGCTTACTGACTTAACAGCCAGGGCGGTGGAGTCTGAGATGGTGTTCATTTTGGTGGAATCAGAGCTGGATTCAGGGAAATTGAGGAGTCGGAGGTTTGGTTTACCGACTCCACAGCCCTGTCGAAAACGGTAATAATAAACTTAATTTGCAATAGGGATAAATAATTTTGATTGCAGATGATGGTAGCTCACAAGACCAATGTTCCATTGCGCAGTGCCCCTGGAGGGCAAACATTTAGTTAAAACACTTCATCTAAGTTTTTATCGTATTGTTTGCACTTTGTTTCTTGTGCTCTGTACAGCTCCTTCTCTTATGTTTGCATTCTATGGAAAAGTATCATGACAGGTGGGAGATTTACGCCTTGTACATCGCCCCGGACACAGACTTGATTTGTACAATTTGACTGCATAATGTTCGCTTGCCTCTGCCATGACACACTATATCACAGCAGTCAAACGTTGCAAGTTCTGCATTCGAAATTTGCATTTCCCTCCTAAAACTGGAATTCTTAATCATTATGACACAACTATAAAATTTTTATTACAAGGAAACCGGTCTGAGAAGATATACTGCGCTTGGGAAGATCCAGGACTAATCACGAGAATCTGCATTGAGGAGCGCAGGGAGACTATTAAGAGGGAAGATGGCGGTATTCCTGTGGTTGTGGTACAATAAAATGACAACTAAAGGTCAATTTTATTCTTTACTGATGAACAACGAGCGATAAAATTGTCCATGGAGAAAAGTTTGTTTACTGCAAACCGACAGGAACAAATATTTCACAAAAGTGTCAGCTGGAGTCTGTGATAAGTAAAAGGGTTGTCCCTATCTTTAAAAAACTTTTTCCCATAGGGACACTTAGGGCCCTTTCACATTGGCGTTTTCGCCAAAATGCGGCAGATTTACCGCATCTGTCGCCTAACGGCCGCACTTGCGGCAAGCCCCATGCATTGTCTATGGGGCTTGCGGTAATGTGCGGCAGGTACGGTTCTGGCAGTTGCGGCCGCGAAAAAAAACGCTGCTGACTGCATTTTTTTCGCGGCTGCACCTGCCGCAACCACAGTTGCCGCACCTGCTGCACATTACCGCAAGCCCTATAGACAACGCATGGGGCTTGCCGCAAGTGCGGCTGTTAGGCGGAACCCTCGGCAGAGACGTTTTTTTGTCCGGATCCAGCGGATCTGGACAAAAACACCAGTCTGAAAGGGGCCTTAGGTGTAAAAAAAGAAAATGAGCTTTACCTACTCTCCCTGGGGCCAGCACTGGTTTGTGTTTTGTTTTTTTGCTGCAGCAGTGAGATCAGATAGACGTTGTTATAGAGCGTACTGTACAGACTGACATCTCAGTGCTGCTGACATCAAATCTTGCTGTAAAGATTTTGCAGTCACTCGATCATTTATGATCACCTGCATTCTCAGGAATCTGGTGACAGCTTCCACTTTCTGTCACATGCAGGTAGTGCAGGTAGTGTAACCAGTATTCCTGAAACTCTGAACGTTGCATCTATCTGTATCTATAGGAATGTCCATTGCCTTGGGATCGCTTTGTAATCTTTGCCTTGTTTGATCTCTTAACTCTGTAGACAACTCTATTGACTAATGCCTCTCATACACATAAAACAAAACTCTGCCGAGCCTGCCGGTATGATGAGTTTGCAGATCAATATGCATGGGGACCTAAGACCAATGACTGTGGGGGAAAATAAGAATCCGGAAAGTCCATTTTTGGACTGTTGATCCTTTTGTTCTCGCTGAGATAGACCGTCAGCAGAGATGCCTGCCAATGGCTCTCTCATAGGAAAAAATAGAGTGCTCAGCAGGGCAAGAGTCGTGAGAGAAGGATGCCGACTGAACGATCATCCGACAGCCATCTAAGGTGGTGGGGATCTTAAGGGTGCATTTACGTGGACTGATTATGGTGAACGAGCATTCCTAGGCGCACTCGTGTCCTGACAACCAGCCAGTTTATACAGGCTGACAATTACCCAAGAAATCAGAAAAATGCTTAGCTTACTTCAAAATCATCAGCCTCTGTACCACATCGTACTTTAAAAGGGACATGTGCTGCAGAGAACAATGATTGTCTATACATATCTATTACCGATGATTCGGTGCGCATGGGAAGAGTGGTCGGCTTGTGTAAACAGGATAGTAAAGGACTTCTGATTGGTCATGGGTCGGGCAGTGTAAATGCACCCTTAGCCATTTTTGGACTTAAACTAATTGAAGATACAAGGGAGACTGAACGGCAAATAAGTAAGTAAAGATAAATAATGTCAGAAATCAGATATATTTCAAGTACAGGATTTTCCACTCACCAAAACTGTGTAGATGTGCAGACACCGATAGACAGGAGTGAAGTCTACCAAATCCTGGACACTGATGACCTGTAGAAAGAGCGACATCCACATGTGAACATGAACAACACATTGCTTTCAAGAATTCTGAAGATATATAAACACGATTTGTAACCTGAAATATTATTCATAAATGTCAGTTCTTAATGTTTGTGGGTCAACGTCAGGTTTAGACTACCGTAACATGATTTCACTTTAATCCCTCCATGGTGGCCAGCTTTGGGTTCACTTGGGCAATCAAGTCACGGTGCGCACCCTACTAACTCAATCAGAATATTACACACCAAAGATGGCACCGGTGACAGTTTGCCAAGTTTTCACTATGTTGTTTATTAGGCTACTAGATGGTGGCCTGATTCTAATGCATCGGGTATTCTAGAATATGTATGTAGTTTATTGATGAAGATTTAAGAATAATGCAATGAGCGATCAGTAAGGTACGTCACACTTGGTGACGCTCCAGCGATCCCGGCAACAATATGACCTGATAGGGATCGCTGGAGTGCCACTACGTGATCGCTGGTGACATGTCAAACAGTCAGATCTCACCAGCGATGCAGCAACGATATGGCAGTCGTTGGGACCCTGTCACTCTAGGGAGTAGTATTGAGGTCGCTGGTTGTTGTCCCCGTCAAACACACCGATGGATGCTGCCCAGCGGGGTCCCAACGATCAAAAAAATGGTCCAGGCCATTCTCACACGATCAGCGATCTCACAGCAGGGGCCTGGTTTCTGCTGCGTGTCACACTGAGCGAGCTCGCTAGCGCTGGTCGGGGTACTTCCACTGTGCGCAGCTCCCGGCTGTGTCGCCGCTGACCTCCGTGCGGCAGGAGATGACCCGCGGCTACCGTCAGGAGATCAGCGGCTAGCGCTGCTGATCCCCTGACGGTAGCGGTGGCGTGCGTGGTTCAAATCCCGCGCCAATTCGCGGCCGGACTGCACCTGTCGCCAGGATTTCCATTACAGACAGATAGAATTAGACGATTACATAGCAGATGTTCACACGTAGCGTTTTTGCAGCATGTTTTTTTTAAATACATTTTTATGCAAATTAAAAGAAGCTTTTTTTCACAACCATCAAAAGCTACGAGGAGTTCAGGAATCTCCTGCACATGATTTTTTCCTGACTGAAATGGAAAACTGCAGCAGGTCAATTCTTGCAGTGTTTTTGCAGCGTTCCTTCATAGAAGGCAATGAAAAACTGCCAAAATGGTTTTTGTTGCTGTTTTGGTGAATGAAACTAACCGTATTAAACACGTTCTGTAGACAAATGACACAAATAATCTGCACAATAAAACTCAGGGGGAAAAAAAAGCAGAAAAAACACAGCAAAACCTACTTTTTGGAGCAGCTTTTTACTGCCAAGAGGGCAGGTGTTGGCTTCGACAAAAAAGCAACGTGTGATCATAGCCTTAGCTTGCTTCTTGGAAAAATGTGATTCCGACTAAAGAACTCCACTGACTTTTAAAATATTTCCAATTGTAAAGAACTGACATAATCAGAACATATAACAAACAGCAGTACATTAGCTAGCCTCTGAAGAATACTAATGAAGTATTTTAGTAGTGAAACTCCTCTCATAGGCAGCAATGTAGCCTGCGAGTCACTATTAGTGTTTCTGCCTACCGTACAACAAAAGTCCTCAGTTTGATGTAGTAAAATCAAGAGGTTTCCTTTGTTCTCTCAATAGAATCTTCCAAAAAATATATAGGAGCACAGACGTATCTGGGTAATTTCTCCTAACGTGGGCAAGAAAAACTATACAGGAAGGTTCATCTAAAGCAGACTACGGCAGTGGAGCTTCCCTGTTCAGTGGAACCTAGTATTTCCCTGACTTTGCCAGGTGCTAGTGCTGTCACAGTATTTCATTTGCATGTGCCGTTGTCACACCAGTGATGGTTACATACTACAGACAGTATGCACCTGAGCTGTCACTGTCCCCAAGATTACCCCTGAAGGTCGTGATGTCGTCTCATACCTTGCTATCCTCCTAGATAAGACTCACCTAGATGTCCCCCTTAACCCCTAAAGGAGTGAAGGAGCAGGGCATTAAAGAAACACACAGGGAACACAGGCAATGCGGCAGGTATAAAAAGACTCCGGCGACTTCTCTAGAAAGTAGCTTTGCTGCTGCAAATGGAACAACACCTCTGCTTCAGAGCAACTAGCACAACCACTGGGGCAGAACAAATTCTACATTCGTCATGGAGTTAGGCCAGGGGCGAGTAGATATAGCAGAAGGGGGAGACAATCACAAGCTGCAGCTGGAATAAAGGCCAAGGGAATATTTAGCCAGCAGGGAAGAGATCCTTAACTCCATCTGCATAGAAGAGAACGTATATCATCAAAAACAAAAAGGAGGTGAGCTCTACAGAAGGCCTGCAATCTATTAAACGCTGAGACTTTCTGACCCCAGTTCCAGAGGTAACATCAGTACGCTACACACTCATGACAGTAGTGCTCAGCAGTGTGCTGCTCGGCTGGCAGAAGCACTGAGCTTCTGTCTGAGTACACCACTCCCTGTTCAAGCTCTTGGTCTTTCTATTGAGCCTCTACACTGCTCTGTGCACTCGCTCAGACACGACCGATCTGCCGAATGAGGTGGGTGTTTCAGTGTTCAGAATTAGGAACATCCACTGATCTGGTGGGGACCTTTTCAAATGAGGTACTCTATAAATTATAATAGGACCCTACGGGGACCTAAATGTATTTTAACATATATTAATCACTACAGAAATACAACTGGCTCCTGATGTGACAAGTTTTTTTATTTTAATATTACCATGATACTTAATGATGAAGGCTTGTATGGAAAAAATATATTTCTCAGAAGAAAACTGATTATTTCAGCAACAAGCGGAAAACAATAGATATTACTAAAGACAATCTGTCAGCAGGATTTTGGTATCCCATCTGAGAACAGCATAATGTAGGGATAGAAATCCTGATTACAATGATGTATCAATTTAATTTACTGAATGCAGCAGTTGTGACACAGAGTTTTAGATGTAGCATGTAGTAGAGCCCAGAAAGCTAACCCCACCCTCACTACAGCTCTCTGTATACATTGTATATTTACAGTGAGCTACTAATCAGTACTGTGGTCATGGTTGGACCAGGTTTTAAGCGGGACCTAGTCCAGTAGTGATAATCTCCTGTTGCTAAAACGCTCATTGTATGAAAATAACAGCACACAGCCAAATAAGTGACCCATCACTGAAATCTGTGTCTCAGCCCCTACCTCATGCTGTCCTAAAATAACAGTTCATATCAAAAACCTGCTGACCAATTTCTTTAAAAGGGTTTTAAAGCAAAACAAAACTATGAATGAAAAATCTTTTAATAGTCATTTATATAACTTATTTATATAGTCCTAAAAGCACAGGTATCATATGTTGTGATAGCTGCTCCGTTCAGAATCCAGGCCCCCTTGACACAGGACAGCGTTTTCTGTATTGACATATCACAGTAGTGTGTGAAGATGATGAGCTGATTGCTTATTTCAATAGCTAAGCCAGCTCCCTTCTCTTTCTATGCATCAGATAAGGGGGCTGTTTTAGTAATTTAACTAAACAGTCAACCAGTCTCATTCACACACTGATCCTTGTTAATGTGCAGAACTATTGTCATTATTTGTATAACATAAAGACATAAAACACGTTTTTCCATTACGGAGCTATAACTAGGGGTCATGTGGCTGACTGCTTGGACCTCGATGATCTTCATTACAGTGCTGATCAACTAGACATACCTCTTCCTCTGCATCTTCATCTTCCACTATAGCACTTTTTGGTGTACCCGCGTCCTCCTTGTCCATAGAATGACCATTTATGATGTACAAGGGATTTTTGTAAGCGACATTGGTCTGCTTGTGCAGTGCAGCATGAAAGGTTTTCTGTTGTTGTGCCTGTTTTGTGAGAGGAAACAGACATGTTACTTAAAAATTCTACATTATGCCATGACAGGACAAAGGGCAACCTATGCAATATTTTGAGCTGAACATCATCTATCTAAAATCCAATTCTGATCAAGGGCTAGTTGCACCACTCGTACAACCTGCAACGTGTTTGGTTGGCTGTGGACTCCTCCAAAATCAAGGAGTCAATAAGAACCGGATGTGATGACATCAGTGTTCCTCTGTCCTCTGCGATTGGCTGCAAGTGACTACAATGGGGAATCTCTGATGACGTTGCAGCCAACCACAGACACCTTCATCGGTTCCCATTTTTGTGTAGACCCCCGAAGCCGCCTGTGCTGGATCCACTGTGAGACAGCAGGTGGTCACATCTGGATGTGTAATGGTGCCGTCACACAGCACGATCTGGCCAGCGATGTCGGAAGCGATGCGCGGGTGCCCGATCACTTCCGACATCGCTGGCCAGCTGTCACACAGCATCGCTGCGGCCGGCGACACCGCAGCCCAGCGAGCGATCCGCAGCAACGCTGCAGTATAGGCTGGATCGCCACCGACATCGCTCTGGCGATGTCACACGGCGCGATCCAGCCTTATCGCAGGTCGCCGGTTGACAGGTTTACGGTTCCTCCCGTAAACCTGTCAACCTGCGACCAGCGATAAAACGCGGTCGCGCCGCTCGTTTACACAGCGCGACGTCACTAGCAACATCGCTGATACATCACTTTTTCGGTGATGTCGCTAGCGACGTCGCCAGGTGTGACAGCACCATTACTCTCCGTCCATCCGTGGCTGTGGCAATGTTTTCACTTGGGCAGCATAATCCCTTTAAGTAGAAGGTTATATGCTCTTCAAAGAGCCAGTAACTTTGCAGGGTCAGGAATAGTAAAAAGAGCTTCACAAACTGGAACGTCTCAATTGAGTTTCATAAGACAAACCCCATGAGGGCAAAGTGACCTTAAATTAAATAAGTCTCACCTGTTTCATTGCAGTTTCTCCAATTTTGTCTGAATTTTTCCTTATGCTTTCAAGAAAGTCTTTGAGACCAGACATGGAGATCTCCTTAATTTCCTCTCGTAACTTGGGAAGATTCTCCGCCATTATCTGGCAGAAACGATACTGGGACACTTTGGGGAGATAAACATGTTCAAGTTGTTCCATAGTTTTTAAAGCAGAATAATACCTGTGAATGAGAAGAGGCACAACATCAATGAGATAACATGACAGGAGGGCCGAAAAATGATGAAGAGGGACTTGCCCACCATCCGAGGAAGCCTCCAAAGTTTGATTTACCTCATGGAAACTTTTTAGAGTTATAGGTTTTGAAAGTAAAAATGGGGTTGTCCATAGTATGTAATACTGAATAATCTGATATAAAACATCCCATATTCCACATAAAAAGCTTTTATCAACTCAGCTATTCACAGTATGGCAATCTGTTGATCACTGGTAGCTTAACTACTGAGAGCCCCACTGTCGTGAGAATGGGTTCAGAAATGGTCAGTTAAATAGAGAGCAGGCTGCACGTGCTGCCATTGCTACATTCACGGTCGACGGGACTGTCCGGAGATAGATGAGCGTAGTGTTCGGTCACCTCCGGCAATCTCATAGACAATGAATGGAGAATTGGCAAGCATGCGCAGCCACCCACTCATTCAAACTGGGCATTTCCATTGGTTGGGTCTCTACTAATCAAAGAGGGAGACTGCAAATAATATCAATTCTCATGAGAGCCCAGTTGATTATGTCACTGCAACGTGCATGTGTTCTCAATCACTGGGGCTTATCTCCCTAAGAACAAAAGGATAAAAAATGCTGAAACCCAACAGTCCCATCCTTCTCTCTCAGACTTTGTTAGGCTGCTTTCACACTGCGATTTTTAGCAATCCATGGCTGTCCATTGTAAAATGGACAGCCACGGATCCGATCCAGACCCCATGTGTCCCTATGGGCACGGATCAGATCAGATTTGGCCTTATTGCCATCCAATTTGTGTCGGATCCGATTCTGTCCGATTCTGTCCGATTTTTTCCTGTGCCCAAAATCGGAGACTGCTCTGATTTTGGGCACAGCGGACCAAATCAGACCGAATCAGATCCGACTCGATCCGCTGCCTTTAACATGGGGGCCTATGGAGCACGGGTCCAAGAAAACACAGGATCGTTTCTCGGACCCGAGTTTAGTGTACTAAGCATGCTCAGCACACTAAAACTGCTCGCTTTGTTCCCCTTTAATTTCACTTCCGCAATGTATATACATATATTGCGGAAGTGAAATTAAGTAAATGAAGGGTTAAAAAAAAAAATATTATGCTCACCTCTCCAGCGTGTGTCCCGCGCTGTCTCGCTCCTGGGGCGTAAGGACCTGGGTTTCCTGGCAAACCCAATCAGCTGAGCGGTTTGTCACATGACTGCATGGTTTAAATCTCCCGCCAATCAATTATGGCAGGCGCAGGATTTAAACCGCTCAGCTGATGCCAGTCATGTGACCGATCAGCTGAGCAGTTTAAATCCTGCGCCTGCCAAAATGTGACAACTCGCTCAGCTGATCAGTCACATGACCGCTCAGCTGATCGGGTTGCCAGGCAACACCAGGTCCTTAAGCCCCAGGAGCGTGGGAGACACTCCGGAGAGGTGAGCATAATATTTTTTTATTTTTAACCCTTTGTTCACTCCCACAATGTACATATATACATTGCGGGAGTGAAAGTGCTCGGCTTGCCTGCACTTTGCAGTCTCGGACTTTCTGTGTCCGGACCCGTGAAAATCACGGACCCGGACACAGAAATAGCATCCGGAGGTCACCTCCGATGCTTTCCTTTCCTGTACGTGGGGTCCTGCAAAAAGTAGGATCCCACGGACTGGAAATAAAACGCAGTGTGAAAGCAGCCTTAGAGGAAAATCAGGACGTCTCATACACATTAGATCATCGATGGGTGTGACCAACATTAATCCTATGTGTATCCCAGCTTTAGTTAAACCTATACCTTCTTCATATATGACCTTATTGATGCTTTTCCCCAGAAACCGCGACCACCAAAACCTTTCACTAAATACCTGGAACACAAACTACAAAGGCACTAGTGTCTCACTTCTTATAAGCTGTCAGTTATTTTTATACAATGACCTAACCATTGGACAGGTCATGAATATCAGGTCGATGGTGGTGCAATACTTGGCACAGTTCGGTGGCAGCTGGATTTTAACAGTTTTGGAGCTGCACACCTCTGTTCAGTCAACTATGAAGTGTCCGCAGCATTCTCCAATGTACGACCAAATAGGAGTGAATTTGCATTACCCTGATGTAGCCACTTTACATTTGACAGAACTGTGTTGTTCTGCTCCACAATGCAGTTAAAGGACAGAAGACAGGTTCACTCCGTGCTGCTGCTGAAGACTTTCCAAAGTGAGCTTGAACTTGTTGAAGTGCTACTTATCGTAAAACGGTCATCGTCTGTGTGTGACCGTACCTCCCCACAAATTCACGCGTTAAAGTGTACGTCATGAAGAAATAAAAGAAGAATTTTAGTCCGGTGAGTCCCCTCTTGCTTTTATGTCTAAGATTTCCAAAGGAGGATCCAGAATACACCAGTGGAGAAAAAAGTTTTTATTCAATGCATGTTAAAGCCATTACAAGCTCTTCTTCAGAAAGGCTTCATTCCTGAAGAAGAAGATGGTAATGGACTGAATGCACTGAATAAAAAACACTTATATCATCCACGGGTATATTCTGTATCTTCCTTTAGAAAGTCTTCAGCAGCGGCTTGGAGTGAACACATCTTCTGTTCTTTTTTTGCATTGTCTGCACTGTCCTGTGCACTTGTGTATCTACAACAGCTGCTCCATTATTAAGCGCATGTCTTGTGCATCACAAAACTTAAGAAAGTGAGCATACCTCTTTCTCTTTTATTTAGTTTACACCAGCTAATACTTATTTTGTGCCATAGTTCCTTCATGTTCTTTCATGTTCTGCTCCACAACTGAGAACATCCAACCACTGTCTGCAGCGGGAACAGCTGATTGGTGGCTAGGTGGGGGTGCCGATTGTTGCAGCCCCAGCAATTTGAGACTGACAACCTATCCTACAGTTAGGCCATCAAAATAAAAGTGATAGTCAGCCCCTTGTAAAATACAGGCCAGGTATATTATGAATGGCAGGTATGTATCACAGAGGTAGTCATCCTCTGTACTGTAAACCTGGATGTCTGCTCTGGTACCTGTACTGCCAAGAGACTTTTAGGACTTCCAAAGCCAGGTTTTACAGACAGCCAAGATGGGTAGGTCTGGCTATCCACATACCTCCACCTATGGCTCTCATATCTTATAATGGTGTGTGTTTGACAGTTGGTCAGTTTGTGGAGTTGATTATATCTCCTAAATGAACCCTTGAGAGAGAGAGAGAGAAAGAGGATTCGCTTGTCCTGACCAACCAAGGTGACTGTGGAGGTTGCAATGCCTCCATTAGGATTCTTCTGGGGGAAAGGTGTATTTGAACCTGTTGGAATATGTTTAGTGCAGCAACTCTATTCCCGTATATATAAGGTTCTATTGCTAGGTTTGTGTATTTTCTAAAAAGTTAGATAAAAAAAAACACTCCCAGAGGTTCACACACAGGAAAGACCATGTGACTGTACTCAGTTTCCTGTGTCTGTGCATGCGAGGAGAAGCAGCCTGCTGATGCTGCACAGAGACACTTAAGATATGTATATTCCTGATTCCACAAAACCTATCATATCTGTACCTGTTTATTGCTGATTAAAGCTCCGTTCTTTTGTCAACACGCTTTGAGAGTATCCTGAATGATCCACTGCCAACAGGTTATGGGCCCAGTATGATACAGAACCCCAGGAGTGACACGGAAGAATAATACAGCAACAGAAGCCCAAAGAAAAAGCAGCACAGAGCAACAGAGAAGATGTCCACAAGCAGGGATCCCTGCTAGTTCTCAGTGCAAAGTCTCACCAATCAGAATGATCAATCCTGGAGATTCAAGGTGAAGATGCTGCTTATATGAGAAGTTACGTGGAAATACATGCAGGAACAAGTGCCTCATCCATTACCAGATGATTGGCTAGAGAAGGATCAGAAAACACAAACCACTATCTCCCTCAGTTTAGATGATGATCAGATTGTGCATATATGCAAGTGCATGAAAGATCAAATCAAGAAGAGATATTTCCTCACATTTATTGATACCTGCTTCACAGCAAGTATGAAGTTCACAGAAACTTGAAGAATAACTTGCCGTGGTGTTAAACAAATTTGGAAGAATTCCAAAAACCCTGCGTGCAGATAATGGGACTGAATATACAAGTGGTAAGGTGCAAACCATTTTGAAAAAGAATGGAATCGTGTTCCAGAGTACCATTCCATACAACCCAGAACAGAATGGCATTGCAGAGAGAAAGAACCGCACTCTCTGTAAAGTGGAAGAAGTATCGTTGTTTGATGCCAATCTACCTACAACGTATTGGGGAGAAGCCATCATGACAGCTTGCTATCTTCAAAACAAACTGTCAGGAAAAGCCACAAATAAAACTCCATATGAGCGATGGACCTGAGAGAAGCCTCCCGGAAGCACCTCAGGATATTTGGAAGCAAAGCGTTTGTGTATGTTCTCAAAGAAAAATGTTCCAAGTGGGAATCACATGCAAAGCAAGGAGTTCTTGTGGGCTATAGCGAAATTCAAAAGGGATACAGAATCCTGCACCCAGAGACCAACACAGTAACAATCAGCAGAGATGTAGTGATTGATGAAAACTCTGTTTCGCTCAAATTTCAAGAAGTTACACCAGTCAAACAAGAAGAAGAATCTCAGTCACCAAACCCAGACACTGAAAAAGAAAACACTGAAGTCTGGATAAGCTCTGAAGCTAGCAAGGAAGAATCAGAAGAACCAAGCCAACCTCCAGTCAGCAGATCAGAAAGAACCAAACAAAGGTATTCCAGCTAGACACCTTTCTTATATGGTCAGAACACTTCCTGAACCAGAGCCACAGTCATGGCAAGGGATGCAAAAACTGCCTGTCCATGAGAAGCAGAAGTGGATAAATGCCGCTAATGAAGATATGGAGTCCCTTCACCAACCCCAGACATGGGAGCTTATGGAGCTACCACAAGGAAAAAGAGCTCTCAGAAGCCAAAGGTTCGTCAAAACTCCAGCAATGAGAATTACAGGCAAGTAGTGGGGGCACTTCTGTATATGAGGACAACCAAGGATGTATTAAACTTGCCAGCAGTGAGAAGATTAGTGCAAGGACTAAGCACATTGATGTTAAACATCACCACTTATGTGACTTAGTGGAATTTGGTGTACTAGAGTTGGTTTATTGCGAGTCTGACAAGATGTTAGCTGTTGGTATGACAAAACCATTGCCAAAAGCCAAGTTTGAGGACTTCAGAACCGCAATGGGACTAACAGGATAAGTACCGTATATACTCGTGTATAAGCCGACCCGTGTATAAGCCGACCCCCCTACTTTTGCCCCAAAAACTGGGAAAACTTATTGACTCGCGTATAAGCCGAGGGTGGACTCCAGCACAGGTATACAACCCCCAGCAGTGAGGTATACAGCAGCCTCCCCAGTGGTAGTATACAGCAGCAGCCCCAGTGGTAGTATACAGCAGCCCCAGAGGTATATACAGCCCCATATGCAGCCCCAGATATATATGCAGCCCCAGAGGTATATGCAGCCCCATATGCAGCCCCAGAGGTATATGCAGCCCCATATGCAGCCCCAGAGGTATATGCAGCCCCATATGCAGCCCCAGAGGTATATGCAGCCCCAGAGGTATATGCAGCCCCATATGCAGCCCCAGAGGTATATGCAGCCCCATATGCAGCCCCAGAGGTATATGCAGCCCCATAGGTATATGCAGCCCCAGAGGTATATGCAGCCCCATATGCAGCCCCAGAGGTATATGCAGCCCCATATGCAGCCCCAGAGGTATATGCAGCCCCATATGCAGCCCCAGAGGTATATGCAGCCCCAGAGGTATATGCAGCCCCATATGCAGCCCCAGAGGTATATGCAGCCCCATATGCAGCCCCAGAGGTATATGCAGCCCCATAATGCAGGCCCATCAGTATATGCGCACCCAGAGGATAATAATGCAGCCAGAGAGTATATGCAGCCCCATAGTTATATGCGCCAATCAAGAGTATATATGCAGCCCCCAGACGTGAATATGCAGTCAGGTATATGAGCCAGAGGAATTAGCCAGCCCCATATCAGCCCAGAGGTATATGCAAGACCCATAATGCTAGCCCAGAGACTTTATATGCAGCCCCATAATGCAGCCCACAGGTATCATGCAGCCCAATAGGTAAAATGCTGCCCATGATGAAGCGCCAGATGGTATATACAGCGCAGCAGCCCATGGGCTGTATACTGCAGCAACAGCCCAGGGCGTATACAGCACAGGCAGCCCACCACCAGGGTTATACAGCTCGCAGCCCAGGGCTGTATACAGCCCAGCCCAAGGCTTTATACAGCAGCAGCCAGGGGCTTTTATACAGGCCAGCCCAGGGCTGTATACAGCTTGCCGCAGGGCTGTATACAAGCCCAGCCCTGAGTATACAGGCCCCCCTATCAAGTTTCAGGGCCCCCCCACTTGCGTTGCGCAGCCTGTAAGGTAAATTCATACTTACCGTGTCCAGTTCTTGCAGCCACCGCAAGCTGCCGACATGACGATTCCGGGCGTCCAATTCAGCGTCTTCCACGCGCTTCCTGTAGTCGCGGGCAATGAGTCATTGCATGCTTACTAAAGCCCGGAGAAGACGCTGAATGGAGCCGGATCGTCATGTCGGCAGCTGCGGCGGCGCGAAGGACACCGTAGTATGAATTTACCTTACAGTCGTGGCGCGCATGTAGGGGGGGGCCTGGAACTTGATGGAGGGCCTGTATATTCCTGGGCTGCGGCTGTATATTTTTTTTTTTTTTTCATATTACTGATATCACGCGTAAACCTGAGGGGGGACTTTTCCAGCCAATTTTGGGCTGAACAACTCGCTTATACGCCTATATATACGGTAGTTGTTGACGTAGGGTGTTGGAATATGTTTAGTGCAACAACTCCATTCCTGTATATGTAAGTGTTCTTACTGCTGTAGTTTGTGTATTGTTTTATAAAGTTAGATTAAAAAAAAAAACTCTCCAGGCTCACACACGGAAGACCATGTGCTGTACCCAGTTCCTGTGTGTGTGCATTTAAAGGAGAAGCAGCCTGCTTATGCTGCACAGAGACTCTTAAGATAATGTATAATTCTGATTCCAAAAAGCTATCATATCTGTACCTGTTTATTTCGATTAAACTTTGAGAGTATCCTGATGAACCACTGTCCAACAGAACCTGTTGTGGGCATTATCCACAAGTTTAATAGACTGTGAAACTATGTTTATGCTCTTTGAAGCCAGAAGAGGCTTGTGTTATGCTCCTGGAGAACAGTTTTTGTGTTACAGATTAAACTTGTTAGGGTTTTTAAGCAGAAATGTTCCTGTTGTTACCTCAAGGGGCAAAAGGAGTGAGTAAACCATCACACACTGTAAATGTCAGGAGGCACTATTGGCCTAAGAATTAAATCTATAGGACAACACTTCATAGGGTCTACCTGTGGATCACATTCACTATTTGGTCACCACTAATTTAAAACTATGGAAGCCCATCAGGGACTCCAATATCTTCACACTTTATTGAAAATCCTCTTAACTTGAAAAATCCCAAAGTTTTAGTTTAAACCGTACGCTTGCCCTGTGTTCTTTCACAAATAAGTAAAAAGAAAAATCCAAAAGCTAATATGAAAAAAAAAAAGAAAAGAAAACACAAATATTTCAATGCAAATGTTATTTTCTTGGGCACAGAGCAGCGGTTGCGGTTAATAGGATCAAACTGGCAAGACGTTTAAATAAATAACGTGGTCAATGAACGTGTGAATCCGTAGGTCGGTGTAAGCCGTAAATTAGAATGCCGCAGATGAGTTTCAAGACTCTTTCATCCAATTTTCAAAAGAGCGGCTCTACATGGCGTGACCTCTCGGGAGATAATTCCATAACGGCATTAAAATCATATAAACGGTTTTATTCAAATTATACAAATCAGCTTATCACAACACTGTTGGTTCATCTGGAAGGGTTTTCAATGCTGTTACTGAAATCAGAATTAGCATAATCCAACTTAAACCCATTCTTGAGCCCCTTGCTAATTATATATATCTCCAGCTCAAGGCCTTGCCCTTTCAACATCTGCTCGGATGGGAGCTTTTGAGTCTTTTTTAATTTGTAGGTCATTTGCAGGTCAAGATTTATGTTGTATCGCTTGCATTTGACATTTGATACAATTAGTTATTGTCGTTCAGTGTTTATTCTTGGTGCGAACGCATTTGTGGATGTAGAAATCCCTCACTAACATCTGATACATTTCTTTTTCTTCTCAAATATTTTTTTTCAAAGTTTCTCTGCTTCAAACATATTATAATCTGGAGCACTGGATCTATTTTACAGAAAATTTTGGATGAATAAACAATGAAAGGGAAAGTTCTGTAGTTTTCCATTGAAATTATTAATCAATTAACTATTTTTGAATGTTTCCTTATTTTTAATAGGTGCATGTAGAGCAGCCGGGGAGGCGCTGGATCATTTTAGTCATCTCGCTTGAGTTTTTCCCACAAAGTTGATTTTAATCAATAGATCTTGGAATAATAATAATTTCCACAACTGGATGTGTTTAAAGGAAATGTTCCTGTGCTGAGATAATCTTATATATGTGTCCCTGCTATGTACTGTGTAATGGATGTATCTGACCGTACAGGGACATGGTCTGATCATACTACATCTCCTGTGCTGAGATAATCTTATATTGTACTGTGTAATGGATGTGTCTGACCGTACAGGGACATGGTCTGATCATACCACATCTCCTGTGCTGAGATAATCTTATATATGTGTCCCGGCTATGTACTGTGTAATGGATGTGTCTGACCGTACAGGGACATGGTCTCATCATACCACATCTCCTGTGCTGAGAAAAAATCTTATATATGTGTCCCTGCTATGTACTGTGTAATGGATGTGTCTGACCGTACAGGGACATGGTCTGATCATACCACATCTCCTGTGCTGAGATAATCTTATATATGTGTCCCGCTATGTACTGTGTAATGGATGTGTCTGACTGTACAAGGACATGGTCTGATCATACCACATCTCCTGTGCTGAGATAATCTTATATATATGTAACAAAAAGATAAAGTTGCGCCACACTGTATAAATTCAAGTGGAAAGTTAGTGACAATGTCCCTTTGCTCACTGATCCTGTGTGTGCCGACCGACAACAGGTTGCAGAGCTGTGACACTCCGCTGGTGTTCACCTGGCTCAGTAATCAATGTGGTTCAACGTGAACCGTCGGTGTCCGTGCACGTGACCGCTATGGGAGGGTGTTGGTGTCAGGTCTGCGAGGGTCTGGGTCCGAGCTGCAGTATATCACGCTTCCCACAGGGAAGAAAATGTATGGCAGAAAACAAAGAGTGATAATGAACCAGCGCTCAGGGATACCCGGACACTGCTATAGCATAAATTACCTTCAGGTTTTATTATATCGATATGGGAATCCAGTCTCCACAACGCGTTTCAACGCAAAAAGGCGTCTTTATCAAGTGATAACCAGGATTCTCCATGACAATTACTTATATACATGCACAATCAACAAGGGGAGTGGATAATACACCGGTATAATGCAATCTATGTAATGGATCCTGGAGGGGATCATAAAATCTCCATGCAGTCCATTTAAAGCAACAATATGCAAAATATATATAGTGCAAGGCAATTATAATATATGTATAAAAAATATATATAAAATTATCATATAAAATATAATCTAAATTTATCATATAAATACATGCATATCACAATTAATATATAAAAAAAAGGAAATATTATAATAAATAATAACAACAACAATAACCATATAAAAAATATAAAAAATATATATATATATAAAAATACATATATATATAATAAAAATTATTAAAAATGTCATATACAACATTAAAAAATTAATTAGTTAAAAAGTACTTTCCACAATGCTATTAAGGCCTTCTGGTTGCAATGTGCCCATTTTAAAAATCCAAAAGGATTCTCTTCTATTGAGGGCACTTAGACATAATATAAGTATTGGATTCCCAAATCACAGTGTTTCAAAACACTTTGATTTGGTACACAATAGGGACCCCTCTAAATTATCCTTGACGGTCATTGAACAGATAGGGGACAAAGTGATAAATAGAACACATGCCTCAATAGAAGAGAATCCTTTTGGATTTTTAAAATGGGCACATTGCAACCAGAAGGCCTTAATAGCATTGTGGAAAGTACTTTTTAACTAATTAATTTTTTAATGTTGTATATGACATTTTTAATAATTTTTATTATATATATATGTATTTTATATATATATTTTTTATATTTTTTATATGGTTATTGTTGTTGTTATTATTTATTATAATATTTCCTTTTTTTTATATATTAATTGTGATATGCATGTATTTATATGATAAATTTAGATTATATTTTATATGATAATTTTATATATATTTTTTATACATATATTATAATTGCCTTGCACTATATATATTTTGCATATTGTTGCTTTAAATGGACTGCATGGAGATTTTATGATCCCCTCCAGGATCCATTACATAGATTGCATTATACCGGTGTATTATCCACTCCCCTTGTTGATTGTGCATGTATATAAGTAATTGTCATGGAGAATCCTGGTTATCACTTGATAAAGACGCCTTTTTGCGTTTAAACGCGTTGTGGAGACTGGATTCCCATATCGATATAATAAAACCTGAAGGTAATTTATGCTATAGCAGTGTCCGGGTATCCCTGAGCGCTGGTTCATTATCACTCTTTGTTTTCTGCCAATCTTATATATGTGTCCTGGCTATGTACTGTGTAATGGATGTGTCTGACCGTACAGGGACATGGTCTCATCATACCACATCTCCTGTGCTGAGATAATCTTATATATGTGTCCCTGCTATGTACTGTGTAATGGATGTGTTTGCCCATACAGGGACATGGTCTGATCATACCACATCTCCTGTGCTGAGATAATCTTATATATGTGTCCCCGCTATGTACTGTGTAATGGATGTGTCTGACTGTACAAGGACATGGTCTGATCATACCACATCTCCTGTGCTGAGATAATCTTATATATGTGTCCTGGCTATGTACTGTGTAATGGATGTGTCTGACCGTACAGGGACATGGTCTCATCATACCACATCTCCTGTGCTGAGATAATCTTATATATGTGTCCCTGCTATGTACTGTGTAATGGATGTGTTTGACCATACAGGGACATGGTCTCATCATACCACATCTCCTGTGCTGAAAAAATGCTATATATGTGTTCCTGCTATGTACTGTGTAATGGATGTGTCTGGCCATACAGGAACATGGTCTGATCACACCACATCTCCTGTGCTGAGATAATCTTATATATGTGTTCCTGCTATGTACTGTGTAATGGATGTGTCTGACCGTACAGGGACATGGTCTGATCATACCACATCTCCTGTGCTGAGATAATCTTATATATGTGTCGCTACTATGTACTGTGTAATGGATGTATCTGCCCGTACAGGGACATGGGCTCATCATACCACATCTTCTGTGCTGAGATAATCTTATATATGTACTGTGTAATGGATGTGTCTGACCGTACAGGGACATGATCTGATCATACCACATCTGCTGGATAGGGGAGGATGTAAAACGGTATACAGACATTACCACGCGGGATCATAGATGATTGTTTCTTTGAGATAAAACATTGATTAAAAACAGGGAAATGTTTTACCTCACAAAATGAATTATCTATGATCTTGTGCTGTAATGTCTGTAGTCTTTACCGTCCTCCCTGGCCCAGGAGATGTGATATGATCAGACCATGTTTCTGTACAGTCAGACTTATCCATTACACAGTACACAGCAAAGACACATATATAAGATTGTCTCAGCACAGGAGATGTGGTATGATTAGACCATGTGCCTGTACAGTCAGACACATCCATTACACTGTACACAGCAGGGTCACATATACATAAGATTATCTCAGCACAAGAGATGTGGTATGATCAGACACATCCATTACACAGTACATAGCAGGGATACATATATAAGATTATCCCAGCACAGGAGATGTGGTATGATCAGACCATGTCCCTGTACGGTCAGACACATCCATTACACAGTACATAGCAGGGACACATATATAAGATTATCTCAGCACAGGAGATGTGGTATGATCAGACCATGTCCCTGTACGGTCAGACACATCCATTATACAGTACATAGCAGGGACACATATCTAAGATTATGACTGAAGGTAGAAGGAATCTGGGCACCAGTCAGTCCATAGGGTAAGGGTCTGTACACCACCCACTGCTGTGGTCTATGGCAAATACACAGTGTTGCTCAGTTCAAAGTACAAGATCCTTATGACATTTTAAAGAAAGAGAGCGGCACTCAAAGAAAGAGAGCGGCACTCAAAGGTTGTTTCTTTGTGGAGTTTATTCCATGTTGGAGTTACAGGGTGCAGGGAGGGATGGGGTGCAGGGTTTGACGACTGTTAACCGCTTCACGCAGTTGCGCTTCAATGGGTCCAGTGCCACTAAGCTCCACAAAGAAACAACCAGTGAGTGCTGCTCTCTTTTTTTTTAAATATATAAGATCATCTCAGCACAGGAATATTATTTTTGAAACATCCAATTGTGTAAATTATTATTATTCCAAGATCTATTGATTAAAATCAACTTTGTTCATATGAATACCCCTTTAAAAGGGTTATCCTGCCATTGAAAACGGACAGGTCATACTAACGATAAACCAACAATATTATAACAGTGAGGTCTGACTATCAGCACCCATTCCAATCAGATGGTAACCCCCTAAAATGTGTTTTCCCACCTTTGATACTTCTGGCACATCCAAAGGCCATAAGTGGGGGGCTTTAGTTCTGCAGACCATACCTATCAAGGAACATGGGTACTGCTGCTGCTTAGCCCTATTCTTCCAGTTCTGTATATGCTTTTTAGTCATCAGATGTGCATATACAGAAGGATGGTATGGGCAGCACGGTGGCTCAGTAGTTAGACCTGTACGGTGGCTCAGTGGTTACCACTGTTGCTTTATAGCGCTGTGGTCCTGGATTCAAATGCCACCAAGGGCAACATCTGCAAGGAGTTTTATCTTCTCCCTGTGATTGTGTGGGTTTTCTCCGGATTTCTTTTTCCTCCCACACTCCAAAGACATACTGATAGGAAAGGTAGATTGTGAACCCTAATGGGGACAGAAATGGTCGTCTCTGGAATTAATAGTGCTATACAAGTGAATAAAATAAATAAACTTGTGCTTGGTGGGTTTTGCTATAGAGAGACAGCTTCACAGTGACATATGTCACTGCATGACCACAGCATGGGATACATCGCAGAATTCTGTTAGAAGAATACGCTAGCAATACACTGTGTGCAGAATTATTAGGCAGGTTGTATTTTAGATGATTATTTTTATTATTGATCAACAACTATGTTCTCAATCACCCAAAAGACTCAAATATCAAAGCTTAATATTTTTGGACATTGGAGTGGGTTTCTATTAGACTTGGCTATCTTATATCTGTTTGTGCAGGTAACTATTACTGTGCGGAATTATTAGGCAACTTAATAAAAACCAAATATATTCCCATCTCACTTGTTTATTTTCACCAGGTAAACTAATATAACTGCACAAAATTTAGAAATAAACATTTCTGACATGCAAAAACAAAACCCCAAAAAATTAGGGACCAATATAGCCACCTTTCTTTATGATGACACTCAGCAGCCTTCCATCCATAGATTCTGTCAGTTGCTTGATCTGTTTACGATCAACATTGCGTGCAGCAGCCACCACAGCCTCCCAGACACTGTTCCCAGAGGTGTACTGTTTCCCTCCCTGTAGATATCACACTTTAGGAGGGACCACAGGTTCTCTATGGGGTTCAGATCAGGTGAATAAGGGGGCCATGTCATTATTTTTTCTTCTTTTATAGACCTTTACTGGCCAGCCACGCTGTGGAGTAGTTGGATGCATGTGATGGAGCATTGTCCTGCATGAAAATCATGTTTTTCTTGAACAATACCGACTTCTTCCTGTACCACTGCTTGAAGAAGTTGTCTTCCAGAAACTGGCAGTATGAAGTAGTTGAGCTTCACTCCATCCTCAACCCGAAAAGGTCCCACAAGTTCATCTTTGATGATACCAGCCCATACCAATACCCCACCTCCACCTTGCTGGCATCTGAGTCAGAGTGGAGTTCTCTGCCCTTTACTGATCCAGCCTCTGGCCCATCCATCTGGCCCATCAAGAGTCACTCTCATTTCATCAGTCCATAAAACCTTTGAAAAATCAGTCTTAAGATATTTCTTGACCCAGTCTTGACATTTTATCTCATGTTTCTTGTTCAAAGGTGGTCGTTTTTCAGCCTTCCTTACCTTGGCCATGTCCCTGAGTATAGCACACCTTGTGCTTTTTGATACTCCAGTAACGTTGCAGCTCTGAGATATGGCAAAACTGGTGGCAAATGGCATCTTGGCAGCTTCACGCTTGATTTTCCTCAATTCATGGGCAGTTATTTTTTTTTCCTAACACGCTTCTTGCAACCTGTTGGCTGTTTGCCATGAAACGCTTGATTGTTCAGTGATCACGCTTCAAAAGTTTGGCAATTTCAAGACTGCTGCATCCCTCTGCAAGACATCTCACAATTTTGGACTTTTCAGAGTCTGTCAAATCTCTCTTCTGACCCATTTTGCCAAAGAAAAGGAAGTTGCCTAATAATTAAGCACACCTTATATAGGGTGTTGATGTCATAACACCAATGTGAAACACAGCCAAAATGAGTGGAAGCAATGACCCAACATGACCACCGCTCTATTGGCCCAACCATCATTCCCCATGAATGCCATACTGGTTATGTGGTCATTCTTAGAATTGATGGGGGTCCCGGGAGCTAGACCCCTACCAAACATACATGTGGATAAGTTAAAAATGCTTTCCATATTCTAATTCCCTTCAATATAAATGATTGAAAATACTCATCAGCTATTGCAGAAATTCAATGTAAAGTGACAAACACAAGACACGGAGGAGCAGAGAAGTGATATAAATGGGTACAGGGGAGAAAGACTGCCGGTGTCTGTATCTGTAGAGGACACGTTCAAGGTCAATAGTCTGGCTGGTAAATTCATTTCTAATGTGTTATGATAGATTAAGTAGATATTAATGAACTAGGAAGAGATCATTATTCCTCTCTCCCAGCCGCGCTCCCCAAGGATCTCATTTATTGTCGCTCCTTAAATTGTTTTAGATGGTATAAAATATTAAGGGATAATATTCTCTCTCCTATGATTATATTTTCATTACATTTCATGCTGTTTAACTAAAAATTGTTTTCCTGAAGCCTTCATTACGCTTTTGACAAATTGCGCTATTTATATGCAGCATCTGTTCCTGTCAGAATCAGATATATGGGAGAAGAGTACATGTGCGGGGCGTAGGGCTGGCTACTCAGGGGAATGGGAAAGGCAAACTTTCTATCCTTATGGACATGCCGGGATGGTTCCTTATACTGAAGCCCATTCAAAGCTGTATACAGAGGCGTCATTGGAAATTCTAGGATCTCCCTGCAAAATATGAAACAAGGCTTCCACCGACCATGTACCATTTATAATACGGGTAGATGGGCCCAATTATTTTTTATCAAAATGTGCCCTAACAAGATCACATTCTTAAAGGGAATGTGTCAGCAGGTTTTGCTACGTAAGCTGAGATCAGCATAACGTAGGGCAGAGAGCCTGATTCCAGGGGTATCACTTATTGAGCTGTGTCCTTATGCTTGAAAAAAAATCATTGTTTTATTAGGAGGAGATTATCACTACAGGACTAAGTGTCTGATGCCTTCTAGTCAACTGCTCTATGTAACCTCGCCTGCACAACTGATTGACGGCTTTCTGTCAATATACAATCTACACAGAAAGCTGTCAATCAGTGGTCTGGGAAGGATTATACACAGCTCAGCATTCTGAGCCTCTGCTACAGCTACAGCAGAGAAAACAGGGATTATATCACAATAATAGAAAAAGTTGGAGTCCGGCTCAACAGGACTGGATTTTCCTTTTCTTTTTAGTTTTCAAAAGAAAAAATAATGCATACAAAAGAAAAATTAGCATGGGTGACATGACCCAGTCGACCCTTTTCGACTGTACTAAGCAGTCTTACTCATGAGTCATGAGTAAGACTGCTTAGGCAACCATGTACATTTTTCTTTTGTACGCACTATATTTTGTTTTGAAAAAGAAAAATCAAGTCCTGTTGAGCCGGACTCCAATTTGTTCTATTATCTTTGATGTGAGGCCAGGGTGAGGCCGGTGTCTGAGCCCCAGGTGGATGAGCATAGAGCAACTGGGTGAGCTGGAACCAAGTTTCTTCTATAATTATATGAAAATGACAGAATGCAGACCAGCAAGTGACACATCGCTGGAATCAGGATCTCAGCTCCTACATCATGCTGATGTCAAGTTACATGCAAATAACTTGGTGACAAATTCCCTTTAAGTGTTCATCAATAGTGGATGGGGGATACACACTATGATCAAAATGTGAGCAAAGAGATTCACATTTCTAAGTCAGTAGCAATAAAGGAACTCATGTATATAAAGTTTGCAAAGTGTGTTTGTGTATATCTGTAGTTAAAGAGGTTGTCCTCTACTTCGACATTGATGACTTATCCTCATGAGAGATGATCAATGTCTGATGGGCCAGGGTCTGACACCCAACATCTCCGCTGATTAGTTGCTCTCGGTTCAGGCGGTGGCAGCAGGTGGCCGTAAGTGCTCAGTTCTGGAGCTGCCCCATCTCCTGATAGTGGCCACGGCCGGTACGGCATATTCTCCTTCAATTAATTTGAATAGAACAGAGATCCCCCCCATTTTGACCTTAACCCTAGAATGTGTGATTTCTGAAATATACAAATTCACAAAGCATTCTAGGGTTAAGAGTCACATCCAGCTCAGAGAGAGGGTTGCGAGTCACATCCAGCTCCCGCCCCCCGACTCAGAGAACTTTTGCTTGGTTTTTGATCTATTGTAATAAAAATGGCTGATCTAATAGAAGTTCATTTAAAGTCCATACGGCCCCTGTGAGTGATTATCCACCTTTTACTCCTCTACATAGACACAGTAATAAAATAAAAGATTCTGTCTGCCTGCAGCCACCACTAGAGGGAGCACTGGAGTTTACCGCATACTGTCTTATTATTAACTCAGTGTATTAACCCCTTAATGCTGCAACCAGTTTTGACCTTTATGACACTATTCTTCATGCTCTTTTCATTACTTTCCAAGAACTTTCTTATTTTTCTATCAACGTATTTGATTTTTGCAGGACAACTTTTCTTCATAATTGGGCACGTGTACAACTTTTATAGTTTATTTTTATGTTGAAAAATGAAAATAAAAACAATGCTGCTACTTTTGAGCATTTTGTTTTTGGGATTTCGTTTTTAAGGCATTAACCATGTGGAAACAAATTTAAACGTTTAAAGTGAACCTGTCACCAGATTTTAACCAAATAAGCTGCAGCCACCACCAGTAAGACTTATATACAGTATTCTAAATTACAGTATATATGTCCCCAGGCCAATCTGTATAACATAAAAAACCTTTTTATTATACTCACCTATGGGGCAATCCAGTCCAATGGTCGTCATTGATCTTGATTCGGTGCCTCTTCTCTTGTTGTGATTGCTGTCCTCCTTCCCTGCATCATGTGGATGATGCATCCTAAGTCATCCAGTGTCCTGCATTATGCTCCAGTGCACTTCTCTCTTAACTGCCGAGGGCAGAGCACTGTACTGTAATGCGCAGGAATGGGGAAAGGTAAAAACATAGACATGCATGCGCACAACATAATTTGCTCTGCCTTTGGCCGGGCAGAGAGAAGTGCGCGTGCACAGGAGCATATTGGAGAACACTGTGTGGATGATGTAGGACGATTCAACAACACAAAGCTGGGAAAGAAGGCGGCCTTCACAAGCAGTTTTTAATGTAACCCATTTGTAAAAATGTCTAGCCCCGATTGCATGCATTTAAGTTTTTAAAAAAAATTAAAAAAAAAAGTGTCACCAAAGGTTGACATTCCCCTTAAAATATGTACTATGTATTGGTATTGAACTTACCTTTTCCCGCTCATTTGTTCCTTTAGTTTGCTGTACATTTCTAAGGCTAAAGAGACAAAGAAGGGAAACAATTACAAAATATTGAAATAACTACAACTTTAATAGTGTTCATGTGATTGAGAAAAAATACACATATTATAGTAATATAATAATAATAATGTTATTATGTTATATCATAGTAAAATGTACAGTAATTGACCCCCAAAGAAACTGCCCAACAAGGGTGTCTCCTAAAATGTCATATTTTACAACATAGAATCACTAGAACAAGTAGTAAAACTGATACCAGGTAGAGATAAGTGATACCAGGCAGAGATAAGTGATTCCAGGCAGTGATAAGTGATACCAGGCAGAGATAAGTGATACCAGAGAGATAAGTGATACCAGGCAGAGATAAGTGATACCAGGCAGAGATAAGTGATACCAGGCAGAGATAAGTGATACCAGGCAGAGATAAGTGATACCAGGCAGAGATAAGTGATACCAGGCAGAGATAAGTGATACCTGGCAGTGTGATAAGTGAAACCTGCCCAGTGATGTCTCTGTAGATCGAAACCCGCCCAGTGATGTCTCTGGAGATCAAAACCCGCCCAGTGATGTCTCTGGAGTTTGAAACCCGCCCAGTGATGTCTCCGGAGTTCAAAACCCGCCCAGTGATGTCTCTGGAGATCAAAACCCGCCCAGTGATGTCTCTGGAGATCAAAACCCGCCCAGTGATGTCTCTGGAGATCAAAACCCGCCCAGTGATGTCTCTGTAGATCGAAACCCGCCCAGTGATGTCTCCGTAGATCGAAACCCGCCCAGTGATGACGCCAGAGATCAAAACCCGCCCAGTAATGGCTCTGGAGATCGAAACCCGCCTAGTAATGAATCTGGGAATCGAAACCTGCCCAGTGATGACGCCGGAGATCGAAACCCACCCAGTGATGAATCTGACGATTGAAACCTGCCCAGTGATGTCTCTGTAGATCGAAACCCGCCCAGTGATGTCTCCAGAGTTCGAAACCCGCCCAGTGATGTCTCCGGAGATCGAAACCCGCCCAGTGATGTCTCCAGAGTTCGAAACCCGCCCAGTGATGTCTCCGGGGATCGAAACCCGCCCAGTGATGTCTCCGGAGATCGAAACCTGCCCAGTGATGTCTCCGGAGATTGAAACCCACCCAGTGATGTCTCCGGAGATCGAAACCCGCCCAGTGATGTCTCCGGAGATCGAAACCCGCCCAGTGATAACTTTAAAGTTCTGGGATCAAACAGGTGTGCTACAGTCCGCGCTGCCCGGTCATCCAAGGAATCACAAGGGAAACGATGTTCCAAGCAAAGATTTTTTTATTCTTCAAACCGACGCGTTTCGTCGCCCAATCCTGGCACCGTCCTCAGGATTGGGCGCCGAAACGCGTCGGTTTGAAGAATAAAGAAATCTTTGCTTGGAACATCGTTTCCCTTGTGATTCCTTGGATGACCGGCAGCGCGGACTGTAGCACACCTGTTTGATCCCAGAACTTTTAAGTACCCACTATCGTGTGGAGGTGGAAGTCCAGCAGCAGCCTACAATACTAAAACCTACGCCTTTATTCCAGTTGTGGGAATCACAACTGGACCAGGTTAGTGCAAACCTGATTACACCTATAAGACCCTACTCTTTACTCAGTGATAGGGCACTATTGCGCCTCTGTTGTCTCCCCTTATATTTTTTATACAGTGATAACTTTGGAAATCAAAACCTGCCCAGTGACTTATAGCATAAAAGTTCCTATACCATATCCTATATCTTCCAAAACACTGTAAAGGACAATTCAGAGATGTCCCTGGAACAATTCGGTGGCCCAAATAATCTGGCTACAGAAGACTTGTCACATTGGATTCTTTTTTCTTTTGGCATCGACTTAAAATTAATGAGAATTCCAGACAGACAAAAAACAAAACAGATAAAGATCTAAGATCAAAAGCTGAAGCACTTAATAATCACTTTTAATGGAGCACTTTTTGCAGTTTTGACGTCACTCGGCATTGGCTGACAGCTCATTAGTTCGGCTGTCCTAACAGACATTGCGCTTTCTATTCCATCCCCACTTTAGCGTGACAAGTCATAATTCACATGTAAGCAGGAGGCTTTGCTTCTTTATTGTGCTGTATGACAACCATCTCCCTTAGACTGCATCATTGCTTATGCTACGTGCCATTGTGCCGGTAACCTGGGCCTCAGTAGTAGCAGGCCACCGGACACTCAGCCCTGGGTGAGCGTGTGAGTGAGGAATGCAGCTCTGTGCGTGTTAACAATAATATGGAACAGTGAGCCACGGTGAAAGAGAGGCATGCCAAGAGAATTTATAGAGGCGCAGTCCCGCCTCATACATGGGAGGGAGGACTATGGAGAGGGAAATTTACGGAAGTAAAAATGTGAAAGGGAGAACAATTAGCCAATTATACACTCAGTCCAAGAACTTTTTTTTCCATGCGGACAACCCCTTTAATTCGGCCGTACACATGACCTCGATGTTGGCTATTTCTCCTGACTGTCCCAAATACATGCAGATTGGCCATGCTTGTTTATTAACAGGGGGGGAGAACTTGGCCTTGCCAGACACCAGCAGCAATGATCACCCCGTCTACTGCTTCTCACAACATAGACGGTCACAGAGGCATCTGGCAGCCACTTATCTGACCGCACTCTATAACGTCAACATGCGCGTTCGGCCAAGGCAAACAAGCAAGTTAATGGGGAAATTGTCGTAATTGACTATAATTGTTGGTCAAAAGCTCTCTTCCAGCCAACAATTATTTTATGTCAATGGCCAGCTCCAGGCAGCCTACCGAGCCAAAGAGGACTGACTGAGATGAACCCTGGGATCGGGACTCACAACAAAGTACTATTTTAGTGATTGAAGCAGGTTCAAAAATTTCCAAAGCAGAGAGGGTCACGGAAATCTACGTACTTATTCTCATAATAGTTCAAATGCAACAGGATGTCACTCACGCAACCATTCGTAAGCAAAAAATACTAAAATCAAGTAGTAAAAGTTTTGAATAAAACTCACCCGGAAGGCACAGTTGTAATTTGTCAACTACAGTTGCAATGTTTCTCTGCTGGGTCCTGCACCGAATGGTCTCCTCCGTCTTAGCAATGACCTTAGATAAAAGACATTGATCCAATTTTGGTAAAATTTGGAATAGGTTTGGAAATGTTTTGTTCACAAGAGTTTTTGCCCTTACCTCCTTCCCGGCTTCCTGAAATCTTCGGTTGGTATCAGTAACTTGGACCTTAAAGAAATGATTTTGCCTTTGTTATAAGGAATAAGCAAATAGTGCCCTAATGTAACTGCTCACCCTTGTAATCAGATCATGATTCATGAGAGGCTTCGAACAAAACCGGGCAAATTCAAATTAACTCTACAGTTTGAACTTGAACTTTCGATCACAACGAGCTTTTGTTAACTTTAATTACTTATGGCAGTTCGTACTAACAGATTCTGTGGCAAACTTCTCAAATTTACTTGGGATTTTTGAACTCTATTTGTTCCTCTGGGTCTGTCAAACAATTCAAATCATTGACCCAATTGGCCACTGGTCCCTTTTTGATAACCTCAATGAGGTCTATGCTCCATTCATTGTCCGCAGGAGATGGCAATGGCATTTCTCTTGTAATTAAACATTCATACTTTGCTGAATGCAAACACTGGGTGGTTGATTCACATCAAAAGTGGAAATCTACAAACCCCAGCAAGATTTCCATGCCGCAGGTGCAGGAAGAGCACGACCTCCTATTTTCCCACATATCGAGCGGACTCATTAGGTCATCATAATAAGGAAGCGCATTCGGCTTGATTGAAAATCTCATTAATTTCGCAACAAAGATGTTCAGTGACCTCATTGATGCCGCGTTTTGTCCCCTGTTATCTGAATATCATTTATATAATGGTCTCCCAATCGTAGGGCTCCGCTGAACTGCGCTCGACCTGTCTGCTGTGCACATTTTCGCTCTGCAGAAGTGTAAAGGGAGCTAAAGGGGTTGGTACAGTGTGACCTCTGTCTAAAACCCCGACACTTCTTTCGAAGATGAAGCGTAATCTTCCCGAAGCTAAACACTAAAGCGCAATTAATAGTGATATCCCACACGTAATTGAAAATTCTAGCTCCGTCCCAAAGGGGTACGAGGGTAATTTGGCAGGAGTTGCTGGAGAGGAATTAAAAGTTGAAAGAATGTTTTTGTGTTTGGCAGAAAACCCGCTAAACCGCGTCGGTGCACCTGCAACACAAAGCCACTTTCCGAAAAAGCGCAGAAGACTTAGTAGCTATTGCTGTCCAGGTGCCAATGACGCAGGTACGTACGAAGAACGCTGTATGGATTTGGCAATGTGAATAAGACACAGAGCTAATGAGGATCATAGTATTAAGAGACAAAACGCAGATCGAGGCTACTCATGTGGAGACGTGCGAAGGGAGAACATCTACCCAAGGCTTTTATTTCCCTCGTATACCACCAAATGGTTAAGTGGGGTGACAGCACTTTCAAAGAGGCTCTTCCTTCAGACAAAGTGTTAAAGGGAACCAACCACCTCAGATGACGTGTATAAGCTGTTAATACATGTCCCTGGACCCTACCTACACCATTGCAGCTATCTTTTTGCTAAGAATATTGATAACAGCAAACCGAAATAAACAGTTTATAAACTTACATGGCTTTAGTACATGAGGGCGTCTCCCTTGGGCTCCAGTACGAGAGGGCTGTGTCTCCAGCAGCTTGAGTGGCTTTCCTCCCCTCCCTCTCTGTTTGCAGGACGTCACTGAAGGACGTGATATTATCTTTCTGTGGGCGGGCACGGACGGGTGCTGCCTTGGGTGCCCGCCCACAATAAGATAATATCACGTCCTTCAGTGACGTCCTGCAAACAGAGAGGGAGGGGGAGGAAAGCCACTCAGGCTGCTGGAGACACAGCCCTCTCGTACTGGAGCCCAAGGGAGACGCCCTCATGTACTAAAGCCATGTAAGTTTATAAACTGTTTATTTCGGTTTGCTGTTATCAATATTCTTAGCAAAAAGATAGCTGCAATGGTGTACATAGGGTCCAGGGACATGTATTAACAGCTTATACACGTCATCTGAGGTGGTTGGTTCCCTTTAAAGAATAATCAGCATTGTTTTTCATAAATCAATAGTACAATTGAAGACAAGACTTTTTTTTAATACATCTTATCAAATCAAATCTGCTTTTTTTCTGTTGCTGGATTGATCTGTCACTCTCATTTCAGAAGGTAAAGTCTTCAGTGAATACAGATTTTTCCAGTACTGAGAAAGGAGATGCCAGTTGCTTTTCATAATGATCTATGGAGAAGGAAGGGACGAGCTGGAGGCGACATAGACGCTCTGCTCCTCCTCCTACATAGACTGTTATGAGCAGCAGCTGGCATCTCCTATCTCACTAATGGCATTCACTAAAGATTTACCTTTGAATCGGAATCTAAGGGGCAAGGTTTGAATTTGGTTGTTCTCCTGATGGAGCATGGAAGTACTCAGAAACGCGTAGAGATTAAGGGTATGTGCACACTGGCCGGGTTTGTGCAGGTTTAGCAGCGGAAACCGCCGGTCGGTTTCCATGAGTTTTATGTAAATTTATGTTAATCCAAAAGCGGCTTTTGGGTTAACATTAAAACCTATGGGAACCGACACCCAATGTGCACACACCGGCGGTTTACACATGCTCATCTGTTGCTAAACCGCTGGGTTCCCAGCGGGTTAGCAACGAATGTGCATGTTCTATAAACCGGCCGGTTCTGCAGCGGCTGCAAGCAGAATCATGTGCTGCTTCCAGCCGCTGCATAACCGCCGCCGCTAACCCGCTGTGCACCCGCCCGTCACCCGCCGCACATACCCGCCAGGAAGCCGGTGGACAGCTGCAGAGCTTCCTGGCGGGTCCGCCCAGCCGCCCACCGGCACAAACCCGCCAAAGTGTGCACATACCCTACAGGAACCATTATCATTATCGTTTACCCCTTGGAGTTTCGGTTTGGTTCATTAAAAGAGCACTGTCCATTTGGGATCATTCCTTGTGGAGAGTGACCTTCCACATTAAGGGGATGTGCCCACAGGAAGGTTTAGTGGCGTTCAAACCGTCAGTAAACCGCTGGAAATTATCAGTTCTGAGCTCAGAAGTGTCCAGCTGTTTTCCGGCGGTTTTTTTCAGCGTGTGCACAGCGGTTTTCAGTCGGTTTTTCCAGCGGTTTTTCCGGCGATTTTCTATGGAGGATTTTGTTCATGGAACCGATCAAAAACCGCTGAGAAGAATTGACATGCTGTATGCTGCTAAACCGCTGGGAAACCGCTCAACCGTGGGCAGATCCGCTCACATAAACCGACTATGTGTGCACAGCGGTTTCTAAATTACATAGGGTTACTTGTAAGTCCTAACGCTGCTTAGGATTTACATAAATTTAAATAAAACCTATGCTAAACTGCCGGCGGTTTTCGCTGCTAAACCGACGTTAAACCTTCCTGTGGGCACATACCCCTTAGCATGCCAAATAAGAAGAAGCATGCTCCTCTGGGAAAGGACATGTTCAAACTGCCTCTTCAGAGAGGAATGACTTAATAATTGAGATTCTCGTTCGGCTTATATCCCAAGTCATATGGCAAGGCTTGTTAAAGGGTCATTTTTTACTGTTAGGATTGCTACTTTCAATAGGTGAATGGCTTTATTCAACGTGTTTCAAAGTGTATTCCTCACCCCTTCATCAGGACACCTGTGGTGGTTGTCCTGATGAAGGGGTGAGGAATACACCTTGAAGTGTGTTGAATAAAGCCACTTGCCTTCCCCGATTTCCTTTGTATATGGTCAATTGTACAGCAGCACAGTTGGATTCTACATATTTTATCTATTTTTTCTACTATTGCTTTGCCCTGTGGATACTGCAAGGAGCTGTTTGAAGCCTTTAAGGGTGTGTGCTCACGGTCAGTATACACAGTGTCTTGCTGCTGCGTCCAAAACTCTGCGTTGTACAGTATAAGTATAGTGGATTGGATTTCAAGAAATCCCATCCTCACTATGCTTAACCTGCCCACAGCATGTTTGGAGCAGCGGTGTGGGTTGCCGGGAGTCCGCTCCTCCTCCGCATGTTCATTTCATGCTGCGGAGTCGGAAGCGGCTCCCATAGGGTGCACGGAGGGAGAAGCTGCCCTGCACCTGCCGCACACGGGGAGTACAGGGCGGCTGCGGTTTCCTTGCGGCCACCCGAGGCTTTACTCAGGTGCGAAGGAGCTACGTCCAATACGCAGCTCCTCCAGACCATGAGTATGCAGCCTAATACTGGTTGTGTGTGACACAACCCTCTAAGGTGAGCAGTTTCATCTCAGCCTACCTGTCACTGTTTTTATCAGATAAGACCCTGTTGTGTTTTCTATCCCACAGTTAATCATTCACTTCCAACAGGTGGCGTTAAAGATCAAGTCCTCTTTCTCTTTGAAGAGGTCATTTGCATGTTTAATTTCCCTATGGAGTATGGCAGGTGCTTAAGTCTTCTCATACTGACAAGCCAGACCTGATATGTCACTCTCCACAAGGAGAAACCTTACTCCTTAGGGTGAGTACCCACAATCAGGATCAGCAGCATTTTGGACACAGCATATTTTTGTTGTGTTGAAATCACAGTGTCGGCCCTTTCACATCAGCGTTTTTTGAAATTCGCGGCAGATGCGGTGAAAAAACCGCATCTGCCGCGTTTAACGCATAACCGCTACACTTGCGGCACACTTGCGGCAAGCCCCATGCAATGTCTATGGGGCTTGCGGTAAGGGTGCGGCAAGTGCGGTTTCGGCACTTGCGGCAGGTGGGGCCGCGAAAAAAAATGCTGTCAGCCGCGGTTTTTTTCGCAGCCGCACCTGCCAAAACCGCACTTCCCGCAAGTCCGCCTATACCTTGTATGGGGTTTACCGCAACCGTGCCGCAAGTGCAGCCGGTATGCGGTAATCGCGGCAGATGCGTTTTTTTCACCGCATCTGCCGCGATTTGAAAAAAACGCTGATGTGAAAGGGCCCTTACAGCTCCAGCACAGTGGATGAATGTATAGAAATCTACTGTCCTCCGTGGTTCTTTTTTGCGCAGCATAAACCGAGATGTAGAAAAGGAGAAAAGGTACCCCTGTATAGCGAAGCACAACCAGGAAGGATTTTTAATGCAAGTGAATTTTATTAAATTATAGTGTGTAACGGCACAAAAAGAGCCAAAAACATATTAAAAACAGTTTAAACCGAGATGTGGCGCAATTTCAGAAATGCAGCATGTCAATTTATTCTTGAGGAGATGTGAGTGTTCTGAGCGGGAGAACAGAGAGAAAACACGCTGCATCCAGAAACCTGATCATGGGCACGGATGCTGCATTCTCCAGTAGAGAACATTTGCGTC
The DNA here is from genome assembly GCA_033576535.1 of Allobates femoralis. NCBI lineage: Eukaryota > Metazoa > Chordata > Amphibia > Anura > Aromobatidae > Allobates > Allobates femoralis. The sequence continues at coordinate 64,936,951 of JARQOC010000006.1, read as the reverse complement.
TCTGCAAGAGAAAATACGCTTCGAGCAGAACACAGGGTGACCTGATCATGGACACTGACCCTTAGATCTTAGCCTTAACCTCTTACACAGCGAAATTAGATCTCCTACTTTGCACTGATGAGCAGCAAACACCCCGAAACACAGAGTTTGTAAATTGAGATTCTGGTTTAGTTTATATCCTAAATCATATAACAAGGCTCGTTAAAGGGTCAATACTAACTTTTAGGATTGGTACTTCCAATAGGTGGCACTAGAGGTAAAGTCTACGGTACTTAATCTCTCAAAAAGCAATTTGCACAATTGAACTGAAAAATTTGAGAATAAGTGATCAATCCAGGGGGAGGACGAAGCATTTTTCTCTTATTAGATTTATTACAAAGTTTCTTATTTTCACGTGTACTATTTATGATAAATTAAAGGTTACTCTTTAATCTGTGACTACACTAGCCCATTATTGTGAGTGAGTCTTCCAGTGTAGACAGGATGCAAAACACTTGTGTAAAATTATTTTTTTAAAACAGGTTTAGAAGTCATTGTATTCGGCAGCACAGGACTGAGGCCGGCTTCACATCACATTTTTTGGGATGTCCGTTTTGAAAAGGATATAAGGTGATCCTGTTTTGCCTCCCATATATCCCTATGATGCCGGATTGGTCATAAATGGCCATCCGATTCTGCCAGTTCAGACCTGGATTCATTTCTATACTGTTTTTTCCCGGCCCCAAAATTGGAGACTGTTCTGATTTTGGCCTCCGCTGAAAAAACTGGACCAAATCGGACAGAAATGAATCCAGGGCGATCTGGCACACATAGCATAAGAGTCTATGGGAACTGGATCCGGGAAAAAAACAGGATCGTTTCCCGGATCCGGTTTTAGTGTAATGAGCATGCTCAGTACACTACAACTGCTCTGTTCCCGTAGTTTCACTTTAGCAGTGCATCTTCATACACTGCTAAAGTGAAATTGAAGAAAGGAATGGTTAAAAATAAAAAAAGAAATGCTCACCTCTTCACCGAGTGTCCCACGATGCGAGGCGTCCACGTCCGATGGCTGCAGGACCTTAATCAGCTGACAGGGAAGGGGCGGCAACCCAAACAGCTGAGGTGTCACATGACAGCATCAGCTGAGCGGTTTAAACCACCCGCCAAAACTGATCAGTTTGGGTAAAATAACAAGCTCCAGTTCTGCTCACCTACTGACACCCAGTGCAGGCTGCTCGATGGTCTACACAGAGCAACAATGTCCCCGGTCTCACAAGCCGCTGCACAACTGCAGGGTGTGATTGCCTGCATTGGTAAGGTGACTTGAGCACTCTACGTGTCGTCGGATGTTTTAGGATGGCACGCTGATTAAAGACACTTGACCGCTGCAGCCGATCACAGGGCGTTCGGCGGCTGGGGGAGCTCCGACATCACCGGTTTCTATACGGCTTGTTCTGGTGCCAGGGCTGAGTTTGTTATTTTTTCCAAAACCAGTCAATTGGGAAAACATTTTTCATTTTTTTTTTTTGCTTGTGCAAATAAAATCAGCCCATAATAATTTTAGACCTAAACTACATTGGGTTGAAATGTGGACATTTTCTTCAAACCTAATAATATTTCTTACAATTCATTCAGGCTGTGGTTGTCCAAGCACAGAGCATAACCTATAACGGAGATTTGCTTGGAGCCGCTTACACTAAGTCCTGCAGGATTTACTGCCAATAAACTGACACGCAAATGTTCAGTGTTTAATTAGAGCGATTCTTAGCCAAATATCCAGGAATATTAAATGCAGGTTCCCCAATGTAACACATATATACTTCAGCTCTCCTATCAGAGATGGAAGTGGCCTCTATATATCTAATTCTGCTTATAGTCTGGACCGGTGATTGTCACCTCTGCTCCTGAAGAGCCTTCAACAGGTCAAGCAATGAGGTCTTCATCAAAGCAAACCTGTCATTTCAGAATAGGCAGCTGTCATGCTGGACCACAGGGATGTTCAGCGCACGGTGCAACACAAAGGTACAAGGGGATGTTTTTGGGGGGCATGAAGGCCCTGATGGTAGAAAGCGGGGGATGGGACACCTCCTGCCACTTGCCTGTGTCTTAGGCTGCTTTCACATAACGATTTTTGCATTTCCGATGCTGTCCGAAAAAAATCGGACAGCATCGGACCGATTTTCGGACCCCATGTATCCCTATGGGGATCGGACCTAATCGGATGTGCACTAAATGCCATCCGATTTGGTCCGATCCGATTCTGTCCGATTTTATTATCGGTGCTAAAATCGGAGCCTGCTCCGATTTTAGCACCGAAAATAAAATCTGACAGATTCGGATCGGACCAAATCGGATGGCATTTAGTGCACATCCGATTAGGTCCGATCCCTATAACATGGGGCCCTATGGAGAAGGGTCCGAGGAAACATCTATGTCTCCTCGGACCCCGTTTTACTGTACTGAGCATGCTCAGTACAGTAAAACTGCTCCTAACTAGGAGCACAAGTGTTAAAAAAAAAAAAAATAAAGGTTATTCTCACCTCCCCCCGAGCCCCCGCCGTCTTCCGCCATCTTCTTCTAGGCTCCCGGTGGCTCTCGCAGGCTGCCGGTGTCAGCAGAGCGCTCCCTCTGCTGTTCAGGACCTGCGGTGATGTCACAGTCACGTGACCGCGGGTTCACCATGGTGAACCCGCGGTCACATGACTGTGACATCATCGCAGGTCCTGTGTACAGCAGAGGTACACCTCTGCTGACCGGCAGCCTGCGAGAGCCACCGGGAGCCTAGAAGAAGATGGCGGAAGACGGCGGGGGCTCGGGGGGAGGTGAGAATAACCTTTATTTTTTTTTTATTTTTTTGCAGCCCGGCGCCGATTTTATGCCGGAATCGGGTGCCTATTTGGCACCCAATTCCAGGCATCAGAAGGGAGCCGATGCTGTCCGATTTATATCGGACAGCATCGGCTCCCTTCAAATCGTAATGTGAAGGTAGCCTTAGGCTACTTTCACACTACGATTTTTGTAAAATCCGATGCTGTCCGATATAAATCGGACAGCATCGGATTCTTCTAATGCCTGGAATCGGGTGCCAAATAGGCATCCGATTCCGACAGAAAATAGGATGCCCGCCCTCCTGTCAGATCGCTCCCTGAGAGCTGTCAGTCTCTCCCCCGGTCCTCTTCTTTATCCCCTGTGTCTCCCCTCTTGGCCCCCGGTCCTGTGTCTCCCCTCTTGGCCCCCGGTCCTGTGTCTCCCCTCTTGGCCCCCTGTCCTCTCATCCCTGTGTCTCCCCTCTTGGCCCCCGGTCCTCTCATCCCCTGTGTCTCCCCTCTTGGCCCCCGGTCCTCTCATCCCCTGTGTCTCCCCTCTTGGCCCCCGGTCCTCTCATCCCCTGTGTCTCCCCTCTTGGCCCCCGGTCCTCCTATGCGTCCTCCTCCTCTCCTCTTGTCCTCCTCCTCTTGTCCTCCTCCTCCTCTCCTTTCTCACCTGTCCACGACTCCTGCACGGTCCCGCGCGTCTCCGGTGCCTTGCTGTTCTGTCTCAGTGCTGCCAGGACCTCTCGTGATGTCACAATCACATGACTGCCGGCTATTGGTTCCTGGCAGTCATGTGATTGTTACATCACGGCAGGTCTTATCAGCATAGACGGCAAGATACCTGGAGACACCGGAGACACCGGAGACGTCGGGGGCCTCGTGGACAGGTGAGCATAGATTTTTTTTATTTTTAATTAACCCATTCATTCACTTTTGGAGCGATTTAAGTGTACTGAGCATGCTCAGTACACTAAAATCGGTCCGAGGAAACAGGAGATGTTTCCTCGGACCCTTCTCCATAGGGCCCCATGTTAACTTGATCGGGTCGGATCGGATGTGCACTAAATGCCATCCGATCTGGTCCGATCCGAATCTGTCAGATTTTATTTTCGGTGCAAAAATCGGAGCAAGCTCCGATTTTTGCACCGATAAAAAAATCGGACAGATTCGGATCGGACCAGATCGGATGGCATTTAGTGCACATCCGATTCGGTCCGATGCCCATAGGCATACATGGGGTCCGAAAATCGGTCCGATGCTGTCCGATTTTCATCGGACAGCATCGGAAATGCTAAAATCGTTATGTGAAAGCAGCCTTACCCTTACCTCCCCTAACACCCTAAGTGTGTCCTTCCTCCCGACACCGTCACGTGTCTAGTCACTACTGTAACCTCACTATACCGGTCTAGAATGAACTATAACCGACAACAGGTGTAGGACCATGTGGCTACTTAAAGGGAGGAGGATGTGGTCACAAACCTGGCTAAATACAGAGAACAGCCTTGAATTACATCAACCCTTTCTGGCACAAAAATTAACAGCATATAAAATCCACAGTTCCAAAGTTATCACAAGTATCCTACTGACCTGTGACAGCCGGCATATGTATGCACCTGCAGAGTAACACTATTTCAACCATCATATGACTTTGATCCTGCATTTTTCTCCTCTGCTTGGTGTATCAGTAAATTTCATTTTTTTCTAACTTGCCATGAGAGACCTGAGGCATTCCTGTTCTCCTGACTCTATGTCTAGATGTTCAAAAGCATGGAGGACATCATACAGAACTACTATGCAGTGTAGCTGTGAATCCAGCCCTGAAGTGAGATCAGGACATCATACAGAACTACTAAGCAGTGTAACTGTGAATAGAGCCCTGAAATGAGATTAGTAAATCACACAGAACTACTAAGCAGTGTAGATGTGAATGAAGCCCTGAAGTGAGATCAGGACATCATACAGAATATAAGCAGTGTAGCTGTGAATGAAGCCCTGAAGTGAGATCAGGACATCATACAGAACTACTAAGCAGTGTAGCTGTGAATCCAGCCCTGAAGTGAGATCAGAAAAATCATACAGAACTACTAAGCAGTGTAGCTGTGAATCCAGCCCTGAAGTGAGATCAGGAAATCATACAGAACTACTAAGCAGTGTAGCTGTGAATGAAGCCCTGAAATGAGATCAGACCATCATACAGAATTACTAAGCAGTGTAGTAGTGAATCCAGCCCTGAAGTGAGATCAGGACATCATACAAAGCTACTAAACAGTGTAGCTGTGAATCCAGCCTTGAAATTACATCAAGAAATCATACAGAACTACTAGACAGTGTAGCTGTGAATTCAGCATTGAAGTAAAATAAACTGTAGCATAATCTGGCAGTGTCTAAGTGTGCTTAGCGATATGCCTGGCTGGATTTTCCATATAGCCTGCAACAAAGACTCAGTGTATATCCCATGCCACAGGAGAGGTCAGCAGATTACTAATTTTAATGGTTTAAGTTTGCAGATTAAGCAAATGAAATAAAGCCTTTAGCAAAATGGACACTACTTGATTAGTTTGACTCCTTACCTTCAGCTTTTCAGCATCAGCCCTTACTTTCAAGAGCTCGTTTATGGCATCTACAAAGCCTTGATGGTGGAAATTACACATTTTTTCAATCTCCCGGTCATGGTTTCGAATCCGGGTGTCAAGCTTTTCCATGAACCTTTGGTGAGCATTTGGCTGGTCATCATACACCGAGCTGGGGAGACAAAGGATTTATATGTAATTATTACTTATCTGCCAACACAGACAGGTAAGATAAAGTACAGCGGATATAAGAAGTCTACAGACCCCGGCTAAAATGTCAGGGTTTTGTCTTGTAAAAATCCATTGAGAAACAGACTAATCATGTTGAGGAGGGAATAAAAATGACAAAACCTAAATAATGTGTGTAAGTGTGAACACTCTGTTATCATTGTGGTTGGGTTCAGAATTTGACAATCACATTTACACTCATGTTAAATAGTGTTCAGTGCACAGCTCTCATTTACACGGATTCTAATCAATCCCATATATAAAGTTTAGTTGTTCTAGTACAAATTTCCTAGTTTATTTTTACAGAAAAGTCATGGTATATAAACAGATGACAACACAGCAAACGGATCTCATTGCTGAAAGTTATCAGTCAGGAGAAAGGTACAAAAATTGTCCAAGGCAATAGATGTGAAAACCTCATCAACAAGTGGCTTTAATTTGGCAAAACAGTGACATCACCTATAATGGGAGACTTTCAAGAGGCCTACAGCAACATTAAAGGAGCTGCAGGAATTTCTGGCAAGTACTGGTTGCATACTGCATGTGGCACCAATCTCCCGCATTATTATTATCATAGTGCCATTTTTTTCTATGGCGCTTTAAATGTGAAAAGGGGTATACATCCAAAAAACAAGTACAATAATCATGAACAATACAAGGCACAGACAGGTACAGGAGAAGAGAAGACCCTGCTCATGAGGGCTCACAGTCTACAATGGATGGGTGAGGAGACAGTAGGGGAGGAGAGAGGACCCTGCCCATGAGGGCTCACCGTCTACAAGGGATGGGTGAGGATACAGTAGGTGAGGAGGACCCTGCCCACGAGGGCTCACAGTCTACAAGGGATAACACACAGTATTCACTAATCTCAGGGAGACCAGTCCAAGAAAACACTGCGGGCAGCCGGCTAAAGCACTCAATACAGTGAATTCCTAGGCGCATTGCCCCCTGGGAATTTTGAATACGCAAATAGAGTCTGTGGAGTCTCGTTTAGGAGTCTCAACACAGGACTAGCCAGATATCCCTCCTGGAAAGGACCTAGCCATGGGGTGGCTCGTTGAGGACACCACCATAACCACCATATTAAGTGGCCCTTTGAGTCAATATCCAGCTCTTTACAAGCTTAAAGATATGACAAGGGAACACCAAGGCCAGGTATCCATCCACAGACAGCTGTTTCGGGTAATGCCCCTCATCAGTGTGGAGTAGGATTCTGGCTATGTGGGAGCAATGCCTAGTAGACCAACAACACAAAGTATTCATTGATCTCAGGAGACCAGTCCAAGAAAAAAGTCTACAAGAGATGGGTGAGGATACAGTAGAAGAGGAGAGAGGACCCTGCCCACGAGGGCTCACAGTCTACAAAAGATGGGTGAGGATACAGTAGGTGAGGGAAAGGACCCTGCCCTCGAGGGCTCACAGTCCACAAGGGGTGGGTGAGGATACAGTAGGTAAGGAGAGAGGACCGAGGGCTCACAGTCTACAAGGGATGGGTGATACAGTAGGTGAGGACAGAGGCCCATGCCTGCGAGGGTTCACATTCTACAAGGGATGGATGAGGATACAGTAGGTGAGGAGAGGACCCTGCCCAAGCCTCACAATCTACAAGGGATGAATGAGGTACAATAGATGAGTAGAGAGGACCCTGCCCACGAGGGCTGACAGTCTACAAGGGATGGATAAGAATACAGTAGGTGAGGTCTAGAGCCGGTCATGCGGTGGTTTAGTGAACTGAGGAGCACTGCAGGTTGTAGGCTTGTCAGAAGAGATGGGTCTTCAGGTTCCTTTTGAAGGTTCCCAACGTAGGCAAAAGTCTGATGTGTTGGAGCAGAGAGTTCCAGAGTATGGGCAATCTTGTATACAGTTGTTGGAAGAGGAGATGAGAGGGGAGTAAAGAAGGAGATCTTGTGAGGATTGGAGGTTGCGTGTAGGTAAGTATTATTAGGCATTATTCAGATGTCTGGATGGTGGGGTAGTGTGACAAGGAGGAAGCTGTCTCTTACAAAGAAAAACATCTAAGACTGGCTATGTTTGGCCAAAACTGCAACAAGTCTACTAAAAGCATGTGTTATGGTCCAGTGAGATTTTGGCCACATTTACAAATTAGATTTGTCATAATGTTAACACTGTGCATCAGCAAAAGAACACCATACCCAAAGTGAAGCATGGTGGAGGCAGCATTATACTTTGGGGCTGTATTTTGGCAGCTTGACTTTAGTGAAGGTTCAGTGAATTATGAAAAGTTGCAAATATCAGTAAATTTTGCAAAAAAATCTTGCGCCTCTGCTAAAAAGCTGAAGATGAAGAAGAATTTCACATTTCAGTAAAACAACCCTAACAAATCCTTGCAATCAACAAAAGAATAGCTTTGTCAGAAGAGTATCAAGGTTTCAGAATGGCCCAGCCACAGCCCAGATGTGCATCCAACTGAAAATCTGTTAGTGACCTAAAGAGGGCGCTGCACACACGAGATGTCTTAGCAATTTGACAGATGTAGAGCCACTGCAAGGAAGAGAAGGCAAGGATTGACAATTGTGGATGTGCCGTGCCGATAGACTCCGACCCAAAACGACTGAATGCTTTCATAAATTCTAAGGGGATTTCAACAAAGTATTAATTTTAGGATGTGCATATTTATTCCGCCACATTATTTTAGTTCTTTATTTTTCTTTTTCCACTGAAAAATTTCAGTTTATTTTTTCTATGGGTTTTTACAGAATAAGTGAAGGGTTCGCACACAGTAGTGTTTAACAAGAGACGAGTGCTATTAGATGTTTTACCAGATAGTGGTCTGGTCAGGTTTGCAGCAGAGTTTGATCCGAGTCATTTGCATTACATATAACAATTTTAAACAATAGCCAAACTTTTCTTTACAATATAATTATCCTCCAGGCATTGCAAAGTTATGAGATTTTAAAATATATTGCCTTACGTTACTCTGCCATGCACCAGGCTGCAATGTCATTTCAGTGCCCACTTCATGCTCTTTTAGAAGCTGCTTTCAGCTGTTGCTCAGGAATAATGCTGTCACCAGTGTTTTCTCCGCTGGGGAGACATCCGGCAAGGTTGGGCCTGAAGGTCTCCAGTTTATGTTGAAATAAATCTACTTTCTTTTATCGCTGCAGGAGTCATAGGCTGGTTTCAGACTTGCGCTCCTCGCCACAGCGTCGTGCGGAGGGGATCCACAAGCTGAGCACAGGCACCGCATGTCCCTATGTTTAACATGGGGACGCAGGTGCCTGCGCTCTGATGCAGATTGGCATGCGCACCCATTCACTGCAATGAATTATTTGTACGCAGGCGGATGCCTGCGCCCAAATCACACACTCTCGTCCGCACCCTGAACGCGACATGTAGCGTTCCTGGTGTGGACGAGACTGTGATTGGTGCACAAGCATCCGCATGTGCACAATTCTCATATTGCAGTGAATGGGTGCGCACAGGGGGCGCACGCCAATCTGCATCAGAGCGCAGGCACCTGCGTTCCCCATGTTAAACATAGGGACTTGCGGTGCCTGCGCTCAGCTTGTGCTTCCCCACCGCTATACGCTGCGGCGAGGAGTGCAAGTCTGAAACCAGCCATAGACTCTTGCTTTGCTAGCTGTTTCTTGTGGCCATGAATCTCATGTGCAGCTCTTGTGTGACACCCCCTCCGCTATAACTATTCACGTACATTACCCATCTTTTTATGCTGTCCACTTTAGAAAGAGCCTGTCTCTGGAAGAAGCTGTGGGGTCGTGACAATTGCAGCTGCGGTGATTTGCTGCAATTAAGGAGTTTTGAGTTATATGCTTTTATGTCCATATTCCCTCTGTTTCAGTCCCTTACCTTGCGTTATATTATTGTAGAGGTCCTTGTTGAGCAGCACAATAACCAGGGTGAGTCTCTAGGGCAAGCAAAGGCCTATGATGGCGATGGGGGGGAAGGACCCACATAGGGATGTTAGGGAACGCAGGGTACAGCCTCAGGTGAGTGTCAGGAGGTCATCCTTCTCCCTAATATCAGGGCCTTCCTACTATACTACCTGAATATTATCCTTGTGCTGTGACGCAAGCTTTGCTCTAGTCTGTAAGCTGCAGTGTGACACATCCATTCTCTATTTACAGAGTACGGGACCTTCCCTGTGAGCCTTTATGCTCTGCAATCCCATAATCAGACAGGGACATTTCTGTTCTCTGCATGGACGTAGAGTGAATCTCAGCAGAAAGCAGCTTCTAACATCAAACACAAACTGGCCAGCGCTGCAATATAGAAATGTAAAGCCCCTCCATCCCCTGACAATCAGATGGGCTGACTTTCCATAGTGGCAGTCCCTGGTACTGCAGCTCAGTCTCATTCATGGAATGGTCAATAGCAATAAATACTTTTATGTCTTATAATAAATAAACTGTCAATATGTCAATGAGGGTGAAAAAAATCATCTGATGCTTTCACTGACCCGTGTTGTAAATGGCAGAAATATGATCATTTACATTACATAGGTATAATACAACATGTACAGGGCAATGATCTTTATGAAGGAAAATTTATATAAAAAAAAATCATTATCTACAATGGATACTTGATGTACAATCCACAGTATGCAGAAATGTATCCCTGCAGGTGAGAAGTGACTCACAGCTCATAGTACATGCATTGTGCCCCACCTGGTGGACACTCTGAGAATTGCAAGATACATTTTGATATTTACAAATCTAAGTGTTTTTATTGTGTTTTGTCGAGCCCATCATGAAGGATTTCTAACCCGACACTTCTGACAATTATCTCAGTATACATCTAGTGTGGCATCACTTCCCCATAGGCTTCTATTATAATAAAAACGTATGAAGTGCAGTTATTTATTTTTCTAAATGCCTAGAGCAAATGCCCAGAGCAAAAAGGGTTATACTAATGTATCCTGCCCCGACTTCAGCTGAAAGGACCCTCTTTTGGTCTTCCTAAGGGTAAAGGGGTCGGGTTATAAATACGCGCCAGCAGCTTTCCTGAATCATATGTCAAAATGTAAACAGCAAAAGCAATGGGACTCCACACATTGTTAGTGAAGACTTTGCCATAAAGATGGCTTTAGACCACAATGTGTAAATTTACCTTTTTATCAACTTTTTGAAAGTGTTGGATGAAGGGCAAGTATTATTAATCTATATATTATCAAAATAATGCAATGCTGAGCAATTTTATATTAGTAGTTCAAGTATTTGTGGAGTCTTACTGTTTAAAGGGGTTGTCCGGTCTAAACTGATAACTCTGCAGTCTGTCTATGTGACTGTAGACTGTAGAATTCTCCCAGTGCCTGTGTAATGAGGTGAGCAATTCAGATTGTATTATTGAAATTGGCACTGAAGTGAGCATTACACAGTCCGATACTGCCCCCTTGTGGACAATTGCTGAAATGACTGCAGAGAGAAAAAAAACATTGTTTGCTGATCCCCTCCCCCAAGAGCCTTGTGCTGAGGAACAGAAAGGGCGGGAAGTCAGTATAGATACAGAGTTGAGCCAGAGAAGATCTCCCTGTGGATGTCTGTTGAAAGTGGACTACTTTGCTACACCTTGCCGGAAAAATCACCCCGCAGAAGCCCCCGTGACTGATCCTGGGCCACTGGACTTTGGTGCTGTGTATCTGGCCGCTCTGCAAAACCTTGCCCGCCGAGCACCCGAAGTGCATGTGCAGGGGCCGTGACCGACATAAGGGAGCCATTTGGCTGCTGTGATCTCCCTCCTGCTGCTCTGTGTGCCCTGAGACTGGGAGAGACATTAAAAGAAAAGTTCTGTTACCTGCGGAAGGAGACCGAAGAAGAAGACTGAGGAGATCCCCAGGCCTGCTACGTGGGAGCGACATCTTCTTCTGTGATAAGACTGGTACGTGATTTTAGGGAAAGTTAGGGAAAGATACCTTCATTGTTGTGTTTTTTTCTTGCTGCGTACCCGGAAGAAGTGAAGATCCAGAGACTCTAATATATACAAGTGCGCATATAGTTCGGTTGACTGTGATATAAACATGTTTGCCAGTAAAGAAACGTTATTATCGGTTAAACCTGAGTATGGGGATTCTGTTGAGAAAAATCATACACACACACCCGCGGCCTTACCACCGGTCGCTACATCTGCACTGAGCGCTGCCAGGATCCACGGTTACTAAACTGGGATTGGACCGCAACTATGCAGTATACATGTCCCCGGCCACAGCTCACAACTAGTGGGCGCGACCTCTCTCAATGCAAGTGTATGGAGCGGGCGCATCCAACTAGTAGTCGCTAACTCAACACAAGTGTAAGGAGCGGGCGCATCCAACTAGTAGTCGCAAACTCAACACAAGTGTAAGGAGCGGGCGCATCCAACTACTGGGCGCGACCTCTCCCAATATAAGTGTATGGAGCAGGCACATCCAACTAGTGGACGCAACCTCTCTCAACACAAGTGTAAGGAGCAGGCGTATCCAACTACTGGGCACGACCTCTCCCAATACAAGTGTATGGAGCAGGCGTATCCAACTACTGGGCACGACCTCTCTCAACACAAGTGTATGGAGCGGGCACATCCAACTAGTGGACGCAACCTTTCTCAACACAAGTGTATGGAGCGGGCACATCCAACTAGTAGGCGCAACCTCTCCCAATACAAGTGTATGGAGCGGGCGCATCCAACTAGTAGGCGCAACCTCTCCCAATACAAGTGTATGGAGCGGGCGTATCCAACAAGTAGGCGCAACCCCTCCTTATACAAGTGTATGGAGCGGGAGCATCCAACTAGTAGGCGCAACCTCTCCCAATACAAGTGTATGGAGCGGGCGTATCCAACAAGTAGGCGCAACCTCTCCCAATACAAGTGTATGGAGCGGGCACATCCAACTAGTAGGCGCAACCTCTCCCAATACAAGTGTATGGAGCGGGCGTATCCAACTAGTAGGCGCAACCTCTCCCAATACAAGTGTATGGAGCGGGCGTATCCAACAAGTAGGCGCAAACTCTCCCAATACAAGTGTATGGAGCGGGAGCATCCAACTAGTAGGCGCAACCTCTCCCAATACAAGTGTATGGAGCGGGAGCATCCAACCGGTGGGCGCAACCTCTCTCAACACAAGTGTATGGAGCAGGCGTATCCAACTACTGGGCGCGACCTCTCTCAATACAAGTGTATGGAGCGGGAGCATCCAACTAGGTGGCACAATTGGTGTATGACTAAATACTTTTTCCGCCACTGTAATAATATATTTCAGATTGTTTGTAAATATCTGGAGGGGTGGGGCTTCTTTTCTGAACGAAGCAGAACACAGGATAAATGTGAACCGAGTCTTATGGTGGGTTTACACGCTGGGATATCTAGAACGATATCCTTGAAACCTCACAGATTTGTGATCGTTCAAAAGATATTGTTCGGGCGTGTAAACCAACGATATATGATGAAAAGATCGCTGGATGGCGGCCGTCACACGCTACAATATCGTGAGCAATATTGTAAGCGATCACGTGCACGCGCGATCGCTAACAATATCGCTCACATCGCTGGTGAGATGTCACACAGACAGACTCACCAGCGATGTGGGCCAGCGAGATCGCTGGTAACTATGGTACACATCGGGTTACTAGGCGCCGCGCGGCGCTTAGTAACCCGACGTTTACCATAGATACCATCTCCCAGCATAGGCTCTGCCGCTGGGAGATCGTTCATCGTGGTGTCAACACACCATGATGATGCAGATTGTTCAAGCGATTATCGCTTGATATGAGCTCCGGCTCACAAATCTGCGATGTCACGATCAAGCGACTTAACATTGTAAAATCGCTTGATCGCACGTAGCGATGCACAAACGATATCGCTTAAGCGATCAAAAAGCAGATCACTTAAATGTTATTGTTTGCAATATTGAACCGTGTGACGGTCGCCGATTGTTCATCCTAGGTTTGAGATCCTGACCTCAAATCTATTGTTCGTCGTCCAATTAACGCAGCTTGAAGAAGCCACATCGTTCAGTGTGACGCCTTCATGACCGATCTCGTTCAAAAATATCCTATTCCTGATGCTTTAATTTATCGTTCAGTCCTTGCTCTCTTATTTAACTGCTGCGCTGCCAAAATGGATATCGTTAACGATATCCTTGTGTGTGACAACGCACGAACAATAATTTTATATGTAAAATGTCTGTCATGTGACTTTACTAAGGATATCGTTCAGGATATCCTAGCGTGTAACACCATCATTATCCAAGGGCAGCACGGTGGCTCAGTGATTAACACTGCATGGAGACTCAGTGGTTGGCACTGTATGATGATTCAGTAGTTAGCACTGTATATGGTGGCTCAGTGGTTAGCACTGTATATGGTGGCTCAGTGGTTAGCACTGTATATGGTGGCTCAGTGGTTAGCACTGTATAGGTGGCTCATTGGTTAGCACTGTATGGTGACTCAGTGGTTAGCACTGTATATGGTGGCTCAGTGGTTAGCACTGTATATGGTGGCTCAGTGGTTAGCACTGTATATGGTGGCTCATTGGTTAGCACTGTATGGTGACTCAGTGGTTAGCACTATATATGGTGGCTCAGTGGTTAGCACTGTATATGGTGGCTCAGTGGTTAGCACTGTATATGGTGGCTCAGTGGTTAGCACTGTATATGGTGCTCATGGGTTACACTTATATGGTGGCTCAGTGGTTAGCACTGTATATGGTGGCTCAGTGGCTAGCACTGTATGGTGTCTCACTGGTTAGTACTGTATATGGTGCTCAGTGGTTAGCACTGTATATGGTGGCTCAGTGGTTAGCACTGTATATGGTGGCTCATGTTAGCACTGTATATGGTGGCTCAGTGGGTTAGCACTGTATATGGTGGCTCAGTGGTAAGCACTGTACGGTGGATCAGTGGTTAGCACTGTACGGTGGCTCAGTGGTTAGCACTGTACGGTGTCTCAGTGGTTAGCACTGTATGGTGGATCAGTGGTCAGCACTGTATATGGTGACTCAGTGGTTAGCACTGTATATGGTGGCTCAGTGGTTAGCACTGTATATGGTGGCTCAGTGGTTAGCACTGTATATGGTGGTCAGTGGTTAGCACTGTATATGGTGGCTCAGTGGTTAGCACTGTAATATGGTGGCTCAGTGGTTAGCACTGTACGGTGGCTCAGTGGTTAGCACTGTATAGTGGCTCAGGGGTTAGCACTGTATGGTGGCTCAGGGTTAGCACTGTACGGTGGTCAAGGGTTAGCACTGTATGGTGGCTCAGGGGTTAGCACTGTATGGTGGCTCAGTGGTTAGCACTGTATGGTGACTCAGTGGTTAGCACTGTATGGTGACTCAGTGGTTAGCACTGTACAGTGGCTCAGTGGTTAGCACTGTGTGGTGGGTTCAGTGGTTAGCACTGTGTGGTGGCTCAGTGGTTAGCACTGTGGGTGGCTCAGTGGTTAGCACTGTATGGTGGCTCAGTGGTTAGCACTGTATGGCGTGCTCAGTGGTTAGCACTGTATGGTGACTCAGTGGTGACCAGAAATTGCCCACAGGAAAAATGCCCACAGGAAAATTGCCCACATGAAAAATGCCCACAGGAAAAATGCCCACAGGAAAAATTGCCCACAGGAAAAATGCCCACATGGAAAATTGCCACACGGAAAATTGCCACATGGAAATTTGCCCACACAGAAATTTGCCCACATGGAAAATTGCCCACAGGAAAATTGCCCACACAGAAAATTGCTAATTGCAGTATACACAAAGTTTCAGATCTCTGATATTTGAGGTGCAAGGTGAGGATGTTCACCTGATATGTGAAAAATGCCCACAGACATGAATGCCAACAGGAAAACAGGACTGGAGAATAATATAGAATTTTATAGGTTATATGCTCTGCAAGACGAGGAATGGTATAGAGGTGTAAGTGAGATGCTTTGCAGGATGTGGATGGTATAGAGGTGTAGGTGAGATGCTCTGCAAGATGGGGATGGTATAGCGGTGTAGGTGAGATGCTCTGCAAGACAGGGATGGTATAGACGTGTTAGGTGAGATGCTCTTCAAGATAGGGATGGTATAGATGTGTAGGTGAGATGCTCTGCAAGATGGGGATGGTATAGATGTGTAGGTGAGATGCTCTGCAAGATGGGGATGTTATAGATGTATAGGTGAGATGCTCTGCAGAACTGTGGGATAGTATAGAGGTGTAGATAAGATGCTCTGCAAGATGGGGGATGGTATAGAGGTGTAGGTGAGATGCTCTTCAGAACTGGGGGATAGTATAGAGAAGTAGGTGAGATGCTCTGCAGAAAAGGGAACAGTATAGGTGTAGGTGACATGCTCTGCAGGGTAGAATAATAAAGAATTATAGGTGAGATGCTCTGCAGGGCAGGGGGATAGTATAGAGGTGTAGGAGCGATGCTCTGCAGAACAGGGAACAGTATAGGTGTAGGTGAGATGCTCTGCAGGGCAGGGGGATAGTATAGAGGTATAGGTCACATGGATGTCACACTGATGGTAGCTGATAAAAAAATGCATAATTGCATCACACTCGTACCACAGTCGCATGACCATACGGAAAGCACTCACGCGACTGTCAATCATCAAAATCCCTCTGATAATGCATACCTTAAGGCGGCGTTACACACAGCGATATTGCTAACGATATCTCTGCAATGCCACAGGTTTTGTGACGTTGCAGCGACCTCACTAGCGAAGTCGCTGCGAGTGACATGCCGCAGCAATCAACGATGAGCTCACTGATTGCTAGTCGCTGCGGATTGGCCGGGACCATTTTCCCATCGTTGGTCTCTCGCTGTCCAGCATCCATCGGCATGTGTGACAGGGGCAACGACCAGCGATCCTCATTCTGCGCCCGAGACGTTGAACGATCCCAGTGAGCGTCAGGGGACGCAGCATCGGTATGTGGATCACCCAGTGTGACTGCAGACCAGCGATCACATAGCGATGTTCCAGCGATCCCGGTCAGGTGGGATTGCTGGTGGGATCGTTGAAACATCGCTATGTGTAACGGGGCCTTTAGTGTGCCTGTACCCTATAGGTGAGATGTTCTGTCAGGCAGAAGAATGGTATAGAATTATAGGTGAGATGCTGTGCAGCAAAGAAGAATGTCAGCGGAAATTGCCCACTAGGATGATAATGTATTAGACCTGCAGGCCCATGTAACTCCACAGATAATCCAGTGATACTCCTGTGAGTACAGATAACAGTGATGGCTTCTCTGAATCTGCTACTGGTTCGGTTCTGCTGTTTTGGGCTGGTGGGAGGGAGGGAGGAGTAAGGCAGAATCACTGAGAGATGAGAGCAGACTGGATCTATCTATTGCAGATAATGACCGGCTGCTACAAACCACAGATCTTCAGCATTTCTGCACTAGGTCACTGTAATTCACAAGATGATCACAGATCATGGGAATCCTCATCTTGCACCTCAGAGATCTGAAACTTTGTGATGCTGCAAATGGCAGTTTTCTGTGTGGGCAATTTTCTTGTGGGCAATTTTCAGGGAACCGACTCAGTGGTTAGCACTGTATGGTGGCTCAGTGGTTAGCACTGTATGGTGGCTCAGTGGTTAGCACTGTACGGTGGCTCAGTGATTAGCACTGTATACGGTGGCTCAGTGGTTAGCACTGTATGGTGGCTCAGTGGTGAGCACTGTATGGTGGCTCAGTGGTTAGCACTGTATATGGTGGCTCAGTGGTTAGCACTGTATGGTGGCTCAGTGGTTAGCACTGTATGGTGGCTCAGTGGTTAGCACTGTATGGTGGCTCAGTGGTTAGCACTGTATGGTGGCTCAGTGGTTAGCACTGTAGGGTGGCTCAGTGGTTAGCACTGTATGGTGGCTCAGTGGTTAGCACTGTACGGTGGCTCAGTGGTTAGCACTGTATGGTGGCTCAGTGGTTAGCACTGTATGGTGGCTCAGTGGTTAGCACTGTAGGGTGGCTCAGTGGTTAGCACTGTATGGTGGCTCAGTGGTTAGCACTGTATGGTGGCTCAGTGGTTAGCAGTATATGGTGGCTCAGTGGTTAGCACTGTATGGTGACTCAGTGGTTAGCACTGTACGGTGACTCAGTGGTTAGCACTATATATGGTGGCTCAGTGGTTAGCACTGTATGGTGGCTCAGTGGTTAGCACTGTATGGTGGCTCAGTGGTTAGCACTGTATATGGTAGCTCAGTGGTTAGCACTGTATGGTGGCTCAGTGGTTAGCACTGTATGGTGAATCAGTAGTTAGCACTGTATGGTGGCTCAGTGGTTAGCACTGTATGGTGGCTCAGTGGTTAGCACTGTAGGGTGGCTCAGTGGTTAGCACTGTAGGGTGGCTCAGTGGTTAGCACTGTATGGTGGCTCAGTTAGCACTGTATATGGTGGCTCGGTGGTTAGCACTGTATATGGTGGCTCAGTGGTTAGCACTGTATGGTGGCTCAGTTAGTTAGCACTGTATGGTGGCTCAGTGGTTAGCACTGTATATGGTAGCTCAGTGGTTAGCACTATATATGGTGGCTCAGTGGTTAGCACTGTATGGTGGCTCAGTGGTTAGCACTGTATGGTGGCTCAGTGGTTAGCACTGTATATGGTAGCTCAGTGGTTAGCACTGTATGGTGGCTCAGTGGTTAGCACTGTATGGTGAATCAGTAGTTAGCACTGTATGGTGGCTCAGTGGTTAGCACTGTATGGTGGCTCAGTGGTTAGCACTGTAGGGTGGCTCAGTGGTTAGCACTGTAGGGTGGCTCAGTGGTTAGCACTGTATGGTGGCTCAGTTAGCACTGTATATGGTGGCTCGGTGGTTAGCACTGTATATGGTGGCTCAGTGGTTAGCACTGTATGGTGGCTCAGTTAGTTAGCACTGTATGGTGGCTCAGTGGTTAGCACTGTATATGGTAGCTCAGTGGTTAGCACTGTATGGTGACTCAGTGGTTAGCACTGTATGGTGACTCAGTGGTTAGCACTGTATGGTGGCTCAGTGGTTAGCACTGTATATGGTAGCTCAGTGGTTAGCACTGTATGGTGGCTCAGTGGTTAGCACTGTATGGTGACTCAGTGGTTAGCACTGTATGGTGGCTGAGTGGTTAGCACTGTATGGTGACTCAGTGGTTAGCACTGTATGGTGGCTCAGTGGTTAGCACTGTATATGGTAGCTCAGTGGTTAGCACTGTATGGTGACTCAGTGGTTAGCACTGTATGGTGACTCAGTGGTTAGCACTGTATGGTGGCTCAGTGGTTAGCACTGTATGGTGGCTCAGTGGTTAGCACTGTATGGTGGCTCAGTGGTTAGCACTGTATATGGTAGCTCAGTGGTTAGCACTGTATGGTGGCTCAGTGGTTAGCACTGTACGGTGACTCAGTGGTTAGCACTGTATGGTGGCTCAGTGGTTAGCACTGTATGGTGACTCAGTGGTTAGCACTGTATGGTGGCTCAGTGGTTAGCACTGTATATGGTAGCTCAGTGGTTAGCACTGTATGGTGACTCAGTGGTTAGCACTGTATGGTGGCTCAGTGGTTAGCACTGTATATGGTAGCTCAGTGGTTAGCACTGTATGGTGACTCAGTGGTTAGCATTGTATATGGTGACTCAGTGGTTAGCACTGTATGGTGGCTGAGTGGTTAGCACTGTATGGTGGCTCAGTGGTTAGCACTGTATGGTGGCTCAGTGGTTAGCACTGTATCGTGGCTCAGTAGTTAGCACTGTATATGGTGGCTCAGTGATTAGCACTGTATGGTGGCTCAGTGGTTAGCACTGTATGGTGGTTCAGTGGTTAGCACTGTATGGTGGCTGTGGTTAGCACTGTATGGTGGCTCAGTGGTTAGCACTGTATGGTGGCTCAGTGGTTAGCACAGTACAGTGGCTTAGTGGTTAGCACTGTGCGGTGGCCCAGTGGTTAGCACTGTAGATGGTGGCTCAGTGGTTAGCACTGTATGGAGGCTCAGTAGTTAGCGCTGTATGGTGGCTCATTGGTTAGCACTGTATATGGTGGCTCAGTGGTTAGCACTGTATGGTGGCTCAGTAGTTAGCACTGTATATGGTGGCTCAGTGGTTAGCACTGTATGGTGGCTCAGTGGTTAGCACTGTACGGTGACTCAGTGGTTAGCACTGTATATGGTGGCTCAGTGGTTAGCACTGTATGGTGGCTCAGTGGTTAGCACTGTATGGTGGCTCAGTAGTTAGCACTGTATATGGTGGCTCAGTGGTTAGCACTGTACGGTAGCTCAGTGGTTAGCACTGTATATGGTGTCTCAGTGGTTAGCACTGTATATGGTGGCTCAGTGGTTAGCACTGTACGGTAGCTCAGTGGTTAGCACTGTATGGTGACTCAGTGGTTAGCACTGTATGGTGACTCAGTGGTTAGCACTGTATGGTGGCTGAGTGGTTAGCACTGTATGGTGGCTCAGTGGTTAGCACTGTATGGTGGTACAGTGGTTAGCACTGTATATAGTAGCTCAGTGGTTAGCACTGTATGGTGACTCAGTGGTTAGCACTGTATGGTGACTCAGTGGTTAGCACTGTATATGGTAGCTCAGTGGTTAGCACTGTATGGTGACTCAGTGGTTAGCACTGTATGGTGAATCAGTAGTTAGCACTGTATGGTGGCTCAGTGGTTAGCACTGTATATGGTGGCTCAGTGGTTAGCACTGTAGGGTGGCTCAGTGGTTAGCACTGTATGGTGGCTCAGTTAGCACTGTATATGGTGGCTCGGTGGTTAGCACTGTATATGGTGGCTCAGTGGTTAGCACTGTATGGTGGCTCAGTTAGTTAGCACTGTATGGTGGCTCAGTGGTTAGCACTGTATATGGTAGCTCAGTGGTTAGCACTGTATGGTGACTCAGTGGTTAGCACTCTATGGTGGCTCAGTGGTTAGCACTGTATATGGTAGCTCAGTGGTTAGCACTGTATGGTGGCTCAGTGGTTAGCACTGTATGGTGGCTCAGTGGTTAGCACTGTATGGTGACTCAGTGGTTAGCACTGTATGGTGGCTGAGTGGTTAGCACTGTATGGTGACTCAGTGGTTAGCACTGTATGGTGGCTCAGTGGTTAGCACTGTATATGGTAGCTCAGTGGTTAGCACTGTATGGTGACTCAGTGGTTAGCACTGTATGGTGACTCAGTGGTTAGCACTGTATGGTGGCTCAGTGGTTAGCACTGTATGGTGGCTCAGTGGTTAGCACTGTATGGTGGCTCAGTGGTTAGCACTGTATATGGTAGCTCAGTGGTTAGCACTGTATGGTGGCTCAGTGGTTAGCACTGTACGGTGACTCAGTGGTTAGCACTGTATGGTGGCTCAGTGGTTAGCACTGTATGGTGACTCAGTGGTTAGCACTGTATGGTGGCTCAGTGGTTAGCACTGTATATGGTAGCTCAGTGGTTAGCACTGTATGGTGACTCAGTGGTTAGCACTGTATGGTGGCTCAGTGGTTAGCACTGTATATGGTAGCTAAGTGGTTAGCACTGTATGGTGACTCAGTGGTTAGCACTGTATATGGTGACTCAGTGGTTAGCACTGTATGGTGGCTGAGTGGTTAGCACTGTATGGTGGCTCAGTGGTTAGCACTGTATGGTGGCTCAGTGGTTAGCACTGTATCGTGGCTCAGTAGTTAGCACTGTATATGGTGGCTCAGTGATTAGCACTGTATGGTGGCTCAGTGGTTAGCACTGTATGGTGGTTCAGTGGTTAGCACTGTATGGTGGCTCAGTGGTTAGCACTGTATGGTGGTTCAGTGGTTAGCACTGTGCAGTGGGTCTATGGTTAGCACAGTACAGTGGCTTAGTGGTTAGCACTGTGCGGTGGCCCAGTGGTTAGCACTGTAGATGGTGGCTCAGTGGTTAGCACTGTATGGAGGCTCAGTAGTTAGCGCTGTATGGTGGCTCATTGGTTAGCACTGTATATGGTGGCTCAGTGGTTAGCACTGTAAGGTGGCTCAGTAGTTAGCACTGTATATGGTGGCTCAGTGGTTAGCACTGTATGGTGGCTCAGTGGTTAGCACTGTACGGTGACTCAGTGGTTAGCACTGTATATGGTGGCTCAGTGGTTAGCACTGTATGGTGGCTCAGTGGTTAGCACTGTATGGTGGCTCAGTGGTTAGCACTGTATGGTGGCTCAGTAGTTAGCACTGTATATGGTGGCTCAGTGGTTAGCACTGTACGGTAGCTCAGTGGTTAGCACTGTATATGGTGTCTCAGTGGTTAGCACTGTATATGGTGGCTCAGTGGTTAGCACTGTACGGTAGCTCAGTGGTTAGCACTGTATGGTGACTCAGTGGTTAGCACTGTATGGTGACTCAGTGGTTAGCACTGTATGGTGGCTGAGTGGTTAGCACTGTATGGTGGCTCAGTGGTTAGCACTGTATGGTGGTACAGTGGTTAGCACTGTATCGTGGCTCAGTAGTTAGCACTGTATATGGTGGCTCAGTGATTAGCACTGTATGGTGGCTCAGTGGTTAGCACTGTATGGTGGTTCAGTGGTTAGCACTGTATGGTGGCTCAGTGGTTAGCACTGTATGGTGGTTCAGTGGTTAGCACTGTGCAGTGGGTCTATGGTTAGCACAGTACAGTGGCTTAGTGGTTAGCACTGTGCGGTGGCCCAGTGGTTAGCACTGTAGATGGTGGCTCAGTGGTTAGCACTGTATGGTGGCTCAGTAGTTAGCACTGTATGGTGGCTCATTGGTTAGCACTGTATATGGTGGCTCAGTGGTTAGCACTGTATGGTGGCTCAGTAGTTAGCACTGTATATGGTGGCTCAGTGGTTAGCACTGTATGGTGGCTCAGTGGTTAGCACTGTACGGTGACTCAGTAGTTAGCACTGTATATGGTGGCTCAGTGGTTAGCACTGTACGGTAGTTCAGTGGTTAGCACTGTATATGGTGTCTCAGTGGTTAGCACTGTGCGGTGGCCCAGTGGTTAGCACTGTATATGGTGGCTCAGTGGTTAGCACTGTATGGTGGCTCAGTGGTTAGCACTGTATGGTGGCTCAGTAGTTAGCACTGTGTATGGTGGCTCAGTGGTTAGCACTGTACGGTAGCTCAGTGGTTAGCACTGTATATGGTGTCTCAGTGGTTAGCACTGTATATGGTGGCTCAGTGGTTAGCACTGTACGGTAGCTCAGTGGTTAGCACTGTATGGTGACTCAGTGGTTAGCACTGTATGGTGGCTCAGTGGTTAGCACTGTAAATGGTGGCTCAGTGGTTGGCACTGTATATGGTGGCTCAGTGGTTAGCACTGTACGGTAGCTCAGTGGTTAGCACTGTACGGTGACTCAGTGGTTAGCACTGTACGGTGACTCAGTGGTTAGCACTGCAGCCTTGCAGTGCTGGGGTCTTGGGTTGAAATCCCACCAGGAAAACATCTGCAGGAGTTTGTATGTTCTCTCTGTGTTTTGTGGGTTTCCACCGGTCTTCTCCCACACTACAAAAATATAGTGATAAGGAATATCGATTGTGAGCCCCAATGGGGACAGTGTTGCAAATGTATGTAAAGCGCTGTAGCATTAATAGCGCTATATAAATGAATAAATATTATCTCAATTTTCTGAATGTAGAATGAAGTAAACAGCAGTGTTCCACGGTTCAGTATATTAGTGATAGGACGGATTGATTCTCCATGTCAGGTGACATCTGCAGAGATGTCAGATTTAGATCGAGTTTTCACGCTTTGCTCTATCACACAGTAAAAATTATTTTTTTATTAATAGTATTTTTGTCGCCATATTCAGAGATAACTTTTTTATTTTTAGTGAACAGAGCCGTATGGTCGCTTATTTTTTGTGCGAAGATTATTTTGTACCATTTTGAGATAAACATTATTTATCACTTTTTATTCAGTTTTTTCAGTCGCAGAATGAATAAAAAATAGCATTTCGGTTATTGTTTTATTTTTGCGTGTTCATCGTGCAGTAAGAGTTACAAGACCGATTTATTCTTCGGGTCAGTACGATTACAGTGATATCAGATTCACATGTGTTTTATGTTTTGCTACTTTTACACACTAAAAACAATATTTAAAAAAAAAAACTTTTATTTTTTTGCCAAATGAGCCATATTAAGGCTTGTTTATTGTGGGACGGTTTTTTGTTTTCATTTCTACCATTTTCTTAGTCTTTTATTACATCCCTTGTGTGTCAATTTGATATAAAGGCAACATTTTTGGCATGTTTTTATGTATTTTTTATATGGTGTTGGGTGTATTGGATAAATGACATGATGACAATTTTATAGTTCAGGTTGTTTCAGACACAGAGATACCACTTATGTGTACTTTTTTTGTTTTAAGACAAAGGCTGTATTTATAGTGGCAAAAAGAGGTTTTCGTGATTTGTATGCGGTTTTATGTATGTTTTTTTAAATACTTTATTAGCTTTTTTTTTTTACATTTCACTTAGACTACTGTGGGACATGAATATCCTTTAGTTCGATCACTGGTTTCATGTATTGTGATACACTTGTACTGCAGTGCCAGAGACCTGTCAGTTATTCACTGACAGTGCCTGTTAGACCCAGGTCATGGCAAGATCTAACAGGCTACTCGAATCATCAGATGACCCCGTGGTAACAATTGGCATCCATAATTATGACCTCGGGGTGCTGATCCTGTCAAAGTGAGTCTTTTAACCCCTTTTAGCCACTTAGATTGTCATGCCAGCTTCAGACTCTGTTCACAGTGGTAAGTCTGATGTGCAGCCTTATTAAGGGTAAGTGCACACTTACCCGGCGGTTTCGTCGGCGGCAGCTTGCGGAACCCGCCAGGAAGCTCCGGCGCCGTCCACCGGCTTCCTGGCGGGTATGTGCGGAGGCAGCCGGGCGGTATCCGGCGGCTGCCCAGCGGGTTCTCGGCGGCGATTCTGCAGCGGCTGGAAGCAGCACATGATTCTGCTTGCAGCCACTGCAGAACCGCCGTTTTTTAGAACATGGTCATTCTTTGCTAACCCGCTGGGAAACCTGCGGGTTAGCAACGGATGACGCTGGGTAAACGCCGGTGTGTGCACAGCCTTGGGCTGTTTACATTAGTTTTAATGTTAATCCAAACGCCGGTTTGGATTAACATAAATTAACATAAAACTAATGTAAACAAAACGGCGGTTTACACAGGTAAACCGCCGAAAACCCGGCCAGTGTGCACTTACCCTTAGGCGTTTGGATTAACATTAAAACTAATGTAAACAGCCCAAGGTTCTAAAAAACGGCGGTTCTGCAGCGGCTGCAAGCAGAATCATGTGCTGCTTCCAGCCGCTGCAGAATCGCCGCCGAGAACCCGCTGGGCAGCCGCCGGATACCGCCCGGCTCCCGCCGCACATACCCGCCAGGAAGCCGGTGGACGGCGCCGGAGCTTCCTGGCGGGTTCCGCAAGCTGCCGCCGACGAAACCGCCGGGTAAGTGTGCACTTACCCTTAGGCTATTGCACATCTGACGTTTGTGCATCTCTGCAGACCGTCCAAAAACCTGGTTTTTTTTAGCAGAAACTGAGTTTTCTGTGCTCAGCAGTTGTCCCTAGTTTTTTTGCTCGTTTTTTGCTCGTTTTCTGCTGGGTTTTGTCGGCTGTTTTTCTGAGCGGTTTTAAAAACTGAGTTTTTAGTGCACTTGTTCATGCTGAAACCGGTGGAAAAACGGAGAAAGAAGTCACTTGCTCTATTTTTGGAAAACGGTGATAAAACTCAGTTTTGACTGAGAAAACTCAGTTTTGACTGAAAACGACCAGAAGAAAAACGTTCTAGTGAAGACAGAGTTTTCTAAAATCCATTGACTAGCATGTTAATCCAACCGGAGGATAGGATTAACATAAATTAACATAAAACTGAGCGGAAAACGCCGACGGAAAACGTCCAAAAGCAGCCCACAAAACGACTGATGTGCACATACCCTTAGGCTCTTTGTTGCTCTGGCTGAGTTAGGGTGTCAGCGGTGGTTTGTTTTCTGATGTTCAGCTTTGCAGGAGTTAACTTTTTGATTAGTGTCAATTGAAGGTTCACGCTGCTAGAATGCCTTCACATATGGCTCAGAACATTCCTGGATGCCGACTATAGCATTTGTGTGCCTCTTGTGTACTGGTCCTATGTTGGAGTTGCTGTTGAAATTCTAATCGTTGGTTGGTGTTTGGCCAAGTATACCTTATTTTTTTTCATTCCCTATTTGTATTTATGTTCTCCCTACATACATATTGTATCTTCCTGATTGTTTGCTGTGTGGTGCTGTTTACTTTATCCCTGTCTGTGTTTATCTGAGGGTTCCATTATGGTTCACCTTCTGGGGTCGGGGTTGGAGGTTTAGCTCAGGGCTGGACAGGAGAAAGGAACAGGTCGGAGACTCAGGCCTCTCTGCCATTAAGTGTACCCCTGAGTTAAGGAAAGTCAGGGGCAGTCCAGGGGCCCAGTTCCTTTCCATCTTTTCTCCCAAGACTCTACGTGACATAGTTATTGCTGTCGCAATTTACAGGGTTGTTTGGCGAGAATTGGTTCAAATACCGGTCCGGGCCTATGCCTGTGTGTGCCAGTTGTCACAGGATTTTCGGCCTCGATGGCGCTATAAACTTATTCCAGACTGCCATTTTAAAACACCAGTAAGTGAATAAGGCCCCTTAACAACCTCCTTTGTTATGTGTATAAGCGCTAGTTATATGGTTAAATATGAACAATAATTATTATAATTCATTTTTGTATCAACTAATTAGAGTAAACCTAAACAATTTGGAATGAAAGTTTTATTATTAACATTTTACTTTCATGTTATGGGTAAAAAAAATGTTCTATGAAACTTAAGTCTTGTTAAAATTTTGGAAATTGTTCTAGTGAGCTACTGAATAAATTGTACTTTTCAAAGGGGGTGTACTCATTTATGCTGAGCACTGTAAATAGATGGCCTAGTGAAACCAGTGTTGTAAGAGTTAAAACCTCCGTTGTTATGTAGCATAGCGGGAAAGGTGAGGGTTTAATCCATGCTCTGCATGTATTGATTGGAAAACCAAAAACTGAACTGGAAGCAAGTATATACATGCAGTATGTAGGTGCATGTATAGAATGAAAGAAACAAAAATGGGCAGATATCCTAAAATAAGTAAATAAATAAACTGCAATAGTGCAGGAAAATAAATATAGGATACTCAGTCCTTATCATGTTTACATCACTTGACATGACATCTGGTAAGGTTTTTAATATTTGATGCTAGGATAGGTCGGTCCCGATGGGGCCACCTTGATGTGGTGGGATGGCTCTTACATATTTTGATCCATATAATGTTACGAAGTATCCTATTTTACTTACATAACATAATAATAATATTTATTCATTTATATGGCGCTATTAATTTCATAGCCCTTTACATATGTGGGAGGAAACCGGAGTGCCCGGAAGAAACGCATGCAAACACAGGGAGAACATACAAACTCCTTGCAGATGTTGTCCTTGGTATCCTTGGTGGGAATTGAACCCAAGACCTCAGTGCTGCAAAGGCTGCAGTGCTAACCACTTGCGCCACCGTGCTGCCCATTTACATGCACTATGGCAATTAATTTATTTATTTACTTATTTCAGAGTATCATTTTTGTTTCTTTTCTTTGGTTTTGATGATGTGATTGGAAATGCACCTGAAATGTTTTGTATAGAAGCAGACATGTGTTCACCTGGAGGCTGAGAGAGGGACAGGTCTCAGTCTGGGAGATGGCCGCACATGGCAGCCAGGACAAAGAATTTGTCCGGATGAAGTCTCAGAGAAAGTCTCTGAGGAAGCTACAGGAGGCAGCTGAAGATGGAGGGTCTGTATGATTGAGGTCTCAGGGAGAGGGAGTCTCTGAGGAAGCTACAGGAGGCAGCTGAAGATGGAGGGTCTGTATGATTGAGGTCTCAGGGAGAGGGAGTCTCTGAGGAAGCTACAGGAGGCAGCTGAAGATGGAGGGTCTGTATGATTGAGGTCTCAGGGAGAGGGAGTCTCTGAGGAAGCTACAGGAGGCAGCTGAAGATGGAGGGTCTGTATGATTGAGGTCTCAGGGAGAGTGAGTCTCTGAGGAAGCTACAGGA
The DNA here is from genome assembly GCA_033576535.1 of Allobates femoralis. Taxonomy (NCBI): domain Eukaryota; kingdom Metazoa; phylum Chordata; class Amphibia; order Anura; family Aromobatidae; genus Allobates; species Allobates femoralis. The sequence continues at coordinate 64,909,412 of JARQOC010000006.1, read as the reverse complement.
GGCAGCTGAAGATGAAGGGTCTGTATGATTGAGGTCTCTGGGAGAGTGAGTCTCTGAGGAAGCTACAGGAGGCAGCTGAAGATGGAGGGTCTGTATGATTGAGGTCTCAGAGAAAGTCTCTGAAGAAGCTGCAGGTGGCAGCTGAAGATGAAGGGTCTGTATGATTGAGGTCTCAGGGAGAGTGAGTCTCTGAGGAAGCTACAGGTGGCAGCTGAAGATGGAGGGTCTGTATGATTGAGGTCTCAGAGAAAGTCTCTGAAGAAGCTGCAGGTGGCAGCTGAAGATGAAGGGTCTGTATGATTGAGGTCTCAGGGAGAGTGAGTCTCTGAGGAAGCTACAGGAGGCAGCTGAAGATGAAGGGTCTGTATGATTGAGGTCTCAGGGAGAGTGCGTCTCTGAGGAAGCTACAGGAGGCAGCTGAAGATGGAGGGTCTGTATGATTGAGGTCTCAGGGAGAGGGAGTCTCTGAGGAAGCTACAGGAGGCAGCTGAAGATGGAGGGTCTGTATGATTGAGGTCTCAGGGAGAGTGAGTCTCTGAGGAAGCTACAGGAGGCAGCTGAAGATGAAGGGTCTGTATGATTGAGGTCTCTGGGAGAGTGAGTCTCTGAGGAAGCTACAGGAGGCAGCTGAAGATGGAGGGTCTGTATGATTGAGGTCTCAGAGAAAGTCTCTGAAGAAGCTGCAGGTGGCAGCTGAAGATGAAGGGTCTGTATGATTGAGGTCTCAGGGAGAGTGAGTCTCTGAGGAAGCTACAGGTGGCAGCTGAAGATGGAGGGTCTGTATGATTGAGGTCTCAGAGAAAGTCTCTGAAGAAGCTGCAGGTGGCAGCTGAAGATGAAGGGTCTGTATGATTGAGGTCTCAGGGAGAGTGAGTCTCTGAGGAAGCTACAGGAGGCAGCTGAAGATGAAGGGTCTGTATGATTGAGGTCTCAGGGAGAGGGAGTCTCTGAGGAAGCTACAGGAGGCAGCTGAAGATGGAGGGTCTGTATGATTGAGGTCTCAGGGAGAGTGAGTCTCTGAGGAAGCTACAGGAGGCAGCTGAAGATGAAGGGTCTGTATGATTGAGGTCTCAGGGAGAGGGAGTCTCTGAGGAAGCTACAGGAGGCAGCTGAAGATGGAGGGTCTGTATGATTGAGGTCTCAGGGAGAGTGAGTCTCTGAGGAAGCTACAGGAGGCAGCTGAAGATGGAGGGTCTGTATGATTGAGGTCTCAGGAGAGTGAGTCTCTGAGGAAGCTACAGGAGGCAGCTGAAGATGGAGGGTCTGTATGATTGAGGTCTCAAGGAGAGTGAGTCTCTGAGGAAGGTACAGGAGGCAGCTGAAGATGAAGGGTCTGTCTGATTAAGGTCTCAAGGAGAGTGCGTCTCTGAGCAAGCTACAGGAGGCAGCTGAAGATGGAGGGTCTGCCTGAATAAGGTCTCAAGGAGAGAGTGTCTCTGAGGAAGCTACAGGAGGCAGCTGAAGATGGTCTGTGTCAATAAGGTCTCAAGGAGAGTGCGTCTCTGAGGTAGCTGAAGGTGGCAGCTGAAGATGGAGGGTCTGTCTGAATGACATCTCAGAGAGTGAGTCTCTGAGGGCGCTGCACATGGCTCCTGAGACAGCGTCTGTCTGAGTGGAGTCTGCTGCTGACCAAAGGAAAATGTCTTTTTAATGTTGGACAGTTGGTTCTGAGCTCTAAGTGGTCTTGGATCTCAGGAAGAAACCAGCAAATATGGAGTATACTGTGCCTTGGTGTAGAGCCTGAACTACAGTGGAGAGAAGCCCTGACACTGGTGATCCTGATGTGAGCGCTGCACATTTACCTGTACAGGTGAGCCTACATATGCCTGTGCGTGGACTCTTTATTTTTGCTCCCTGATGCTCGAGAAGGGCTGTGTTTGTTTGCCTATTTTTTTTGCCAGAAGTTTTTGCAGTTTCACTAAATTTCCCTGTTTTACCATAGAACAATGTGCTTGTGTGAATGCTACCAGCTGCTGAAAGCGAGTGAATCCCTATATTACGCAGAATATAATAAGAATGAATGCAACTCTCTGTACAAGAAAAGTAATATTCATTCGTGTACACAACATATTAGCATGGATGGATAACGAAGGCTGCTTCAAGCAATAAAACGTCCTAATCATTATTGCAGGAAGTTTTCATCCAGTCATTGTAGACAATAAATTATATAAAAACACCAATAATCAGGAAATCACCATCATACGAGGACACGTGGCGGCTGCTCAGGGTCATAACCACCGCTCTCCAATACTTGTGTATGTTTATCTTTTGATCCTCCTATTATTCTCCATCCATTTCCTCAAAGTACTAAAACCTCATAAGTTTTAATTAAATAATATATCATTTTATGGCATGAATAAAAAGCAATAATATCTAAAATACACAGAAGGCATGAGTTACAAACATTCAAGGTCTACCTGTATGGGGAAAGCTTCAAGTGTCAAGGCCACACAGTTTGTAAATTCCCGTCGCTTAAAGTGTAACAGCTGTTTACATTTTTATTAAATAATAATGTAGAGCAATTGATTTTAATAAACTTTCAAATATACTTTATCAGAGAAATATGATTAACAACCATTCATAAACCTTCCACAAGGTGTCCCCACTACACTGTGTGTGAAGCAGAAATGTTCAGTCAGATCCGTCTTCACACTGAATATGGGGCATGTAACCATATAAGGGAAAAGGGGTGTGGCATACAGTGTGCGAGCTCCTGACTACAGCTGATGAGGTGACAGTGTATCAGATTACTTTAGAGTCCCAATATGCAAGAAAAGGATAGAGGGGCACTCACCAGATGGATACCGGTGTAAATAATGGAGTGAATTCCATCTGGCGAGTGCCCCTCCATTCTTTTCCTGCATATTGGGACACTGTGATACTTGTACATAGGAGAGTGCACCACAGATCTCTGGTCCCAGTGAGGTTACTGTTGCCACTCGCAGATCTGCAGCTGGTCCGCCCACTGTAGTGCCTGGAACCTTGCTTCCACTATCTTCAGATTACTTTACGCTACAGCACGATTGTTAATCAATGTCAGGATGTGTCAAGAGTGGGAGATGAGGGTTGCATTGACAATCCAACACAATGGGCAGAACTTTGAACACATTTTATAAGTGGTCATAAACCTGTAAATAACTCATGAAAGAATAAAGTTACATTAAAACCAAGCATACCATTGTTTTTCAATGGTGTCACATGACCCTCTTCCCATTGAAAAAAATAAAGTTGGATCCAAAATAGCTGACTTCAAAATGGCCGCCATGGTCACCACCCATCTGGAAAAGTTTTCCCCCTCCATATACTAATGTGCCACAAACAGGATGTAGATATCACCAACCATTCCCATTTTATTTAGGTGCATCCATATAAATGGCCCACTCTGTTTATTGTGTTATTTCTGTAAATGTTGATGATTATTGCTAACAGCCAATGAAAACCCAAAGCTCATTATCTCAGAAATTTAAAGTAGGCGGATGAAGAGTTAAAAACAGCGCTGCCGTAGTCCACGAGACATGAAAGGGTGAATATAATACTGATTTATTAATCAATGCATTTCAGGTCTCCCTGAAACACCTGAAACATGGCAATATGATATTGATTTGTCCTGAGGAAGGGGTCAGGGAGCCCTGAAACGTGTTGACTGATAGGCTGCCTTCACATTAGCGTTTGTGTCTGCATGCTGATGGCATGCAGACACAAACGCAGTCAAAAGCAGTGTGTGAAATGATGTGTCCGCAGCGGAGAATGTCCGCCTGCGGACACATCACTGTGCAGCCCGGCCAGCCAATCGGCGGTTGTCTGGGGGCGGAGATCAGCGCCGGAGATCTCTCTCCCCGCCGCCGGTAAGCTCTGGGACATGTCGGCGGGGAGAAACAGCTGATTTGACAGCTGTTTGAATCTCCCGCGCCGACACCGAGAGGAGATGTCGGCGTGGGAAGATTCAAACAGCTGTCACATCAGCTGTTTCTCCCCGCCGACACCGCTAGGGTATTACCGGCGGTGGGGAGGAGGAGACCATCAGAGGCTGAGCTAAACTCCCGGTTGATCTCCTGTGACATCACCGGCGGCCACCGGGAGATTTTTCAATGGGTCCGCAGCGTTCTCCTGCGCTGTCAAGCGCAGAACACTGCGGACCCATTGACGACAATGCATGTTTTGTGCGCTTGGGGACACTTGCTGATTTCCAAGGTCCCCGAGCGCACAAAAAATGCAACATGCTGCGTCCCGGTGCGGACGCTGGACCCTGAAGGAGCGATATCGTCTGCATCGCACCCGAACGCAGGCACTATGCGTTCCTATGTTAAACATAGGAACGCAGTGCGCATGCGTTTGACTGCGTATTGGAACGCAGCATAAGCTGCGTTCACATACGCAAATGTGAAGGCAGCCATAAATCAATATTATATTCACCATTTGATGTCTCGTGGAATACAGCAGTACAGTTTTTAACCCTTCATTCTCCCTACTCTATATGCACCATGCTGGGTACTGCAGCAGCCATGATATGCTTTTATAGTGGTTGTGACTCTCACAACCACCCAAGGTGAAGCCACTGATACCTATTTAGGTAATATTTTATCTCTCAGACCCTTCATCCTTCCTACTTTAATGTTCTGTCATGCTGGGTGTAGGGAGACACCCAGCGCTGGACGACAACAGTGGGGGGTGTAAAGGAGTCCCTGATGCTAAGGGCAAAATGGGGGGATGGTGACCCCTAGAACAACCAGCGCTGACACCTGGCTCCCTAACGTCCCTATACAGTTTCCACAACTGTCGCGGCCAGGATACCTATTCCCTGACTGTCCCTGGACTACCACTACACAGGCCTCAGAGCGGATGAATACTAGTCAACCCAGCTAGCAACTAGAAAACACACAAGGGAAACATACAAAGTGGGGAAGAGATACACTTAGCTTTAGCAGATCCAAGCAGCAAACCAGCAGGCTCTAAGAAACACTGCTTTGATCCAAGAATCAATCAGGAACACCTGAGGCTATCACCAGCAATGCATCCTGGGAATCAAGGGAAATATATAGGCAGCTCCAAGGTAAGGAATCAGCTGGGTCCTAGTGACCTCCAGCTTTAACTAAAAGGGAAATGCCTCTTAAAGCGACAGAGACATTTTTTCTTTAGGATGTGGACTGTTTGGGCAAACGCTGTGACCTTCTGCGAGTGACCTCTACAGTCTCATCCGTGCCTCCTGACACACCCATGACATGTTCTGAGATAATGACCTTTGGGTTTTCATTGGTTGTAATCATCAACATTAACATAAATAAACACTTGAAATAGATCACTCTGTAATGACTCTATATAATATATGCATTTCCCTTTATGTATTGAATTACTGAAATAAATTACCTTTTTGATGATATTCTAATTCATTGAGATGCACCTGTATGGCCACCCTGGTTAACCACAGTTGCGTGTGGATGTGATGTTGGGGGAAGGAGACTGGACACAGTGGCGTACAGCTAAGTGATGCCACAGAAGGGCGGTGAACAGTGTGCAGTATTAGGGGAGCGTTACTGAGCATCCACGTGTTACCTTCTCAATAAGAGTTACAGATTACACCCGCCAATAGGTAAATGCATTTTGGAAAAGCACAGTCACCTATGCTGTTCCAAACAATTATGTCCGGTAAAAAAAATCATCACCAGTATAAATTGTTTTGCAATGGATTCCTACAGTGTCTGATACCGCTGACTAGCAACCATCAGTGGTATCTGCTTTTAGTGATATACACATAGGTTTAGGATTGGGATGAAGATTAGTAAACTGGTGGATATCAGTTCTCTGGATTATGTGGGAATAGGGCTAGACTCTCTGATGAGTCCATACATTCCTCCATATGGAGAGAAATACACAAGGATGAGCGTCCAGGAGTTCAGCACCTTAGTGAGACCACCAGAGCTGCCCACCAAAACCACCTTCGGAAGCCACAAAGTGAGACAATCAGAGCCGGCCATGGAGGCCACCATAGTGAGGTTACCAGAACCACCTTCGGAGACCAACAAGTGAGACAATCAGAGCCACCCATGGAAGCCACCATAATGAGGCCACCAAAACCACCTTCCGAAGCCAACAAATGAGACAATCAGAGCCGCCCAATGGAGGCCACCATAGTGAGGTTACCAGAACCACCTTCGGAGGCCACAAGTGAGACAATCAGAGCCGCCCATGGAGGCCACCATAGTGAGGTTACCAGAACCACCTTCGGAGGCCAACAAGTGAGACAATCAGAGCCGCCCAATGGAGGCCACCATAGTGAGGTTACCAGAACCACATTCGGAGGCCACCAAGTGAGACAATCAGAGCTGCCATGGAGGCCACCATAGTGAGGTTACCAGAACCACTTCGGAGGCCAACAAGTGAGACATCAGAGCCGCCCAATGGAGGCCACCACAGTGAGGTTACCAGAGCCACCTTCGGAGGCCACCAAGTGAGAGAATCAGAGCCACCTGTGGAGGCCACCATAGTGAGGTTACCAGAACCACCTTCGGAGGCCACCAAGTGAGACAATCAGAGCCGCCCATGGAGGCCACTATAGTGAGGCCACCAGAGCCGCCCATGGAGCTGCTTGTTTTGAAAACAAGTAATTGCTCATGAACATCTACGCAAACTGAATAAAGTTGAATTCTGATAATATGCCATCATCCCCAATCCTTTGGATATCTTCTAGATTATCGGGGTCTAATTCTGGGTACTCACAATAATCCTCATGTATGGAACAACGGTCAATGATGGTGGTCCTTACCAATTCAGAGAATGAGGCTTTCAAGGTTTGTGAAGCTCTGTATGGATGGAATGTGCAGCTGCAGCCCACCAGCGGCCATTCATTGGCTACATCTTCACACTGGACCCAATGCAGTATGTTTTCATTTTAATTGTAAAATATTATTACTATAATATAATGTTTAATATTAGTACTTTAAAGCCAGAGTTGGAGACCTTACACTTCTACACCACGGAAAACTAACCTTCGCTTTACTGCCCTAATAAAATGCGGATCTTGAGTCACATTCAATATTTCAGTTTTTTCATATAGTTATATTATATGAACTGTAAATGTGAAAAATATGTAATCCCATGTTCTTGAGCTACCAGCTGATTTTAGACGGAATATTGTCAGACGAACACTAGGGGGTGCTCTAACACTGCAGGATAGAAAGGAGTCAGGCTGGGTTGACATGTCCAGTAATCATCCCTGACAGCGGATCCTGCAGAGATCTGTTTGCAAAAAACAAGTATTTTGTCCGCTGTTAAACAGCTGATTTCTGCAGGATCTGTTTTTGTTTTTGTAACATTGGAGTCTATAGAAAATGAATTCAATAACTGATTGCTATTTATCTTCCATTTGAAATAGATTCTGTAAGCTAAAATGGATCGTTTACAAATGGAAGAGAAATGGAGGATAAACCTCAGCCAGTTAACAGATCCGTTATGTTAAAGAAAAACGGATCCTGCAGACATTGGTTATTTAACAGTGGACAGAAAGATTTTGTGAATGGATCTCTGCATGATCCGTCCTAATAAATGATTATTGGACGTGTGAATTTAGGCTTAAAGAGGTTCACCAAGAAAGTAATAAAATGTCAATTCAAACGCAGCTCGTCCTTGTCACGTGTCAGGGTGGGCTGCAATCTGAGGACATCCAGCTCCTGAGACCTGTGCTTCAATGTCAGAGGAGCTGTATCACAGGCAAACAATGCTGACATTCCACATTAGGGAAGAAAATCTCCTGTGCGGAAGACTGAGGCTGAAGAAAATATAACTTTATGCTCAGTCACCAACCATTTATTTTTCAGAGCCCTTCATTTTGAATCATGTAGTTGTGTGCTTATGATACAGCATGTCTGCTGCATTCAGGGAAGGGGTCCCCCATATCTCTAGCCCTCTTGTAAGGGTGGAAAAACACTATCTGACTCACATGGGAGTCTCTAGACGAGACTCGGATCAGTGACCCAGAACGGCCTCTCCCTCTCTGGACAGGAGTGTCAGCTGCTTGTGTTTTTGTGCAGCATCACACTCCCGTCCAGAGAGGGAGAGGCTGTTCAGGGTCACGGATCCGAGTCTCGTCCAAGAGACTTACATGTAAGTAGGATAGTGTGTTTCCACCCTAAGTTGTACAAAACACTTTAGAAAGTGTAGAGATAAGGAGTCCGGAGGGACTTACTCAGTAATGAGTCCTCGCTGCTCCCTGGTGTCCTGCCTGCCTCCTGCCGTCTCTGTGCCACCTCCAGCCCCCTCCTTTATGTCTCCCATCCTCGCCCGCTCATCTCCTCTGCGTCTGAAGTCACGCAGGTGCAGAGTGAGCAATGGGCTGGAGCGAGTGCCGGCAGCTGAAATGCCTCCTGCTGGTGATGTCAGCGCCGGAGCCCGCCGTGATCCAGATAGTGCTGTATGCTCTGGCGCTGACGTCACCGGTATGAGGCGCTTCAGCTGCCGAGACTCACTCCAGCCCATTGCTCACTCTGCACCTGTGTGACTTCAGACACAGAGTAGATGAGCGGGCGAGGAGGGGAGACACATAAAGAAGGCGGCACTGAGAGGGCTGGAGGTGGCACAGAGAGGGCTGGAGGTGGGGAGGACACCAGGGAACAGCGATGACACATACAGGAGGCGGCACTGAGAGGGCTGGAGGTGGCACAGAGAGGGCTGGAGGTGGGGAGGACACCAGGGAACAGCGATGACTTGTTACTGAGTAAGTCCCTCCTTATCTGTGCACTTTCTAAAGTGTTTTGTACTACTTACAGGGGTGCTAGAAACATGGGGGACACCTTCCCTGAATGCAGCAGACACACTGCATTCAGGGGTGCTTTGAGTTTGGAAAGCACCAGGGGGGTGACAGGTCCTCTTTATCAGCCTCATATATGCCCATAAGTGCCCATGGGGCTTCTAAATTCAGGTTGGGAGACCAGCAGCCGGTCTCTACATCAAGGTCTGTGCTCGGACTGTGATATACGGATGGTCTGAGATTCCGCATCACTGCAAAGTTTCCCAATTGATAAAAAGAAAGTTTCTAAAGGACTTTTGATAAAGTTTAACTTTTCACATATAGAACATGTATCCATTATAGTCTATGAGACTGTTGCATAAGAAAGCACAGACCTCTGAATGAGGCCTGAGGAGTCATTAAGGACTGTTCCATGTAAGATTTTTACTAGGATATTTGCATCACAGTAATAGTAAAACTTATTATAATTATGGAAAAAAGCCACATTTTGTGATATTTGTAGGAAAACTGAATTGGTGCTACTGATAAAGACATTGATATCTGAAGGAGGCCCTATTGGAGTTGAGAGCTTGGTGTGATCCCTTAGCTGGGGGCCGTCCACATGTGATCAGTGATGGCAGCCATATTGGTAGTCACCCAGCTTTCCCAGAAACAGATACAACAGTAAAACGTCTAGTGCTGGTAATGAACCAACGTCTGACATACACGACTATAAATACACGCTGATAACAGAGAGATACATCTATTTATTTTCTTATTTCGCTGGTGACTTGAGTTTTCCGCAGATGTGCTAGTAAATCCAGTCCGGCTTCTCCTCTAGTCTGTCACAGCCAGGTGCTTCCTGAGATTGAGCAGCAAACACCATTGTTAATATGAACAGCAGAGCAGACGTTACCCGGCCGGGAAGAAGCGAGAGCCGGCTATGGCTGAGCTCGAAAATTAGTCACCGCAGAACAATGCTGGTCACAAGTCAGGGCCACGGTAGTAAGAACATTACACAGATCCATAAAACACCACGCGGAGAGGAATGAACTCCAACAATATGGAGCACAGGGCTATTCCTAGTCCTCTCTATCCCAGAAGCAAAGGAGGGCAAGCGCCATGAACCCCCATGCTGAAAATGACAAACCCCACGGATTAAAGAGGACCTGTCACCCCCTGCTGCATGGCAATCTAAATGCCGCACTGAATGCTGCATGTCTGCTGCATTCAGGGAAGGGGTCCCCCATGTGTCTGTGTGCTGTGTACCCCGAGATATAGCCTTAGTAAAACTCGCTGTTAGAAGCCATGAGGGTAGTCCCTGGTGCAGGAGCTAACTCGATTGACGGGGGCCATTCCGTCCCCCTTTGCCTGTCTGTGCTGCCTCCTGCTGTGCTGTTTATGCTTTGTTCAGACAGCAGGGCAGGAATCTGGAGCTGACCTCAGGACAAATGATTTGCATGCTATGTGCGGCAGGATGAGTGACAGACAGGAGGAGGGCAGAGCCAGCACAGCAGAAGCAGCACAGAGAGGCAGGGGGAGGAATGGCCCCCGTCAATCGAGCTGGCTCCTGCACCAAGGAATGCCCTCATTGCTTCTAACTGTAAGTTTTTCAAAGCCTATATCTCGGGGTACACAGCACACAGACACATAGGGGACCCTTTCCCTGAATGCAGCAGACATGCTGCATTCAGTGCTGCATTTAGATTGCCATGCAGCGGGGGGGTGACAAGTCCCCTTTAAGTCTACTTGAATAATCGTCATCCCAGACAGACCCCTATGGTACAGAAACCTTATTATCAGTGGAAGAAGGTTGGGTGATGTAATGCAGAACACCTCTGAAAAAGACACAGGAATTCTATAATCTGACACCTGGATGAACACATCAGCTCCAAATGATTCATTATTCCACATCATGACTGTATTCTGATCAAACTCAGACTGGCCCACAGGGGAACAGAGGAATCCCCCTGGGGGGCCCTGTGCTGGAGTGAGACACTTACCCTTCAGTATAAGCAGTGTTTGGCCCCATCACATTAGATATGTACAGAAAAAGCAGCATCTCATCATTCACTCAAAAAGCTACCCTCTGCATTATTACATAGAAGTGCGATGTGTGACTGAGGCTAATGTAATATGTGCATGTAGCTGAACAATGGGCCCCCAGTCAGTGATACTGGAGGGAGGGCCCTTGGCAGCTCGGTCCAACACTGATTCTGATATTAGACAGAAAAGATCAGCAGCAAAGTATTCCTGGGCCCAAGCTGTATCAGCATGCAGTTCCCAGAATGACCAGTAAGTGGCACTGTGTGCTCAGCTATGAGCCGTAACAAAGTATCCCACTCTAATCTGCTGAAATTACTTTATTATGTGTAATGTTAAAATACAAGATCTAAGGGTGCCTTCACATTTGCGTATGGGAAAGCAGCGTATGCTGCGTTCCCATACGCAGTCAAACGCATGCGCACTGCGGTTCCTATGTTTAACATAGGAACGCATAGTGCCTGCGTTTGCTGCGTTCGGGTGCGGATGCGGACGATATCTGCTCCTTCCGGTGTCCAGCATCCGCACCCGGGACGCAGCATGTTGCATTTTTTGTGCGCTCGGGGAGCTTGGAAAATCGGCAAGCGCCCCCAAGCGCACAAAAAATGCATTGTCTTCAATGGGTCCGCAGTGTTCAGCGCTTGACAGCGCAGGAGAACGCTGCGGACCCATTGAAAAATCTCCCGGTGGCCGCCGGTGATGTCACAGGAGCTCACCGACGGCCACCGGGAGATCAGCTGAGCCACTGCTGTCCTCCTCCTCCCCGCCGCCGGTAAGCACCAGGACCTGTCGGTGGGGAGTACAGCTGATCTGACAGCTGTTTGAATCTTCCCGCGCCGACATCTCCTCTCGGTGTCGGCGCGGGAAGATTCAAACAGCTGTCAGATCAGCTGTACTCCCCGCCGACAGGTCCCGGTGCTTACCGGCGGCAGGGAGGAGGAGATCTCCGGCGCTGAACTCCTCCTCCGGCCCGCCCCCGGACAGCGCCGATTGGCTGCCGGGCTCCCTAGTGATGTGTCCGCAGGCGGACATTATCCGCTGAGGACACATCATTTACACACCGCTTTTGACAGCGTTTGTGTCTGCATGCCATCAGCATGCAGACACAAACGCTAATGTGAAGGCAGCCTAAGAGAGAATAATGTGATAACAGCCGGGGAATTACATCCTGACTAAGGCCCCTTTCACATCAGCGTTTTACGCTGATCGCGGCAGATGTGACGGTTTACCTCATCTGCCGCCTAACCGTCACACTTACGGTTCACCTGCGGCAAGCCCCAGGCAACGTCTATGGGGCTTACAGCAGGTGTGGTATAGTTGCGGTTTCGCCACTTGCAGCAGTTGCGGAAGCGAAAAAAATCGCAGTAAGAATCCGAGAGGATCCGGTTTGGGGAGATTTTTCTCATTGGACACAAAAAGATTCACCCGGACACATGGAAACATAGGCAAACTATGGGGCTGAAATGTGATCCGGGCCTATCCGGTTCTCATCGGATCAACCCTGATCACAGAAACCATGATGTGAAACCAGCCTAAGGCTATGTTTTTTTGCAGAGTTTATTTTTGTTTTCGCTGAACTTTATTTTTTGTAGAATTTAAGCTGTGTTGTAAAGCAGCACTCCAGTGTTTTTTATTCTTTTCAGTACCAGAGTGGGGCTTTAAATTTAATTCCCCTGCCTCCGTTCTTATATTCATTCACTCTCTGGCTTTTTCACCTTTTTCACCACCTCTCTGGTTCTGCAGCGCCATCTTGTGATTGAAACTTCAGGCTGGCCGGAGGTGAGAGGTTACACCACAAGCTCTCACTACAACTCTATAAGGGCCAGAACGACGCTTCCATAGACTTGTATTGAGATGTGACCTCTGACGCACTCCATGAAAGACTGGAGCTGCCGGCAGATCACAAACTGCTGGCGACCAGTGGGGAAAAAAACTTACTGGAGCTCTGCTTTAAGGGACCATCTATGATCTACATCTGGCACTTCAGAAATCCCATATACACACTCTTCACGCTTTTGTTATCTGACTGTATTGGAGCACTGCAGCCTTTTTTCATATCTGCAGGATGTCAGTTTTTTCAGTGTGTTTGTAGTTTTATTTAACCCATTGACAGTAATGAGAAAATGCTGCAAAAAATGGAACATTTGTGCTTTGTTTTTGGTGAATAAAACTAACTTTATTAATCTGTACTGTAGACAAATTACACTGGCGGTTGCGGACAGAAAAAAGCCCCTGTGTCGGAACAGTACGTGGGGCCCTTTTGGTCCAATAACTCATTAAAATGCACCGTTCTACCTGCTTTGCAGGTGTTACTGGTCCCCCTTAATTCTCGGGATCCTGTGCAGGTTGCACCAATGGATATGTCCACCCCTAAATATGGGCCCAAAAAATGTTGCAAAACACAGCTGCGTTTTCTATGCCGCTTTTTTGCTGCAAAGAGTGAAATGTTTTTGTGCAGTATAATAGCTGCAAAAATGCCTCTTGTGAACATGACCCTAAAAGGTTTTCCTCATTATTAGGCTGCTCTCACAGTATGCTATGACCCGCTCCAGGATTGGACTGGCTGGCAGCTCTCCTGACCCGAGCGTGATAGCTTCATGTATTTCTATGCAGCGGACACCCTCACATCAGGAGAGACGACCACCAGTCTCTGGCCATTTTGATCTGATCCTCGTGCAAGATATCCTGCAGTGTGACTCCAGCTGTTATCTTCAAGAGCGCACTGCTCCTCTGCCTCCCAACTCCCTGTGCCCTGAATGATTTACAGTTTGGGCCAGCGCATCCAGTAGCCTCTGCACCACCGGAGAAGCACAGGAGCGGCCAAGCTAGCGGGATTCAATGATCTGTACAGCTGCCGAGTTGTACTTGCAGGCTTTATAGCAGAGAGCTTGTAAGCACAAACTTCTATCTAAGGAAACCGGACAACCTTCCTGAGCGGTATGATGGCTGCATTACCCCATAGTGTTTAGCATGTTCATCACTAGGCCACAGAAGAGATCTTCTTTCTAAACGGTTTAATAGCTGTGTGTTCTAATGGTGTTAAGTATGTTAAACTCCTGATCACAGAAAGCGCCTCTTGCTGACCGGTACTACAGTTATGTGCTCCGGTGATCAGTATGATCACTAGAGATGAACCCTCAGATGTGCAAAGTTCAGCAGATAAGGCTTGAGTTTAAAAAAAAAAAATAAAATAAAATGTATATATATATATATATATATATATATATATATACATATATATACAGTTAGGGCCAGAAATATTTGGACAGTGACACAAGTTTTGTTATTTTAGCTGTTTACAAAAACATGTTCAGAAATACAATTATATATATAATATGGGCTGAAAGTGCACACTCCCAGCTGCAATATGAGAGTTTCCACATCCAAATCGGAGAAAGGGTTTAGGAATTATAGCTCTGTAATGCATAGCCTCCTCTTTTTCAAGGGACCAAAAGTAATTGGACAATGGACTCTAAGGGCTGCAATTAACTCTGAAGGCGTCTCCCTCGTTAACCTGTAATCAATGAAGTAGTTAAAAGGTCAGGGGTGGATTCCAGGTGTGTGGTTTTGCATTTGGAAGCTGTTGCTGTGACCAGACAACATGCGGTCAAAGGAACTCTCAATTGAGGTGAAGCAGAACATCCTGAGGCTGAAAAAAAAGAAAAAATCCATCAGAGAGATAGCAGACATGCTTGGAGTAGCAAAATCAACAGTTGGGTACATTCTGAGAAAAAAGGAATTGACTGGTGAGCTTGGGAACTCTAAAAGGCCTGGGCGTCCACGGATGACAACAGTGGTGGATGATCGCCGCATACTTTATTTGGCAAAGAAGAACCTGTTCACAACATCAACTGAAGTCCAGAACACTCTCAGTGAAGTAGGTGTATCTGTCTCTAAGTCAACAGTAAAGAGAAGACTCCATGACAGTAAATACAAAGGGTTCACATCTAGATGCAAATCATTCATCAATTCCAAAAATAGACAGGCCAGAGTTAAATTTGCTGAAAAACACCTCAAGAAGCCAGCTCAGTTCTGGAAAAGTATTCTATGGACAGATGAGACAAAGATCAACCTGTACCAGAATGATGGAAAGAAAAAAGTTTGGAGAAGAAAGAGAACGGCACATGATCCAAGGCACACTACATCCTCTGTAAAACATGGTGGAGGCAACGTGATGGCATGGGCATGCATGGCTTTCAATGGCACTGGGTCACTTGTGTTTATTGATGACATAACAGCAGACAAGAGTAGCAGGATGAATTCTGAAGTGTACCGGGATATACTTTCAGCCCAGATTCAGCCAAATGCTGCAAAGTTGATTGGACGGCGCTTCATAGTACAGATGGACAATGACCCCAAGCATACAGCCAAAGCTACCCAGGAGTTCATGAGTGCAAAAAAGTGGAACATTCTGCAATGGCCAAGTCAATCACCAGATCTTAACCCAATTGAGCATGCATTTCACTTGCTCAAATCCAGACTTAAGACGGAAAGACCCACAAACAAGCAAGACCTGAAGGCTGCGGCTGTAAATGCCTGGCAAAGCATTAAGGAGGAAACCCAGCGTTTGGTGATGTCCATGGGTTCCAGACTTAAGGCAGTGATTGCCTCCAAAGGATTTGCAACAAAATATTGAAAATAAAAATATTTTGTTTGGGTTATGTTTATTTGTCCAATTACTTTTGACCTCCTAAAATGTGGAGTGTTTGATAGAAAATGTAGGAATTGTACACATTTATTTACAGATATTTTTGTTCAACCCTTCAAATTAAACGTTACAATCTGCACTTGAATTCTGTTGTAGAGGTTTCATTTCAAATCCAATGTGGTGGCATGCAGAGCCCAACTCGCGAAAATTGTGTCACTGTCCAAATATTTCTGGCCCTAACTGTATACACAGTAGACCTCACAAGATGTTTTTTTTTTTATTATTTATTTTTATTTTAAGATATTTTTCTATTTAATTACTTATTTTTACACTAATATGACTGCAGTTTGCTTGCCATAGACTGTGTATGACAACCAATCACAGACACTGGCACAAAGGGTGGGCGGGAGATGCTGTGAATATTCATGAGGCTTAAAGAGCGGCCCTGGAACTCCAATGACCGCAGCACAGAGACTGGTAAGTATAATTCTCCTGCTTTAATCGCCATTTTGCTACCATTTGCAGCCCCCTGTAGCCAAACCTAACCCAAACAGTAACACAGACTTCTATGGGCAGTCCGTGTTCGGGGTCTGTGACTGGACACTAGGTCTTCGGTGTGGACCCTGAACTTTACAGTTCGGTTTCACCCATCACTAATGATCACCTCTAGGCCACAAAGCTTGTTTTGAGAAGAAACGAAAATGTCTTGATGATAGGTTTCAAATTACTGCTCCACGTACACCTACAATTAAGCTGAAATGATGTCAATAAGCCTGGGAGAATCTTCTACAGCCGGGGCGTTGTTTTCTGTAAGTTTCCAAATTACTTAGAAAACGCAGTCAACTTGGTGAATATAAAATTCTGACCCACTGAATTCTAAACGGAATGATTAATTTGTTAAAAAAAAATGTTTGCAGATATCCGAACAATTTTGCAGTCTGCATCCTGACTATGGAGGGGTGTAAACATTGTGTGAAAACTTTTTAAAATTTTACACAGTTTTAATTATTACAAACAAAATGTGTGACTTGTGTTGGGGCAATACCAGACAAATTAACAATAATGTACACCAGAAAAAAATTATAGAAGAAATGTAAAATATACATCTTAGAAGCCAATATGAAAGTCTTATTAATCACCCACTAAGATGTTTAAAAGACCCCCAGTACTCCAGCACAAGGGTGTGTAACCTAAGACAATCCATAGCAGAAATCTCATTGTTTGGATTCTACTTTTGAGACTCCTGCAAAAAAACAGGACCCCACGGACAGGAACAAAACCGTGGTGTGAAGTCAGCCTAGTCTATCAGGGGACAGTTGGGAAAGTCCACCATACACATTGGGTAGACGGTCGATTCCACCAAATTAGTGGCTTAAGCCAACTTTTATTAATTGTGGTTGGTGGGCTTTGCCTCCATTGCAGGTTATGGATGTTATAGAAACAGTAGGTCATTTTTTAGTGTCCGTAAGCTTTGGCATTGTGGCTTGCAGGTTGTGTACCCTACCCTAGTGTATACATGTACAGTAAATCTCAACAATTACATGTGAATGCATCAAGTCTTTCATAACGTTCCTTCACATATCAAGATTTAAAGGGACACTGTCGGGTCATTTTTCAGTATGATACTAATAATACCCTGCAATAGGGCCTGGGCAGACCTTTTAAAAACATGTAAAATTATTATTCTACTCTTTGCAGTTTCCATGTTATCAGCATTGTCAGACCCTGCAGAGAGCTGCTGCATTAGTCCTGTCCATTATAAGCAGAGTCGAATAGTCCTGTGCTGTATAAACTTATTTAATTATGCATGCCTTCTCAGCAGCTCTCTCCTCCTCCCTTTGCTAACAGTGCAATGTCAGGTTTCACTTACAGGTCTGTTCAGTTGATATCACCACAGAGGGAGAGAGCTACTGCAGGTCTGCCTAATGTAAACTCCATTTGTTTCTGTAATGGTGGGTTTACACGTCCCGATATCGTGGCGATATCGTAGGCAACGGCGCGGGAGCGCGCATTTTTTGAGCGCTTTTCCCGATATCGCATCGGCGGTTTACACGCTGCGATATTGGGAAACAACGTCGCTACGATGTGTACGCCCACCAACCCAGTAACGACCATTTAACATGGGAGTTAATGGGTGAGGTGCGAGTACACATCGTAGTTGGGCTATTACACGCAGCGATGCTGCTACAACGGCCATGCGATATCGGGCAGTTGAATAGCACGCTCATTCAACCCCGATATCGTTTTGGCATCGTTCCAGCATCGCGTTGTACGTTCAAACCGTACAACGCGCGAACGATATCGGGTCCAACTCCCGAACCACGTGACTTTTTGTCGGAGTTGGATCGGAGTTGGACGCCGATATCGCGACGTGTAAACCTGCCATAAAGCAGATACCCTGCTGTGCTGTGACAGTTTCTGTGTTGTAGTTCACCTCTTGTGATGCTGCAAACACAGAGAGCAGAGAGGAGAATACAGTTCCCCCCACCCCCCAGTGATCTCCTGTGCTATGATGTGACATGCATATTCATGCATGGGGAGTGGACAGCAGAGAACTAAGTGGGTCTGGGTCATTTACTGTGAGTGACAGATGGAATAAATCTCTTTATTTGAAGTTTACAGGAGGTAGGAAGGGAATATAAATAAAAGAAATACATCAATAGAGAGAGTTAAAAAATTATAGCAGTTACATGTGGATTTTTGACCTGACAGTTTTCCTTTAATGGGAAAGAACATGCGTGAAATCCCGGAAATGACCAACATCTAAAGGCACGGATTCCCATAAACTGTAAAAGAGTAACATAATGAGAAAATATGGATAATAGTGTAAAAATAATAAACACGCTAACAAGTGTCTGTGGCGCACACAAATGATGTTTTCTTTCTGGAGCGCTGGCTTTGATATCTCCTGGCCGGGTTTCACTAGATGTGCATTTTCACTATTTTTTTCTGGCTAATAGCATCCTGTTTGTGGGAGCAGGAAGGGCTAGAGCATAGTTTGCCTGTTAACATTGCTTCCTATAGCTGGGGTCAGTGCGCTGTATGATCTGTATGAGGGGAGTCATTGTTCGCGAGGGGGGCCCTGTAATACCTGGCTGCTAACGGACGCGCTCGCATGAAAGTCTGGAGCTGATAATCTATTGCTGCAGATTGGTAATTGACTTCCTCTTTCCTGTCCATTGTGCGGCCCCAGATATGCGCCTTTCCTTTATCTCTTGCATTTGGCCGTTGAAATAACAAAACAATAAAATAAACCTGTTTTCTTTTCACCTATTTTAGAAAGTTTGGACCAATAATGTCATTTACACATGAGCCATTTCCTCTAAAAAATAGAAAACTAAAAAAGTGGGCAAAATCCCTCAAAAGCTCTCCTCACCCAAAGTGTATATTTTTAGACATTGTTTTTTGCGGGACGAGATAAGATTTTAAATGGCATTATTAATTTTACCAATGTACTAAAAATGGAAAACAGAGTCTAATAGGGTGAAAAAACATCAAACAAAACATAATCTGTATATTAGGTATGTTTGGCGTTCTGTTTTAATGGCATTCATTGTGCAGTAAAAATGACGTTGTAGAGTGATTCTCCAACTCAGAACACTTATAACATTGCTATAGTTGAGCCCAAAAGTTTACTTTCTTGGCCTTTTTTCAGAGAATATGAATGATAACACTTAAACTTTTTTTCCACTCATGGTTAGTGGTTGGGTGAAGCCATTTATTGTTAAACTACTGTTTTCTCTTTTCAATTCATAATGACAACCAAAAACATCCAAATGACCCAGTGGCCCTGGTGAAGGGTGGCACACTGGGTAATACGGGGTTAATACCAGTTTTGTATTGTCAGCTGGTACTAAGCCTGAAATTCATGATGTCAATCCAAATTAGACATGGCCACAATGAATTTCAAGTAAACATTAAAAAAAAACACAACACAGAGAAATTTTTTTATTAGGAATAAAACACAAAACACATTTAGGGAGTCCTTCTTTATTAGAAAAAAAATTTGACGTAATCTTTGTCTTCTTATCGTCTTCAGCTCTGCTAAATCTCTCTGCCATGAGACAAACACCATCTGCTGGCAGAGAGAGAGCAGGCACAGAATGACACTGGAGCATAGCCATAAAGTGAGCGCTTCTCTCACGGCTGTGCTCCGATGTCTTTCTGCGCTGTGCTGTAAATGCTGATGTCACCCTTGGAAAGCGTTGCAGTTCATTCAGTGAGGCTAGCGTCCAGGTTACTGAGCTCAACCTACCGACATTGCCATAGTAACCACAACACTTTCCAAGGGTGATGTCACCGCTTAGCGATGCAGCTGTCAGTGCATCATTTCCAGTTCTGTGTAGTGTGGGGGTGTATTGGCGTACAAGCTGGCTCCGGGGCATGCGCAGTGTGCATTCCAAAGCCAGCCCCACACTGCGCAGGACCGGAAAGGATGTGCCGCGGCCTGAAAGCGTCATACCCAGTAAAAGGAGGTGGGAATTTTAAATCCGCAGTGCCCTCCTGAGTGAATGATGACACCCACCGGGGCGTAATTGCATAAGCAAAGCAGGGGAGAGCGGACTCTGAGAGACTGTCCACCTGACAGCCAGATATCTAGGTGACCATGTAAGTTTATAAATCACTTTATTCAACTTTTATAATTCACCATTAGGTCAGAGAGTGATGGTTAGTAATGTAGTAGGAAGCTGCTGGGACAGGTAGTGATAGCTTAGGGATGCTAAATTAGGTGACAGGTTCCCTTTAAGTATTTGCAGCTGAAATTTCTGCAACAAAACACTACAGTTTATAATACCAGAAAAATCCATGAGAATTATGAAGTCTGAATATTTTAGTTTCATATCTGCAGCATATAAAGAAAAGACAAAAATGTGAATCAACCTGCACTGCTGTAGATGGATGAAGAAATGAAGAAATAGTAAATAAAAGGTGTTTTACTGAACACGTTTCTATGGGAAGCCCCACATCATCTTCAGGAAGTGTACCTAGTGTCTGCAGCATGGCAATTCTTTAAGCGTTTATAAACTTTTCGAAAAAAATGCATTAAAAAAGTATGCAAAAACATGTAAGAAGCAATCATATTTTAAGACTTTATAGTGCAGAAATTTTTGCTGCAAACACTTAACGTGTGATCATGTCTGTAAGGTATAATCACATTGTCATACTTGTTGTGGAAATGTTATTTGCACATGACGTCTTTTTCTTGTGAATTCCGTCTTAAATCAGCCTAAAAACGCTGCAAAAATTCACATAATGCAATATCAAAATAACATTGCTGTGCACATATTTCATCTTATATTACTTCTTTTACAGCTTCAAGGTTCGGAAACTAAGTTCATTTTTTCTCAATAATGTACACTCTGCTCCCCATCTTGACTGGAAAAAAAAACAGAAATGAAGAAATTTCTGCAAATTTATTGAAAAAGAAATACTGAACTATCACATGGTCAAAAGTATTCAGACCCTTTGCTCAGACACTCATATTTAAGTCACATGCTGTCCATTTCCTTGTGATCCTCCTCGAGATGGTTCTACTCCTTCATTGGAGTCCAGTTGTGTTTAAAGTAGGGCTGGGCGATTAATCGAATTCATTCGATTAATTCGCCCCCTGCTGTGGCCACGATTTTGGTTTTAACCAAAATCGTCTAATTCGATTTAAAATGGCGGCACGCGGGCGCCCGCTCCCCCCCTTCCCGTGGGTATACAGGGCCCGGGCCCCCCCTGCTGCCTTAAACCTGTAAAGTAAGAGATCATTATACTCATCCCCGCCGCCGCCGTCATCGCGCTCCTCCAGCTTCATCCGTCTTCTTCCGGCTTCCTCCTCTGGCGCACAGACAATGACGTCATTGCCTGCGCCCATCGGAGGAGGAAGCCGGAAGAAGACGGGTGAAGCCAGAGGAGCGCGATGACGTCGGCATCGGGGATAACTATAATGATCTCTTACTTTACAGGTTTACGGCAGCAAGGGGGGCCCGGGCCCTGTATACCCATGGGGGGGGCGCCTATACACCACTGGTGGCTGCTGCTGTATACTTCCACTGGGGCTGCTGCTGTATACTTCCACTGGGGCTGCTGCTGTATACTTCCACTGGGGCTGCTGCTGTATACTTCCACTGGGGCTGCTGCTGTATACTTCCACTAGGGTTGCTGCTGTATACTTCCACTGGGGCTGCTGCTGTATACTTCCACTGGGGCTGCTGCTGTATACTTCCACTGGGGCTGCTGCTGTATACTTCCACTGGGCTGCTGCTGTATACTTCCACTGGGGCTGCTGCTGTATACTTCCACTAGGGTTGCTGCTGTATACTTCCACTGGGGCTGCTGCTGTATACTTCCACTAGGGCTGATGCTGTATATACCACTGGGGCTGCTGCTGTAACACTGCTGGGCCTGTATATACCACTGGGAGGCTGCTGTATACCACACTGCTGGGGGCTGTATACCTGTGCTGGAGTCCACCCTCGGCTTATACACGAGTCAATAGGTTTTCCCAGGTTTTGGGGGCAAAAGTAGGGGTGTCGGCTTATACACGGGTCGGCTTATACACGAATATATACGGTACCTCTTAGTTTTTTCTCTTTATTCATCAAAGAAAAGCAAAAAAAAAAATTGAAAAAAAAAATCGAGATTTAAATCGAAAATCGTCCATAGGTTTAAATAAAATCGAGATTTTGATTTTTTCCAAAATCGCCCAGCCCTAGTTTAAAGGGAACCAGTCATGTGGATATAGGCTTCAAACCTATGGGTACCTGTCCCTGCAGCTTGCAAACACATCGCTAACCATCCCTGTTTGAGCTATCAGTGTGCTATATTTGGTTTCTAAATTGAGTTTGATACCTTGTTTTTTCATTATGTCCAGCATCCCGTCGCCGCTGTGTGGAGACTGAGTGGGCGGTCTTCTGGCCTCCAGGTCCCCTCCTGGCTTTGCTATGGACGCCCTGCTGGGCATGCAAACACATCCCCTTGGCGCGCTTCCACCGTTGTGCCAGTGATGGACACGGGGCAGTCGGTTGCGCATATGCGCACTTCTAACGTGTGCTGCCGCCTTTGTGAATGACGCAGTTGCCGCGGCGTCTTTTCCTCGTCTGCGCAGACTCCGATATTACGCCATGGGGGACTCCTGCCCGCGTCATCCACAAGAGCGGGCCAAGCGCAGGTAGGATGTCTGGGCAGTGCGCAGATGCAGCAATGATGCGGCGGCAACCGTGTCATTCACAAAGACGACACCTTCACACGTTAGGAAACTCAATTTAGAAACCAAATATAGCACACTGTTAGCTCAAACAGGGTTGCTTAAGGATGTGTTTGCAAGCTGCAGGGACAGGTATCCATAGTTTTGAAGCCTAAATCCACATGACAGGTTCCCTTTAATTAAACTGATAGGACTTGATTTGGAAAGACACACACCTGTCTATAAAATACCTCACAGCTCACAGTACATGTCAGACCAAATGACAATAATGAGGTCAAAGGAACTGCCCAAGGAACTCAGAGACAGAATTATTGTGGCAAGGTACAAATCTGGCCAAGGATATAAAAGAATTTCTGCAGTATTTAAGGTACCTTAGAGCACAGTGGCCTCCATAATCCTTAAATGGAAGAAGTTTGGGACCACCAGAAGTCTTCCTAGACCTGGCTGTCCAGCCAAACTGAGTAATCATGGGAGAAGAGCCTTGGTGAGCGAGGTAAAGAAGAACCCCAAGATCATTGTGGCTGAGCTCCAGAGATGCAGTAGGGAGATGGGAGAAAGTTACACAAAGTCAACTAACACTGCACTGCACCTCCACCAGTTGGGCCTTTATGGCAGAGAGGTCCGACGGAAGCCTCTGCTCAGTCCAAGACATTTGATAGCCTGCATAGAGTTTGCTAAAAAACACATGAAGGACTCCCCAGACTATGAGATTCTCTGGTCTGATGAGATGAAGATAGGACTTCTTTGGTGATAATTCTAGGCGGTATGCTTGGAGAAAACCAGGCACTGCTCATCACCTACACAATACAATCCAAACAGTGAAACATGGTGGTGGCTGCATCATGCTATGGGGGTGTTTTTCAGCTGCAAGGACAGGACGACTGGTTGCAATCGAACGAAAAAGGAATGTGGCCAAGTACAGAGATATCCTGGATGAAAACCTCTTCCAGAGTGCTCTGGACCTCAGACTTGGCCCAAGGTTCACCTTCCAATAAGACAATGACCCTAAGCACACCGTCAAAATAACAAAAGAGTGGCTTCAGAAAAACTCTGTGCCCATTCTTGACTGGGCCAGCCAGAACTCTGACCTAAACCCAATTCAGCATTCCTGGAGAGACCTGAAAATGGCTGTCCACCAACGTTCACCATCCAACCTGACGGAACTGGAGAGGATCTGCAAGAGAGAATGGCAGAGGATCCCCACATCCAGGGGTGATAAACTTGTTACATCATTCCCAAGAAGACGCATGGCTGTACTAGCTCAAAAGGTGCAAATACTCAATACTGAGCAAAGGGCCTGAATACTTATGACCATGTGATATTTCAGTTTTCTTTTTTAATAAATTTGAAACATTTCTATATTTTTGTTTTTTTTTCAGTCAAGATGGGGTGCAGAGTGTACATTAATGAGGAAAAAAATAACTTTTTTGAATTTACCAAATGGCTGCAATGAAACAAAGAGTGAAAAATTTAAAGGGGTCTGAATACTTTACGTACCCTCTGTACTTGAAAGTAATAAGTAAAGATGCAAACAGCAAACTGTTCCTGAGTAGCTTTGCCTTGTGCTCAGTGGTTTCGTCGGCATCTTACAGATGCTGTGTGCACTTACCGATAGTAAGGAGTCTGGGTGTCTGCTGTGAAAAAGGCTACGTTCACATGCAACTTTTTTTCTGCTGCCTTCTACTGTACCAGCAAATATTCAGGATACAGAAAGAAGCCGCACACAGGACTTATAAATTCAGATCAGCGGTTTTATTGTGCCCAAGTGCACATAGCAGGGTGTGGGTAGCGGGTTGGAGAATGGTACCCGCTGAAGCGCCATTAGCGGCACGAAAAGCCGTTGTACCACCACCCCCCGTCCTCCCACCCGCTACCCACACCCTGCTATGTGCACTTGGGCACAATAAAACAGCTGATCTGAATTTATAAGTCCTGTGTGCAGCTTCTTTCAGTATCCCGAATATTCATGTGTCTAATGAGCGGCACTGGAAGTGAGCACCGGGACGGTCGGCCGCGGATTAGTAGGAAGAACATCCTCACCACCCTGTTCGGCCGTGCGAGCCGTGGACTGCTGCGGCGAAAGACCTCCGGAGGAGGAGGCGTCACGCTGAGAAGGAGTGTTGGCCCTGAATATCTTCAAAACCGTGAGTCTACTGTAGCAGCAAAAGCTAGGACATCAGAAATCTCACGCACATTCTTCTTTTTCTTATTTTTCTTTGACTGGATTTGACAACTGCAGCATTTTTAAAATCTGCAATATGTCGTTTCAGCGTTTTTGCAAGCTTTGCTGCATTTTTGGTGAATAAAACAGAATTTACTACACATACACTGTAGAAAATCCACACGTGTTCCGCACCTAAACCGGCATTCTGAATGCAGCATTTCTGCTGCCGATTTAGCAAGTTTTGGCTGCAGAAAAAAAATCGCTCCAATCACACTGCGTGAGATAGCCTAGGTCTCCTGTGGTTACATTTTGTATTGTTCCGTGAAATGACATTTTGCCTGTAGGTCACAGAGGTCTCATGGGATGACATGTCATCACAGACGGCAACTCCGGCAATGCACCAAACAGCTGAGTCACAAAAGAGTGTTTTTTTTTATTTAAAAATGTGTAGAGTTGCAGACTTTGCTGTGGGTCCATGTCTAATTCTTAGCTAAATCAACAACAAATGTGGTTGGATGCAAATTTTTACTTGCAACTCAGCGTGGAGAATCTTGGAAAAATCTGTGACATAAACTAACTTGTTCCAGTTTTAGACTGTACATCGGAGGTCAACTTCAGCGCAGACTCCATTTCGATTTTTCTGCAACCTCTGGATGTTATTTGGGGAAATATTATCAAATTTGCTGCAGAACGTTTGTAAACACACTTTTACAGTTGGGGTCGCAGTTACAGATTTTGCCTTCCCTAGAAGTTTTAAAGGGAACTCCAGGGAGTTAAAACATTTTTGTGCTATCCGTGCTCTACATGATGAAGCTGAGCTGTACATTACAGTTCTAGGATTTATAGATCGCTTATAAATCCATAAAAGAATATCTGCTCCTCAGCTCTCACC
Organism: Allobates femoralis; assembly: GCA_033576535.1. NCBI lineage: Eukaryota > Metazoa > Chordata > Amphibia > Anura > Aromobatidae > Allobates > Allobates femoralis. Next base: position 64,883,754 of record JARQOC010000006.1, on the reverse strand, counting down.
CCTCCCTTCAGGGACAGAGAAATTCAGCCTCAAACTGCAGCAGTGATAGTAGGTGTGTATGGGGCATGAACCCTGGAGCTCCAGGATCATCTCACATTCCCGCCCCCTCACACTTCTGTATGGAACAGGGGGGTGGCCGCCGGCCCCATGATCACACTACAATCCAGCCCCTAAAATACATCCTGTAATGTAATGTATGAACAGAGGTGTTCTCCCTTCAAATAGCAATCATGTCACCAAACAGATATACGGTAAATGCACGCTGTGATGTTCTGCTGTATGATGGTGCATAATGTGTACTGTCATGTATCAGAAGCAGCAGCAAAGCACTACATTGATTAATTCAGCACTGCCTGGGTCTCCCCTCCTCCATATTAACTTGGTAGCTTCCTGTCCCCTAAAACTTTAGATGACTGAGGGTGAGAGCTGAGGAGCAGATATTATTTTATTGATTTATAAACTATCTATAGATCCTAGAACTGCAGTGGATAGCTCAGCTTCATCATGTAGGAGAAAGAAAAAAGCGGTCTATTGAAGCTCTGGGGATCAGGGAAGAATCCAGACAATATTAATAACTGCATAGTGACAAAGCTTTATTCACAATGACATGTTTTGGTAGCGGCCTATTCTGGACGGATCCTGACTATCTGATCCCAAGTAAAGTACCTGCAGTGATATAGTTCCGGGCCACGCGATCACGTGACCATACCCAGGATCACGTGATTGGATCCAAGAAGAGCCGCACAGAGCAGCGGTGTCCTCACCTAGAAGCAATCTACTGGGGTTGTGCAGGGGTGCACAACCAGAGGAGGTGAATGGCCCATCGACCCCCATATCTCCCCTACCCAATAGACCACCGGGTGCTTCTCATAGTGCGCTTCTCTCTTCTTTGTGTTTCATCATGTAGGAGGGCAAGGACAGTACAAAAAAAAATGTATCTTCCCGGACTTCCCCTTCAAGTTACAACTTTAGTTCCCATGCTCAGTTTTCTAAAAGATATTTGATGAGATCTAAAAATTTAGAATAGATCATAGAAGGCAATGATGACGCCGTTCCCCAACACATTCTTATATAAACATCAGTTCATTCTAGGGAATTCTCATACTAGTTCAGTCCATTAATATATCTCTTCTACTTTACCCTTTAATACGTGAACTGCACAAAGTGGAGCAAGAGAGAAAACCAAAGGCATTGGCCATGACAACCAACCATAAACTGCTTTATCTACATAGATGGAGAGAGATAGATCGAGTCCTAAGAATCAATTAGCATCACAAACAGAGACTTAAGGTGGGGTCACACGCGGCGATGTCGCCCGCGACATCGCCGCAAAGTGACGTCACAGCGATGTCGCGGGCGATATTGCAAGTGCGTCGCGCTGTGTGACAGCGCGACGCAACTGCAAATTATCGCTGGTCGCAGGTTGACAGGTTTATGAACATGTTCATAAACCTTTCAACCTGTGACCAGCGATTAGGCTGGATCGCGCCGTCTGACACTGTTGGCGGCGCGATCCAGCCTATATCGCAGCGTTACTGAGCCATCGCTCCCTGGGCTTAGCCCAGCCCAGCGAGCGATGGCTCCGCCCACATCGCCGCCGCATCACCGGCACCGTCGTGCCGTGTGACAGCTGGCCTGCGATGTCGGAAGCGACCGCGCACCTGCACGTCGCTTCCGACATCGCAGACCAGATCGCCGCGTGTGACCCACCTTTAGTGATGGCCAAATCCAGGCCTTGGAGAAGATATCTCAGAGCACCATCATCAGAAACATGCTACAATGTTATAGAGGGAAAGAATACAAGCACGGGGGCTCATACACAATACAGAGTCACAATAATAGTGGCCATAAAGAAATTCATGTCAATTGGATCGACCTGCGATTTAAGTTTTTTTATACTTTTTTATATTAGTCTGGAATCCAAATGGATGAAGATTTTGGTTTCATTGATTGTTAAGAGATGCTATACTGGAGTATCTGAAGAAAAATAACCTCATGACCCAATATCAACATGGTTTTACGGGGGACCGTTCCTGTCAAACTAATCTGATAAGCTTCTATGAAGAGGAAAGTTCTGGACTGGACCAAAGAAATGCAGTGGACGTGGTGTATATCGACTTTTCAAAAGCTTTTGATACAGTGCCACACAAAAGGTTGATACATAAAATTAAAGCAATGGGGATAGGGGAAAATATTTGTAAGTGGGTTAAGAACTGGCTCAGTGATAGGAAACAAAGGGTGGTTATTAATGGAACACACTCAGAATGGGTCACAGTTAACAGTGGGGTACCACAGGGGTCAGTATTGGGCCCACTTCTTTTTAATATATTTATTAATGACCTTGTAGGGGGCATACAGAGTAGAATCTCAATATTTGCAGATGACACTAAACTCTGCAGGGTAATAAATACAGAGGAGTACAATTTTATATTACAGGAGGATTTATGTAAACTAGAGGCTTGGGTTGATAAATGGCAAATGAGCTTTAATGGGGATAAATGTAAGGTCTCGCACTTGGGCAGAGGAAATAAAATGTATAATTATGTTATTAATTGTAAAGCACTGGGCAAAACTATCACTGAAAAAGACCTGGGTGTATGGGTAGATGATAAAATTACATTTAGTGGCCAGTGTCAGGCAGCTGCTGCAAAGGCAAATAAAATAATGGGATGCATTAAAAGAGCATAGATGCTCATGAGGAGAACATAATTTTACCTCTATACAAGTCACTAGTGCGACCACACTTAGAATACTGTGTACAATTCTGGTCTCCGGTGTATAAGAAAGACATGGCTGAACTAGAGCGGGTTCAGAGAAGAGCGACCAAGGTTATTAGAGGACTGAGGGATCTGCAATACCAAGACAGGTTATTAGAGGACTGAGGGGTCTGCAATACCAAGACAGGTTATTAAACTTGGGGTTATTTAGTTTGGAAAAACGAAGGCTTAGGGGTGATCTTATAATAATGTATAAATATATGAGGGGACAGTACAGAGACCTTTTTAATGATCTCTTTACTCTTAGGCCGGAGACTGAGACAAGGGGGCATCCTCTACGTCTGGAGGAAAGAAGGTTTAATCATAATCACAGACGCGGATTCTTTACTGTAAGAGCAGTGAGACTATGGAACTCTCTGCCACATGATGTTGTAATGAGTGAGTCACTACTAACATTTAAGAAGGGCCTGGATGCCTTTCTTGAAAACTATAATATTACCGGTTATATATACTGGATTCTTTGATAGGGCGTTGATCCATGTAACTAGTCTGATTACCGTATGTGTAGTCAGGAAGGAAATTTTTTCACCAATGTGGAGCTTAGTGTTGCCACATGGGGGTTTTTTGCCTTCCCCTGGATCAACATGTTAGGCTATGGGTTGAACTAGATGGACTTCCCCTTATTTCATTTAGCAATGTATACACAGTAGACAGTTAGACTATAAACTTTAGTTATTACGTCCAGTTTAACCTATGACTGTGAGAATGGATAACAGTTGTACTAAATATAAATCTGCTCTTCCAGGGGGTTGTGGGAAAGTATTAACATGCTTCCCAAAAAATGGGGACAGAGCGAACACACTGATAAATATAGATTCCCAAAAGAATAAGCAGTAACACAAGGATTTCACAGTCCACCACTGACAGCGGCATATTCATTGGGGTCAGTGCAGACGAGGTGGAAATGTAACAGAAGTTCTGTTGCAAAGTTCAATGCCAGAAGAAACCCATCCATTCATTCATTCATTCATTCAGGTTTTATGGAATTTCTGTTGTGGAATCTGTGTGAATGTGTAATGGAAATGTGTAAGGAGAAAATGGCCTACTGTTTAAATCAGGTTTTTATGCTAATTTATTCTTTGCCCAATTTATTTCTTTTTTAATTTTTTACATCACAATCTGTTTTGTTTTTTTTAAAATATATATAATCTCACCATTTTATCACAGTGGCTATTCTCAAATGTCCTGTTCTAGGAAATTCACATGTCCAGGAGTCACAATGAACTGACTCTGACCCTATCTTTGCATTGAAGCATCTAATGTGCGTGTGCAAAGGTCATTGTGAACAGTGGGGGAGCTATGATATCGCCTATTAGATTGGATCCTGTGTTATCAGCTGCATATAGAGAATACCTGTCATTGCAACACAGGCATCCACGGACACAGACTTCCTACGTTCAATATACAGGAAGCCGTAAGTTGCTGCACACCGGTAAAAAGCGTGCAGTGTTCTATGCACGCCGCTCATAGCCACACCGGCCCCCAAGGCACACTGCAAGTACATGGACATAGCGGCCTATATGCAGAGGTCCTCCCCACACTCCCTGGGATTGATATATATATATTCCTTCAATTTCTAGTGATTACCTTGCTGCCCTTGGTAAGTGCATCTCCTCACCAGTATACATGGGTGTAATCATATTGCAGAAAGTAATGGTTTTATACGTTTCCCTTAGGTGGCACAACCCACTGGGAGTCATAACTCATGCAATATTGGGATTAATGGCACATAAGGTAAAGTGTATTGCACTAATTTTGTTTAATGGAGTAGTCATTACTGCTTAATGGCCCTAATTTTGAGTCTTGGCTTCTATCTGCCATAGTTACCCACAAAGAAGATGCCTTCGCGTAGGGATTGTAAACACCCATAACAAGTACCATAATTTACATCCTCTTAAGGTAACATAAGAAACAAAGTTGTTATGTACTTCTTATCCCTGACTCCTATTTTCACATTTCCCCCTTTTTTTCTTATATTTCCCTGTCTCATTTTATCTTCCATCTGATACTACTCGGATCAGTGATTTTCCTTAATTCCTCTATAGATCCACGTTACCGGGTCATACATATCTCAGCCAGAACCCTGCTATTATATTCGGTTAAAAAAGGTAGTATATCATTTAAAATACAGGTTTGTTAAGGCTCATCTAGGTCAACCTGACCATCACTTTGTTCTTCCATAGCCATATATGTTGTTTGTGACAGCTTAATACGGAGACAAGACTATACGTGCTAGGATTACATAGCCTGTATTCTGATTTATATGTCATTGTAGTGACTGTTTTTGTTTTCTTGCTCGTACATAATGGTAACAGCAATTGTACTGAAGAAGCCCCTGTGGGGTGAAAACGTTCTGCTAATGGCAAACTTATTTCAACATCAGAGTCTAACAAACAAATCCATGGCTTTAGCAAGATGTTACTTGTGGGCTGCATATGGTTCCTCCTCGGTTGTGATTGCATACAGATCTGTAAATATAGATCTGATGAAAAGTTTCTGTAAAATATGGACATATGACCTAAGTGAGTGATCAGGTAAATACGGAACAGATTGTAAAATAAAAAAATAAAATATTTCATAATGATCTACGTAATATAAAACTGATTTATAATGGTATTCGGCCGCGGTATGCATGCAGATGCTTGCAGATGCATCTGCAAAACGCTGCAGATGCATCTGCAAGTCTGAAGCCAGCATCCAGAGTCTAAACAAGACAAATAAAAAGCAGCTTTAGCAAGATTCTACTTGTGGGACTGCATATGGTTCCTCCTCGGTGTGTGTGATTGCAATACAGTCTGTGATAATAATGAGTCTGATGAAAAGTATTCTGTAAAAATAGGACATATGACTCTAAAGCGAGTGATCAGTGTAAATACGGAACAGATTGTAAAATTAAAAAAAAATAAAATATTTCATAAATGTATCTAATATAAATACTGATTTTTATAATGGTTAATTTTCAGATGGTAGCTTTCTTTTAACGATTACTGCACACGTCACTACCACACATGTTCCGATCCATCTCCAGACGGACATGAGATGGAAATAAGGACTGTGAGTCAAATCTGTCCGCAGATGGTAAAATTTGCCACACACCCTATGTGCGCTGATCCTGTAGTCATCTGCCTCTTACCCAACTGAATGTAAGCAAGAAGGATAAGGATTAGGTTGTTTGTAGAGTATATGGATACACATAGCTCTGGATGAGATGCTGTATACACAAACCAGTAGTTGCCCTTCCATGCTGCAAGAGTTAAATCAGAAATTTCAGCCATGCCTCTCTCTAGGCTCTGTGTGTTGTTGTTTAACTACAAATGTTTGTTTTAGAACCAGGAGCCCTTATCATCTCTGAGTACACAGTTAAGTCTGGCATACCCCCTCCAGTTATTACCAACCAGTCTATAGACATTGTACATAGAGAGTCTGGTGTGGGCGGGAGGAGCTCTCAGCTCTGCTGTCACAATCAATACTGGGTATAGTAAATACATATTGTGATAAGAAGATGAAGTGAGGTATAAAGTATATTAAAAGCAGCTGCTGTGTAATAAAGCACCACATGATGGTATAATAAAGTAACCTCCTGAAGGTGGGGGCCTGTATAACAGACCTGACTAGAAGGGGAGAGTTGCCCTTTAAGCTTTAAAGAGGTCAATCAATAGTATAAAGAATGAAATGAATTATTGAGCGTCTGTAACCAGAGCCGCCAACCATTACACCGTCCTCTGATAATGATTCACATGACGGGGAGAATGCTCATTAATAAGGGACTGCAATTATAATGGCACCACATGTCATGTTTGCATAGGGCGGTATCATTTTTACAGTCTTCTGTGAAGACACATACTATCTACATGCCTATATAGTGCCATACAGCTGACACAGGGTGCGGATTTATTTCTTTTTTATAAAGGACAGTCCTCCACACATTCAGTGCTGTATGATCCGGACCAAACGTCAGGGGTGCCAGGAGGACGCAGTGTTGGAACACATTTGTCTAGCAAATGACAGGTCTCTACACATCCGTAGCCTCTCCGGGCACAAACACCAGACTCAAGACATGATGTGATCTTAGGAACCAGAAAGAGATTACATTTTCATGTGAGGTCAGACTTAAGGGGATCTTTCAGCAGGTTTTTCCAACCTCATCTGAGAGCAGCATAATGTAGGCAAAGAGACCCTGAATTCAACAATGTTTTACTTAAATTACTGGGTGAGGCCGTTTGACACAATCAGTTTTTAGATTTAGCTTAGAAAGCTGCCCCCGCCCACACCAGGTCACATGCACATTGTCTATAGACAGTGAGCTGCTAATCCCAGTAGAGGGCGTGCCAAATTAGGTCACCTCTAGCTGAACTAGTCTGGCCATGATAATCTCCTGAAGCTAATACAAGCAAATAACAGCACACAGTATGACAAAAGACGCATCGCCGAAATCTGTACGTTAACCCTTACAGCATATGGTCTTCAGATTACATAGCAAAAACCGGCTGACAGATTCCCTTTAAAGGGGCCCTCCAACCCACTTATGGTTTGCATAGTCACCCAACCTGACGCAGTCTGCTCGCTTCGAGCTACCTCCTCCACTGAGATTGGTAATCCAGTCCACCTGCATCCAAGATTGCCACCGCAGTAGTATGGGGAATGCAGGGACGTCTGATCCTCTGCCTTTCCGGTGGTGACAGGGCTCAGACTTACCTACATTCTCCATTCCTGTGCAATGGGCATCTTGGATGTAACCGACGGGCACCTGGTAGGGTGACTATCCATGCGGCACTCCTTTCCAGTGCCAGGGCTGGGGGGGGAGGGGTGGGAATGGCAAAGTCGCACGTTAATTGCTTATTCCCATCTCAGACATTTATATCATATCTGATGAATATCCCAGATATCTCAAGATTGGGAGCCCCATCTTGAGGCCACTGTGAATGGAAAGTTGGTCCCATACAAGAAGCCCTCTCTGTTGACTTTTAGATGAGCCCGAAGCATAGACGCTTACTGAGGTACTTGGGATCTCCCAAAGGATAGAATAGGGAGAGACTGGCATGTACAACCACCGTGTCACTCATACAATTAACAGCTTATGGCCAGAAACATGGCAGGGGGATGATATGCTTTTAATGTTTGTATATCTATTCTTATGGATTTTTCATGGAGATAAAGATTCTTCATTATTTCATGGATGCGCTGATTCTCCTTCCATTTTTTCCTGCATTACTTATACCACAGTCATTACAGTTTGGATCTCATTATTTTCCAAACTGTCTGTGTTTCACCTCAGCTTTATAACGACAGAACTATCATCTCCGACAAACGTTTAGCTGCAGAGGGTACAGGAAGTCGTCTGTAGTCTTAACCCACCTCCCCCATTCTTATAGACCAAGGGTGCGGTACTCCGCCTCCTCCTGAAGCTCGGCCTCCGCAGACCGGCTCCTGACTATGAGCACAAGCCCATCTCCAGGAAGTGAGTAAATGGAGACTGGCGTCCACCATAGCAAGGGTAGAATGAGTACAAGTGTCATTCTCTCTGCCATCAGACGAGCGGATCCCTGCAGTCGAATCCTTCTACTGCGCATGCGCGCGGCAGTCGCGCGCTCGGCTCTAATTCCTTCTGCGCATGCGCGCGACTGCCGCGCGCTCGTGCTCGCGCCTCTAATTTAGTGTTCGCGGCGGAGGCTGGCTTCCCTGCGCGAGCTTCATTCACTGTGAAAGCCCCGCCCCCCGACCTGCCGGTCTTCCCGCCTTGCTGTTCAAAACACTGGCGGTTCTACTGCATCAGGCTTCTCTATTGACTGGTATTGGGGGGCTGTGTATGGATGGATGGGTGGTCTTACTAGGGGGGGGGGCTGTGTATGGATGGATGGGTGGTCTTACTAGGGGGGGGGCTGTGTATGGATGGATGGGTGGTCTTACTAGGGGGGGGGGCTGTGTATGGATGGATGGGTGGTCTTACTAGGGGGGGCTGTGTATGGATGGATGGGTGGTCTTACTAGGGGGGGGGCTGTGTATGGATGGGTGGTCTTACTAGGGGGGGCTGTGTATGGATGGATGGGTGGTCTTACTAGGGGGGGGCTGTGGATGGATGGGTGGTCTTACTAGGGGGGGGGCTGTGTATGGATGGATGGGTGGTCTTACTAGGGGGGGCTGTGTATGGATGGATGGGTGGTCTTACTAGGGGGGGCTGTGTATGGATGGATGGGTGGTCTTACTAGGGGGGGCTGTGTATGGATGGATGGGGGTCTTACTAGGGGGGGCTGTGTATGGATGGATGGGGGTCTTACTAGGGGGGGGGGCTGTGTATGGATGGATGGGGGTCTTACTAGGGGGGGGCTGTGTATGGATGGATGGGGGTCTTACTAGGGGGGGGGCTGTGTATGGATGGATGGGTGGTCTTACTAGGGGGGGGCTGTGTATGGATGGATCGGTGGTCTTACTGGGGGGGGGGGCTGTGGATGGATGGGGGTCTTACTAGGGGGGGCTGTGTATGGATGGATGGGGGTCTTACTAGGGGGGGGCTGTGTATGGATGGATGGGTGGTCTTACTAGGGGGGGGCTGTGTATGGATGGAATGGGGTCTTACTGGAGGGGGGGCTGTGTATGGATGGATGGGGGTCTTACTAGGGGGGGGGCTGTGTATGGATGGATGGGGGTCTTACTGGGGGGGGGGCTGTGTATGGATGGGTGGTCTTACTGGAGGGGGGGCTGTGTATGGATGGATGGGGTCTTACTAGGGGGGGGGGCTGTGTATGGATGGATAGGGGTCTTACTAGGGGGGGGCTGTGTATGGATGGATGGGGGTCTTACTAGGGGGGCGTGTGTATGGATGGATGGGGGTCTTACTAGGGGGGGGGCTGTGTATGGATGGATAGGGGTCTTACTAGGGGGGGGCTGTGTATGGATGGATAGGGGTCAGGGGGCTGTGTATGGATGGATGGGGTCTTACTAGGGGGGGGGCTGTGTATGGATGGATGGGGTCTTACTAGGGGGGCTGTGTATGGATGGATGGGGGTCTTACTAGGGGGGGCCGTGTATGGATAGATGGGGGTCTTACTAGGGGGGGGGGCTGTGTATGGATGGATGGGGGTCTTACTGGGGGGGGGCTGTGTATGGATGGATGGGGGTCTTACTAGGGGGGGCTGTGTATGGATGGATGGGGGTCTTACTGGGGGGGGGCTGTGTATGGATGGATGGGTGGTCTTACTGGAGGGGGGGCTGTGTATGGATGGATGGGGGTCTTACTAGGGGGGGGCTGTGTATGGATGGATAGGGGTCTTACTAGGGGGGGGCTGTGTATGGATGGATGGGGGTCTTACTAGGGGGGGTGTGTATGGATGGATGGGGGTCTTACTAGGGGGGGGGCTGTGTATGGATGGATAGGGGTCTTACTAGGGGGGCTGTGTATGGATGGATAGGGGTCTTACTAGGGGGGGGGGCTGTGTATGGATGGATGGGGGTCTTACTAGGGGGGGGGCCGTGTATGGATGGATGGGGGTCTTACTAGGGGGGGGCTGTGTATGGATGGATGGGGGTCTTACTGGGGGGGGGCTGTGTATGGATGGATGGGGGTCTTACTAGGGGGGGCTGTGTATGGATAGATAGGGGTCTTACTAGGGGGGGGGGCTGTGTATGGATGGATGGGGGTCTTACTAGGGGGGGGGCTGTGTATGGATGGAAGGGGGTCTTACTGCTTACTGGGGGTGGCTGTGTACTGATAGATGGGGGGGCTGTGTACGCATAGATGGGGGGGCTTACTGGGGGGGTCTGTATGGATAGATGGGGGGCTGTACGGATAGATGGGGGGGCTTACTGGGGGGGTCTGTATAGATAGATGGGGGGCTTGCTGGGGGGCTGTACGGATAGATGGGGGGCTGTTTGCAGTGATGCCAACACACGTGCTGTAGTCAGTACTTTTTGTTCACCTCTGCTTCCGTCTACAACACTGAACCATTCGGGTTCCCCATTACATTTACTACCCAACTATTCTCACGGACTCACGACATCAGCGGCCTTGTTTGTTGACCAGCACTGAGCGCGGTTTATAAGCTCCCTAAGGCTGCGTTCACACTGGGCGTATTTGCGGCGCTTTTTTGCGCACGTATTTCCCCCCAAAGCGCATTTGCATCTGCATGTCACAGCAAAGTGAATGCACTTGCACTTTTGCTGTTCACACGCAGCGCAATTTTCCGCCGCGCTTTTATGGGAGAACGCGCACGTAAAAAGAATGAACATGTTCATTCTTTCTGCCTTTTTACATGCGCGCTTTTATGGGAGAAAGCGCGCACGTAAAAAGAATGAACATGTTCATTCTTTCTGCCTTTTTACGTGCGCCTTCTCCCATAGGCCCCATTTTAACCCCTGGAATTACGCATCGCCATTCAGATGATGCGCATTGCAGGCGGGGCAAGGGGCATGTGGAGGAAATTATGTCACACAGGAACAGCCCCAGGGACAGCAGGAACAGGAAATACCATCATTTTGGGATTCCTGCTTTCCCGTGGCTGTCCCTGGGTCCCACCGCACCCGCCGGCCATTATCCAATGATCCAGCTTCCCCTGTGTCCTGTCCCCGCTCCGTCCAGCCCCCCCTGTGTCCTGTCCAGCCCTCCCCTGTGTCCGGCCTGACCCCCCATACCGGTCCCCGCCATCCACCCACCCTCCTATAGTTTTTCTGCCGGCGGGCTCATGCGCCCGCCGGTCAAGCTGCAGACCCCCTCCCCCCTGCTCATACCCACCCCCCAGCCCCGCTCACCTATTCCGGTCCGGCGGGGTGCACCGGCCTGCACCATCGGCCTCCTCTGCAGTCTCCGGTGTGGCCCCTCTTCTTCTCAGGGGCTCCTCCTCCTTATCGGTGGGTAAGTATGGATGAATGGGTGGATGGATGGGTGAATGGATGTATGTGTGCATGGATGTGCGTGCTTGGATGTGTGCGTGCGTGAATGTGCGTGCTTGGATGTGTGTGTGGATGTGCATGCGAAGATGTGTGCATACGTGGATGTCAGCGTGCGTGCGTGGATGTGCTTGCGTTGATGTGTGCGTGAATGTGTGTGTGGATGTGGATGGATGTGCGTGCGTGGATGTCAACATGCGTGTGTGGATGTGCTTGCGTTGATGTGTGCGTGGATGTGCGTGCGAAGATGTGTGCGTACGTGGATGTGAGCATGCGTGTGTGGATGTCAGCGTGCGTGCGTGGATGTCAGCGTGCGTGCGTGAATATTTGCGTGCTTGGATGTGCGTGCGTGGTTGTGTGCGTGCGTGGATGATGGGTGCAACAAGGGATCAAGTGTCCTCTTGTTATAGTCTCTGGAATCATAGTCATGGTGCACTGTATGACAGATCATTGTCATACAGTGCACCATAACTCTGACCCCCGAGACTAGGAAGAGGACACTTGATCCCTTGCTGTAGTCTCTGGATTGAGCAGAGGCGATCGAGCGTCGTGGGACCTTTGTGGACTACGTCGGAGGCGATCGAGCGTCGTGGGACCTTCGTTGTGGACTTCGTCGGAGGCGATCGAGCGTCGTGGGACGTTCGTTATGGACTACGTCGGATCTTTATAATAAAGATGGAGTCCGAATTTTGTTTGTGTTTTTTTTTCAAATAAAAAGATTTTTCTATGTGTGTATTTTCTGACTATTTACCAGAGATTCCTAATGGCGGGTCTAACATTGACCCTATATTATGAATCTCGGGCTTAGTGCCAGCTGCCAATAAAAAGCTGGCATTAACCCCATTATTACCCAGTTTGCCACCGGCACCAGGGCAACTGGAAGAGCATGGGTACAGCGCCAGAAAATGACGCTTCAATGAATGCGCCATTTTCTGGGGCAGCTGCGGGCTGCAATTCGCAGCATGGGGGGCCCAGAACGCTTGGGCCTTTCCATGCTGAGGATTCCAGCCCCCAGCTGCCTAGTTGTACCTGGCTGGGCCAAAAATATGGCGGAGCCCTATGTCATTTTTTTTTTTCAAGAATTAGTGCTAGAAATAAAAAGGCTTCGCTGTATTTTTGGTTGCAGCCAGGTACAACGAGGCAGCTGGGGGTTGCTGGCAGTCTGTAGCTGCCAAGTTGTACCTGGCTGGACCAAAAATATGGCAGAGCCCCACGCCATTTTTTTTTTCTAGAATTAGTTCTAGAAATAAAAAAAGGCCTTCGATGTATTTTTTGTAGCCAGCCAGGTACAACTTGGCAGCTGGCAGACTGGAATCCTCAGCGTGGAGAGGCCCAAATGTTGTGGGCCCCAAACGCTGCAAATTTCAACCCACAGCCACCCAAGAAAATAGCGCATTCGTTAAAGGCGGCATTTTCTGGTGCTGTACCCCAACTCTTCCAGTTGCCCTCGTGCACTCGGGTTCTCCATACACGACATGGTGTCCGCTAACAATTTCAATGGAAAATTAGCTCCAATTGTTAGCGGAAACCATGTCGGGTATGGAGAGCCCCTCCCTGTGTGCCTGAACATTGGAGCTTCCCCACAAGTGACCCCATTTTGGAAACTAGACCCCCGAAGGAACGTATCTAGATGCATAGTGATCACTTTGAACCCCCAGATGCTTCACAAATTCATCCATAAAAATACGTTCCTTGGGTGGTCTAGTTTCCAAAATGGGGTCACTTGTGGGGGAGCTCCAATGTTTAGGCACATAGGGGCTCTTCATATCCTACAAGGTGTCCGCTAACAATTCCAATTGTTAGTGGACACCATTTTGCGTATGGAGAGCCCCTGTGTGTCTCCACATTGGAGCTACCCCACAAGTGACCCCATTTTGGAAACTAGACCCCCGAAGGAACGCATCTAGATGCATAGTGAGCACTTTGAACCCCCAGATGCTTCACAAATTGATCCGTAATAATGAAAAAATAAATTATTTGTGGAAAAAAAAGTGCTTTTTCATTTTTACAGATGAATTTGTGAAGCATCTGGGGGTTCAAAGTGCTCACTATACATCTAGATGCGTTCCTTCGGGGGTCTAATTTCCAAAATGGGGTCACTTGTGGGGGAGCTCCAATGTGGAGACACACAGGGGCTCTCCAAACGCGACATGGTTTCCGCTTACAAATTGAGCTCATTTTCCATTCAAATTGAAAAGAAAGGAAATGACATCACAAGGCTTTTTTTTAACAAACTTTATTTCTATGTTTGCAGTACACATGCAGAAAAATACGCGTCCGTAAAAAAACGCATAAAAAAAACCGCATGTGTGTGAACACACATGCGTATTTTACGCACGTAAAAAAAACGCGCGTATTTCTTTAGAAAACTGCATGCGTAAAAGTATGCGACAAAATACGCACTGTGTGAACGTAGCCTTAGGGCTCAAACAGACCGGCGACTTAATTTCATGCATAAAGTCCCGCTCTGAACTTAGTACCTGAAAAGGAAGCTCGTACTTACCTGCCCCCATAACCCGGCCTGTCTTCATGCGCTGCCTGACGGGACTCTCAGCGCAGGAACTCTTGGGAGAGGGCAGCGCACGAGGACAGGCCGGGTTATGGGGGCGGCGCCGACAGGTAAGTACGAGCTTCATTTTCAGGCACTAAGTTCAGAGCGGGACTTCATGCGTGAAATCAAGTCGCCGGTCTGTTTGAGCCCTTATGGAGCTTATGAACCGCGCTCAGTGCTGGTCAACAAACAAAGGCCGCTGATGTCGTGAGTCCGTGAGAATAGTTGGGTAGTAAATGTAATGGGGAACCCGAATGGTTCAGTGTTGTAGACGGAAGCAGAGGTGAACAAAAAGTACTGACTACAGCACGTGTGTTGGCATCACTGCAAACAGCCCCCCCATCTATCCGTACAGCCCCCCATCTATCTATACAGACCCCCCAGTAAGCCCCCCCATCCATCCGTACAGCCCCCCATCTATCCATACAGACCCCCCAGTAAGCCCCCCCATCTATCCGTACAGCCCCCCAGTAAGCTCCCCCATCTATCCGTACAGCCCCCCATCTATCCATACAGACCCCCCATCTATCCGTACAGCCCCCCCATCTATCCATACAGCCCCCCAGAAAGCCCCCCATCTATCTATACAGACCCCCAGTAAGCCCCCCCATCCATCATACAGACCCCCAGTAAGCCCCCCCATCTATCCGTACAGCCCCCCAGTAAGCTCCCCCATCTATCCGTACAGCCCCCCATCTATCCATACAGCCCCCCATCTATCCGTACAGCCCCCCCATCTATCCGTACAGCCCCCCCATCTATCGTACACAGCCCCCCATCTATCCGTACACAGCCCCCCCACTATCTATCCGTACACAGCCCCCCCCAGTAAGACCCCCATCATCCATACACAGCCCCCCCCTAGTAAGACCACCCATCCATCCTACACAGCCCCCCCCCTAGTAAGACCACCCATCCATCCACAGCCCCCCCTAGTAAGACCCCCATCCATACCATAACACCACCCCACCAGCCCCCCTAGTAAGACCACCCATCCATACACAGCCCCCCCTAGTAAGACCACCCATCCATCCATACACAGCCCCCCCTAGTAAGACCACCCATCCATACACAGCCCCCCCCCTAGTAAGACCACCCATCCATCCATCACAGCCCCCCCCCTAGAAAGACCACCCATCCATACACACCCCCCCCTGTTAAGACCCCCCTTTCCAAATCCATACAACCCCCCCCCCTGAAAGGCCCCCCCCACCCAATCCTTTCCCACGGGCCCCCCCCCTATTTAAGACCACCCACCCATCCATAAAAAGCCCCCCCCTAGTAAGCCCCCCCTTTCCATACACACCCCCCCCCTAGTAAGACCCCCCCCATCCTTCCATCCCAAAAACCAGCCCCCCCCTTTTTAAGACCCCCACCCCCCATCCATAGACAGCCCCCACCCTTAGTAAGCCCAACCCATCCATCCAACAAAAAACCCCCCCTAATCCCAAAGCCCAATTTAAGAAAAGCCTGATTCAGTAGAAGCCCAGTGTTTTGAACACAAGGGGGGAAGCCCGGCGGGGTTCGGGGGGGGGGGGGGGGCTTTAAACAGTAAATTTAAAGCTGGGCGCAGAGGGAACCCACCCTTTCCGCCCTCCCCCGGAACCTAAATTAAAGGGGGGGAAAGCACGAAAGGCCCCCCCGGCAGCCCACCCGCCCCTGCGCAAAAGGAATTAGAGCCAAAGCGGCGCGCACTCCCGCGCCCCCAAAAGGCAGAAAAAAAGGATTCGACGGGGGGGTTTCCGCTGTCCCCATCGGGCGATTAGGACAGGAAATAAAACCCCCTTAAAACCCTAAAAATTCAGGGGGGGAAAGGGAAAACCAGACAATAAAAAAATGAAAAATTAGTGACCCCCTCTTATTTTAGTTTTGGAAAAAATTCCCAAATATAAAATCCCCCCCAAAAATTATTACACATTGATTTTACAGACCGCTGGAGTTTCCCTTTTTTTTTTTTTCCCCCAAGAAAATGTGGCCCCCCAAACGTAGGCGGCCCAAAAACTGCGGTTTTGGGCACTCTTTAAAAGTGGGGGGTTTAATTTTCCCCCAAATTTGCAGGGGAAATTTTGGGGGCCGGGGTGGGTGGGGGCCCCCTTCCCCCGGGCCCCCCACCTGAGTACCCATCCGTACATTTCAGCTTTTTATTTAGTTGAATAAAGGGAAAAGGGGTTCCAGGCGAAAAACATTTTTTTAAAAAACCCACCCCAAACTTCACCTCAAAACCCCAAAATGAAAATTTAAATTGTCAACGTCCCAGTGATAAACAAAATCTTTAAGGGGTGTCCATTTAAAGGACCCTGTACAGTTAGGGCACTAAAAGTGTATGGATGGATGGGGTCTTACTAGGGGGGGGGGCTGTGTATGGATGGATAGGGGTCTTACTAGGGGGGGGCTGTGTATGGATGGATGGGGGTCTTACTAGGGGGGGGGTGTGTATGGATGGATGGGGGTCTTACTAGGGGGGGGGCTGTGTATGGATGGATAGGGTCTTACTAGGGGGGGGCTGTGTATGGATGGATAGGGGTCTACAGGGGGGGCTGTGTATGGATGGATGGGGTCTTACTAGGGGGGGGCTGTGTATGGATGGATGGGGGTCTTACTAGGGGGGCGTGTTATGGATGGATGGGGGTCTTACTAGGGGGGGCTGTGTATGGATGATGGGGTCTTACTAGGGGGGGGGCTGTGTATAGGGACTGGTATGGTGGTGGTCTTACTGGGGGGGGGCTGTGTATGGATGGATGGGGGTCTTACTAGGGGGGCTGTGTATGGATGGATGGGGGTCTTACTAGGGGGGGCGTGTATGGATGGATGGGTGGTCTTACTAGGGGGGGGGCTGTGTATGGATGGATGGGGGTCTTACTGGGGGGGGCTTGTGATGGATGGATGGGGGTCTTACTAGGGGGGGCTGTGTATGGATGGATGGGGGTTTACTAGGGGGGGGCTGTGTATGGATGGATGGGTGGTCTTACTAGGGGGGGGCTGTGTATGGATGGATGGGTGGTCTTACTAGGGGGGGCTGTGATGGATGGATGGGTGGTCTTACTAGGGGGGGCTGTGTATGGATGGATGGGGGTTTTACTAGGGGGGGGTGTGTATGGATGGATGGGGGTTTTACTAGGGGGGGGCTGTGTATGGATGGATGGGTGGTCTTACTAGGGGGGGGCTGTGTATGGATGGAATGGGGGTCTTAGGGGCTGTGGAGGGGGGGCTTCTGGGCTGTATGGATGGATGGGGGTTTACTAGGGGGGGGGGCTGTGTATGGATGGATGGGTGGTCTTACTGGGGGGGGGCTGTGTATGGATGGAATGGTGGTCTTACTGGAGGGGGGGCTGTGTATGGATGGATGGGGGTCTTACTAGGGGGGGGGGCTGTGTATGGATGGAATGGGGTCTTACTGGGGGGGGCTGTGTATGGATGGATGGGGGTCTTACTGGAGGGGGTGCTGTGTATGGATGGATGGGGGTCTTACTAGGGGGGGGGGCTGTGTATGGATGGATAGGGGTCTTACTAGGGGGGCTGTGTATGGATGGATGGGGTCTTACTAGGGGGGTGTGTGTATGGATGGATGGGGGTCTTACTAGGGGGGGGGCGTGTATGGATGGATAGGGGTCTTACTAGGGGGGGGCTGTGTATGGATGGATAGGGGTCTTACTAGGGGGGGGGCTGTGTATGGATGGATGGGGGTCTTACTAGGGGGGGGGCGTGTATGGATGGATGGGGTCTTACTAGGGGGGGGGGCTGTGTATGGATGGATGGGGGTCTTACTAGGGGGGGCTGTGTATGGTGTGGGGGTCTTACTAGGGGCGTGTATGGATGATAGGGGGTCTTATAGGGGGGCTGTGTATGTGGATGGGGGTCTTACTAGGGGGGGGGCTGTGTATGGATGGAAGGGGTTTACTGCTTACTGGGGGGGCTGTGTACTGATAGATGGGGGGGCTGTGTACGCATAGATGGGGGGCTTATGGGGGTCTGTATGGATAGATGGGGGGCTGTACGGATAGATGGGGGGGCTTACTGGGGGGGTCTGTATAGATAGATGGGGGGCTTGCTGGGGGGCTGTACGGATAGATGGGGGGCTGTTTGCAGTGATGCCAACACACGTGCTGTAGTCAGTACTTTTTGTTCACCTCTGCTTCCGTCTACAACACTGAACCATTCGGGTTCCCCATTACATTTACTACCCAACTATTCTCACGGACTCACGACATCAGCGGCCTTTGTTTGTTGACCAGCACTGAGCGCGGTTTATAAGCTCCCTAAGGCTGCGTTCACACTGGGCGTATTTGCGGCGCTTTTTTGCGCACGTATTTCCCCCCAAAGCGCATTTGCATCTGCATGTCACAGCAAAGTGAATGCACTTGCACTTTTGCTGTTCACACGCAGCGCAATTTTCCGCCGCGCTTTTATGGGAGAACGCGCACGTAAAAAGAATGAACATGTTCATTCTTTCTGCCTTTTTACATGCGCGCTTTTATGGGAGAAAGCGCGCACGTAAAAAGAATGAACATGTTCATTCTTTCTGCCTTTTTACGTGCGCCTTCTCCCATAGGCCCCATTTTAACCCCTGGAATTACGCATCGCCATTCAGACGATGCGCATTGCAGCGCGGGGCAAGGGGCATGTGGAGGAAATTATGTCACACAGGAACAGCCCCAGGGACAGCAGGAACAGGAAATCCCATCATTTTGGGATTCCTGCTTTCCCGTGGCTGTCCCTGGGTCCCACCGCACCCGCCGGCCATTATCCAATGATCCAGCTTCCCCTGTGTCCTGTCCCGCTCCGTCCAGCCCCCCCTGTGTCCTGTCCAGCCCTCCCCTGTGTCCGGCCTGCACCCCCCATACCGGTCCCCGCCATCCACCCGCCCTCCTATAGTTTTTCTGCCGGCGGGCTCATGCGCCCGCCGGTCAAGCTGCAGGCCCCTCCCCCTGCTCATACCCACCCCCCAGCCCCGCTCACCTATTCCGGTCCGGCGGGGTGCACCGGCCTGCACCATCGGCCTCCTCTGCAGTCTCCGATGTGGCCCCTCTTCTTCTCAGGGGCTCCTCCTCCTTATCGGTGGGTAAGTATGGATGAATGGGTGGATGGATGGGTGAATGGATGTATGTGTGCATGGATGTGCGTGCTTGGATGTGTGCGTGCGTGAATGTGCGTGCTTGGATGTGTGTGTGGATGTGCATGCGAAGATGTGTGCATACGTGGATGTCAGCGTGCGTGCGTGGATGTGCTTGCGTTGATGTGTGCGTGAATGTGTGTGTGGATGTGGATGGATGTGCGTGCGTGGATGTCAACATGCGTGTGTGGATGTGCTTGCGTTGATGTGTGCGTGGATGTGCGTGCGAAGATGTGTGCGTACGTGGATGTGAGCATGCGTGTGTGGATGTCAGCGTGCGTGCGTGGATGTCAGCGTGCGTGCGTGAATATTTGCGTGCTTGGATGTGCGTGCGTGGTTGTGTGCGTGCGTGGATGATGGGTGCAACAAGGGATCAAGTGTCCTCTTGTTATAGTCTCTGGAATCATAGTCATGGTGCACTGTATGACAGATCATTGTCATACAGTGCACCATAACTCTGACCCCGAGACTAGGAAGAGGACACTTGATCCCTTGCTGTAGTCTCTGGATTGAGCAGAGGCGATCGAGCGTCGTGGGACCTTTGTGGACTACGTCGGAGGCGATCGAGCGTCGTGGGACCTTCGTTGTGGACTTCGTCGGAGGCGATCGAGCGTCGTGGGACGTTCGTTATGGACTACGTCGGATCTTTATAATAAAGATGGAGTCCGAATTTTGTTTGTGTTTTTTTTTCAAATAAAAAGATTTTTCTATGTGTGTATTTTCTGACTATTTACCAGAGATTCCTAATGGCGGGTCTAACATTGACCCTATATTATGAATCTCGGGCTTAGTGCCAGCTGCCAATAAAAAGCTGGCATTAACCCCATTATTACCCAGTTTGCCACCGGCACCAGGGCAACTGGAAGAGCATGGGTACAGCGCCAGAAAATGACGCTTCAATGAATGCGCCATTTTCTGGGGCAGCTGCGGGCTGCAATTCGCAGCATGGGGGGCCCAGAACGCTTGGGCCTTTCCATGCTGAGGATTCCAGCCCCCAGCTGCCTAGTTGTACCTGGCTGGGCCAAAAATATGGCGGAGCCCTATGTCATTTTTTTTTTTCAAGAATTAGTGCTAGAAATAAAAAGGCTTCGCTGTATTTTTGGTTGCAGCCAGGTACAACGAGGCAGCTGGGGGTTGCTGGCAGTCTGTAGCTGCCAAGTTGTACCTGGCTGGACCAAAAATATGGCAGAGCCCCACGCCATTTTTTTTTTCTAGAATTAGTTCTAGAAATAAAAAAAGGCCTTCGATGTATTTTTTGTAGCCAGCCAGGTACAACTTGGCAGCTGGCAGACTGGAATCCTCAGCGTGGAGAGGCCCAAATGTTGTGGGCCCCAAACGCTGCAAATTTCAACCCACAGCCACCCAAGAAAATAGCGCATTCGTTAAAGGCGGCATTTTCTGGTGCTGTACCCCAACTCTTCCAGTTGCCCTCGTGCACTCGGGTTCTCCATACACGACATGGTGTCCGCTAACAATTTCAATGGAAAATTAGCTCCAATTGTTAGCGGAAACCATGTCGGGTATGGAGAGCCCCTCCCTGTGTGCCTGAACATTGGAGCTTCCCACAAGTGACCCCATTTTGGAAACTAGACCCCCGAAGGAACGTATCTAGATGCATAGTGATCACTTTGAACCCCCAGATGCTTCACAAATTCATCCATAAAAATACGTTCCTTGGGTGGTCTAGTTTCCAAAATGGGGTCACTTGTGGGGGAGCTCCAATGTTTAGGCACATAGGGGCTCTTCATATCCTACAAGGTGTCCGCTAACAATTCCAATTGTTAGTGGACACCATTTTGCGTATGGAGAGCCCCTGTGTGTCTCCACATTGGAGCTACCCACAAGTGACCCCATTTTGGAAACTAGACCCCCGAAGGAACGCATCTAGATGCATAGTGAGCACTTTGAACCCCCAGATGCTTCACAAATTGATCCGTAATAATGAAAAAATAAATTATTTGTGGAAAAAAAAGTGCTTTTTCATTTTTACAGATGAATTTGTGAAGCATCTGGGGGTTCAAAGTGCTCACTATACATCTAGATGCGTTCCTTCGGGGGTCTAATTTCCAAAATGGGGTCACTTGTGGGGGAGCTCCAATGTGGAGACACACAGGGGCTCTCCAAACGCGACATGGTTTCCGCTTACAAATTGAGCTCATTTTCCATTCAAATTGAAAAGAAAGGAAATGACATCACAAGGCTTTTTTTTAACAAACTTTATTTCTATGTTTGCAGTACACATGCAGAAAAATACGCGTCCGTAAAAAAACGCATAAAAAAAAACGCATGTGTGTGAACACACATGCGTATTTTACGCGCGTAAAAAAACGCGCGTATTTCTTTAGAAAACTGCATGCGTAAAAGTATGCGACAAAATACGCACTGTGTGAACGTAGCCTTAGGGCTCAAACAGACCGGCGACTTAATTTCATGCATAAAGTCCCGCTCTGAACTTAGTACCTGAAAAGGAAGCTCGTACTTACCTGCCCCCATAACCCGGCTGTCTTCATGCGCTGCCTGACGGGACTCTCAGCGCAGGAACTCTTGGGAGAGGGCAGCGCACGAGGACAGGCCGGGTTATGGGGGCGGCGCCGACAGGTAAGTACGAGCTTCATTTTCAGGCACTAAGTTCAGAGCGGGACTTCATGCGTGAAATCAAGTCGCCGGTCTGTTTGAGCCCTTATGGAGCTTATGAACCGCGCTCAGTGCTGGTCAACAAACAAAGGCCGCTGATGTCGTGAGTCCGTGAGAATAGTTGGGTAGTAAATGTAATGGGGAACCCGAATGGTTCAGTGTTGTAGACGGAAGCAGAGGTGAACAAAAAGTACTGACTACAGCACGTGTGTTGGCATCACTGCAAACAGCCCCCCCATCTATCCGTACAGCCCCCCATCTATCTATACAGACCCCCCAGTAAGCCCCCCCATCCATCCGTACAGCCCCCCATCTATCCATACAGACCCCCCAGTAAGCCCCCCCATCTATCCGTACAGCCCCCAGTAAGCTCCCCCATCTATCCGTACAGCCCCCCATCTATCCATACAGACCCCCCCATCTATCCGTACAGCCCCCCCATCTATCCATACAGCCCCCCAGAAAGCCCCCATCTATCTATACAGACCCCCCAGTAAGCCCCCCCATCCATCCGTACAGCCCCCCATCTATCCATACAGACCCCCCAGTAAGCCCCCCCATCTATCCGTACAGCCCCCAGTAAGCTCCCCCATCTATCCGTACAGCCCCCCATCTATCCATACAGACCCCCCCATCTATCCGTACAGCCCCCCCATCTATCCGTACAGCCCCCCCATCTATGCGTACACAGCCCCCCATCTATCCGTACACAGCCCCCCCATCTATCCGTACACAGCCCCCCCCCAGTAAGACCCCCATCAATCCATACACAGCCCCCCCTAGTAAGACCACCCATCCATCCATACACAGCCCCCCCCCCTAGTAAGACCACCCATCCATCCACAGCCCCCCCCTAGTAAGACCCCCATCCATCCATAAACAGCCCCCCTAGTAAGACCACCCATCCATACACAGCCCCCCCTAGTAAGACCACCCATCCATCCATACACAGCCCCCCCTAGTAAGACCACCCATCCATCCATACACAGCCCCCCCTAGTAAGACCACCCATCCATACACAGCCCCCCCTAGTAAGACCACCCATCCATCCATCCACAGCCCCCCCCCTAGTAAGACCACCCATCCATACACAGCCCCCCTAGTAAGACCACCCATCCATCCATACACAGCCCCCCCCCTAGTAAGACCCCCATCCATCCATACACAGCCCCCCCCTAGTAAGACCACCCATCCATCCATACACAGCCCCCCCTAGTAAGACCCCCATCCATACACAGCCCCCCCCTAGTAAGACCACCCATCCATCCATACACAGCCCCCCCCTAGTAAGACCACCCATCCATCCATAGACAGCCCCCCCCTAGTAAGACCACCCATCCATCCATACACAGCCCCCCAATACCAGTCAATAGAGAAGCCTGATGCAGTAGAAGCGCCAGTGTTTTGAACAGCAAGGCGGGAAGACCGGCAGGTCGGGGGGGCGGGGCTTTCACAGTGAATGAAGCTCGCGCAGGGAAGCCAGCCTCCGCCGCGAACACTAAATTAGAGGCGCGAGCACGAGCGCGCGGCAGTCGCGCGCATGCGCAGAAGGAATTAGAGCCGAGCGCGCGACTGCCGCGCGCATGCGCAGTAGAAGGATTCGACTGCAGGGATCCGCTCGTGCCATCAGCGATTAGACAGGAAATAAAAGCCATAAAATCCCTACAATTCAGGGGAGGATGGAACCAGACAATAAATAAATGTAAATTCAGCTGACACCTCTGTATCTTTAGTTTTGGCAAAAATTACCAGAATATCAATACCCCAAAATATTACACATTGATATTACAGACCTGCTGGAGATTCTATTTTTTCCCCATGACAATGTGGCGCCCCACATGGTCAGGCGTCACACTGCGGTATTGCACTCGTAAAAGTGGTGTAATCTTCCCCAACTGCAAGTGGATGTTGGGCCGGTGGGTGGGACCCCTTCCTGCACTCCCACTCTAGAGTACCATGCAGTACATTTCAGCTTTTTTATTAGCTTGAATAAAGGAAGGGGTATCTCAGGCAGAAAAACAGTTTTTTAACCCACACCACTTCACCTCTATACCCAAATGTAAATTATTGTCAACGTACAGTGAGTAAACACAAATCATAAGGTGTCCATGCAAGGACCCTGTACAGTTATGCACTACAAGTACTATCCTCAATTAGATGGGTTAGTGCAAATGCACCCATGTACAAAAAATTGCCAGGTAAAGTGACCTGTGCATAGTAGTAACATAAAGCAATGACATCCAATCTGCAATCTCAAAGTGCTTAGTGCATAATTAGCAGCATAAATATATGAATATTCCCATAAGGTAAATGGGACATATTGCAGATAGGAGACAATACCTTATGCTTAGATCGTCAGAACCCAGTACATCAGGGGTTAAACAAGCCCAGCGGGGGTAAAAAGAATGGGAAACCACAGGAAGCCCAACTTATGTTTCACCTGCTCAGTGCAGGTTTCTTCAGGGGAAAGTAGAAGTTCCAGTACCCCCTGATGTACTGGGTTCTGGCGATCTTTTGGCTGCGTTCGGTTGCGCACTCCGAACGCAGCATGTTGCATTTTTTTGTGCGTTCGCAGGCACTTGTTTTATCTGCAAGCGCCCACAAGCGCACAAACCATGCACTAAAGTCAATGGATCCGCAGTGTCCTCCGCATGACAGCGCAGGAGAACGCTGCAGATCTCATTGAAATCTCTCCCAGTGGGCGCCGCTGATCAGCGGCAGCCACCGGGAGATCAGCTAGAGCCTCCACTGATCTCCCGCCGGTGTCAACGCGGGAGATTTGAAGAAATAGCTGATCTGACAGCTGTTTAAATCTCCCGCGCCGACACCGAATAGGTGATGTCGGCGAAGGAGATTTGAAGCAGCAATCAGCTGTTTCTTATCTCCTGCACCGATATCACCCTATTAGGTGTAGGCGCGGGAGATTTAAACAGCTGTCAGATCAGCTGTATCTTCAAATCTCCCGCGCTGACCAGCTGTGACCGGGAGGAGGAGATCTCTTGATCTCCTCCTCCCGGCCGCCCCGAGACAGCTGATTGGCTGGCCAGGCTGATACTAATGTGAACGCATGCGGAGATTCTCCGCTGTGTTCACATCAGTATGGGCTGCGTTTACACTGCGCTTGCGTCTGCATTCCCTCCGCATGAAGACACAAACGCAAGTGTGAAGGCACCCTAACAAAGATTCCTATAGGGGGAGGTAGCATATTTATAATGACGACAGAATTGGTTTTGTTAATCACTCCCACTAGGGCTGGGCGATTAATCGAATTAATTCGATTAATTCGCCCCCCTGCTGTGGCCACGATTTGGTTTTAGTCCAAATCGTTAAATTCGATTAAAAATGGCGGCCGGACCGCTGTTTAGAAGATCCGGGCGGCTTAATGCGAGCGCGTTCGCGGCAGTGCGCAGGGCTGACACAGAATCTGATTTGCTCTCTCAATTTCGTCTCTGATTGGTCAGAATTACAATTATGGGCGGGACTGAATCGTGGCTGAGTCATGTTGCATGTCAGGGCTCTGTTTGTGGACTCCCGTTACCGGCCATGAACGGGGACAGCTTCAGCGCGGGAGTGCAGCTCGTGTCTCCGGCTTATGTCCGGCAGGGCAGAGAGGCTCGGCGCAGTCATGAGCAGCTCATAAGAGTGCTGCTGGAGAAGGTAAGCACTGCGGGCCTGGACCAGTCATGTGACTGCCGACCGCAAGGCATCCTGGGATTCGTAGTTCTGATAGCAAAAAAAACATTGTTGTGCTGCAAGATACAGAAAGGTGTAAAGTCTGCAGTAGACACAAAAACGGCACCACTGACCAATAAACAGAGCCTGAGGCCACAAGAGAATGAATGAGTTTCTTGTAGTTTAGAAATGGTAGAGCCTGGTAATATAGTTTTCTATTACATTGTCATGGTTACAGTGTGCTGCTGTGTACACAGTGCTGAGTATCCTCTGTGCTGCTGTGTGCACAGTGCTGCGTATCCGCTGTGCTGCTGTGTGCACAGTGCTGCGTATCCGCTGTGCTGCTGTGTGCACAGTGCTGCGTATCCGCTGTGCTGCTGTGTGCACAGTGCTGCGTATCCGCTGTGCTGCTGTGTGCACAGTGCTGCGTATCCGCTGTGCTGCTGTGTGCACAGTGCTGCGTATCCGCTGTGCTGCTGTGTGCACAGTGCTGCGTATCCGCTGTGCTGCTGTGTGCACAGTGCTGCGTATCCGCTGTGCTGCTGTGTACGCACAGTGCTGTGTAGCCCCTGTGCTGCTGTGTACGCACAGTGCTGCGTAGCCCCTGTGCTGCTGTGTACGCACAGTGCTGCGTAGCCCCTGTGCTGCTGTGTACGCACAGTGCTGCGTAGCCCCTGTGCTGCTGTGTACGCACAGTGCTGCGTAGCCCCTGTGCTGCTGTGTACGCACAGTGCTGCGTAGCCCCTGTGCTGCTGTGTACGCACAGTGCTGCGTAGCCCCTGTGCTGCTGTGATTATATACCTGGGTCCTGTATCCCCCCCCCCCTCCTTATATATTCTATACCTGCTGGGTCCTATATCCCATCGCCCTCCTTACAGATTATATACCTGTGTCCTATATCACCTCATATATTCTATACCTGGGTCCTATATCCCCTCCCCCTCATAGATTATATACCTGGGGAACCTGCTCCGTTCAGTTTTTTTCTCTTTATTCATCAAAGAAAAGCAAAAAAAAAAAAAAAAAAAAAAAAAGAAAAAAAATCGAGATTTAAATCGAAAATCGTCCATAGGTTTAAATAAAATCGAGATTTAGATTTTTCCCAAAATCGCCCAGCCCTAACTCCCACACTAGAGTAGTGGTGGAAGGTTACTCCTGGGAGGGAGATATAGTCACCTCTAGAGGGAGTCAAAGAGTTAGTAGGAGGGAGTGAGGAGTTGGAGAGAAGTCGAGGAGGAGTGTGGACCAAGTCGGGAAGTCTAACAGGACAGCTCCAGGCTGATGCTGAGGGAAGATGAAAGGGGATCCTGAGGGAGGATGCCTGACGCGTGAGTCTGGGCACGAGAGAGAAAGGGGGAACCCCAGCGTGGAGCGACCATACTCCAGGGAATTCCCCAGTCCACCACGGGAACGCCATACCCGAGGAAACGGCCAGAGTCCACCTCTGAAGTCGTCAACCGGCCGCTGCAGTCTGTTCACCGGCTGCGGCACCCTGCCAGACGGAGCGGTCTGCCTGCTTCTTCACTTCGAGAGAGGGGAGCCCCAAGACTACCTTCAAGGAGTCATTTTGTATAGACTCATCCTAGGCGGGGATGAAAGGACACGGGTTCGTCAACTAAGGCATACCACGGGTACCACCACACCACCTGGCATCCACTTGCAGCCACCCGTAGAGCTACCTGTTTCTGTAACAACTGTTGCTGAACTGTGAACTGTGCTTTTTACCTGAATTGTTCCAGTAAAGTACCCGGGAGACTGACTTTGCCTCTGTGTCTTTGTGCTATAAAATTCAACCTGTTTGCTTACAGCAACGCTGCCCCGGAGGCCCAGCTCAACCTGTAGGGAGCTTTGCCATCCTTGCCGCGATATTATCGCCCTCCAGAGGACAGTGGTGGCGCTGGTGACCCATCACCAGGTACTACAGGTGGCGTCACGTGACAACAAACTCTTATCCCCTGTACATAACCCCTCTATTGAAGTCTCACCCAGGCCACGGGCTCAGACACCGCCACCCGTGACATCCCCGCGAACCCCTCCGAGCTTGATACCAAGTACCCCAGGGCCTGGGGCTCGACAACAACACTTACATCACTTTGATCAAGCAGATTTTTTTAATTAATTTTAAGCCTTTGCTAGAAAGAAAAGCTGGATTTAAGCTGTTTACTACAAGGTGCCGTGACCGTATGATTGCTCTGACTTCCCAGAACAGAGGGAAGTGTCATCACGGGGCAGAGATATGGAAGCATTTCTAACAGGTAGCCTGCAACTACTCCTATGCTGTTATATGCACAGAATACAAGTTACTACAGACAGCAGCTGGTAAATGCACAGAATACAGGTTACTATAGACAGCAGCTGTTATATTCCCAGAATACAGGTTTCTACAGACAGCAGCGGTTTTATGCACAGAAAGCAGATTACCACAGACAGGAGCAGTTATAAGCACAGAATACAGTTTACTACAGACAGCAACTGTTATATGCACAGAATACAGGTTACTACAGACAGCAGCTGTTATATGCACAGAATACAGGTTACTACAGACAGCAGAGGTCATATGCACAGAGTACAGGTTACCACAGACAGCAGCTGTCATATGCACAGAATACAGGTTACTACCAACAGCAGCTGTTTTCTGAGCTTTTGCACATCTTCCTGCGGGGATGTTATCACACAAAAAAAAAATTACTTTTTTCTACAAAAAGTAACTCTAAAAGGAACCCATGTGTCCTCTGACCGGCTTCACACATGAATGTACATGAGGCATAAGCACATTCCTGCCAAAATCCCATAAGGGCAGAGTACAGGCTGCTTTACAGCCATTGTAAGCACATTCCTTCCACCACTCTAATTTGTCATTACTCCTTTACTGTGATTTCTAACATTATTGGCATTAAAGTGAATCTGTCCCCAGGTTTGTGCCACCTATCATAGATCAACATAATGTAGGGGCAGAGACTCTGATTTCAGCGATGAGTCACGTACTAGGCGACTTGCTGTAGTTTTGATATCACAAATTTGTCAGCAGGAGATGACTAGAGGACTAGTAAACTAGAGGACTCCATATTCATAAGCTCTGTACAGCCCTGCCACCACCACTGATTGGCAGCTTTCTGTCTATGCACAGTGTACACAGAAAGCTGCCAATTAATTGTGTGGGTGGGGTTATACAGAGCTCTGCGGGCTTCAAGCACCGCACTGCGCATTAGGCGTGGGTGTACTGACGTCACCCGCTGCCGGAAATGAAGCAATTCGCGTCATTACAGCCCCATTACAGTCTCGCCAGCGCTGAGGAGAGCTGGGAGGCACTGAGTGTAATAGGAATTGCAGATCATGCCTATTAAGGCGTGTTATTATGACGACATGGGCCCGCCTGGGTGACTAAATAATATAGCCACTGCTCATTATCATCACTAATGAGTAAGTGATATAACGTTTTGCTATACTTTCACTGGATGCTTTTATGACTAAAAAGGAGTGTGGGATTACTGATTGGAGGCTGCAGGGATATGTTTTAATAGCTTTGGAGGCGTTTTGGGGGTGTCAGGATCCCTTTACTCATTTCCCTGCTTGTTTTTAAAAAATGTTTTAATTCAAAGACAGAATCATCTAAGATCCTATGCTGTAATGTCTATACACATTTTAGTGTCCTCCCTGGCCCTGGAGATGAGGTATGATCAGACACGTCCAGTACATAGCAGGGACACATATATAAAATTATCTCAGCACAGGAGATGTGGTATGATCAGACCATGTCCCTGTACGGTCAGACACATCCATTACACAGTACATAGCAGGGACACATATATAAAATTATCTCAGCACAGGAGATGTGGTATGATCAGACCATGTCCCTGTACGGTCAGACACATCCATTACACAGTACATAGCAGGGACACATATATAAGATTATCTCAGCACATGAACATTTTTTTTAAATCACATCCAATTGTGGAAATTATTATTATTCCAAGATCTATTACCGGTAATTAAAATTAACTTTGTTCGTTGAACAACCCCTTTTAGTGATGGAGCAGCCATGGCAAGACAAGTTCTGGTTTTTGGAATCTGAATGTAAATAACACATATTAGAGAAATATATATAAACTTGCGAGTAACATATATAGAGCCATCTAGTAATTTTGTACCGCACTTCTATGCAAATCGCAGATATCCTTCCCAGTGGCGTAACTTCAGGCCCCGGGCCCCGATGCGAAAGCTCCAACGGGGCCCCCAATTATTGCAAATCTTTAGTAGTATTAGTCTTTTTTATGGCCAAAGGGACGCTTGGGCCCCCTAGCTGCAGGGCCGGTGCGATCGCAACCCTGCACCTATTGTGGTTACGCCCTGATCCTTCCATGCTGCACTGTGTACAACGTTAAGTCAATGTCTGAACCATCATTGGAATTAGGTATCCACTCATTGTCCTTCTTGTTAGCAGACATGAAACCAATAGTACGTGCACATCCTGGCGGTATGATTTATGACGTGTTATATAAAAGAAAATAGAAATCGCTTTTGTACGTTATTGCACAGGTTCAGTTGCGATCTTTAGTGTTCTCCTGAATACACTGAATCTCTGGGGTGGGAAACAGGTGTTTCCAGATGCAGAAATTGAATACTTTATTAACATCCAAGTGTGAGGACGGCGTGCCAAGATTCTGCTACATACAGCAAATCCGAACCATATTATCAATAGGAATGAGTGACTAATCAGTCCAAGAATCCTGAATTATTATTATAAGCCGGGTAAGTACATTGAGCTGCTCCATGACTGGGGTCAGGGGTGATAATATCCTAATATACCGCACCACAGATGGAAACCTGATGGAAAAAACACAGATTTCTATCACACGTCCTTACTGAAAAGGTCCAGAAAAAAGCAACAATAAGAAATTGTGATGTATGAGGAATGGACGTCTGAGCCCAATTTTGGATAAGATGTTACTGCAGACATCCTTACAGTCGATCTGTCACCAAGTTAAAAAGTGGGCTGCTTTTACTCTTATTTTATTCCAGTTGTTTCCCCACATTGTCCCTTTTTTGTTTCTTTTTAATCCGCTGTTTGGTTCCAGCCTTATTATTTAATGGTAGTTATACAATTTTTACTAAGAGGGCGGTGCTCACAGAGCAGCCTAAAGTAAAGACACGCCCCTGAGGATCCTGGGAGCACCGCCCTTTTGTAAAGAACATAAATTTTAGGACTAAATATAAAGGCCTAGATCTCTGGAACTTTCTGGCAGATTTAGAATAAAAACTGGTCCCTTTTGACTTGGTGACAGGTCCACTTTAGGCGAGTGCCGTACCAAGGATCCGTCTTATTTAGGTGTCATGACAGAGTGAGGAGACGCCCGGCTTTTAGAAAGCAGATTTCTTTTATAAACTATATTGCAATGTTTCCTATTTTCCCTTGTACTATTGATTTATGGGAAATAATTAAATGATGATTACACTGCAAGAACCTTTTTCCTCTTGGGGCTTTCTGATCACATTGCCTGAATTGTGGGTATATGTTACTGCGCTCCATGTTTAGATATTTGCCCAATGGAAACTATTAAAATAAATGTAAAAAAACATAATAAAAAGATTGTGGAAAAAAAATTTGAAAACTCAAAAAGTAATAAGAAAAAGTAGTGAATTTGGAACTGAAGAAGTGAAAGAGAGCTCCAACTTGGGAAACATGAAAAACGTCTACACTAAGAAAGAAAAAGGTATGAACCCCCAAATAACTGAGGACTAAAACTAAAAATGAATGAACTGGAATTATTCTCTATTCCTCAGGCTCGTGCACATTTTATCTATGTCTCCATTCAATCCTGTGGCTTCTGCAGTTTACAACACCCCGTGATGGGGGCAATCACTTCACTGTTATAATCTAAGGTAACACCACTTCCTCAGAAGTTTTGTAACCCGTCCCGAGTATAACTGACTTCCTTAGTAAGATGTAATCGCTCTGAAAGTGACTTGTGAAGTAACACTAGGGGATATAGATGCGTCTTATCGCCCTATATATTACATGAATTTGCTTGTGTAAATTGGAAAGGTCTTTTGATATTGTCTTTATCTTGAGTGCAGGCACCAAGAAAGCCTCAATCAGTGGTCAAATACTGCCCAAAAGCCGGAGGCAGGAAATCCCTCCAGACATACCCGGCTTCCTTCTCACTTTCTCACCAGTCCATTTGGGCTACTGTAATTAACCCTTGGGTTGGGATTAAATGGGGCAAAGCGTTGCTCTTTTTCCGTTCCAGTACTATCCGGCAGTTCCTCAATGTGCCATATCAGTGATGGACAATTTCGGATGTCCCACATACATATAGTGCTACCTAAGGGTGGGGCCTTCAGTTGGTTTCTGTTGTTGCTTTTTATCAGTGATTTTCCCCCATATTTTGTTGGAGTAAAGCTTTTTTCACATGTCCAGCATTCACAGATTCGAGCCCGAAAAGGCAGAGGCTCTACTAACCTGAGGTCAACAGCCTCACGTTACATTCAGGTCAGGAGACCCACAGTTGCTATTTCAGTACATTTCACGAACACGAGACTCGTATGTTACGTGCACATTGATATTAATGGGATTTTCCATCTAAAACTTTGAACAGTTTAAAGGAAACCTGTCAGCTAGTCTATGCCCTCCCAGCTATCACTATCTGTCCCTGCAGCTTCATAGTGCTATTCTAATCATCCCTATTTGAGGTCATAGTGTAATGTTAAAGGTGAAAAAAAGGCAGTGACTACACCTTGGAGGATGTTGTCTATCTGGCAGGTTGACTCATTTCCAACTTCTCTGTATAAAGGACCTGTGTGATGTCCCAATCATGTGACCATAGTGGGCAGAGCTAAGCAAGCAAAATCATTATGTGCTATGAACACTTAGCACCGCCTATTGTATTTACATGGTTGTGACATCACACAGGTGCCGTAGCATGTTCTGACATTCGGCTGAAATGTTAACTATTAACCTGCCAGAAAGACTACATCCTCCAAGGTATAGTCACTGCCTGTAAGTGTATAAATGCTTTTTTTCACCTTTAGCATTACACTATGAGCTCAGACAGGGATGGTCAGAATAGTATTATGAAGCTGCAGGGGCAGACAGTTATAGCTGAAGGGCCATAAACGGCCTGACAGGTTCCTTTTAAATTAGTAAGTGATGAAAATTCCTAATATAGATTATGCCTAAACACGGGTGGATCTTTGCTCAGACATCGATGGGATCTTTGGCTCCAGGCTCGATGGGATCTTTGGCTCCAGGCATCGATGGGATCTTTGGCTCCAGGCATCGATGGGATCTTTGGCTCCAGGCATCGATGGGATCTTTGGCTCCAGGCATCGATGGGATCTTTGGCTCCAGGCATCGATGGGATCTTTGGCTCCAGGCATCGATGGGATCTTTGGTCCAGCCATCGATGGGATCTTTGGCTCCAGCATCGATGGGATCTTTGGCTCCAGCCATCGATGGGATCTTTGGCTCCAGCCATCGATGGGATCTTTGGCTCCAGCCATCGATGGGATCTTTGGCTCCAGCCATCGATGGGATCTTTGGCTCCAGCCATCGATGGGATCTTTGGCTCCAGCCATCGATGGGATCTTTGGCTCCAGCCATCGATGGGATCTTTGGCTCCAGCCATCGATGGGACTTTGGCTCCAGGCATCGATGGGATCTTTGGCTCCAGGCATCGATGGGATCTTGGCTAAAGGCATCGATGGATCTTCGGCTCCAAGAATCGACGGGATCTCAGCTCCAGGCATCGATGGAATCTTAGCTCCAGGCATCGATGGGATCTTTAGCTCCAGGCATCGATGGGATCTTTAGCTCCAGGCATCGATGGGATCTTCAGCTCCAAGAATTAATTGGATCTTTAGCTCGAAACATCAAAGCAGATCTTCTACAGGAGTGTGTCTGACACAGGACAACATTTCTTGTGTGGGCACGTCACTGGAGTTGTGTATGCTGCCCCTTCTCTATACATACATCAGCTGTGAAAGAGATGGGGGCTGGCCTAGCTAATGAAAAAAGCAGTCAGCCAGCCTCCTTCAAGTCACATCCCAACACATCAATTAATATCTTGTGACAGACACAAGCCAAAGGCGATATCACAATACCTCCTCTCAATGCGTCCAATTTGATTTGAGAGTTGCTGGGTTTCAGGTGTTCCCTGATCCTGGGGACTGCACAGCTGAGCAGTTTCTCCCAGAACTCCGCCAGTCATAGCATTCTGTTCAGTGGTGCTTGTTGTCCTGTATTCCTGTACGTTTTTTTTAATCTATTGCTGCCTTACCTTGGACCTCGTTCTAAGCATCGGTTTGTTTAGCCCCTTTACTTTTTTTCGCTACTCTACATGTATTCTGACTCCAGACTGTGACCGCCCAACAACTTTGTTTATCCCCTTAATCCGTGACTTATCATTATTGACTAGTGCCACAGGTGGCCTGCTAATGATTGGTCTACTTGTAGACCAGAATTATATAGGCTGTATAAATTACTGTCCGCTACATAAATTTTGGTAGATGAACCCTCACCAATATGATATTGATGATCTAACATGCATCACCCCCTCTGATCAGCTGTTTGCAGCTACGGAGCAGTCAGATGTAAACAGTGAACGGACCAGGAAGGACTCAGCCCCATGTACACTGTGCAGTGGCTTTGCTCGAATACTGCGGCTCAGATCCCAGTTATTTCAATAGTCGCTAAACTGCAGTATCCGAAAGATGAGTCGTTCCAGGTCCGTTCCGTATTTACATCCTATCACCGCCAGAGCTGCAAACACTGATAAATTGATGACCTTCCCCAATATCTATGGTTGCATTTCCGAGTACATAGGCCGATTATAGGCAACAAGTGTTCCTAATAATGCTAATTTCCCGATAATTGTGCAATGTAAATAAGAGTGCTGATCTCTCAACAAACTACAACAATGTTCGTTTGTTTGGAGAAATTATTTTTAAGTTTAAAAAATTATTGTTCTCTGCAGCACATCATCCTGTGTAAACAGGACAAGTGCTGCCGAGAGCAATGTCAGCCCATTACTGATCATACTGAGCGCATCATAACTGCGATTGGCATGTGAAAACAAGTTATTAAATGACTGAAGATCGACTTCTATGTAGCCAACTGGTGGTCGTTTATGGCCGTGGGTCAGTTAGTTTAAATAAGCCCCTCAAAATGGATCACCTAGTGTTAAATGGAATCTGTCACCAGGTTTTTGCTATGTAATCTGAGAGCAGCATGATGTAAGGGTGAGACCCAGATTCCAGTGCTGTGTCACTTGCAGGTCTATATTCTGTTATTTTAATAAAATCACTTTTTTCCTGCTACAAATCCAGCAGTGTTCAAAATACCGAGCTCTGCATAACCAGACCGACACCACTGATTAGCAACTTTCTGTGTACACTGTGCAAAGACAGAAAGCTATCAATCAGTGGTGTGGGTGGGGTTATACACAGCAAGAACACTACATGGCAGGAGACATCTAGCCATGTAGCGATTATCACCTGTTGAGAAATCATTGATTTTATTGAAACAGCAAAACACATCCTAGTAAGTGACATAGCTGGAATAATGCTCTTATCCCCTACATCATTCTGCTCTAAGATTACATAGAAAAACCTCCTGACAGATTCTCTTAAAAAAATGGTCTACGTTAGACAACGGACCAGATGGGTGATATTCACACCCTCCTTCAAAAAAAAAACATAACAAATCAGGTCCTTCTTTCCACTCCTGTTCAGTTTCCCATTAATACTCTTTCTGAGGGGGAGCACTATTATCAGTTTTAGAGAACCTCATATCCAGTTGCATTCACATAACACAAACAGATGAAAATAGTAAAGACATGATGGGGGCCACACTATATCTAGTGCTGCAACTGAGGACAACGCAGCTTCACTCATGGTAGATTGTGAATTTCACCCCAAAATGTCCTTGAACTGTTGACCTCCAGTAATGACATGGTGTGTGATGCCAGGCCG
Organism: Allobates femoralis; assembly: GCA_033576535.1. NCBI lineage: Eukaryota > Metazoa > Chordata > Amphibia > Anura > Aromobatidae > Allobates > Allobates femoralis. Next base: position 64,848,161 of record JARQOC010000006.1, on the reverse strand, counting down.
CGCCACTGTAATGATTGCTACAGTTGTGGCCAAAAGTATTGACACCCCTGCAATTCTGTCAGTAAGGCTATGTGCGCACTGGGCGGCGGGTTGGTCGGCGACGGCTGGGCGGACCCGCCAGGAAGCTCCGGAGCCGTCCACCGGCTTCCTGGCGGGTATGTGAGGCGGGTGACAGGCGGGTGCCAGGCGGGTTAGCGCCGGCGGTTCTGCAGCGGCTGGAAGCAGTACATGATTCTGCTTGCAGCCGCTGCAGAACCGGCCGGTTTATAGAACAAGCTCATTCTTTGCTAACCCGCTGGGAACCCAGCGGGTTAGCAACGGATGAGCATGTGTAAACCGCCGGTGTCTGCACACCGGGTGTCGGTTTACATAGGTTTTTATGTTAATCCAAACGCCGGTTTGGATTAACATAAATTTACATGAAATTTATGTAAACCGACCGGCGGTTTACACACCTAATCCGACCATATCCCGGCCAGTGCGCACATAGCCTTAATACTCAGTTTCTTCCTGAAAATGATTGCAATCACAAATTCTTTGATATTATTATCTTCATTTAATTTGTCTTCAATGAAAAAACACAAAAGAGAATGAAGCAAAAAGCAAAACATTGATCATTTCACACAAAACTCCAAAAATGGGCCAGACAAAAGTATTGGCACCCTCAGCCTAATACTTGGTTGCACAACCTTTAGCCAAAATAACTGCGATCAACCACTTCCGGTAACCATCAATGAGTTTCTTACAATGCTCTGCTGGAATTTTAGACCATTCTTTTTTGGCAAACTGCTCCAGGTCCCTGATATTTGAAGGGTGCCTTCTCCAAACTGCCATTTTTAGATCTCTCCACAGGTGTTCTATGGGATTCAGGTCTGGACTCATTGCTGGCCACCTTAGAAGTCTCCAGTGCTTTCTCTCAAACCATTTTCTAGTGCTTTTTGAAGGGTGTTTTGGGTCATTGTCCTGCTGGAAGACCCATGACCTCTGAGGAAGCCCTACATTATGCTGCAAAATTTGTTGGTAGTCTTCAGACTTCATAATGCCATGCACACGGTCAAGCAGTCCAGTGCCAGAGGCAGCAAAGCAACCCCAAAACATCAGGGAACCTCCGCCATGTTTGAATGTAGGGACCGTGTTCTTTTCTTTGAATGCCTCTTTTTTTCTCCTGTAAACTCTATGTTGATGACTTTGCCCAAAAAGCTCTACTTTTGTCTCATCTGACCAGAGAACATTCTTCCAAAACGTTGTAGGCTTTCTCATGTAAGTTTTGGAAAACTCCAGCCTGGCTTTTTTTATGTCTCGGGGTAAGACGTGGGGTCTTCCTGGGTATCCTACTATACAGTCCCTTTTCATTCAGACGCCAATGGATAGTACAGGTTGACCCTGTTGTACCCTCAGACTGCAGGGCAGCTTGAACTTGTTTGGATGTTAGTCGAGGTTCTTTATCCACCAGCCGCACAATCTTGCTTTGAAATCTCTCGTCAATTTTTCTTTTCCGTCCACATCTAGGGAGGTTAGCCACAGTGCCATGGGCTTTAAACTTCTTGATGACACTGCGCACGGTAGACAGGAACATTCAGGTCTTTGGAGATGGACTTGCAGCCTTGAGATTGCTCATGCTTCCTCACAATTTGGCTTCTCAAGTCCTCAGACAGTTCTTTGGTCTTCTTTCTTTTCTCCATGCTCAATGTGGTACACACAAGGACACAGGACAGAGGTTGAGTCAACTTGAATCCATGTCAAGTGGCTGCACGTGTGATTTAGTTATTGCCAACACCTGTTAGGTGCCACAGGTAAGTTACAGGTGCTGTTAATTACACAAATTAGAGAAGCATCACATGATTTTTCTAACAGTGCCAATACTTTTGTCCACCCCTTTTTTTATGTGTGGTTTAGAATTATATCCAATTTGGCTTTAGGACAATTCTTTTTGTGTTTTTTCATTGAATAGAATATAAGCATATACAGACTTTACAGCTGGGGATCACAGAATATAAGAATATACATTCCAGCCAGGGATCACAGAATATAAGAGTATACATTCCAGCCAGGGATCACAGAATATAAGAGTATACAGACATTACAGCCAGGGATCACAGAATATAAGAGTATACAAACAATACAGCCAGGGATCACAGAATATAAGAGTATACAGACATTACAGCCGGGGATCACAGAATATAAGAGTATACAGGCATTACAGCCGGGGAGCACAGAATATAAGAGTATACAGACATTACAGCCGGGGATCACAGAATATAAGAGTATACAAACAATACAGCCAGGGATCACAGAATATAAGAGTATACAGACATTACAGCCGGGGATCACAGAATATAAGAGTATACAGACATTACAGCCAGGGATCACAGAATATAAGAGTATACAGACATTACAGCCGGGGATCAGAGAATATAAGAGTATACAAACAATACAGCCAGGGATCACAGAATATAAGAGTATACAGACATTACAGCCAGGGATCACAGAATATAAGAATATACAGACATTACAGCCGGGGATCACAGAATACAAGTGTATACAAACAATACAGCCAGGGATCACAGAATATAAGAGTATACATTCCAGCCAGGGATCACAGAATATAAGAGTATACAGACATTACAGCCAGGGATCACAGAATATAAGAGTATACAAACAATACAGCCAGGGATCACAGAATATAAGAGTATACAGACATTACAGCCGGGGATAACAGAATATAAGAGTATACAGGCATTACAGCCGGGGAGCACAGAATATAAGAGTATACAGACATTACAGCCGGGGATAACAGAATATAAGAGTATACAGACATTACAGCCGGGGATCACAGAATATAAGAGTATACAAACAATACAGCCAGGGATCACAGAATATAAGAGTATACAGACATTACAGCCAGGGATCACATAATATAAGAATATACAGACATTACAGCTGGGGATCACAGAATATAAGAGTATACAGACATTACAGCCCGGGATCACAGAATATAAGAGTATACAGACATTACAAGAAGGAGGTTTTAGGCCTTGTGTTTCATTCAATGCATCAAAATAATCCATACTGTGCTTGATTTATCTCAGCAGATTTTATTAAAGTTTCTCATTACAATATAAAACCTCATATCTCATACACAGTATGTACAATCATAGATACATCTTTTGATTGTTACATTTTTTTATTCAAACTGATCAAATATCAATAAGAGTGTGACTTTAAAATCCCAATTAATTCAGAGGTGTGGATCATCTGTTTTTATGTGATAGGGTTTTGCAATCAAGGTTGTTTTTCTATGTTTTTGTCTGGTAAGGTCTCATAGGGGGTATGTGTTAGGGCCGCTTTACACATCAACTTCTGTGTCCAACTTCTGAACAGATCTCTGGTTGCAGTGAAATCATGGAGACATTGTTATATTTGTACACAGCCACAACATGGAGCAATGTGTCCATGATTTCACTGCAACCAGAGATCTGTTCAGAAGTTGGTCACAGACTGGTTTACATCTTCACTTCTGGTCTTCTAAACCCCCATATGAGGACTCTATATTTCCCTGTTGTTTCTGATTCTAAGGTCACAATGAAATAAATGAAGCATGTATTGTGCTTTCATCACAACAGTATCAATTCCATCTGTCCTGATTCAGATCCCAACCAAGGTGTAATTTATCGTTTATACAGACCGCTCTATAAGACTCTATTTATATAACATAGTGGTACAATTGCAGCTTATCCATAAAGTGCTAGTGCATATACATTAACCGCAATTCCTTGTCTGGGATCGTTATAGATTACTCCTTCCCACAGCCTTCATGGCTTACCCATATCTCTCAGGGGATCAAGTGTCTGGGTGCCCCCAGACGCCTTTCGCCAAAGGAACTTCCCCTATTCATTACATTGATAAGGATCGCTCGCTGGGATGCTCATATCCAGCGAGCGAAAGGTGCTTTCAACATTGTAGTTGAGTTGCCTACGATATCTCTGCGTGCGACATCTACAAGGCAATCTTGGAAAAGTTCCAAAAACGTGCCTGCTCCTGTGAAGTTGCCGGCAACGTTGCAGCAACATTGCCTCGTGTAACAGTACCTTAAGAGTATGCAGACATTACAGCCAGGGATCACAGAATATAAGCGTATACAGACATTACAGCCGGGGATCACAGAATAGAAGAGTATACAGACATTACAGCCGGGGATCACAGAATATAAAAGTATACAGACATTACAGCCAGGGATCACAGAATATAAGAGTATACAGACATTACAGCCGGGGATTACAGAATAGAAGAGTATACAGACATTACAGCCGGGGATCACAGAATATAAGAGTATACAGACATTACAGCCCAGGATCACAGAATATAAGAGTATACAGACATTACAGCCAGGGATCACAGAATATAAGGGTATACAGACATTACAGCTGGAGATCACAGAATATAAAACTATACAGACATTACAGCCGGGGATCACAGAATATAAGAGTATACAGACATTACAGCCAGGGATCACAGAATATAAGAGTATACAGACATTACAGCCAGGGATCACAGAATATAAGGGTATACAGACATTACAGCTGGGGATCACAAAATATAAGACTATAGAGACATTATTGCCAGGGATCACAGAATATAAGAGTATACAGACATTGCAGCATGGGACCACAGCTGATTCTTTCTGTGATGTAATATACGTTTTTTAATAGGACATGAAATGATTTACATCACAGAAATAATCAGTTGTGATCCCGTGCTGTAATGTCTGTAAACTCTTATATTCTGTGATCCTCGGCAATAATGTCTGAATACTCTTATATTCTGTGATTCCGTGCAGTCTCTGCTCATTGAGTGATCACACAGCATGGGGAGTGCACTTCCTCCCCGTGCTGTGTGACGTGGCAGAGCTGTATCATTTAACCTTCCTAGCGTTATTCCCGAGCCTGACTCGGGGTTAACATTCACTACCAGAAGCGTTAACCCCGAGTCAGGCTCGGGCTTACCCGCGTTCGCGGCAGATGCGGTGAGAAAACCGCATCTGCCGCATCTACCGCATCTGCCGCACTTGTGCCGCACTTGCGGCGCTGTTGCGGCGCGGTTGCGGTAATCTGCATAGGAACCAACCACCTCTGATGACCCTCATACATTGTTAATATGTTCCCCTGCAGCCTAGTAAACCATTAGCAGCACTGTTGTTGTGTGCTAAGTGGCTGCAGTACAAGTGCGATAATGATTTGAGAAACTTACATGCCAGCGTACATGAGGCCGTCTCCCTGTGTGTGCTGGCACTTGTTGTGCTGTCCTCGTCATGTCTGCTCGCCCCCTCCCTTATGCACGCCCCCTCTCAGCCTGCTATAGTGATGTGAGGCTGATCTCGTCATAAAGGGGCGGGGCTAAATCGCGGCATAACGGTAGCCCCGCCCCTTTATGACGCAATCAGCCTCACAGCACTATAGCAGGCTGAGAGGGGGCGTGCATAAGGGAGGGGGCGAGCAGACATGACGAGGACAGCACAACAAGTCCCAGCAACACACAGGGAGACGGCCTCATGTACGCTGGCATGTAAGTTTCTCAAATCATTATCGCACTTGTACTGCAGCCACTTAGCACACAACAACAGTGCTGCTAATGGTTTACTAGGCTGCAGGGGAACATATTAACAATGTATGAGGGTCATCAGAGGTGGTTGGTTCCTATGCAGATTACCGCAACCGCGCCGCAACAGCGCCGCAAGTGCGGCACAAGTGCGGCAGCTATGCGGCAAGTGCGGCAGATGCGGTTTTTTAACCGCATCTACCGCGAACGCGGGTAGCCCGCTTTTAGCAACAATTTCCAGAACTAAACAGACCGCCAGGGAGGTTAAAGAAGAGAGAAGACAGAAGACAGAAGACCAGAATCATGGAGGGCTGCATGGGGTAATACAGATGAAGTCTCTGTGCGTGCCTGTGTCTTTATTTCTAATAAATAATTTTTTCTCTGTGTGGTGTCTTTTTTAACCCTCTATTGAAGATGTTTAATGGCCGGGTCTAACTTGGCCTGACAATAAACATCTCAGGGTTTATTACCAGCTGGTAAAACAAAGCTGGTATTTACACCTTATTACCTAGACTGTCACCCGCCATCAGGGCCTGGAAATGACGCATCTTAGAAATGCACCATTTAAAGGGGCGGCTGCGGGCTGTTATTCTTTAGCGTGGGGGGCCCTAAAACATTGGGCCCTCACCCCGCTGAGAATATCAGCCCTCAGCAGCCTAGTTTTACCTTGACTGGCAATTAAAAATAGGGCAGAGCCCACGCATTTTTTTTCACCTACTAGGCAGCTGAAGATGGCAGCTCACAGTTTGTCTGTTTTCATTGGGCTAGACTTAAAAATACTACAATGCCCCACACATTTTTCTTTATATATTCATTTATTTAACACCCTATAAAGACAGGTTGGTTTCCATACACTAATGTGTATGGCAACCAAGCAGAATCACTGTCCAGATGGAGGAAATTCAGTCTCACTACAACAGCCAATCACAGAAGCTCTTGCAGAGTGTGAGCATCTTTAATTGGCTGTTTGTCTGACAGTGCAGTGAATATGCAATTAGCTTAATAGGCGGCCTCGGAAGTAGCTGTGAGAGACTGTTAAGCCTGGTACACCCACTCTATCTATCTATACAAGAAAAAAAATAGGCAGCACACCCAAAATCAAAGATACTTTACTGATCCATGACAACGTTTCAACGGTTCCCCGTCTTTATCAATTCAAATAATTTTTATTAGATTTTATAATTAATAATTACATTACATTACAAGATCATGTGTGAAGATCAGATCTGCTGAAGTCTAGTTCATACAATTGAATTTTCTTACTTTATAATTATTAGCAAAGTATGCCATATGAATTCTTAGTCACCTTAAATGTCCATGTAATAATCATTTACAATATGTAACTTTATAACAAAAATATTAACCTCCTGGCATAGGCTGTAAAGGTGAGCCAGCAAGAATGAACTATCGCTGGCATATTCTATCTGCAATGGATTAGGGTAATGTCAACGTCCAGATCCCCAAGTCTCAGATTGTGTGTGTGATTGAATTTCTAATATTTAACTAGAAGCTCTCAACGACATTATGGCTGTACAGGCTATTGTTGATTCAATTCTGGCCATGAGTCCCATTTATTGTAGTATTTGGTTTGAGTATTATTTTTAAAAGCATAATAATACTCCAACGTTTTGTGTAGTGATAGTGTGTCTGTAACGTCTTGTAGTTTAGCGACTGTTTCACTTCTCCAATTTGATGCTATCAATTTGTTGGATACTAGAATGATATGTAGCACTATAGGTCTGAATTGTTTCGGTATTACGTCAATATTTATAAGTAGGAGTACTAATTCCGGTGTTAAAATTATGTCCGATTGTGTGATGGAGCTTATGGGTGACTGTAGATCTCTCCAGAGAGTTTTGATTTTAGGGCATGCCCAGAATGTGTGTGTTATCTTGTCGCATTTTCTCCAACAGCTATTTGGTATCTCCGGGTGTATTAAATGCAATTTCTGAGGTGTGAGATACCAACATGTTAGCAGTCTGTACAATGTCTCTATAAGTGCTATACAGGGTATGTTTTTACAGGCAGAGGCTATTGATTTTTGCAGTTTCTCTTCCACGTGAGTTTCTGTTATCCTCAGTTCGTTTTTCCATGCTCCCCGTCTTTATCAGGCTTGATAAAGACGGGAAACCGTTGAAACGTTGCCGTGGATCAGTAAACTATCCACTTTTTCACCTTGATTTTGGTAGCGCTGCCTGTTTTTTTCTTGTTTACTTGATGAGGGATTTTTGGACACTGCCCTGACAGGTTTTGCACCCGTCCGTGGTTTATGTTGATACTGCTGCCCAGTTTTTCTATCTATCTATCTATCTATCTATCTATCTATCTATCTATCTATTCTAACATTTAACAGCATGGGCAAGCCTCTCGCACGTGAAACTCGCAGACAATAGCAGTATGCTGCGATTGGACTCACATTTTACTCGCAATGCGAGTTCAGCGGAGGAGAGATGCAACAATCTGACCTGACTGATTGTTTAACATTGCTCCGATTGCAATGTGAGTTTCATGCAAGTGTGCCTTCAACCTTAAAGTGTAACCGCCGTTTAAATTTTTATTTATTAATAATTTAGAGCAAGTGATTATAATAAACTTTCAAATATACTTTATCAGAGAAATCTGGTTGACAACAGTTCATAAATCTTCCACAAGGTGTCCCCACTATACTGGTGTGTGAAGCTGACATATGTTCATTCTGAGTCAGATCCGTGTTCACAGTGAATACAGCATGTAACCATATAAGGGAGGGGGCGTGTCCTAGACTCCTGACTGCAGCTGGTGAGGAAACAATGTATCAGATTTGCTCAGGCCACAGCAGAGAGCTAAGTAATGTCAGAATGTCAAGATCAGTGTAAACTCCTCCTTCCTTGGCACAAGCTTTGGATTTGTCGTCTGGCTCCACACAGCTCTAATCTGATAACCCCTTATCTGCTGTCACACTGCTCCCTATCAGCCTGTTCACAGAAGCTGTGGAAATACACATACAGTGCTGGCAGACACTGGCCATGCCCACACAGGCATAAAATGCAGTTTTTAAAAAAGCAAAGAGAAAAATGTGAGAAAATAAGTCTTATGGCACAAAAAAAGCATCTTAGCTGCTATGTGATCCATCATTAACAACCAGTGCAGTATTGTTTTGTTTTTTTTTTCTCCATGAAATGACATTTACAGCTTAAAGGGAACCGGTCAGCTAGTTTATGCCTCCCCAGCTATCATTGTCTGTACCTGCAGCTTCATAATACTATTCTAATCATCCCTGTCTGAGCTCATAGTGTAATGTGAAAGGTGAAAAAAAAGCATTTATACACTTACATTTTGTTATGTAATGAGGCAGTCAGTCTCCAGCTTGGAGGATGTGGACTGTTTGGAAGGTTATTAGTTAACATTTCAGCCTTGTGCTAGAACATGTTGGGAGACCTGATGTGATGTCACAACCATGTGACTACAATAGGCGGAGCTAAGTTCTCATAGGACATAAGTTTGCTGGCTTAGCTCCGCCCACTATGGACACATGATCGTTACATCACACAGGTCCTTTAGTATCCAAGTTAATAGTGAGTTAACTATTATTCTGCCAGACAGTCCCCCACCTTCAAGTTGGGGACTGAAATGTAAGTGTATAAATGCTTTTTTTCCACCTTTAGAATTTCACTATGAGCTCAGACAGGGATGATTAGAATAGCATTATAAAGCAATAGCCACAGACAGTGATAGCTGGGGAGGCATAAACCACCTGACAGGTTCCCTTTAAGGGCAGGAACAATCATTGCTAGGAAGTGAGAGAAAGGAAGTTGCAGCTCCTATAGTGCTGGCAGAAAGGTGAAGAAAGTTAAGGGTTTTGACATCAAATCTTTTTTGCTGCCTTTTTGGTGCAGAAACTCAATTTTTATTTTTTTTTGAAGTTTTGCATTTTTGGGGAGGTTTTGGGGGAATTTCCACACGGTTTCTTCTCCATAAACTCCAGGAACACACTGTTCTAGAGAACGATAACTGGGGCACATTAGGCAGAAATGTGCACCAAAACAGATGGAATTAGTTGTGAGCGGATGACAGCAGCAAAATCATAATTTTAGTCTGATTTTGTGTGAAATTACAGATATGCTTTAAATAGAAATACTGCATCATCAGTAAAATTAAGATAACAGACAAACGAAAAATCAAGACACAACACTATTCAATATGCAAAAATGATTATGTCTAAGTTCACAGCTTCGATGTTCCCGTGGCTCCATATCTGTGCATACAGGAGAGAGGAGAAATATAATTTTTTTTTTTTTTTTTGCTTTACTTGTCAAAATATTTACATTTTTTTTAGTACTTTCCATAAATTTTAATGTAGCCTGGGTCCAGTTCAAACATCACTATATTTAGAGGTGCAGGTAACATTGTCCCTACCCCTTTACTATTTGTTCCCTGCTACCCAGCCATGGAACGAGGAAATGACAGCAGATGGTGGCAGTCAATGAGGCATGAGGGTAACGTAGAAGACGTCTTTTCTGTGCTATTGTTACTAGGACGCTACAACAATGGTGCTGCAGCTGGAGGAACGGACACGTGGGATCGCACCCAGCACAACAGGTGGTCACATAACCATTGTACTGAGGACTGGATCAGCCGTCCACCCTCTAATGCTTCAGGATCTTGCAGCTTACGAGGCACAGCCTTGTTCACACAGCGCAGTATGGTGCAACTGTTTTCCTTGCACCTCTCCATTCCTGAAATATGGTCCCCTCCCGGTGGCGGTATGGTGGCTCAGTGGTTAGCACTGCAGCCTTGCAGCACTGGTGTCCTGGGTTCAAATTCCACCAAGGACAACATCTGCAAGCAGTTTGTATGTTCTCCTTGTGTTTGTGTGTGTTTCCTCCAGGCACTCCGGTTTCCTCCCACATTTCAAAGACCTGTGATAGGGAATATAGATTGAGAGCCCCAATGGGGACAGTGTTGCAAATGTATGTAAAGTGATATGGAATTAATGGTGCTATATAAATGAATAAATAGTATTATTATTATAAAAAAAATCTCCTCTTGATAGAAAAGTGAGTGTGGTCCTCAGGAAGCTGTCCACAGAGAATGGTAGAGGGCCACGCCTACATGGTTAACAAGACTAGATTTATATACAATGAAGAGGAGACCCTAAATCAGGAATGATGAGAAAAACAACAACAGATTTAGGAGAATTGCGACATTTACACTAGATGAAAAAAAACACATAGGCAAGACAAGCAGCAGATCCCAGTAGTATGGCAATGTTGAGCACAACAAAAACATTTTTGGGATGTTCTGTTGCCAAATCTAGAGACCTTTTTTATTCATCTAATCCGGCTTAGCTCATTTTTTGGGGGGTGAGGTGGGGGCTGGTATCAGCCCCAACGAACCCCAACCTAGGTATTGATATATAACGCAAGCAGCACATGCCATGTTTGACCTGACCTGACCTCCCAAGCTCACTCCATACACTGCCCTGCGCCCCTACACCATATAGTCCCCAGGACTATGGAGTCAGTCGTGGAGTCGGTGTCCATTTTAGTAAAATCAGAGTCGGAGTTGAATTCAGGGAAACTGAGGAGTCGGAGGCTTACTGACTGCAGACCAGGGTGGTTTTGGTGAAGCCAATGTCGGATTCAGGGAAATTGAAGAGTCGTAGGTTTGGCTTTCCGACTTCACAGCTCTGACAGCACTACCATGTCATGGTGAAATACGGGGTTAAAAATAATGTAGAGGCTCTCATGTAAACCTCTCATAGTTGAGGTGCCACGTTTTGGCAGGTCGGTGTCCATTTTAGTGGATTTGGAGTTGGAGTCAGGGTCAGATTCGGGGAAATTGAGGCAGGCTCACACTTCTATAGGAATAAAGTCTGAGAAAAAAGTCAGATTTGTAGATAACCCATTTTGCAAATGAGCGTAGCCCCGCATATCGCTGATCACCGCAGGCCCGGCTTCAGAAATCCCAAGGGATCAGTTCAGGTCAAGCTGTGGCCAGTCATGTGTCTCCGTTGGAGCGGCCACTACAGAGGAAAGGTAGTATTACAAGACAGGAGGTTTAGCCACTACACACAATGCCTCAGCCCTCCCCCCAAATTAGATCAATAACAAGGGTTGAAGGTCAGGGATCCCCCATAACAACATTTCTGAAGGTCACTGGTCAACAAGCTAATGACCGCAGCCTCGCAGTCAACAGATTATTCTGCAAACAAGAGACAAACTGTGAACTACACCCAACATTAGTGGTGGCTAAAATAATAAACACATCGTTAATTATATCAGCCTACAAGAGGAGTATTGTACTGTGAGGACCAGAGGCTGGGGAAGGCACATGGAGTGTCACATGAGCCAGCATCTTCTTGCTGACACAATACGGTTTCACATCACTACATAAATGAGATATCCATGACGAGGCTCCATGTGCGCGGAGTTAGGAGAAATATCCCTCCTGGACTCAGCTGAGATAATGACAAAATTAGATAATTGGATAATGCAATTTATATTTGCTAAAAGAATTCCTCATGAGTGGCCACTTCAAGGTAATGTCTAAAGCTGGGTTCACACTGCGGCAGCGTCCGGTCCGGGGCTGTCAGGAGTGACAGCCTGGACCGGAGTTTTTCTGCATAGAATATCATCGGGCTGCACGGAGCTGGATCGCGGCGGGTGGTAATTATCTGCTATCCGGCTGCTGTGTCGCCGGATGAATCCTGCAGAAGTGGGGAATTGTCTGCCGACTCCAAAAACGTTGCATGCAACGTTTTTGGAATCGGAAGAAAATCCCCACTTCTGCAGGATTCATCCGGCGACACAGCAGCCGGATAGCAGATAATTACCACCCGCCGCGATCCAGCTCCGTGCAGCCCGATGATATTCTATGCAGAAAAACTCCGGTCCAGGCTGTCACTCCTGACAGCCCCGGACCGGACGCTGCCGCAGTGTGAACCCAGCCTTAGGCTGGCTTCACACTGCGGTCAGATCAGGTCAGGTTCGATCAGGTTTTGTGTTTCAAAACCAGGAGTGACTCCAAAACCTAGAACAGGTGTCAATCTTTCAATTATAGTTTTTCTCTGCAAGTTCCTCTCCTGGTTCCGGCACACAAACCTGATCGAACCTGATCAGTGAAAAACCGCAGTGTGAAACCAGCCTTACGAGTCAGATATTCTACGTATACAGTGTAAGTGGGAGTCCGTCTCCTGCCGACGCGCGGGGCGTCCGTCTCCTGCCAGCGCGCGGGGTGTCTGTCTCTTAATCTGCCAAGGAATGGGGCCTAAAGGACGGAGGGGTTCAGGAATGTGCACAAAGGTCATATAGGTAGTTGGTGTATTTTACATCCGGAGTTTCTAGATAGAAAATCTGCTGTGTGTAATACTTAGGGTACCGTTACACGTCGCAACATTGCATGCAATTTCACTTGCAATTGGCTGGTTGCAGTGAAATCATGGACACATTGTTCTATCTTGTTGCCATGTACAAAATAGAACAATGTGTCCATGATTTCACTGTGACCAGCAAACTGCAAGTGAAATTGCATGCAATTTTGCGACGTGGAACGGTACCCTTAACGCCCCATCACACCTGGCGATGGGGCTGGGGATGTCGGCGGCGACTGGCGGGAGTGCGCACGTTTTTGGCGCCCCGCCAGTGTCGCCATCCCCCATTTACACGGGGCGACATCTCCAGCCCCGCACTGGCAAACACCCAGGCGGCATCGCCGCCGGGGTGTCTGAAGAGAAGACCCCAGCGGCGATGCAGGACAATGGGAGCCTATGGCTCCCATCGCCTGTCAGGCCGCCGGCGGCCAGTTACATGGGGCGATGTGTGCACATTGCCCCAGATCGGTCGCCTGGTTTCAGAGCACTGCTCTGAAATCAGGCGACGCCCCAGCGGCGCCGACATCGCCCCTTTACATGAGGCGACGTAGGGACGATGTCGCCCCGTGTGACGGGCCCTTTACAGCAATGTGAACTGGATCTTATTAAGGGATGTGGATAATATGTGCAGCTGAAATTGACCAGAGACTTAACGAAAACTTAAGGCAATTGGCCAACTGATGAAAAAAACACATAATATGGTTTGCCTCAATTCTGGAAAATCACGGTTAAAAAAAAAAAATGCATTATGCGAACGCAGCTTTAAAGAATTGTGCGCAACACATACCAAATCCAAGATGCCAGAATTACTTGGTATGTCAGGCTCAGAAGCACTGTAACAGTATGTGCCACAAATGTTTGATAGATGGGGGTGCTAACTATGGAGAACATGGGGCCCATGACCTCCAACCTGCCGACGGCCACCAGTTGCAGCTTCTAGATGGAGACTGTTGTAGTGACAACCATTGGAGCAGAGAGCAGAGTGCGGAGGAATGGGGTGCATGTGGGATGGAAACGTGTTCTTTCATTATTTTAATCCACTGGTTGACCACTGCCAAAATTACCTTTTAACCGGAGAACTCTTTTAGGTTAAGTTCCCCCGGTCCGACGACACTGCACTCTGGATGCAGTGAGTTTTCTCTTGAAGAGACACAAGTGTTTTCTACGGAGAGAACGTGCTGTCAGTGCCCACGACCAGGCTTCTGGGAGCAGCGGATTTTCTATTTTACCTCAGTATTTGGTCATCAATATCAGATTGACCCAGTCACGCTCCCCGCACCCCACAGATCAGCCGCAAGGCCACGTAGACATATTCAGTATTTGATCGATATGTTACTTCAGAATTTGGTCTGTATTTTACCACAGTATTTGGTCGGGACGTTACCTCAGTATTTGGTCGAGACGTTACCTCAGTATTTGGTCGGGACGTTACCTCAGTATTTGGTCGGGACGTTACCTCAGTATTTGGTCGGTGACGTTACCTCAGTCATTTGGTCGGTACGTTACCTCGTATTTGGTCGGTATTTACCTCGGTATTTGGTTGGTAGTTACCTCGTATTTGGTCGGTAGTTGTACACCTCGGTATTTTGGTCGTATTTTTACCTCAGATTATATGGTCGGTATGTTACCTCAGTATTTCGGTCGGATGTTACCTCAGTATTGAAACGGTATGTTACCTCAGTTTTTAACGGTATGTACCCTCAGTGTTTGGTCGGTGTGTTACTCAGATGTTTGGTCCGGTGGTGTTATCTCAGTGTTGGGTCGGTATGTACCCCAATGTTTGTCGTGGTTACCTCAGTGTTTGTCGGTATGTTACCTCAGTGTTTGGTCGATAGTTACTCAGTGTTTGGTCGATATGTTACTTCAGTGTTTGGTCGATATGTTACTTCAGTGTTTGGTCGATATGTTACTCAGTGTTTGGTCGATACTGTTACTTCAGTGTTTGGTCGATATGTTAACTTCAGTGTTTGGTCGGTATGTTACCTCAGTATTTGGTCGGTAGTTACCTCGGGTATTTGGTCGGTATGTTACCTCAGTGTTTGGTCGGTATGTTACCTCAGTGTTTGGTCGGTATGTTGCCTCAGCGTTTGGTCGATATGTTACTTCAGCATTTGGTCGGTATGTTACCTCAGTATTGGTTGTATGTTACCTCAGATTTGGTCGGTATGTTACCTCAGTATTTGGTCGTGTGCTTGAATATCACTATATTTTCAATGTAAACCAACTGCAGTAAAAAGGCAGCAAAACAATGATAAAATGTGGTAAAAAACCACAGGAATTCATCTGTGATAGAATTTGTTTTCAAACATCTCACTCATTTTTGCGCAGTTTTTGTGCAGAAAAATGTAGCAAAAATCCCTGGTGAACAGGGCCCTAAGGCCACTTTAAACACCAACTACTGTCCACTTCTGACCAACTGCTGGTTGCAGTGAAATCATGGACACATCTGTTCCATTTGTACACACCACAAAATGGAGCAATTTCCATGTTTCACTGCAACCGTAAGTTGTCAGAGTTGGACAGATAAGTTGTGTGTGTGTAAATGGCCTTACAGCTCAGCACAGTGATGGATTTATAGAAATCTCCTGCCCTCTGTGCTCCTTTATTACTCAGTGTAACTGACTTGTGTAGCATTTCACATCCCAACGTCAGTTCTTTTGTGAATACTTGATTTTATTATGAGCAGACTTTTCCCATAGAATTGTATTAGATGCAGAAAAGCCACAGGTAAAAAATTCATACGTGTTTTTAGTGCATTTCTGCTACATAAAGGCATAAAAACGTATGTAATCCACACTAAGTTTATCAATTAAGTTTTGTAAAGCCAGGAAGTATCAAAAACAAAGCAGCTTTATTTAAAATATGACAAATAAAAAGAGACAAAAACTGCGCATCAAAAAGCCATAAAAACACAATTAAGGCCCCTTTCACATCAGCGTTTTTGCCAATTTGCAGCAGATCCGGCAGATTTACTGCATCTGCCGCGTAAGGGACTGCACTTGCGGCACGCCTCATTCATTCTCTATGGGGCTTGTGGCAGGTGCAGCAAATACGGTGTCTGCCGGATCCGGCACTTGCGGCAGTTCAAAAAAACGCAACTAGCATCTTTTTTTGACCTGCCGCAACTGCAGAAAGTGTCGGCAAAAACCGCATTTGCTGCACCTGCCACAAGCCCCATAGAGAATGAATGAGGCGTGCCGCAAGTGTACAGCAAGTGCAGCCGTTACGCGGCAGATGGTAAATCTGCTGGATCTGCTGCAAATCGGCAAAAATGCTGATGTGTAAGGGGCCTTAATTGTGTTTTTATGGCTTTTTTGATGCTGATGTGAAAGGGCCTAACCCAAGTTATGAATAGATGCAGAAATTCTACATCAAAGCTCACAACTCAATCTATGGCCTCCTTATAGCACGTAGGCCCAGTGTTCACACTTGTCAGTGGGGTGTGAATTATTTTAGTTTTTTTTACAGTTCTAAAAATATATTCCTCTATATCACAACCACAGAATACATACGGTATATGCTTCTTTATTTATTTATTTAGGTTTGTAAGTGTTATGTGGAAACGTTCATGGGTATGGATACTTTTTCAAAGCATTGTACTTTAGCAGCAATAGACTGACTCAGACCCTTTTGTTGTATAGATGCGTTATCTGAATGTGAACTCATCTGGCAATTTAGAAGGGAGGAGGAGGTGAGCTGTGATATCATTATTGTGTATAGGAGGAGGAGGATGTGAGCTGTGATATCATTATTGTGTATAGGAGGAGGAGGATGTGAGCTGTGATATCATTATTGTGTATAGGAGGAGGAGGATGTGAGCTGTGATATCATTATTGTGTATAGGAGGAGGAGGATGTACTGTGATATCATTATTGTGTATAGGAGGAGGTGAGCTGTGATATCATTATTGTGTATAGGAGGAGGTGAGCTGTGATATCATTATTGTGTATAGGAGGAGGTGAGCTGTGATATCATTATTGCGTATAGGAGGAGAGGTGAGCTGTGATAGCTTTATTGCGTATAGGAGGAGGAGGATGTGAGCTGTGATATCATTATTGCGTATAGGAGGAGAGGATGTGAGCTGTGATATCTTTATTGCGTATAGGAGTGGGAGGATGTGAGCTGTGATATCTTTATTGTGTATAGGAGTGGGAGGATGTGAGCTGTGATATCTTTATTGTGTATAGGAGTGGGAGGAGGTGAGCTGTGATATCTTTATTGTGTATAGGAGTGGGAGGATGTGAGCTGTGATATCTTTATTGTGTATAGGAGTGGGAGGATGTGAGCTGTGATATCATTATTGTGTATAGGAGGAGGAGGATGTGAGCTGTGATATCTTTATTGTGTATAGGAGTGGGAGGATGTGAGCTGTGATATCTTTATTGTGTATAGGAGTGGAGGATGTGAGCGTGATATCTTTATTGTGTTATTTATTGTGAGGTTGTGACTGTGAAACTTCATTATGGTACTAAGGATTGTAGGAGAAAGTGTAGCTGTGATATCATTATTGTGTATAGAGGAGGAGGATGTGAGCTGTGATATCATTATTGTGTATAAGAGAGGAGGATGTGAGCTGTGATATCTTATTGTGTATAAGAGTGGAGGAGGTGAGCTGTGATATCTTTATGTGTATAGGAGTGGGAGGTGAGCTGTGATATCTTTATGTGTATAGGAGTGGAGAGTGAGCTGTGATATCTTTATTGTGATAGGATGGGAGGAGGTGAGCTGTGAATCATTATTGTTATAGGAGTGGGAGGATGTGAGCTGTGAATCTTTTGTGTATAGGAGTGGGAGGATGTGAGCTGTGATATCATTATTGTGTATAGGAGGAGGAGGATGTGAGCTGTGATATCTTATTGTGTATAGGAGTGGGAGGATGTGAGCTGTGATATCTTTATTGTGTATAGGAGTGGGAGGAGGTGAGCTGTGATATCTTTTGTGTATAGGAGTGGAGAGTGACTGTGATATCTTTATGTGTATAGGTGGAGATGTGAGCTGTGATATCATTATTGTGTATAGGAGGAGGAGGATGTGAGCTGTGATATCATTATTGTGTATAGAGGAGGAGGATGTGAGCTGTGATATCATTATTGTGTATAGAGAGGAGGAGTGAGCTGTGATATCTTATTTTGTATAGGAGTGGAGTGAGCTGTGATACTTATTGTGTATAGGAGTGGGAGGATGTGAGCTGTGATATCTTTATTGTGTATAGGAGTGGGAGGAGTGAGCTGTGATATCTTATTGTGTATAGGAGGAGGAGGTGAGCTGTGATATCATTATTGTGTATAGGATGGGAGGAGTGACTGTGAATCTTATGTGTATAGAGTGGAGGAGTGAGCTGTGATATCTTTATTGTGTATGAGTGGAGGAGTGACTGTGATATCTTATGTGATAGGAGGAGGAGGTGAGCTGTCACATCACCTATTGTGTACAGAAGTGGGAGGTCATTGCTCGCTGATTACATGGGGAGCTGCCAGCAGCGATACTTGATGATTTTTGTGCCCAAGTGCATTCAGCGTGGCAGAACCTTCCTCAGACAACCAGTCTGATAGCAGCCAAGGCCTAGGTGTGGGGATGTGCCGATCATAAACAATACTGAGTAAATCGAGATGTTCTGAAAAATTTGCTCCCATTTTTCCAACATTTGAAGATCAGTAACATGTCCCGGAATGTATATATACTGTATATAGGGGAAGAATAGGATATATATATATCCAGCTACTGGCCATATACATGTGTATGCTCCATAACAATGGGGGCACAAAGGGCACTTAGGCTCGGGTACCAGGTGGGTGGCAGGACAGGGGTGGGTGGCACACTGCACACGGGTGTGGGTCAGGACATAGGTGGGTGGCACAGTGCACACGGGTGGGTGGCAGGACAGGGGTGGGTGGCACACTGCACACAGGTGGGTGACACAGTGCACACGGGTGAGTTTCAGGATGCGGTGTGTGGCACAGTGCGCAAGGGTAGGTGGTTGGACATTGGTGGGTGGCACAGTGCACACTGATGGGTGGCAGGACGTGGGGGGCAGAGTGCACACAGAAAGGTGGCAGGACATGGGTAGGTGGCACAGTGTATCAACACAGGGGGGGTGGAAGGATACGGGTGGGTGGCACATTGTACACAGGTAGGTAGCAGGGCATAGGTGGGTGGCACAGTGCAAGCAGGTGGATGGCAGGACATGGAGGGTATCAAGACACGGGTGGGTGGCACAGTGTATATACACGGGTAGGTGGAAGAACACGGGTGGGTGGCAGGACACGGGTGGGTGGCACAGTGTACATGGGTGGGTGACAGGACACGGGTGGGTGGCAGTGTACATGGGTGGGTGACAGGACACGGGTGGGTGGCACAGTGTACATGGGTGGGTGACAGGACACGGGTGGGTGGCACAGTGCACATGGGTGGGTGACAGGACACGGGTGGGTGGCACAGTGTACATGGGTGGGTGACAGGACACGGGTGGGTGGCACAGTGTACATGGGTGGGTGACAGGACACGGGTGGGTGGCACAGTGTACATGGGTGGGTGACAGGACACGGGTGGGTGGCACAGTGTACATGGGTGGGTGACAGGACACGGGTGGGTGGCACAGTGCACATGGGTGGGTGACAGGACACGGGTGGGTGGCACAGTGCACATGGGTGGGTGACAGGACACGGGTGGGTGGCACAGTGCACATGGGTGGGTGACAGGACACGGGTGGGTGGCACAGTGCACATGGGTGGGTGACAGGACACGGGTGGGTGGCACAGTGCACATGGGTGGGTGACAGGACACGGGTGGGTGGCACAGTGCACATGGGTGGGTGACAGGACACGGGGGTGGCACAGTGCACATGGGTGGGTGACAGGACACGGGTGGGTGGCACAGTGCACATGGGTGGGTGACAGGACACGGGTGGGTGGCACAGTGCACATGGGTGGGTGACAGGACACGGGTGGGTGGCACAGTGCACATGGGTGGGTGACAGGACAGGGGTGGGTGGCACAGTGCACATGGGTGGGTGACAGGACACGGGTGGGTGGCACAGTGCACATGGGTGGGTGACAGGACACGGGTGGGTGGGTGACAGGACACGGGTGGGTGGCACAGTGCACATGGGTGGGTGACAGGACACGGGTGGGTGGCACAGTGCACATGGGTGGGTGACAGGACACGGGTGGGTGGCACAGTGCACATGGGTGGGTGACAGGACACGGGTGGGTGGCACAGTGTACATGGGTGGGTGACAGGACACGGGTGGGTGGCACAGTGTACATGGGTGGGTGACAGGACACGGGTGGGTGGCACAGTGTACATGGGTGGGTGACAGGACACGGGTGGGTGGCACAGTGTACATGGGTGGGTGACAGGACACGGGTGGGTGGCACAGTGTACATGGGTGGGTGACAGGACACGGGTGGGTGGCACAGTGTACATGGGTGGGTGACAGGACACGGGTGGGTGGCACAGTGCACATGGGTGGGTGACAGGACACGGGTGGGTGGCACAGTGTACATGGGTGGGTGACAGGACACGGGGGGTGGCACAGTGTACATGGGTGGGTGACAGGACACGGGTGGGTGGCACAGTGTACATGGGTGGGTGACAGGACACGGGTGGGTGGCAGACTATCATCACAGCAGTGTGGGAGGGGGGAGACACAAAGGAGGAAATCCGATCCCGCGACGAATCAATGACCCTCCTGCACCTGGATCCCTCCCTCCTCCCGGCTCTTACCGGAGCGTGGGCCCCACACAGGCCGTGTCTGTGCTCTCGATCTCCTGCAGGATCCTCTCGTGCTCGGTGACGCTCTCCAGGCTCTCGCCCTCCGCCATCTTGCAGAGATTATCCCGGTGGCCCCGGCCGCCGGTGACAGCAGGCTGCGGTGACTGCTGGGCAGAAGGGAGGGCGATACCGACAGCGGCCACTAGGGGGCGCGGCAGCCGATGACAAGTTGCGGTAGCTGCAGTGTACAGCTGCGCCCACCAGGGGTCAGCAGAGCAGCGGCTGCAGGCCTGGGTCCATACAGGCAGATCTGCGGCTGCGCAGCTCATCAGCTGTGTCACTACTCTCGAACATTATTATCATACAGACAACACATCATTTATTTTTCTGTAGTATTGCAGTTTCTCTTCATACATTCATGTTATCATATAAAGTACTGAAAAAAATAACTCCACCACTTTTTTTGTCTTTGTGTCTACATCCATTGTATGGTAAAAGTAACACAATACCAAATTTTACAGTAAATTTAAATAGCTATTACACACCTCCCAACCGTGCCGGATCTGAGGGCTCAGACCGGTCCCGCCCGTGATACACTTAGTCCCGGGGGTGGGACTAAGCTTCAGTGCTTACTAGAGATCGGCCTTGGTCTGGGAGTTTCAGTGTTGATAGGCAGCAACTCCACCACTACAGCTCACACTGATAAACATTGAAGGCTTTGGTTATCTTGACCTGTAGATTAGGCAGGAGACCTAGACACAGATCACACGGTTACAGAGAGATGCATTGATTAGGATGCATTTCTATGTTGCTTGTATACTAGAAGAAAATAAAAAGTCAGATTTTTTGTTTTTATGTTCTTTTTTATTGTTGATCTCTCTGTAGTTGAATTACAGCCTACAGCGTTAGTCTCTTGAGCCACAAGGTGTGTAGCTGTGATTGGAGATTTTTGTGCACTTGATTTATACACAGCAGTATTGCTATGTATTCCGGTATGTATTTGTAATATAGAGGGAGAATAAAAATTTTTTTCATCTGCTAAAAAAATGAAAAACAATAATGTGATTTCTTATACATTTTTATTTAAAATGTCAAATATCATGATACACCATTATCGTGGTTGGAATTTATTCAGCTGCGTGATTTCCTTTCTAGTGTTAGTGTGGGGGTGCCAACGCCATTTGAGTCTCTGATGCTTCCTACCGAGGGCCCCTCCCACATAGTTTCGACGCTCTATAGCCTGATTCTGGATTCACTTCCTCTGGCTACACTTGGATTCATTGGGGCTTGGGAGAGGGACCTGCAGACAGGGGTGCATCAGGCCTCCCTGCCGCCTGAGCCGTATAGGGTCCCGGGGGGGAGCTAGCTGACTCCAGCCCCGCTGCCCCTGCAGCCTACACTGTCAGAGCGCCGCCGCCATCTTCACAGGTCACGCTGCGGCGGCCGCCGTCTCTCATGAAACTGGCCGCTGATGCTGGCGCCGCCCCTTCTCTAATGCTGCTCCCCCTGATTGCTGCCACTTGGGACTCAGGGCACACACTGTCCAATGGACGGTGCGGCCCTGCCTGCAGACCACCTTTTCTGAAGCGGATCGTTTAAAAATCTTCATGCTTGCGCATAAGATGACGGTATCCTGTATGCGCAGGAAGAAATTGCAAACTGCTGATGCCCTGGTACAGATGCCCCACTTTTCTCCATAAGATTGATCCTACGGTTTCAGATGTCTGTTGGAGATGTGGTTCAGATACAGGTACTATGCTGCACATTTGGTGGTCCTGCGGTCTGTTACAGCCCTTTTGGAGCTCGGTTTTAAAGCCTTCCACCTAATGTCTGGGGTCCGTCATGAACCCTCCCCACAGATTGCCCGTTTATCTTTAATACCCAGTACGGTAGCTTCTGTAAAAAAAGGGATTTTGAGGTTTTACTTGTTGGCTGCTAGAGCTATTATCCCTAGACACTGGAGGTCAACTGAGGTCCCCTCTACGGTGGAGTGGATAACTGAAATGGATAGACTACGTCGCATGGAATCACTTATGGCAGGTGATAGTGATACTAGGAATGAACGGGGACACACATGGTTCCTCTGGCATTCCTTTAAGGAAGACCCAAGGTTCCTTGCTTGGTTATGTGAGTCATCGTGAATTCTGAAGTGTCAGCAATGTAATAGTCAGGTTACCCCTTCCCTTCCTTTCCCTTCCTTCCAATTTTCTCCTTTTCTGCTCCTCTACCCACCCTCTTTCCTTTTCCCTCTTTTACTAATTCTATATTCTTATATCTTAATGTTTTTATTATATACGAAACATATTGTCCAGAGGTACTTATTTGAGCATAAAACATATGCTCCTCTAAGCACAAGAGTTTATAATTTAACATTATTCGATTGCATATTGGAAACCTCTTGGAGGCTTTACATACTGTTTCCTTGTTGTGATGGACATTCTATGGTGATAAGGTGCTTTTCATAATGTACCGTGGACTCTGTATTCGTCCTTTTTTATCTGTTATTTCTATTTGAAAACTTAATAAATATATTTACTGCAAAAAATAAAATTACAAATATCACAAATCAGCAAATATCATGGACATATTTGGTGTCCCAGAAATCAATGATCGGCACAACAGAGCAATCAAATTATTTATGGAGATCAGTAAATGGCATAAAAACATGGCGTGCGTGATTATTTTTCTATATTAAATCCATAAAAAATTTCATAAAAATGTAGGACTCAGGGAGGGGTTTGGACGGAGTCTGTTGTTCTTTTATTTTTGCTATTACTCAAAATCACCCGTACAGCTACAAGTCTATGGGTCTGTGGAAATCACAGTCAGTGCACAAGTGTCCTCCATGTGCAGTCTGTGCGCTGTGTGTTCTTAAAGCACCACCCTAGTGGGGGCTTTTTATTCAGCGCGGTAGTGGTGCTTTTAGTTAAAGGTCCCTGCCTCCTGTCTTATACTCACCCTCCAGTGGCTTCCCCTTTTAAGTACACTGATTTGGTTCTGTGTCTCCATCTTGTCATGGCAACGTTTGACTTAGAAGTTACGTCACAAGCTATCAATACAACTCTATGAAAGCCAGAATGAGGCACTCGTAGACTTGCATTGAGTTGTGACCTTCAGCGCACTGCATGAAACACTGGAGCTGCTGGCAGGTCACAAACTGCCTGAGACTGATCGGAGCGGGGGTAATAAAAGATGAAGATGGCAGCGGCTAAGTATGAGTGTAGGGGCAGAGAACTTAGATTGAAAGCGCCACTCCAGCGGTAAAAAATCAACAACTCTGTGGAGTGGTGCTAATATTTATTTTAATCATATGAGAAAATCATATGAGTAAAAACTGACACTAGGACCAAACACTGATGGAAATCAGACTCTCTTTTTGCATGCCAGAAAAATTACTGTTGTTTGAATGAGACGACACAGGGACAAACCTCCCTCCGCCGCGGTGGATATATGTCGCACGGTTTTGTTACATGCTGGGCCCCCCACAGTCCTGAGCCACCCTTCCCTTACAGGATGTTCCTTTATACCTTCTTTTATATACATCTTTATCACTTGTGTGGAGACAATTCCACTTCATAATATTTCGGTCCTCTACAAGGTGTAGTGGCCACCTGATAAGGACTGGAGCACCCGGGCCCTGCAGCCTAGGGGGGCCCCAAAAGTAACTTTGCCTATAGAAAAAGACTAATGCTATTAAAGATTTGCAATAATTGGGGGGCTCCATTGGAGCTTTTGCATCGGGGCCCATGAGCTTCAAGTTCCACCACTGTCTGTGATCACTGACTGCTTTCATGGATCTGGTATACAGGACTATATACTGAAAAGTGTGAAACCAACAACACAAACCAGCAAACTATAGATGTGAAATCCAGAATTTTCTGTCCATTACCCTTCAGATTGGATAATATTTCATAAAATTTGAACAGAAAATCCACTTTTAATTATTTTACGTGTTGCATTAATTATAGTGCTCCTATGCTGATACATTAGTGAAAAGAGCACTTAGAATAATTCCAATTGCCCACTTACATGATTCCCTCATATTAAACATATTTACAGCAGTACTGATCATAGTGAAATGTAAATATAACTAATAAAAGTTTTACCTTAAAGTAGATCCCAATGGCAGCTCCAGAGTCTCTATCTCGGCACAGACTTTCTCATAGATTTTATCCCCACTATGTTCATCTAATTGCATTTCTGCTGTGCTGACTGCTGCCATGGTTCCTGATCGTGTACTATCCTCATACTGAGATTTGCATTTTGTTTTTAGCAGTAAAATAAAGCTTACTCGGCATAAAAAGACAGAAAATTTCCTTGGACGAGCATGACCCTAAAAAAGCTGAATACAGATTTATAGGAACAAACAAAGGAAACCTGGTTGTAGATAACAAAATACAAGCAGAGCGCTTTGAATGATGACTACCTGCATGGCTGATGCCCTGTGCTGTGTTTTGTACCTGGACTAACTTTAGATATGCTATTGGCAATAAGCATCAAGATGGAACAATACATAGCCCCCAATATGTAGTATGAGCCCCCACATAGCCTCTCTATATACAATATGAGTCCTCATATAACCCCCTGTATACAGGATGAGCCCTCACATAGCCTCTCTAAATACAATGTTAGCCCTCACATAGCCCCCACATAGCCTCTATAAATACAGTGTTAGCCCCCATGTAGCGTCTCTATATACAGTATAAGCCCCACATAGCCCCTTTATATAGTATGGGCCCCACATAGCCTTTCTATATACAGTATGAGCCCCCACATAGCCTCTCTATATACTGTGTGAGAACCCACATAGCCTCTCTATATACAAAATGAACCCCACATAGTCCTCTATATATAATATGAGCCCCCACATAGACTTTCTATATACAGTATGAACCCGCACATATATGTATATAAAGTTTGAGCCCTCACATAGCCTCTATATGCAATGTGAGCCACCACATAACCTCTATATATAGTATGAGCACCCACATAGCCTCCCTATTTATAGTATGAGCCCCTATATAGCCCCCTATATATAGTATGAGCTACCACAAAGCCCCCATATACAGTATGAGCACCATTATAGCCTCCTTAATACAGTATGAGCCCCACATAGTCATCTAAATGCAGTATGAACCCCCACAAAGCTCCCTATATACAGTATGAGCCCCTACATAGCTTCCTATATACAGTAATAACCATCACATAGCCCACTATATACAGTATTAGCCACCACATAGCACCCTATATATTGTATAAGCCCCCACATAACATCCTTAATACAGTATGAAACCCCACATATCCTCTTATATACAGTATGTGCTCCAATATAGCCTCTTATATACAATATGAACCCTGTCAGACTCCTAAATACAGTACAAACCCCCACATAGCCTCCTATATACAGTATAAGCCCCTATAAAGCTCCCTATATACAGTATGAGTCACCACATAGCCTCCTTAATAAAGTATAAGCCCCTACACAGCCTCTTATATACAGTATGTGCTACCACATAGCCTTTTATATACAATATGAACCCTCTCATAGCCTGCTGTAATACTGTAATTTCCTCCGGGATCAATAACGTTTATCTTATCTTATCTTATGAACCCTCCACATAGCCTCCTATATACCGTATAAGCTCCCTACAAAGCTCCCTATATACATTATGAGCTACCACATAGTCTCCTTGACACAGTATATGCCCTTGCACAGCCTCTTATATACTGTATGAGTCCTCAGCCCTCCCATAGCCTCCTAAATACAGTATGAGCCCTCCACGTAGCCTCCTACATAGAGCATAAGCCACTTCATAGCTCGCTAAATACAGAATGAGCTCCCACATAGCCCCTGTATACATGCAAATATCCTCTACACAAATGGAAAAAAAATACACTACATCCTGAGGATGCCGATAGTGGTGACATCAGGAAGCACCGGCAATGGCGGCAGATACGAGCATGCTGTGTCCTGTGGGTCACTGTTTTCATCCTACAGGCTGTCTCACTCTGCTGGCTGAAGTAGAACAGCCACAGGGCCGGATATAGCCCACTTACCCTACTTTGTCCAGCTATGCTTTTGACTAAAGTCGGCATGATCAGTAGACAGTCTAATGTGCATGGGGGCCTCTCCACAATCCCCTGACAAATAATGTCCGGTGAGAGAAGGGTCCAGCCTATTGAATTTCAGTCTGTCTTAACGCACCACTCCAACATTTTTCTTTTATTTCAGCGCTGGAGTGGTGCTTTAAATCTAAGTCCCCTGTCCCTAGTATTATACTCACTCTCCAGTGCCTTCACCCTTTTTTGTGCTGCTCCGATGCCACAGTGCCATTTTGTGCCTCCTAACTTGTTACTTGTCAAGTCAGAAGTAATGTCACAAGCTCTCAATACAACTCTATGAGAGCAAGAGCCTGATCTCTGATGCACTCCATGAAACACTGTAGCAACTGACAGGTTGCACATCAGACTGCCAGGAGCAGCAATGGTAGAGGAAGAAGCTGCCAAAAGGTGAGTATAAGACCAGGGACAGGAGACTTATATGTAAATCAACACTCCAGCAGTAAAAAAAAGACTGGAGTTATGCTCTAAGCAAGATGGATTTTAACTGTTTATCAGTGTGACTGATAAGTCAGGAAGAGAAGAAGTTTCTCCTAAAGGAGAAAGAAGGTAAGTGTCATGCCCTCAGCCGCAGGTCCAGTCTCTCATGGACAGGGAGACCAGCGCCTATAATACAGCCCAGGGCCGTGGGTTACTCGGAACCGGGCTTTGATACTTCTGGGGAGTCACAGGTGTCGAGATCTGGCTCCGTGACCCTGGGTATCAAATTAAAAGTTGGGGATTCTGGAGATTGTTGTTGTGACGCCACCCGTGATGATCAGCTATTGATGGCCAACGCTGCGGTGCAGGACCTCTAGGGATGATGGGATTGCAGCGAATGTGCCATCGCTTCCCACTGGTGGAGCGGTTCCCCAGGACAACCAGTATAGTCTATGGCGGTGGTAGCCATTGGGGTGCAGGACTGAGGGTGTGGAATAACCGACAGATACACAGTCTGGAGTCTTCTTTACCTTTACTGGTAGTAGCAGGTTCAGACCAAGGCACTGTCCACAGGAGATGTTAGGAATCCGGGAGGCCTGGAAGCAAGTTGGGGATTTCCTCACCCGGTGCGTTCTGAGGCCTCCCTGTTGTGCTTCTCCTCGCTGGTCTTGGCTGCCTGTAGCTAAGCTGCGACCCTCTCTTCCTACTGGTAAGTCTCTCACCTGTATGTCAGGCATCTTGAGCCCTTCCCGGGTATCACTTTTCTGGCAACTGTCCCTGAGCTCTCCGATGCTACTGTGCCTTCAGGTGCTTTTATGGCACCCCTGCGGGGCTTGCCACAGAACCCACCGGTGCAGGGAGGGATGTACACCTTGGCACACACAGCACCCATCAATCAAAAATGAAGATGCGCAATCTTGTGAGACAGTACTACCACGCACCTGGCTTTTCAACAATGGCAGCAAATTACACTAGTCTGTGCCCGGTGTAACCCAGGAAAAAC
Organism: Allobates femoralis; assembly: GCA_033576535.1. NCBI lineage: Eukaryota > Metazoa > Chordata > Amphibia > Anura > Aromobatidae > Allobates > Allobates femoralis. The sequence goes on along the minus strand of JARQOC010000006.1, from coordinate 64,819,959 downwards.
AGAGAAAACTCCACAGGAGTGTACACCTAGACCTTTGTACCTCTTCCAACGCATACAGATTGACCACATTCATATGCCATCCTCAGGAGGATTTCAATATGCACTGGTAGTCATGGACATATTCTATGGATGGCCAGAAGCTTTCCCTGTGAAGAACCAATCCGCTAAAACCACTGCAAAGAAACTCCTCTCAGAGATAGTGTGTGTCGGACCCCACGGGACGGGGGTACTCGGTACCGGACCGGACAGTGCCGGGGAAGTCACGGGTGGCTTGGTCCGGACCGTGTCCCTGGCTCGGCAAATAAAAGGGGAATATTTACAGGGGAAATGTCACTGTGACGCCACCCACTTGATGCGGCCAGTGATGGGGGCTGCCGCTGCTGCAGAACCTCCGTGGGTGATGGAGTGGCAGCGGAGATGGTGTAGTTCCAGTGGGAAGAACTGTATCCCCCAGGGCAGTAAGGGTCAAGGGTTGTGGAATTGTCCAGGACACTTACTTTGCAGGCCGCAGGGATCTCTCCTCCTGGCTGGTGCTGACAGGCTGTGTCCTGTATGGAGGGAATAGCTTGCACTCAGAGACACAAGGGAAGCTGTTCCAGGGTTTTCCAAAGCTTTACTCTTAGTTGTTCCAACAGTTCACAGGTAGTTCGCAGTTCTTACAAGGTTAAGTACAGTTCTCAGTACACAGTTCAAGTACAAGGGCACATTCTCCCTCTCCGGGTTCCCTTTGCTCCCTGCAGCCAGGCCTCTCTCTCTGTGACCCCTCACACAGTCTTTAGTGTCCTTTCCGGGCTGTCTACGGTCTCCGTCTGCACGGGTGGTGTGTGGTACGCTGGACAGTATGGCGGTGACTCGGACCCCTGTGAGCCCTCCTGGTTGTCACTGAGCTGCCTGTCCTTTGGGTTGGGGACCCTAACGTGGAGCTGTGGTCCCCCGTCGTGTTGTTTGGGGATCCCGGGTAAACTGCGGTCCCCTCTAGAGCCGACACTCTACTCAGCCCAGCCTCCAGCAGTCCTCAGCACGAGGCTCTACCAGGCTCTCTCCTTTCTGTTCCTTTCAGTATCATAGGAGGGACTTCTCTGCCTGCAGTCAGTGGCTTTAGCTGCTGTCTACGGCACGGATTCCACGGGGCACGTCCCTCTCCGTTCTCTCACACTCCTGGTGGCATCAGCGTCGGATGGGCTTTCTCTCCCCTCTCGCTCACACTGGCTCAGTACGGATCCTGCACTCCTAGCCTTGCACTCACAGAACGTGTGATTGTCCTTCAGTCTTTACAGCTCAGCTCACATCGGCCTACTATTGGTCTTTGCTTCTCAGCTTACTGTGGCCTAGTAACTTCCTTCACTCCTCCCCCTTCCTATATACTGTCAGTCACCTGACTTCGTGTTTGCCCAACCCACTCCTCTGATCCACCACCCCTTGATCTCATAGAGTTCTAATCTCAGGGCTGGATGTAAACCTCCTTCTGACACGTGGGTTGTGTGGGCTGTGAGGGTGTTGTTGTGCAACAATGTCCTACCTGCCTGGCTGCAGTTCCCTTTGTGGCCTCCTGGACGCAGGGGCGCCACATGTGCAGATATGGGGTCCCAGAAACCCATAGAGAGTGACCAAGGCCCAGCATTCACAGCCAATCTGACCAAAGAGATATGGCAGGCCCTGGGGACAAAGTTAGCTCTTCATACTCCATATCATCCCAAAAATTCAGGAAGAGTCGAGAGAGGAAACGGGGTATTAAAGGAAAAAAATGCTGAAACCAGCGCAGGAAATGGGGAAGCCGTGGCACGAAAGTCTTCCTCTCGCATTGTTCAGTGTCAGACACACCCCAGCTAGTGCAACTAAGCTAAGTCCCTATGAAATTCTGTTTGGAAGTGCCCCTAGACTAGGGTTGTATTTCCCTCAACAGTTGACCCTTCAGTATGACAGTTTGACTAAGTTTGTTACTCAATTAACAAAGCATTTGACTAAAATACATTCTCGAGTTTTTTCCTCTCTCCCAGATCCTCAAAACTTGGAGGGAACCCATCAAATCCAGCCAGGAGATTGGGCCACCACAGTAAACATATGCACACGACACGAGATCTACAACAGCTATGGGTAATATGGGGGATATAGACCAGTCCAGGCAAAAGAACGCAAAGATAAATGGGGTAGAAGCCTGCTAGACCACATGATCCTGACCAAGGGTAGATGGGAGCATAGCCAAAGCCTTAAAAGGACTCACAGACCTGTCAGAAGAATTAGCTCATAATTCTGGTGTTAAGGATCCATGGGACACTTGGTTTGGGTGGTGGGATGGATGGCAGAGAGCACTTATCAAACTAGGTTTAATAATCCTTTGTGTTCTATTCATAGTGGCTCTAATTTCATGCTGTGTAATACCTTGCATCAAGAAGATGATGTCTCACGTCATGAAGAAGGCAGTGACAACAATGTATACAGATCTCAGAGGCCTTGATGATGAAGGAGAAATATACGCCTGAGAATGATGCCATTGCCGCAAAATCACTTGGAGAGATACGAGAACTTGAGACCCATCTCAACAGTTTAGGGTGCGGCTAAGGCCAACTGCAAAGGGATTCTGACGTTACGGTTTGTCTTAATGTTGGTGAAGTCTCCTCACCTTTCCTCTACCTTTTCCCCCTCCCCCGCCTAGGGCAAAGAATTAGGGTAAGATTTTGAATGTCTCCAAAGGGGGGAATGTTATGGCAATAAATAGTTAATAATTTATATAAGTTTATTGAAGCCATTCAGAAACCTTCCAAAAGCATGTTTATATGAATTCTTGCACTTTTCACTAGAATTCTTCTGTCTCAGATTGTATATAATGTTTTGAGTTAGATGTAGCAGTGTGGAAGCTCTTATCAAGATGTTCCCGGACCAAATGTACTAATCCAAGGCTAAATTGAAACTAACACACAGAATATGAATTGAATGTTTTTCAGAATAAAATGTAGATTCAGCATAATATGATGTAATCACCCCTAGTAACACCCCTTTTAATATCCCTTTAAGGAGTCGTATAAAACTGTTAACTCCTCCCTTAATAAACGTCTTTGTCATTAAGCTCTACTTTGACATGGTTGTCAGCGTGGTTCTTAGTGTGGCGTGCACACACTTAGACAAAGCATCAATTTGGCGGCAGACAATTAAGAGGACAGCCCACCCGAAAGGTGTGGAGGGCATCCATTACAGTAGGATCCTTCAAAGGCTTGCTGTGGTGCATAAACCTATTATTCGGCCACCCCTAAACAGTGCTCACAAGCAGAAACAGTTGCAGTGGGTCCAGATATACATGAAGACTAATTTTCAAACAGTCTTGTTTACTGATGAGTGTCGGGCAACCCTGGATTGTCCAGAGGAATAGAGTAGTGGATGGTTGGTGGATGCCACCATGTCCCAACAAGGCTGCGACGTCAGCAAGGAGGTGGAGGAGTCATGTTTTGGGCTGGAATCATTGGGAAACAGCTGGTAGGCCCCTTTAAGGTTCCTGAAGGTGTGAAAATGACCTCTGCAACATATATAGTTTCCAACTGAGAACTTTCTTCCATGGTACAAAAAGCATGCCTTTAGGAGTAAAATCATCCTCATGCATGTCAATGCACCATCTCATGCTACAAAGAATACCTCTGTGCCATTGGCTGCTATGGGCATAAAAGGAGATAAACTCATGGTGTGGCCACTATCTTCCCCTGACCTCAACTCTATAGAGAACCTTAGGAGTATAATCAAGCAAAAGATCTATGAGGGTGGGAGGCAGTTCACATCAAAACAGCAGCTCTGGGAAGCTATTCTGACATCATGCAAAGAAATACAAGCAGAAACTCTCCAGAAACTCACAATATCAATGGATGCTAGAATTGTGAAGGTGATATCAAAGTAGGGTTCCTATGTTAACATGTAACTTGGCCTGTTAGGATGTTTTGGAGTTAAATAGCTTTTTATTTCAGTGAATGTAACCTGTTAATGCTGTAAATTCAACAAATGATCATTTTCAGTTCTTTCAAACATATCAAATGTTTAGAAACTCTACTGTGCCTAATAATTTGGAACAGTACATTTAGAGTTTTTTTTTTTATTTTGAAGATTATACTGCTATCATTGGGAGATTTCTTCAATAAAATTCGATGTATAATCTAACAGGTGATGACTTTTATTACACGGACTGTCATTTGACCCGACCATTTAGGAAAATCAGAAAAAAAGAACATTTGCGTAATAATTTGGAACACAGTGTATAAAGGAATATGAGATCACAAAATATATACTTCAAAAGGTTAAATGGATCCTGCATATACTCCAATCTATGGAGGCCACACAATCTGTTTCAGGAATCCAACCATATATAGGAAAGTAATTACCCGTGTAAAAATAGAAAAAATCCATCATCGGCACCAGAGACCATCATTAATAATGATAAGCTATAATATACCTTTGTGGTTCAGATATACTGGTGATCAAAATTGCTCCTGTGGAAAGATGCACCAAAAAGCGGCATAAGATTAATAAGACATTTGCAAAGTGAAAAGAAACCATAAACTCCAGTTTACCTAGTGTACTGGCGTCCTGGCCTGGGTGTGTGTGGTGTGGACAGGACGCTATGTGCGTCCTTATGACGATAGTATGAGTCGAGGATCAGCTTCCTGCTTCCTATTTGTGGAACGCAGGTTACCAGATGCTTGGAACGCAAGCCTCTTTTGTGGAACATGACCATCCGACATCACCGCAGCCGCGCATGTACTGTGGGATCATCGGACATCACCGCTGTCAGTGAGCTCTGAAATGTGAACTGCAGGGCATTGTTTTCTTTTTAGGAAAAGATACACGTTAAAATAACTTTAAATTCTCGGTCAGGACTAAGGATCGTAGAAAATTTCAAATCTGAGCACAAAATTAAAAGGTGTTTTATGTTCCTGGATAGCAGGTTGAAAGTCAGTGGATCTGTAGCAGAGACAAAAGGAAGTGGTTATCAGGGTCGACAATATAAAGTGAATATGCAAAAGATATGCAGTATAGCCTAAGGGTGCTTTCACATCTGCGTTTTTCGTAATTCGCGGCAGATGCGTGAAAAAACCGCATCTGCGCGTTTACCGCATAACCGTTCCACTTGCGGCGCGGTTGCGTTTTTTCTATGCAATGTATAGGGGACTTGCGCAGATGCGGCAAGTGCGTTTTGCACTTGCGGCAGGTGCGGCCGCGAAAAAAACCGCAGCTTGCTGCGGTTTTTTTCGCGCCGCACCTGCCGCAAGTGCAAAACCGCACTTGCGCATCTGCCGCAAGTCCCCTATACATTGCATAGAAAAAACCGCAACCGCGCCGCAAGTGGAACGGTTATGCGGTAAACGCGGCAGATGCGGTTTTTTCACCGCATCTGCCGCGAATTACGAAAAACGCAGATGTGAAAGCACCCTTAGATAAGCTTATAATCCAAAAAGTACAAATAGTGGCAAATATTCATTAGTATTCACTATAGAAATCATAGTTGAGATACAAATATACCATAAAACATGCCCAAGCATAGGTCAGTAACTGGTTAGCACCATCTTAAAGGTAAATGGGTAAACATTGTTATAAGGTCAAAAAGAGAAAAAACATAGAAATTGTGGGTCAATACATGATTTCATCTTCACGATTGAGTCCATGGGGTTCCAAGGTCCTCAATGTGAATATCTAGAATGCCTCTCGCTCCATAAGATGGCGTACCCTGTCACCTCCCCTCCTTTTTTTTCAGAAAATTTCTTTATTCAAGTTTTTTATCATAACAAAGTAAACTGACAATTATCAGCAGAATTCCAATAATAACATCAAGTGCGTTAATCACATACATATAGACACGGGTTGCTGTTACTCCTTTCAAGCAACATAAGGCGAGAGAAAAAGCTTTAAAACCATCTAAAGATTTAAGTAGAGAATGATAGAAGAAGAGAGAGTAGAAGTGTGAGAATAGCAAAGAGAAGCAGAGAAGAGAGAAAAGAGAAGTGAAGAGAAAAAGGGAGAAGGGAGGGGGAGGGAGTGGAAGGGAAGGGAGGGGGCGGGGGGGGGGAGTCCACCACACCCACCAGAATACAACCAAGAGGCTCGTAGAAATCATTTTATGATAAGGGGGAACCATCGCGGTAAAGCCACGAAGGAGTCCACAGTCTCTGGTGCTTCTCCCAGGTTTCATGGTCTCGTGCCTTCAGGCCCTCCATACGGCATAATCTGTCCATCTCAATTACCCATTCTACCTCCCCTCCTTTTATCGGGTACATGGTTGATCACTTGGAACCTCAGTTGGGCAATGGTATGTTGTTTTGCCTTGAAATGTGCTGGGATCGGGAGAAGGGTCTGTTCACATCTGATGGTAGACTTGTGTTTGCTGATGCGATCCCGGATATGCTGGAGAGTCTGTCCAACATATCCAAGACCACACGGGCACTTGATAAGATACACTACATGTGTTGAGTCACATGTAAAGAACTGTTTTATATGGTAGGTTTTACCAGTTATGGGATGTGTGAATGTCGTACCCCTCGTCATATTTGAACATTGTCTGCACCCCAGGCACGGAAAATTGCCCGTACGTGGAGTGGCTAAAGTCAGCTGTCTTCCTGTTGATTTGAGGCTACCCGCATCAGCTCTAATGAGCTTGTTCCTCAAGTTACACAGTTTTTTTTTATAATAGAACTGGTTTCAGAAACTCAGGAATCGATGGATATGAATGCCCTAATAAGGGCCAGTGCCTCCTAATGACATTGTGGATGAGGGTCTGATAAGGATGGTATGTATTGACAAATGCCATCCTGCCAGTATTGTCACGTGCCTCCAGATTATCTTGTCTAAAAGAAGATGCTATCAGTGGCGGATAGCCTCTGTCAATGAACTTCTGACTCATCTCAGTGTGTCTGGTCTGACGTAGAGTGTGGTCAGAGACTATGCCGTTTACTCTCGTGTGTTGTGACAATGGTAATCACCATTTGACATGTCGTGGGTGACAACTAAAGTAGTGGAGTACTGAGTTTCTGTCTGTTAGTTTGACATATATGTCTGTGGTAATGTGACCTGAATCTAAAATGACCCATGTGCCGAAGAAGTTGATCCTCTCAACGTCATTATGGTCAGTGAACTTAATATTGGAATTGGAAGAGCATGAGTTTTGATCGTTGTAGAAAAGGGTCAGCTCTTGTATATCACCTTTTGAAATCATGAAAATGTCGTCGATAAAATGTCACCAGGAAACAATATTCCTCTTGGCTGATGGGATTGTGTAGACAAACAGATCTTCAAATTGTGCCATATATATGTTGGTGTAAGGGGGCGCCACGTTGGATCCTTATGGCCGTCCCCCTGCCCTGTATATAAAATTGGTCACCAAAAAGGAAGTACAGTAGTTCTTCCCAAGGATAATGTCCAACATGTCAATACAGAAGTCTTTTTGATCTTGTGTCAATGTGCTGTACTTGTCAAGAAACCATTTCACAGCCTCGATCCCTTGATCGTGATGTATACTTGAGGCGGTCGACAGGGTAGGGGGTACTCGGATACCGAGGCTGATGGCGACTTGGATGGGGGGTCACAGCTGGTCGGTCCCCGGTCCCGTGCCCTGGACCCTCAATGGCGGGGAATGGTGGGGGGATAAGGGGATTGGTAACGTGATGCCACCCGTAGTTCCTGGTAACGGGTATACCAGCGCTGCAGCCGGCCGCTGAAGTGATGGAAGTGCAGCTCAGTGTAGTACAGCTCCCCACAGGTGGAGCTTTACCTCAGGGCATCGGGGATGGATGAGGGGAGTAGTAGTCGCGTCTCTGCAGTCAATGCGGTGAATAGCGGCGGTTAAGCAGGCACACACACAGTGATCTTTTTTTCGGTACCTTATACTGGTGACAGGGTAACAGGTACAGTCCAGAGAAATAACCAGGTCCTCGGTGCAACTTGGGACTTCCACTTTAGAAAGTTGGGAGGCCTCCTCTGTATCTGTGCTCTGTGGTTTGGGGTAAGTCCTGCCTGTCACCGGATTCTGATGAAACAGAATATCTGCCAGCTTGGCATCAATAGTGCCCTGTTGTAAATAATGATCAAATCGATCCTTGATCAGAGATCTGATCTGTAGGATAGGGTTGTTGGGGATAGGTGTATAATTCTCCCTATTGCCCAATTGTGACTCGATCTCGGCTATATACGCAGTCCGGTCCATAACCATGTGGAACGCAATTACTTTCCTGTTTATGGTATGTGGCCACCATAGATTGGAGTATATGAATAATCCATTTGACCTTTGAGGTATATATTTTGTGATCTCATATTCCTTTATATATAATATAGACTATGGATTACCATACATTTTTACCCATGTATGGGTATGTGCACACAGGGCGTTGTTGCTGCGTTTTTCCTGCGGTTTCTGCATGCAGAAAACCATTGGTTTTATGGTAATGTATGCTAATTTGTTCCTGCGGTTTTCATTCCCAGCAAAACCAATGTGTTTCACAGAAACGCTGTGCACACACATTGGTTTTGCAAGTGTCAAGAACTGTCAAATACCTCGTTTTTGGTGCGGATAGCAAAGAATTGACATGCTCTATTTTCCTGTGTTTTTGGTGCAGTCAATGGAAAAAAGCAGGAAAAACGCAGCATCAAAAACGCAGTAAAAACGCACAAAAAACGCAGACAAGATCATAGCACTTCTCCTGTCAAGGACTCTAGGATCCTCAGGTTTTGCTGCGTTCAGGACTGCTCAAAAAACGTCCTGTGGGCACAATACTCTCCAGGTCATTGAATCTCCCAACTTGTGCAGATAGTGCTGCTTCCAGTTATCCATTCATTGAGCTGGTAGCTATCATTACTTATTATTTTCTTTTCTTTTGTTTATACTTTAAGTGGCCTAACTATTGCAAACGCCTATACATCCCGAGTCAGAATCCGGTTTAACTATTTAACCCTTTATCAACACTATGCCCTATTTGTCAACAGACTTGACACATTGACTTGTACCATTTTCTTCTTATTTATTGAACATTTCATTTAAATCTCAATAGTTTCATGCTTACCTCAGGGAATGACTGATTGATCTCACTCTGTTATTATTTATATGTACGTATGTTTTATCCTTAATAAGCACTCTGTAAGATATCTTGTATTTTTCAGTTTCATTATGCATGGATCTTACTATGTTTTTTTTTTCTGTTTATATCTTTATGTTATGGTGCAGCTCCGGATCCCCCGGTGAAAACCTAAATAGGTCGAAATGTCGAGTAGAGCCAAGCACTTGAACACTGTTCATCACTCCAAAAACAATAAAAAAAACAATAGTTTCAGCTAACATCTCCTCAAATTCTTGTCACGTTGGGGTGTGCCAGGTATTGTCTGTTTAAATACACAAAATAGAGACGACTGCTGACTGTATGCACATTAGAGACTGCTGGCCATAAGCACATTAGACACTGCCAGCTGTATACACAGAGACTGCCGGCTGGATACACATTCGAGACTGCCGACTGTATACACAGAGACTGCCGGCCATATACACATTAGAGACTGCCATTTGTATGCACATTAGAGACTGCTTACCATATGCAAATTAGAGATTGCTGGCTGTATACACGTTAGAGACTGCCGGCTGTGTACACATTAGAGACTGCCAGCCGTATTCACAGAGACTACTGGCTGTATACACAAACATTGCTGGCCATATACAGATTAGAGACTGCTGGCCATATACACATTAGAGACTGCTGGCTGTATGCACATTAAAGATTGCTGGCACTTTATCTTGTATATTCAGCACTATACTGTATATACAAGTCCACACTATATACATACAGTATATACAGACACGCTATAATACAGGATGTATTGTGGACCTGTATATAGAGTATAGTGCTGTGTAGAGACAGATTTAGAAATAGATAGATGTATAGATAAAAGATAGAACTACAGTAGATAGATGGTAGATAAGATAGAAATAGATTGACAATAGATAGATGATAGATAGCTGTCAGCTATAAATCCTGATAAGGGCAGTGTGCTGATGACCTCTCTGCCCCCCATGCACCACCTGCTGAGGACAGGGCTGTATGTGCCCAATCTAACCCCTGACAGGATACTGCAGCTCTGCCCAAGATTCCAATTTTGCAGAGCAGCTTGTAGTAATTGTCAGCTCTGGGAATCTTGAGAATAGAGCTGCGGTGTCCTGCTCCTTTTCAGCAGGAGGTGGGAGGAGGTCACCAGCACAAGCAGTGATTAAACACAAGATTTATAGCTGATAGAGAGGGTTCAGTATTAGGAGTGGAGGCTCCTCAGTGATGCCGGAGAGCTGATAATGTGGTCACAGCTCAGCCCTGATCATGGCCACCATTAGACCCTTACAGGTCTTAATGATTAAGGGGCCCATCCAATCGTTGGAGGGGGCGTGGCTATCTGACCAGGTGTCAGGTGTAGCGGGGCCCAGGCGAGCTAGCCGAGGGCGTGGCCATTAGGAACAAGGATTCATATCCACCCTCAGAGCGATGAATGTCAAAGTAAGACTACAATTACCAGAAGCCCGCGGTGCGCATGTGCAGTGCACCTTGTTTATGTATGTGCGTTACCTGTGGTGTCAATCTAAACTGCTAGGAACAGGGACGCTTCTTATTGGTTGAGGTATAGTACCTTGGGACTTTATTGGCAGTGTGGAGTCCCGTCCCCGTCTCAGCTGACGGATCAGGTTAGGTTGCGTGGAGTGCTTGGAAGGAGGAGGAGCGCCCACGCCACGTGTGTCTGGCGGCTACAGGCCGGAGATGGACCCGGGGTCTTTTCTCACACTCAGGAGGAGCCACTGTAAGTGCCTGAGCCTTCACTCCCCTCGGGGCGGTCCTGGAATAGGCCTGGGCCCCATTACTACAGGAGACACATGGGGGTGAAAGGATTAACAGCATGGAGGGGTAACATGAGGGGGTCAGAGCTGCCCTTACCACGTGACGTCCAGCGCCATCTGTCACATGACTGAGCTCTGACACTTCTGCTGCTCTTGTGCAGACTCTGATTGCTGTCAGTGAATAGAAACATCAATGTAACAGGTCTCCTCACAGATGAGGGTTTGGTACAGTTGTGTTCAGTCTCCAGGAGCATCTGATATATTGTAACGAACCATCATCTGTGAGAAGTCTGGGGTTCTCCACCCTGGATGTGACAGCACCCACGTCTGCAGCTAAAACTGTGTCCCCCGCCTGTTCCCTCGTCTGCTGAGGTTCTGCACCTCTGTGTCAGTCCGCGGACGGCTGTTGCCACCACTGCTGAATTTCTGTACCTCTGTGTCAGTCCATGGATGGCTGTTCCTTCCACTGCTGAGGTTCTGAACCTCTGTGTCAGTCTGCGGACGGCTGTTCCTTCCACTGCTGAGGTCCTTAGTGGATCCCTGTGCTTGATATAGCGGGGCCCCACCTTTAAAGCGATCCTAAACCCAGAAACTGACCCCCCCTTATCTTTAGACCTGTCCCTGCACCCCCTCTTACCATTTCTAGCCATCCCTTTTGCATAAAAAATCGCTTTTGTAAAGTAAGAGAAAAGTATATAATAGTTTGACCTGTGTGAGTTCTCCGTTTCTGTTTAAAGCCGCAGATAGGCGTGCCTGTCTGCTGCTGCCTGATAATTATTCACGCCCTTGTCTGCTTGCTGCCTTTGTGAGTGTGTGGCCGCGTCATGAAAGGGGGCGGGGCTAAATCGCGTGATGACGGAGCTCCGCCCCCTTTCATGACGCGGCCACACACTCACAAAGGCAGCAAGCAGACAAGGGCGTAAATAATTATCAGGCAGCAGCAGACAGGCACGCCTATCTGCGGCTTTAAACAGAAACGGAGAACTCACACAGGTCAAACTATTATATACTTTTCTCTTACTTTACAAAAGCGATTTTTTATGCAAAAGGGATGGCTAGAAATGGTAAGAGGGGGTGCAGGGACAGGTCTAAAGATAAGGGGGGGTCAGTTTCTGGGTTTAGGATCGCTTTAACTGTGGTCATTACATCGACCAGGGGCCTGTCAGAGGCCAGCACATATAAGTAGCATTTAAAATGGCCGCCGGCCTTGGTGCCATTGAACGTCACAGCTATGCACTTCGCACTGACATCAGCATGCAGTGACATTTAATGGTTGATGGCTACATATGTCAGTCTTCATCTTCATATCAGGTGTTCACCTCTGTCCGTCTCTCTCTGTCTGTCTCTCTCTGTCCGTCTCTCTCTGTCTCTCTGTCTCTGTGTGTCTGTTTGTCTCTGTCTGTCTGTCTCTCTCTCTCTGTGTCTGTCTGTCTCAGTGTGTCTGTCTGTCCCAGTGTGTCTGTCTGTCTCAGTGTGTCTGTCTGTCTCTGTCTGTCTGTCTCCCTCTGTCTGTCTGTCTCTCTTTGTCTGTCTCTCTCTCTGTCTGTCTCTCTCTCTCTGCCTGTCTCTCTCTCTGCCTGTCTCTCTGTCTGTGTCTACACAGCACCATACTCTATATACAGGTCCACACTACATGCTATATTTGTGTATCTATATACAGTATGTATATAGTGTGGACCTGTATATACAGTAGAGTGCTGTCTGTGTATACAAGATATGCAACCGGCAGTCTCTGTATATGGTCAGCAGTCTCTGTGTGTATGTTCTGCCCAGTGTCCAATGTCTATCCTATAGCAGTTCTAATGTGCATATGTCTCGCAGCAGTCTCTAATGTGCATATGTTCCGCAGCCATCTCCATTGTGCATTGGTCCTGCAGCCATCTCCTTTGTGTATTTGTCTCACAGCCTATCCATTGTGCATTTGTCCCACAGCCATCTCCATTGTGTCTACGGCCAGCAGCAGTGTCTATTGTGTATTCTCTATTGTGTACAGCCAGCAGCAGTCTCTATTGTGTATCCTCTACGTGTGTATAGCCAGCAGCCATTTCCATTGTCTATATGCCCGGGCCCGCAGCTGTCTCCATTGTCTATACAGCCTGCAGCAGTCTCTATTGTGTATTCTCTATTATGTGTATATGCAGCAGCAGTCTCTATTGTGTATTATAGTGTATGAGAAGCAGTCTCTATTGTGTATACCTATAAAATGAGAATGCGCATAGGGTCTTATCCTAAATAGGAATCAAATCCCATACAGTGTGAAAACTGCTCACCTGATTCAGTTGTGAAGCCCACAACTAGCGTGATCTCAAACACAGCAGCCGCAGCCGGGACCACACTTCCACAATCGTGGGGGTGAAACTCTATCCGGGACCAAGTGTCTTTCGGTCTGCGCCGCTGCTCCAATAAGTATCAGAAACACTGGAGTGCTTTGAAACAAGATATCTTGAGTTATTCAGGAATTCCCTGAGGAAGGAGCTGGGTGTTAGCTCCGAAACGTGTTGGAAATAAAACTAAGATATCTTGTTTCAAAGCACTCCAGTGTTTCTGATACTTATTGGAGCAGCGGCGCGGACCGAAAGACACTTGGTCTATTGTGTATACAGCCCACAGCCATCTATTGTGTATATAGATAGCAGCTGTCTCTATGGCCACGCATTGGTTAATAAAGTCCACTTTTTTCTATTTTTTTTGTGCTGTTTTTCCTTTTTTTACTCTGTTGTAAGGAACCATCTGGATTGCTGGTTGGAAAGCTTTGCACATAAATTGAGGTAATTTTTGGTGCTGTTCCAATTTTTCACTAAATGAAATGTATGTTTGGGTGGAGGCGGAGCATGGGTGGAGGCTGGTGGTGTCTCAGGGGGCCCCAAAATTTTGGCAGTAAGGGGCCCCGAAATTCCTAGTGGCAGCCCTGGCCCTGATCACTGAGGAGCCTCTGCTGCTGGTGTGGAGAGACATGAGGACACATTACTAGTGCAGGTTCAGCCTCACACTCACTGCTGCTTGTGCTCTGTCAGACTCACCGCCTGCTGCTGATCACTGAGGAGCACTGGAAATAGCAGCAAATGGGGGTCTCAGCAAAGCTTTCCCCTCTTACCTCTGGGCATAGTACCATACATAAATGCATACAATACCATTAGTTTCAGCCTGACCGCAGGGGCGCCACAATACTGAACTGGATCACTTTATTAAACTTTGTATTATTGGTTAGTATATTCATGCACTGATGGTGACACTGTGGTACTTCTGTACTTTAGGTGCTCTGGTGATGTATATATGTAGTAATGATGGTTCTGGTGCTGTATTTCTGTAGTATTATTGATTCTGATCGAAGTAACCATGTAACAATCCATAACATGTCAGAAAAATTGATACATAGCCATGTTAATAGATTATTGTGCTGTCTGACATAAGTGATACTACATCTACATTTACATTATGAGCATTTATTATAAAATTAAGCACTATAACATGCCAAATCATAACAGCATTGTAATATGCTCATTGTGAGGATTCAGCTCTGTTTGCAGATTCCAGCAGTCACTGCATGACTACTCATGCCATTTTAATTAAATATTCACATGCCAACTAGCTGCCAGTGATAGTGTTGTGTAATAAATGACATCTTCCGCCACCTTCTGGCTGCACTTACATATTGCATCTGTAATAATAAAGATCCTGGCACATTTATCATTGTGTTTTTGTGCAATTTGTGACATTTTCTTTTAATAAATGCCTACAACTAAATGTATCAATACATTTAATATGCCATTTCAGTACTTTTTGGTGTGAAGTACAACATTTTTGAATGCATTTCAATGTAAAGCTTGTAAAAAAAAGTTGCATATTCTGGTCAGGTACAGCTGTCTCTATAGTCCAACCACATTAACTTGCATAAAAAAATTACAATTTTCTCAAAATGTAAAATAACAGTGCGACATTTCCCACATTGGCTGCTTACTCCTTTCCATGTAGACTATGATCCCCAACATTTAGACTAGAGATGAATAGATTACTTAGGTATTATGTGCGGTTCCTTCCCAGCAGCCACATAAAGGAGAGATTTTGGACCATATTTCTTCATTAATTTTTTTTCTTCTTCCAGAAGGAGGTGAAGTCTGGTAATCAATCATATATTTTTGGGGGAGATGTTGCATCTGCCTTCTAAAAATGAAAAAAAATCTTAAAAATGTAAAAGTTGGCTTACTCTTTAATGATTTTTACCATTTAATCCAATTATTTGGTCACGGTCCATATTATCAAATGCATTGAGTCACCGGATCAGGTCAGTGGGCGGCATGTCATATATTGTCAGCCATAACTTTTCCCACTTAATACCACAATATAGTCAGGGACATAACATGAAGCTCCAGGTCTTTATCATATAGTTTGTAGCATCCCCTCCATCCTCATGTACAATGTGTCAGTTATAAGACCGGCGTCTTCTTCTGTAGCTGAGATGCGTTTGGTTCCTTTCAAGCACCAGAGTCTTTATTTCTCCCATGTAGGTACCAGGGCTGATGCCAACACCCTGTAAACGTGGCCCAGCAACAGGGGAGGGATGGGGCAATGGAGAGGGGGGGGAAGGGCCCACTGGGCCGAGGCACCGGCTTGTGGCATCACATCCACAGGTGTGTGTACGGCATGTACAAAGTGAGTTTTGGAGCTGATGTGGTGCCCCTGCGGTCTGGTCACCACTAGAAGTTGCAGCAACCGGGATCAGTAAGTCCAGTCACCCGAACACACACCCAACACACTGCAATCCCAAGACTAGGGACTCTATGCTCAGCAATGTGATGGCGGGAAGAGACAAGTGGGAAAGTTAGACAGGAAATGATCAGGAAGGGTAACAAAACCAGAAAAAAACAGAAAGCAAAAGCAGGGGAACAAAACCAGAAAAACATTACAGGAAGTTGGTCAGTTCAGTTCAGTTAGTCAGTTGAGTCCAGGAGTTCAGTTCAGTCAGATGAAGAAGAGAGAGCACCATCATTACACGAGACTGAAAGGACGCGGACCTGGCAGCCTGTACCATCCTAAGGCTGTTCCAGGTCCCGGGCTATAGACTGTAGAGCGACAGAAGGAGTCCTAGGGGCACAGGTAGTGAGCAATCCACCTGTGCATCTAAAGCTAAAGGACTGGGCAGAAACCAGGG
This sequence comes from Allobates femoralis, assembly GCA_033576535.1. Taxonomy (NCBI): domain Eukaryota; kingdom Metazoa; phylum Chordata; class Amphibia; order Anura; family Aromobatidae; genus Allobates; species Allobates femoralis. The sequence continues at coordinate 64,803,982 of JARQOC010000006.1, read as the reverse complement.
TGCCAGCTCTGAGGTGGCCAGGATGCTCTATGCTCCAACCACAATACCAGCAGGTTGTGGGGTCTTTATGTCCCGTGACCCAACCCCAGCACATCAAAGAGAAGGCTGCTGTACTAGGGCCAGGGGACCAGGCAGGTCGCCCAACAAAGGCCCGTGGCCGCTGGATTGTAGCTTTGCGTGCGGAAGAGTAAGGAACAGAGGCCCATGGAAAGGAACACAAAAGGGGGTAATTTGGAGGAGCCATCCCGGCTTCTAAAATCTACCAGAGCCACCACTGCACTGTCTTGTAATTTGAACATCTGCCAAGAACGCAAAGTAAACCGACCGGGTTGAAGCTCAGCAATGTGTAAGACTGCTATTTCTGCGCCTGAGGAGAGGCAGACTGAAACACCGAGCCAGCAGCAGGAGCCTACCTGCCTGAGAGTGGAGAGTGTCCCTGAACCCTGCCAGCAGCCAGCTCAGCCCCGCTGGCCTCCCATTCCCCAAATCACCTCCACAGACTCTTCAGTTGCCCTGGGGACCCACTCTTCCCGTGGAGAGCAAAAGCATCCTCGCTGCTACTCCCATCATCCCCAGAGGTCTGGACTGCTACACCGGCCACATTCCACGGGTGGCTTCACGTCAAAAACTCTTTCATTTTATTTTTATATTTTTCTTTCATCCCTTTTTCAACTTCCCTTTTTAACTGATCGCCCAACGAGAGCATCACGGACCGGGTCACGTCACCGTAACATCCAGAAGCCAAGACGACGGCGAGAGGGCCCAATTCCGAGTACCCCACGGTCCCCGCCCTGGGCAAGTCACTGAGCCTGTGCCATACAGCATTGGTACCAGCTGTGTTCTACAGCCAGTGCCTAACTCTATCTGCTGCGCATGGACCTAGTTGAAATCACAGCAGTTTAACCTCATAGATGCTGTTCTCAATTGTGTTTTAAGTGGATGGAAATTTGGAAAGGTAGCTGTAATGGCCCCTTTACACGCAGCTACAGGTGAAAGGTTTTCCACAGGTAACTTACTGGCTGCAGTGAAATCATGGAGACATTATTCCATTTGTACACAGCACCAAGATAGAACCTTGTCTCCATGATTTCACTGCAACCAGTAAGTTACCTGTGGAAAACCTGTCACCTGTAGCTGCGTGTAAAGGGGCCAATATGGATTAATATTTTATAATATTAATTAGTTGCCTGCTCCTGGACTAATCGATATGGACCAAGTACCGGCGTGAAAAGTATGACACCATACACATAGAGTCAAATGTACACTCTTTCTTGGTCAGCTCCAAGCTCCAAGTGAGTTTTATTTGAACAGGCATGAATTTATATAACCTCAGTAAGGGACTCGGCCAGCACTACTCAAATGTATTCATTGGTTAGTGGTTGGATAATGGGCTAGTCATAATAGATGTAATTGATCCAGACTATATTCTTACTTATGGCTACTAGGGGTGAGATAAATGATGCAAAACCTACTTTGACTTGATCTCTGGCTTTAAATTTATGTGGTATGAACAACTCTGGGTACCACAGGAAGTATATAGGATCGCGCTATCCGCGTCCTCAGGCCTTTCCTACCTGCTTCACCTCAGTTCCCTACCTGGATACCCAGAATTGTATCATAACACTCTTGTCTCAGGGCCATATTCCACCACCAGAGATTATTTGATAACGTTTCCCTTCACACCTGAACCTGATTACCTTGAAAATAACATAAAATAACCTAAAATAGCACTTTTACGGCTACATGTACAAGTTATTAGAGTAATATCAGTTATAGATAGTGTTATCTACCCTTAAACTAATGGTTTGCTCAGGAAAGTGAATGTTTCTCCCACTTTGAGTCCTCGTTTATATCATGTTCCTGTAACTATTTCTGCCTTAGTTTGGATATTTCCTATATATCAAAACAGGAAATGGTAGCCATGTTTAAGTCACAATTAAGGTTAATTAAGTATTTGATCCTATGGCTCTCCTGAACATATCCTTTAAGATCCATGATTTTTGGTTGCTCATGACATGATTAGCCTCGTAACTACAACAGATACAGGGGTTGCAATCATACCCGGGCCCTGGATCCTAGGGGACTGCAAAAGTCCCTTTGGCCCATAGGAAAAGAATAATGCTTATTAAGATTTTCAATAATTGGGGGCCCCGTTGGAGCTTTTGCATCGGGCCTATGAGCTTCAATTTACGCCACTGGACATGGTCATGACGGCCAAGAGTCGACTGAAGCCCCTATCTCTGCTTCATGTGAAGCTGAGGCTGGGCTTAATGAGTAATGGAGGATTTTACAATATACTCAAAAATTAGATTATTATACAAGCAATCAAGTGATTGCAGGTTCAGGTCCCCTTGGGGAACTAATGCAAATGTAAAAAAAAAAGCAAAAATATTTTTAAAAAAATAATAAGAACTACAATACTTCATATCATGTCCCTTTTTCCCCAAAATGTACATCAAATCTAAAAAATGGTATTGAATAATAATAAAATACAATGAACACTGGAGTAAAAAAACAATATAAAATCGCTGTTTTGTTTATTGTTATTCTCTTCGCCTCCCCCCAAAAATGGAGTAAAAAGTAATCAAAAAGGCATAGGGATCCCAAAATGCTAATAATAAAAACTACAGTAAGTACCGCAAAGAACAAACCCTGTCACAACGCTATGAACCGAAAGATGTATACATCATGCAGCCATATGTTCATCACCTGTTATAAGACAAATCCAACACTAGAGGGCATCAGGACACTGAGAGACACAGCGCTATATGACGGTAATGTCCTGAAAGTTTAGTTTTATGGTTTACAATAGGTCTGAGAACTTGCTATCTAGCTTATGGAGAGACGTTTTCCCTTCAGCCATAAGAAGACAGTTAAGTAGGTGAGGAGATTGTAGTCACTTCCCTCCTCTCAGAAATATGCAAATTTGCATTTCAGTAAGGAAGTGGAAGAATTCCAGCGCCACCTTTAAGTAGCTCCTCAAAGTCATAATCGCTTTCCAACAAGCTTTTTAATATGACTAAGGGATTTGTGCCAGATCAGAACCCCAAACTACAGACGCTGCATTTCGGGGTAACTGCCCCTTATCAGTGTAGTGTGTGGGATATTCTGATCTGGCTGAGTGAGACAAGGTCTGGGAACTTGCTATCTACTTTATGGAGAGAAGTTTTCTGCAACCATAAGAAGACAGTTAAGTAGGTGAGGAGATTGTAGCCACATCCCTCCTCTAGGAAATATGCAAATTTGCACTTCAGTAAGGAAAACTTCTCTCCATAAGGTTGATAGCAAGTTCCCAGACCTTGTCTTAGCCCACTCACACAGCCAGATCAGAATATCCCACACACTACACTGAAGAAGGGCAGTTACCCCGAAATGTAGCGTCTTTAGTTTGTGGTTCTGATCTGGCATATATTCCCTAGTCATATTAAAAAGCTTGCTGGAAAGTGATTATGACTTTGAGGAGCTACTTAAAGGTGGCACTGGAGTTCATCCACTTCCTTACTGAAATGCAAAATTGGTTTACAATACAAATATGGACAGAAGAACTAAAGCGGAAAGAAACCGCCAGTCCATTGTATCTCCCATGTGATTTCAGGTTTCACTTAACATTTATTGCTTCTAGGAAGACATATAGATGACATCCCATAGGTAATCCTATTGTTCTAATGCAATAATCTATACTGGACGGTTTATAGGACAATGACATGATTGTACTCATACTTAATAAATTATACACCAACTCCTGATCCCCTGAAGTAGTGCAGATTATTGTCTGACATTCGGCTGGATTTACATGGGATAATACAGGATGGAGAGTCCGGCAAAAGCTTGATTCAGTCACAGCAGGAATGTGTGATACCATAGTGTATGTTCACACATTGAGAAGAAGACCTTCAGGAAATGCTATTTACTTCTTGGAGGTTGAAGACGTTTTTTTTTTTTCTTTTTCCCAAATCCTTTATTTGATAGATTTTTTTTGTAACCAGCGATTTAGATAAGTGGTTAAGGATAGGCGCTAACTCTAAGGTAGATATATCGAATAAAATAAATTACAACATTCGTCTGTTCAACCCTACCTTTGGGATGTTTATTTAAAAAGCAAATACAATTTATCCTATCATTACATTATTTGATACTAGCTAGTATGTGTACAATCTCTTATTTTATTCACTATGCACCAATTCAGGTAGTATAAAAGTATATAGTGAATAAAATAAGAGATTGTACACGTACTAGCTAGCAGGAGTGCGGCAGTGAAATTCGTGAAGCTGTATCTATCTATCTATCTAGAAAAAAGTTTGAGCAGCGTCTCTCGGTTGGCGTACGCCCAGTGCTTAGCAGTCCTTCAGAGTGGTGTCTAACCACTAACTCCAGACATATAAAGAAATGAGGCTGCAGCACACGACTTTAGAAAAGTACAGCCTTTAATGGCTTTTCATGGCATTAGAATAGCGACGTTTCGGTCCTCAGACCTTCCTCTGGCAGTCACTACATGCAAATGCTGAGGGTTTTATACATCCTCCTATGTCATCTCACATTATTCAATTAACAGCTTAATTATCATTTTACATCATTTTACAGTGCATATACAACTCACAGTCATATTAGATAATACATAATGGTTCATATTTTGTGCTCCTCCAGTTAACGTTCACATCTATGGAGTGTTAGATTTCCTACTTACAGTTAGTTCATGAGTGTGATCACTTGTATCCCAGGTGCCCGCCTAATTACCTGTAATTATTATATCTTGCTGGCCCGGCATGTCCGGTCGCTTTCTGTAACTAGGGACGCGTATAGCTAGTACGCATGCGCAGTAGCATGTAAACAACGCCGTAATGGCGGCGCGTGGCGAGATAGCGGCCGCACATGGCGAGTGACATGCCGGGCCAGCAAGATATAATAATTACAGGTAATTAGGCGGGCACCTGGGATACAAGTGATCACACTCATGAACTAACTGTAAGTAGGAAATCTAACACTCCATAGATGTGAACGTTAACTGGAGGAGCACAAATATGAACCATTATGTATTATCTAATATGACTGTGAGTTGTATATGCACTGTAAAATGATGTAAAATGATAATTAAGCTGTTAATTGAATAATGTGAGATGACATAGGAGGATGTATAAAACCCTCAGCATTTGCATGTAGTGACTGCCAGAGGAAGGTCTGAGGACCGAAACGTCGCTATTCTAATGCCATGAAAAGCCATTAAAGGCTGTACTTTTCTAAAGTCGTGTGCTGCAGCCTCATTTCTTTATCTATCTATCTATCTATCTATCTATCTATCTATCTATCATCTAATGTCTATCTATCTCTATGATCTATTTAGTCTAACTGAAATTGCAACAAGGACGAAAAGTCATGGAGTTATGGAAATCACAAGATAACAAACATGTTAATGATAGATTTTTAGGTTTTTAACCTTTCATCCTCCCTACCCTATATGCACCACGCGGGGGACTGGAGAAGCCATGATCTGCTTTTATAGTGGTTGTGACTCTCACAACCACACAAGGTGAAGCCTCTGATACCTATTTAGGTCATATTCTATCTCTCAGACTCTTCATCCTCCCTACTTTAATTTTCAGAGATAATGACCTTTGGGTCTTCATTGGCTGTAAGCTATAATCATCAACATTAACAGAAGTAAACACTTGAATTAGATTACTCTATAATGACTCTATAAAATATGTGTTTCACTTTTTGTATTGAATTACTGAAAAAAAATTAACTTTTAATGATATTCTAATTTATTGAGATGCACATGTATCTTCTCTGCTCTCTCAGCAAATGACAAACCATTGTATCAGGATTTTCTCACTTGGATAGTTAATTCCCCTATAGGTGGCTTTTTTTTTTAATGTACAAGCTTTTAGGGCCCCATTATTGGTTTGCAAATTCTTCTCTAAATCACTTTTTTCTTTTTTTATATTCTTCTACATTTTTTCCCACCAAATTCGTTGAAATAGTGTATATGAGTCATGATTTGTGCCAAATAAAAATCTTTTCTTTCCTACCTGCTAACTTCTTGACATATTCAACTAAAGTGTCACAACATTTGCACACAAAAATGGAAATACAGTAGGTAAAATCAATCTGAGGGGGTAGTGAGGTACATTTTTACAAAATTTTAAGACCTTTTTAAAATATCATAATTGATAAATCACCCAAATACATCTGGAAATCCACCCAAACACATAAAACAGATAAAAAAAAATACACCAGTTTACTGTACAGACTTTTCATTAGGTCAACATTTCTGTGTTAAAAATCATTTTATCAGTTGGTCTTATATAATATTCCAAATTTCTGAGATAATGACTTTTGGGTTTTCATTAGCTGTAAGCCATAATCATCAACATTAACTGAAATAAACACTTGAAATAGAACACTCATGTTTCATGTTATGTATTCAATTACTAAAAATAATGGACTTTTTGGTGATATTCTAATTTATTGAGATTCACCTGTATTTCTTTCATTCTCAAACAGAGATGCTTTTTGTAGTTTCAAAGATTGTGGATGAGACTTTAGGAAATGTTATTCACTTCTTGTATAGAATTTCTGGAGTGTAAGTTAATCAATCTGCAGCTATACCCCTTCCTGACCCATGACGAAGGAGGACGTCCGGCCCAGTGCGGCGCTCACATCAAACACCTGACATCATCAGCTGACATATTGGGCTTCCAGCACCGATTGGAGCCGGGATCCGATCTGTGCTGTTAACCCCTTGAATCCCACTGTCAATTACTGACAGCGGGATCCAAAACCATCATGGCGGGGAACGCGCTGTTCCCCGCCTCCACCGAAGATCCCGCAAAAATATCGGGAGATCTCCGGTGCTCATGTGACAGCCCGTGGTCCTAATGTGAAGCCGGAAGCTATCACGGTTCACTTCCTCTCAGTGGTTGGCGAGCGCTGCCAACCAATGAAAGTGAAACCAAGTGCCATGTCTCGATGTGCTGCAGTTCAAGGGGACATGGCAGAAGCGATCGAATGCTGCAGCACTGTGGTGCGCTATGGGGCAGTGTAAAAACAAGATTTAATGAAAAAATAAAGTTTTACAAAATATGAAAAACCTCCATAAAAGTTCAAATCACCCCATTTTCCCCCATTCAAAATAAAAGTATTAAAAAAAATACACATATTTGGTATCGCCGCGTTCATAAATGCCCAATCTATCAATATATAAAATAAATTAATGAGAGCCGTAAACTGCGTAACGGAAAAAGAGGTGCAAACACCAAAATTACATTCTGAATCAGGCAAGGGGTCTCCTATGTGTTCCTGATGTCTTAATCATGAAATACAGCCTTTTAAAATGTGTACAACTGAGTCAGGAGGGCATTACCAGATCCACATGAGTCAGGTCCTTCCGGGGCTATTCTCGTCCCCTGCTTCTCTGTTCCTCCCTCCTCCCTCTCCTCGCCGCCTCCTTGATGGCCTGTCAGCTCTCCTCACTCTGCGTACATACTGCAATCAGTGCTACTTACAGATTAAAATCTTTGGGGGGGGGGGGGGTGACAGGTCCTCTTTAATGACTCTTATCTATATGGTAATCTGGAAGCAAATACTAGTGCATCTCAATAAATTAGAATATTATAAAAAATCAATATCATATTGCCATGTTTCAGGGCATTTCTGGGAGTCCTGAAACACTAATAAATCAATATTATATTCACCCTTTGATATGTCGTGGAATACGGCAGCGCGGTTTCTAACCCTTCATCCTCCCTACTTTAATTTTCTGAGATAATGACCTTTGGGTTTTGATTGACTGTAAGCCATAATCATCAACATTTACAGAAATAAAAACTTGAAATAGATCAGTCTGTGTGTAATGACTCTATATAATATATGCATTTCACTTTATGCATTCAATTACTGAAATAAATTAACTTTTTGATGATCTTCTAATTCATGGAGATGCACTAGTAAGTCCTATGAAGTATAGGAAAACGCTGTGTAAAATACAAGCATTTTTAATGAAGATTTTTTTTTTCCCATTCATTTGAAAGGGTGAAAAACATTGCAAAAATGCTGACGTCGTTGACATTGCTGAAATAAAACTGCTTGAAATATGCAAGGAAAAAAATAAGCAAAGTGTGCATGAGATTTCAGAAATGTCAATCACTTTGCTGGCACTGTAAAAGGCTGAATTTTTTTCTGCCATGAAAATAAGTGAAAAAAGCACATCTAAAAGACAAGGAAAAAATACATAAAAACATGTTGTATTGTGGATGGATTTTTCATGCATATTTTTATACACATAAACTCAGCAGCATTTTACAGTACAGTGGTTTTAATTCAATGTTATTCACATGTTACGGGGTGGGGGGGATCAAATTTTCGTTTTGCTTCATTTTTGAAATCCTGCATTGTATCAATTTCTCTTATGGAAATGCACCTTTTTTGTTGGAAATTGTACCCAGTCATTTCAATATCTGGAGATGTCTTAGCATCGTTTATATCGTCTATAGTATTTTTGCAGCAAAAAAAGAACACATGAGTGAGCGCAGAAAATAATCACAGATTTTAAAGGCAGAAAAGCTCTGAACTAGATTTCAGTTTAGAATTCTGAGTATAAAATCTTCACCAATTGCAAACACCATGTTCCAAATTATTATGCAAATGTTATTTTTCTCTGATCTTCCTAAATGGTCAGTGCAAATGACAGTCAGTGTAATAAAAGTCATCATCCGTTAGAGTATACATCGAATTTTATTGAAGAAACCTCCCAATGATAGCAGTATAATCTTCAAAATTAAAAAAACCTCTAAATGCACTGTTCCAAATTATTAGGCACAGTAGAGTTTCTAAACATTTGATATGTTTGAAAGAACTGAAAATGCTCATTTGTTGAATTTACAGAATTAACAGGTCACATTCACTGAAATAAAAAGCTATTCAACTCTAAAACATCTTAACAGGCCAAGTTACATGTTAACATAGGAACCCTACTTTGATATCACTTTCACAATTCTTGCATCCATTGAACTTGTGAGTTTCTGGAGAGTTTCTGCTTGTATTTCTTTAGATGATGTCAGAATAGCCTCCCAGAGCTGCTATTTTGATGTGAACTGACTCCCACCCTCATAGATCTTTTGCTTGATTATACTCCAAAGGTTCTCTATAGGGTTGAGGTCAGTGGAAGATGGTGGCCACACCATGAGTTTATCTCCTTTTATGCCCATAGCAGCCAATGGCACAGAGGTATTCTTTGCAGGATGAGATGGTGCATTGTCATACATGAAGATGATTTTGCTCCTGAAGGCACATTTTTGCTTTTTGTACCATGGGAAAAAGTTCTCAGTCAGAGACTGTATATACTTTGCAGAGGTCATTTTCACACCTTCAGGAACCTTAAAGGGGCCTACCAGCTGTTTCCCAATGATTCCGGCCCAAAACCTGACTCCTCCACCTCCTTGCTGATGTTGCAGCCTTGTTGGCACATGGTGGCCATCCACCAACCATCCACTACTCCATCCATCTGAACCATCCAGAGTTGCTCAGCACTCATCAGTAAACAAGACTGTTTGAAAATAAGTCTTCATGTATGTTTGGGCCCACTGCAACCGTTTCTGCTTGTGAGCACTGTTTAGGGGTGGCCGACTAGTAGGTTTATGCACCACAGCAAGACTTTGAAGGATCCTACAACTTGAGGTTCGAGAGACTCCAGAGGCAAAAGCAGCTTCAAATATCTGTTTGCTGGTTTGCAAGGCTTTTTTATCAGCTGCTCTCTTAATCTGATGAACTTGCCTGGCAGAAACCTTCCTCATTCTGCCTTTATCTGCACTACCAGGTCTGTGCTTAGAATCAGCCACAAATCTCTTCACAGTACGATGAGCACGTTTACGTTTTCTTGCAATATCCAATGTTTTCATCCCTTAGTCAAGGCAGTGTACTATTTGTTGCTTTTCGGCAGCAGAGACATCCTTTTTCTTTCCCATGTTACTTGAAAACTGTGTCCTGCTCAATGTTGTGGAACACCCAGTTTTCCTCTTATTGGACTCACCTGCTAAACTAATTATTACAGGTATCTGAGATTGATTTCAGTGATTCAAGGAACCCTGAGGGCCGCTTTACACACACCAACTTCTGTATCCAACTTCTGAATAGATCTCTGGTTGCAGTGAAATCATGCACACATTGTTGCATTTTGTGGCTGTGTACAAATGGAGCAATGTGTCCATGATTTCACTGCAACCAGAGATCTGTTCAGAAGTTGGACACAGAAGTTGGTGTGTGTAAAGCGGCCCTGAGACACAATACCATCAATGGGTTTCATTGAAAAAATAAAAATAAAACCCTATGACACTTAAAACCAATTTGCATAATAATTTGGAACATGGAGTAATGTGTGGACCCGAAGCTTAGAGTTTGTTCACACATAGAAGACGTGCTGACATTTTTCATGCAGTAAATCGGCAATATATCTGTAGCAAATTCTGCATTTGTAATGTTAAGTTCCCACAATGAGTTTTTGATGCTGTGTATTCTCACAGCTTAAATCCACAGTATTTTAAGTTTAGTACAGTGAAAAGGATTTCTAGAAATCTCCTGCCTGCTGTGTGGTTTTGTTTACTTGTGGTGTGTTTCCAATCGGCAACACGTCAATTGCGGGTACCCTGAGTTTAATGTGTAGATTTTCTGTATAGGATTCTATTAGATGAAGAAAATACACAGGTAAAAAAAATGTTTATCTACCCTGATTTCAGCATATAGAATTGACACACTGTGGATTTTTAATTTTGCACGATACATAGCTTAGAATTCTTGCAATCTCATCTTGTCTGTATACGCTGCAGAATACAGGTATCCATATCATGGTCACAATTCCCCTACCTCTCACGGTTGTAGTGAACCCAGACTTTGATCATCACAGACGAGGATGGCAATCTTTCACTAGAACCACAAATGGTCCAGGTTTTAAAGGGAATTTGTCAGCAGATTTTTGATACCTCATCTGACAGCAATGTAATATAGGCAAGGAGACTCTGAATCCATTGGTGTATCACGTAGATTACTGGCTAAAGCCATTTTGAAACAATCAAAGTTTTTAGTTTCAGTAATACAGCAGAGCTGAGAAAGTGACCCCCACCCACTCCAGACTCTCTATAGAGATTGTGCATTGACAGTGAGGTGTCACTCACAGCAGGGTGTGTGTGTGTGCTTGTGTGTGTGTAATCACAGGGTAATAAAGCCATTAATTTATGTAAACAATTTGGCATATGAAAGGAGAAGCACAGTTGCTTTTGTTTTTTTTAACCACTGCAGCATGCTCATAGAATCAGACTGCTAGAGTTGGAAGGGGCCTCCTGGGTCATCGTGTCCAACCCCCTGCTCAAAGCAGGATTCACTAAATCATCCCAGACAGATATCTGTCCAGCCTCTGTGTGAAGACTTCATTTGAAGGGGAACTCACCACCTCTCGTGGCCGCCTGTTTCACTCGTTGATCACCCTTGCTGTCAAAAAGGTTTTTCTAATATCTAACCTGTATTTCCTTTCATTCAGTTTCATTCCATTGCTTCTAATCTTTCCTTGTGCAAATGAGAATAAGGGTGATCCCTCTACATTGTGACAGCTGCTGAGATATTTGTAGACAACTATTAAATCTCCTCTCTGTCTTCTTTTTTGCAAGCTAAACCTTTCAAAATCCTGTATCCGTCCCTCATACAACACGGTTTGCAGACCGGTCACCATTTTGGTCGTTCTCTTCTGAACTTGCTCCAGTTAGTTGATGTATTTTTTTTATAATGTGGTGCCCAGAACTGGACACAGTATCCAGATGAGGTCTGACCAAAGAGGAATAGAGGGCAATAATGGCTTTATGTAATCTAGACTGTATGCTTCTGTTAATACATTCTAGAGTTGTGTTTGCCTTTTTTTGCTGCTGCATCACACTGGTGACTCATGTTCAGTCTGTGATCTGTTAGTATACCCAAGTCTTTTTCACACGTGCTGTGCCTTAGCCCTATTCCTCCCATTCTGTATATGCTTTTTCATTTTCTTGCTCAAATGCATTTCTTCCTGTTATAAACCATTCTGTTAGTTGCTGTCCACTATTCCAGTTTGTTTTGATGTTTTTGAATCCCCTCTCTTTTCTTTAGTATTAGCTATCTCTTCTAGCTTTGTGTAATCAGCAAATTCAGTTTCCTCTCAATTCCTTCATCCATACCATTGATAAAAATGTTGAACTACACTGGGCCCAGGAAAGAGCCCTATGGTCCCCACGTAAGACTGTCCGCCAACTGGATGTGCAGCCATTTATGACCACTCTTTGTGTCTGATCACTAAGCCAGTTATAAATCCACCTTATAGTTGCCTTGGTCATTTTTTCAATAAGGATGGTATGATATACTTTGTCAAATGCCTTGCTGAATTAAAAATATAATATATCTACTACATTTCCCTGATCCACCCAGTCAGTGATTCTGTCATAGAAGGAAATTAAGTTATTCTGATATGACATGTTAGTTAGAAACCCATGCTGGCTCATTAATCACTTCATTTTCATCCAGATACTTGCATTTATGTGATTTAATAATTTGTTCAAAGATCTTTCCTGGTATAGAAGTAAGGCTCACAGGCCTATAGTTTCCTGGATCCACCTTCTTCCCCTTTTTGAACATAGGGACAAGATTTGCTCTTCTCAAGTCTTCTGGGACTTCTGTTATTCTAGAATTTTCAAAGATTATGGGGAGTAGTTCAAAAATTTCCTCTGCTATCTCCTTAAGTACTTCTGTCCTCAGATTGCATAGCCAAAACCAGCTGACAGATTCCCTTTAATGCCACCAATGCTGAACAGCTCTTATATTATCACTGTGTGGAAGTCAGATATGTATCTCTGCATGTTGCACAATAAATTACCTAAATTATTTTTCATGGTGTCTGATCCCTCTTGTGCTGTTTTGAAATTTCTAAAATGAATGTAGAGCCTTACTTTGGCTCGGATTAATATTTCACAGCACGAACGAACAACATATTCAGAATGTTTTGCACTGATCTTACTACAGAAACTAAATCCCACTGATCAATATAGAAGATATCAATTTATTTCAAGACAACCTACACAGCTTCAACCGCTGAGGTTTTGTAAGTGAGCATATCTATATACACCACACCCAAATCTTAGGAAATATCTATGGCTTTAAATGAGAAGGTAGAGCGAAAGTTGCTGAACATCACATATATTATGTTGTGCATAGATAGAACCATCAAGTTCTGCAGTGCAAAATAAGAAAATAATGATTATCATACTGCGGAGAGAAAAAACAAACACATTTTTCTATCCTCTTCAGATTTTTTAATTCATCTTCTCATATTTTATTCTTTCATGTTTTTGGAAATGTGGACCTACAGTTAGGGCCAGAAATATTTGGACAGTGACACAATTTTAGCGAGTTGGGCTCTGCATGCCACCACATTGGATTTGAAATGAAACCTCTACAACAGAATTCAAGTGCAGATTGTAACGTTTAATTTGAAGGGTTTGAACAAAAATATCTGATAGAAAATGTAGGAATTGTACACATTTCTTTACAAACACTCCACATTTTAGGAGGTCAAAAGTAATTGGACAAATAAACATAACCCAAACAAAATATTTTTATTTTCAATATTTTGTTGCGAATCCTTTGGAGGCAATCACTGCCTTAAGTCTGGAACCCATGGACATCACCAAACGCTGGGTTTCCTCCTTCTTAATGCTTTGCCAGGCCTTTACAGCCGCAGCCTTCAGGTCTTGCTTGTTTGTGGGTCTTTCCGTCTTAAGTCTGGATTTGAGCAAGTGAAATGCATGCTCAATTGGGTTAAGATCTGGTGATTGACTTGGCCATTGCAGAATGTTCCACTTTTTTGCACTCATGAACTCCTGGGTAGCTTTGGCTGTATGCTTGGGGTCATTGTCCATCTGTACTATGAAGCGCCGTCCAATCAACTTTGCAGCATTTGGCTGAATCTGGGCTGAAAGTATATCCCGGTACACTTCAGAATTCATTCGGATACTCTTGTCTGCTGTTATGTCATCAATAAACACAAGTGACCCAGTGCCATTGAAAGCCATGCATGCCCATGCCATCACATTGCCTCCACCATGTTTTACAGAGGATGTGGTGTGCCTTGGATCATGTGCCGTTCCCTTTCTTCTCCAAACTTTTTTCTGCCCATCATTCTGGTACAGGTTGATCTTTGTCTCATCTGTCCATAGAATACTTTTCCAGAACTGAGCTGGCTTCTTGAGGTGTTTTTCAGCAAATTTAACTCTGGCCTGTCTATTTTTGGAATTGATGAATGGTTTGCATCTAGATGTGAACCCTTTGTATTTACTGTCATGGAGTCTTCTCTTTACTGTTGACTTAGAGACAGATACACCTACTTCACTGAGAGTGTTCTGGAATTCAGTTGATGTTGTGAACGGGTTCTTCTTCACCAAATAAAGTATGCGGCGATCATCCACCACTGTTGTCATCCGTGGACGCCCAGGCCTTTTACAGTTCCCAAGCTCACCAGTCAATTCCTTTTTTCTCAGAATGTACCCAACTGTTGATTTTGCTACTCCAAGCATGTCTGCTATCTCTCTGATGGATTTTTTCTTTTTTTTCAGCCTCAGGATGTTCTGCTTCACCTCAATTGAGAGTTCCTTTGACCGCATGTTGTCTGGTCACAGCAACAGCTTCCAAATGCAAAACCACACACCTGGAATCCACCCCTGACCTTTTAACTACTTCATTGATTACAGGTTAACGAGGGAGACGCCTTCAGAGTTAATTGCAGCCCTTAGAGTCCAGTGTCCAATTACTTTTGGTCCCTTGAAAAAGAGGAGGCTATGCATTACAGAGCTATGATTCCTAAACCCTTCCTCCGATTTGGATGTGGAAACTCTCATATTGCAGCTGGGAGTGTGCACTTTCAGCCCATATTATATATATAATTGTATTTCTGAACATGTTTTTGTAAACAGCTAAAATAACAAAACTTGGGTCACTGTCCAAATATTTCTGGCCCTAACTGTATAAGGTGGTGTGACAGTGCTGTGTTTGTAATACATTTTTTGGGCTGCGTTTTTGTACAAAAAATTTATCAATTTTTGTCATGCCAGCAAGGTCTATGAGACTACTGAAATGCTGTGCCAATGGCTGCGTTTTTTCCTGATCAGGTTTTGTTGCAAAAACCTGATCAGGAAAAGAAGTAGCATGTCCTATAAGTGATCCAGTTTTGGGACAAAAATGCTGCAATACTCACCCTCCCCGGTGACCCCGCAGTGAAAATGCAGTGACTTCTTCCACCAGCAGGACAAGCACAAAGTGACTTACAGGACCTGCACCCCATGTGATTCAGGTTGAGTCGCATGGGGCGCAGTTCCTGGAAGTACCGTACCCATTGTTGTGTCCCACGAATGGGAACAATCTGTTGTATATATTTATCTATGTTATGCATTTCCTCCAATCATGAAATTCCCCTGTTGTTGCCAGGTAGATTTAAACTGTGTGAAGATTGTCCCTATGTCCCACCTGTAGATGAGCTCTGTATAGGTTACTCCTCCCTTCTTCCCCAATTTAGTCTGCAGAAGCCATTACTGAAGATGCTGTACAGATTACTCCTTTTTACCTGCCATTACATTGTACTTAATACAAGGTTTTGGAGGAAAACTACAGTGTTTCTCCTGGTCTTACTACAAGTCATCGTGCTGCCGAGTTAAACTTTCTGTGGATGTCTGGTGGTGTGGGTACAAGTTATACAATTATCTAAGGGACTGATAATTAGAACGTATGGGATTTGCAGCCATTAGAAAGAGACAGAACACCCATGCCAAGAAGGAAGAAATTCACTGTCACCGTGGGATTGCCGATAGGATAATAGTGTGTCTGTCTGTCTGTGTGTATTCCCTTATTTGTTTGTGTTGCTTTTTTTTTTTTTTTTTTTTTAAACCTGATAAGTTTATCATGCAGAATCTCCCTGATCACTTTTTTTTGTGTGGTCACATAGCCGTAGGCACAATTAGTATTTGGTGCAGAAATTTTCTGTGCCAAATCTGCATCTCCTGATAGGAAAATGCACCAAAAAAACAATGCTTTTCTGATACATTTTTGTTGCATTCTTGAAGCATTTTTGCCCCTGTATTTTTCATAATGAAGTGAATGGGTGGAAGGGGTGAAAAATGTAAAATAACATGTGCACAAAACTTCAGAATTCTCATTGATTTTACTGGATTATGGATAGGGATGTAGTTTTCTGACAAAACTGCACCAAAAAAACGCATAAAAAAACACTCTGTATGCATAAGGTCTTAAGGTCTTAGGGTACCGTCACACTTGGCGACGCACCAGCGATCCCGACAGCGATACGACCTGGTAGGGATCGCTGGTGCATCGCTGTTGGGATCGCTGGTAAGATGTCAAACAGAGATCTCACCAGCAACGCAACAATGATCTGGAATGATATGGAGGTCGTTGGGACCCTGTTTCTCAGACCTGTAGTATTGAGGTCGTTGTCCCTGTCAAACACACCGATACATGCTGCCCAGCGGGACCCCAATGATCAAAAAATGGTCCAGGCGACTCTGACATGACCAGTGATCTCACAGCAGGGGCCTTGTCGCTGCTAAGTGTCAAACATAGCGAGATCGCTGGCGAGGTCGCTCTTGCATCACCAAATTTGTACTTAGCATCGATCTCGCTTAGTGTGACAGGGCTTTACAGTCTAATCATACAGTTAAAACATACCCGATGCCTATCCATCAAAATGGGATTGGGCAGCACTAGAAAAGAAGCAGACAGGTCATTCTGATCTTTTTTTTTTTTAAAAACTAATTTTGGAAATCAAACTCCAAGGTTGACAATGGGAAATGGATTCTAGTTTAAGTGTATGGTCGGCTTTGATGTCCAATGTTCCAAAAACACAAACAACGAAAAGATGAAAAGCAGGGATGTAACCACAATAGGTTGCAGTCACACCCGGGTCCTGGAGCCTAAGGGACCCCAAAAGTCCCCAAAAGTCCTTTCAGCCTATAGAAAAAGACGAATGCTATTAAAGATTTGCAATAATTGGGGGCCCTGTTGGAGCTTTCACATTGCGACCCATGAGCTTTAAGTTACGCCACTGACGAAAAGTCAAGACAAGGTGGAGCAGAAGTGTTCATGTTAGAATTTTTGGAATATACTTGACATTATGTAAGGTTATCCATTACCTTATGGGTATTATTAGTGTCATGTTACTAGATTTAGATTGTACAGTTTCCTGTTAACGCAAATAAGCCGTCTGTCTGAGATAATATACGACTATTGGATTTGTAGCACTGTACTTAGAGGATTGGAAAGATCAGGGGCAACAAGCAGGTCTCACAGATAAGGCGCTTGTTACATTGTATTGCCCAGCAGTAAGGCTGGCTTCACACTTGCAGATGGATCTGCAGCGTTTTGCAGATGCATCTGCAAGTGTGAGCATGCTGACCGCGGCCCCTATGTTTATAATAGGGCGCACGCGGTGTGAAAGCTCTCATTCACTCCTATATGTGTACTGTCAGCAGGCGTATGCCTGCTGACAGATCACACACTCCCGTCCGCACTGTGGACGCGAGATGTAGCGTCCATGCTGCGGGCGGGAGAGTGTGATCTGTAAGCAGGCATACGCCTGCTGACAGTACACATATAGGAGTGAATGAGAGCTTTCACACCGCGTGCGCCCTATTATAAACATAGGGGCCGCGGTCAGCATGCTCACACTTGCAGATGCATCTGCAAAACGCTGCAGATCCATCTGCAAGTGTGAAGGCAGCCTAACAATCAGGCTACTTTGCAACATTTGCTGATTCATTTTAACAGGAAGTTCTGTGTCGAGAGAGATTGCCAGGAAAGCAACAATCAACAGTTTTTCATATGAAATAAAGGCCAATTACTTCTCTGTTCTCACAGAATTTGATAATGAACATTTTCCTGTTTTGTGAACATAATAAATCACAAGTGCTCTGCCGCCTGGGACAGACGTCTGTACATTGATGTAGAGAAGAATAGATATTTTTGTGGCCACCTCTGATCACCTGCTTCCGTAAACCATTTTTTTTACATGGAATAACTTTTTTTTATAAACATAAAAAATAAGGTATTTACTGCTATATTTTGTTTGCCCTACAAAACGTGGGCGCACCAATGACTGGGCAATAATGCCAATAAGAAAATGCAACTTTTTTACCGTTTTCTGCACTGAAATCCATATGAAAAATGCCCACAAACCATTCCCAATTTTTTTAAGGTAAAGTAATATCACTGCAAATGTATGAAACATCACTTAATTTAAACGTCTATTTATTATGGCCTGAGTACCAACGACAACTTCAGGACTGTCCATGGGTCCCTGAACCCAAACTAAAAAACCTCACAAATGCCTATGAAGCTGTGAAGTTTGGGTCAGTCCAGAAATCATGGCCTGTACTCAATCCATGATATTCCAATGTATGAATTAGGCTTAAAGGAAACTGTCAGGTAAATCCATATGTAAGTGCTATAATTTTCTAAACTCTCTCTATTGATGTATTTCTATTATTTATATTCCCCTCCTATCTTCTGTAAATTTCAAATAAAGAGAATCATTCCATCTGTCACTCACAGTGAATGATCCACTTAGTTCTCTGCTGTCCACTCCCCATAGGATGAATATTCATGTCACATATTCACACCACATCACTGCACAGGACATCAGTGCAGGGGGCTGTATTCTCCTCTCTGCTCTCTGTGTTTGCAGGATCACAAGAGGTCAAATACAAAAACTCACAGCAGGGATACCTGCTTACAGAAACAAATGGAGTCTAGATAAGGCAGATCTGTAATAGCTCCCTCTGTGTCCTCAACAGAACAGACCTGCTGTAAGTGTAACCTGACACTGCACTGTTAAAGGAGGGAGGAGGGAGGAGAGAGCTGCAGAGAAGACATGCATAATTACATGACAGTTTATACAGCAGCTGGACTATTCCTGTTTGCTTATAATTTAGAGGACTAATCCAGGAGCTGCCTGCAGGGTCTGACAATGCTGATAACATGGAAACTACAAACGGTACAATAATGATTTTACATATTTTTAAAAGGTCTGCCCAGGCACTATTCAAGGGTAATATTAGTATCATACTGAAAAATGACCTGACTGTGTCCCTTTAATTGAAGTAGTTTATGGGCATGTCTTAGTCTACTAAAATAAGACTTAACTGCAAGTTTGCAGCAGAAATGTAACTTACATCCATATTCCACGACAAATACACATCACATTTTTCAGATGTAAAGACAATATGTTTAGGTGCACCTGCTGAGGTGCATGCACCAAGCTCAAAGTCTGGGTGGGTACATGAGGCACAGGCCTCAGTGCAGCATGCAAGTGAGGCACATGGAAAAAGTGTAGCAGAGGTACTGGAAGATCCATGCAGACAGCAGACTTGTAGCAGAGGTACTGGAAGCTGTAGACAGACAGGATACTGAGGACAGAATTAGTAGAGGAGCTTTTGGACTTCATATGTGACTGGGGGTACAACACTCCAACAATCAATAAACAACAGAAAAAAACGTGTATACAGTACCCAAAATAAATAAAGACAGAAACTGTGCTTTCTTATACAAATTACAAATATAATTTAATAAATCATAGTGACAGAAAATAACAGAGACCAATCCAAATAGCTGAACAGTTACATAGGGCAGGTAGGGCAGTTGAGAGGAGACAAGACACGATGGTGTAGATATCGGCCACTAAGTCCTTAAGTAAAGTTACATAAAAAGTTGTCCATACAATAAATGATTAACAGGAATGAATAATGACAGGGTCTCACATATAAACTTCCAACACATATTTTTCCAGGAACAACACCCCATATCATTTGCAAATGCAATAACATCTGGCATCTAGTACGTAGTTATATGATGGGTTGAGACCTGAAATGTCATTAAAGGAAGACCAATATACAGTATTCCTATGACAATCATTCCTAGACAAGCAGTTCTTTTAAGTTACAAAGTTCATACCCAAGAGACTTGTGGCAGCACCAGCAGTGTCAGGGAATACTCCCGACACATGTTTCCGT
This sequence comes from Allobates femoralis, assembly GCA_033576535.1. Classification (NCBI taxonomy): domain Eukaryota; kingdom Metazoa; phylum Chordata; class Amphibia; order Anura; family Aromobatidae; genus Allobates; species Allobates femoralis. Next base: position 64,783,910 of record JARQOC010000006.1, on the reverse strand, counting down.
ACTTCCTCAGGGAGCTGTGGTTAGTGTGTGGACAATGGAGTTCCTTTAATGGGGACCAAGAAGGAGACCTGACCAATCATGGCGCATAGTTTTGCATGCTGTCGGTTAGTGGCAATGACAGTGCAGCTTCAGATGGCGTTCCGGAAGGAGGAATTCCTCCATTGACGTCACATGATCCGGGACGCCGCCTTCTTTAATACCGCATCATGGTTACATGACCGTGGCAAGCAGCGCATGTGCACTGGCCGATCTCAGGTGGAGGCAGGTCGAGACAAACTCCGGGCACTCGATGATACTAGGAGAGGAGTTTAACCCCTCATATACACACCAGAGTGGCTATATAGTCTACATATGGCAGACATCACAAAGTATTCACTGATCTCAGGAGACAGTCCAAGAAAACACTGCGGCAGCTGCTAAAGCGCTCAACACAGTGAATTCCTAGGCGCATCCCTCCTGGATGTAGAATATGCAAATAAATCTGTGGAGCCTCGCATATACATATGGCAGGAAGCCTCCTGAACTATCAGATAAGGGCAGAGCGTCAAAAAAAGGGAAAGGACTATCTTGAACCTAAGAACACAGGATATTATCTTAGGGGGCTCAAGAAAAGTTCAACCTCACCATGTCCACATATCCTCATAAGCCGTCCAATAAAAGTGTGGGTCTCAAGCCAGTTGACTTTACTTACGGCTTCAATAATAAAGAACTTCTGGCGAATCCGAATTAATAAAAAATTCCCAACTTCATTTCCAAAACATTAAAAAGGATCAAAACAGTTGGGGATACATCTCAACGTGTTTCAAACGCGTTGAGATGTATCCCCAACTGTTTTGATCTTTTTTAATGTTTTGGAAATAAAGTTGAGAATTTTTTATTAATTGAGATTCACCAGAAATTCTTTATTATCTTAGGGTTCATCCATATACAATGTATCAGAGATGTCACTGCGAACATATTGTAAATATAATTCAAGTCCCTATTATAGTGGCAATATGATGTAGATCAGGAGGAGCTCCATTGTGTCCCAGTCCCGACAGAACATTCCTCTGCTCCGGTAAGAAAAAGGTCCATAAACATAGGGGAACCAGAATAAAGTGCAAAGTGACTGGAAGATAAAAAGTTAAAAACACACACGTTAAACTGGAGGCCAGATAGTAAAGGCAGAGGCAAAATTGAACAGATCTTAGTAACAACAAAGAGAATACACATGGGGGATGCACCAGGAAGAGGACAAGCAAGGTAAAGAATATGGGATACAAAAGACCACAACTCGAAGGACGACCCTAAAATGTACATGTGATAACACAGGTCCCTAAATTCTATATATAAACAAGCAGACCACTAGCAGAGGTACTGGAAGCTGTAGGCAGACAGGATACTGGGAAGCAGGTAGCCGAGGTATTAAAAGCCATGGGCAGACAGGACTCCGAAACACTATAAGTCTAAGGCCGGGTTCACACCACGGCAAGATCAAGTCCGGGGCTGTCCAGTTTGCAGCCTGATGCAGCTGATAGCAGCAGCAGCAATTTCAAGATCGCGGCTAGAGGGGAGCTAGCAGCGGTCCTGAAATCACAGCAGGGGACAGCTGATGGTGCTGAAGTTTAGCAGCGCTCGATCCGATTTTGTCCGATTTTTCCTCGGACACAAAAACGTTGCTTGTAACATTTTTGTGTCCAGGAGAAAAATCTGAATTGTCCAGGATCCTCCCAGACAGATGGAAATCGGATGGCACATAGCTGCCATCCGATTCCATCCGGCCCCAAAGGGCAACATTACAGCAAAATTGGGTCCGGGGCTGTCAGGCTCACACCGGACAGCCCCGGACGTGATCTTGCCGTGGTGTGATTCCTGGATCCAGGGATGGTGTATCACAGTCCGCCTGCTTGAAATGAACACTCAAAGAGTCTAGGATAAAAGACCCCCCTTCTTACTTTATTTGCCTACGCGTTTAATGCTATTCCCAGCATCGTCATCAGGGCATGCCTCGTGTTTGTCTCCTTTATCTTTATTATGTGGAGTGATTCCGGCCTGTCAGGTTTACATCGACAGCCCCGACCTGATCTTGCCATGGTGTGATTCCGACCAGTCAGGTTTACATCGACAGCCCCGACCTGATCTTGCCATGGTGTGATTCGACCTGTCAGTTTACATCGACAGCCCCGGACCTGATCTTGCCATGGTGTGATTCCGACCTGTCAGGTTACATCGGACAGCCCCGGACCTGATCTTGCCGTGGTGTGAACTCGGCCTTAGATTTTTTTTTTGTTATAATTGGGTGATGTAGTTGGAAAATCATTAGTGAGTAGAAATTAGTTGCTATTATGTTTGCCAAATACAACACACAGAGATAAATTCTTGCTCTTCACTCCATAGCACTCAGACAGAAGCAGCAGAGGTACGGAGCACATTATACAGCAGTACTGGTTGGTGTAGATGTGAATGCAGCCCTACGTTGACGTAAAGGACTTGTTGGAAAGCTCAGCACAATCTTTCTGTGTCTCTCTTTAAATTTTCTCACTCAACTCATTCATTCTTCCCATTTACCTCTCCTTAAACATTACTAGGAGGTGTAACCTGACAGCTCACTGTGACAGCAGTTTGTCTTGACTTGAGCTCGACGTAGTTGAGTTGTTTTTTATTCCAAGTAGATGGTGAGTTCAGGAGTCAGGGCAAAGGAAGAGAAGTGACTCATTAATGGAGAAGGAAGCAGATTTCTCTAGTAAGATATGTCCACAAGTTTCTTATATTGAATAGCATTGTTGATTTACGTAAGGTACAGTCCCCAATACTTTAACCATCAAACTCTAACCATGAATGGCAGCTTGTTCAGAAACTGCCCTATGAAATCCCTAATGTGCACCCTTTGACTTTTGTGACATTGCTTCAGTACCATTTTTGTGGCTATTTGTATCCATGCACATATAGCAGGAAATTTTGTAGTAAGAGTATGTTCACATGACACGTTTTTGCTGTGATATTTTTATGCAGTATATTTAGATCATAAAATACATTGGAATTTATAGTATCAGCATAATTAATGAGATTCCTGCACACGTTGTGTTTTTTAGAGTGCTGCAGCATTTTTTGCCAAGACACAGCATACAAAATCTTTTAGCATTTTTACAGCACTTTCACCTAATTCAAGTAAATAGGTGAAAAATGTAAGAAAAACACTGCAAAAAAAACTTTAAAATGCAACTAAAACGAACGTAATTTTATATATTTTTATTTTTTTGCTGTTAAAAAAAATGTTGCAAAACACAACGTATGAACATACCCTAATGAACATGATTGGTTTCTTTATTACAACACATTTTATTAAAAAAAAAAAACCCTCATGTTGAAAATGCTACTTAATAGCCTGTAAGGAAAAATGGGTGCTGTATAATGTACTGGCCAATATCTGAAACATCTGCCCTTTACAGAAGGAACAGTCTGTGGATATCTGCAAAGAAGAAAAGACCACAAACGGTTCTTAAAATGATTTACAACATTAAATTGTTTTTTTTAGATATTTTATATCTGTATTCTTAAAGGGGATTTATTTTTTATTTTTTTAAACCATACATTTTTTATTCAAATAAATCTTTTAGCAACTTATATAACTTGTTTACACAATTATATCATTATAACAGTCATGTCCCAACAATCTCCACCAGTGTAAACCAATTCCAAACTGGATATTGTGGGAGTGAGAAGGGAAAGAAATGACCCCACAGAGGGAAGGGGGCTGCCAGGATTGGACACAAGAGGTAAATTAATGGTGGGGGGAGGAATAAACTTTAGGAGCTTTGTTTTAGATAATTCTGTATACCAATCTAATTATAAGACCAGAATCACCAGGAAACATATTGAAATCATCCTAACTGTGAGATATCGCCAATCCAGAAGTCTCCCAAATCTCCCACCTAATGGAGAGTAGTTTGCCTGCACTAACCTACCTCCTTATCAACTTATCTGTCTCCTTATGGCTGAAGGCAATCTTCTCTCCATAAGGTAGATAGCTAGTTCCCCAGACCTCGTCTTAGCCTCTCATACAGCCGATCAGAATATCCCACACACTACACTAATGAGGGCAGTTACCCCAAAATGCAGTTTGGGGTTCTGATCTGGCACAAATCCTTGGTCATATTAAAAGGCTTGTTAAAGGGATCCTGTCACCTCCAGAACGCCTCCTAAGCTAGCAAAACACGTCCCTGCACCATCCTATCACTAATCTCACACTCCTTTTGTCTCCTAAAAGCATCCTGTGAAAGTGCATAAAAACGTTTTAATACTTACTCATTAGTGATTATAATTAGCAGGGGCTATGTTCTTTAGTCACCCAGGGCGGGCTGTTTGCAGGCTCCAGGATCCACCCTTTCTCTGTCTGTTTGCTTCACTTGTGCAGGCATTGCCCTCCCCCCTCTCTATCGCTCACAGAATGCAAATCATTAGTCCTGCCTTCAGCTGCACATCACAGCAGCACAGAGAGAGGGTGGATCCTCGAGGCTGCAAAACAGCCCACCCTGGTGACTAAAGAATATAGCCCCTGCTAATTATAATCACTAATGAGTAAGTATTAAAACGTTTTTATGCACTTTCACAGGATGCTTTTAGGAGACAAAAGAAGTGTGAGATTAGTGATAGGATGCTGCAGGGACATGTTTTGCTAGCTTAGGAGGAGTTTTGGAGGTGACAGGATCCCTTTAAAGAGTCAACTATGACTTTGAGGATTGCTACCTAAAGGTGGCGCTAGAGTTTATCCACTTCTTCATTGAAGTAATAATATCCATGTAGATAGGAATTTGAGAGGGAGACATCTGAACAAGTAGGTAATCTTACGCAGCAACATCATTTTTACCATTTGTATTCTGGCAACCCAGGACAGTGGGAGAAGGGTCTGCCTTTCCAAGTCCCCCTAACTTCCGAAATCAGTCATTCGCAGTTTAACTTAATTGGATTTACAAATTTTGTAATTTTAATTCCCAAATATGTAAATCCCGCTTCCTCCCACATAAAGGGAAAATGCTCTAGTATTCTACCCTTTACCAAACGTGTAATATTTATGGGGAATATGATAGACTTTGTAATATGAGATTCTGGAGAATTCAGCCAGGGTGTCCATGACACCCACCAAGGACCCCTCCACGCCGGTGAGAGATAATATATCACATCATCTGCATACAATCCCACCACATGGTCTGTATCTCCCACACGGACTCCATGTATGCATGGATTAGTTAGCCTCTGCCAGCGGCTCCATTGCAGAGATAACCGGCGAAAGAGGGCAGCCCTGCCGGGTGCCAATAGTAATCATAAACTGTTCTGAGGTGAAGCCAGACGCACTCACCACCGCATTCAGTTGAAGTATAGCGCCAATATAGCCTTTTTAATATCTCCCACAAAACCAAAGTTATCCAGGATCTCAACCATATAACCCCAGTGCACTCTGTCAAACACCTTCTCACGTCAAGAGACAGCAGTACACCGGGGTGTTTATTAGTCTCCATTATGTCCAACAAATCTATTACTCTTCTAGCGCCATCCTTGGCTTGTCTCCCAGGGACAAACCCAACCTGGTCAGGTGCTATCAGAGAGGGAAGGACCAACATTATTCTGGCCGCAAGGATTTTAGAGAATATTTTTAGGTCACAGTTTGTTAGGCCTAAAATTACCAGGAGTGTTTGGGAGGTTCTCGGGTTTAGGAATGGTTGTGATTACTGCCTCAAGGTTTCATGGCTGATTGAAGAACTACATTTCCAAAAATTTAAAGTTTTTAGGAGGTAAGGAGCTAAAGTTTTGACGAAACAATGATAATAGGTATTAGAAAAACCATCTGCCCAGGAGCAGGGACTTTTAGTAGAACGGATTATTTGTTCTATTTCAATGATAGATATGGGAGTATTTAGATCATTTAGCTGAGCCGCTGATACTTTGGGGAGTGAGATTTTTTCTAGGAAATTACCAATTTCTTGTGGATTAGGTTGAACTGTATGGAGATCCTCTTTTAGGTTGTTCAGTGAATAATAAAATCACCTAAATTCTTTAGCTATGTCGATCGGATTTAGTACCTTAGTCCCATAAGGTTTATTCTAGTATGCAATCCTATTTCTTATCTCCCTTTTTTTAATTCTCCTAGCTAAAATCTTCCCTGCTCTATCTCCCATGGCATACTATTTTGTTGTGGACTTTTTTAAGTGCTTTTTCGTACTGGAAAAGAAATAGCGCACGCAACCTCATTCTATGATCTGTTATTTTTTGGGACAACTGTGGGGTGGGGTTTTTCTTGTTGCTTTGTTCCAGATTGTTAATTTGGGTTAATAGGTCTGACACTGCCGCCTCTCTTCTTTTCTTTTCTACTGCTGCCATCTTATTAAAATACTCTCATGTGTATGCCTTGTGGGCTGACCATACCACTTCGTCTGAGGTGGAGTTATTATCATTTATGTCAAAGAAGTCTTTTAATTTGGTCTCTATCAATTCAATGTTTTGTTTGTTGGTCAGTAAAAAATAATTTAAATGCCACCTATTAGCTTTTACCAATGAGTCCCTATCAGATATGGTGAGTGAGACAGGAGCATGGTCAGACCACGAGATCACACCTATCGTTACCTCAAACGCACAACCTAGAATCATCCACAAAATATAGTCTATCCTGCTATAGGAATTAAATCTAGGGAGAAATGGGAGTAATCTCTCTCAGAGCTGTGGAGATATCTCCAGATGTCATGTAAGTTATTTACTGAAACCAGTGATTTCATCTCTCCCCTAGACAGGGGCGGACCTACGGCTAGGGGGCCCGTCAAGCACCTGTAGGGGGCCCTGCAGCCGGCTCCCCGTGACATTGTGTCATAGGTTAACTGAGGGAAGCTTCCTGCTTCCCTTGGCTGAATCCGCCCCTCCTCTCCTCTGCCTCAGCGCAGGTAGGAGCCGCTCCTCCTGTAACTGCTAGCTAGCCAACCACCCTCCTTCTCGCTCCGCTCCTCGCCGACATCTGGCAGCACCCCCCCGGTCCTCAACTACAACTACTTGCACCCGCTCCTCAACTGCTGCACCAGGGCCCGCCAGGCTCTAGTTCCGCCGCCACTGCCCCTAGAGGTACATCTGTTTGAGCAATCTAACACGGCAGACATGGGTAGGTTGAAATCTCCACAGACAATTTTAAACCCTTTGGAGAACACCTGAACTCTCTTAAGTGTTTGTCTCATAAATGAGAACTGGTGCGTATTTGGGCCATATAGAGATACAATCATGTACCTAGTGTTGTTTAAAGAACAATCAAGGAAAATAAAACGCCCCTCCGGATCACTAGTAGTGTCATACAATTTAAAGGATAGGGAGTCTCTCATAAAAATTGCCACTCCAGCTCTTTTAGTCTTGTTGCTTGCAAAAAACTGATGTGTATATATCGAGGATTCTTTAGCCGAGCATTGTCCTGTGCCAACAAGTGTGTTTCTTGAACACAAATTACATCAGCAGTTTCTTTTTCCAGAAGATGGATCTTTTACCTAGCAAGTTCAAACTGTGGCATTTATAGATATAACCTTAATATGCATTGTTAATACTATATTCTGCTTTATGTGAGACCATTGCTCCTAAATGTGTGAAAAGCATTGGAAGGACAGACAGGGGACGGACAGACAGGGAAACAAATAATAATAATAATAATAATAATAATAAAGCTTTATTTATATAGCGCCAACATATTCCGCAGCGCTTTACAATGTAGGGTTAGAGTACAGAAAATATAATACAGTAAGTAATTACAGTAGAGAACAAATAAAGTACAATAATTGGATACAAAACAATAGGCATAGAATCAATGTAAAAAGAAAATACAATAAATAAAGCAAGAAATGAAGGTGACCCTGCTCAAAAGAGCTTACAATCTACGACGGGATAGGGGTTGCACAAGGTACAGGGGCTTATTGCACTGATGGTCCAGGCATCTTGAGGAAATGGGGTATAGGGCTAAGCTTACATGGATGGTCATTATACAGTCTGTGTAGACCTTTTTGGTTTGGTGGAGTTTGTAGAAGAGTCCAGAGGGATAGCCCATTCACTGTCTACAGTACAAAGGACTTCTATTAGGGAGTATGATAGGCCACCTTAAAAAGATACGTTTTTAGGGATCGTCTGAAGCCATGCAAGTTGTGGATAGTCCTGATTTCTTGGGGTAAAGCATTCCAGAGTTTTGGTGCAGCTCTGGAGAAGTCTTGGAGTCGGGAGTGGGAGGATTGGATTAGTACAGATGTCAGTCGAAGGTCATTTGAGGAACGAAGAGAACGGGTGGGGTGATAGACAGAGATGAGAGAGGAGAGGTAGGGGGGTGCTGCATTGTGAAGAGCTTTGTGGGTGAGAAGAAGCAATTTGAATTTGATCCTGTAGTATACGGGCAGCCAGTGCAATGACTGGCACAGAGCAGAGGCATCTGAGTAACGATTGGCCAGATGGGTGATCCTGGCTGCTGCATTAAGGATGGACTGGATAGGAGAAAGTCTGGTGAGGGGGAGGCCGCTTAATAGAGAATTGCAATAGTCAAGGCGGGAATGGATGAGGGCCACGGTGAGGGTTTTTGTTGTTTCCAGGGTGAGAAAGGGGCGGACTCTAGAGATATTCTTCAGGTGTAAGCGACAGGAGCGGACGAGACATTGTGTGTGGGAGGAGAAGGAGAGATCGGTGTCAAACATAACACCCAGACAGCGAGCCTGCTGCCTAGGCGTTATCGTGGTGCCACAAACTGAGAGAGAGATGTCCGATTTAGGGAGGTTAGTGGATGGGGGGAGCAGAAGAAGTTCAGTTTTGGAAAGGTTTAGTTTCAAATAGAGAGTGGACATGGTATTGGAAACTGCAGCTAGACAGTCATTGGTATTCTTTAATACCGCAGGGGTAAGGTCAGGGGCTGAAGTGTATAGTTGTGTGTCATCAGCATAAAGATGGTACTGAAAGCCAAATCTGCTGATGGTCTGTCCAATCGGGGCTGTGTAGAGAGAGAAGAGGAGAGGGCCAAGGACTGAACCCTGAGGGACCCCAATAGTGAGGGGAAGAGGGGAAGAAGTGGAGCCAGCAAAAGATACACTGAAAGAGCGGTCAGAAAGATAGGAGGAGAGCCAGGAGAGAGCAGTGTCCTTTATGCCAATGGAGTGCAGCATAGAGAGTAGGAGCTGATGGTCGACAGTGTCAAAAGCTGCAGAGAGATCAAGAAGAATAAGCAGAGAGTGGTCACCATTACGTTTTGCTGTCAGAAGGTCATTGGTCACTTTGATGAGGGCGGTTTCTGTAGAGTGAAGGGGGCGGAAACCAGACTGTAATGGGTCTAGCAGAGAGTGAGCGGAGAGGTAACGGGTGAGGCGGGAATAGACCAGGCGCTCCAGGAGTTTAGAGATGAAGGGGAGATTGGAGACTGGTCTGTAGTTATTTGTGCACGATGGGTCGAGAGTGATTTTCTTTAATAATGGAGTAATGATCGAGTGTTTGAAGGAGGAGGGGAAGATGCCAGAAGAGAGGGAGAGATTGAAGATTGTGGTTAAGTGAGTGGTGACGACTGGAGAGAGGGACTGGAGCAGGTGTGAGGGAATGGGGTCAGTAGTGCATGTGGTGGGACGAGAGGAAGAAAGGAGCCTGGAGACTTCTTCTTCTGTGACTGGGTCAAATGTGGAGAGTGAGCCGGAGGAGACGTGGGGAAGAATGGGGGTGGCAGTGCTTGGAGGCTGAGAGCTGATTTCCTGGCGGATGTTGTCTATTTTCTCCATGAAGTAGGAAGCCAGGTCATCAGCACAGAGGTCAGTGATGGGGGCCTGCACTTTAGGACTGAGGAGAGAGTGAAAGGTGTCAAAGAGTTTTTTTGGATTGTTGGATAGTGAGGAGACCAGGGTGGTGAAGTAGGTCTGTTTGGCAAGGTGAAGGGCGGAGTTGTAGGTTTTGAGCATGAATTTATAGTGGATAAAGTCTCCTGGTGAGCGAGTTTTCCTCCATAAACGTTCAGCACTCCTCGAGCATCGCTGGAGGAATCGAGTTTGTGGTGTGAGCCAGGGCTGTTTTGTTCTCTGTTTGGAGGTTTTGAGGGTGAGGGGCGCTACTTGGTCCAGGGAGCTTCTGAGAGAGTCATTGTAGTGATTTACTGCCTGATCTGGACAGGATATTGAAGAGATTGGGGACAGAGATGAGATGAGGGAGTCTGTGAGAGCTTGAGGGTTAATGGCCTGTAGATTTCTGGATGTGTGATATTTGCTTGCATAAACAAATGCAGGGTTATCAAACCTAAAGTTTTGCTTTATCATCGACAGGAAAGAAAAGGGAAACAAAGTGAAAAAATAGTTTGAAAGAGAGTGAAAAAAAGACACTCTGTGGGCAACTTTGCCTGGTTTCAACACGGCCATAGAGCAGCAGACAAAGAGCAGAAAGCAGGAAGCAGAGAACGGCTATCCAGTAATCAATTATGCCGTGAACCAGCATCGGATTTAGAAAAATCGTAGTGTGAAACCAGCCTAATGCAAATATTATTCCTTCTGGATCTGCCCTCAAAATCCAGTGTTTTGTTGTGGATTTGGGAAAACTTCTGTTCTAAAGCCTCATTGGCATCTATTAGTTCATTTTGACATATAGTAAGTTTTGCTAGCTTCTGCTCCAGGTGGTCTATTCTATTTCCTAGATCCATCAGTTCTCCCATGATTTCTGCCTTAAATTCAGCTATCATTTGTTTAAGATCAAGTTGGAGATCTTGCCTCAGTGATTTTAGTGAACCCTCCATTGTTTTCTGTGTAACTGGAATGTCTGTCTGAGCATCCCCTTCTCCCTCTAAGGCTGCTGTGTGCGAGCCAGATTGTGAAAACCAGGAAGGGGGGGCTGGGGAGTGAGAAGCTGCAGCCATATTGGAGGCTGTATTCAGTACTTGGTCTCTGGAGAAATATGCAGTCACCTTCTTTGGAGATCTCCTTCTTGCTGGTTTGCCATGCACCTTTGGAACCACTGTGTCCTCAGGTCACCAGGTAACTTATTTACGACTTCCCAGAGTGGTTTTTCACCTTAGTTGTGCCGAGCTGAAGCTGATCTCTGTTGGAGCTCCTGTGCCATTCAAAGCTTGGCCACACCCCCCGGGAATTATTCTTTCTTAACATGTAGAGTGATGAAAGTATTGGCACCCTTGAAATTGTTCCAGAAAATGAAGCATTTCTCCCAGAAAATTATTGCAATTACATGTTTTGTTATACATGTTTATTTCCTTTGTGTGTAATGGAACAACACAAAAAAAAGAAAAAAAAATGGCAAATTGGATTTACTATCACACAATAGCCCCAAAATAGTCTGGGCAAAATTGTTGGCACCATCCACTTAATATTTGGTTGCACACCATCTGGAAAAAATAATTGCAATCAATCGCTTCCTATAACCATCCACAAGCTTCTTAAACCTCAAATGGAATTTTGGACTCTTGTTTTACAAACTGATCCAGGTCTCTCATATTTGAAGGTATCTTCTCTAGAGATGGGTGAACCGTTTGGTTTTTGCAGGGCTTGTGACCGGTGGTTGCTGTGTTAAAGCAAGCGCACAGTTAAAGGGAACCAACCACCGAAAAAACCCTATCTAACCTATAAATATCTGTCCCTGGAGCATACAATTACTATTCTAACCATCCCTTGCTGACTAAATCTAACTAACTACATGTACAATAAATCTCTTTTTATACTTACCAAATTCTTGTCCGATGGGTGTTCCTGCAGGTTCTTTGTCAGCAAGGCGGGTCTCCTCGCCGCGCTCGCACCAGTCTAAGCTGCTGTCCATCTTCTTCTAGGATTCAAATTAGCCGCCCATCGCGTCCTCGCAATGAGCGGGTCACGTGCTGCAGGCCCCGCGTCACTTCCGCCTGCCGCGTCGCTGGTCTATGACGCGCCCAGGCCGGCTTCAGCATGCCATCTGCGCATGCTCTGAAGCCGGGCTGGGTGTACCAGTGACGCGGCGGGCGGAAGTGATTTGGGGCCTGCAGCACGTGATCCGCTCATTGCAAGGACGCGAAAAAGTGATTTTTTTGTGCGTGTAGTTAGTTAGATTTAGTCAGTCAGGGATGGTTAGAATAGTCATTTTAGGCTCCAAGGACAGATATTTATAGGTTAGATAGGGTTTTTTCTGTGGTTGGTTCCTTTAAATGTGAATAATATACTTGCCAGGTAGGCATTCTCCCTTCCTGCTGTGCTGTGGTGCTGCATCAATTCGGGCCTCCCCTTATCTTCTGGGCATATATGATTGGGCATATATGATTGGCTGTTGGAGCTAGTCACGTGAATATTCCCAGAAGATAATGAGCGGCCCGGAGTAACGCAGCGCCGCAGCACAGCTGTAAGGGAGAACACGGGCCCTTAATATAATGATTATGGTCATTAACTGTGTGCTTGCTTTAACAGGGCAACACTGGTTATGAACCCTGCAAAAACCGAATGGTTCACCCATCCCCAGTCTTCTCCTTTCTTCTGAACCGAGTTGTGGAATGGTAGTCTCAGGAAGGAGTTGGGACTAACTCCGAAACGCGTCGGAAATAAACACTATAATGATGAACACCGCCTGATCTTTCTGGTCTCTGCAGCGCAGGTCCGTATACACCGTCTACCCTCTGCAATTTTGAACTATTTGTCTGTATAGACATTTAGAAAAACATATTTAATAAAAGATATTTTTTAGTACATTTGATTATAATCTGGCTTCTTTCTGGATCGTAAGCACCAATCCCTTTGACTGTGAGACTGGACAATGCCTTTAATGATCCACAATCACAAATCTCGATAATTGTATGTAATGGATGCACAAAGTATATTGCAGAAAAGGTATTATTTTTCATGATACAATAAATATATTGTCAAGTGGAGATGGAACACCCCTTTAAATTTTACATGGTCTGAAGTTATCATTGGAAGTGACATCATTTTTTAGCCGGTGGAGCTGAGCGTCCATGTGTATGGGAGGAATCAGAAAAAATACCTGTCGCCTGAAAAAGTTTTTTGTTCAGCTGACAGCTATACAAAGAGTTTGGGCACTTAAAGGGCCAGTACACATTAGAATAAGGGTGAGGAAAACTGATGATTTCAACCATTAAAGTGTAACAGACAATATAATCTAAAACGCGTTTAATTGCGATGGCAGAACTATGGTTCACCCATCAATCTCCTTCTATCTTATGTTTATAGTCATCTTCTGTTGAGAGACATAACCAATGTTGCTCTGGAGGCAGAACAATATAGGTCGCCTCCAGCCGTCTCCTCTGTCATGAATGACTTTGGTTTACCAAGGAATGGGGGTGAATTTGGGAAGACACACATGTGATAAGAAGTCAATTGGCTGATATCAGTGAGCATATGACTGGTAAGTGACCAGCATATCAGAGGCAAACATAGAAATAGACTCCATTATATGGCAGAATGCTATCTGGATCAGCAGAGATAAAGAAATAAAGAAGACTCCATTTCCTACAGATATTCTGTTTACCAGCAGCAGTCCTTCTTATCTTATATTTACAAATCTAGGGCGTTTTAGGGGAGTTTGTAATGATTGTTCACATCTAAATCCGTTCACTGGACTCTGTACATGGCCACAATGGTCCCCGTATTAGATGAAAGTCATCCAGTCCAGTAACCATCTGATGTTGGGGCATCCTGCACTCTTGCATGACAGGGAATCAATTATTTTGTCTTCCGGGTGATAGGCAGCTGTCAGAGATGTCTGGCAGCAGTTTCTTCATCTCCTTCCATTAAAAACACATGAAACACTCAGTGGAGCCAAGTGCTTGTGTTCATGGGGAAGTCAGGAGGGATAGCTGTTGACCAAACATTTGTTTCACAGACAGTCATCTCATGTGTAGGGCCCGCCCTGCTCTACTGACTATGATCCTACTTTTGGATAATATCCGGCACGGATTGGTGGCAGATGTCTGTGGAGTCGTTTTGAAATGCTTGATTTTTTGGGTGTTTTTTTAGGTGCCGCATGTGGCATGCGTGCACAACGTTTGTGGTAGGATATGTGTGGAGCCCACTGGGATGGGGTACTCGGTACCAGACCGGGGTATCACAGGGGGTGTCACGGCGGTCCTTGGTCCAGACGTGTCCCGAGCCCACAAGTAATGGGGGGTATATTTACAGGGGAGTTTGTCGTGACGCCACCCACGGGTTGTGGGCAGGGTGACCACCGCTGCTGCAGAACCTCCAGTGATGATGTTTAGCAGCTGAGGATGTAATGTCTCTCTGCAGGTAGAGCTTGGTTCCCCGGGGCAGAGATAGTAACAGTCTATAGATGGTGCTATGGATATTGCAGGATATGGGGTAGTAGTAGAGATGATAGCTGCTTGTGAGGGAATGCAGGATTTGAGCACAAGGATCACACAAACTCACAATTTTGAAGTTTTCCAAGTCTTTACTGCAGATGATGTTGTTAGCAGAGTACTGTCCACAGAGTCTGTACCGGGGCCGGGTTGCTCCCACCCTGTCCAGGTCCTCAGCTTCCCTCTCCTGTTCTGTGTGTGTGGCCCTGCTGCTCGCTTCAGCTAGGCTGCTGGCCTGTCTCTCCCCACAGGTACCCCCTTTGCTAGGCAACTTGAGTCTTTCCTCTGTATTTCTGACCCCGCCTGTGGCTTCGCTGAGGTACAGTGTAGTATATATAACCTCCACTTGTCCGGTGTTTACTGTGCTGCGTGTGTCAGTCACAGTTTCGGATCCGGTATCCGGTCTGTGCGCTCCTCCGGGTCGAGTTATGAAGGGTCACTCATTCTCCCAGATGTGTTCTCCTGTTTCTCTTACTCCTTCCCTCAGACCCTGGCTAGGCTGGAAGCAGGCTGTGGAGAGGCCTAAGGCAGCCCCTTTACACCACCAGCCTTTGTTCCTCAGTCCTCCCAGGAACTGAACTAACTCCAACTGACTAACTGTCACTACCACTCTGGAACACATTGCTCCTCCCACCACTCTGTTCTTCCCCACTTCCTCTTGACACAGAATATATAAGGGAGCTGCTTTAGCTCCCCCTTCTGGCCCAGAGGTGCTAGTGCAGTGTTAAGTGTTGTGTGGGGGATTAACCGAGGTTGATGTTACTGTGGAACATTAACCCCTGGGTGCCATATATGTAATAGGATGATCTACAAGTAGCTTTATGTAGACATTTTAGCCCACCACCAGCTGCAGGAGACAATAACTGATTTCTTCTGTATATTTCATTGCACATAAAGAGATCACCCATTTCATGACAATAATAATGGAGGATAAAGAAAACTGGCACCTCGCTGAGTAGCTTGAAAGAAAAGAGCTCTGTGACGAGAGCCTGACTGACCATACACATTATAATTTATTTATAAGCACATGATTCATGTGTATAGAAGGATGCATAACAAGTTAAAAATACAGTGAACAAACTAACAGTGACAGACTGATACAGAGGGGAGAGAGGACCCTGCCCTTGCAGGCTTACATTCTACAGGGCAATGAGGAGGGAAACAGTAGGTTGGGTCTTCTCGGGTGGTGGAGCGCTTGGTCCAGTGGTGGTGGAGAACCGGGTCCAGTGGTGGTGGAGCGATGGGTCCAGTGGTGGTGAGGTGGCACCGTGGTCATTGCAGGTGTAGGCTGTTCTGAAGAGATGGGTTTTCAGGTTCCGCTTGAAGGTTCCGAGTATAGGGACAGTCGGACTTTTTGAGTTGCAGAATTCCAGAAGATGGGGGATGCTCGGGTGAAGTCTTGCAGGCGTTAGATGAGGAACGTACAAGTGTGGAGGAAAGGAAGAGGTCTTGGGAGGATCGAAGATTACGAGTTGAATGATATTGGGAGATTAGTTCAGAGATTTATGGAGGGACAGATTGCGGATGGCTTTGTAAGTAAATGTTAGTAGTTTGAATTGGATACGCTGGGGAATTGAGAGCCAGTGGAGGGATTTGTATAGTGGAGAAGAGGAGGAATAGTGAGGACAGAGGTGGTTTAGTTGGGCAGCAGAGTTAAGGACAGATTGAAGAGGTGCAAGAGTGTTAGCAGGGAGGCCACAAAGGAGGAGTTTGCAGTAGTCAAGTCGGGAGATGATGATGAGCGTGTACACTAGTAGTTTAGTAAATTGAGGGTTGAGGAAAGGATAGATTCTGGAAATATTTTTGAGTTGGAGGTTGCAGGAGGTAGCGAGAGCTTGAATGTATGGTTTGAAGGATAAGGCAGAGTCAAGGACTTACTCAGAGGCAACAGACTTCAGGTAGAGGACAAAGTGTGATATCATTTATTGTGATAGATAGATCAGGCAAGGGAGGTGTGCATGATGGGGGAAAGATGGTGAGTTAAATTTTGTCTATGTTTAGTTTAAGGAAGCGAGAGGAGAGGAGAAGGATACGGCATGATAGACACTCTGGATTCTGGACAGCAGAGAGGTGACGTCTGGGCTAGAGAGGTAGATTTGAGTGTCATCAGCGTACAGGTGGTACTGGAATCCATGGGACTTTATGAGTTGTCCTAGGCCAAGATTATAAATGGAAAAAAGAAGGGGCCCCATGACCCTTGAGGGACCCCAACAGAGAGGGGATGAGATGAGGAGGTAATGCTGAAGTGGAAAACACTAACTGTGCGGTTGGAAAGGTAGGAGGAGATCCAGGAGAAGGCAAGATCAGTGATACCAATGGAAGAGAGGATCTGTAATAGGAGGCAGTGGTCAACAGTGTTGAATGCAGAGGACAGGTCAAGAAAGAGGAGGATGGAGAAGTGTCCATTAGCTTTGGTGGTAAGTAGGTCATTAGTAATTTTGGTTAAGGCAGTTTCGGTTGAGTGGTGGGGGCAGAAGCCAGATTGAGGGTTGTCAAAGAGAGAGTTGGATGAGAGGTGGGAGGAAAGTACAGTGTGGACATGCTTTTCAAGAAGTTAGGAGGCGAATGGGAGCAGCGATATGGGGTGGTAGCTGGATGTGGAGATCGGGTCGAGACATTGGACTAATGTCATCTGAGACTTCAGAAATTGGTAAAAATAGGCTAAAAACACCCTTTACTTCTACATAAAAAGGCACTAAAGGGTGTAAGTAAACAATATGTATCTAAATTAGTGACGTTATCACTCGTGAGACATTTGGGCGTTGTGCTGACCTTGTGGACCCTGCAAGAGTGGTGATGAGCGGTAATATTATTAAAGTTATCACCGCTCATCACAGATTCGGTGAATGTCGAGGGAATGCTATGGACTAGGGACAGTGTCTTGTCCTTATTTCTCTCTTTTTCTTCTTTTGGGTTTCCCTTTCTGGACTGCTTCTGATTTAGTGGACTACATTGGAATCCCTGAACTACTTTGGATCTGTATAGCTTTTTTTGCTGTTTTTTTTAATTAAATTGGTGAACCAGGGAGAGCGTGATTTTTTTATTTTATTTTTTATTGTGTTTTTTTTTCTTTAGATTTGCTGGGTTAGTAATGGGGTGTTTGTCTCCCTGACACCTCTCCATAACAATAATAATAATAATAATAATAAATAATAATAAAGCTTTATTTATATAGCGCCAACATATTCCGCAGTGCTTTATAATGTAGGGTTAGAGTACAGAAAATATAATACAGTAAGTAATTACAGTAGAGAACAAATACAATACAATAATTGGATACAAAACAATAGGCATAGAATCAATGTAAAAAAGAAAATACAATAAATAAAGCAAGAAATGAAGGTGACCCTGCTCAAAAGAGCTTACAATCTACAACGGGATAGGGGTTGCACAAGGTACAGGGGCTTATTGTACTGGTGGTCCAGGCATCTTGAGGAAATGGGGCATAGGACTAAGCTTACATGAATGGTCATTATACAGTCTGTGTAGAGCTTTTTTGGTTTGGTGGAGTTTATAGAAGAGTAATGTCCAGAGGGATAGCCCATTCACTGTCTACAGTACAAAGGACTTCTATTAGGGAGTATTATAGGCCGCCTTAAAAAGATGCGTTTTTAGGGATCGTCTGAAGCCATGCAAGTTGTAGATAGTCCTGATTTCTTGGGGTAAAGCATTCCAGAGGTTTGGTGCAGCTCTGGAGAAGTCTTGGAGCCGGGAGTGGGAGGATCGGATTAGTACAGATGTCAGTCGAAGGTCATTTGAGGAACACCAGGGCTTGATGCTAGCTGACATTATACAGCTGACATCAATCTCAAATA
Source organism: Allobates femoralis (assembly GCA_033576535.1). Classification (NCBI taxonomy): domain Eukaryota; kingdom Metazoa; phylum Chordata; class Amphibia; order Anura; family Aromobatidae; genus Allobates; species Allobates femoralis. The sequence goes on along the minus strand of JARQOC010000006.1, from coordinate 64,765,808 downwards.
CCACTACCCTTATTGCCACTGCACCAGGGCAAATCAGGAGAATTGATGCATATACTGTGATGCACCAATTCTGGGGCAGTTGCAGGTTGGTATATGGACCTTCTCAGCCTCTTAATACCAGCCCACAGTCGTCTGCTTTATCTTGACTGATTATCAAAAATAAGGGAGACTCCACATTGTTTTTTCTTTAAAATGTATTTAATTGATTATACAAGACTAAAAACATCCTTTAGTGCCATATGAAAGGAACTAAAGGGTGCAAGTGTAGAACACTGAACTTGCCTGATCTAATCTAAGCTTTCTCTCCTACATCAATTCTCCAGTGACAAGCATCACTGACAAGTGGTGTGATAAGCATCACACCCCCAGGCCTCATATACAGTGCTGTGCAAATTAATTGGGACAAAACATTTTTTAAGTAAAATCGTAAGTTGGGGTTACCAGTCAGTGATTCAAACCAGTTTTAACTGCTTTGAACAGGTGTGAGTGTACAACCTTGAGTAACAAAATGTGGCTTGACTGGTTTTAGCCAGAAAATAACAGCTAGCTGCCCCCTCAGCTTCAGTTGAGAGCTTGTTTCTGTGAGGAGTGGTTTAGTGTACTTTTTCTCTCAGTGTGATTCGTGCCTGCAAAAATGGATGTTACTCCACGGACGAAGTCTAGAATTATTACTCTTAATGAACATACAAGTCTGACTGTAAGAGAAATTGCTTCCACCGTTGGTATTGGAAAATCTACCGTTTCAAGAATAATTCGAAACTGGATCATTTTCTCCAAAATGAAAAGGGAAATGTGGAAGAAAAAGGAAAACGACACCAAGAACTGATGAAACACTTATCACCAATAACTAATGCAAGAAAACCAAGTAAAGACTTGCTTTGTCCCAATTAATTTGCACAGCACTGTAAAGGCTCCGTTACATGCTTCAATGACCCAGTGATCCCAATAACGATCGGGATCGCTGGGACATTGAAGGCTGATCGGTGGTGAGCTGTCACACAGGCAGACTCACCAGTGATCCAGACCAGCGAGCACGCTGGTATCCAAGGTACACAGTGGGTAACTAAGCGCGGCGCGGCACTTAGTTACACGCAGTTTACCTTGGATACCAGCTCCGAGCATTGCCAGCTCCGGCTCTGGGAGCTCGCTTATCATTGGTCTCCCACTGTCACACGCAGCGATGCTGCACGTTCAGCGGGCGACCAACGATAGATTTATGAACCTGTTCATAAATCTGCGATCAACGATCAATAACTCATCGTTGATCGTTGATAGGTGTCACACGTGTCACACGCAACAATGTCGCTTAGACATTGCTGCAACGTCACCAAACCGGTGACGTTGCAACGATATTGTTACTGATATCGTTGTGTGTGACGGGTCCTTAAGACCCATTGATGCGATGTGGCCAACCAATCATAGTAATGCCAGTAGCCAACACAGTTATGGCATTACTATGCATGGCAGGTAATCAATGTATGTTTATTGGCTGTCTAACACCCGTGAACATGGCCTCGAGTACCTGTGATACTTGGCAGTAAAACAAAAGTGCCCGAGCACCCTGATGCTCAATCGAGTATCAAGCAGTGCCAAGCACACTTTCTTCTCTCTACTGCAGGCCAATTGGCCAAACTTTCTTTTGATTGCTAACTATTGTGAGTGGGTCCCCATATCCATTCCAAATATTTTGTGTGATGTATTAAAACTCCTATGCCCCATTCCAAAATCTGTAACATACCCCTCACCTGGCTATTGGGTCCATTTAGGCGCCAGGACCCTGATGCAGCTGCAACCTCTGCGTCCTCCATGTTGGTGATGATGATTTTATAAATAAAGACATTTCATAATAAACATCATCAGATATATTGCTTGAAAATGTGGGGTCATGATATGATTCATGTTTTGTTAATATTTGTTATTGTCCTTCATGTACGTTTATTATGAAGCAATGGACAGGATGTGTACCCATGTTCGTGTTATTTAACAAGAAGTCATATGACTGCAGCTGGTTATCTCCAATACCTATTTCATATTCAGGCAGATGAACAGTGCATGATGCAACCAAAGAGGAAGATCTTAAACTGAACCTTCTACACATAGAAATAATGGGTATACAAAAGATTTTATATTATAGTTTTATGTTATTACAGTATATTTTATATTATTGGTGTATTAATAACTCATTATCATACAATTAATATTATTACTAATACAGCAGAATTGATTTCATGGTGTTGTACATGAGAAGTGGTTATATAGAAAATCTACTATATAATTGTCTAAGGCATCTGTCGGTCGCAGAAATCGCGCGCCAGACAGAGGCCGCTCATTGGTGCCCGCCGGAGGCGGCCATCAATGAGCGCAGTTTATGCAAATAGGCGCGCAAATTCAAAGTTTGAATTTCGCGCCAGTTTGCAGCCTGGCAACAGCGGTGCGTTAGCGTCGCTGTCGCAAGGATATACGGGCCCGGCCGACAGTGGCTCAGCGCTGCGCGCAAGTCAGCCGGGACATGACCGGAGCTCAGCCGCGGCTACCTGCAGCACAGATTTTCCGCGGCGAGTCAGCCGGGAGATGACCGGCAGGCTCTCCAGCCCGCTGACCTCCGCTGACCTCTTTGCAGCAGTAGCCACGGCTGAGCTCGCAGCTGTGGTGCCATTCACGGCATTCAAACCGCGCGCCAAGCCGCAGTACTTTCCTGATTGGTCGCCGCGGCCGCAGAGAAGTAGCACGGCTTGAAGCATGGTTTGAATTCCGCGTCTCTGATTGGTCGACCGCGGTGACCAATTAGAGACGCAGAATTCAAACCGCGCGCCAAGCCGCAGTACTCCTCTGATTGGTCGCCGCGGCCGCAGCAACCAATCAGAAGAGTACTGCGGCTTGGCGCGCGGTTTGAATGCAAACCCCATCCTTGCAACCTCCTCCATCTCCTCAGCCTCCTCCGTCTTCACAGCCTCCTCCATCCCCTCAGCCTCCTCCATCCTCACAGCCTCCTCCATCCTCACAGCCTACTCCATCCTCACAGCCTCATCCATCCACTCAGCCTCCTCCATCCTCACAGCCTCCTCCATCCTCACTGCCTCCTCAATCCCCTCAGCCTCCCCATCCTCACAGCCTCCCCATCCTCACAGCCACCCCATCCTCACAGCCTCTTCCATCCTCACAGCCTCCCCATCATCACAGCCCCCATCCTCACAGACTCCTCCATCCTCACAGCCTCCCCATCCTCACAGCCTCCTCCATTCTCACAGCCTCCCCATCCTCACAGCATCCCAATCCTCACAGCCTCCCCATCCTCACAGACTCCTCCATCCCCTCAACCTTCTCCATCCTCACAGCCTTTTCCATCCTCACAGCCTCCTCCATCCTCACAGCCTCCTCCATCCCCTCAGCCTTCTCCATCCCCGCAGCCTCCCTCATCCTCACAGCCTCCTTATCCCACAGCTTCCTCCATACTCACAGCCTCCTCCATCCTCACAGCCTCCCATCCTCACAGCCTCCTGCATCCCTCAGCCTCCTCCATCCTCACAGCCTCCTCCATCCCCTCCAGACAGACGATGGAATGGAGCAACGGTGAGTATCCCCGCAGCGTGCAGGCTCCTCACTGGCTCCTCCATCCCCTCAGCCTCCCCATCCTCGCAGCCTTCTCCATCCTCGCAGCCTCCTCCATCCTCACAGCCTCCTCCATCCTCACAGCCTCCTCATCCTCACAGCCTCCCTATCCTCACAGCCTCCTCCATCCCTCAGCCTCCTCCATCCTCACAGCCTCCTCCAACCCCTCACCCTCCCCATCCTCACAGCTTCCTCCATCCCCTCAGCCTCCTCCATCCTCACAGCCTCCTCCAACCCCTCAGCCTCCCCATCCTCACAGCCTCCCCATCCTCACAGCCTCCTCAACCCTCACAGCCTCCCCATCCTCACAGCCTTCCCATCCTCTCAGCCTCCTCCATCCCCTCAGCCTCCTCCATCCTCACAGCCTCCGCCAACCCCTCAGCCTCCCCATCCTCACAGCCTCCTCCATCCTCACTCCTTACTCCTGTCTATTAGGTCTGTCAGTCAGTGTGATGAACTTCACTCCTGTCTACAAGGCTGTCAGTCAGTGTGACGAACTTCACTCCTGTATACAAGGCTGTCAGTCAGTGTGATGCAGTTCACTCCTGTTTAGGCTGAAGGCACACTGATCCCTCAAAAACGGCGCGTTTTTGAAGCGCGATATTGATGCGAGTTTGATGCGTGTAATAGTGCTAGTGCGGTGCTAGTGGAGTGCTAGTGGAGTGCTAGTGGGGTGCTAGTGCGGTGCTAGTGCGGTGCTAGTGTGGTGCTAGTGTGGTGCTAGTGTGGTGCGTTTGAGATTTTTTCATTCCTACTGCGATCCGACAAACTAGCACCTTCTCCTGGTGTCAAAACTGCACTGATTTGCTGCCACTCATTTGTCAATGGGGTCACTTGTGGGGGAGCTCCAATGTTGAGGCACACAGGGGCTCACCAAACGCGACATGGTGTCAGCTAACAATTTGAGCTGATTTCCATTCAAATTGTTAGCGGACACCATGTCACGTTTGGAGAGCCCCTGTGTACCTCAGCATTGGAGCTCCCCCACAAGTGACCCCATTTTGGAAACTAGACCCCCCACGGAACAAATCTAGATGCATAATGAGCACTTTGAAGCCCCAGGTGCTTCACAAATTGATCCGTAAAAATGAAAAAAATATTTTTCTTCCACAAAAATCTTATTTTTTTATTTTTACGGATCAAATTGTGAAGCACCTGGGGCTTCAAAGTGCTCATTATGCATCTAGATTTGTTCCTTGGGGGGTCTAGTTTCCAAAATGGGGTCACTTGTGGGGAGCTCCAATGCTGAGGCACACAGTGGCTCTCCATACGCGACATGGTGTCCGCTAACAATTCCAATTGTTGGCGGACACCATGTCGCGTATGGAGAGCCCCTGTGTGCCTCAACATTGGAGGTCCCCCACAAGTGACCCCATTTTGGAAACTAGACTCCCCAAGGAACAAATCCAGATGCTGCCACTCATTTGTCAATGGGGTCACTTCTGGGGGAGCTTCAATGTTTAGGCACACAGGGGCTCTCCATACGCAACATGGTGTCCGCTAACAATTGTTAACGGACACCATGTTGCGTATGGAGAGCCCCTGTGTGCCACCAGCATTGCCACCAGCGCAAGGGCAACTGGAAGAGTTGGGGTACAGCACCAGAAAATGGCACCTCCAATGAATGCGCTATTTTCTGGGGTGGCTGTGGGTTGCAATTTGCAGCGTGGGGGGGCCCACAACATTTGGATCTCTCCACGATGAGGATTGCAGCCCCCCAACTGCCAAGTTGTACCTGGCTGGCAACCAAGAATATGGCAAAGCTCCATGTCAGTTTATTGGTAGAAGTAATAAAAAAAATGACGTGGGGCTTCGCCATATTTTTGGTCCAGCCAGGTACAACTTGGCAGCTACGGACTGCCACCAACCCCAGCTGCCTCGTTGTACCTGGCTGGCAACCAAAAATACAGCGAAGCCCATTTTTTTATTTCTAGAACAAATTCTAGAAAAAAAATTACGTGGGGCTCCGCCACATTTTTGGTTCCAGCCAGGTACAACTAGACAGCCGGGGGCTGGAATCCGCAGCATGGAGAGGCCCAAGCATTCTGGGCCCCCCATGCTGCGAATTGAAGCCCGCAGCCGCCCCAGAAAATGGCGCATTCATTGAAGCGCCATTTTCTGGCGCTGTACCCATGCTCTTCCAGTTGCCCTGGTGCCGGTGGCAAACTGGGTAATAAAGGGGTTAATGCCAGCTTTTTATTGGCAGCTGGCACTAAGCCCGAGATTCATAATATTGGGCCAATGTTAGACCCGCCATTAGGAATCTCTTGTAAGTAGTCAATAAATACACACAGAGAAAAATCTTTTTATTTGGAAAAAAAAACAAACAAAATTCAGACTCATCTTTATTAGAAAGATCCGACGTAGTCCACAACGAAGGTCCCACGATGCTCGATCGCCTCTGCTCCAGAGATTGCAGCAAGGGATCAGTGTCCTCTTCATACAGCCTCTGGGGTCAGAGTTATGGTGCACTGTATGAAAATGATCTGTCATACAGTACACCATGACTATGATCCCTGAGACTAAAAGAGGACACTTGATACCTTGTTGCATCCATCCATCCACCCATCATCCACGCATGTACACATCCATTCGTGCACACACCCACACATGCAGTCACACATCCATCCATGCACGCATCCACGCACGCACCCACACATCCACTAACCCACGCATCCACACACCCACCAACGCACACATCAACGCACCACTAACCCACGCATCCACACATCCACTAACCCACTAATCCATGCACCCACACATCCACTAACCCACACACCATGCATCCACACATCCACGCATCCATACACCCACACATCCACACCCACACATCCACTAACCCACGCACCCATGCATCCACTAACCCACGCATCCACACACCCACTAACCCACGCACCCACACACCCACGCATCCACTAACCCACGCATCCACTAACCCACGCATCCACACACCCACACACCCATGCATCCACTAACCTACGCATCCACACACCCACGCATCCACTAACCCACGCATCCACTAACACACACATCCACTAACACACGCATCCACTAACACACGCATCCACTAACCCACGCACCCACACATCCACGCACCCACACACCCACGCATCCACACACCCACGCATCCACTAACCCACGCACCCACACACCCACGCACCCACACACCCACGCATCCACACACCCACGCATCCACACACCCATGCATCCACCACACCCATGCATCCACGCACCCACACACCCACGCACCCACACACCCACGCACCACACACCCACGCACCCACACATCCACGCACCCACAGACCCACGCATCCACACACCCACACATCCACACACCACGCATCCACACACCCATGCATCCACACATCCACTAACCCACGCACCCACTAACCCAGGCACCACACACCCATGCACCCACACATCCACTAACCCACACACCCACGCATCCACACACATCCTCACACCCATGCACCCACTAACCCACGCACCCACGCATCCACTAACCCACGCATCCACACACCCACGCATCCACACACCCACACACCCATGCATCCACTAACCTACGCATCCACACACCCACGCATCCACTAACCCACGCATCCACACACCCACGCATCCACACACCCACACACCCATGCATCCACTAACCTACGCATCCTCACACCCACGCACCCACTAACCCACACACCCACGCATCCACACACCCACGCATCCACACACCCACACATCCACTAACCCACGCACCCACTAACCATGCACCCACGCATCCACTAACCACACATCCACTAACCCACACACCCACGCATCCACACACCCACTAACCCACGCATCCACTAACCCACGCATCCACACACCCACGCATCCAGACACCCACGCATCCACACACCACGCATCCACACACCACACACACCCACGCATCCTCACACCCACGCATCCTCACACCCACGCACCCACTAACCCACACACCCACGCATCCACACACCCACGCATCTACACACCCACACATCCACTAACCATGCACCCACTAACCCATGCACCCACGCATCCACTAACCCACGCACCCACACATCCACGCACCCAACACACCCACGCATCCACACACCCACGCACCACTAACCCACGCACCCACTAACCCACGCACCCACTAACCACGCACCCACACATCCACTAACCCACAATCCACTAACCCACGCATCCACACACCCCACACATCCACTAACCCACGCATCCACACACCACACATCCACTAACCCACGCATCCACACACCCACACATCTACGCACCCACACATCCACGCATCCACACACCACGCACCCACTAACCCACTAACCCACGCACCCACTAACCACGCACCCACACACCCACGCATCCACACACCCACTAACCCACGCACCCACTAACCCACGCACCCACTAACACGCACCACACATCCACTAACCCACACATCCACACACCCACGCATCCACACACATCCTCACACCCATGCACCCACTAACCCACACATCCACTAACCCACACACCCACACACCCACGCATCCACGCACCCACACATCCACACACCCACGCACCCACACACCCACGCATCCACACACCCACGCATCCACACACCCGCGCATCCACACACCATGCATCCACACACCCATGCATCCACGCACCCACACACCCACGCACCCACACACCCACGCACCCACACACCCACGCACCCACACACCACGCATCCACACACCCACGCATCCACACACCCACACATCCACACACCCACACATCCACACATCCACTAACCCACACACCCACGCATTCACACACCCACAAAACCACTCACTCATTCAATCATTGATTGATTCATTCATTCATACGGTACTTACCTCGGGACGGAGCAGCACTGGAGGACGGGCGTTCCAGCGAGGAGAGGAGGCAGAGCGGCGGCTACACCGGCGGGATCGGACACGAGGATCGAGGAGCGGTGAGACCGAACACGGGGATCGGGGGGGGAGGAGTGGGAGGTCATCGGCATCCGCCCCCGCCCCTGCCACTGCCACTGTCCCCAGCAGCGCGGCGGCTGAAGCCGCAAACAGACCCGACATCGTGGGGGCCATCCAGAGGAGGGGGAGGCCAGAGGAGGGGGAGGCCAGAGGAGGGGTAGGTCATCGCGGCGGGTTAAGCCGCAATCAGGTCCCGGCATCGGGCGTGGGGGGCAGTGACAGGTGGGGGCCATCTTGAGAAGGGGAAGGCCTGAAGGAGGGGGAGGGCATCCGTCCCCAACGCCAGCAGCGCGGCGGGGGAAGCCGCACACAGGTCCCGGCTGTCACAGAGATCACAGCCGGGATCACAACATTGATTTCTATTGGTAGCTCATGCGTGCAACTGGCATGCAGTCGCAGCATGCCGCGACTGAAACTCGCTTTGCGAGTTCAATGCTTAAAATGCGCACCAGTGTGCCCGACATCATAGAAAATCACTTGTCCTTGTGCAATGCGAGTTTATCTCGCATTGCACTCGTGCGAGGCACTGGGATCATGTCGGATGATGTGCCTTCAGCCTTACAAGGCTATCAGTCAGTGTCACGAACGTCACTCCTATCTACAAGATATTGGGAAGGAAAGGTGTACAACAGTCCGCGCTGCCAGGTCCACTCACTCCAAAGAATACAAGAGGAGGTGATGTTCAACCAGTTTTCCTTTATTATTGTTGGAAAATAAAGCAAAACTGGTTGAACATCACCTCCCCATGTGTTCTTTGGAGTGAGTGGACCTTGCAGCGCGGACTGTTGTATACCTTTCCTTCCCAATATCTTGATGTGTCTTCACGAGTGAGTGGTCGGTGGAAGTCAGCAGCAGCCATCAGGGTATTATTACCATACGCCTTCTAACCAGTTGTGGGTGTCACAACTGGCATAGGTGAGTGCAATCTTACTAACCACCTTGATATTCAGTGTCGCTAGTGATAGGGCACTATTGCGCCTCTTGTTCCCCTCCTTTCTTTTATTACTCCTATCTACAAGGCTGTCAGTCAGTGTGACGCAGTTCACTCCTGTCTACAAGGCTGTCAGTCAGTGTGACGAACTCCACTCCTGTATACCAGGCTGTCAGTCAGTGTGACGCAGTTCACTCCTGTCTACAAGGCTGTCAGTCAGTGTCACGAACTTTACTTCTGTCTACAAGGCTGTCAGTCAGTGTGACAAACTTCACTCCTGTCTACAAGGCTGTCAGTCAGTGTGACGAACTTTACTTCTGTCTACAAGGCTGTCAGTCAGTGTGACGTTCCTCACTCCTGTCTACAAGGCTGTCAGTCAGTGTGACGCACTTCACTCCTGTTTACAAGGTATTCTAGAATACCCGATGCGTTAGAATCGGGCCACCATCTAGTACAAATATAAATTACAGTAAACAAACTAAGGCTATGGTCACATGTTCAGTTTATGGTCAGTTTTTCACATCAGAATTAGTAGCCAAAACCAGTAATGGATGATAAATACAGAAGTGGTGATGTGTTTCTATTAGACCACGTGAACACGTTGAGTATTTATTGAGAATTTGTATTTACAAACCAAACCCAAGAGTAGAACAATAAGAGGAGCAGTATAATAGAAACACGTCACCACTTCTTTATTTATCACTCACTCCTGGTTTTGGTCACAAAAGCTGATGAGAAAACTCACCAAATACTGAACATGTCCATGTAACCTTAACAAGTGAGGGGAGAGGACCCTGTCCTCGCGGGTTTACAGTCTACAGGATAATGGGGAAGGAGACAGTAGGTTTGGGGGATTGCGGCCCGCTCCGGTGGTGGCAGTGGGGTCATTGCAGGCTGCTGCAAGCTGCCTTGAAGAGATGGGTTATCAAGTTCCATCTGAAGCTTCTTAATATGGTGGATGTGTTGGGACTAAAAAATCCAGAGGATGGGGTATATTTAGGAGACATCTTGGAGGCGGTTGGATGAGGAATGGATAAGTGTGAAGGTCCACAAATGACACAGGTGTGAATAGGGATCTCTGCTCACGGAGTTGAAGCAAAGCTGAAGATGTTCTCTCTGCCTGTGGATTACATCAGAGGCAAGTTTTTTGTTCATTAAAGATGGGAAATGGTTGTTGGGTGTTTTATTTGTATTAAAAAATGTTTCTCTGTCTTTTTTTTAATGTTTACTAGAATTTCACGTTGGCCCGGTCTAATATTGGCCTGACATCATGAATTTAGGGCTTAATGCCTGCTGACAATACAAAGCTGGCATTAACCACTGTGCTGTGAAAGAATTCGCTATTTTCAGGGGCGGCTGCGGACTGCGATTTTCAGTGTGGGAGACCCAGAATACTTGAGATTTACCATGCTGAGAATCCCAGCCTCCAGCTGCCTGAGTTTTACCTTGGCTGGCAATAGAAAATACAGCAAAATCCTTGCATTTTTTTCAATTGTATATTTAAATAATTAAAAAAAAATGGGCTTCTCTGTATTTTGATTGCCTGCCAAGGTGAAGCTAGGCAACTAGGGTTGGCAGCCCATAGCTGTCCGCCTTATCTGTGCTAAGAATAAAAAATACGTAATTTTTTGTTTAATTATTCATTTTTACAGTACTATGATGTCAGTCAATGGTTGAGGGGTCCAATAGCCAATCATAGATGCTGTCACAGAGAATGGGCGTCTATGATTGGCTTCTGGAGTAATTAGAAAACTAGCCTATACATTGTAGCATCTAGAATGTATGAGCAGTGTCCAGATTACTTCAACAGCCAATCACAGATGCCCATTCTCTGTGACAGCATCTGTGATTGGCTGTTGCATCCAGTGCAGTGAATATCCCAGAAGTTAATGAGCAGGCCTGGAAGTAGACGCAGTGGATGATACTGTTTGATAACTATATGCTTTATTTTACAGCCCACAAGTCCCAATCCCATAACTTTAAAGTCCGAGTTCGGGGTTCAGATTCAAGTTCGAGTCACATATGGCCCCGAACGCAGACTTTAAAAAAGGTTCAGGTGAGTCCGCCAAATCCGAACATTGGCGGGTTCGCCATCACTAATTGTGAATGAAGAATTGATATAATGATAAAAGATGAAGATTCATTTAACATCTTTCTTTTTCTGTATTGCTGTTGGATGCAGTTTTACAGGTAACACATGAGAACAATACTGTACTGATTACACTGACTGATACATCATGTGATACTCAACTTGGGAATAATAGAGAGACATCTAATGAGCGCTAGCTGCATGGATGTGTGGCTCATACTGATAGATTTTAGTCATTTCCTTCTTTTCATTTTCCAAGTGAGAAAGATTAAGGAAAATGAACAATTCTGGTTGAGAGTGATCGCAGCGCGACCAGGGTTCAGCAGTTCACCTGTATGTTTCCTTTTTTAAAGAATACATTTTTAACTTCTTTGTTATTCAGGAAGTAATCAGGATGTAACTATGGAAATATATGAATGCAAAGGAAATGTAACAAGCGGGATAATCCAGCCAGAAAACTCAGCTGCATTCATTTTTATTTCATACAATAACAACATCCTAAATTAATCAGGAAAAAATATAATACGGGAAGGCGCTGTCATTACGTAAGTGATTCAAGTAAAAGAAAAAAAACAGATATGTTTCATTGTATTCTCATAACACTCCCTCCTGACATGTTCAGAGCTGTTGAAATAAATGACCTTCTTACAAACTGAAACCAAGACCCATCCTTCTCCGTATTTCTCTGCCCTAACTACAAAAGATGTTGTTTATACGCAATTTTTTTAAATGTAAGAGTCATAGTAAATAATATCTATGGGGGATCTGCTGTAATTGAAAAGCAAATTTAGTGTTTTGTTTTTCTGCAGCGCCCCCAGAGAGAACAGGAAGCATTACACAGTACATAGTGAAGTCAATAGGCTGTTAGAGGCAGGTCGGGTCCTCCAGGAAAAAAAAATTGTTGAATTTGAATGTTTTTTAAAAGGGGTTGAGTAAACCACACATGCCCTGTGAACTGTAAAAATGATGACGTAAAAGTCTAACATGTGGCCACAAGAAAATAAAAAGTGTCCCCAAATTGCAACACATTTTGTGCTATGATAAACATTTTTGCTGTTCTTTTCTGATCCACCTTTTATATTTTTTCTGCAGAGTATACTAGTGAGAAACTAGCAATTAATGACTAAAGGCTTATCTTAGTGGGACACTGGCAAAAGTCGGAAACTCAGACTAATTTAGCTAAATGATTTGTGGTAATTTGTGTAAGGTCCTAAGGCAAAGCATTTGGCTGTGTTGATCAACAGAAACTTCAGAGTCCAGTGATAAAAGGGTTAACAACCGGGCACCATGTTGCTGAGTGTATTGATGCAGTGACGTGAACAGATCCTCCCTATTTAGTAAGATGATCTGACGTCACACACCTGTGATTAGGATCCGATGAAGCGGAGACCCCGTGAAATGGCGTGCCGTCATCCGACAACTCCTCACTCCCTCTCCCCGCATTGATGTCAACCCCCTGGTTAAATAAACAAGGAGCTTCATCTATCCGGTGAGTGCCACCTGTTTTTTATCGTCGTTCACAAGAAACCTTGGCGTACCATGAAGGATATGGGTGTGCCAAGCCATCTGATCAGCCTTTAGGAACCTTTACATCGACCAAGAAACAACCATAACAATCCAAATGAATACAGTGACACAGCATGGTTCAAAGTAGAGCGAGGCATCGGACAAGGTGGCATCCGGTCGCCATTTCTCTTCAATTTAGATGCAAAAGCTATTTTCTGGAAGGCTGGACTTGCCAAAAAAGAAGAAGGAATCAAAATCACTAGACAAATCTAAAATATGCAGATGATACAATGCTAATGGTAACAAGCGTAGATGGAATGAAAGACTTATTATGGCATCTCAAGATGGAAAGCTCGAACATGGGTCTGCTACTGAACACAAAGAAGACTTTTTTTTTGACTACTGCCAGGTACGACAGGGACACATGTGAGATGGATAGCGAAAAACTGGAAATTGTAAAGGACTTCAACCAACCATCAATGATCAATCAGCTTTCGGAAAATAAACAATGAAGTCTCTGGACAAGGTCTTCAAATCAAGGAATTTTACTGACGATGAAGATACGGCTCATACAGTCTGGTCTTTTCTCTAGTAACATCTGGAAGTGAAACCTGGAAGATTAAGAAACAAGACAGAATATGAATCAACGCCTTTGAAATATTGGAGCTGGGGAAGGATGTTATCAATACCATGGATAGCAGGAAGAACAAACAAATCCATTATGGAGCAAATCAAACCAGACATGTTACTTGAAGCAAGGGTTATCACGCTATGACTACCTACTGTGAAAACATCATACGAAGAGAGAAATCACTGGAGAAAGATATTATGGTAAGAACAATAGAAGGTACAAGACCAGCAACCCAAAGCTCAATACTATCAAGATAATGGTGTGGAAGACCCTGGTGGACCTATCTAGATTACAGAGTATTCATCCATCTAGTCGTCATTGGTCGAGATCAAACTGCAGGCCGGTAAAAATTAGTAAAAAGATCCTCAGAAATGATGAGGGAAAAATGTGTTGCTACTAGTGATGAGCGAGCACTAAAATGCTCAGGTGCTCGATGCTCGGGTCGAGCATCTCGAGATACTCGGGTGCTCGACCGAGCCCAATGTAAGTCAATTAGTGACAGGCTCCGCCTACAGACATCCGGCTAGAAAACGAGTGTTTCTGGGAAAGGGCGGGAGGTGGGGCTTTTTCAAATCATCGCAGCATACAACACCTTGCTGTGCCCCCTAAGGGATCCTAACAATCAATCTGCTCTCTGTGATGTGCCAGCTCACTGTGTGCACTGAAGGGAGCTGTGTATTTGTGTCAGAGCGATAATTATTAGTGAAGAGTCTGAGCATCTCGGCGGTACTCAGTGCTCGCCGAGCATCCAGAGTACCAGGATACTCGTGCGAGTAACGGGTAGCGCCGAGCATGCTCGCTCATCGCAAGTTGCTACTCCCCACATTTCCTATAAAACAACAATTCAGCCTCTTTTCTTGGAAGAATTCATGGTACCATTTCTCCTTATATTATATATTAGTAGTATACACATTAACCCTAGAATGCATACCCATAGAAATCTACACATTCACGCACCTGGGGCCTTTTAGGCCTGTTTACAATTATCATGGAATAACTCCAAAAAAATACTTTTCAAAGTTTATTGCAAAGTAAGGATGCATTCCCAGTAGCGCTGGGGTCCGCCAGGAGGGGATCCGTAATGGATCTGACCTCCTGGTGACGCCAGCTAAGGCTGGCAGAATTCTGCCATTCCGGCAGCCTTAGCTGGAGTTACCAGGAGGTCAGATCCATTATGTATCCCCTTCTGGTGAACCCCAGTGCTACTGGGAACACAGCCTAAGATGTGTATATTTCAAAACAGAATTATGTGCATAAAACAACAAAAAAGTAAGTAAACGGGCATGCCAAATATAGGCATTCTATATACAATTTTTTTATGAAAACATTTTTTGGTTGTAGCAACTTGGTGCAGGAATATTTATTTGTAACTTTACATATTCCCCCGACAATTCTCGCATATTATTTTTTCGGCTGAATGTTCCTTGCATACATTTTGTCCGCAAGTAGAACAGAGACGCTCCGATTTTCTTTCCTTCTTTGCTGGACAAATATAGCAGGCTTTCTTTTTTTTTCTCTTTGCTCTGGATGTTCCAGAAAGCGTATTCCACATCGGATCATTGCCTCTGCAGTTTGCCTTGATAAGCATATCATGCTGCTTCTCTCCATCATAGTAGGCATCAAAAGTTCAAGGAGGTCTCTTGTCTTTCCTGTTGGCATAGAATTCTGGATTAGTTTGACAATAAACAATGTAGCTATTGAGGGCTGACACATCAAGGATATTGGCAACAGGCCAACGTTTAGTCTGCCTTTTGCACAATACTCTCCAATCACATGACTTTGTGAGGGAGCCTCCCTTCCAAGATCACATGACCATGTTGTCATGCAGAATCCACACTCTTCCCAGCAATAGCAGAGTCATAAAAGTTCTTCCCCAGTAACAATACAGACAAAAAGACTGAGTATCACATGTAAACCTAGTACAGGCCTAAAAGGCCCCAGGTGCGTGAATATGGGGTAGTCCCAAAAAAAGGTTGTTATACCGAAATGTCTGTAACATAAAAATATATGAATAACTGGAAATTACTAACAACTATATACCTGAGGATTACCTAGATTTTCAACACAGGATACCTCGACCCAGGTATGCGTTCTAGGGTTAATTAGGTAGGCCAACAAATAAAAAGGTTTAGGGATTTTTGCCCACAATATGGACATTTAAAAAAATAATACAATTTCACTTTTATGATCTTGTAAAATGAGTTTCATTATATATTAGAATATGGGTAAAACTTAGCTTATATTTGTTATAAAGTAATGTACATGAAATAAAAGAATTGATGAAAATGCATAAAATAACAAACTTCTATTTCTGTCTCCAGCTAGTAACTAACTTATATTAATATCTTAGAAGTTGGTTACCATCAGTTGAGCTTCAGAAAGAGAAATAAAGAACGAAAAGCTAAGTTTTACCCCTATTCTAGTGTACAGTGAATTTACCATGCGGACATTTAGGATTGAAACACTTTTATTATAAATGACTGTTTTATTGAATGTTTTTTGCACAATGTGGTAGGAATATAACTCATGATTTTATGCGCAGGACAGAATCCGCTCTCATATTCTGTCGTACATTACAATATTACGTTTTTTTGCATTCGTAATTGCTAGAAGAATGTGCAGTCCTTCCATGCATTATACATTCACTATGTCAGTCACAGTCTATGAACACTTTATTCTTCTCGGTTGATAATAATCAGAAAGTGGAAATTTGAATTAGCAGGATAAGATTATGCAAGTAGTTCGTTATCATAGTAGTTACATTATCATTCAGATCACCCGACCAATTGACGTAATAGAAGATTTGGTTTTGTCACGCTAACGAATATGATAACAATCTTTGACCTAAAAATGTCCAACGAGCCTCAAGGAGAAGTCGGCACTAATTCTGAGTCTTAGAATAATCAACTCTGTCAAGCAATAAACATAGTACATTATGCAACAGTACAAGTGACCCCCTTCCTAATCTGCAACATGACGCCATGAGCTGTTACAGGCTAGATTGGCGGTCCCCAATCAGTCCCATCACATTTGATAACGTTGTCGTTGCGGTGAAATAGGAAACCTTAGCTCTTTCTAAATGTTACTATTCAATCCAGTTTAATGGTTGATTAATCAAATAAAAGACTCTTCGCTGGCAAATTATCATCAGGATTTGCAAGTGTCAAGATGGTGGCTCAAGTAGTTAGCATGCAACCTTTGCAGTGCTGGGGTCCTGAGGTCCTGGGTTCAATTCCCACCAAGGACATTATCTGCAAGGAGTTTGCATGTTCTTGTCGTGTTTGTGTGGGTTTCCACCCAGATTGCAAAGACATACTGATAGGTTGTTTAGATTGTGAGCTCCAAGAGGCAATCATGAAGGCAAAATTCCCGGCTTTTGGAGTGTGAACAGGTGATAGGGATGGAGTCAGCGTCGCCTATTGATTTCCTGGAGGCGTGCCACAGCGTGCTGGAGACCGCGCCCCGTCAGCGATGATTGGTGGTGGCTACTGTGTCTCCATTGGCTGTCACTTAACACCGCGCCATATTTGAACAGCTGTCCATTCACACCACACAATGGCAATGGCATCATGTATTAGCCAGCCTTACTGCACAGGCTGACCAATCAGAACGCTATTGCGTTGTCTAATCAGCGTGTTTGGGGAGCAGAATACACCAGTCTGTCACGCCTATGTTCTTGCGGCACTAACCATGTAAGCCCACATTCCTTTGGGAATTACGGCGTGTGGAGCGGCGACGGGAGTCTACCGGATTGTTCCCGCAGATGGTGTGGCAACTTCCGGGGAGACACGTCACCTTAGGTTGAGGGCGCTATTGCGGCGTGTAAAAGCGCCTTCGGCGTTCTGAGGCAGCCATGAAAAATGTGCACGCGCACGTTAGATTGCCTCCTATCGCCGCCAAAAGTTGCGGCGTGTAAAGGTACCCTTACTGATTCAGTATGTAAAGTACTTTAATGATTCAGTATGTAAAGTGCTATGGAATTAATAGTGCTGTATAAATGAATATATATTATTATTGATCAGGAAATCAATTGTAGAAATCATTGTTATTGGTGGCAAGATTAGTAAATGTCACACGTAGCCCACATAGGTAAGGAATCAATGTCTCTAAAATGTATACCTAAATTGACTATCTGAAAAAATTACACATGCCCAAGAGATGGCATCCCAGCCAACACTGAAAGTTATTGTCACAATTCCTCCGTGGAGTGCATCCAGGACGCAGTAAGAGATTTTGCTGTGTTTGGTATCTGGTGTTCTGAGTCGTCAGTAATTGATTGACAGTACAGGCTTCCATTCTGGTTGTAGGAAGTGCTGGGTTATTCAGGTGTTCCATCTGCTATGTGATTGCTCTGCTACTTTACTGAGAAGCCTCTCCCAGTACACTGCCAGTCATACATTTTATTTGAGTGGTGCTGTTGGCTGCATTCCTGTGTCTGTCTAGTTCTGATCATTGTTATCTGACCCCAGACTGTTGCCCGATGAGTCTTCTGTCTGCTTCCTGTACTTGATATGATATCCGGGTGTTTTGATCCTGTACCGTGACCTGGCTACTAGTGATGAGAGAGTAGTAAGATATTCAGGTTCAGATAGCTCTAACTGAATTCTTTGAATAAGTAACGAATCCAATCCACGGCAATGGAGAACTCACTAGGATCCAAATACTGAAACAGTTCAAAGTACTCAGAGCTACCCAAACCTGAAGATACTACTCGCTCGTCACTACTGACTATGATTCAGTTGACTCCCTAAATTCTCTTCTTGCTCCCCTGGAATCCTGAGTGTGGACCTGACTATGCCTCTGTATACTCCTTGAACATACTATGAGCCCTCCTGGAACCTGACCGCAGATTACCGGACTTCCCTGCTGTCAGTAGTGACTAGTGCCACAGTTATATTTGTCTGTTCCGAGTGAAGGCATCTCCTTGTTCATGGTTAAATGGTGCTGAGTAATTGTTCGCACAACTCTGCAGGAACTGATACAATTCCCTATGCAGGTATGTGGCAAAGAGAAGTATACCTTTGTTGGAGAAGTTGGCCATACCTATGGCTAATGAAGGTTTTTTATTTTTTCTTAGAGGATCATTTTAAAAGAAGCCAAACAGGGTTTTATGCTGGACTGTGAAGCCAGATCAGAGCTAAATTTGTTACGTAGTGGTTGGTGGTGAGGGGGTCGGTCAGTCCCTCTCCTGCTGGAATGCTCCCATGATCCAGGATTGTCGTGAAACGTGAATGTCATTTGAAGCCATTCAATATTTTTGGTTGTTTGTGTACGGTCCATTATGTAGTCTTCAATAAATAAATAAATTCCATGTACAGGCAGTACAAAATCAGTCAGTAGTCAACTGATGTTAACTTTCCATACCAATGAATGATTATGTAATATATGGAGGAACTGAGTCTAACAAATTGTTAAGACTCTCATACCTATTAGGTTAAAGTTAGGTGAGCCTTACAATTTCACCTGGACAGGCTGATCATCTAATGTATAAATAAATAGTACACCCATGTGTGGATGGAGCTTGTTTGATTACAATGCCCAATCCATTTATTTGATAGGATATTGGAAAAGTTGTGGTGCGCTGCCCAAATGAGATTTAGAGTTCAATATTTGGCAAATAAAATTAGCTTTATCATACTCCACAGACTGATAGATCACAAACCAGTTTTGGGTCCTGTCAGTAACCTTTGACAGGTAATCAACCACCTGTCCGGAGCCAAAAAAAGCTGAGTTCTATCAGCCTGTGAAATGAAATAAAGGTAATTTTATTTGCCAAATATTGAACTCTAACCTCATTTGGGCAGCGCACTGCAACTTTGATGATTTCCTATTTGATGTTAATCCGCTCGACTCCAGAGTGTGTTCTCCTTTTTTCACTGTACCAACAAAATCCTATCTGTTCATTCCATTTCTTTAGTACAATGGAAAAAACATTGTCAGAAGTGCCTAAAAAATACATCTAAGCATGTATGAGTATAGGGATGTTAGGAGAGATTGCTTGGATAATGTTCATTCTACAGTAGAATTGGGCAGATCAATTTGTGGGACTCCGCACCATCAGACGGGTCAATGCTTTGTGACCACTGGACAATGGCTCTGCACATCTCCTATGTTCCAGTGACTTTTGATTAGCCGGACTGGAGCCTGTCATTTGTGCACCGAGGATCCAAGAAGAGATTTGCGAGCCACTCCCATCAAGAGGCCAAAGATTACTGACTTGGACTGTAGTCCCAAACCAATGGAGTTTGTAGTCCCAAGAATCGATCTACGTGTCTCTTTTCGGCAGATGTATGGGCCCCTTAAGCAATGCTCCACTCTGTCCATGTGACCTATCGCCCATATGGAATGAGGTCTATGATGGACTATATCTTGTTTTCTTTTAATTCTGCACTCAAAAAAATCCTTTGGAGCCATAGAGAATGGTCAGTAATCTTGGTAGCATTGTAGATGTAAGCTAGATACGTGGAGTGTCCACTAAGAAGCTGTTTGAGCAGCACTCGGAGCCCTGATTTTTCCGAGAGGATTAAGTTCAGAGTTCATTGTTTTGCCTGTCATTTTGGAGATTAAATAGTTTAGTTAGGCTCCTACTGGCCATGTAAGTGACTCTCTATTTATTGACTGTCTAGGAGAATTATCAAAGCTTGTAAACTCAATCGACACCCTGCAAACAAAAAGCCCATTATATTTGCAGTTTGATAAGATTTACATGGGGCGCGTATCTCTGCTAAGATTGATTAAGCAGTTAAAGGTTTTCATACAGTGGAAAGCATTCTGATCATTGTGGAAACATTCACTAAACAAGACAGTCTTCTTGCATTGATTTAAGTAGACAGAGGATAATTGTGACTGGGTAAACAATTGCTAATGAGGATTAATGAGGAAATCAACATGGCCATTGAAGCCCATTGGAATTCAGACTCAGAAAGTGAGAATATTGGAAAGAAATATTTTTGATTACCTTTTAATTGCCTCTGATTTCATTTTATACTTTCTAGCCTAAAGGCATTAGTTGCATTATGTTATGCATATATTAGTTGCATTGCATGCCTTAGTTTTCTCCCAGAAGATGCAGATTTGGTGTAGAAATTTCTCCAACCAAATACTCCGCATGCTCACTTACCTTAAAGGGTAAAAATTCATCTACAGCATAAAGTTATGCGCACACAGTGCTTTTTTTTATGCGTTTTTGATGTCCTTTCGGTGCAGTTTTGTGACAAAATAGCATGTCTATCCTGAAGCCAGCTAAAAACACTAGTGCATGCACTCATCATCTCCCACCTGAATTACTGGAACCTCCTTTTCTCTGAGCTCATCTCAAGCACTCTAGCACCCCTCCAATCTATCATAAACTCTGCTACCTGACTAGTCCTCCTTTTCCCCCAGTGTTCCCCATCCTCTCCTCTCTGTGAAGCCCTTCACTGGCTCTCCATTTCTAAGAGACTCAAGTTCAAAACCATAACAATGTTATACAAAGCCATCCACAACATGTCTCTTCCATACATTTGTGACATGGTCTCCCAGTACTTACCTACACTCAACCTACAATCCTCACAACAACATCTCCTTCTTTCCTCCCTTCTTATCTCTTCTTCCCACAATCGCATACAAGATTTCTCCTGTGCATCTCCCATACTCTTGAACTCTCTGGCCCAACAAATCAGACTCTCACCTATTGTAGAAACCTTCAAAAGGAACCTGAAGACCCATCTCTTCCGACAAGCCTACAACCTGCTGTTACCCTCATTCCACTAAACCGCCGCATGACCAGCTCTACCCTTTCTAAGTGTATCCTCAACCATGCCTTGTAGACTGTGAGCCCTCTTGGACAGGGTCCTCTCTCCTCACCTACTGTATCCTCACCCATCCCTTGTAGACTGTGAGCCCTCACGGGCAGGGGGGTTCTCTCTCCTCACCTACTGTATCCTCACCCATCCCTTGTAGACTGTGAGCCCTTGTGGGCAGAGTCACCTCTCCTCCCCGCTGTATCTTCACCTATCCCTTGTAGACTGGAAGCCCTCTCAGGCAGGTCTTCTCTCCTCACCTACTGTATCCTCATCCATCCCTTGTAGACTGTGAGCCCTCATGGGCAGAGTCCTCTCTCCTCACCTACTGTATCCTCATCCATCCCTTGTAGACTGTGAGCCCTCATGGCAGAGTCCTCTCTCCTCACCTACTGTATCATTACCCATCCCTTGCAGATTGTGAGCCCTCGTGGGCAGGGTCCTCTCTCCTCACCTACTGTATCCTCACCCATCCCCTGTAGACTGTGAGCCCTCGCGGGCAGGGTCCTTTCTCTACATGTACTTGTGTTTGCCTTGCATTGCTCATGTTTATTGTACTTGTCTATGTATGCCCATTTTCACATGTAAAGCACCATGGATTAAATGGCACTATAACGATAAATAATATCAGACTGGTTCTGTTAATACATGGAAAACTAAAGAGGAAAATCCTAGTAAATAATACTAGTATATTTAATTGAGATAAGGCACTTATGGTAGTTAACACTTTTTCATCAAAGAGTGTAAAAGCGACACTATGACAAGGTGTACCCATCATGACATTACTTACTGTATATTTTCTGTACTCTAACCCTACATTGTAAAGCGCTGCGGAATATGTTGGCGCTATATAAATAAAGCTTTATTATTATTATTATTATTATTATTACCTGTCACGGGAAGCTATATAAATGCAATTACTTTTATGCTCTTTGATCAAACAGTGTTAACCAAGTACCCTATGTTATTTACATTTACTACTATTAATATTATAGGGTTTAAGCTCAATTTGTGTTTTTCTCATGGGTTTTGTCTGTGAAATGGGCCATGGTGTGAACGTGCCTCCTTATACATGTGTACGTGTGTGAACCTCTGGGTGATGGACGGGCAGCTGAGATGGAGTGGCTCCCCACGGGCGGCGTGGATTCCCAGGGCAGTAGATATAGTAAGGGGTTGGGGTGCAGGACAACGGGCATAAAGTAACAGACAGACTCACTGTTTGGTGGTCTTTTACTGGAGCATCTGCATTCCAGGCAGTTGTCAGCAGAGTCCCTGCTTGAGAGCAACTCAGGGTTCTCCTCACCCGGTCAGGTCCGTTGGCCTCCTTATTGCACTTTGTGCTTGGGCTCCTCTTACTGCATAAGCTAAGTTACCGGCCCTGTCTCTCCCGCGAGGTGCCGGTATGACAGGCAACTCGAGTCCCTTCTTAACCCTTGTCTCCATGGTCTTTAGTGTTTACCAAAAGATTGTTTAGTCAGTTCTTTGTTATTACCCTCAGTAAAGTCCTTAACAATTAGCATAAAATAAGACATCCACATCTCTGGAACTGTATTGCGGATTTGAAAAAAGAAAGAAAGAAAACAACCAATCCCCCCCCCTAACAAAAAGCCTAGATACTCAGGTGAACAGAAAGAATAAAATAAGAGCAAAAACTGACCCCTTAGGGTGCATAATCATGATCACTACTTGTAGCGTTTTGGACGCTGTGTCTTGCCACTGTGTCCAAAACGCTGTGTTGTACAGTAGCAGCATAGTGGATGGTCACTTTGCTTCTCCCAACCGCAGTGTGTTTTCAGCTGTGATGCAAGTTTCCAGACTTCCACTTATGGACTCGGAAGTGGTCACCATCGCCTGCACGCAGGGAGAAGCCGCCCTGCACCCACCACAGATGGGGAGTTCAGGGTGGCTGCGGTCTCCCTGCGTGCACCCGTGGGTTCCTGCAGATCCGGAGACACTGCATCCAAAACACTGCCTCCGGATCGCGAGCACATACCCACATACCCTTATGACCTGCTGACAGGACCTCTTTAAGCAATTCCTTATAAACACACATACACTCACATGTACTAGTTTTGATCCACATATTTGGGTAAATATTTTTTACGTCAATGGAATTGCAAAAAAAAATCATGCATGAGTTGCAAAAAGAAAGCTCATTCATAAGCATGGAAGATTTTCAGACATCATCATCAACATGTGCAGCTGGTCTGTTGCATGTGAATATCCCTTATAATATATCTTCAACACAAATATATTCTTTACCTATAGCGCCCCCTACATTTCACTTATTGTGAAAATATTTTTTCTTACACAAGAGCAAAACAAAATATCAGTATTTTTTTCATTCAGTTCCCTCTGACCTTCAAATGGCGATGACATAGTAACTGGCTCTGTACTGTAACGGATACTATTAGATAATGCAGATAACCGCACAGAGTTACTAAAGTTGATGATGTCCCAGTTTGATAATAGTGTAATCCTTCCTAAACAAAGTGAGGCATCATGAACATATTATCACTACAGAGGAGTAATTGAATGCTGTAATGAGGACCAGAAAACCCCGTAGCAGATATAATTGCCCCTTTCCCCTTAATCTATAATATAAAAGCCGAAGGCCACTTCCGGAGAACCCGAAAGCTACTTCCGTGATGGCCTTCGACCATGCTGCTGACGTCACAGTGCGGGGTAGCCGCGCTGAACTTTCCGTGCAGCTACAGGCACCGGCGTTTGAACGTTCCGCTCGCCCAAGTTCCGCCCTTCGCCGTAACCCATCGGCCCCTCACTACTGTCTCATCAAACACACAGCCTCTCACTACAGTCCTCCCAAACACACACATACCATCCCAACCACATCACACATACACACTCACACACACTGTCAGCGTCCACCCATAGTTCATACATACCACCCCGTCTTCCTCGATCGTCCCGATCTCCGGGTCATCCAGACGTCTTCCCTCCGATCCCGACCTCTTCTTACTCCAGCCGGGAGCTCTACGTCCTGCTTCCTCTTAGCCGGCATCTTCCCCGCAAAATGCCTCAACCAAGATGGCGGCCGCAATCATTCTTTAGTTCCCGCCCTCAGTTCCCACCCAGTTCCCGCCCACAATTACACCCCCTCAGGTCGCGCCCGCCATCTTGGTTGGGGCAAATACAGTTTCAGGCGCGAAATTTGAATTTTTATCTTCACAGCACATTTCTCCTGCTTCCCCTCTGCCCCTCCAGCCTCTTCCCCTCCAGCCTCTTCCCCTCTGCCCCTCCAGCCTCTGCCCCTCCTGCCTCCGCTCTCCCCTCCAGCCTCTGCCCTCCAGCGTCTTCCCCTCTGCCCCTCCAGCCTCTGCTCTCCCCTCAAGCCTCTGCCCTCCAGCCTCTGCCCCTCCAGCCTCTCCCCTCCAGCCTCCGCTCTCCCCTCCAGCCTCCGCTCTCCCCTCCCGCCTTCGCTCTCCCCTCCAGCCTCTGCTCTCCCCTCCCGCCTCCCTTCTCCCCTTCCGCCTACCCTCTCCCCTCCAGCCTCTGCTCTCCCCTCCAGCCTCCCCTGTCATCTGCCCTCCAGCCTCCCCTCCAGCCTCCCCTGTCCTCTGCCCTCCAGCCTCTGCTCTGCCCTCCAGCCTCCGCTCTGCCCTGCAGCCTCTGCCCTCCAGCCTCCCCTGTCCTCTGCCCTCCAGCCTCCCCTCTCCTCTGCCCTCCAGCCTCCCCTGTCCTCTGCCCTCCAGCGTCCGCTCTGCCCTCCAGAGTCCGCTCTACCCTCCATCCTCCCCTCTCCTCTGCCCTCCAGCCTCCCCTCTCCTCTGCCCTCCAGTCTCCCCTGTCCTCTGCCCTCCAGCCTCCCCTGTCCTCTGCCCTCCAGCCTCCCCTCTCCTCTGCCCTCCAGCCTCCCCTGTCCTCTGCCCTCCAGCCTCCCCTGTCCTCTGCCCTGCAGCCTCCCCTCTCCTCTGCCCTCCAGCCTCCCCTGTCCTCTGCCATCCAGCCTCCCCTCTCCTCTGCCCTCCAGCCTCCCCTGTCCTCTACCCTCCAGCCTCCCGTCCTCTGCCCTCCAGCCTCCCCTCTCCTCTGCCCTCCAACCTCCCCTGTCCTCTGCCCTCCAGCCTCCCTTGTCCTCTGCCCTCCAGACTCCCCTGTCCTCTGCCCTCCAGCCTCCCCTGTCCTCTGCCCTCCAGCCTCCCCTTCAGCCTCCGCTCTGCCCTCCAGCCTCCCTGTCCTCTGCCCTCCAGCCTCCGCTCTGCCCTCCAGCCTCCGCTCTCCCTGCAGCCTCCGCTCTGCCCTCCCGCCTCTGCCCTCCAGCCTCTCTCCGCCCCTGTCTCTGCTCGCTCCTTCTCTGCTCCACCCTCTTGCCCTAGCCCCTTCCCTCCCTCCTCCCTCCAGCTGCTCTCCCCTGCCTCCTTTGCTCCGCCCTCTCCCCCTCCCTCCTCCCTCTCTCCTCGCTCGCTTCCTCAGCTCCCTTCCTTTGCCTCAGCTCGCTGCCCGCTGCTGCCCTCAGCTGCTCAGCTCCCTCCTGCCCTCTCCTCCCTGTTTGCCCTCCACCCCTCTCTGCAGCTACTTCCCCCGCTTCCCCTCAGCCTCCTGTCATTGCCTCAGCCTCCTCCAGCTCCTCCTCGCCTCCAGCCTCAGCTTGCCTCCGCCTCGCCTGCCGCAGCCTTGCCCTCACTCCTGTCCTCTGCCAGCTCCTCTCTCCCTCCAGCCTCCTGTCCTTGCCCAGGTCGCTTGCTCAGTCGTCTGCTCCTCTCCTTCCTTGCCCCAGCCTCCTCTCTGCCTCCGTCCTGTCCTCTGCTCCCCTGCTTGCTCAGCCCCTCCCTTGCTCACCTCCCCTGTCTTCCAGCTCCCTGTCCTGCCCTGCGCCTCTTCCTCTGCCTCAGCCTCCTGTCCTGCTCAGCCCCTTGCCACCTCCTTCCTCTCTCAGCCCGTCCTCTGCCTCGCCTCCTCCTCTCCCCCTCCTCCTTGCCAGCCTCTCCTCTGCTCCGCTCCTTCCTGCCCCCTCCTTCCCTCCCTCCTCTGCTCAGCCCTCTCCCTCACCTCCTTCTGCTCAGCTCCCCCTCCCTCCCTCTCCTCCAGCTCCGCTCTCCCTCCAGCCTCCTTCCTGCTCCACTCCGCTTGCTCCACCTCTGCCTCCGCCTCCCTCTCTTGCCCCTCCTGTCCTGCTCAGCTCGCTCGCTCAGCTCCTCCTCCCCTCTGCCTCCTCCCCGTCCTCGCCTCCAGCCGCTTGCCTCGCCTGCTCTCAGCCTCGCCTGCCTCAGCCTCTGCCCTCACTCCGTCTTGCTCCTCTCTCTGCTCCGCTCCTGTCTCTCTCCTCCTCTCTGCCTCCACCTCCTTCTGCCCGCCCCCTCTCTCCTCGCCTCTGCCCACTCCTGTCTGCTCCACCTCCTCCTCGCCGCTCCTCCTCGCCCTCCCTCCTGTCTTCCCCCAGCCTCCGTCTCTGCTGCGCTCCCTCTGCTCCCTCCTTCCCTCTGTCCTTGCCAGCCCGTCTCTGCCAGCCTCCTCTCCTCCAGCTCCTTCTCTCAGTCCTTTCTGCCCAGCCTCCTCTCCCTCGCTCTCCCTCCGCCTCCTCCTCAGCCCCTCACCCCCCTGCCCTCCCTTTTCCTCGTCCTCCCCCCCCCTCCCGCTCCTTCCTCAGCCTCGCTCTCTCGCTCCGTCCTCCCTGCCTCGCTCTGCCCTCCACCTCGCTCTGCCTCCACCTCCCTCCAGTCCTTCCTGCCTCGCTCCCCTGTCTCTGCCCAGCCTCCCTCAGCTCCGCTTGCCTCAGCTCCCTGCCTCGCTCTGCCCCCTCCTCTCTGCCCCCTGCCCTCCTGTCGCTGCCCTCAGCTCCCTCTGCCCAGCCTGCCCTCCTCCTCCTCCTCCCCACCTCGCTCTGCCCCCACTCCCTGTCCTCTGCCTCCAGCCTCCCTCTGCCTCCAGCTCCTCTGCCCTCACCTCCCTTACCTCCCGCCTCTCCCCCGCTCCCTGTCTTGCCTCCCTCTGCTCTGCCTCCAGCCTCGCTCTCCTGCAGCTCGCTCTCCCTCCGCCTTGCCCTCAGCCTCCGCTCTCCCTCCAGCTCCTGTCTTCCTCGCCTCCTTCCCTCTCGCCCCCTCCTCCCTCACTCCCTCCTCTGCCCTCCCCTCCCTCTCCCCCGCTCTTCCTCGCCTACCTCTCCCCCCAGCTCGCTCTCCTCCAGCTCCCTGTCCTCTGCCTCCAGCCTCCCGCCTCTCCTCCACCTCGCTCTCCTCCAGCTTGCTCTGCCCTCAGCCTCCGCTTGCCTCCGCCTCTGCCCTCAGCCTCCCCTCTCCTCTGCCTCCGCCTCCCTGTCCTCTGCCTCCAGCCTCCGCTCTGCCCCAGTCCGCTCTGCCCTCCATCCCCCCTCGCTCTCCTCACCTCCTTCCTCTGCTCCACCTCCTGTCTCTGCCTCCAGCCTCCCTGTCCTCTGCCCTCCAGCCTCCCCTTCCTCTGCCTCCAGCCTCCCCCCGTCCTCTGCCCTCAGCCTCCCTTCCTCTGCCTCAGCCTCCTCTCCTCCAGCCTCCCTCCTGTCCTCTGCCTCCGCTCCCCCCTCCTGCCCGCCTCCCCTCCTCTGCCCTCAGCCTCGTCTGCCCTCACCTCCCTCTCCTCTCCCCAGCCTCCCTGTCCTCTGCCTCCAGCCTCCCCTGCCTCTGCCTCCAGCCTCCTTCCTTGCCTCCAGCTCTTCCCCCCCTCTCCCTCCACTCCCTCCCCCTCCCTCCCCTTCCTCTGCCCTCCAGCTCCCTTCTCTGCCTCCAGCTCCCTCTCCAGCCTCCGCCTCCCCTCCTCCTCTCCCTCCAGCCTCCGCTCTCCCTCCGCTCCGTCTCCCTCCGCCTCCTCTGCCTCCAGCCTCCGCTTGCCTCAGCTCTGCCTCCAGCTCCCTCTCCTCTGCCCTCTGCCTCCCTGTCCTCTGCCTCCAGCTCCCTCTGCCTGCAGCCTACCTCTCCTCCAGCTTGCTCTCCCTCCAGCCTCCTGTCTCTGCCTCAGCCTCCTCAGCCTCCTGTCCTCTGCCTCCCTCAGCTCTGCCCTCCAGCCTCCGCCTCCTGGCCTCTGCCTCAGCCTCCCTGTCTCTGCCCTCCAGCCTCCTCTCTTGCCTCCAGCCTCCCTGTCTCTGCCTCCACTCGCTCTGCCTCCAGGTCCGCTCTGCCCTCCATCTCCCTCTCCTCTGCCTCCACCCCCTCTCCTCTGCCCTCGCTCCCTTCCTCTCCCTCCAGCTCCCCTGTCCTCTGCCTCCAGCCTCCCTGTCTCTGCCTCCAGCCTCCCTCTCCTCGCCTCCGCCTCCCTGTCCTCTGCCTCCAGCCTCCCTGTCCTCTGCCCTCAGCCTCCCTCTCTCTCCTCCGCTCCCCTGTCCTCTGCCTCAGCCTCCGTCCTCTGCCTCCAGCCTCCCCTCTCCTCTGCCCTCCAGCCTCCCCTGTCTCTGCCTCCAGCCTCCCTGTCCTCTGCCTCCAGCCTCCCTCTCCCTCCAGCCTCCGCTCTGCCTCCAGCCTCGCTCTGCCCTCGCCTCCCTCTCTCTGCCCTCCAGCCCCCCTCTTTCTGCCCTCCAGCCTCCCCTCTCCCTCCCCCTCCTCCCCTCCCGCTACCCTCTCCCTCCAGCCTCCGCTCTCCCTCAGCCTCCCTGTCCTCTGCCTCCAGCCTCCCTTGCCTCAGCCCCGCTCTGCCCTCCAGCCTCTGCCCCCCAGCTCCCCTCTCCTCTGCCTCCTGCCTCCCTTCCTCTGCCTCCAGCCTCCGCTCTGCCCTGCAGCCTCCGCTCTGCCCTCCAGCCTCCGCCCTGCCTCCAGCCTCTGCCCTCCAGCCTCCCTGTCCTTGCCCTCCTGCTCTCCTGTCTCTGCCTCAGCCTCCCCTGTCTTGCCCTCCGCCTCCCTGTCCTCTGCCCTCCAGCCTCCCTGTCTCTGCCTCCAGCCTCCCTCCAGCCTCCACTTCCTCCAGCCTCCGCTCTGCCTCCAGCCTCCCCTGTCCTCTGCCCTCCAGCCTCCGCTCTGCCTCAGCCTCCGCTCTGCCCTGCAGCCTCCGCTCTCCCTCCGCCTTGCCTCCGCCCCTGTCCTCTGCCTCCAGCCTCTGCTCTGCCTCCAGCCTCCGCTCTGCCCTGCAGCTCCGCTTGCCCTCCGCCTTGCCTTCGCCTCCCTGTCCTCTGCCCTCCAGCTTCCCTGTTTCTGTCCTTCAGCTCCCCTGTCCTCTGCCTTCCGCTCCCCTCTCCTCTGCCCTCCAGCCTCCCTCTCCTCTGCCCTCCAGCCTCCCCTCTCCCCTCCCGCCTACCCTCTCCCTCCCGCCTACCCCTCCCGCCTACCCTCTCCCCTCCAGCCTCCGCTCTCCTTTCCAGCCTCTCCTGTCCTCTGCCCTCCAGCCTCCCCTGTCCTCTGCCCTCCAGCCTCCGCTCTCCCCTCCAGCCTCCGCTCTGCCCTCCAGCCTCCGCTCTGCCCTCCAGCCTCTGCCCTCCAGCCTCCCCTCTCCTCTGCCCTCCTGCCTCCCCTGTCCTCTGCCCTCCAGCCTCCGCTCTGCCCTGCAGCCTCCGCTCTGCCCTCCAGCATCCGCCCTGCCCTCCAGCCTCTGCCCTCCAACCTCCCCTGTCCTCTGCCCTCCAGCCTCCCTTGTCCTCTGCCCTCCAGCCTCCCCTGTCCTCTGCCCTCCAGCCTCCCCTGTCCTCTGCCCTCCAGCCTACCCTCCAGCCTCCGCTCTGCCCTCCAGCCTCCCCTGTCCTCTGCCCTCCAGCCTCCGCTCTGCCCTCCAGCCTCCGCTCTGCCCTGCAGCCTCCGCTCTGCCCTCCCGCCTCTGCCCTCCAGCCTCCCCTGTCCTCTGCCCTCCAGCCTCCGCTCTGCCCTCCAGCCTCCGCTCTGCCCTGCAGCCTCCGCTCTGCCCTCCCGCCTCTCCCCTCCAGCCTCCCCTGTCCTCTGCCCTCCAGCCTCCCCTGTCCTCTGCCCTCCAGCCTCCCCTCTCCTCTGCCCTCCAGCCTCCCCTCTCCTCTGCCCTCCAGCCTCCCCTCTCCCCTCCCACCTACCCTCTCTCCTCCAGCCTCCGCTCTCCCTCCTGCCTCCCCTGTCCTCTGCCCTCCAGCCTCCCCTGTCCTCTGCCCTCCAGCCTCCGCTCTCACCTGCAGCCTCCGCTCTCCCCTCCAGCCTCCGCTCTCCCCTCCAGCCTCCGCTCTGCCCTCCAGCCTCCGCTCTGCCCTTCAGCCTCTGCCCTCCAGCCTCCCCTCTCCTCTGCCCTCCTGCCTCCCCTGCCCTCTGCCCTCCAGCCTCCGCTCTGCCCTGCAGCCTCCGCTCTGCCCTCCAGCCTCTGCCCTCCAGCCTCCCCTCTCCTCTGCCCTCCAGCCTCCGCTCTGCCCTCCAGCCTCCGCTCTGCCCTCCAGCCTCTGCCCTCCAGCCTCCCCTCTCCTAATAATAAAATGTTATAATGCACTGTTACATACTAATTTTAGTAAGGAATATGTCCTCCTTTAGCAGATATGAGATTTTCAATTCTTTTTGGCATTGATTCTACCAAATTTTGGATAATTTCTTCAATTCTTCACCATGGAACCACACTTGTATGGCTCTGTTTATCATGCGTTCTTTGGATGTACAGCCCATTTTGCCAAGACGTCTCTTCACAATGCTCCACAAATTTTCTGTAGGATTTAAGTCTGGTGAATTGCCAGGCCAGTCCAGCACTTTACTTTATTTTCTTCCAGGAATTTCTTCACACACTTGGAATTGTGGCATGGAGACAAATCTTGTTGGAATGTCCCTTCTAATTTACACATAAATGGCACAATATAATGTTTTAAAACGTCTATATATTTGGATGAATTCATCATACCATCAACAGGAAATAAGCTCCCAGCTGTAAAAAAGCCCCAAAATATCTGTTTTTGAGGGTGTTTTACAGGCTGTTGAATATGATCAGCTCGCAATGGTTCATTTTTGCTTTTTCTAACAACACTTGCTCTGTACCATTGAACAAAAAGATGGGTTTCATCACTGAAAATTACCTTTTTCCACTGGCTAGTTGTCCAAGATTTATATTTTTTTGCCCATGCGAGTCGTTTTGCTTTCATTGGAGATGTCAGAAGTTGTTTCTTTACCGGCTTTATTGTCCTCCGACCAACTTCCAGAAGCCTGCGCCGTACAGTCGAATCGCTAATATCAATACCTGCAGCGAACAAGTCTCTTTGGAGGTCTTTACTTGTTTTTCTTGCATTAGTTTTACTATTTCTGATAAGTGTTTTATCAGTTCTTGGTGTCGCTTTCCTTTTTCTTCCACATTTCCCTTTTCATTTTGGAGAAAACGATCCAGTTTCATTGTGTGTGAGAATTATTCTTGAAACGGTAGATTTTCCAATACCAACGGTGGAAGCGATTTCTCTGTCAGACTTGTATGTTCATTAAGAGTAATAACTCTAGACCTCTTCCGCGGAGTAACATCCATTTTTACAGGCACGAATCACACAGAGAAAAAGTACACTAAACCACTCCTCACAGAAACAAGCTCTCAACTGAAGCTGAGGGGGCAGCTAGCTGTTATTTTCTGACTAAAACCAGTTAGCCATATTTTGTTACTCAAGGTTGTACACTCACACCTGTTCAAATCAGTTAAAACTGGTTGGAATCACTGACTGGTAACCCCAACTTATGATTTTCCTTAAAAAAATGTCCCAATTAATTTGCACAGCACTGTAGCTCTCCTCACACGCGGGAATCACAGTCACACACACAAAGCTGAGTCTCAACCTAGTTTACTTCACTTTCTCGGCAGATGGTTATAACACAGTGCAGTGGTGGCTCCAGTAGGTTCATAGCGGCCAGGATGGCTCATTCGAATCAGCCCCTTTCGTGTTCCTTTCATGGGCCTCTCAGTCTGTCCACTCACAAGCTACAATCCAGCTGCCATGGGTGTTTTGGTGGACCACCTGCTGGGTCCCCAAGCCCTTCTTTTCGCTGCGCCGGAGGTTGGGCCGCAGGAAATAAAGACCCTGCACCACGCCGGTGATTGTGGGTGGAGCGTAGAG
Source organism: Allobates femoralis (assembly GCA_033576535.1). Lineage (NCBI taxonomy): Eukaryota > Metazoa > Chordata > Amphibia > Anura > Aromobatidae > Allobates > Allobates femoralis. The sequence goes on along the minus strand of JARQOC010000006.1, from coordinate 64,733,337 downwards.
CACGTAGGTCATGGACCCGGACAAGCCTCATGGTGACTCAGGCCGCCGGGTCCGTGTCCTTTCTGTCCCGTGTGATGTTCTCGCGTCTCCTTCTGACTGAACTTGACTCTCTGGTGTCACTTGGCTGACTGGCCTCCTTAACTTGGTGTTTTCTAGTTTTGTTGCCTCCCCTGACCGGGTACTGTCCTAACTTTCCCACCCTCCACTTGGCTCCTCCCACCATCCCGTTGCTGGGCATAGAGTCCCTAGTCTTGGGATCGAGAGTGTGTTGGGTGTGTGTTTGGGGTGACTGAACTCACCGATCCCGGCTGCTGCCCCATCTAGTGGCGACCGGTCTGCAAAAGCTCAAAACCGGAGCAGGAACCGCTCCCCATAGGAGCCCATTATGGTAACCGGATTGCACTACATGCAATCCGGTTACTGGCTCCAGATCTGCAGCCTGCGCTAAAAATCCTGCAGGCTGCAGTTTTCAGAGCGGTTCTGTGACCCGCAATACGATAACCATATTGCTCAGGATGTTTAATCCTGAGCAATGCGGTTACCATATACTTTGCTCATCCCTGCAGCAGGGATAAGCAAAGTGTTAAATGTGTATTAACACATTAAATATGATTATTAGCTGTGGGCAAAATGTCTCTAGGGGGTGCCCACCCCCACTAGATACATGCTGTCCACTCCACTCAGAATGTTAGAGGTTAGTAAGTCATTTATAGTAAGCCGGCAATTGTCGGCTTTGTACAAATGTATGAATGAAGCCACGGCTCCCCTGACAGTAGAGCAGATACTGTACGTAATGTACGTATAGTATCTGCCGCTGTCCAGGGTCCTGTAAGCATTAATATTAGGTCTATGGAGGTATGCTGCCCATAGATCTAATGTAAATGCCTACAGGACCTCGGACAGGGGCAGATACTATACATAAATTACGTACAGTATCTGCTCTACTGTCAGGGGAGCCGTGGCTTCATTCATACATTTGTACAAAGCCGACAATAGCCGGCTTACTGTAAATGATTTATTAGCCCCTAACATGCTGAGTGGAGTGGACAGCATGTCTTTGGGGGGAGGGGGGCACCCCTAGAGACATGTTGCCCACAGTTAATAATCGTATTTAATGTGTAAATACACATTTAACACTTTGCTTATCCCTGCGGCAGCAGGAATGAGCAAAGTATACGGTAACCGCATTACTCAGGATTACAAAATGTGTGTGAAGGCAATTGCGGTTACCGCATCCGGATCTGGATGCGGTCACCGCAATTGCCTTAAGAAGTGTGACCCCAGCCTATGTTTGTATATGAAATTGAAGGCATACCTGGGTATAGTAGAGGGCTCAAGTACCTTTATGGTAACAAGGTAGCTCTATTAAACTCTGCAAATAAAGGCTAACTACATACTGTGCACCCAAAGTCAATGCAAATGGATTAATGTAATTGGGTCATCATGCAAAGTTTATCTTATCTACATTTGTTTTGCAGTTGTATACAGATTATTGTTCCCTGTTATCAACAGCTTCAGACTAAATAGAGGATAAAGCTATCCACACACCTTAAATTACAGTTGTCTTCTCACTGGCTCAAAAGCTAAAAAGCTACTCCTAGAGGCTTATTTCCCGACTCTCTGCCTGTCTGAAGTAGCCAGCAATCACCCAAATGAATGATAATGCTTGTATATCAGGTGAAATGCCTAAAGGGGGTGTCACAACGCGTCAATATCGCCTGCACGATATCGGCTGCACGTGACGTTGCAGCGATATTGACGCGTGTGACATACTGCATCAACCAGCGATAAATCGCTGGTTGATGATCGCCAGGTTTCAGAACCAGCTCAGAAACCTGGCGATTGTCGCCCGGTGGACACGCAGCATCGCTGCGTGTGACACCGGGACTAGCGATATTCCAGCTCCCAGCGCCTGTCACAAGCGCTGGGAGCTGGTATCCAAGGTACACTGCGGGTAACTAGGCAGCGCGCGCTGCCTAGATACCCGACTGTGTACCTTAGTTACCAGCCTCCTCCGCTCACCGGGTGAGCGGAGGAGGCTGGTAACTAAGGTACACGTCGGGTATCTAGGCAGCGCGCGCTGCCTAGAGACCCGCAGTGTACCTTGGAGACCAGCCTGCTCCCGCTTCCAGCAGGCTGGCAGCGGGAGCAGGACATCGTGGAAACGATATTTAAATCGTTTCCATGATGTCACTGGTCAATTGATCGCTGGTGAGTCTGTCTGTGTGACAGCTCACCAGCAATCAGCCGTCAATGTCGTCAGCGATCATCTCGCTGACGACATTGACGCGTGTGACACCCCCTTAAAAATGATCATTGTCTGCCACACATCTTCAGAAATTATGCTGCCGATAACGATGATATTCTGGACACCCAGATGATCGTTCTTTTCACATGTAAATGCAGTCTGCCTATCTAAACAAGCTACTTAGACAACCACCAATTCGCTTGACTATAGCCTATTGGTCATTTAATGGCCACTGTTGACTAGTGTAAAGATTGTCTAAGGCTGGGGCCACATTTGTGGTGAAAATTTCAGATCCTGATCCGGTTTTGAGCTGTTAAAAGGCTCAAAAACGGATCAGGAACCGCAGCCAATAGGAGCCCATTATGTAAACCGGATTGTACTACATGCAATCCGGTTACCGCTTGCGGAATTGCAGCCTGCGGTAAAAATCATGCAGGCTGCAGTTTTTGCAGCGGTTTGCAAACCGCAGCAGGCTTGCTATAATGGGCTCCTACGGGAGCCCATGCGGCTGCCGCAAGGCACATGTGAATGCCTGCGGCAGCCATATGCTTTGTTCATCCCTGCTGCCGCAGGGATGAACAAAGGGTTAAATGTTGATAATAGATGTGGGCAACATGTCTCTAGGGGGTGCCCACCCTCCCTAGAGACATGCTGTCCATTCAGGTGGGCATGTGAGTGATTAATCTGGGCATTTATAGTATTGCCAGCTATTGTTTGCATTTTAAATTTTCTGAATGAACCCGCGGCTCCTCACTTTGTAGGACATACAGTACGTAATGGACGTATTGTATGAGCCTCTAGCCTTGGTCCTGAAAGCATTAACATTAGGTCTATGGCGGTGCGCTGCCTATAGACCTAATGATACTGCTTTCAGGACCAAGCTAGCGGCTCATACAGTACGTACATTACGTACTGTATGTCCTACACAGTGAGGAGCCGCCGGGTTCATTCAGAAAATTGAAAATGCCGACAATAGCCAGCAATACTATAAATGCTCACGTAATAGTAGATATATGAAGAAAGACCGGGACCCGTAGAAGCAAATTTTCTTGCGAAACGGCGTCGTCGTCCGCCCTCCGTGGTCACCTAACTGCACCCTGTCATGAATCCTTGGACATACTGGATTAAAGAGACCACTGCTGCACAATACTGGTGAGTGCTGCCTCTTTCTTCATATATCTACTATTACTTGTGCTGTGGATTAGCACCACCAGGGGAAGGACCTGCCTATAGGGCAATTTGCCCAGAGCATGACGGTTGATACTGCCACTTAGTGCCCTGAAGCTCTACCACTTGATTGCTATAAATACTCACATTAACCTCTCACATGCCCACCTGAGTGGACAGCATGTCTCTAGGGGGGTGGGCACCCCCTAGAGACATGTTGCCCACATCTATTATTAACATTAACCCTTTGTTCATCCCTGAGGCAGCAGGAATGAACAAAGCATGCAGTAACCGGATTGCTCCGGATTACAAATCCTGAGCAATCCGCTTACCGCATTGCGGTTTGCCGGACACATTTTGGATGCGGTAACCACAATTACCCTTTCAAGTGTGACCCTAGCCTAACTCCTTCTGACACATGCATGATTGGTCTGGCATATTAGCAATATTTTCTGAAAGGAGAGAGGGAAAACACCACCAGATACATCTACAACTTATGACACATTGGATGGTTTCACATGTGCCACACTCATGGCTAGAGTGTGGACTGTGATATCCATTGATGTGGCATGTCTCCGGACTCGAACAGACGTGGCAAGTCTGAACCAAGAATGTGGGATGTATAAAAACGGTCTTAATAGCTGTGTTACTCAAAAGGATTACAAAAATATATGTAAAAATGTATCTATATTCTTTTACAAGCATTCTATTTAAGTTTTTATTTAGGGCCTTCAAATCCCCCATATATTGATGTTCACTTGTAGGATATGTTCACACTCGGTAGATATTGCTGCAAATCTGCCGCACTCCAGGGCCGTGGGGTACTCGGAGCCAGGCTGTTAAGCAGTTCTAGGCAGAGGTGTAACTAGGTTTTCTGGCACCCGGGGGAAGGAATTATTTTGGCGCCCCCCCCCCCCCCCCCGAAACCGCACTTGCTGCACCTGCCGCACCCTTACCACAAGCCCCATAGACATTGCATGGGGCTTGCCGCAACTGTGCTGCAAGTGCAGCGGTTATGCGTTAATCGCGGCAGATGCGGGTTTTTCACCGCATCTGCCGCGATCGGCAAAAAACGCTGATGTGAAAGTACCCTAACATATACACAGTATACACCTCATAGTGTGGGCCTGCCTGGTGTATACATATACACCTCATAGTGTGTGCCTGCCTGATGAAGTATACATAACTATACCTCATAGTGTGCCTGCCTGATGTATACATATATATATACCTGAGGTATATATATGTATACATCAGGCAGGCACACTGAGGTGTATATATGTATACATCACTAGGCAGGCACACACTCTATGAGGTGTATTTATGTATACATCAGGCAGGCACACACACTATGAGGTGTATATATCATACTGTATATACACCTCATAGTGTGTGTGCCTGCCTGGTGTATACATATATACACCTCATAGTGTGCCTGCCTAGTGATGTATACATATATACACCTCAGTTATATATATGTATACATCAGGCACACACACTGAGGTGTATATATGTATACACCAGGCAGGCACACACACTATGAGGTGTATATATGTATACATCAGGCAGGCACACACACTATGAGGTGTATATATGTATACATCAGGCAGGCACACACACTATGAGGTGTATATACAGTATGATATATACACCTCATAGTGTGGGTGCCTGCCTGATGTATACATATATACACCTCAGCCGGGCCAGCCCAGGACAGCCACCCCCCCTGCTTAGCTTACTTTATTACCTCATTACTTTATTAGGAGTAGATTGCCGTGCCTTGTAGGCGTAGGCCAGGACGGGCCGGACCGGACGACTCAGTCTGAGTCAGGAGTCAGGAGGAGGCAGCCGGCCACACAGCAGCTCCTCGGCTCTGTTGTTCTTCTCCTCTCCAGCCCAGACATGTGCGGCGTGCCGGGTGACGTCAGCCGCAGCGCGACGTGCCTGGGGGTGGGGGGGACTGCCAGGGGGCAGACCAGCAGCAAGAGGGTTGTGCACGCACAGCCCCGCGGCCGCCCTGCACAATATGCGGCGAGGTCGGAGGAGATTAGTTCCGGCGGTGGCGCTGCAGTGCCACCGCCGGACGCCTGGGCACATGATGATGGCACCGGCGCCCCCCACTGAGTGGCGCCCGGTGCAAAGGGTCCGGCTGCCCCCCCCTAGATACGCCCCTGGTTCTAGGGACTCACAGGAGTCGAGACCCGGCTTCTGTGACCCTGGGTTCAGTTGTTAAGGGAGTTCTGGCTTGAGAGGGAAGGGGGTGATGAAAGGGAAAGTTATTTGTGATGCCACCCGTGATTTGGGGCTATTAGGGGCCACCACTGCTGCAGAACCTCCAGGGATGATGGACAGGCAGCTGGGATGGAGCGGCTCCCCATGGGCGGAGCGGATCCCCAGGGCAGTGGATCTGGTAAGGGTGTAGGGTGCAGGATGGCGGGCGCAAAGCAACAGACAGACTCATGGTTTGTTGGTTCCTCAGTCCTTTTACTGGTGCGACTGGAATACTGACAAGCGGTGCTATATGGAGTCCTTGCACCTGAGAGCAACTCAGGGTTTTCCTCACCCCAGGTTCTGAGGCCTCCTCGCTGCGCCTTGTTGGTAGGTCCCTGCTGCTGCTTTAGCTGAGCTGCTGGCCCTCCCTTCCTCCTGCTTGGTGCCGGTATGGCAGGCAACTCGAGACTTTCTCTAGCCCTAAGTCTCAGGTGGCTGTTCCTGGGCTCTTTAGGCTAGGGTCACACATAGAAATCCGTTTTTGGAAGTGATTTCCATGACCAATCCGTTTTTTTTTTGGGTGCTTTTTGAGCCTCCTGTACCTCTGAACGTTTTTGGACTTACCAAAGTCGTTTTTGGACTTACCAAAATTCTTGAAAAAACGGATCGGTTTCTCAATAGGGCCCATGTTAAAATTTTTTTTTTTAAAAATGTACCCCAAAAACGTTGCTAGCAACGTTTTTGGCCCAAAAACGTACCTAGAAATGTTTTTAGGTGCAGAAAAAAACGGAGAGGGTGTTTATTACATCTAATCCATTTTTCTATCCGTTTTTGGACTTAGAAAAAAAAAATGCTAAAAATGAAGCCAAAAACGGACCAAGGGCTTATGTGTGACCCTAGCCTTATGCTGCTTTTCCTCCGGGCACAGGGTGGCTGGGAAACTTGGAATTCCTCACCTTCCGGTATTGGCTGCTAGGATATTAGGCCCTGCACAGCCTTGGACTCCAGTGTCCGTTTCTGAGGCACTTCTCCTCTGGGGTGAGAATGACACTGCTCTGCTCCCCGGGATTTTCCTCCACTTCCTCAGACCCCGGACTTGGGACCCTCAAGCTGGACTGCACTGTCCTGGGACGAGCTTAGCACTGCTCCAGTCCACAGTATGTCTTCCTCAGCCCTCCTAGGAACTGAACTGACTAACTCCACCCCAGACCAGAATTTATAGGGGAGCTCACCCGGAACCGGATCTTGGTCTCCCCTTCAGGCCTGGAGGCAGAAAGGTGTTGTGTGCGGTTTCTGTCTGGTGTGGGTACCATCTGTTGCTCACAAGCGTGACACTTAGTGATGAGCGAGCATGCTCGCCACTACTCGGTACTCGCACGAGTATCACTGTACTCGGGCTACTCGGCGAGCACCGAGTAATCTCGCGATACTCGTGCTGTGCTCGTGGTCGTCATCTCTGCATGTTGGCGCTCTTTTGAGAGCCAGCCCACGTGCAGGGATTGGCTGGCAGACCACTGCAATGCCACAGCCCTGTTAGTTGTGGCATTGCAGTGATTGGCCGGCCTGCACAGCGTGACCGAGCCTTTATAAGACCCGGCCGCGCTGTGCTCTGCACACAGGCATCCAGACAGTGAGTGTAGGGAGAGTGTCTGCTGCTGCTTAGGGACAGATTTGCGGCCCTCATAGGTAGATCCGGAGCAGGGCTGCAAACTGCTGCTGAGCTGACCACAACAGTCCTTCTCAGGACTAATCTCGGAGGATATAGGCAGGGTGATCCAGATCGGAGTCCAAGCTTTTCTGTGACCATTACAGTCACCAGACTGTTGTACTTACTAGCTTGATCCAGGTTAGGACATAGGGACTAAAATTCTCATCTCCTGTGACCAATAGAGTCACCAGACTGGTGTACGTACTACCTTGATACAGGTTAGGGACTAAAATCCTCATCTCCTGTGACCATTACAGTCACCAGACTGGTGTACGTACTACCTTGATACAGGTTAGGGACTAAAATCCTAATCTGTGACCATTAGAGTCACCAGACTGGTGTACGTACTACCTTGATACAGGTTAGGACTAAAATCCTATCTCTGTGACCAATTACAGTCACAGACTGGTGTACGTATACCTGATACAGGTAGACTCCAAATCCTATCTGTGACCATTACAGTCACCAGACTGTGTACGTACTACCTTGATACCAGGTTAGGGACTAAAATCCTAATCTCCTGTGACCATACAGTCACCAGACTGGTGTACGTACTACCTTGATACAGGTTAGGGACTAAAATCCTCATCTCCTGTGACCATTACAGTCACCAGACTGGTGTACGTACTACCTTGATACAGGTTAGGGACTAAAATCCTAATCTGTGACCATTACAGTCACCAGACTGGTGTACGTACTACCTTGATACAGGTTAGGGACTAAAATCCTCATCTCCTGTGACCATTACAGTCACCAGACTGGTGTACGTACTACCTTGATAAGGTTAGGGACTAAAATCCTAATCTGTGACCATTACAGTCACCAGACTGGTGTACGTACTACCTTGATACAGGTTAGGGACTAAAATCCTAATCTCCTGTGACCATTACAGTCACCAGACTGGTGTAATTACTACCTTGATACAGGTTAGGGACTAAAATCCTACTCCTGTGACCATTACAGTCACCAGACTGGTGTACGTACTACCTTGATAAAGGTTAGGGACTAAAATCCTAATCTGTGACCATTACAGTCACCAGACTGGTGTAATTACTACCTTGATACAGGTTAGGGCCTAAAATCCTAATCTGTGACCATTCAGTCACCAGACTGGTGTAATTACTACCTTGATACAGGTTAGGGCCTAAAATGCCTCAATCTCCTGTGACCATTACAGTCACCAGACTGGTGTACTACTACCTTGATACAGGTTAGGGACTAAAATCCTAATCTCCTGTGACCATTACAGTCACCAGACTGGTGTACGTACTACCTTGATAAAGGTTAGGGACTAAAATCCTCATCCTGTGACCATTACAGTCACCAGACTGGTGTACGTACTACCTTGATACAGGTTAGGGACCTAAAATCCTAATTTGTGACCATTACAGTCACCAGACTGGTGTACGTACTACCTTGATACAGGTTAGGGACTAAAATCCTAATCTCCTGTGACCATTTCAGTCACCAGACTGGTGTAATTACTACCTTGATACAGGTTAGGGACTAAAATCCTCATCTCCTGTGACCATTACAGTCACCAGACTGGTGTAAGTACTACCTTGATACAGGTTAGGGACCCAAAATCCTATCTGTGACCATTACAGTCACCAGACTGGTGTACGTACTACCTTGATACAGGTTAGGGACTAAAATCCTAATCTCCTGTGACCATTAGGGTACCTTTACACGCGGCTACATTTCTAGGGTGGCTACAGGTAACTTACTGGTTGCAGTGAAATCATGGAGACAAGGTTCTATCTTGTTGCTGTGTACAAATGGAATAATCTCTCCATGATTTCACTGCAACCAGTAAGTTACCTGTAGCCACCCTAGAAATGTAGCCACATGTAAAGGTACCCTTACAGTCACCAGACTGGTGTAATTACTACCTTGATACAGGTTAGGGACTAAAATCCTCATCTCCTGTGACCATTACAGTCACCAGACTGGTGCACTTACTACCTTGATACAGGTTAGGGACTAAAATCCTCATCTCCTGTGACCTCTACAGTCACCAGACAGTTGTCGCTGTATACAGGCAAAATGCGCAAGGGTGTTGGCAAGGGCGTTGGCAAGGAACAAGGAAGTGGACGTGATGGTGGTGCAGGCAGAGGCCGAGGTCGTGTGCAAGCACTAATTTCGCAACAACAAAGGGCCACATCTCCTCGCTCGCACGTCCTGTCCCAAATTCTTGGGGCCCGCAGCAGTACACCGCTGTTGAACCAAGACCAGTGTCAACAGGTTGTTACTTGGATAGCGGATAATGCTTCAAGTCAGATGGGCACCTCCACCAACACACCTGTCTTCCACACGGTCAAGTGTCAGTAGCCGTGATACTGCACCGCACATTTCCCAACCTGATCCTCCTTCCTACCACCAGGCCGAGTACACGTCCATGGACATTACTGATCCCACACTAGGACACTCGGAAGAGCTGATCACGTATCCATTCGCAGAATCTGGCCTGTCGCCACCTCCTCTTGAAGTGGGTGATGAGGAGATGGTATGTACAGATGCCCAAATATTTGAGCAGCCACGTTCTCATGAACGGAACGTTGGCAAAGTGTCTCAACAAGGGGTGGACGATGATGAGACACAATTGCCAGGAAGTCAGGAGGAGGATCAGGGTGCGGAAGAGGGAGACGACGTGGTGGATGATCCAGTAGCTGACCCAACATGGCAGGAGGATAAGCAGAGCGAGGCCAGCAGTGCACAGGGGGAGGGAGGCGTAGCATCCCAACAGGCATTACAAAGCAGGGTCATGTCCGCAGGCAGAAGGCAGGCAACCGTTCCCCGGAACAACAACACGACTCAAGGTGCCTGTGCAAATGTTCGGTCTTCCCGAGTCTGGGAGTTTTTTAAGTTGGCTCCAGAAGACTCTAAAAAGGCCATTTGCCACACCTGCCATGCCAGTATCAGCAGGGGTACGAAAACTAGCAGCCTGACCACCACCAGCATGATCAGGCACATGTCAGCCAAGCACCCGACTTTGTGGGAAGTACAACAGAGTCGAGGAGCGGTGCTTGCTGATGTCACTGCTACGTCTTCGCCTGTTGTGCGTGCAAGCCAATCCCCTGTCCATGCCGGCCGCGAACAAGCCTCCGGCCCTGCACCTGAAGTTGCCCACGCACAAATTACACCACCATCAAGCACGTCCTTGAACCAGCGCAGCGTTCAATTATCCATTCAGCAAACATTTGAACGCAGGCGCAAATACGCTGCCAACGCCCCACATGCCACAGTCCTGAATGATCACATTTCGCGAATCATAGCGCTAGAAATGTTGCCTTTCCGGCTGGTGGAGACGGAAGCATTCCGCGACCTGATGGCGGCTGCTGTCCCACGTTACTCGGTCCCCAGCCGCCACTATTTCTCCAGATGTGCCGTCCCCGCATTGCATAACTACGTGTCCAACAGCATCACACGTGCCCTGAACAACGCTGTTTCAGCCAAAGTACACCTAACCACAGACACGTGGACAAGTGCTTGTGGGCAAGGCCGCTACATCTCCTTGACGGCACACTGGATTAATATTGTGGAGGCTGGGACCCAGTCTGAGCGAGGGACGGAACACGTCCTTCCCACACCAAGGATAGCAGGCCCTACCTCTGTCAGGGTTTCCCGACACTCTACAGCTCCGGAATGTCATGCTCCTCAGCCTCCTCCTCCTGCGCATCCTCATCCACTGTACCCTCCACACCAGTCCCAAGCTGGAAGCACTGCAGCACTGCCTCTGCAAAGCGGCAACAGGCTGTGCTGAAGCTAGTCTGCATAGGTGACAAACCCCACAATGCAGAAGAGGTGTGGACAGCTCTGAAACAGCAGGCAGATCACTGGCTCACACCTCTGAACCTAAAGCCAGGAAAGGTCATGTGTGACAATGGCCGGAACCTGGTGGCAGCTTTGAGGCGAGGCCAGCTGACGCATGTTCCATGCGTGGCCCATGTGCTCAACCTGGTGGTTCAGAGGTTTGTAAAGTCATACCCAGAGGTGTCTGAACTGCTGGTAAAAGTTTGCCGTCTGTCTGCACATTTTCGCAAGTCACCTGCTGCTTCAGCCGGCCTTGCGGCTTTCAGCGCCGTTTGCGTCTTCCGGCCCACAGACTGGTGTGTGATGTCCCCACGCGTTGGAATTCAACTCTGCACATGTTGGTCAGGATATGTGAGCAGAAGAGGGCAGTTGTGGACTACCTGCATCACCTAAGCCGTCGGGAAATGGGTCAAACTCCACACATAACACCTGAGGAGTGGAGATGGATGTCGGACCTATGTACCGTCCTCCAAAACTTTGAGGACTCCACCAAGATGGTGAGCGGCGATGACGCCATTATTAGCGTCACCATACCACTCCTCTGCCTTCTAAAACGGTCTCTGCTGAAAATCAAAGAGGATGCATTGCAGGCCGAGCGCGATGACTTGGAGCAAGAAACAGTAGTGGGTGTGGGTGAAAACACACAGCCCAGCCTCATCTCATCACAACGTGCAGTGGAGGACTATGACGAGGAGGAGGAGGATGAAGACATGGAGAAATTCTCTGGCCAAATTGAGGATATGACATGCACACCAGTCATACCCTCGATTCAGCGTGGCTGGCCAGAGGACAGGGGAGATGAGGAGGAGGAGAGGACAGCATGTTCATTCATCGTGTTGGTCTGGATACTGAAGTGATGGCTGTTAAGAGTCTGGCGCACATGGCTGACTTTATGGTAAGCTGCCTGGCTCGTGACCCTCGCGTTCAGAACATCTTGGCCGACAATCAGTACTGGTTGGCAACACTGTTAGACCCACGCTACAAGGAGAACTTTATGTCTCTCATTCCTGAGGCAGAGAGGTCAGCCAAAATGCAGCAGTTCCACAGGGCCATAGTCACGGAAGTAGGCAAATCATTCCCCTCACAAAACGCTAGCGACATAGGTCAGGATTCGGTGGACAACCAAGGCGTACGGCCGAGAGGGGCACAAGTCCAATCCGCCAGAGGTAGGGGAACAGTCTTTACGATGTGGGACAGTTTTCTCAGCCCCTCACGTATCACAGCCCCTGAGGTGCGGGGTAGTGCCACCAGAAATGCTAAGTTTGGCCAGATGCTGAAGGAGTACCTTGCAGATCGAACAACTGTACTGCGAGATTCCTCTGTGCCTTTCAATTATTGGGTCTCCAAGCTGGACACGTGGCATGAATTGGCTCTCTACGCCTTGGAAGTCCTGGCCTGCCCTGCCGCTAGCGTTTTATCAGAGCGTGTTTTCAGTGCTGCAGGTGGAATCATTACTGATAAACGCACCCGCCTGTCAACTGAAAATGCTGACAGGCTGACTCTGATCAAGATGAACAAGGGTTGGATTGGGCCAGACTTCACGACACCACCAACAAATGACAACTGAATTTAAATTTTGTTATGGGAATTTGCCATGTACCTCCACTCACCCATGGGTACACACTTCTGGACTTTCGAGTGTCCAAGTGAGGGATCAGTAATGTCCGTGGACGTGTACTCGGCCTGGTGGTAGGAAGGAGGATCAGGTTGGGAAATGTGCGGTGCAGTATCAAGGCTACTGACACTTGACCGTGTGGAAGACAGAGTGTTTGTGGAGGTGCCAATCTGACTTGAAGCATTATCCGCTATCCAAGTAACAACCTGTTGACACTGGTGTTGGTTCAAGAGTGGTGTACTGCAGCGGGCCCCAAGAATTTGGGACAGGACGTGTGAGCGAGTAGATGTGCCCCTTTCTTGTTACGAAATTAGTGCTTGCACACGACCTCGGCCTCTGCCTGCACCACTTCAGTTCCTTGTTCCTTGCCAACGCCCTTGCGCATTTTGCTTGTATACAGCGACACCAGTCTGGTGACTGTAATGGTCACAGACGAGTAGGATTTTAGTCCCTAACCTGTATTAAGGTAGTAAGTACACCAGTCTGGTGACAGTTCAGATCACAGGAGATTAGGATTTTAGTCCCTAACCTGTATTAAGGTAGTAAGTACACCAGTCTGGTGACTGTAATGGTCACAGGAGAGTAGGATTTTAGTCCCTAACCTGTATTAAGGTAGTAAGTACACCAGTCTGGTGACTGTAATGGTCACAGGAGAGTAGGATTTTAGTCCCTAACCTGTATTAAGGTAGTAAGTACACCAGTCTGGTGACTGTAATGGTCACAGATTATTAGGATTTTAGTCCCTAACCTGTATCAAGGTAGTAAGTACACCAGTCTGGTGAATGTAATGGTCACAGGAGAGTAGGATTAGTCCCTAACCTGTATTAAGGTAGTAAGTACACCAGTCTGGTGACTGTAATGGTCACAGATTATTAGGATTTTAGTCCCTAACCTGTATCAAGATAGTAAGTACACCAGTCTGGTGAATGTAATGGTCACAGGAGAGTAGGATTTTAGTCCCTAACCTGTATTAAGGTAGTAAGTACACCAGTCTGGTGACTGTAATGGTCACAGGAGAGTAGGATTTTAGTCCCTAACCTGTATTAAGGTAGTAAGTACACCAGTCTGGTGACTGTAATGGTCACAGGAGAGTAGCATTTTAGTCCCTAACCTGTATTAAGGTAGTAAGTACACCAGTCTGGTGACTGTAATGGTCACAGGAGAGTAGGATTTTAGTCCCTAACCTGTATTAAGGTAGTAAGTACACCAGTCTGGTGACAGTTCAGATCACAGGAGATTAGGATTTTAGTCCCTAACCTGTATTAAGGTAGTAAGTACACCAGTCTGGTGACAGTTCAGATCACAGGAGATTAGGATTTTAGTCCCTAACCAGTATTAAGGTAGTAAGTACACCAGTCTGGTGACTGTAATGGTCACAGATTATTAGGATTTTAGTCCCTAACCTGTATCAAGGTAGTAAGTACACCAGTCTGGTGAATGTAATGGTCACAGGAGAGTAGGATTTTAGTCCCTAGCCTGTATTAAGGTAGTAAGTACACCAGTCTGGTGACAGTTCAGATCACAGGAGATTAGGATTTTAGTCCCTAACCTGTATTAAGGTAGTAAGTACACCAGTCCGGTGACTGTAATGGTCACAGGAGAGTAGGATTTTAGTCCCTAACCTGTATTAAGGTAGTAAGTACACCAGTCTGGTGACTGTAATAGTCACAGGAGAGTAGGATTTTAGTCCCTAACCTGTATTAAGGTAGTAAGTACACCAGTCTGGTGACTGTAATGGTCACAGGAGAGTAGGATTTTAGTCCCTAACCTGTATTAAGGTAGTAAGTACAACAGTCTGGTGACTGTTATGGTCACAGAAAAGCTTGGATTCCGATCTGGATCACCCTGCCTATATCCTCCTAGATTAGTCCTGAGAAGGACTGTTGTGGTCAGCAGCAGTTTGCAGCCCTGCTCCGGATCTACCTATGAGGGTCGCAAATCTGTCCCTAAGCAGCAGCAGACACTTTCCCTACACTCACTGTCTGGATGGCTGTGTGCAGAGCACAGCGCGGCCGGGTCTTATAAAGGCTCGGTCACGCTGTGCAGGCCGGCCAATCACTGCAATGCCACAACTAACAGGGCTGTGGCATTGCAGTGGTCTGCCAGCCAATCCCTGCATGTGGGCTGGCTCTCAAAAGAGCGCCAACATGCAGGGATGAGGACCACGAGCACAGCACGAGTATCGCGAGATTACTCGCTGCTCGCCGAGTAGCCCGAGTACAGTGATACTCGTGCGAGTACCGAGCAGCGCAGAGCATACTCGCTCATCACTAATGGTTAAGTGTTCATCCCTGTCCGCTGGGTTGGAGCAAATACAGTTATATCTGAGGACCTGGCTGTAGACAATGGCCTTTTTAATGTGTTTTGGATGGAAATTGTCCCATCTGAGGTATGTGGGATAGTCAATCGGTTTCCGATACACTGATATCTGGAATAAACCATTTAAAATTTTTATGGTGGTATCCAGGAAGTTGATTTCTGTTTTTGAGCGGTCCAGTGTCAAGTTTATGGTGGGATGAAATTTGTTGAAATTGTCATGGAATTTTAGAAGTTCATGTTCAGTCTCAGTCTAGTTATTAAGATTATATAGTTGGAACAGTGGAGGTAGATGAGGTAGGATGGCATTTCCAAGACTAGAACTGGAACCACAGGAACTGAAGAAGCAGAGAAATCACAGCAAGTGGTGTCATCAAAAATAAAAAATGGTCTTTTATTGAACAAAAACAAATGATTGAGAAAAGGAAAAATGGTTTCCTGCAACTGTTGAGGAGCCAGCCATATGGGGCCCTGGTAGTCGGTCGAGGGAGAGGCAGGGAATCATCTGCAGAGCAATCCTGATTCTGCTGAGCTTGCCCTGGCCAGCTCCTCAGGTCAAAGGATAAGTTTGGGGTTGCCCTTGGAGAGTGCTAAAGAACATATAGAGTCTATTAAAGTTCTCAATGAAGATTTATCTACAGAGTCTCGAGAAACATGGGTATGTGGAGCCCACTAGGACGGGGTACTCGGTACTGGACCAGGTTATCACGGGGGTTATCACGGCGGTCCTTGGTCCGGACCGTGTCCCGAGCCCACAAGTAAAAGGGGGATATTTATAGGGATTTGTCGTGACGCCACCCACAGGTTGTGGTCAGTGAGGGGACCACCGCTGCTGCTGTCTGCTGCCAGGAGGATGGATGGTGCTGCAGCCGGATGGATGAGCCTGCGTGGGTCGGGCTGCTCCTGACAGGGTGAAAAGATGTAATAAAGTTCTGTATGCAGGGAATCACACACGGGAGACTGAAGCAGGTTTCATCGGGTTTTACTAGTAGTTCTTTCTCAGTACAAGCAGTTTACAATGCAGTTCTTTACACAATTAACTCCGGACAGTCACTGAACCCTCTGCAGCCAGGTTTCCCTTCTGAGACCCTTCACTTTCTCGGTTCCTTTCAGGGTTTCTCTTCTAGTCTCTTCCCCATGGGCTGTATGGGGGTAGTGTGGCGCCCCGCTAAGCAGGCGTCACAGAGGGGTACTGCAACCGTAAAAGAGGTGCAGATACTCCAGCTGCAGGTGGATCATAGGATGGTGGGTGGAACCCAGTAACCAGCCCCCCACACTAGGTCACACAGTGGGAGGTCACCAAGGAGGGAATAAAAACCACCTCTAGGGGAACAAGGGGGTCATCTTTGGCCGGAGGCCTCTCAGGTCTTTGGTCTTTGTCTCCAGGTTTTTGGATCAGGGAGTTGAGGAGTGAAAGGAGGCAAAAGGGTCTCTCGGCTGAGGGACCGGTAAGGAAGGAAAGATCCCAGGAGCAGACAGCCAGAAGGGAGTAGGAAGAACTTGAGGAGGTTCAGCCCTGAAAGCTTACCAGGCACTGGAGCCCGCACCTGTGGGATACTTCAGGACCACAGAAAATTCGGAGACTGTGGAGTCTACACTTCTCCCGGGCACCTGAGCGACCGAAAGAGGGTACCAGGCACCGCTTGATGGTTCAGCGGTCAGCCAGCAGAGGGTTATCCGACGGGAGCAAAGGAGAGAGACAGAAGGAGGTCAGGTTGGCTATAAGGAAACAGACTTCAGCACCACTGGGAAGTAGGAAAGAAACAGACGAGGGTAGAGCACAGCGGCACACACCAATGGTCCACCATACCACCTAAGATCTGCCTGCAGCCACCCGTTCAGCTACCTGTCCTCACACCATCAGGAATACTGCACTGTAACTTTTGTATGCGACCAATACAATTGCCAGTAAAGTACCCGGAGGAACAGTGACTTTTGAATCAGTTTGCTTCCTTTCTATCAACTTGTTTCCTTGCAGGAATGCTGCCCCAGAGGTTCCAGTCCTACCTGTGGAGGACTACACCATCCTAGCTGCGATACCATCTACCTCCAGTAGGCTGTGGCAGCGCTGGTGAAAATCACCAGAAACTACAGGTGGCGTCACGACAACAAACTGTATATAATCCCCTGTAAATAATTCCCCTTTTTCAAAGAATATTCCCCCAGGACACAGGATCAGGTGCGACCACCATTCCCCGTGACACAGTTAACCCCTTGGAGCCTGATACCCGAGTACCCCACAGCCTGGGGCTCGACAGTAGCTCGGTCCCTTGTCTGGCTTCCCCTGGAGTGTGTGGGTGGCAAGCCTGGGTCCTATGTGCTGCTGATCCTCCAGCCTGGGTGTTAGGAACTCTGACCTGGAATCAGAGTCCCCTGTCGGTGTGTCCATGTACCGGCATGTAGGTACAGTCACCC
This sequence comes from Allobates femoralis, assembly GCA_033576535.1. NCBI lineage: Eukaryota > Metazoa > Chordata > Amphibia > Anura > Aromobatidae > Allobates > Allobates femoralis. The sequence goes on along the minus strand of JARQOC010000006.1, from coordinate 64,715,844 downwards.
AGAGCCGACTCTCTGGTCCCAGCTTGGCCTTGCGTGTCCCTTTGCTGTGGGAGATCACCGGGCCCTTTCCTACCCGTGTGACTTCTGCACTGGGAAGGGATTGTCCTCATCGTCATTCTCTCTCTCTGGCACCGCTGCCGTGTTCCTCGGACCCAGCTGTACTGGTCCGGTCTCTCCCCTTCCCTTGGGTTTCAGGCTATGGAGCGGGCTTTCTCTCCAGGGAATGGTGTCTCGCAGGATTCTGCTCCTCCAGGGAGCCCGAACCCTTCAGGGAAGTGTCCCTCTTTACTCTGCTGTTTTTAACTGCTCAGCCTTCTCTGGCCTGCTCTTGGTCTTTTCTGCTCGGCTCACTCCGGCCTACTACTCACTACTTCCTGTTTTCCCTTTTTATCCCTGTGCTGTCACCTGACCTACATTCAACCCACTTCCCTCTAAACCCAACCACCCCTTGCCCGCCTAAAGTCCCGGGCTCCGGGTTGGGTGTTCTGTCCTGTGGTTCTGTGTTTGAAGGTGGTTAGTATAAAACCTGTCTCTACCTACCTGGCTGCAGTTCCTACCTGTGGCCACCCTGATCGCAGGGGCACCACAGGTATACATCTTGAACTTGATGACTGCTCTGTATTCCACTGGGTCCATTATCATACTCCACACCACTTCAGCACCTGTAAAAGAAAGACCACTATCAGTTCTGAGTTGCAAATTGGTACATAACCATAGCATATATGACACATGTGCAATTCAGCTTCCTGCTATAATGAAGTGAACAGGGGAATCTTTAATGAAGGCCCCTTGTGGGATCCAGCTAAAAAGAAAATGAAAACACCCTAAAGGGCATAGTGCTGAGTCAGAGAGGAATGCAATATAGATATAAAAGATTGACAAGCTCCTCCTCAGGTGCTGGTTAGTCTTTTAAATTTGTGAGCCATCTGAGAGTCTGATTGTTATGGGTGTTAATAGAGCATGAGTGGGAGAGAAGCAGTAAGGCAGAGATGGACTGAGGGTATCATGGGAGCTAGTCTGACCATGTAAACTGGGGTTCCCTAGCTGACACCTGATCCCAGAGTTACCCCTAAATGTGGAGATGTGTGGGCCACCAACCTTTCCCTCACTCCTATTCAGCCTTGGGCTAAACCCCTTCACCTCCACCCAAGGATAGGACAACAACATTCCAAAGATGATCCTCACAGAGCAGTAAACTTCTGGAAGGCTTCCGAAGCACACCACACGTCTTCACAGCTTGAGGTCAAAGCAGAAATTAAACTCTAATGGCGACACCTAATGAAAGGAATTATAACTAATTAAAGGCTGGGAGAGTGGGCAACTGTATTATCTGACACACACCCTCACTTCTAGAGTTACCCAGTCATGGACAGCAATACTACAGCAGTGACTCACGTCAGCCCGTGGACTCCGGTTTAGACAGGCTGTAGCTCCTTCCTCCTTGTCACGGGTGGGCCGCGCCTGCCGGTAGTGGGGCCCGGTTGAGTGCAGATCAAAAGTGAAGACGTCTTGTAGGAACAGATTAAAGGGGTTTAATTTATTCGTGACGCCACCTATGAGTAGTTTCGGTAATCGTTACCGACGCTGCGGAACCTCCGGGGGAATGGACAGCAGCATGATGGAACGCTCCCCACAGGCTGAGCGGTGATCCCGGAGGCTGGAGCTGCTTAAAATGTTGTGCGGCAGCTGCGGTTACCTTGTAGTGCGGACGGACAGTTCATAAGGAAGCACGGACACAGAAAGTTTCTGCAACGGGTCTTTACTGTAACCAGCAGGCAGTACATGGTATACAGTTCACGGGTAGAGGACCGGGTGGACTCAGCAGTGATGGTGTCCCTCAGAGATCCGCAAGTGTTCCTCCCTTCTAGCTAAGTGTTTTGCCATTGTCGCCCAGGAATACCAGATCGGGTACGGGGAGGCTGCTTCAATGCCCTATCCAAGATATACGTTGTGGATGTTTTGGGGAGCCTTGGATCCCTCAGTGGGTACACCGCTGGTTAGACGACTGGAAGTTGGCTGGTGGTGGGGTGCTCCTGTGAAGCTGCTCCTCCACGCTTCTGGTTCGCGTAGCAGAGGTGAACTGCTGCCAGCTTCGGTACCAGTGAACCGGCTGTGAGTTTTGGGCACGGGATATTTTGGAACCCGTGGTTAATGATGCCCGATCCCGGTTGTTGAGGCCTCAGGTGCTGACACCCGACCGGTGACGGCCCGGGGGCTGCACGAGGTGCGGAGCCCCCGCTCCTGCTCCAAGTTCTAGACTTCTCAGGTCAAGTTCTAGACTCCTTCTCCTATTGACTAAGGGTCTGTACTCCCTACACACTTCCCTAGCACTCCGACCACCAGGACCCTGGGTTGGCCTCTGTTCTAGGTGATGCATGCAGGTTGGATCTCAAAGTTAACCAGATCACTGCTGTGTCAGAGAATATTGCGGCTGCATTTATGGCTGCAATACCCTCTTGTGATGCACTCGTTGCGGGGCCCCACACTCCCCCTTGGTTTAATACGCTTGTCCCCAAGCGTCACACTACCCACATTACAGAGGTTTTTATATTTTTATAACAGGTAATACACTTTTATTAATGACAGGTCATTATGTTGCATAAAAGTGAAACAGTAAAATAAACAGGTTAACACATTGCGCGGACCCGGCGGGCAGTCGGCTGTCCTTAGGTAAAAGTTCAGGCTGTAGCCGCCAAGTCGCGGTGTTATTTGCAAACAGGAAGAAGTCTCTTGGTGAAAAGTTCAAACAACAAAGTCACTTATGGAGGGCAGTGTTCCGGACTCGTATAGCGAACCACCGTCACAGCATATATGTCGCTCATAGGTTACAATGTCCCCTCTATACAAGTCTCGGTTAGGATGCCCTCGCGGTAGGTGCGACTCCACATCACGGCGCCCCACGAATACTTCAGTACTCACACCCTCCTCCCTTACGAATCCCACCCGGTGGATAAGTTAAAGGTGCTCACCCGTCCGGTTTTACGGAACTCTGCAGGCAATGGAGATTGGCGGCGGGCTTCAGCGCGGGCCTGCATGTTGGCGTGCAGCCGAGCGTGCCACTCCTCCCTTCGGATGCGACATACCTCTTCGTCGGAGTGGTGCGGCGTGTGGATACAGTCACTATGGCGTGATGGTTGTTGAACAGCTCGAGTTTGGTGGGCAGTCTGGAGCAGAGCCCGGTTTAACGGAATTGGAGAAGATGTTGCTGCGGCGGCACCCGAGCAGATCGCCCGGCAGAAGGATCCTTGGTGTCTCCCCAGGCGAACCCGGTGTAGAGGTCCTCAGCTGGGCTGTAGGTCTCGTCGTCATCATCCTCGATCTCTTCCTTGATGACTACATCGGGCTGCTCAGCTGACGGAGACGATGGAACGGAATCCTCTGGGTCGATGGGTGGCTGTGCTGCAAAGTTCTCCTCGAGGTCGTCTTGCAGGGCTTCCAGGCTGCCTGCCTCTTCTTCTGTAGCAGCGGGAAGTGGTGTTTCGATCCCGGTCACCAGTTGGCCTCGGTAATTGCAGAGGAGGCCTCCGGCTCAGGGGAGAAACAGGCGACAGTCTCGGTAGTGTGGAAACTAGTCGCAGGTTCCGCAAGTGGAACCAGGTATATGTCGGCTTCTTCGGTGGAGCGTATTGGAAGCTCCGGCTCAGGAACGGGGTCGGCTGCGATTTCAATCGCTGGAACGAGCTGAGCTGTGGCCTCCACTGGAATGATGCAGTCTATGGGCTCCGGTGACGAAGCAGGACAGGTGGTGGGCGACGGTTGAGAAGCTGGCGACGTCGTCTGGGCCGGGAGAAGCTGTACCCGGTCGGCTCTGCTGCATCGCATGATGGAGTCTTCTGCCTAGGGTCGCACTCCAGCTGCAAATCGTCCACTCCACAGTCTCAAGTAACCGCACCCGGAGGTCTTGTAGAGCCTCTAGCCAAAAGTCGGGGCTGCCGTCTATGGTAAGGGCAGAACCCGGACCTGGTTGGCCTATGGCTGCTCTGGCCTCCGCCTCGACCTCCCGCATTAGGTCTTGGAGTCTCGTGCTGGCCATTCTCTTCTGTAGAGGGAACCACACCCGTTCAACCGGTAACCATTCTGGTAGAGAGCTGGTGAAGAAAGGTCTGCGACACTCCCATTTCCTTTGGGCTTTTGTAGTCCAATCGTGGGAAAAGTCTTTGGGGTCCGCCCCCATAGTTGATTCGAGCAATCAGGGCGGACAAAGAGTTTGGCGCCTTTTGCCTTTAGCCCTCCCACGATGAGGGGCGGTGGTCACCCCTGGGCTTGGAAGTGGCGGATTCTTGTGGCGGGAACGCCATCTTGGGCGCCATCTTGGCCCACGGTGAAAAGGCGGGAAAGTTCTTTTAGGGACGAACAAAGTCCAAATTGTAGACAATAAAGTCATTTTTAAGCACATTATACCCGTTAGGGAACGGGCCTGCTCGTATCCTGTTCGTGACGCCATTTTCTGACTCACCGTCAGCCCGTGGACTCCGGTTTAGACAGGCTGTAGCTCCTTCCTCCTTGTCACGGGTGGGCTGCGCCTGCCGGTAGTGGGGCCCGGTTGAGTGCAGATCAAAAGTGAAGACGTCTTGTAGGAACAGATTAAAGGGGTTTAATTTATTCATGACGCCACCTATGAGTAGTTTCGGTAATCGTTACCGACGCTGCGGAACCTCCGGGGGATGGACAGCAGCATGATGGAACGCTCCCCACAGGCTGAGCGGTGATCCCCGGAGGCTGGAGCTGCTTAAGATGTTGTGCGGCAGCTGCAGTTACCTTGTAGTGCGGACGGACAGTTCATAAGGAAGCACGGACACAGAAAGTCTCTGCAACGGGTCTTTACTGTAACCAGCAGGCAGTACATGGTATACAGTTCACGGGTAGTGGACCGGGTGGACTCAGCAGTGATGGTGTCCCTCAGAGATCCGCAAGTGTTCCTCCCTTCTAGCTAAGTGTTTTGCCATTGTCGCCCAGGAATACCAGATCGGGTACGGGGAGGCTGCTTCAATGCCCTATCCAAGATATACGTTATGGATGTTCTGGGGAGCCTTGGGTCCCTCGGTGGGTACACCGCTGGTTAGACGACTGGAAGTTGGCTGGTGGTGGGGTGCTCCTGAGAAGCTGCTCCTCCACGCTTCTGGTTCGCGTAGCAGAGGTGAACTGCAGCCAGCTTCGGTACCAGTGAACCGGCTGTGAGTTTTGGGCACGGGATATTTTGGAACCCGTGGTTAATGATGCCCGATCCCGGTTGTTGAGGCCTCAGGTGCTGACACCCGACCGGTGACGGCCCGGGGGCTGCACGGGGTGCGGAGGCACCGCTCCTGCTCCAAGTTCTAGACTTCTCAGGTCAAGTTCTAGACTCCTTCTCCTATTGACTAAGGGTCTGTACTCCCTACACACTTCCCTAGCACTCCGACCACCAGGACCCTGGGTTGGCCCTCTGTTCTAGGTGATGCATGCAGGGTTGGATCTCAAAGTTAACCAGATCACTGCTGTGTCAGAGAATATTGCGGCTGCATTTATGGCTGCAATACCCTCTTGTGACGCACTCGTTGCGGGGCGCCACAGCAGCTTCTGACATTAACTCCGAAAGTGCCAAAGGAAATTTACTCCCATTTTAACTACAACAGAGCATTTCACATGGGCTGCAAAACAGTCAACACGTGACAATGACATAATGGGACCGAAGCTGGAACCAGGACAGGTGAGTAAGACAATATTAATAAGTGGCACAAATTTATGTCCACTATACTTTGCTAAAATAAAGACAAAGTCGATCACCCCTTTAAATCAGACCCCATATTGTATCCATTATCTTCTCTGTTTACAAACTCTAGGTAAGGGATATGATGTGTAGGACTATTGCAAACACAGATCTCACCTTGACCTCCACCCTTAAAAACAGCAGCTGTAACACAAGTGCAGACCCCCTGTGTCACAAAGACGTTAATGGAACCTCACCTTGACAATACACATAAAGAGTCTTATTGAGAGCACTCCAGCCACATTAATGTCTTCGGCATGGCGATTTATGGAAGCCCAAAAAGCCCTTATTGAGGAAAAATGCTTTTCTTTCCACCGTCAGAAAAGGGATTAAGACAACAACCCTTTTAGAGATACAATCAGCTGAATTCCGTCTTTTTAATTAGTCTGTTAAACACAGGAGCTACTAACACAAATATTTAACTGTGGTTTTTAACTTGGCCATCAAAAGAAAATTTATTGCCGCCTTAAATGCTTCTTTTCAGTGAATATCTTGGGTTATGGGTTGTACAATAGCAGTTTATTGCCAATTGCTCTACATCTGACAGATACGCTATATAGATGATTAGCTCGATGCCCCGGTAAAGCTGTTTAATCTACGCTTCAGCTAAAAGTCGTCTCTTTTGAGGCTGGGAGACTCGCCCATAAACACGGTTAGCTATTTTTACACAAACTAATGAATCACCGGGCTGAAACCATTCTTGACTAGATGCCAGGATTTGTCATCGTTGGTTAAGTTTTGGAGAAATGTTATCACAGAGCTCAATGAACAATTGAAACAGCCCCACGAAACCCTCTTACAGTGTAGAAGTGGAGCGAGGAAGGATGTCATCCTCTAAACAGAGATAGATTGGTGTGACATGGAATTAAACAGGAAGGCAGCCTTGTACAATTGCCTGATATGTGCATTCTTACTTACAAAAATTGCCCTGTAGATATCCTACACCAGATAAAATGACTTTGTTGTGGCTACGGAGGGAGACTTTCACACAGATGACATTCATTTTTTATGCCCACATCAATATTTTGTAATGATATAGATTTTTTTTTTATCAGTTCTGGTTATCAATGATCCCACCACAAGCACTAGTGAACCAAGAATGGTTTCTAGATCACTTATAACAAAGTTCTACCTGTCACATTCCCCTGCCTGACATCAAGTACTAGGTCTAGGGATTGGGGATGTGTTGGGTGTTGGTGTGGGGTGTTTAGCTTACTTGTCCCAGCTGCAGTACCATAGTGTGGCCACCGGTCCGCAGAGGCGCCACACATACCCCCATTTGGGGGGCTTCCATCGCTTGCCTGCCCATTTCAGTTTTGTAATGTCACTTGTTAAGGTCTTGCAGGGACAGCGCCCCTGTCAAACACACTGCTTTCATGCCTTCTAGTTTTTAGACCACTTATATTACTTGACTCTAATACAATACTTGTCAGTTATACCTAGTACTCTATGACAAAACCAGCTCTGCTACATCATTGGATATCCCTGTCTTATTACTGTACCAGCTCTACATAGATTCTGTGATAATCCCAGGTTTGCTCTATCACTGGAAAACCCTGATGTATTTGGTGAGCCATTTCTGCCTTGGACTCTGTGACAAATCCAGCTCTCCTGTATCACTGGGAAACCCTGCCCTATCGCTATGCCAGCTCTGCCTTAAACTCTGTGACAAACCCAACTCTCTTGCATTGGCAAGTAAAACTTCCTTATCGATGTTCCTTCTCTATTTGGGATCCTGTCATAAACTCAGCTCTTTCCTATATCAGTGAGTTAAAGGGTATCTGTCAGCAGATTTTTACTTACTGCAGGGGTTAAAAAACAAAAAGTAACTGTGCTTCTCCTATCAGGCCATGTGCTATTGTTTACTTAAGGGAAAGGGTTATTAACCTGTAAAAAAGATTATATGTCATGCGCATGGCAGTCTGACATGCCCCCTGCTGTAATTGACACATCACTGTCAATTCACAATCTCTATTAAGAGCATGGTGTAAAGGGGGGCAGCTATCTCAGCTCTGCTATGTCTTTAAAACTAAATTCTTTAATTGTGAGAACAACCGCAGCCAGTAATCTATTTGCCGTTTCAGCTGCGCTCGCCCATAGCAGGTAAAGGCGACATGAGCGCAAGCGAGTGCGAGGGCTCTGCATCTATTCGCCTATGCACTTGCCTGCACTAGACTATGAATGCACCTGCGCTGGCACTTGCGCCAGTGCAGGGAAGGCAAACGCAGGGTCGAAAGATGTGAACTGGGCCTATGTGTTACACAGTTGGATTCAGGGTTTCTTTGCTGTCATTATGCTGCTGTCAGATGAGGTAGCAAAAACCTGCTGATAGATTCCTTTTAACTCGCATATAACACTGAACCTTTTTTGCCTCTAAACCACTTCACCGCTGTATTCTGCTACTCAAGTTGCTTTTACTTCAGCTCTGCTTTATCAGTTTCCATGGTCCCTGTTCCGCTCACTTAATATCCTTTCAACCACATCATCATCCACTGGATTGCGCTGTTGAACCATTGCATAGGCATTGGTCTTCAGACAAAAAAAAAACATTGAGCATCCACCTCTCCATATGAGACATTAAAATCAGATAAAATATAACTTTACCAAATTCGTTATTTTGGGGGCAGAATTCACATCATCCAGAATCATCGTTCTCTGTCCCTCTTCCACTGTCAATGTATTTGTCCAATGATGTTACAGTCAGTCGTGATGAGACCAGTGGTTCTACAGACATTCACTACAGACAACACTGTCACAAGGCTTTCTTAACTACTTCCCGACTGCCGTGGATGATAAAGGTCCGCTATCTATTCTGCAGTGATGTTCTAAAATGTCATTGCATAGTAGAGCAGCTGCGTGTTATAGTGTAAGTGAGAGTCAGGAGCAAGTTGTCAGACACAGCCAGACTCCTCAGACTGCTCATCCTAGTATTATATGTTTCCCATCCTGGCTATATGTCCTCCATCATGGGCCCATCCTGGTATATATGCTTCCAGTTATGTCACTTTTTTAACACACAAAACACGATGCGATTCTACTTACCTTCCCTCTGCTCCCCATGTGCAGTGTCCTCTTCTGAGAGTGGCAACTGACTTCAGCATGTAAGCGATGGGCAGCATATTACATTACTGTCATGTGACACCCCAACTTCAGCTGCCGGCTAATCCAAAATGAATATTCACTGCTCCCCACGCCCATAATTCCGCCCACCTCTTGGTGCCAGCCTCGGTGCTGAAAGGGGGGCCTATTATGTGTATGGGTAGCAGTGAATATTAATTCTAATTAATAGCGCACATATGTATTTGCCGCAGCAGCTGGTAATTACCTTGGGCTCCAGTGTGCCATGCAGTCTGCTAGGCCATTTATACAGTGAGATTGCACATGGGGGGAAGGACTAGTCTAGGGATGATAGGGAGAGGATGATTTAGACTCAAGTGTTAAGCAGTGACCCCTATCCCATCTACCCATCACCAGGTCCCCTTTACCTTATTCCCGGTGTTCTCCTTTCTGCTGCACCGCATGGCAAGCATGACTAAGGCATGTCAGGTGCTTTGCGTTATGTACCAATATGTATGGCCAACATTATCTTTTCGCATATTTAATAATAATTATCTAAACTTTTGTCAAAAATGAAGGACCAGGAAACAAGAAACATTAAATATGTTAAACAAAACTGCAAATCCGTGTCCATCCTTTTTGAAACGGATGGCCACGGACCCGTTATGGCCTCCCATGTTATCCTATGGGCACGGATTGGTCCTTTATTGCCATCCGTGTGTGTCAGGTCTATAACGGATCTCTCTGGGCTTCCTTGAAAAATTGCAGACACCACCTGAAAGATACGGATCCATATGAAATTATAATGGAGCTCTATGGAGGACGGATCAGTACGGATCTGTGAAAAAAATGGATTCTTGAAATAGATCTGTTTTGTTGTACTGAGCATGCTCAGAAGCAAGGTCCACCCCTATCTCTGGCAAGTGACGACCGATCCATTAAAAAAACGGTCTTTGGGCATCCTGACATGGAAGGCCATAACGGATCAGTGGCCATCAGGTTCAATACAGATGGACACAGTCTGTCAGTGTGAACTCAGTGTAAACACTGTTCACAAAACTATTCCAATACTTAATGAGCTCTCTGAAGTCACTCTTTAATATAGTCAATTCTCTTTTTGTCACATCTGTGACATGAATAGGTATAATCATATTTATAGGAATGTTGTACATTGTATGATAAGACATTTGACTCAACTTGTCAACAAGCACAAGTCCACATACTTGTCGTACCGCACAATTTTACAAGCTCAGTAGATGTCTGGTTTATTGCAGGCGCCAGACACCGTACAAGCTATTGATCCGGAGCCTTCGATCCTAGCACGGATCCCTGCGATATGATGGGAGCTGTTTATAAGAATGGCACAGGATATTTTCCAGTAGAAAAAAGTAAACAGAAACATCGTAATATGTGCCTAAAATGTAATTCTTTTTTTATATATATATTTGCTCAGGCATATGTAAAAAAAAAATAGAAATAATCAATTCCAAAGAGGCTTCACGATCAACGATAAAACAATACAAGCATGAAGCTCCAGACTACAATAGTTAACGATAAAAAGTACATTTTTCCAAATGTTTTTGCATGTAGTGCTGAAATAACTAATTTTTTTTTATTCCTTAGATCGATTTTGGCATCTTTATTGTGTGACACTCAAATAATTATTATTTAACCAGTATAGCATTTTTTTAAATTTTTAGCAAAATTAGCCTAAAAGTATTAAAAGTATTTTTTTTTGAAAGAAGTAAAATAAATTTCCTAAAGTAAAAACTTGTATTATTTCTGCTGTTTTTTGACATATCACAAGCCTTAGGTAAGATCATTTGATGAAGAAGGTACTGTGATTATGATTGGTATTTAATATTTGTATCTATATTTCTTATGTTGTTTATATATTCTACTTTTTTTTTTTTTTTTTTTAAATATACATATACATATATATATATATAAAAGACCAAAAGTTTGGACACACCTCACACCTTCTCATGCAAAGAGTTTTCTTTATTTTCATGACTATGAAAATTGTAGATTCACACTGAAGGCATCAAAACTATGAATTAACACATGTGGAATTATATACTTAACAAAAAAGTGTGAAACAACTGAAAATATGTCTTATATTCTAGGTTCTTCAAAGTAGCCACCTTTTGGTTTGATTACTGCTTTGCACGCTCTTGGCATTATCTTGAATGCCTGTGACCCTGGCGGTGTCATTTTACTAAATGGGGATAGTTCACAGGGAAAGTCTGAGGGGAAAAGGGGTATTCGTGACGCCACCTGCGGTTTGCAGCCAGGGCGGCCACCGCTGCATCAGAACCTCTGGAGACGGTGACCGGCAGCTTGGATGGCGTCGCTCCCCGCCGGTGGAACATAGTCCTCAGGGCAGAGGAGTGGTTCCCCCAGTTCGTACCTTGGCAGATGTTCACTTGGTCGACAGTACCCTCGGTGTTCCAGGCGGTCTCTGCGGCCGATGGTTGCCGCCAATAAAAGTCTCACACATCACAGTTGCAGTTCCGTTACTTTTACTCAGGTGTTAAACATGGCCGCCGGGTACGTTCCTTGCCAGTCACTGGTTAGCGTTGTGACACTACTCTGCCCCCCAGACTCTCAGCACCTCTGCAGCACAGAGCTTAAGTACCGGCAGCCACAAGTGCTTATTTGTACATCCTCCAAGGGCACTGCTATCTAGTTCGGCCACCTTCCCCAAGTTGTGTGGGGTGTTCGGCCACAGCTCCTATTAGAAGCCTGGGGCCTCCGGTTCAACGGCTCAGGCTTGCAGTATCCGCACCGTGTTCAGGGTCAGGTCCCTGTGTCCACTAACCGCTCTGTCTCTTCAGATTCGGACGTATGGGGAATCGCTGTCTCTTCTGCACCCCAAGGGCTCTTCTCTTCCTCTGCCAGTCAGTCTTTACCTGATGGTGCTCCAGCCCACAGGAGTCGGCACCACACCACCTCTACACTCCCGACTACCAGTTCTCGACAGTTGGTGTTACTCCTCCAGTCTCCTTTTACTGTCTACTGCCTACTCTGACACTTCCCTGTCCCCTTATGTGAACCTGGGTCCTCCCTTAAGGTCCACCCACTGTCCCAGGGTCTAAGGGTTGTGTACTGTGTGTGTGCACTTTTTGGGCTCAAGTCACCATCCCAGCACCTAGAGAACAGGGGCACTACACTCCCTAACTGCAGGAGTGCAGTACCTCTGGTGGCAACTCACCCGGTGGGATGCCACATATGCAAGCATTGATACACTGTGAAGGTTTGTGTGGGGGCCAATATACTGTGCAGAGGGCTGTGTGGCATCATTATACAGTTGGAGGGTCCATGATACAGTGTGAAGAGGTGGGGGGCCATTATACTGTATGTAATCCTATTATACTGCATGGAGGGCTGTGCGGGGATCACACTTGGGGGATCGTACTGTGTTGGGGGGTCACAATACTTTGTGTAGTTGAAGAGGGGCAGTAGGGTCATCATACAATGTTTGTGGAGGGTACTGTGGAGGAAATCACTGTAGGGGTATTGCTCAGTGTTTGTGTGCCACTTTTGTTGGACACACATTATGGGTGCAATGAAAGGGAATTCTAGAGCTGTCAGTAGGAGGAAAATTACTTTATAAGGGCTGTAAAGTTGTGAAATATGCTTTTCTGTAATCCAGCCATATGTTTATTTTTTTTTGGTGGGTGAGGGCATTAGAACATTTGTTGCAAACGGTGCAATATGCACCAGTGCTTGGTTTGGTGGCACACCTGAGGGTCCAATCGCCACAGAGGTACTGCACCTTAGCCAGAGGTGTGGTACCCCCAACCTCAGGTAAGGAGGAGACACTACCCTGTACCCACAAACACCGCATACACCACTAGTCACTCCAGACCAGAAAGGTGGGAGGACCAATCAAACCCCCATCCCTGGCTGGAGATGGGTGGTGGGTGGAACTGTAGAAAGGGGAGCCATTTAGAGGGAGTGACAGGAAGAGCAAGAGGGTTTAGAGGGAAACACCAGGAAGTGGGAGAGGAGTGAGTAAGAAAGCGAGAAGGAGGAAGGAGCAGGAAACTTGAGCTCCAGTGAGGGAGCTGGAAAGGACTGAGAACCAGGGGACTGGAACCGAAGGAGCTCGTCCCGGGGAGAGAGCCAAGCAGGAGCTCCAGAGAAGGAAGGGTTCCCTGAGGCACGGGAAGTGAGAGATCCACCCGTGGGGCTCGCATCCATTGCCGTTCACAGGCAAGTGGAGGGACCAGGGCTGCAGAGGGTCACCGGGCCCAAACTAGTATAGGAGATTTGAGGTCCCAGATAGCCAGCCAGAGGCTGTTGCGTCTACAGGAGCAGTAGCCAAATCCATCATTCGCTGCAAAGGTGGCTGGATAGGGCCAAAGGGGACAGAGAGAACGTCGCCCGGTAGGGTCTGTGGCCACTGGTGCAGGACACTGAGTGTGAGGTGCAGGGCAGAAGGGAACGAGCCAGCACAAGTGAGATGACCCGGAAAACGTACACAGAAAGGGGTGTCGACTAAGTGTTTTCCAATCTACGTGGGAGTGACTGAACCCCTTGTTCGTAGGACACAGCACCCGGCTTGATGTGGCTGCTAAAGAACAGTGAGTGAAACTGCACCAGCTGTGTCCTCAAATTATTTCGGCGTCCCTGGCCCTGCACTATAAATTCACCACCATATATACATTGACTTTCACACCTGGGTGTGCAGTAAAAGGGGAATATTTACAGGGGAAAGGTCGTAACACCACCTGTGGTATTTTGCCAGGGATAGCCTGACGCTGCAGTTTCAGACCGCTGGGGCAGAGGAAGCCTATGTGAAACGTACGTACGGGCTGGCATGGCACCTGGAGCTCCCTTGTGGTAAATACAACTCATCATTGCTGGTGATGTGTAACATTAATATCTGAGCTTGTTACACTCTGTAGTATTGTGGGCGCTTATTGCATGAATCTAGCTGAATCATTGTAATGTATTGTAGCACTAGCACTATGTAGATTTTCGGGGAATATGTGCTATTTATATTGGTCATAGACATGAAACTTGGTGGTGCAATCATACATGGGATGCTTTGTATAGGTATACTTGTATTAAATTGAATACACTCCTTACTGGTTAGAAAATGGCGGTGAAATTAAGCATGTATTTCCTTGTATGATGTATGAAACTGTGCTGTGTTTAGTTTGATAATATCTTCATGTAAATGGGCTGCAAGCAAATGCAATACTAAGTGTTATGGAGATTAAACCAGCAAGAGGGTGATTGTTTTGTAAGTGTTGGGCACCTGAATGCCCGTAACGTTTGACCCCAAACGAACACTTCTGTGACATGAAACCCTGAAAACCATTGTACATTTTTATAATGTTGTTTTTAAGACTTGATGTAATAAAATGTAAATTTTATATGCAATCAACTCTGTTCTCCTTGAACATATGTGTTAAAGTTGAGAATTTGACAATATCATTTTTTGCTGGTACTTTAATATTTCTCTTCCCACAGGTGGAGCGGAGCCCCAGGGCAGATGGTGAAATCTATAACAGGGATGGGGCTGTGATGATGAAGAAAGCCGCAGGGCGTGAAAGGAGGAGACACAGACAGTTTGTGCAGTTCTTTACCTTTACTTGCTGTTTGGGCAAGTTCACCCAGCCGGGTGCTGTGCTTCTCCAAAGTGCAGCCAGGATAGTCCCCAGGAGATTAGGATTGCTCTGCCAAGACATCATTCATGGGCCTTCCCAGGTTGATCTTCCCTGCGCTGACTACTTGACTCTCCTGCCTTGCGCTGTCGGGTGACTGCCAGTGGCCTCCGGTTTTCCTGGTCGGGGCCTGGAGCACTCAGACCAGATCGGGGCCGGTCCCAATCCCTCCGCCCAACTTGGGTCGGGACCGAATTCGGGGCACACAGGTGGATCCCCCACTCCCATGTCCCCTATGACTCTGTCCTGTGTCCGCGCCAGACGCCTTCCTCCTCTATGATGTTTTCTCCTAACTTATTGCAAACTCCACCTCCTAACCAGATGATGGGGCCCTCCCTCTCAATAGGGTCCGCCCGAATCCCCCAGCCTGGAATTGGGATGATGTTGAGTACAATTCTGTGAGTCTTGGGTTTGCAATCCCTCTCACCTAGGAACGGTGACACCACACCTATGGAGTAGGTGTAGCATCACTGTGGCGGCCAGTCCGCAGGGTCGCCACAGCCATTAACTTCAACAGACAGCAGGTCAGCAGTAATGACGGAGCTAGCAGATTGTCAAGTGCTCTGCAGGACACCGTTATTAATAATTAGAGGAAGGGAACCTCCAGGTCTCCTAACAGTATGAGATTTTCCATCTTTGTATTGTGACTGATTTGATTCCGGCACATCAGAAGTTAAAGGTCCACTGTCGTTATCTGGCGACAGCTCACTTTTAGATCTTGCTCACAAACCCAGTTTAAACATTAGCACAGTTAAATGACTAATTATAATCTAAAAGTAAACTTTGTCTGACTTTCATACCAGAGGAGCGGATCAATATACCTCTCTGTGACAGTCGTACGTAGGACGCTGTTACTTGTAGATTGTCTGATGATAGCCATTGAAGTGAGTAGTTCATCATATGACTACAGAAGATCCTGCAGCGCTAATAAGGGTGCTGATATTTTCATGATATAATTGCTGCGGCTTTCAGATATCTGGTGATGGAGGACATTGAAGAGGCTTTCATTGTGTATAGTCAATAGGACAAATGTACTAGGGAATTTACAGGTGATTATACTTACACTTTCTTCAGTGGCTTAACTTGAAGCCCAATAAAAAATCTCCACCAGACCCTGAACTGTCACAGCTCTTTAATAGTATTTGGTTTCCCATAACAAGTTTTTGAAACTGTATATTTTCATTCTTAGACTGGGCGTTGTGTCCCACGAATGAGAACAACTTCTAATGTATTTTTTGTGTGTTATGCATTGCACTTGCTGTTGCTAGGCAGATTTCCTGCTCCCTGAAGTTCGTCCCTATGCCTCTCCTGTAGTTGATTATGTGTTAGCTTGCTCCTCCCTTCCTCCCCACTGTTCAGTTTCTTGTAGCCATTTTCTGGATCACATGTGTCCTTCCCTGTAAGGATTACTCTTTTCACATGTTGCATTGATCTTAATGATAAGATTTCAGAAGAAAACAGCTCTGTTTCTCCTGGTCTGAGGACGCATGGCATGTGAGTACAACAGCCAAACAATTATGTAAGAGACTGATGATTAAAACAATTAGAAACTCATACTGCCTTGAAGAGTCAGAATACTGGGGTCACTTGAGCGTATTAAAAATTGTTCCCATTTTCATCCAGAAAAGCGGGATGATTTTTTTTCACTTGTCATCCATGTACAATCCAATTTTTTACCCAGCAGCTATTAATCTGTAAAGGTACCATCGCACACCGCAATCTCGGCTGGCGATGTGTGGCGATCTGACGTATGCGCTCACGTTTTTCGTGGTCACCTCAGATCGCAGATGGTGGCATCACACGCCGCAATTTCGCCCTGAAGCTAAGGCGATGTGTCGCTAGGGAAATCGCCTCACCTACAGCGGAACCAATGTTCCCTAATTTCATCGCCGCTTCACAAGCTCAAAGGTAATGTGGGCGTACATGTTCAGGGCGGCGAGGAAATAGGTGTACCACAGTGGTTTACACCGCGCCCCATACACGCTCATTGGACAACGCAACAGTGTTACGATTGGTCAGCCTGCTCTGGAGGCTGGCTAATACATGACGCCATTGTCTATTGGAGTTTGTACCAAATACACGCTCGTGTCGTCAATTGTGTCTCCTGCAACACACTTTCGAGGCGCCAAAGCGTCACACAGGAGCCGTCTTGTGCAGTACAGTGGATTACACTAAGAATGGCTATGTGTGTGTCTGAAGGTGATGGCGGTAAGATACAAACCTTACTATGCACATATGTGCCTGCATTGGTCCACGCCATGGCAGAGCTGCCATGGCTGAACTGAACTATGTGTGTGCACACATGTTTGCGTGTGTGTACTGAAGTGAACCTACATCCTCCACAAACACCATTGCATTCTCCATGTGTGTGGATACGTTCCCATGTGGCCAAATCCATCATAATGGACATGTACACACAGTCACGGCATACAGTGTGGGCCAAAGGGTTGGACCTGCGTACTGGACATTAGCACACAATGCTGCACGGACCCATCAATACCATTTAACGGATCACATACGTCTGTGTACAGCATAAAGCTATGTGCAACTGCCTTGGATTGAAAAGTAACGACAGACACAGGTATTTTGTTGGTTATGTGTTTTTTTTTGTGCACAAAAAAAGGAATTAGAACAACACACACAAAATATTAAAAACAGAATTGTGAACATCACACAAATAAATGCAAAATGCTGATAAATAATGGCCATACCCAAACATTTGACAGTACAGAACCAAAAAAAAAAAAACTAACTAACTAATGTTTCAACACCCAAAATAAACAAAACACAACCATAATCCTCCTGGTGCATCCACCCTGGTGACTCCACCCTCCTTCTCATGTTGATGCCTCACAACACCAGCCACCTTCCACCTGCTGGTGCTGCCAGGCCGCTGCCCCAGGGCCATTAAAGTAGGAGCAGTATGCGTCTCTGTTGCTCCTGGCATCCTGATGACTCAGACCATGGCTCAGCGGCTGGAGTGGCGCCACAACATGGTTGGCAGCACGCCAATCCCCGGGATGGACCTCCCCTATTGTGGGGTCCACAGAATCCACATAACTTGCCGGCGTGTATGATGACCAATCCCTACGACACAGGAAGTTATGCAGCACACAGCAGGCCAGCACTACCACATCGATAGATTCCAGTTTCATATGCAAAGGTGTATGAAACACACGAAATCTATTAGCCATGATCCCGAACACATTTTCAACCACACGGTGAGCCCGGCATAGCCGGTAATTGAAAATGCGCTGCTCAGAAGTAGCTGTCCTCTGGGGATATGGCCGTAGTAGGTGAGCTTGAAGTGGGAAGGTTTCATCCCCCACAAACGCAAAGTTGAGATGACCGGTCGTCACATCATTTGAGGGCAAGTTCAGAGCACCTCTCCTTATGTCTTGGGCCAAGGAGCTGCGTGCAAACACACCCCCATCTAAGACACGGCCGTTCATGCCAACGTCCACGTACAGGAACTCATAGTGAGCATCCACCAGGGCCATGAGGACCACGCTACAATATCCTTTGTAATTAAAATACAAGGACCCGTGTTGGGTGGTTGTGTGATCCTCACATGCTTACCATCCAATGCACCTCTGGCAACATCCATCCAGCGGGGGTTGTTGGTAACTGCATGTAGGATGGCAGCAGACAACTCACGATGGCCTCACACGTCTCGGGTATCAGGCGGCTCAGCAGTGGCCGTAAGACTGCTGCAGAGTATTGCAGGTCTGTCCTCAAACGACCTGTTGCCAGGAACCTCAAAGTTACAGCCAAACGATCCTCAGGTGGCACAGCTCGACGCATCAAAGTGTCCTGTCGGGCTATCAATGGCTTTATGTGTTCCAAGAGGAATGTGAAAGAGTCCTCGGACATGCGGAGATAGTTCCTGAAATCATGTGGACTACTATCCTCCAGCTGATACAGCAGGCGCATGTGACTCAGGTTGTCCCGTAGCCAATCCCTAACCCACACACACCGTGGTGTGCGAGCCCACAACCTCTCACTTCTCTCCTCCAGCCACAAGTCCTCTTCCACCAAGGCAAGAGCCACAATAACATCTCCATCAAGGTCCATGATGATCTCCCCTACCAACCCCTGCAAAAGGAAAAAAAAAGCCAAGCATCAAAAGAACACGTCATCAGGCATCAAAATTAACCACTACCTCCTTCCCTACACATCTCCTAGCCAGTTACCCACATCCTAGCAGACTCTGCTCATATGGCCACCCACATAGATATGTGGCACCATTGAACGGTCACAAACAACATTACACTCACTCACAACAACACCTGTTATCACTACACCCATGGGCCTCCTCCACAACTATATCTCCATCGTCCAAATTGTGACATCATTACCATACCCCCATATAGCTACCCATAATGTATATGTACTATAATAATATATATAATAATATTTATTCATTTCTATAGCGCTATTAATTCCATAGCACTTTACATACATCAGTAATGTTGTTTCTCTTGGAGCTCACAATCTAAACATCCTATCAGTATGTCTTTACAATGTGGGAGAAAACCAGAGTGCCCGGAGGAAACCCACGAAAACACGGGGAGAACATACAAACTCCTTGCAGATGAGCCACTTGAGCCACCGTGCTGCCTGTACTACCACAAGGCCTAAGAAAATACAAAGCTCCAGGTTGGCCTTCAGGCTTTGGATGTTTGACGTGGTGTTGATTCCACCATTCGCACCAACCTTCGAAGACATCTCTTGTCAATTTTTATCTCTACCCCATGTCCAGGGAGGTTCTTGTTGGTTCTATGCTTGCTAAACTTCTAAATAATATTGAGCATGTAGAAAGAAAAGTTGACGGCACTCACCGGTTTGTGGATCTTCTTTTATTCGTGCAATTCAAACATTAATGCAGTTTGGTGCAGCGGGGAGAAGGAGTAGGGGATCGAAGGACGACGGCTGCCGTTTCGCGGTGTTATCCCGCTTCCAGGGTCCAGATCTGAACCCTACATGCTCATGCTTAGAATTGTCTATATTAGAGGCGTGCAACACCGAACAACACAAACATGCAGGAAGATATGGCAGGCTACGATAGTTAAATTAGCCCCCTTTGCTACTCGTTGTGCCCGGTATTTACCTTTTGCACATTGAATTTCTAAATAATATTGCACACTGTTGAAACTGGGTTACAGGGATCTTTGAAGATGGCCTTAGAACGTTTGGAAGTCTTGTGTTTGATGATAATTGCAGTTCTGATATCCTCAGACAGCTTCTTTGTCTTTCCCATTGTTACAAAGGAAAAAGGCCTAACATGTGGCTTTTTAAAACACTGAAGTCATCAGTCATTGGCTAGTTCATGTCACATGGGCACTGACAATTTATCACAGGTGATTCTCATTTGTGATTTACCACAAGCAAGTTAAAATGTCTTTCCATACTAATTTACTGTAAAGGGGCCAATACCAGGGTCACTGCAAGATTTAGGTTTTTTTATTATTCCCTCCACCCGTTTTTTGTTTCAAATTGATTTTAATTTGCTCTTTTGTATTTACCACGAGTCTTTATACAAGGAATCTGTTTCACATGATTCATTTTTTTCAGGAGACGTTCAACATTATGTACTTAAAGTTGATGGCGCCAATAATGATGAGCAGGACTGTGGAATATGGGAAGTGAAGGTCAGGTCAAAGGTGTACAATAGATTAGGAATGGAAGATCTCTCCTATGTTGAGAGATTAGAAAATTGGGCTTGTTTAGCTTAGAAAAAAGACGCCAATAGCTTCAAGATGGAAGGAAATTCCCCCACCCACAACATTAGATGTAATACGAAGAATTCTGACCCCTAACATCTTTGAGTATAACCTAGCCATAAGAGAAAGGCGTGTTACCAATACATCCGTACATGGAATCCTTGGAGCACAGTGTTCAACCCTTAACTACAGATGATGAGAAATAATGAAATACTTTCCATATGAAACTCAGCACTACGATCAATTGGAATTCTCAACCCGATATACACACAACTATCTCAGGATAAATATTTATCATGTAGTTTAGTTAGCTCTCTACCTATATCTACATATCATTGGTAACTTTAAGTATATTCTTTTGACTAAATATAACATGTTGTTTAGAAAAAAGAAGTATAGGATCATTGTTGTGTCCCACGAATGGGAACAACCTGCAATGCCTATTCTCTGTATTGTATAGATTTCCTCCAATCAGTAATTCTTTGTTGTTACCAGGTAGATTAGACTGTCTACTAAGTTTGACCCTAAGTTGCTGCCTTAGTTGTGTCTGTAAAGGACGTCCCCCCTTCTTCCCAGTTAGTCTGCAGAAGCCATTGCTCAAGACACATGTGTACACCCTGTACAGATTAATCCTTTTTACCTATCGTTATTGTGACTAATACAAGATTTGGAAGAAAACTACAGCGTTCTCCTGTCTTACTACAGCTGCAGTAACGATCGAGTTTAAACTGTCTGTTGCCCTTGATGGGGTAAGTACTGAGCATACAATTATCTGAGGGACTGGTAATTAGAGCACTTACATTTACAGCCATCAGATGGGTACACAACAATTATTATAAATATATAAGCATTTTCCCCTTTTATTAGATAACCTACCATTTTTTCCCTTTTTACCCTTTTGCCTTCCCCTTTTCCCTAATAAAGATTTACAACCTAACCTACCTCTACCCACTCCCCAGTTTCCCAGGATGTTTTCATTATTGTTATGTGTTTTAAAAATTAATAAAATTACTTGGATAAGAAAAAAGGGCTCCTCAGAGTAGATCCCATTTATATGTACTACTATATGTGGGGACAATACAAAGAATGGCACATGACTTATTCCTTATGAATACCTTACATAGGACCAGGCGGCAGTCATTACGGGTGGAAACATGGTGATTCTGGCAGCTAAATAGGAAAGGGTTCTTTCCAGTTAGAGCAGTCAGACTGTGGAATGCCCAGAGGCAGATGCTATATCAGCATTTATGGGAGGGCTGGAGGCTTTTCTTACAACACATGGCATTGTGGGTTATAAATGATCTAGCAATGGAGAATGTATAGCTGGTGGAGTAAGGTTGAACTTGATGGACCAAAGTCTTTTTTTTTAACCTATATAATTTTGTAACTATATAAACTATATATAATGTCGCAGGTGCAGGTTCCTGAGTTTCCTTTATTAATTTGTGTTAGGTCCCCTGGCACCGCTCCCCCGCTCACCTCTCCTGGGCCTGCATCCTCTCCTCCTCTACAGATCGGGCATCCAGCGTCCTGGCCTGCTGTGTCTCAGAGCCATCGCCGGGTCCCCTTCCTGTCTGCTGACCACCGGGCTCACACATCAGCACAGTCATGAATCTAATCAGTGGTGCACTAGGCGCGACTGCACTCCTCCCCTGTGAATCTAAGGTCTGGCACGGCTCAACCTGACACTCCCCTTGACCAATAGCTGTCCATCCTTTGGTATATCAGGCCACCTCCACTGCTGGGAGGTGCCTGATTATTGAGTTAGTTAAGCGTCTGCTTTGATGGCTATTGGTCAGGTCTCCTTGTGCTCTCCTCCGTCAGAACCATTCCTGCTCTCCTAGCCTTGGGCCCAGTTACCTCGAATCCTCCTTAGCTATACCGTAGTATGGGCTAACCCTACGAGCCGCCCCCCCTGGTACTGGCAGCTGTGGTATTTAGACCCCTGGGCTTGCCCCTGACAATCCCTGTATAGGGGTTGGCTAAACTAGGATTAGCTCACCCAGGGGAGTTCGGTACCACGGCCCAGTGGGTCCACTCTAGGGTGCCTTCCCCCGGAAGCGTGACAATTTGCACTAGTCTGGCACCATGGGACGTGGGGCTCTGAGATGCACCAGTTAAATACTACTTTTTTTTATGTTCCACTTTATGTGTATGTTGGAGGCCGTATGGCACAACTAAAATAAAAATATATAGAGTAGGACCACCCTGATGATATTGCCTTGACGTGGCAGGGTGGCTCAAAAGATTGATCAATATTTTGCCAAATTTCTCCTTGTTTATAATATTACACAGTTCGGAAGGAATATGTGTACTTTTTATTGCAAGCTGTCTTCTGATGGTGCTGGCTTTTTTGCTGATTTTTATATATAATGTTCCTTCAGATTCCATTGACAACTATGCACTACTATACTGTCTGTTCTGCTGAGACTCAAATCAGAGGCTCATAATGGAGTCTGTGTGAACAGCGCCTAACCTAACAGATATACTCAGCTGTGCAAAATGATAGACAGTGAAATGCATTTTGTGGGTTCATAAACACATTCATGGCCGAGATTAACTTCACAGCTTTACATTTCCTTTTGAATTGCTCTGCGGGCACCAGGAATAATAATATTCTACCTCAAATCGTTTTCTCACATCACCCACGCCTCAACAATCTGAACATGCTTCCTAGAGTAATTTAATGGGAGGCAGAAGTAGCAGTTTTATTAGGGACCTTTTGCTTCAGGGGCCCCAAACCCACCTGTCAGATTGGAAAAACCCTGTTACAGATTTTACATAAGGGCCCAGAAACTATAGGGCTCTCAGGGGAAATTAAATTGTAATATCAATTATGAGAACTATCTGTGTAAAGATTTATACAAATTTCATTAAAGCCATTCATATTAAATTATTATAAATATTTGGTTTTGTGGCCCTGGTGTCCTATAACAAGTTGAAGCTGTTTTTTTCTTTTGCACATAACAGTTTAACACCTTTTAGGAGTGTCCCGATCTTCAATCTCTGCAACTTGTAACAACTCTTTTTAAGTGAATAGTTCTTCATCAGCATTCTGCCAGCACTATAGGTGCAGGAAGTAGCAATAATAAATTATATTGTTAGATGCTGTGTCTTGTTTTTGCACTTGTGAAGCCTCCAGCAGTAATATAACACTTAAATAATGGATTAAGCAATCCAGATGTTTAAATCATTTTTAATTTACAGCTTACCAAATGAATTTTGTCCATGTAGATGACTGCAAGTTGCTGATGTTATTACGTCCACCTCCACAGATCTGCAAATAGGCTGGGTTGAGTCTGGAATAGGTCTGTCACCTGGACTCCAGGAAGCTGATATGTGCAGTGATGGGCAAGCCCGAACTGTAAAATTTGGGGTCTGTACTAGGCACCTGATGTCCGTGCACGGGTTTCTCTGAGGAGTACGTGTTACAGCTCAGGTCCGGGGGCTGCAAAATAAAGCTTATAAGTAATAAACAAAATCAATATACTTACTGGGTCTCGTGCCGTGCGTCCTGCGGTCCCATTGTCCCGGTCACTTCTAGTACTTCCGGAGCCATTCATTAACTTTCGGGGATATTCACTGCACCGCTAAGAACTCAGAGGTTTTCAGCAGTTTTTAGCTGTGTTCGCGGTGACGTCAGGGTTCACCTGAGTTCATGACTCAGCTATGAACTCAATTGAACTCTAACTGTCACAGTCAGTCTCAGCCTGCTTGTCGCTCTGAATAGACGCTTTTCTGTTCAGAGCGATGAAGAAGAGCTGACATTGCTCTGCCTATGGACTTTGTCGGACTGAGAGGTTTTTTTTCTAATAAGGATGGAGTCTCTTAATGTGTTTTTTGTTATAAAAAAAATTCTCTGTGTTGTGTTTTTTTTATATTTTACTATAAATTCATAGTGGCAATGTCAAATTTGATGTGATGCCATGAATTTCTGTACAGAGAGACAAACAGGCTGAGACTGACAGTGACAGTCAGAGTTCAATCGAGTC
Organism: Allobates femoralis; assembly: GCA_033576535.1. NCBI lineage: Eukaryota > Metazoa > Chordata > Amphibia > Anura > Aromobatidae > Allobates > Allobates femoralis. Next base: position 64,691,648 of record JARQOC010000006.1, on the reverse strand, counting down.
CATACTGAGCCATGAATTCGGGTGAATCTGATGTCACCATGAGCACAGTCGAAAACTGCTGAAAACCTCAGAGTTCTCAGCAGCGCAGTGAATATCCCTGGAAATTAATGAGCGGCCCCGGAAGTACTAGAGGTGGCCAGGACAGCGGGACTGTAGAACAAACGCCGAGGGACTCATTAAGCAGAATGATAATGTTTATTAACTACCGGTATATGCTTTATTTTACAGTTCCCCTATCCCATAACTGTAAAGTTCAAGCTCGGGGTTCGGATGCAAGTTCGAGCTACATCCAACCCCGACCTTGGACTTTACAAATAGGTTTGGACGAGTCTCCCAATCCCGAGCATGAGGGTTCGACCATCACTAGATATGAGTACAAGATAGAGGTTATGGGTGATTCTGAAGCGGTGGCTGGGAGGACCACCGCGGTGCAGGATAATGTACGATACACAAGATGGGAGTGCAAACCACAAGGGTAAATTTATTAACAGGCGGGGAAAGACGTGAAGAAGGCAGGTTCAAACAGGGGTGAACAGAGGCAAACGAGATTTAACAAACTTTTCGTTTTCTCTAGCTGGTCCGCTCAATAGTACAGTTCTCCAGCTATCACAAGTTAAAAACACATAGGTAAATGCACAACAGCAAGGTCAAATGCTACTCTACGTATAATCTTTCTGGCCTCACTACACAGGCCACACGGCTGCCGTGTTCTACCTACTGAAGCCTATTCTAAACCCTGAAAGGTGCACAATATTCAACTCACAGTGATGCTGGGATTTGAATGTAGTCCCGGGGGCCCCAACACAGTAGTCCTATCCGAAGATGCACACGGCTCCTGTCTCGAGTCGATGGGCTGCAAATCTTCTCCTTGCTTCAGGCTCTCACTGGATCCCAGGCTTGTCTGTGTCTCACTTTCATTTTCACAAGAAAAACTCCTGTCCTTTCTCAGACACACAGACGGTGTGTTCCTTCTCACATGTTCATCGGCTGCTTTCAAAACACACTCTCAGAAGGGGGAAAAAAGGACGTACCATCATCCCACACCTGGGGGTTTTTGTCTCTTAAAGTGGCAGCGTGTTTCTTACTGTCCAACACAGGCAGGGATTTCTTAAAGTGGCAACGCTTCTCTTACTGTCCATAGCAGTAGCACCCCCAATATGCCTCCCTACTTAATGATGGTCGTCCTCGGCCATCACAATATCAGGCCCACAGTGTAATGACGGGATGTTCAGTGTGAACACAGCACCTGTGGAGGAGACAACAATGGCAATACAGCAGACTGAGTACATTGTTCAACTATCGGATTGGTGGAACCCCTGCAGTAGACCTCTGAGACCTTCTAAGATCTTGACTATCAGGCCAGGCCTGGTTAGCTCCCGGAGGAACACTTGCTGCAGGAGCCACAGTGGAATCTTGACTATCCTCTTCTTCACGTGGCGGTAGGGGCTCATCCATGGGATTTCCGCTCCTGGAAGGCTGAGGGTCCCCCACTGTGTTGGGGACTGTCCACCAGTCATCGTCGACTTACACACAGGTGACGTGAGTTCAGGGAGTGGGGCAGAGACTGTAGGAGGTATTGGCGTAGGAAAAGCTTCGGACCGGCATGGCCGCAGCATATTTCTGTGTAGTACTCTAGGGCCGGAGCCCCATTCTCCACTTGCACCTTGTACACTGGGCCATCAGCATATACCCGTCCAATTACTCTGTAGGGTTGTACTTCCCATCTCTCACTCAGTTTGCCCTTGGGGCGCTTCTCTCTGACTAACACTCGATCTCCAGGTTGTAGCGGTATTTCCTGAATCGGTTTTGGGCTCGTATGTTCTTTCTTCTGTAGCTGTTGACCGGCCAACCGACGGATCGTTTGTAATCGTTGTCGATGTTCTTTCACCCACGAAGTGACAGTTCGTTCCATGAAATCCTCTGGCTGCTCCAAATTCAGCTCGATGATTTCTCGCCCAGCTCTTCCAAAGAGCAACAGATATGGGGTGTAACCCGTAGTGGAGTGAACTCGGTTATTGTAGGCCCAGACCAATTCTGCCAGGTACTCCGGCCAACATGTTTCTTATCTTCCTCCAATGTCCGCAGCATCTGAAGTAGGGTTCGGTTGAAGCGTTCACATGCTCCATTGCCTTGGGGGTGGTAAGGTGTAGATCCGAGATCGCTCGATGCCATACATACGATATAGTTCCTCCATCACCTTGCCTTGAAAACATGCCCTTGATCGGAGTGGATTCGCTTCGGGCATCCATACACCCGGATAAAGTCTTGGCAGATAGCCCGTGCCGCCAACTCTGCAGTCTGATCTCTACTCGGGGTGACTACAGCGAACTTGGAGAAATGGTCAGTCATAACCAAACAGTATTGTAGTCCCCGAGCTGAGTGTCCCACGAGGAGATAATCAATCATCAAGATTTCTAGCGGTTCTTTGGTCTGTATGGTCTGAACGGGTGCCCTCTGTTTGGTGCTTTTAATGAGGTCGCATACTCGACATCGCCGGCAAACCTTTCTACCACAGACTCCAACCGGGGGCAGTACACGTACCGCTGTAACCATTGGTAGGTCTTTGCAGGTCCGAAGTGAGCGCCAAACTCGTGTGCTTCCTTAGCTACCTCTTGAGCCAATTTTCCGGGGATGACCACCTGCCATCTTGCTTCTATTTCTTTTGGCTGTTGTCTCTTACGATATAACACTGATTCTCGAACTTCTAGTCTATCCCACTGGTGTAAGACGCTCTTCATCTCGGCTCCAGGTTAGCCCTTTCTTGTTTGTCAGGCTTCCGCTTCTCAGCTACCCAGTGTTTCATCTGTTGTAGCCCTTCGTCTGCAGTTTGAGCACGTCCCCATTCTTCATTGGTTCTTCCCAGGGACCGGGGCAGTGTGCAAGCCTCCCTACTTAATTGTGATGCCACCACTGGGGGCCCAAATTTGCTAAAGTCTGACATTTCTTCCTCCTCTAGTTGTTCATCGAGATCCCCCACTGGGGTCTCCACGTCACTCTTGACAGTCCATCCGCATTTGCGTTTTCGGTAGCGGGACGATAACAGATGGTAAAGTCGAACTTTGCAAGGCGAGCCACCCACCGTTGTTCCAAGGCTCCCAATTTAGTATTCTGAAGGTGGGCCAGAGGATTATTGTCTGTTCGGACCTGGATCTTGGTCCCTGTCAGGAAGCCAGCAAATTTCTCTGTCATGGCCCACACTAGGGCCAGGAGCTCTAGTCGAAAGGAGCTATAATTGTGGTCGTTTCTTTCGTTGTCCCGCAGGGACCTACTGGCATAGCCGATGACTCTCTCATGTCCATTCTGTATCTGAGACAATACTGCACCGAGTCCATGAAGGCTACCATCCGTGTACAGCAGGAATGGTCGGTCGAAGTCCGCATAGGCTAGGATCGGGGCTGAAGTAAGGGCATTCTTCATAGCCTGAAAAGCCTCATCTTGTCTCTGAGCCCAATGGATGCCCTGGTTCTTTGACACTCCGGCGGTCCCCCTCAGCAGCTCATTCAAAGGACCCGCCACCTTTGCAAAGTCTTTGACGAACCGGCGGTAATACCTGGCGAGTCCAAGAAATGCCTTGAGTTCTCTCACCGTTTGAGGGACTGGCCACTTCTGGATGGCCGCCACCTTTTCTGCAGAGGGCAGGACTCCATCTTGTGAAACTGTGTGGCCCAGATACTCGATCTCTCTCTTGAAGAGGTGGCACTTTTTCGGCTTCACCTTCAGCTTATGAGCCTGCAGTCTTCCGAGTACCTGTCCCAGCCGGTCAAGGTGTTCTTTGAACGAGGCCGAAAACACGATGATGTCATCCAGATAGATCAGAGTAGCTTCGAAATTTAAGTCCCCCAAGCACTTTTCCATCAGCCGTTGGAACGTGCCCGGAGCATTGGAGAGTCCGAAAGGCATCCGGTTAAATTCAAACAATCCCATCAGGAGAATGAACGCGGTCTTTGCTTTGTCTTTTTCCGCCACAGGTACTTGCCAGTACCCGCTGGCTAAATCCAAGGTGGAGAAGTACTTGGCCTTCCCCAATGCCGTCAAAGATTCTTCGATTCGTGGTAATGGGTACGAGTCGCGAACGGTACAGGCGTTGAGTTTTCTGTAGTCTACACAGAACCGGATGGTTCCATCCTTTTTCTTGACGAGTACCACCGGAGCCGCCCAAGGGCTCTGACTGCCCTGCACTATTCCCGAATCCAGCATTTGCTTCAGTAAAGTCTTCACCTCTTGGTACATCTTGGGAGGGATCTGTCGGTACCGTTCTCGAATCGGACGAGCTTCCCCGGTCGGTATCTCATGCATGATAGCTTCAGTGCAGCCGAAATCTTCAGCGTGGCGAGCGAATGCAGCCTGGTTCTTCCACAACATAGCTTCTACTGCTTGCACACGCTCGGGGCCCAGCGATTTCACATCCACTTCCATCTGATCGAGGATGACCTTTCCACTCCACTCTGGGGAGGGCATCTCTTCAGCCCTCGCAGAGACTGCTAGGGTCCACTCCGTACCTTCTATCGGCGATAGGGATATATCTTTTTGGCTCACCACTTCACCCTTATGTAAGTATACCAGGGCCAGATCTGTCCCTCGAGGCAAGGTGACCTCACTGGGGCCCACATTCAAGGCTCTGATAGGGACGCGTCCTTGTTGGACCACAGCTACCGTACGAGCTATCATAACTTCTTGGTCCACTCTTCCGGTTGCTACAGGCTGCACAATCACTTCTACCCCATCGAGATTGCGATAGGTTCCCACTGGGAGGTGTAATATACTTTCTCGTCCGGGAGGCAGGATTATAGGCACCTTCCCAGGAGCCCTGATGACCCCTACCGTCTGATGAGATGGCACACTCTTCTGCGTCCCACAGACACGGATCAGTCGCTGAAGTGCTTCTTGCGTAGGCTTATGTGTAGTAGCTTGCTTCCAGTATCCGGGTCCCCGTTTGGTGAACATAATCTGATCTAATTCACGTAGGACATTCATCCCCAGTATTACAGGTACATCTTCTTTGACGGGCTCGGGGACTAGTAAGATCCCTTTTCTCCCCACTTCTTGCCCACAGATACGAACATTCATCCACACAACCCCTGTTTCCGGGATCGGTTGCTGATTAGCGGCAATCACCCGGATCAATGTCTCTTTCTCTGGCCTGGCCAGTGTCTGGAAATGTTGATTGAAGTATGCTTCTGGCATCGTCGTCACTTGTGACCCGGGATCTATCAAGCAATCCACTGGGACACCCTCGAATTCAGCACGTAAGATGGGACACCCAGCGATCAGATGTTCGTCATGATACGGAGCGGCCTCCCTTCTCGCCTCCCCCGCAGAGTGCCGCACTACTGCGGGGGTCGGTAGTTTAACGGAGGCTTCTGTTGGCCTTGAGTGCTATTCCGGCACCCTCTGGCAATATGCCCCCGACCTCCACATCCCCAGCATCGGATGTCTTCTCTTCGCTGAGGAATACCTCGTGCCTCTGGTGGCTGCTGAGAGGAAGCCTGCACCCTCCAGTTTCCTATTGGTAGCGCCAGGGAATTATTGCGTGCGTACGATGGGCCAGGTTGAAAGGAGGACGGTGCCGCTGGGTAGGGAGGTGCAATAGACAGATCCCCCATTCTTTGCTCCATCTGGGTCAGCTTCTCCTGTACATTGAGAACGGATTTCTGTAAATCCTGCACCACCTGGACCAGCACCTCTTGGCGGTTTGGGTCCACGCTGGACTTGGCGGCTTGAATGCGCACCACCCCAGAAGCGTAGCTTTCTTCTTTACTTCGGGCTACTGTTTCTGTCAGGATCTGACGAAATGTAAGAGCCGGGTTCGCTCGGACCCGTTCTGACAGGGCTCGCCTCAAGGATATGCTGTGTAATCCTAGAATAAACTGCTCCTGGAGTATCCGGTCCGTGGAGCCTATGCCGCCGAGTCCATCTGCCTCCTTTCTCTGCACCTCTGCTAACACTTCTTGTAGTGCTGTGGCATACTGAGATATCCCTTCTTCTTCCCGCTGCAGCCTCGAAAAAAATTTGGCGCGAAGATGTCCCGCACTAGCAGTCTCGCCATAGATCTCTTCCAGGAATCCAACTAACTCTTTCAGGGTACTACGGGTGGGTTCTGGTTGTAGACAGACGTTCCTACGGGCTTCTCCCTCTAGTGCAGTCAAAGCGATGTCCACTTCAAGCTCTGGGACGATGTTATAAACCTTCAGGGTGCTCTGCAGTCGGGACACTCAGTCACACAGTGCCATGTTATTGCCGTCAAACTTTGGTAGTACACTAAATATAGTGCCCATTGGGAGTGTCCTTGCAGGGGTTCCACCATTGCCCACATTACCCCCGTTAGCATTCTCGCCGTTGCTGTCTGCTGCCTTCATCTTGGTGACCATACCCTGCTCGCAGCGCCACTTGAAGCGGTGGCTGGGAGGACCACCGCGGTGCAGGATAATGTACGATACACAAGATGGGAGTGCAAACCACAAGGGTGAATTTATTAACAGGCGGGGAAAGACATGAAGAAGGCAGGTTCAAACAGGGGTGAACAGAGGCAAACGAGATTTAACAACTTTTCGTTTTCTCTAGCTGGTCCGCTCAATAGTACGGTTCTCCAGCTATCACAAGTTAAAAACACATAGGTAAATGCACAACAGCAAGGTCAAATGCTACTCTACGTATAACCTTTCTGGCCTCGCTACACAGGCCACACGGCTGCCGTGTTCTACCTACTGAAGCCTATTCTGAACCCTGAAAGGTGCACAATATTCAACTCACAGTGATGCTGGGATTTGAATGTAGTCCCGGGGGCCCCAACAACAGTAGTCCTATCCGAAGATGCACACGGCTCCTGTCTCGAGTCGATGGGCTGCAAATCTTCTCCTTGCTTCAGGCTCTCACATGATCCCAGGCTTGTCTGTGTCTCACTTTCATTTTCACAAGAAAAACTCCTGTCCTTTCTCAGACACACAGACGGTGTGTTCCTTCTAACAACGTTCATCGGCTGCTCTCAAAACACACTCTCAGAGGGGGAAAAACAGGACGTACCATCATCCCACACCTGGGGGGTTTTTGTCTCTTAAAGTGGCAGCGTGTTTCTTACTGTCCAACACAGGCAGGGATTTCTTAAAGTGGCAACGCTTCTCTTACTGTCCATAGCAGTAGCACCCCCAATAATTCCACAGATTTTATTGCACAGAGATGTAATGTGGCACTCGTTCTCCTATGGAGAAATAAAATAGATGTATTTACTCAAGGTGTCAGTAGATCTAAGTGAGCTTGCTGGTAAACTACACAGGAAACCATGACTACTGAATGACGGATATTTAGCCTTGTCAGGAAGGGGTTAAAAACATTTGGTCATGCTGTGGTTAAGGCTCCTTCAATAGAATGGAAGAGTTTATTTGCCACAAGAAAAACAAGACAGTAAAGAACATTTCCTATTTGTACATATGTGCATGTCCATGTCTGAAAAGTGTCACCTCTGCCAGACATATCACCCCCGATCTGCAATCTGCAAATGCCACATCTGTGCCACCTGTCTAGCAAGTTTGGAAATAACTACAAGTGGCTCCAGACTTGTTAGGACCCAACTGTGGACACTGGCGAGCCAGCATCCTGATCACAACAACAATACATAAGTATTTAAAAAATATAAATCTGAAAATTGTCCTGTACTTTTGCATTCAGCCCTCTGTGCCAATACTTTATAGCAGAGGTCCCCAACTCCAGGCCTCAAGGCCCACCAACAGTGCAGGTTTTCAGGATCTCCTTAGTATTGCACAGGGCTTGGAATCATTACCTGTGCAGATGATCACATTAGCACCTGTGCAATACTAAGGAAATCCTGAAAACCTGCACTGTTGGTGGGCCTTGAGGCCTGGAGTTGGGGACCTCTGCTTTATAGGACCACTTTTTCCTTTTTTTTTGGGGATGGGGGGGTGGAGATGTCTCTACCAGCTTTGCACATCTAAAGGATGAAATATTTGTTCGTTCTTATTTATTAGCTTTTGCTCGGTGTGATTGGATGGAGGCATCTGTGAACAGCAATCTTCAAGTTTTGTCACAGATTCTCAATGGGATTTTAATCTGGACTGTAACTGCCTCATTCACAGATGAATGTGCTTTGATATAAACCATCCATTCTAACTGAGACAGCATGACTGGGGTTGTTATGCTCCAGTCATAAGTCTATTATAGCTTCCAAAAGGTTTTCATCCAGGATTACCTGGTATTTAACTCCATCCATCTTTCAGTCAACTCTGACCAGCTTCCCTGCCCCTGCTGAAGAAAAGCCACCCCACAGCATAATACTATCACCACCATGTTTGACAGTGGGAATGATCTTTTCAGTGTGACATTCATTGTTATTTTTTTTGCCACACATAGTATTTTGCATTTAGCCCAAAAAGGTCTAATTGGTCTCATCTGACCAAGCGCCTTCTTCCATATGCCATCTAGGGGACACAGCTAGCTTGTAGAAGAAGGTGCTCTGGTCAGATGAAACCAAAGTAGAACTTTTTGGGCTAAAACGCTATGTGTCGTGTAAAGCTAAAAAAAAAGAAATAACATCCTACCTGTTACAGGCTGCAACAGACTTGAAACTCAGGTGTAGATTCATCTTCCAGCAGGATAACGATCCTGAATATTCTGCCAGAGCTACAATGGTTGATGTAGATCAAAACATATTCATGTGTGGGAATGGCCCAGTCAATCCAGACCTAAATCCCTTTGAGAATGTGTGGCAAGACTTGAAAACTGCTGGTCACAGACACCTCTATCCAATTTCACTGAGCTACAGCTATTTTACAAAGAAGAATGGGCAAACATTTGAGCCTCTAGATATGAGAATCTGGTAGACATACCCCAATGACTTGCAGAGGTGATTGCAGCAAAAGGTGATCTTACAAAGAATTGACTCAGGGAGGCTGAAGACAAATTCACATCACAATTATCACATATATATTTGTAAAATATTTAGAAAACTTTGTATCATTTCCTCTACACTTCACAAACACTTGTTACTTAGTATATCTCATGAAATCCCAATACAACATATTTAAATTAGTGGGTGTAATGTGAAAAAATGTTCATAGGTCCAAAGGGTATGAATACTTTCCAAGGCATTGTCATATATGTGTGTTCTCTTCTTTATTAGGGTTCTGTCACATCTGCAGTAAAGTGTAATTCCTAGCAGATCCGGCAGATGTCGCCGGATCTGCTGCGTAACGGCCGACTTGCGGCACCGATCCAGCAAGCCTCATTCATTCTCTATGGGGCTTGCGGTCGGCAGGGGTGCATCAAGCCTATCTGCTGCCTGAGCCAAGGTGACAAGCGGGGTGCTATCACTAGCGGCGGCCACGGATGAAGAGAAGGGGGAAGGTTGGTGTGCTAATGGTAGTGGCGGCGGCAAGTGAAAAGAGGGGGGGGCTGTCACTGGCGGCGGCCGCAAGTATAAAGCACAACAATTATGTAGCGACCGGTGGTAAGGCCGCGGGTGTGTGTGTATGATCTTTCTCAACAGAATCCCCATACTCAGGTTTAACCGATAATAACATTTCTTTACTGTAAAACATATTTATCTCACAGTCAACCGAACTATATGCGCACTTGTATATATTAGAGTCTCTGAATCTTCACTTCTTCCGGGTACGCGGCAAGAAAAGAAAACACAACAATGAAGGTATCTTTCCCTAACTTTCCCTAAAATCACGTACCAGTCTTATCACAGAAGAAGATGTCGCTCCCACGTAGCAGGCCTGGGGATCTCCTCACTCTTCTTTGGTCTCCTTCTGCAGGTAACAGTCTGTCTCTCCCAGTCTCAGGCACACAGATCAGGAGAAGGGAGATCACAGCAGCACAAATGGCTCCCTTATGTAGGTCACGGCCCCTGCACAAGCACTCTGGGTGCACGGCAGGCAAGGTTTTGCAGAGCGGCCAGAGTCACAGCACCAAAGTCCAGTGGCCCAGGATCAGTCACAGGGGCTTCTGCGGGGTGATTTCTCCGACAAGGTGTTGCAAAGTAGCCCTCTTTCAACAGACATCCACAGGTAGATGTTCTCTTGTTCAACTCTGTGTCTGTACTGATCTCCCGCCCTCTCTCCTCCTCAGCACATGGCTGTTGGGGGAGGGGAGCAGCAATCAAAGCTGTTTTTTTTTTTCTCTGCAGTCATTTCAGCAATTGTCCACAAGGGGGCAGTGGCGGACTGTGCACAGCTCATTTCACTGTCAATTTCGATAATACAATCTGAATTGTACACCTCATTACAATTATACCTTGGATTACTGCAGGCAGCCGGCACACAAGAAGCAGGGAGCCCCTGTGTGCAGGCGCCGCCCCCTTCAGCGCTGCCACTCCCCCTGTCTCCTTGCTGCTGAAACTAAAGGCTCAAATTGTCCTATGGATGGTGCTGCCCTGGCGGTTGGGTGCGGCAAGTGCGGTATTTCCGAATCCGACAGATCGGGCGCTTACAGCCGTGCAAAAAAAAGATGCTGCTAGCAGCGCTTTTTTTGCGGTGCCGCAAGCACCACAAGTGCTGGATTCGACAATACCACACTTGCCGTACCCGACCGCAAGCCTCATAGAGAATGAATGAGGCTTGCTAGATCGGTGCCGCAAGTCAGCCGTTACGCGGCAGATCCGGCAGATGCGGAAACATCTGCTGGGAATTACACTTTATTGCAGATGTGAAAGGGGCCTTACTTGTACTTGATGTTGAGTTTTAGTCTAATGTTTATTTTCATCCTTCACTAACTGAAGTGATACACTCTGTTCAGTTGGCTTGAACTTTCTTCTGAGCTCCTTCAGAAATACCGTCTGAGGGAATACATAAGTGTGAGCTGAAGTCTCATTTTTTCTCATTGTCTGTTCAGTGGGGTCTGCGATAAAATGCCACAACCCCGCCTCACTTACATTTTTTACAATAGAATAAAAACAAGTGATACATTAAAATGTGAAAATAATTAGTGTCTACCATGTCTGATTGAACAAGGGTACCACAAAAATTAAAGAGATTATCTGTCACCTCTATCAAAATTAAAAAGGAATAGTCAGAGATATGACCCCTTCCTCCTTCTATATAAATCTAGTGTTTTAGACAACTGGGTACGTGTTGTTGTTTTCTCAAAATACATCCTTAGAGAAGAGCTGAAGACCACACCTACTTGGCTATCTAGACTAGATTTCTATATAGGGAAGATTGGCCATATCTCAGGACGATAGAGGTGCATGAGCAAAAGATAAACAACATCGGATTCAGAACAACAGCGATTTTACACTAGTTACACAGGACCAGGGAGGTGCAGGGAGGGATGTACACCTTGGCACACACAGCATGCAACACCTTCCACCCCAGACCTGGAGGGAGAGCCCCACTGGCTGTCCTTAAGCCAGATCCCCTATAAAAGATCCAGGCCTGAGGGGAGGAGTCAGTTTAGTTTAGTTCCAGTCAGACAGAGAAGAGAGCAGTTGTAAGGAGCTGGTTGCTGGGACCAAGAAGGCCAAGAACCAGGGGACACTGACCCAGCTGTGCAGTGCCCTAGGGAGAGGGACGGAGGCCAGTGGAAGAAGCAAGAAGAAGGGAACAGACTTGTGAACCCTTTAGTTACCCGGACACCGGAGTCCGCAACTGCTGATAAGATATAGTAGCAGGAATAGTCCGGACAGAGCAGGAGGATCCAGTCCCCCTGAAGTAACTCGTAGAAGAATCCTAACTTGACCTAGTAAAGGACCTGGGACCTAGCCGAGGATAGGAATCCCACAGAGAGATCCTAACCAAAGACTATTGTGTGTGTGTGCCTGCTTCCCCGCCGCTGCCTGCAGCGTTCACAGTATAACTGCTACTACTACTCCCCTCATCCACCCCGCTGCCCTGAGGTAAAGCTCTACCTGTGGGGAGCTGTACTACTCTGAGCTGCACCTCCATAACCTCAGCGGCTGGCCGCAGCGCTGGTAACCCATGTTGATATTCCCACAACCCCCAGAAGGCACGCCAAGGGCAGAAGAACCACCCGTTTTACCGGAACCAGAGAATAATGCAATCGGTGTACCTGCCATTCCTGTTGTGAGATCAAGAGGTCGCAGACAATTACCCACTTTACCTGTGACACATAGACCCACTGACACTAATCATACACTAGAAGTACGTAGATCAACACATGTTAATTTGGGAAATCCACCACTCTGATACAGAGAATAAGCGGTAAAATGTGGGAAATGTAAATATGTTTAAAATGTAAATATGTAACCAATGTCAGTGTACAGAAGGGTGAAAAGTAGGCTAAAACAACCCAAACCAGGTACACAACATCAAGAGGGGTGAGAGGAGTTGGCGTAAGGAGCTGTCTAGGGAGAGCAAAATCTTGGCCAATAGGTGACCCCAGGGCCAGGAGGCCTACAGCGCTTATGACCCAGTAGAGGCCCCTGCAGTACCTAGGACTCCTACGCCGAGGCACCCGGAGTGTTTGTTTGTTGTGTAACCTTGAACCTTTAAGCCTACAGAGACTTTACCTGTTGGACGTTTTGAATTAGCTTTTTATGATTTAAAAACTGGACCATAGTGACAGGACTGGTGGTGCCAAAAATACTTTAAACAGCCTGCAGCAGATGGACTAGCACTGTATGGACTGGTTATCTGTTTTTCCCATTTTTCCCTGGTTTTTGTAATTTTTATTTGAGACTCTCTACAAATTTTTAAATGTAAATAGTTATGTTATGTTTGTGAAAAAGGTTTCAGTCCCGGAGGACTGAAGTTAACTAGGGGGGAATGTGGCACCCCTGTGTTGGATTGCCACAGGACCTTCTACCCAAGACCGGGAGGGGGAGCCCCACTGGCTGTCCTTAAGCCAGATCCCCTATAAAAGATCCAGGCCTGAGGGGAGGAGTCAGTTTAGTTTAGTTCCAGTCAGACAAAAGAGAGCAGTTGTAAAGAGCTGGTTGCTGGGACCAAGCAGGCCCAGAACCAGGCGACACTGACCCAGCTGTGCTGAGCCCTAGGGAGAGGGACGGAGGCCAGTGGAAGAAGCAAGAAGAAGGGAACAGACTTGTGATCCCTTTAGTTACCCGGACACAGGAGTCCGCAACTGCTGATAAGATATAGTAGCAGGAATAGTCCGGACAGATCAGGAGGATCCAGTCCCCCTGAAGTAACTCGTAGAAGAATCCAAACTTGACCAAGTAAAGGACCAGGGATCTAGCCGAGGATAGGAATCCCACAGAGAGGTCCTCATTGTCAGTTGTGGAACAGCACCCTGAAAGGGAGAATTAGCGGTAGGTTCAGCTAAAGGCAGAGCTTACCCCAAAAAGGCGCACACACTAACAGAGGAGGCCTCACAACTCTCCAAGATGAATGCCCCAAGCTGCACCGACACCTGGTTACCCTCCTGGACTGTGCATTTTACCGGACAACAGTAAAAAGATACTGAAACCAAAGACTATTGTGTGTGTGTGCCTGCTTCCCTGCCGCTGCCTGCAGCGCTCACAGTAGAACCGCTACTACTCCCCTCATCCACCCCGCTGCCCTGAGGTAAAGCTCTACCTGTGGGGAGCTGTACTAATCTGAGCTGCACCTCCATCACCTCAGCGGCCGGCCGCAGCGCTGGTAAACTATTACCAGGTACCACAGGTGGCGTCACGATACTAATTCCCCCATCATCACTCCCATACCCTACCACTGAGGGTCCAGGGCACAGAACCGGGAACCGACCAGCCGTGATTCCCCCATCGAAGCAACCGCCTATCCCGGTATCCGAGTACCCCCTACCCTGTCGACCACCTCACAAGGATGTCAGTGCCATCAAACGCACATACAAGAACCACATAGATGAATCCAGAACAAGGATCATATCATTAATGGCAATGGCGGGATGGCACAAGCTACAGACACACAATGATGGCGGCAAAGATGTGGTCCTTAGGCAGACACAGTCCTGCATCCTTGTAGCACAGGAGTCAGCACTGATGATTGCCAACCTATTATCTATGGCACACGCCTACAAAACTCTGGGCAGCTCCAATGTGGCAGTTGCCTGGCACTAACTAGTCAGATATGTCCACCATGCCGCACCGTCCACATATCACATACAACGACCGCAGTCTCAACATCAACAAGCCGCCACTGCACTAAGCTGGTAAAATGGTATGTCTTCCTCAACAGACCACGCCTCCTCTTCCCGAAACACTTAGTCAGTCACAAGCACCACACACGGGGCTGTCCGGAGCTAATAGCAGGTTGAGCAAAGGATATGGGAGCAGGAAGGGGACGAGCACCACTGACCAACCGCCGCTCGGGAGAAACATGGCTGGATGCCTGTATGTTCTGAGGGCAACATTGGATGTGGTGTGTAAGTTATGGCCAATCAGTCCTACAGCAGAGGGACAATGTATCCTGCACCAGGGGCGTACACAGAAATCATGGGACCCCATAGCAGTTCTAATTGGGCTCGCCCCCCATAAAAATATTTGGCTGGGTCACATAGATACATACATATCTCAGAACTTTGCTGCCCTTACAAATTAATTCTCCTATTGAAGCTCCTAGATTCCTTTTTTATTGCCCCCATAAAGTATTATGCCAACAGAAGTTCCCCACAAACACTGTATGATACCCCACAGTGAATTCCTCCATTTGCACAGTATGATGACCCTACTGTTAGCCCCTCAACTATCCTGACACAGTATGATCTTCAACTGTAAGCCCCACACAGCAATATAATGGACGTATATACAGTATAATGGCCCCTAAACATCTTCACAATGTATAATAGCCCCAACACAGCCCTCAAATAGCCCTGCATAAAGTATAGAGGCTCCCTCATACCCCTCCACAGAGCTCTCCATATATTATAATGGCTTCCATATAGCATCATTGGCTCCATATAGTCCTCCATATATTATAATACATCATCAATAGTTCGTCATATATTATGGTGCACCGCCATAACCCTCCATATATTATTATGCACCCCCATAGTCTTCCATATAGTATAGTGCACCTCCATAGTCCTCCACCACCTGCTTAATTATTGTGTTGTACTTTTTACATTGATTCTACGCTTATCGTACTGTATCTAATTACTGTACTGTATCTTTTACATTGTTTCTCTGCTTTAATTATTGTATTTTTTACATTAATTATCTGTGTCCTCCCAGCTGCAAAACACACCATGCCGCAAACCATAGGGCATCACATACTAGATATATTTCATTGCCTAGTTCATTTGCCGACCACAATATTCTGCTATTTTCAGAAGTTACACAATTACCAAGAGTTCTGATTTTGCCAGGACAGTCCAAAAACCTGAGCACAATAAGTCAAGATTTGGCAAATTACGGCAAACAGTGGGAATTTTTGAACATTCCTAGTTGGTTGCAGAACAGGGCTTAAAAAGGACCTGTCACTTGACATATCTATAAACTGTGATTTGTTTTAAGTATAAATGCTGCTGTTCTGCTAAATCTGGTGTTATTCGTTTGTTCCTGTGCCTCTCCTTTCTTAAGATATAGCCCCCTTTTCCCCATATATAAATCTAGCTTTGTTAGCCAAGTGGGTTTAACAAGATAGCCACAGAAAAACAGTTGGGGAACACACCAATGTGACTAACAATACTAAATTTATATGTACCATAGAGAAGAGAGGGCCATATCTTAGGAACAGAGAAGAGCAGGAGCAAAAGAAAAACAACCAACTAGTAGGAGCGATGGCATTTACACCATCTTAAAGAAATTACATATTTATAGCAAGTAACACATCCTTTTTAACCCCTTCACATCCGAGCAATTCTGACGAGTTTTACTTTATGAGATAAATGTGACGACACAGCCTTTTTCAATACGGTCGTGGGTTAATGTTCTTAATTTGGCCAGACGAATTGTTTTTTTTTGTTTCTTGACTCATGGGTTGTGGGTAGTTGTTTTTCATCAGACTGCTCTGAGCCTTCATTGTCTTGGTTTGTGAATTGCAAACTAAATGTAATTTACCTCAGCCTCCTTCTGTCTACATTATGCAGAGGAAAATTATGCCATTGAACTGGTTTGCCAAACAAATAAGAGAACAGACTTATTCCACCAATCCTGTAAGACCACAGTACCCTGAGATTATCAGGTTATATAAGAGGACTTGCTTCAGTCACTAATGGATATATGCTAAAGGACGGCAGCCTAGGAACATGGTCCCATCTAGAAGATCATAACCTGGATCATATTCTGCAGGAGTTCAGCCTAGTATGCTAAGATTCGGCTGGAAGATATCCAATTTGGGACACTTCAGTCACCAGGCTATAGACTTTGCTGTGCTCGGTGAGCTTCCTAAGCTTGCAGCTATCTCTTTTCATTGGGTGCCCACCAAAAGTGGGGTGCTGCTGGACTGGGGTAGTTGGCCCTAGAAGCCCTGAAGGCATGAATATCCTAATCCCTGGTGAGCCAGTGGAAGGGGAGACTCTATGGCCTGTTACATTGTGTGTTCTTGCTGGGTATGTGTTATATGTCTTTAACTGTTGGTGATCCAATAAACTGTTACCAATGTGTGATTATCTCACCCTGTGTTGTCTCAGTAGTGTTCAGCCCATAGGTAAGGAGCTTGGGCATTCAGTGGGATGAGCCCTGGTTCATGCGGTCTTTCTAAAGGGGGCTGGGCGGACGAGAGCACCCACTGACTGATGTGTGTCCACAATAATAACTCTAGAACGCTTCAATGGATCCCGGTAATTCTGAGAATGTTTTTTGTGACACACTGTACTTCATGTTTGGTTACTTTTTGGTGATATAATTTGCATTTGCTTTTGAAAAGGTTGAAAGTTTGACAATAAAAATGGAAAATTTAGCAATTTTTTAACTTAAAATTTTACGCCTGTAAACCATAGAGTCATATAACACAACATCATTAATAAATTACATTTCCCACATGTCTACTTTATATTAGCACCTATTTTTAAACATTTTTTTGTTAGGAAGTTAGAAGGGTTCAAAGTTTATCAGCAACTTCTCATTTTTACATCAAAAATTTAGGAACCATATTTTTAGTGGCCTGTGAGTCAAAAAATACCAAAACGTGACACTATTTTGAAAACTGCACCCCTGCTTAAGGTCACATTCAAGAAGATTATTAACCCTTCAGGTGATTCACAAGAATCAAAATGCAGACTTTTACAAAAATATTTTGTTGCCCTCATTAGTATATAAATATACTTGTTTATACGTAACATATGGAAGTAAAGCATGGGCGATAAAGAAACGAGACAGAAGAAAAATCAACGTATTCAAAATGTGGTGCGGTAGAAGGATATTATCAATACCATGGATCGCGAGAAGAACAAACAAACACATTTTGGAACAACTCAAGCCAGACATGTCACTCGAATCAAGAATCACCAAGCTACGACTTCCCTACACATCAAACGAAGAGAAATCACTAGAGAAAGACATTATGGTAGGAAGAATAGAAGGAACAAGGCGAAGAGGAAAACCGTCAACCCAATGGCTTCATACTGCCAAGATAACATTGGTGAAGACCCTGGTGGACCTATCTAGGCTGCACAAGATAGATCTTCCTACAGAGCGTTCATCCATCAAGTCTCCATGGCTTGAGAATGAGCTGAAGGTCGGTAAATAAATAATAATAATAATAACTGTTTATTGGTAAAATATTTTATATTTTTTTTGTAATTTATTTTTGGATTTTATTTAAAATATTTTAACTTTTTACTTAACTTCCATATGGAACATTAACTTTTATTAGTCTGATCACTAATATAATGTATTGCCTATTAGACCATGCTCCTGGCCACCGTAGTCAGCAAACTCAGAGGTTTGACCTTGGGATCAGATGGCAATGATCAGGACCCCATGATCACATTGCGAGGGCCCTGATTGGGTAAGAGAAGGCGCACACTCCTCTCCCAGCCTCCTAAATGGTACAATTGCTATTGATCATGGCATTTAGAGGTTTAAATAGCCAGTGGTGGCGTGGGCACTGTCCCTGGCTGTGACAGCCGGAGCTTGGCTATCAGTGAACCCGAACACCTGGCGGCAATTGTGGGGGCACAGCTCCTATGCTCTCCATGATCGCCATGATATAGCCATACATCATAGGTCATGAAGAAATTAAATGTCCCAAAATATGTAATTTTAAATGTTGGTCAGAATGGATCTATTACAAGGCCCATTTCATGCCAGTTCATACAGTTCAATAGCTTGACCTCACATGTCAGAAAATTGCTCATTGAATTAGCAGTTCTCTGGATGTTGAGCTCTGTATAGCCCTGCCCATACCACTGATTGGCTGCTTTCTGTTTACACTGTGCATAGGCAGAAAGCTGCCAATCAGTGCTGGGGTGAGGTTATGCAGAGCATATGAATATGGAGAACTACATGGCAGCAGATTTACTAGTCTTCTAGCGATAATTTCTTCTGATAAAACTATCAAAACCCACAACATGAAGCCCGGTAAGTGACACATCACAGGAATCAAGGCCTGTGTATCTACATCATGCTGCTCTTAGATTTGGTGGCAAAGGTATTCTGCATAATAGCTCCTTGATCGAATGAAAGAGGTCAGGTTGAGTTGTTACATGGGGGTCTCTGGCAAATACAAATACATTTGCTGGAACAATTAAAAAAAGGCTGTATAAAGAAGACCCAGTATGTCCATGTATTACATGAACCATTAATTCATTTGATTGTGCGCCATGTTAGTCTATGTTTCACCTGTGGTGGCGCTGTGCAGACACTGAATACTTGATCCATGTATTCCCATTAGATCAGAGCTACCGTATATACTCGTGTATAAGCCGAGTTTTTCAGCCCAAAATTTGGGCTGAAAAGTCCCCCCCTCGGCTTATACACGGGTCATATACGGGGGGGCTGTGTCCCGGGGGCTGTGGAGGCTGGAGGAGGCGGGGGGGGGGCTGCTGTATGAGCGGCCCCGTCACGTGGGGCCGCTCATTAAATATGCACTGCATCCCCCTGTCAATCAGCGGCAGGGGGAAGCAGTTCATATAGCCCCCCAAAAGCTGGCACTGTCCCCCCTTGTAAGGGCCCCCCCCCCGGTGCTTATACATTACCATCCCGGTGTTCTGATCGGCGCTGCTCCTTGGTGCTTCTTCATCCTCCCGTCCTCACTGGCTCCATCCGTGATCTCCGGCTGTCGCAGCGATGTGACGTCATCGCGCGACCGCTGGAGAACCCGGATGCAGCCAGCGCGGGAGGATGAAGACGCAGCACGGAGGAGCGGCGCCGATCAGAACACCGGGATGGTAATGTATAAGTAGCGGGGGGGGCACTTACAAGGGGGGACAGTGCCAGCTTGTGGGGGCTGTTGGTACCCCCTGGGGGCTGTTGGTATCCCCAGGGGGCTGCTGGGTACCCTCTGGGGGCTGTTGGTACCCCCAGGGGGCTGTTGGTACCCCCAGGGGGCTGTTGGTACCCCCAGGGGGCTGCTGGGTACCCCCTGGGGGCTGCTGGGTACCCCCTGGGGGCTGTTGGTACCCCCAGGGGGATGTTGGTACCCCCAGGGGGCTGCTGGGTACCCCCTGGGGGCTGTTGGTACCCCCAAGGGGCTGTTGGTACCCCTAGGGGGCTGCTGGGTACCCCCTGGAGGCTGTTGGTACTCCCAGGGGGCTGTTGGTACCCCAGGGGGCTGCTGGGTACCCCCTGGGGGCTGTTGGTACGCCCAGGGGGATGTTGGTACCCCCAGGGGGCTGCTGGGTACCCCCTGGGGGCTGTTGGTACCCCCAGGGGGCTGTTGGTACCCCCAGGGGGCTGCTGGGTACCCCCTAGAGGCTGTTGGTACCCCCAGGGGGCTGTTGGTACCACCAGGGGGCTGCTGGGTACCCCCTGGGGGCTGCTGGGTACCCCCAGGGGGCCGCTGTATAACCCCTGGGGGGTGCTGTATAACCCCTGGGGGGTGCTGTATAACCCCTGGGGGCTGCTGTATATACTGCTGAGGCCTGTATACCACTGGGGCTGCTGTATATACCACTGGGGCTGCTGGGGCTCCTGTATACTACCACTGGGGCTGCTGGGGCTCCTGTATACTACCACTGGGGCTGCTGTATACTACCACTGGGGCTGCTATATACTACCACTGGGGCTGCTATATACTACCACTGGGGCTGCTATATACTACCACTGGGGCTGCTGGGGCTGCTATATACTACCACTGGGGCTGCTATATACTACCACTGGGGCTGCTGTATACTACCACTGGGGCTGCTATATACTACCACTGGGGCTGCTGTATACTACCACTGGGGCTGCTGGGGCTGCTATATACTACCACTGGGGCTGCTATATACTACCACTGGGGCTGCTGTATACTACTGCTGGGGCTGCTATATACTACCACTGGGGCTGCTGGGGCTGCTATATACTACCACTGCGGCTGCTGTATACTACCACTGGGGCTGCTGGGGATGCTATATACTACCATTGGGGCTGCTGTATACTACCACTAGGGCTGCTGTATACTACCACTGGGGAGGCCTGTATACCACTGGGGGGGGCCTGTATACCACACTGCTTGGGGCTGTATACCTGTGCTGGGGTCCACCCTCGGCTTATACACGAGTCAATAGGTTTTTTCCAGATTTTTGGGGCAAAAGTAGGGGGGTCGGCTTATACACGGGTCGGCTTATACACGAGTATATACGGTAATCACTTAGGATCCTAGCAGAATGAGATTGAGTAAGATTTCTTAACAAAAAACATATTTCAAAAAATTGTTGACAACCTCTGTAAGGTGGACAAACATAAATATATATATATATATTTAGAAAATTTAAATATTTTAAAAATGTATATATGTAAAAGAAAACAATGAAGGCTAAACTGAGCGGATAGTAGTACTGGTATGTAGAGTATGGAATATGTCTGGCACTAGGAATATACAAATTTGGGGAAGTGCAAGGCCTTACAATAGCCCTTAATAACCATTATCACACAGCTGTCCTGGACAGTTTCGCCATGCTTGCAACAATAAAATCAAAAAGTGTATTAGTCAACCACAAGCAGTTCCCTTTAATACTCTACAAACCATCATGCGCCCTCTTCCAGCCTGTGGAAAGTGTTATCTTAAGCAGCTTTTTGGGCAGGAAGTTATGTTTATCACTTCCCCTCAGTCACAGAATGTCTAGAACTCAAGCATAAGAGTTCAGATTGCATCAAAACAGTAGGTTCTTGTGTACTTAGCTCATCAAAGGAGCGGACCCAAGGACTCCATATCACTTGACTGCATGTGCAGTCATGTAGTAAAATAAAGGTCTATCTTAAAAGTGCATTGGGTCCTGTCGCTTAACCCCTCCACTGCTGGAAAGTTGATCCCGAGCTGAAGATGTTCACATGACTATGAATACTTTTACTGCCTTCTGTAGCCTGGACGGTTTCACTTCTTGTTTTCTTTCCTATTTACTCTTTCTTACTGGTACAGTTTGTGTTTTATGCCTTCAAAAATAGATTTACAAAGCTTGCAAAAGTAAAATGCAGGGCTGACAATAAGTTTACAATGTTTACAACATCCAGCAGTGAAATTGGTCAACGCCACAAGATATCTACGACCCAATTTAGCCTGTATTACCCAACTAATTGTCATGAGTGTGTCACATCCTTATGTTACCTTTAGGGGAACTGGGATCAGAAGGTCGCAGTGTTTAGTCGATCACATGTTCTCTTTGGAGCACACTTGACTGTTATTTTGTTGATGTTTCTTTCTTTATATGGCGTATTCCAGGCTGTTGCTTCTTATTATCACTCCCTTCCGCTATACAGTGGGGGGAAAAAAAAGTATTTAGTCAGCCACCAATTGTGCAAGTTCTCCCACTTAAAAAGATGAGGTCGGCCTGTAATTGACATCATAGGTGACCTCAACTATGAGAGACAAAATGAGAAAACAAATCCTGAAAATCACATTGTCTGATTTGGAAAGAATTTTTTTTCAAATTTTGGTGGAAAATAAGTAGTTGGTCACCTACAAACAAAGCAAGATTTCTGGCCTGTAATTTCTTCTTTAAGAGGCTCCTCTGTCCTCCACTCATTACCTGTAGTACTGGCACCTGCATGAACTTGTTATCAGTATAAAAGACATCTGTCCGCAACCTCAAACAGTCACACTCCACTATGGTGAAGACCAAATTGCTGTCGAACAACACCAGGAACAAAATTGTAGCCCTGCACCAGGCTGGAAAGAATGAATCTGCAATAGGCAAGCAGCTTGGTGTGAAGAAATCAACTGTGGGAGCAATAGTTAGAAAATGGAAGACATACAAGACCACTGACAATCTCCCACGATCTGGGGCTCCACGTAAGATCTCATTGAGTGAGGTTAAAATGATCTCAAGAGCTGTGAGCAAAAATTCCAGAACCACATGGCGGACCTAGTGAATATGGTCAGATGAAACCAAAATAGAATGGTTTGGTAGAAACACAACTCGTCATGTTTGGAGGAGAAAGAATGCGGAGATGCATCCAAAGAACACTACACCTAATGTGAAGCATGGGGGTGGCAACATCATGATTTGGGGCTGTTTCTCTTCCAAGGGACCAGGACAACTGATCCATGTACAGTACATGAAAGAATAAATGAGGCCATGTATCGTGACATTTTGAGTGCAAACCTCTTTTCATCAGCAAGAGCATTGAAGATGAAACATGACTGGGTCTTTCAGCATGACAATAATCCCAAGCACACCACCTTGGCAATGAAGGAGTGGCTCCATAAAAAGCATTTCAAGGTCCTGGAATGGCCTGGCCAGTCTCCAGATCTCAACCCTATAGAAAACCTTTGGAGGGAGTTGGAAGTCCGTGTTGCAGACTGTGGGGCTGGGAGGAGTTTCCCCTCACCAGATACCCAGCCCCACAGTGTGCATACAGCATAACACACCACAGGGTGGGATCTGAGGCTGTGTGATATCATGTGACCTAAGCTTTCGGGCAGAGATCATGGACATGCCCGAGAGCTGAAAGTACATGCTGACGCCACTCTGAAGGCTAATAGGAGGAGGGACCAGGACCACACAGGAGGAGGGGTAATAGCACCAAGACGTTTGGGTCCTGGGAAGAGAGTATACCTCCCGTATCTAAACTAATATCTAATAAAGTCATTATTTCGGTGTCCCTGGGGGTAGGATAAGAGCCACCTTCACAAAATGCAGCATAGGTGCGGATGAAGGTGTCTCTTTTGGCTTAATAGGCTATGGTGGTGGGGGGGTGCAGGTTCCCTTTGAACACACACATACAGTGTATGTATCCATCTCTAGCTCCATATTTATCTCAATCTATCTATGCATCCATCTATCAATCATCTACCTTTCTATATTAACCTATCTCTCCAATCTATCTATCTATCTATCTATCTATCTATCTATCTATCTGTGTGTGTATAACTATAGTACCACAAGTACAGCACAGTACGGTATATAGAGAAGTCTGAAAAAATTCCACAGTAATAAAAAATAATTGAGGCTCCAGCATGAGATGGGTTAATTTGAGAAGAGCTGCACAGGGGAAATAAAGGATCTTACACTTTTTCACCCGCACTTTGCAGCATTGGGCCTCAATTTTTTTCTTATACAGTTGAGAGGAAGCGGACGCCTGGAGGACTCGCTTGCAGCGTAATTGATACCAAACAACTGTGTGTTAAAGTAAGTAAGAGTCCAGCAGCTTATTAAAGTGCCTCATAAACTGCATGCAGTGCATAGTTCACACATATGCGGGACATACACATCATATCTGACTGTCCCAATGGCTGGTATAACACACATATATCCCGATCAGTCCATAGGAGGGAATCACTGATCTTGGGCCCAGGTGAGAGACCTCCTGCTTCTGGAGGTTCACAGTCTCTTGTCTGGCCGGGCTCCAACCAGGATTGGGCTCCCTGAGCTCCAGAATGAACCGGGCCTCCCAAGGTCCCCTCACCTATCAGTGGCTCTGACAAACCTCTCCTTCAGATCATAAGGCTCTCCACCTTCTGTGTGAAGGACCTGTTCTGATGTCACAGCCCATGTGACCAGGAGGGAGTCTGCTTAAGTCTGCTATGTCTCACCCACAGGTGGATCCATAGTTTGACAGACACTCCCCAGGCCTTCAAACCTGCATCATAGCACATGTA
This sequence comes from Allobates femoralis, assembly GCA_033576535.1. NCBI lineage: Eukaryota > Metazoa > Chordata > Amphibia > Anura > Aromobatidae > Allobates > Allobates femoralis. The sequence continues at coordinate 64,667,577 of JARQOC010000006.1, read as the reverse complement.
ATGCCTTACTCGAGCCGTGGAACCACAAGTCCCAGCAGCAACACCAGCAAGACAGCCAGCCGCTGCACCACATATCCTACCCCTTATGTTTAAGCCCGTAGGATTGAACAAATGAAACCCAGGGGCAGTACCACCCAGAGTGCGAGAGGTGCCCAGCACGTGACTATGGCGCTGCACAGCTCCCGAAATAGGAGACGTCCACCGTAGCCCCTCTCTCAGGGACCTGCCACCTGTCAGCATTACTGCCTGTCTCTTCGTGCAGACCTTGCTGTCAGACATCTCCTCGTCACTTGTTGGAGTCAACCCCATGTCAGGTCTACCCCGCCCCCAGCGGACATTACTGTAGGTAGGGTGTCTAGCCCACAAGGGTCTGGGTACTCAGGTCTCAGGTGGTCGGTGCCCGAGCCTGTGCCCTTGGGTGACAATAAAAAGGGGATATTTACAGTCAATGAAAGTTGTGACACCACCTGTAGGTCCAGTGATGGCTCTCTGCTCAGCTGGCGCACCTTGGAGCGCAGGCTGTCAAACCAGTCAGGGGTCACAACCTGCATACTGGTCTCTGCTGCAGGGGATAGAGAAGGTGCTTCTGGCAAAGAGTGTCTGGGTGTACTCAGTTCTCGGGCGGTTGGGTGCAGGGATGTCACGGGTGGTTGATGCCGAAGCCTGTGCCCTTGGGTGACAATAAAAGAGGATATTTACAGTTAATGAAAGTTGTGTTAGCCACCTGTAGGTCCGATGATGGCACCGGCGCTGCTGGAACCTCCAGGATGATGGGCAGCAGCAAGTTGTTGTGGCTCTCTACAGGTAGAGCGGGGTCCCCGGGGCTGTAACGGTAGGATGGTGGAATAGGGGTAGCACAGTTGTTGCTGTGGGGGGCAAGCTGGAAGGATGGACACACACACAATAAAGTCTTTTTCTGTACCTTTGCTGATGGTTCTCCAGGTACACATCCAGGTCTGAGGGAAACATCTTGGGACTTCCACACCGAGTGAGTGATAGGCCTCCTTGTCCTGCTCCCTTGTCTTGAGTCTGGCGTGTATGAAACCAGGCCTGACCTTTCCTGCTCTTTCACACCCATGTTGCTGCACTGAGGACTCTCGCTTGGCTACCGCTATCTCTCCTGCGGCTCCTGGCTCTCAAATGTGGGTGCTGCGGGTGTCCTGGAAGCTAAGCCTCCATGGTTTACTGAGATTCTCTGCTGGGCTAACCTCTTTCCCTTGCAGACTCGGACTCTAGTGACCGGTGTTCTCCTGGGATGAGCCGAGATGGCTCCACTGCCCCCGCTGTACTGTTCCTCGCCTCTGCCTTTTGTCCTCACTCTCTGGACCCTCATACTGGTACTGGCGGTGCACTGATCTTGGACCTAGCATGGCTCCGGTGACCAGTTTAGCTCACTAGGCTCTGAGCTGATCTTCACAGTTCTCCTAGTGACTGCACACTCTGACTAACTCCGCCCCAGCACCTGTATTTATAGGGGATCTGGCTTAACAGCAACCAGTGGAGCTCCCCTACAGGCCTGGAGTGGAAGGTGTTATGTGTAGGTGAGGTAACAGGTGCGGAAATCCCTTAGTGAACTAGTTGGTTTTGTGGCTTACCTGGTACAGGGTGCCACAAGGGTCAAGTACTTTTGTATCCGTGGCCAGGTCTGACTCCGTCCTACCTCGTACCCTGTCAGGTCGGTGGAGTGGGCCCTTCCGACTTGAGGTACTTGAGGATGCACTACCTCCAACCAAACTACACCCACTACTCTCAGGATGTCTATGAAGGTCCCTTCGTGGGCGACTGTTGTCTTCGTCTGTCACCCCTGGAGAGCGATTACTCCCTTTATGTCTACCTGCTTTGGCTTCTGCTGTGGCTATTTCGATATTCGAAGGACCCCTTCGTTGTCGGGTCCCACCATTCCCAGATAGCAGCCACCTTCTGCCGCTCACAGGTTGTTGTCTCTCAGCTCTCTGTCCTGCGAGATTCAGTCGTTCTACTCACAGGTGGGACACAGGGTACTCTATTAGCATCCTTATGTAACCAAAAGGTTCTTCTGTACCAATAGCAGTGAATGACACCATACCATCTGCATTAGGTATCCAGTCCTGCTGATCATGTGGACAGCTTACTTTCATCACCCCGGACTTCTTTACCATGTTTTGCATGGCCTGGCCTTTTCTTCCAACGAGTTTTGTCACCAGAGCATAAGGCACCCGGATGACTCTTCCTGCAAGCTTTGATCTTTCCTCACAAGCTGCAGCTGTCTGACGACTTCTTCTGTCTTCAAGCGCACTATCCGATATGTGCGAACACATCGCCAGTGCATGTCACTTAGAATTGCCACCCTCTTTACCGTGACTTCTGTTGTGGACAGGACCACCAGCTGGTTGGCTTCTGGGCTCAAGTACACCAAACAGGCTCCCACAGCTTTCTTAAAGTCGTCATGCACTGCTTCTCTCTTGCATTATTCCCTCAGATCTTCCGATACCTCCACAAAGCACTTGTAGAGAGATGTTTCTCACATACTACTTGTCCCCTCTTGTTCTCCTGGCTTAGGTTTCAGGGCCAACGAACCTTCCGCTTCTTCAGCGTTTTTGCCCGAGAGGAATACTGGGTGCTCTACCTTCTCCAAGGTGGCCTCATTCCTCATCTGACATGCGGCCAAGCGACCTTTGAGCTCAAAGACTTCGTCCTCTAGCTCAGTTACTCGGCTCGTCTTTGAAGCACTTCCTGCTTCAACTGCTCTTCTTCAAGCAAGATTCCAGGAGACCTCTATGTCTCCAAAGTACCCACCAGATTGTCAACAGCCTGTCTCCACAGCTTCTCTTGTCTCAAGTGGCCCTGGAGCATCTCTGTGATCTCCCTTATCTTGGCTCCGTCATCCACCCAACCAGGCAAGCTCACAACACCCTAGGAGGTATTCACTTCACCCCTAACTTTCTCAGTGGCTTCTTTCACTTCTGCAGTTACCTCCCCATCTTGGGGTCTGGCAGCGCCTCTGGCATCCTCGGCCACATCTCCATGTGCCTATCCAGGGGTCTCCAGTTCACCTGTGACCTCTGCCACGTCACGCAACTCTTGGGCATCGGCAGCCCCATCTGTCACCCTCACCAGGTTCTCAACGGTGTCAGCTTCCTCCTTCTCGTAGTTCTCAGGATCGATACCTTTGGCCCTCTCTTGGGTCTCTGTAATGTCATCTTCATAGGTTATCTCACCCTCCATCTCTTCAACCTTCTCCAAAACTCCACCCATTTCTGCCGTGCTGCTGTTTCCACTTCCAGCCACCCCATAGGTGGGTCTATTATTGGTCTGCTCTCCATGACCATCAGGGACTCTTGCTCCACTAGCTCTCCTCAGGAATTCTTCTCCCACAGTGCCACCAACTGACCGACCATCAGATGCTTGTGCAGGCAAAGGAGCGGACACCCATACTGTCTTCCTGGGTGGCTCTTTCTCCTTGTCTTTCACCTGAACAGTAGTGTCATCCCACTGTGTAAGTTCCTCATACAGCACAATATCGTTCTCAGCCCCATTGGTTTCTACGGGCAATAACACTTCAGCTTCCATTCTGCTCTACTCGGCGTCTGGAAGAGAACTCACACATGGCATAGAAGCACATTACATTATATTGTCAGCTGGGGTGACCTGAGCAGCTTTTTTGTGGCACTTGCTCCTTTTGCGACTGGAAGATTTGCCATCCTTGCTGGGCCCTTCCTTACTGTTCTCCCTTTCTTTCTCAGAATCACAGTCACCCCTTGAGTCTGTTTTATACTCCCCAGTCTGGTGAACCCCCAAGACACTCTCCAACTTGGTGTCAGCTCCATTCTTTTTAGCTACCACGTCACTACCAGTCATAGTGTGGTTTGCTTCTTTAATCATCGTGTCACTACGTTGGGGAGACCCACCATTTTCTTTGGTCACCCCTAACTCTAGGCTGTCACACTTATGGCGTACCAACTCATTATTACACATAACTATATCACGGTCAAGCCCTTTAGCCTCCCGCTGTAACAGCGCCTCCTTAGGACTGTTCTGGCTCTTACCTGAGCAGCCAGACACAAGCCCTTGCTCCCACAAGTCCAAAAATAATTTAGAGTCCCGGCCTATTATGACACACTAAGTCCGAGACTACGCCAACATCGGGTCGCTCAAGATCATTGTCCGTCTCAAGGATTACTCTGCCCAGTGGGTACTCTTTAGTGGCCCCATGACTACAGCTTCCTTCTATTTGCTGTCTGGGCATTAGATGGAGTTCCGGTGTGGCCCTCGCTAGGGTAACCGAGTTCCCTGGGTCTAGAATACCATACACACACTGTCCATTCATTTTCACTGTACACACCCGTGACCCAACGTTGGATAGACTGTCTATACCCCAGATTGGACATCGGTAGTAGGAGCCCCAGAGACCCCAGCTCCAGTCGATCAGCTCAGAGTTAGAAGGCTCTGCCCCCTTTTGGGCAGCCATCCCTTTTTGGGTCACCACCCCCTTTTGGGCAACCCATTCTATAGGGGATAATTTCCGTGGACACCCTACAACACGTTTCTGGTGCTGCTGCTGGCTCTGCAGCAGGTGTTCCAGGAGCTCTTCCATGCTGCCAGGCTTCTCTAGCTGCAATGAGATAAAACTAGGAGGGGCGCTCCAATGTGTAATGCCCGGTGTTCTAGGGGGAAGGGGGGTAGAATAACACTAACCTTTCCTGGTTGTACCGCCAGTAAAACCAGGATCTCCAGCCTGTGGTGTATTACTACTCACCAAGCAGCGCCTACGTCTCACAGCCAGTCACTTGACGCATCCCATGTGCACCTGAGTCAATAGCGGTGACAAACTTCGTGACCCCACCGAGCCTCCAGCCAAATGCTTGTATCCCTGCTCGTTATGTGGTTGCCTGTAGCAACCAAGTCATGCACATGTATTTCCAGCGCTACCATCAGCATATGTGCTCTGATGCCCCACCGGGTCGTGCTGCCCGCATTCTCCACCATATGCGAGGTAGCGTACTACTGTAGGACTTGCTTGCAGCATAATTGATACCAAACAACTGTGTGTTAAAGTAAGTAAGAGTCCAGCAGTTTATTAAAGTGCCTCATAAACTGCATGCAGTGCATAGTTCACACATATGCGGAACATACACATCATATCTGACTGTCCCAATGGCCGGTATAACATACATATATCCCGATCAGTCCATAGGAGGGAATCACTGACCTTAGGTGAGTGACGCCCTGCTCCTGGAGGTTCACAGTCTCTTGTCTGGCGGGCTATGACCAGGATTGGGGTCCCAGAGCTCCGAGCCTCCCAAGGTCTCCTCACCTATCAGTGGCTCTGACAAACCTCTCCTTCAGATCATAAGGCTCTCCACCTCCTGTGTGCAGGACTTGTTCTAATGTCACAGCCCATGTGACCAGGAGGGAGTCAGTTTAAGTCTGCTGTGTCATGCCCACAGGTGGATCCAGGTTTGACAGACACTCCCTGGGCCTGCATCATAGCACATGTAATGCCTTACCCGAGCCGTGGAACCAATAGTCCCAGCAGCGACACCAGCAAGGCAGCCAGCCGCTGCACCACACAGTATATATACCATAATTAGTCTTTATATTGTAAAGTACTCTGGAATCTGTGTTCTTCCCTCTACGCTCTCTAACCTGAGCATCATTACATGTACATATTCAAGTTGATATAACTTCAACACCCGCTGATTGTACACTGGCATCCTCACTAACGCCAGGTCACATATAATATAAATTTTTATTTCTATAGCGCCAACATATTACACAGTACTTTACAATTTAGAGGAAACAGGTGCAGACAATATGAGGCAATACAGAGTAAGGGTATGTGCCCACAGGATGTTTTTCCTGTGTTTTCTGCATACATTTTTGGTATGGTTTTATACAAATATATGCTAATATGTATCCACATTTGGGCTTTCCAGCAAAACCAATGTGTTTCACAGAACAGCTGTGCACACACATTGGTTTTGGAAGTCTGCTAAAAGTGTGTAATAACCCAGTTTTTGCTGCGGTTGGGAAGGAATGAGCATGTCCATTTTTTTCTGCTGCAGTCTATAGCAATAACGCTGAAAAAATGCAGCATCCCAACCGCAGCAAAAACACAGGTCAAGAATGCAGCAAATCTCCTGGCAAGTACTCTAGAGATCCTTGAAACCACTATAGGTTTTGCTGCGTTCTTGACCGCAGCAAAAACGTCCTATGTGCACATACCCTAACAAAAATTCACCAGATACAAAAGGAGTGGGGTTCCTGCTCACAAGCTACAATCTATGAGGAAACAGGGAAGGCAAAAAGGGTAAATGGTAAAAAGTGCCGTTGTGGTGCCCCACTGGTCGTTGCGCCACGAAGGGGTACTGCACCCAGACCAGCGTGTATGGTATCCCTTAGGCCAGTGAAAGGGGAGGTTGATATGTGGCTTCACCCTGCATCCACACACACTTAGCTTCAGGGGACCAATTGGTTCAACCTGCTACCTAGGTAACCGGTCCAGGGGGAGGTTATCAGAGTGGTAATGGAAGGCGGGAAGTCAGAATGGGAGAGTAGGAGAACGTCGGAGGAGAGAGGCAGAGGAGGACCCTTCAGGGAAAAGGACAGAAAGGGAACCCAGAAAGAGTGGTGACCCAGGCAGAAGGAGGAGACCCAGCACCAGACCGTACGGAAAAGGACTGGGGGAATCCTAGTCCACAGCGGAGAAACGGCTATGGGAGTGGTACAGGCAAGTGAGATGGAACACACAGTAATGTTTTATTTATGCACACCCAGGAGGAATTAGGGAATATGCACATGTTAAATATTTGCTGCATACATTTCTGCATCAAAAATGTATCTCTTGGCAGGAAAAATGCTGCATAAAAATGTGCATTTTTTCATGTTTTTTTTTTCCGATTCATTAGAATGAGTGAAACATGCAGAAAGAATTGGCATGCTGCAGATATGAGACTGCTTCAAATCTGCAAGGAAAAGTAAGCAATGAGTGCATGAACTTTCATCAGAAATCTCATTCACTTTGCTGTAAACAGTAAAATGCTGCATTTTTCACTGCAAAAAGATGAAGAAAAAACAAAGGAAAAAAATGCAAAAAAAGATAATTACAGATGAGATCTTATGACATTCAAAATCCTTAGAAATGTAATTTTCCGCAAATAAATTTGGGCGAATATCATTACTGAGTAATTACTTGGTAAATATATGTGGGGGGGGGAGAAAGAGAGAGGATTATGCTGACCATAGGAGCTTACACTCTATAGGAAAGAGAGCACAAAAAGATCAACTGACCATAAGGGTACCTTTACACACGGCTACATTTGTAGCTTGTCACCAGGTAACTTACTGGTTGCAGTGAAATCATGGATACATGATTCCATTTGTACACAGCAACAAGATAGAACCATGTATCCATGATTTCACTGCAACCTGTAAGTTGCCTGGTGACAAGCTACAAATGTAGCCGTGTGTAAAGGTACCCTAAGAGTTTACACTCAACAGAAGAGAGAGAGAGGACCCTGCTGACCATAGGAGCTTATGCTCTATAGGAAAGGGAATACAAAAAGGTCCGCTGACCATAAGGGTACCTTTACACGCCGCTACGACAGGATGGATACAACCCGCTACTTCACGTGCACGAGCACGCTCAAACGGTTACAAACGGTAAACGCAACACCTTTACACGCCGCCACAAGGTCCGCTACGCTACGTTACATCTATAGCTAGCTACATCGCCGGGTGTCTCAAGTAGCCATCTGTAGCGTACCTTACCTCATTTACACACCGCTACAACAAGCTAATATGGGCGGACCTGGTGCAGCAGGGACAGCACATAGGCGTGCCACAATTGTGGATTACGAGAGTCCGTACGATGATAGGACAAAGCAAGAAACCCATGATTGGGCAGGCATCGCAGGAGGCTGACTAATACATGACGCTCGAGCAATTGTGTAGTGTGACTGGTCAGCTCCTTAAATATGCCTCCCTATGCAGCGACTGCCAATCATAACGCAGGAGCTTCCTCCAATGATCGCTGAAGGGGCGCGGTATCCCGGAGCCTGTGTCACGCCCCAGCTACATACCAGGTACATAGCCTGGTGTGTAGACATCCCTTCTGTTCTGTCTTTACACGCCGATACAGCTCGCTACAATCGGCTTTGTAGCCATCTGTTTTCGAGCAGTGCTCGGAAACAGATGTATCTGTTGCCGGCTGCCTCCTACCGTCTTCACACGCCGCTACTACGGGCTATATTGACGCTACAAGCTACATTTGTAGCCTGTAGCGGGTTGTATCCATCCTGTCGTAGCGGCGTGTAAAGGTACCCTAAGAGTTTACACTCTACAGAAGAGAGAGAGGACCCTGCTGACCATAGGAGCTTATGCTCTATAGGTAAGGGAACACGAAAAGATCTGCTGACCATAACAGTTTACGCTCTATAGGGAAGAAAACACGAGAAGATCCACTGACCATAAGAGCTTACACTCTATAGGGAAGAAAACAGGAGAAGATCTGCTGACCATAAGCGCTTACAATCTATAAGAAAGAGAACATGACAAAATCCGCTGACTAAAGGGAAGAGAACATGTTGTGTCCCATGAATGGGAACAAATTGTAATGTATTTTCTTTATATTATGCATTGCACTTGCTGTCGCTAGGCAGATTTCCTGCTCCCTGAAGTTTGTCCCTATGCCTCTCCTGTAGTTGATCATGTGTTAGCTTGCTCTTCCCTGCTTCCCCAGTGTTCAGTTTGTTGTAGCCATATTCTATGTACATACATAGAAATGTACATACGTATACTTTCCTGTAATGGCCACTTTACACGTGGCAACAGGAAGATAGAAAACGGCAGGTGTCGGAGACAATTGTACCTTTTACCTTCAAAACACCTTGAAGTGGCTGCGTGTAATTCAGGTATCTGCAAGGTGTTTTGAAGGTAAAAGGTACAATTGTCTCCGACACCTGCCGTTTTTTATCTTCCTGTTGCCGCGTGTAAAGTGGCCATAAGGATTACTCTTTTCACCTGTTGCATTGATCTTAATAATAAGATTTCAGAAGAAAACAGCTCTGTTTCATCTGGTCTTTACTACAAGTTTGTGTGACTGAGTTGACACTGTCTGAGGATGCATGACATGTGAGTACAACAGTTAACAATTATCTAAGAGACTGATGATTAAAACGCTTAGAAACTCATAGTAACTTGCAGAGTCAGAATAGTGAAAAGATTAGCCTGTTACTAAAGGCCCAGTTACACACACAGATAATTGAGCAGAGATTGTTCACAGATCTCTGGTTGCAGTGAAATCATGGACACATTGTTCCATTTTGTGGCCGTGTACAAATGGAGCAATGTGTCCATGATAATACTGCACATTGAAACGTACATAGGGGTCCGGACCCGGGGGATCCATCCGGCATGACGCGATTTAGCCCCGCCCCTTTCATGACGCGGCCAGGCTCTTAGAAGCAGAGAGGGGCGTGCATAATTACCAGGCAGCAGCAGACAGGCATTTGCGGCTTGCACAGAAAGAGAGAACTCACACAGGACAAAGTATTATAACCTTCCTGTTGCCGCGTGTAAAGTGGCCATAAGGATTACTCTTTTCACCTGTTGCATTGATCTTAATAATAGAGAACTCACACAGGACAAAGTATTATAACCTTTTCTCTTACTTTACAAAAGCGATTTTTTTCTGCAAAAGGGATGGCTAGAAATGATAAGAGGGGGTGCAGGGACAGGTCTAAAGATAAGGGGGGGTCAGTTTCTGGGTTTAGGATCACTTGAAAGGCTGAAACCTGAGAGGCTGAAAGGGCAGGGCTTTACTGAAGGGAGGGGGGAGAGGAGGCTGACAGGCACATGAACACTGCAGGAGGACAAGCTAGGTAACACCCAGTCGGCCACATTTTTTAAAGTTTATAAAGCTATATCTTAGCTTCTACTAAACAGTTTTTTTTAGCAAAAACGATTGCCCCAAATGTGTGTGCTGGGTGTAGGGACACATATTAACAGTCATTTGGGGTGGTTGGTTCCCTTTAAGAACAGTATACAGTTTACAATCCAGAAAAGAGAACATCTATCAAACTAATTGTGAAGCCACAGCACAGCAGCTTACATAGCGTCTGCAGACACTGCCTGCACTTCTGCTTAGAAATTGCAACATTGCATGTGAACCTCCCTGGCAACTAGTAGCAGAACAGCTCCACCTTTGCATTCTTGTATACAATGGCTGAAAAAGGAAGGATCTCTCACTCCTTACCTGATCCAAAGCAGCAAGAAAACACAGACCCTCACACAGCTTGCAGTGAAAGATCCAAACACTTAAAGGGAAACAACCACCCCAAATGACCCCCCCGGACTGTTAATATGTGTCCCTACACCCAGCACACACATTTGGGGCAATCGTTTTTGCTAAAAAAAACTGTTTAGTAGAAGCTAAGATATAGCTTTATAAAGTTTAAAAAATGTTGCCAACTGGGTGTTACCTAGCTTGTCCTCCTGCAGTGTTCATGTGCCTGTCAGCCTCCTCTCCCCCCCTCCCTTCAGTAAAGCCCTGCCCTTTCAGCCTCATCACAGGCTGCTGCACGGAGTCTCATTGTTTATGATAACAGAAGGCAAACCTGAAAGGCTGAAACCTGAGAGGCTGAAATTGCACGGCTTTACTGAAGGGAGGGGGGAAAGGAGGATGACAGGCACATGAACACTGCAGGAGGACAAGCTAGGTAACACCCAGTCGGCAACATTTTTTAAACTTTATAAAGCTATATCTTAGCTTCTACTAAACAGTTTTTTTAGCAAAAACGATTGCCCCAAATGTGTGTGCTGGGTGTAGGGACACATATTAACAGTCCGGGGGGGTCATTTTGGGTGGTTGGTTCCCTTTAACTAAACCTACAAGGAAAGTTAAAGACAATCTAGAAACCGCCAAAGGTGAATTGCTTCCCAACATAACTTCCTTATGGCAAAGGGTGCTGAATCAAGTGACTGTCTTATCTATGCCTGGTGCTCATGAGTTACCACCAGAGGGAGCCCTGGAACAATTGTACTCAGCATACCAGTATTTCTAAGATACCTGCAAGAAACATTTATCCGTGCTGGTGAGATTAAATATGACAGAGTCTCTAAAGGAACTGCCGGACTTACAACAGCTCAAGGCTGAACAAGATTGCACTGTGCACGACATTGTTAACAAAACAGAAGTAAAAATAAGCAAACATCAGAAGTGTCATTTCACAGATCCAGTTCCACTAAGAGCTTAAAACACTAATTCAAATCAAGCTAATCAAGGTACTTAATCCTCATTGACCAGCTCATAAGAGCATGTGCCAAAGCAGAAACTACGAAAGTGCAAGCCGCCTTCGCCCAGAGGAAAGCAGATGTGGCACACCAGAGTCCGGTTGCCACAATGGCATCGTCTACCCTAGAGGACCATGCTATGCCACAACACCTTCCCATCTCCAGGCCAGAAGGGGGAGCTGTGAAACCTGAGTCTAAGGGGGAGTCCCCTTCTATAAATTCTGGTCTGGGGGCGGGGTAGGCAGTGCAGTTCCTAGGAAGACTGTGAAGACGTCCCGTGAACTGGAGCAGCATAAGGCTCGTCCAGGACGGAGACTAGCCAGAGTGAGGGACCCGTAGGAGAGGGTCTGAGGAAGTGAAGTAGGAATGGGGAGTGGAGTGAGTAGCCTGGCTCACCCCAGTGTGGAGTGCCAGGAGCGGATAATGGAGTCCGAAGCTGTGAGGGACTCTAGGCCCAGCAGCTAAAACCGGAGTGCGGGAGATTCCAAGTTTCTCATCCACAACAAAGCCTAGGAGGCACAGCAGCATTAGAGAGCTCAGGGAAAGCGGCCAGAGGAGTGCAATCCAGAGAGTGCTTGAGCTGCCTGCCATACGGGCAAGAGACTGAACGCAGGAGGAGAGAGTCGCAGTTTAGCTAGAGGCAGCCAGAACTCGCCAAGAGTAGCACAACAGGGAGGCCACAGAACTCACCGGGTGAAGAACCCCATCTTGCTACCAGGTGCCCTGACTCCCAACATCTCTAGTGGAGAGTACACTGGATGAACCTGCTACTTCTACCAGTAAAGGTAACGGAGACTTCAACCCTTGTGTCTGTCGGTCATTCCACGCCCTCGGTCCTGCACCCCCCAATGGCTTACTACCGCCATGGACTCTACCGGCTACCCTGGGTACCCGCTCCACCCGTGAGGAGCGAAACCATCACTGCTGCACTCCCATCATCCCCAGAGGTCCCATACAGCAGCTGCGGCCACAAATAGCTACATTCCACGGGTGGCGTCATGTCAGTCATTCCAAGCCACAAACCACTGAACTTTGTTAGCCGACCCCTGGGTTCACGGATCCGGGCCTTGACCGCTGTGACTCCCCCGGAGGGGCCCCAATACCCGGTTCTGAGTAGCTCCACAGCTCCCCACATTTCTGAGACAAGAAGCTACAACCCACGTTAAAGAGCGCTACTCAGCCAGCAAAAAACAGACATGTCCGACTTTGCGAGGTACATGATTCACCGAGAACTCACCAACACTAGTTTTCCATGGTTCGACGACGAACCCGAAAACTACAGAGGGTGGAAGTGTGCCTTTAAAACTGCAACTAGTGACCTCAGCATTACTGCTGCTGAAGAGCTGGACCTGCTTATTAGGTGGCTGGGTCCACGATGTACCGAGCGAATCAAGAGACTCATCCGTTTACATCAGCGATCCAGCGGCTGGTCTCACAATCGCATGGGACAGACTAGAGAAAGGTTTCGGCAGTCCTGAAGCTATAGCTATTGGTCAAACAATTACAGGATTTTTCTAAAATATCTGGCAGACGCTTCAAAATTCGAGGAACTCAGCGACCTGCTGTCCGATCTCCAGCTGGACAAGACAGACACACATCTACCTGGCCTCAGCTACCTGCACACCACTGGGGTGAAACACATAGCTGCCAACTTATCATACAATATACAAGAAAAGTGGAATATACGAGGGTCAAATTACAAAAGACAATACCAAGTCTATTTCCCTCCATTCTCCTACTTCTGGAACTTCATCAAGGAGATTGCAGAGTGCAAAACCAACCCCAGCTTCCTCTACGAGGAACCCAGCAGCTCTGCGCCATTTCCTAAATGCGAGAGTTGACACTCTCACATTATAAACTGCAGCGGTCTGGTGCCTGCAAAAAAGATCGAAGTTCTACCTACACCGACATCAGTGCCAGACAAAGACAATGCAGGTTCGAAGGTGGAAAATCCGAACTGCCAGTGCCCTATTCATAAATTGTCACATCCACTGGCGTAACTTAAAGCTCATGGGCCCCGATGCGAAAGCTCCAACGGGGCCTCCAATTATTACAAATCTTTAACAGCAATAGTCTTTTTCAAGGCCAAAGGGAATTTTGGGTCCCCATAGGCTTCGGGGCCGGGTGCGAACGCAACCCCTGCACCTGTTGTAGTGTGGCACCCCTGGGTTAAAGTGCCACAGTGTCATCACTGCCCCCGGGTAGTGGTGTCACCAGAGAGCAACAAAGGATATTCTCATCAGGCAACACACACACAACACCAACACCTCCACGCCAGAAGGGGGAGACCAAGCTCGGGTTCAGGGTGAGCTCCCCTATATATTCTGGTCTGGGCAAGAAAAGTTCAGTTCAGTTCCTGAGAGGACTGTGAAGAGTCCAGTTCCAGAGAGGGCTGTGAAGAGGACCTGAGTGTAAAGGAGCAGTGCTAAGCTCATCTCAGAGTCAATTGACTAGTTCCAGGCCTAAGGCTACGGTCTGAGGAAAGGAGAAGCATGAACACACATGGGAGGTTGAGCAACTCCGTGCTAAACCCCAGAGGAAAGGCGCATAGAACAAACACTGGAATCCAAGACTGTGCAAAGTCACACATCCCAGCAGTCAATACTGGATGGTGGGGTTCCAGTTTCCCAGCCACGCTACCCAGACACACAGCAACGCATAGATTCCAGAGACACTGACACCTGGGAACAGGGTATAAGTAAAGGACTCGAATTGCCTGTCATACTGGTACCTCACAGGACGAGACAGGGCCCGCAGCCAAGCTTAAGCAGCAGGAGCCGAATTGCAAGCACAGTAAGGGAGCCAAAGACCTGGACGGGTGAGAATTACCTCAAGTTGCTCTCAAGACTCCGTGGACAGCTTTTACCATCTGCTCCAATAAAGGACTGAGAAAACTACAAACAGTGAGTCTGCCTATTCCTTGTGCATCCCACACATAGACTATTTACACCAGCCATGGGGACACTCAGCCCTACCCGAGGAGGGCTTACCATCCACGCTGCCCTAAGTCACCATCCCCAGCAGGAATACGGCAGCGGTGGTCCCCTCTAGCCACAAACTCCGGGTGGCGTCACGACAAAATCTCCTGCAAAAAAACCCTTCCTTTTTGGACTGAGCCCAGGCCACAGGACCAGGTCACGACCACCGTGATCCCAGAGAGACAGCACCGGCCCAGCACCGAGTACCCCATGGCCTGGGGGCGCCTCAGTAGTTATGTGTGGCGCCCCGCAACGAGTGCGTCACAAGGGAGTATTGCAGCCGCAATATTCTCTTGACAAAGCAGTGCAATAGTTAACTCTGAGATCCAACCCAACATAAAACACCTAGAACAGGGGACCAATCCTAGGTCCTGGTGGGTGGAGTGTTAGGGTAGTGAAGTAGAACACACAATAATCTAGACAGTCGGAACAGAGTCTGAACAGAGTCTGGAATCTAGAGCAGAGCCTAGAACACAGAACTTGGAGAGGAGCGGGGGCTCCGCACTCCGTGCGGGCCCCTGGGCCGTCACCGGTCGGGTGTCAGCACCTGAGGCCTTAACCACCGGGAATGGGCTTATCTACACGGGTTCCCAAAAGACTCCCGTGCCCACAACTTACAGCCGGTTCACTGGTACCGAAGCTGGCAGCAGTTCACCTCTGCCACGCGAACCAGCCCCGTGGAGGAGCAGCTTTATAGGAGCACCCCACCACCAGCCAGTTTCCAGTCGTCTAACCAGCGGTGTACCCACTGAGGGACCCAAGGCTCCCCAAAGAATCCAGAACGTACATCATGGATAGGGCATTGAAGCAGCCTCCCCGTACCCGACCTGGTATTCCTGGGCGACGCTGGCAAGAGAAGCTAAGGAGGTAGAAAGGAGGTACACTGCGGATCTCTGAGGAGCACTATCACTGCTGAGTCCACCCGGTCTTCTACTCAACCACTGTAAGCCATGTACTGCCTGCTGGTTGCAGTAAAGAACCGTTGCAGAGACTATCTGTGTCCGTGTCTCCTTATGAACTGTCCGTCGTTAACTAAAGGTAACCGCAGCTGCCGCACAACATCTTGAGCAGCTCCAGCCCCCGGGGATCACCGCTCAGCCTGTGGGGAGCGTAACATCTTGCTGCTGTCCATCACCCCGGGAGGTTCCGCAGCGTCGGTAGCCCTTACCGAATCTACTCATAGGTGGCGTCACGAAGAAAACAAATTAAAACCCCTTTAATCTGTTCCCGTAAGACGTCTTCATTTTTGATCTGCACTACACCGGGCCCCACTACCGGCAGGCGCGGTCCACCCGTGACAAGGAAGGAGAAGAATCGCCTGTCTAAACCGGAGTCAGCCGGCCACGGTGAGTCAGAAAATGGCGTCACGAACAGGATACGAGCAGGCCCGTTACCCAACGGGTATATTGTGCTTAAACTGGACTTTATTGTCTACAATTGGACTTTGTTCGTCCCTAAAAGAACTTTCCCGCCTTTACACCGTTGGGTCAAGATGGCGCCCAAGATGGCGTTCCCGCCACAAGAAGCCGCCACGTGAAGCCCAGGAGTGAGTCAACCCCCCCCTCACTGTGGGAGGGCTAAAGACAAAAGGCGCCAAACTCTTAGTCCGCCCTGATTGCTCGAATCAACCATGGGGGCGGACCCCAAAGACTTTTCCCACAATTGGACTACAAAAGCCAGAGGAAATGGGAGTGTCATACATAGACACACAGACGGAATTCTTGACCAGCTCAACCAGAACGTCTTACCGGTTGATCGGGTGTGGTTTCCCTCCAAGAAGAATGGCCAGCATGAGACTCCAAGACCTGATGCGGGAGGTCGAGGCGGAGGCCAGAGCAGCCATCAGCCAACCGGGTCCGGATCCTGCCCTTACCATAGATGGCAGCCCCGACTTCTGGCTAGAGGCTCTACAAGACCTCCGGGTGCGGTTACTAGAGACAGTGGAATGGACGATCCGTAGCTGGAGCGCGACCCTAGGCAGATGACTACACCATGCGATGCAGCAGAGCCGACCGGGAACAGCTTCTCCAAGCCCCGACGACGTCACCAGCTTCTCGACCGCCTCACCCTCGCCTACCACCTGTCCTGCTCCGTCACCTGAGCCAATAGACTGTGTCATTCCGGTGGAGGCCGCAACTCGACCCGTTCCAGCGACCAACATCGCAACCGATTCCGTTCTTGAGCCGGAGCTCATAACACGCTCCATGGAAGAACTCGATCTCTACCAGGTTCCCACTGAGGAACCCGCGACATGTTTCACCACTACAGAGACAGTCGCCTGTTTTATCCCCGTACCGGAGGCTTCCCTTGCCATTGCCGAGGCCTACCGGGTAACCGGGATTGAAACACCTTTACCTGCGGAACAGATGAAGAGGCAGGCAGCCTGGAAGCCCTGCAAGACGTCCCTACGGAAGGATCCGCAGCACCACCGCTCTGTTGTACAACGGAACAAGCTTTAACGTCTTTCATCATCGAGCAGCCTGATGTGGTCATCGAGGAAGAGGTCGGAGAGGATGACGACGAGACCCACAGCACCGCTGAGGATTTCGACACCGGGTTCGCTTGGGGAGACAACAAAGAACTTCCTTCCGGGCACACAGCTCGGGTACACTGGTCGGGTGCAATGCCGACACCTTCCCCTGTGCCGTTCCACCGGGTTCCGATACAGACAGCCCGCCAAGTTCAAGCTTCCCGCCAAACCACCAGCTCCGTTACTCATCTTTACACCCCGAGCCGTAACGACGGAGATATACGCCAGAGACGACGAGAGGAGTGGCAAGCCCGAGAACGCGCCAACATGGAGGCCCGTGCCGAGGCTCGCCGCCAGCCGCCGCTGCCTGATGAACTCCGCCGTGAAGGTAGAATTTCCACCTTTAACTTAAATACCGGGTGGGGGTTCGCTTGGGAGGTGGGTTTGAATGAGGAGGTGTTTGTGGGGCGCCGGGACGTTGAGTCCAACTTGCCAAGAGGACATCCCGATCGCGACCTATACCGGGGCGATATTATCACCTACGAGCGCTATGCTTGTGCAGATGGGTGGTTTGCTATCCGGGTACGCCATCACCCTCAGAGCCAGTGACTTTAAAACTTGAACTTCATCAATAACTCTGTTCCCGTTAATCATTGACTGTGTGATCTTGCGGCTACAGCCTGGACTCTAGTTAAAGTACAGCCGACCGCCCGCCGGGTCCGCACAAAGTGATTACCTGTTTCTTTGCTTATATCACCAAAGCATTTCTTTACCTGTTTTTCTATTTTAATAAAAGTGTGTCATATATGTATAAAAATGTAAAAACCTCTGTAATGTGAGTAGTTTGACGCTTGGGGACAAGCTGATTTAACCAAGGGGAGTGTGGCGCCCCGCAACGAGTGCGTCACAAGGGAGTATTGCAGCCGCAATATTCTCTTGACAAAGCAGTGCAATAGTTAACTCTGAGATCCAACCCAACATACAACACCTAGAACAGGGGACCAATCCTAGGTCCTGGTGGGTGGAGTGTTAGGGTAGTGAAGTAGAACACACAATAATCTAGACAGTCGGAACAGAGTCTGAACAGAGTCTGGAATCTAGAGCAGAGCCTAGAACACAGAACTTGGAGAGGAGCGGGGGCTCCGCACTCCGTGCGGGCCCCTGGGCCGTCACCGGTCGGGTGTCAGCACCTGAGGCCTTAACCACCGGGAATGGGCTTATCTACACGGGTTCCCAAAAGACTCCCGTGCCCACAACTTACAGCCGGTTCACTGGTACCGAAGCTGGCAGCAGTTCACCTCTGCCACGCGAACCAGCCCCGTGGAGGAGCAGCTTTATAGGAGCACCCCACCACCAGCCAGTTTCCAGTCGTCTAACCAGCGGTGTACCCACTGAGGGACCCAAGGCTCCCCAAAGAATCCAGAACGTACATCATGGATAGGGCATTGAAGCAGCCTCCCCGTACCCGACCTGGTATTCCTGGGCGACGCTGGCAAGAGAAGCTAAGGAGGTAGAAAGGAGGTACACTGCGGATCTCTGAGGAGCACTATCACTGCTGAGTCCACCCGGTCTTCTACTCAACCACTGTAAGCCATGTACTGCCTGCTGGTTGCAGTAAAGAACCGTTGCAGAGACTATCTGTGTCCGTGTCTCCTTATGAACTGTCCGTCGTTAACTAAAGGTAACCGCAGCTGCCGCACAACATCTTGAGCAGCTCCAGCCCCCGGGGATCACCGCTCAGCCTGTGGGGAGCGTAACATCTTGCTGCTGTCCATCACCCCGGGAGGTTCCGCAGCGTCGGTAGCCCTTACCGAATCTACTCATAGGTGGCGTCACGAAGAAAACAAATTAAAACCCCTTTAATCTGTTCCCGTAAGACGTCTTCATTTTTGATCTGCACTACACCGGGCCCCACTACCGGCAGGCGCGGTCCACCCGTGACAAGGAAGGAGAAGAATCGCCTGTCTAAACCGGAGTCAGCCGGCCACGGTGAGTCATATGCCCCTGGCCACGATCCCTGAAGAAGTCCATTGGCTTCAGAAAAAAACACTTCAGGAACGTAAGGAGCATCTGACGAAGTTTAGAGTATGCTTCAGCTTTTGTGTCTCTACCTAACAACTTGCTAAGGACTGTGTCATTGCCATCAATTGTCTAGACAGCGCCAGCGAGGATCATTTACAAGTGATCCATTCATCACAACCTGACTCTGCATCTACATCTCCTCCCACCGTAAGCCATGGTGGGGAGAATACAGATCAAGCGGGAAGCCATCTCGCAATATTTTCCTCATGCACCCAAGTCTGTGGAGAAAATCTTCGAGACAAGTCCTGTGCGGAGATTTGCCTGACGAAGGTGTATCCCAAAGGTCACCCAGAGAAGGCAGTCAAGGTGTACGCTAGCCTGGGCGATCAGAGCAACAGATCACTAGCCAGGTCAGAACTCTTTAATTTGTTCAGCTTAAAAGGAAACACTTATTCCTACAACTTGGGCACCTGCAGCAGTGTTACAGAAGCCTAAGGAAGAAGGGCCAATGGTCTCATAATAACATCTCTTGAGAACGCCAAGGAGATACCACTACCCACACTTGTTGAGTGCAACCAAATATCGTTCAGCAAGGAAGAAATCCCAACACCAGAAGCTGCTCTTCATCATACTCACCTCAGGGCCATAGCCAATGAGATATCAGCCCTGGACAACAAGGCAGACATCTTAATTCTCCTCGTCAGAGACATTCTTCGGCTGCATAAGGTGTGTCAACTAATCAACGGACCACATGATGCACTGTTCGCTCTGTGCCTCGATCTAGGCTGGGTTATCATCAGCAATGTCTGTAGGGAAGCCGAACTGAATCCAAACTTCAAAAGGTTCACTAATCTCTAGTTGTAACCTCCTTCTTCAAATCCTAGAAAAGACTTTCTCTTTTCAGGTAGTGAAGTCAGTGTTCCTATAGTTTATAACTGGTGAATTCTTCTTCCTACTGCAGCCCTTCAATACCTATGCCTTTTTTTTCCTTGTTTTTGTAAGATAATAAAATCTTCTCCTAACTTTTGAACAACCCTCTTGACCTAGTCATTTTTCCAAAACATGCATTCACACTTCACAACCTAGAGCCAGCCCAGATATTTGATGTGGACCTGCAGTTATGGAGTTATTCTGCAGGTTAATAACATTCTGAACCTGCCTGATGCCTGCACATAAAACTTTAATCCTTCCGGCTGCATTCTGGTTTCTATCAAGGGGGTGATTCCAGCATGGGGTTGGTCACCGCTCTGTGTATGGAGAGTGGTGGTTGTAACCATGCCCCCTACACTGACTGACAGCCTCCTTTAATGCAGAGCGACTGACAGTTGGTGCAGGGAGCCCAGTTATAGTCGCCTCTCTCTATACGCAGAGCAGGGATTGAACCTGTGTTCATGCCGCCCTGTGACTGAAATCGGAATGCTGCCAGGAGGATTAAAGTTAATTTCTTCCCAGCAGCAGGGTTTAATGTGACGCTTCCGGGCAGGTTCTGAATGGTATAACCTGCAGTTAATAATCTAATATGATTCTAAACCTGCCCGGTGCCTGCACATAACTTTAATCCTCCCAGCAGTGTTACAGTTTCTATAAAGGGGGTGGCACCAGCACGGGTTTAGTCACTGCTCTGTGCATGGAGAGTGGTGGCTGTAACCACACCCACGCACTGACTGACAGCCTCCTTTAATGCAAAGCGACTGTCAGTTGGTGCAGGGAGCGCAAATCACATTAAAAGTTGATGTTTGAGGTATCCATGGGCACGCCTGGGGATATAAAGGGGTTACAGGGACCCCAATTACAGTATGTTAAAGGTGGTTAGCACAATGTATAATGCCCAAAACAGGTGACAGGTTCACTTTAATAATTCTGAGAGTGTAGTTGTCAATAAAAGTGGCATTTTGAGTTGAATTTGGAGAATTTGTTTTCATTCTAATATTTGTGTTAATTTATTTGAAGAGGTCTTGTTTGATTGGCTTATCACAAACTGCAGAAAATTAGCATATCATGCAAATAAACCTAATTTGTGAAGGGGGTTGAATAATTTTGATGGCAATTATACACATGATATAAAGAAAATAGTATTTGCCTCAGTGCGTCCTTATTAAGCCGTCCAGCCATATATGAGACTTCAGCCATCCGCCTTGACTTTTAAGGCTTTGAGCATTAAAAAAATTCACTGGCGAAACCCGAATGTAAAGATCTCGATGAGTAAGGGGTTTTATGCCAGAAACGCGTATGAGATGTACCCCAGACCTATCTGATTTTTAGTGGAAAAAAAAAAGATTGAAGATTTTATATATACATTCGGGATTTGCCAGTGAATTATTTAAATAATAATAATAATAATAATTTTTATTTATATAGCGCCAACATATTCCGCAGCGCTTCACATTCACAATACAAAGTTCTCATTTAAACAATCATAAGAAACAATTAGAAAATACAATACAGTGCCAAAAAACAATACATTACAAAGCATAACATAATACAATAATTGGAGCAAAAAATGGCAACCCTGCTCATAAGAGCTTACAATCTAACAATGAGGTGGGGGTGACAAGGTACAGGTGCTCATTTGCAATGATGGTATAGTCAACTTGAGGAGATGGGGAACAGATAGGAGCAGAATAAGTGGCCACAACCCGTTATATGTGATCCACTTCAGGCGTAGCAGATAGGCTATGTCTAGATGACTGACTAGGGATCATGATAGGCCGCCCTAAAGAGATGTGTTTTTAGGGATCGCCTAAAACTATTTAAGTTGTGGATACATCTAATTTTTTGGGGTAGAGCATTCCAAAGAATTGGTGCGGCTCGGGAGAGGTCTTGGATCCGGCAGTGGGAGGTTAGGATTAGTGCAGAAGTGAGTCTAAAGTGACTTCCAGAGCGAAGAGAACGGCTGGGGTGATAGACAGAGATGAGGGAGGAGATGTATGGGGGTACTGCACTGTGAAGAGCTTTGTGGGTGAGAACAAGCAGTTTGAAATGGATCCTATAGTATATAGGCAGCCAGTGTAATGACTGGCATAGAGCAGAAGCGTCTGAGTAACAATTAGCTAGATAGGTAATCCTGGCTGCTGCATTAAGGATGGACTGGAGAGGGGACAGTCTAGTGCGGGGGAGGCCAACTAAGAGAGAATTACAATAGTCAAGGTGGGAGTGAATCAGGGCCACAGTGAGGGTTTTTGTGGTTTCCAAAGTGAGAAAGGGGCGAATTCTGGAGATGTTCTTCAGGTGCAAGCGGCAAGAGCGGGCGAGAGATTGCATATATGGGGTGAAGGAAAGATCAGAGTCAAAAATAACACCCAGACAGCGAGCCTGCTGACTCGGCACTATTGTGGTGCCGCACACTGAGAGAGAGATGTCATATTTAGGGAGGTTAGTGGAGGGCGGGACCAGTAGTAGTTCAGTTTTGGAAAGATTAAGTTTCAGGTAGAGAGCGGACATGATATTGGAAACTGCGGTTAGACAGTCATTGGTGTTCTTTATTACAGCGGAAGTAAGGTCAGGGGAAGAAGTGTATAGTTGTGTGTCATCAGCATAAAGATGGTACTGGAAACCAAATCTGCTGATGATCTGTCCAATCGGGGCTGTGCAGAGTGAGAAGAGAAGAGGTCCAAGGGCTGAACCCTGAGGGACTCCGATAGTGAGAGGAAGAGGGGAGAAAGTGGAGCCAGCAAATGATACACTGAAAGAGTGGTCAGAAAGATAGGAAGAGAACCAGGAGAGAGCCGTGTCCTTGATGCCGATGGAGTGCAGGATGGAGAGTAGGAGATGGTGGTCAACAGTGTCAAAGGCTGCAGAGAGATCAAGAAGGATAAGCAGAGAGTGGTGACCATTACGTTTTGACGTCAGAAGGTCATTGGTCACTTTGATGAGGATAGTTTCTGTAGAATGTAGGGGGCAGAAACCAGACTGTAATGGGTCTAGAAGAGAGTGAGAGTGAGTGGAGAGGTAATGAGTGAGGCGGGAGTAGACCAGGCGCTCCAGGAGTTTAGGGATGAAGGGGAGATTGGAAACTGGTCTGTAGTTGTTTGTGCAGGTTGGGTCGAGAGAAGATTTCTTTAATAAAGGAGTGATGATAGAGTGTTTAAAGGAGGAGGGGAAGACGCCAGAAGAGAGGGAGAGATTGAAGATTTTGGTTAAGTGAGTGGTGACCACCGGAGAGAGAGACTGGAGCAGGTGTGAGGGGATGGGGTCAGCAGTGCATGTCGTGGGCACATGATACCCAAAAACACTGTAACAAATGTACAGAATATGCAGGAAAATGTTATGGTTCTCATAATTACAGTATTTGAGGTCAGGATACGCATCGTGTTGGTTGGAGCTGGTTACACCCTACAGGGATCTTATGTTGAATTGGTAATTGACAAACCACAAAATACTGCTAAAAAATAGAATGACTCAGGGGAATTTTTGTTGTAGCTTCAGTGACTTACAGTACAAAAATCTCTTCTTAAGGGTACCGTTACACGTCGCAGCATTGCATGCAATTTCACTGGCAATTTGCTGGTTGCAGTGAAATCATGGACACATTGTTCCATTTTGTACACAGCAACAAGATAGAACAATGTGTCCATGATTTCACTGCATCCAGCAAATTGCCAGTGAAATTGCAAGCAATATTGCGACGTGTAACTATACCCTAATATACAGAAATATACTCCTAGCGTTATATATTTTCAATTATGTAAGTGAACAAAAGGATATGTCATTAAAAATAACTATTCATGCATGATATGACAATTAAAAATATAAGTAATCATTGATTATCCTCCTTTGTCAGAATTAGGAAATTTGATATTTTAGATTTGATGTCCAAAATGTTGCAGTTTATCTTCAGACATCGTTCTATAATACATTCTGAATTGTGTCCCAGAGTTACATTTACACTGGTTGTCATTGAAAACAATGTCAACAAGCTTCTTGTTAAAGAGGCCCTATGTCCCTGTGCACACTGTGCATTTTTAGGCTATGCTCACAAATAGCGCTTTATTAGCGCTTTTTTGCGCTTGTGCTTTTTTCAGCGTTTTGCACCCGCTCAAAAAAGTGCAAAAACAGCCCCATAAAAAAGCGCGGTGTATTCACACAATGCGTGTTTTTCTGGGGCAACTTCTTCTGGGATGTCACAGAGGGGAGGAAAAATCCTGTTCCTCCTCCCCTCTGTGACATCTGTCCCAGCCCCATTTAATTTCGCAGTGCATTATACACTGCAAAATCAAATGTAAAAGAATGTCAAATGTATTAAAAATAATAAAGAATTTTATACTTACCCTCCACAGTGTGTCCCGGAGCTGGGAGCAGCAGCAGGCATCGACCTGCCAGGACCTTGCATGATGTCATAATGACATCGGGCGCTCGCGGTCATGTGATATGCGCTTCACACCTCACATGACTGCGAGCGGCCAATCAGCGCCCATGATGTCACGCAAGGTCCTGTCAGATCGGTACCTGGCTCCGGATAGCACGAACAAACCGGCGGAGAGGTAAGTATTAATTCTTTAATATTTTTAATACCTCTGACTTTCTTTCATTTTGATTTCGCTGTGTAGATTAATACACTGTGAAATCAAATGGGGGCGGTCACAGATGTCACAGAGGGGAGGAGGAACCAGGATTCTTCCTCCCCCTCTGTGACATCAGATCCAGCAGCGCAGCCCCCTATGGGAAAAAGAGCTGCGTAAGTTACACAGTGTCTGTATGGCAAAGTAGATTTCACATTCACTTTGCCGGCAGACACAAGGCACATTGGACATTTTTGAAAAGCGCTCGTAAAAAGTGCTCAAAAATGCGCAATGTGTGAACGTCACCTTATTGTGTTTTTTTATGCCTCCTTATGGCAGAAAAATAAATGAAAATCCTGATGTTTTGGCATATATATCAGGAAGGGGATCATGCATACCAGAAATGGGGACATATATACCAGGATGAGGACATATATACCAGGATGGGGACCATATTTACCAGGAGAAGGAACTTGTACAAGGAAGGAGATCATATATACCAGCATTGGGACATATATACCAGGATGAGGGATATACAGTATGTACCAGGAATAGGGATATGTATACCAGCATGCCCCCACATAAATCAGGATGGGGACCATGTATACCAGGATGGTGACATATATACCAGGACGGGGAACATTTATACCAGGATGAAGGACATATATACCAGGATGGAGAAAAAATTAAGTTTTTATCAGCTCACCCCACTGCGGTCCTCCTTCAGCGTTGATGGATCCGGTTCCTGGCACATGGAAGGTTGCCCTTGGCCAACAATGCTAATAGAAATAGTAGCAATCCAGCGACAATGGGAAACAGGAATCTTTTTAAAACACACAGTTTTATTTTTCTTGATTAAACGTCCAGTGCAGCATTTGTGAACCCCAAGCAGAGCACAGGTCCCAGTCCTACGCGTTTTATCTGGGAAGCCTTAGTCAAGGATCTATACAAATGTGTATAAGGCAAAAGGGCATGCAGAAACCACCCACACATGCAGTTGTATACCGCAAGTAGAGGCACAAGGTGAGAACCCGATAAGATGAGAAAACCTTAACACGGTTATCAGGCTCTTATGCAATGGCCAGTACATCAGCTAAGTTTCTCAATTTCTCTATAATCTGAAGCAGTTTTTGCCATGTTCTTTTTCCTAATACACATTTGCCTTAGCTTTATACATTGCCTTGCCGTTCATCTGTTAGCCAGTATGCTAGTTAATATTTGTCTTAGGCTGGTTTCACATTTTCTGGGCATCCGTGGCTGTCCGTTGTAAAACGGACAGCCTTGGATCCGATTTGGCCCCCATGTATCCCTATTGGTACCTTTACACGCCGCGACGGCAGGCTGGATACATCGCGCTACAAGCTACAATTGTAGCTTGTAGCGTCCATATCGCCTGTAGTAGCGGCGTCTGAAGAGGCGACGCTACAGCCGGCGACAGATACATCTGTTTATGGGCTCTGCTCATAAACTTAAGGCAACATCGCCGATTGTAGCGAGCTGTATCGGCGTGTAAAGAAGCAACGGAAGGCAACTCTGGACACCCGGCGATGTGGCTGCCATGTATCTAAGGCGTGACACAGTCGCCATGTTACCGCGCCCCATCTGCGATCATTGGAGGTCGCTCCTGCTTTATGATTGGTAGTCGCAGCATAGGGCGGGATATTTAAGGAGCTGACCAGTCACACTACACAATTACTCGAGCGTGCTCTATTAACCAGCCTCCTGCGATGCCTGGCCAATCCTGATGATATTGCGCTGTCCTATCATCATACAGACGGCTCGTAATCCAAGATTGTTGCACGCCTATGTGCTATCCCTGCTGCACCGGGTCCGCCCATAGTAGCTTGTTGGAGCGGTGTGTAAACATGGTACGCTACGCTACAGCTGGCTACTTGAGACACCCGGCGATGTAGCTAGCTATATATGTAGCGTGGCGTAGCGCACCTTGTCGCGGCGTGTAAAGAGGGTGCGTTGACCGTTTGTAGCCGTTTGAGCGTGCTCGTGCACGCGAAGTAGCGCGATGTATCCAGCCTGCCGTCGCGGCGTGTAAAGGTACCATATGAGTACGGATTGGTGCTCTATTGCCATCCGATTTGTCACTGATCCGATTCTGTCCGATTTTCTGCTGTACCCAGAATCGGAGACTGCTCCGATTTTGGGCACAAAGGATCAAATCAGTCAGAATTGGATCCGACCCAGTCCACGGCCATTAACATGGGGTTTATGGAGCGTGGGTCCAAGAAAACATCAGATTGTTTCCCGGACCCGATTTTAGTGTACAGAGTATGCCCCACAGACAGGAAAATATTGCAATGTGAACCCAGCCTAATGGTACTGTCACACCTGTCAATGGCGCTGGAGATGTCGGCGGCAACAGGTGGGAGCGTGCAGGTCTTTGGCGCCCCGCCAGCGTCGCCGTCCCCCATTTACATGGGGTGACACCTCCAGCGCTGCACTGACGATCTGACAGGCGGCATCGCCGCTGTGGTGTCTCAAAACCCCAGCGGTGATGCAGTACAATGGCAGCCTAAGGCTCCCATCGCCTGTCAGGTCGCCGGTGGCCGTTTACATGGGGCGATGTGTGCACATCACCCCAGGTCAACCGCCTGGTTTCAGAGCACTGCTCTGAAACCGGGCGACCAGTAAATGGCGTCGCCCTCGGCCATTTAAAACAGGCGATGCAGGGTCGATATCGGCGCCGATAGGCCACGCCCCTGCATCGCCTAATAAATCAGCGGTACCGCTGCCTCGTGTGACGGTACCTTAAGTGTTTAGTGTGCAGCAGATTTTCTTATTTAATTATGTTTTTTCTAGCTAGCACCTTCACACACAAGTGTCACCAGTCAATCTTAAATTTTAGTGTTACTATAATTTTCTGACAGTGCACCCTTCCCCTGCCCTGTAGCCATGCTAAGTCCCCATCTTGTCTTAGGCAGGTTCCTAGACATACCCATCCATGCAGGTTTTAATTCCAGTCAGAGGCATAAAACTACCATGCAAATACATATATAATTTAGACAATGTGATTTTCTGGATTTGTTTTGACATTCTATCTCTTACTGTTAAAATTAACCTATCCTTAAAATCATAGACTGTGTCTTTGTCAGTGGGCAAAGTTACAAAATCAGCAAGAGATCAAATAATTATTTTCTTCACTGTATATACCAGGATGGGCCCAGGATGATGACCTTTTACACCTGGACAGGGGACATTTATACCTAGATGTTGATCATATATACCAGAATAGGGTATATATAACAGGATGGGGGACATTTATACATAATGAATGGTGACAGTGTGCAAGTCTTTATAGGATTTAGAATGCTACAAGGGGGGATGGTCAGGTCTAAACTTCAAACTGGGGTCCATCGGACTCTAGTGACGCCACTGCTCATAAATGTATATGGGAGGCTATGTGGGACTTACACTATATATACAGGGTTATATAGGGGCTCAGAAATGTATATAGGAGACTATGTGGGGACTCAAATGTATATGGGAGGTAATGTGGGACTTATACTGTATATTCAAGGCGATGTAGCAGCTCAGCTAAGCAAGCTTTTATTTTATTCTTGGATTTTTCAGATTACAATACAGGACCAGAGCTCGTTGTGACACTTAGGGTACCGTCAAACGTGGCGACGGTACCGCCGATTTGTTAGGCAATGCAGGGGCGTGGCCTATCGGCACTGATATCGCCCCTACATCGCCTAATGTAATTAGGCGATGGCGACGCCTTTTAATGGTTG
This sequence comes from Allobates femoralis, assembly GCA_033576535.1. Taxonomy (NCBI): domain Eukaryota; kingdom Metazoa; phylum Chordata; class Amphibia; order Anura; family Aromobatidae; genus Allobates; species Allobates femoralis. The sequence goes on along the minus strand of JARQOC010000006.1, from coordinate 64,639,589 downwards.
CCTGGTTTCAGAGCAGTGCTCTGAAACCAGGCGGCCGATCTGGGGTGATGTGTACACATCGCCCCATGTAAACGGCCGCCGGCGACCTGACAGGCGATGGGAGCCATATGCTCCCATTGTACTGCATCGCCGCTAGGGTTTTGAGATACCGCCTCTCAGCCGCCTGCCGCCTCTCAGCTCGCCGTTGCATCGCCGGAGGTTTCTCCCCGTGTAAACGGGGGGCGGCAACACTGGCGGGGCGCCAAAAGCGTGCGCACTCCCTCCAGTTGCCGCCGACATCTCCGGCGAGTTGGCACCATGTGACGGGCCCCTTAGACATCATGAGATACTGGGAGATTTCAGCTCTAAAATATCCTGGATTTCTGAATACAACTGTAGACTATAACATGGGCACTAAAACTCAAAAACAATAACAAAAAAAACCTATAAATAATGTTTATAATGTATTATTTCAGAATAACAGATGGTTGTCAAAAACATATTTAAAATATGTTGAGAAATCATTTCATGAGTCGTCATTTTGGACAGATGGTAAAAAAATGTTTATTCATTGTGGGCAGTGAACATCTGGAAGAAATCTGCTCTACTTAGGAGTGTACAAAATCTTACGTAAGCCAAAACCTACAAAACACTTTACTTCTTTAATAACAAATATACATTTTACATTTGTTTAAAAATATAGCATCAATCTATGATATGTGCTGTACATTGTGCAGAAACTTGTGGAATCCTAATAAAGTGCTGTCCTGTATTTTATTAACTCCTATACGGTGCATAAAAGCCTTCCCTGCTTCTCTTCATTCTGCCACTCATCTGAGCCAATCTGATGTAAATCTATGGATTTTATAGAGGCTTTTGTTCTTTTTCCAGGTAAGATCACACACCATTATGGTTTTAAGTCATAATGTGTTTGCCCCCGTTAAAATAAAAATACTTATTCTCACCTCTGGTGCTAGTGACGTTCCAGCGGTGTTGGCACTCCCTCTCCTGGACCTCATGACTAGCCCAGGGTATTGGGACTTGGGTATCTGGGCCCTCCGCTGCGGTAGGGATGTCACTGGTGGCCTGCCCAGACCCGTGGTGCTGGTGATCAATTAAAAAGGGGCAGATGGAAAAGTTTATCGTGACGCCACCTGTGGTATCTGGTGACTGCACCAGCGCTGCGTGGGGCCTCCAGGGATGATGGATGGGGAGCTAGCTGTTGAAGCTCCCCACAGGCGGAGCTGGGTCTCTGGGGTTTTTGGTGATGATGATGAGGAAAGGAGCAGGGCCAGGCTGTTGGATAACGGGACAGTCTCTGTGGATGGCAGGGGCACGGGTAAAGAACCAACACACAGACCACTGGCTGTTTCTTTACCTTTTACTGGTGTAATTGCAGGAAAATGTCTAGGGCACTGCCTGGTGTTCAGGATGCACTTCTGGGTCTCCACAGTGAGTGGGTATAAGGCCTCCTTGTCTTTTTCCCCGTGTGTGTAAAGCCCCTGCCTCGTGTGAAACTTGGCTGGCCTCCTCTGCTCTTTGATCACCTGTGCTGTCTTCGGGAAACCCTTGATGGACTACCGCTGTTCCTCTCTCCGCGGTGCCTGGCCCCTGGTTAGTGACTGCGCAGATGCCCGGGAGACTGAAGGCTCCACGGTAGACTGGTATTCTCTACTGGGCCAGGTACTCTCCAGTAGACTCGGACTCCGGTGTCCGGTGTGCTGTTTGGGTGAACCTAACGCTGGCTCCTCGGTTCCCACTTTTTTCTCTCCTCTCTCCTCACCTTCCGACCCCACTCTTGGGCCCTGCAGGACTACTTCGAAGGCTGTTCAGGGTCGCTGGCTCGGGCCTAGCGCAGTACCGACCACCAGTACGTCTTCACAGCTCTTGTAGCATCTTCACACTCCGGCTAACTCCGCCCCCAGCACCAGAATTTATAGGGGATCTCTCCTAAGGGCTGCAAGATGAGCTCCCCCTACTGTGCTGGGGTGGAAAGTGTTGTTTGTGTCTATATTCCCACTGTGGAAATCCATCCATGCTGTAGGTGAGTATGTGGTTACCTGTGTGAGCAGGGCGCCACACTCACATGACATTATTACATCAAGCAAGCCCTGCTCCCATTCAGCAGCTTCACTATTTCGCTCTTACCACTTTAGAACCAACCAAGCATCAATAGTAAGTCAGATCTGCAGCTGCCGCTCCTTTCCAATAGATGCTTGATACGTTCAAAGGTGGAGAACATGAAGCCACCACTGATTGGGTGCAGGGTTTGCCTGATCTATCAATACCATGTGAGCCCTGGGAGAGCGAGTGTCTACTCCACTGGAATGGCACTGGCACCAGAGGTGAGTATCGGTATTTTTATTTTAACAGGAGCAAACACTCTGAAAAGGAGTAGTCCAAGTAGTGGACAACCAAGTTTTAGGTCCCTTTGACATCAGCGTTTTTTGCTGAATCGCGGCAGATCCAGCAGATTTAGCACATCAGTCGCATCTGCCATGTAACAGCTGACATGCAAAAGCCCCCATTCATTCTCTTTGGGACTTGTGGTAAGTGCAGTTTTTGCTATGATCTGGCAAATCCGGCAATTGAGGTTAGCTGCGTTTTTTTACTTGCCGCAAGTGCCATATTTGCTGATCACGGCAAAAACCGCACTTCCAAATTTCCAAACTGAGATTATTTCTTACCATATTGTGTCTACCGCACTTTTGTAAATCTAATTGGTTCTTGGTTACATTGTACAAAGAGTCTCTGCGAAGACTGAATGAGCAGTAATTTTTCCTTCTAGCTATCCTATACTTTTCCAACTTACTGAATATATTTGTAATCAAGACGACAATGGGAAAGATAGAAAGAAGTCAAGCCACAGTATCAATCTACACAGAGTTTGCATGTAGTCTGTCACCATGGGATATGCGTATATTTCATCATGTAAGCTACGAACACCGTTCCTTCTAAACCAGGGATGTTAAACTCAAATGCACAATAGGCCAAAATTAAAAATTTGGACAAAGTTGTAGGTCAACTTGGATATTTGTAAAGCTAAGTTTTATTGACCTACTAGAGAGGGATCTATTGGGGCTTGACCGCTTTAGGCCTTTATAGAGTAGACAACATACCCTTCCCAGGTCATTCACCACTATTTGTTATTATTTAAAACTGTATTAAATTATGGCTGGAGCGCACTGACTTAATAGCATATATGTGCCCAGCTTGTGGAAGAGGTAGCCTCGGGTAGTAGGAGCTATGCACAATAAGATGTACGGGAGAGTACAAGGGGAGTTTGCACTGTTGTGGGCAGAAGTGAAGTGGACTACTGGCTCAGGTGAATGCCGGTTAGAAAGTGCGCCATAGCTGGGAAGCGTGATATAGTGGAGCTTGTTGTAAACAGCCTTGTAGTAACCAGGGGGCACGCCAGACCAGTATCATTAGCATGCACTCTCAACGCTAGTAGACATTTGGTATTTCCTAACGAGCCAAATATATTTACACATTGGACCATATTTGGCCCACAGGCCGGAATTTATGCTCTATGCTGTGCACTATGCTGATACAATACAATATACTTTACTGATCTCGAGGGTATATCTGTAATTGTTTTATCTCATTTTCAGATTTTAACTTACACTGACCGATCCTTCATATTCTAACGTTAATGATCCATCATTCGTGATAATTGTGTAATGTTAATGGGTTGAACGACCTATGGTGTGTCCAAAAACACTCATTCGTCTACATGACATCATTTACATGAGTGAAAAAATTCTCACTCATCCTTCGAAAATTGTGTAATGGAAATAAAGAGTTGACTGGTAAAAATAAAGGAGTGGCATTATAAATCCTAAATAGGTTTGGTTCTCAGTGATTGGTTGATCATGTTCAGGGGCATAACTAGAGCCCTTGCAAGATTTGGACCTTATCCCCTGCATGTTGTTTAGATGTATGTGCCCTTGTAGTATTATAAATCCTTTAAACACATACATTCTGCCCCCATTGTGTACTAATGTCCCCCGTTCTGCTATGTATGTCCCCCATCCAGGGCCCCCCCCTGGAATACATGTCTCCCATCTTGGCATTTATGTTCACCATCCTGGGTCCTTCCTGTTATATACAGTATGTCACCCATCCTGGATCTCTTCCTTGTATATATGTCCCATATCCTGGGTCCTTGCTTGGTATTTATGTCTCCCATCCTGGTATATATTATCCCCATCCTGGTATATATGCCCCCATCTGTTATAGATGTCTTTCATCCTGGTATAAATGTTGCCCATCCTGAGCCCCAAACAGGTATGTATGTATATATGTCTCCCACTCTGTGCATGCAAAAGCTTTGGTAATGATGCCGCTTTGTAAAGCATGTTATTACACTCACAGGGATGTGATAACATGCTAAGTGGGCTGACTAGTTGGGGAACGAACACCCCCAGGACTCACCATAAACCTAATTTGCATATGATAAATTGTTGCAGATAAGATCACACCGTCTACCAGGGAGGATGGGAGATGGCCTGGGCCTCACTGTCCCGTGGGAATCCAGCAACATGTGGATCTCTGGGATTGAACTACCCTACTAAGCTTTGCTACTTCTTCAGGATATCTCCTCATCTTTAATAAGTACACAGACATAGGTAGTACTCTTACCAGATATACTTTGGCAAAGATAATGGAGTTTTAAGAGCAATATAGGAAAACAAGATAAACACATGTGCTTTGGATAAATCCTATCACAAAATGGCTGCTCCTACACAGAATGCTTAGAGGCAAACCCATAATGCACTAGGATCTTAAAGGAGAAAACACTGAATAAAGCAGTTAATGCTGCCAGATGGTGCTAATGTAGCACTCCAGGGTATGGGAAATCGGATGTCTGGGCCTCTTACTCTCCCTAGCCCTCTTTTGAAGCCCCCCCTTTCTCTCTCAGGTAAGCTCCCGTTTTCCGTCTTTCCTCGGGGAAGACACTCCTGAAGACTCCCCGTGCGGTCTCTCACTCTGCTCCTCTCACACTTCCCACTCTCCAACCCTCTTTCTTGGGACCTCCCCCCGGTTGCATCGGTTGGTGTGTGTTGAGATTAAATCCTTCCACAGTGTTCTGCATTCTACTTGCGACAGGGATAACCACACGCTCTTCTTTGGGTGCAGTACCCAACTTGTGACGCCTGACCAGTGGGGCGCCACACTAACTACATTAAGCATCACAACAAAGACAACATTTCACATTACCCAGGTTATTACAAGTGGCACATTTAGCCTTACTTCTACATAATCTAAATGGACAGAAAATGCAAATATGCTTTATTGAGGCAAGATTGTGTACATATCTGGTAATACTTTCTTTAACTTTTTTGCTTTGTTATGAAATGTTGCTGGGACACTTATTTGAGAAAATGAATTACACAATGCACACCGGTTGTAGCATATTTAACACATGATACATTAGTTATTGAACACAACAACCCACTCTTTTAGTCTTCTCTTTTCTTGAACATCTCCTTATGTCTTACTGTTCAGCTTACATATAAATATTAAATTAATATTAAAAGGAATATCAAGAATAAAATGAGACCAAAAACTGTCCACTTTTGATCAGATCCTTTATAAATTCTAGGTTGAATGCATTGTTTTATTTTTTTACATTTTGTTTTTATTTGTCTTTTTTTACTTTACATGTTCTAATATCTATAACAAAAAAGAAATCCAAAATCTTGCAATTATACCACTGGCCACTAGGCTCAATATAAGATCAGAGACACACTTTGTGAGCTGCATGCGAGTATCTTGCATGCATCTTCCATGAGCCACCCGGCTGGGCCCCTGCCTCTCTGAACGGGAACATGGAGCTGCTTGTGTTTCTATGGAGATCCACGCTCCCATTCCGAGATGCAAGGGCCCAGCCGGGTGACTCATGCGAGATACATGCGAGATACTCGCATGCAGTTAACATAGTGTGTCTCTACCCTTAGACTCATACTTCTTCGTCCTTTCAGCAACCACCCACTTGGACATAGACAGCAATAGTCTGTCTCTTGCACATTTACCTTCTAGGCATGTTATGGGTCATTATGAAAGGAGAGTGGGAAGGTGAGCTGTAATCCCCACCTACGGTGAATAGTGTATCGTATGTTATCTACTGTATAAGGCTGGTTTCACATTTTCGCACAATGTGCAGCATCCCTGAGCGCGGCAAAACGCAGGCACTATGCGCTCCTATGTTTAACATAGTAATGCATAGTGCCTGTGTGTGGCTGCGTTCAGCTGCGTTTGTGTTCGGCTGTGCATAATTTATGCACAGCCGAACGCAAAATGTTGGATTTTTTGTGCGTAGCTGTGTGCTTGCTTTATGCGCATGCAGACAGCCGCCACAAAAAATGAATGAAATTCAACCTGTGCGTATTGCCATCTGCTGGGAAGCGCACAGACGCTGCGGAAGATGACCTCCTCCGAGGTCATCTGCAGGTGAATCCTGTCTTGCCGTTCTCTTCCTCTTCTTTCTTCCTCTTCTTCTTTCTTCCTCTTCTTCTAACTTCTTCTTTCTCCCTGCCACCACTGGTTCATTTAAAATAGCCGTCGAGAAAGCCGTCGGCGACTTCACCGCCGGCTTTCCCGCTGGCTTTTTCAAATGAACAGCTGATCCTGAAGCATCAGCTGTTGATTTGAAATAGCGGGGCGTGAAAGCCAACTTCGCCGCTGGCTTTCCCGACGGCTATTTGAAACAAACCAGTGGCGAAGAAGGAGATCAGCAGTGGCGGCGGGAGAAAGAGATCAGCTGCTGATCTCCTGCTGCCGGGATCTTCGCCACTGATCTTAGCCTCCCAGCCGCCACTGATTGGGTGGCCGGGCAGCCTCACTGACATTTTCATGTGAACACATTCAGACAAACTCCCGTGCGTTCACATGAAAATGCTTGCCATTGGCACTGTGTATGCGTATGTGCTCCATATGCTGCAGTGCCGAACGCAAATCTGAAACCACCCAAAGAGGTTGTAATCCTGTCTGTGATAACAATGAGACTCCTAAAAACTCATGTGTACAGATCAGTCTATGTAAGTCTAATATACAGCTTACTGTACTGTTACACGGGGCAACATCGCTGGCAACATCGCTGGCAACTCAGGGGCATGGTGAAGTTGAAGCAACATCGCTAGTGCATTGCTACGTGTAACAGGGTGATTTCCCCGGCGATAAGTTGCTTGAAGGGAGTTGCCAGGTTTACCAACATGTTGGTAAACCAGGCGATGTTGCTCAGGTGATCTGCTACCATCGCTCTGTGTGACACCGCAACAGCGATGTTGAAAGCAACTTCCCCTATTCACTGCAATGTTAATGATTACTCGCTGGGTTAAGTTTAACCCTGGCAGCGAAAGTTGCTTTCAACATTGCAGCTGCGTTGCCGACGATGTCTCTGCGTGTAACATCTCCATAGCAATCTTGGCTACATGCCCAAAACATGCGTGCTCCTGTGAGTTGCCAGTGATGTTGCCGCATGTAACGGTAACTTTAGTATCCAGTGTAAGAATTGCAAGATTCCAGTTAACTGGTCAAGAAAGTGCATAGAATTTATGTAATATCGGTCATATAATTATTTTGTTTTAATAAATCACTTGTATAAGAAAAAAAAACTTTTTTTGCGTGATATCACTTATCCCTGAAATAAAGTAACCTCAACAATTCTCTTTGGATAAAAATACTCTGTCCCCCACATATATAAAAGACATGATACTATATCACATATCATATTATGGAGGTGCTTTAAAGGCTATAATCAGAAGAATTGTTTTTTTTTTTTATTGTACTCGCTTGTATGGCGCCATTAATTCTGCAGCATTTTACATTCATCGTCAAGACTGTCCCCATTGGGACTTACAATCCACATTCCCTATGGATACCGTTACACGTCGCAATATCGTTCCGATATCGCATACGATTTCACTGGAGCGCGCATGTTTTTGGCACTTGTCCAAGATCGCATAGTAGATGTCACACAGGGAGATATCGGCAGGCAACGCAACTAGGCTGTTGTACGTAACTTTTGTGCGCTGGGTATGAGCAACCCAGGGACCGAGCATTAACATTGAGTGAATAGGGGAAGTCTCAAAGAAGATTGTAGTTGCGCCGTCACACAGCACGATCATGCCACATCGCTTATGCAATATCGTACGATTGAAGGGCTTGCACAATCACATTGCGATATCGTCCCTGTGATTTATTGCAGTCGCATTGCCCTGTTACACGACACAACGCACGAACGATATCAACTACAACGACCGTACCACGTGACTTTTTGTCAATGTTGCATTGCAATATCGCGATGTGTAACGGTACCCTATCAGTAAATCACGAAAACAGAGAGTCAACATACATACATCTGAATATGTCTCTAGCTGGATTAAAAATCTGCACATTATAGATGGATTGGCCAATACATTAACTAAGTATCACTTGTTTTCAAACATTCCTATAGCAGTAATGCAATACCAAAATTTCCTTTATTCAAGTTATGCATATATCAGCATTGTAGAGTGCCACTGTGTATATTATGCATAGTTCAGCATTGTACAGTGCGCCTGTTTATATTTTTTGTAGTTATACTGTGTTTTTCAGCTAGGCACCTATTCACACCTGTTGGAGGTGCTGGCCAGTCGTTTTTTCAGATATCTTGTAGGACACTTCATTTGACTGAGCACTATACCCTTAAACCAAAGCGTGTTCATTTTGTTATTCAGCCAGGAGCCGATCTGCCCATGACGTGTGGATTTTTAATCCAGCTAGAGGCATACTCAGATTAGGTTCTCGATAAATGAAATGCACCTTGCCGTGGTTATCGGGCTCTCATAGATTGGCCAATACATTAGCTAGGTATCTCTTGCCTTTCAAACATTCCTATAGCAGTAATGCAATTCCAAAGTTTCCATCGGCATATTTTAGCATATTAGCGTGCCGCTGTTTATATTTTTGTAGTTATAAAAGCTATCGTGATCCTACTCTTGGCAGAACTTGCCTATCCTAATGAATAGATCAGTTAAACAAAGAGCTCATGGATGACATCTATGTCCTGTCCATTTTTCACTGATTGGTTGCTAGAAGACACTAGGGAAACTCCATTAATTTTCTTTTTCATCTATAAAAAAGACACATCGCACATGGATGGTAAAATTAGAAACATGATGGGTGAAAAGCAGATCACATGATGAAAAATGATTTGATTTAGGTAATGATAATAATAATAATAATAATTTATTCATTTATATAGTGCTATTAATTCCATAGCACTTTACATACATCAGTAATGCTGTCTCTCTTGGAGCTCACAATCTAAATATCCTATCAGTATGTCTTTACAATGTAGGAGGAAACCAAAGCGCCCGGAGGAAACCCACGCAAAACTGGGAGAACATACAAACTCCTTGCAGATGTTGTCCTTAGTGTCCTTGGTGGGAATTGAACCCAGGACCTCAGGACCCCAGTGCTGCAAAGGCTGCATTTAGGTAGTATTCACAACAGTTTAACCCCTTATCAGTATATGACATACTTGTATGCCATATGTCAGTTCCCTTACTCTGAGGTGGGCTTGCAAGCATATCTGCATATTTGCTAGTAGATGAAGACTGTGATAATCAGCCATCATCTGCCTCTAACAGCAGCAGCTACTCACCTGTTAAACGTCAATGTCATTCTCTGATAGCGGCATTTAATTCAAGCCAGCAGGGGGAGCGTCATTCTATGCATATGAGTTACCATGACAACAAGTGGTCTGCAGCAGACCCCCATGTCTATGACAGTACTCCTGTAAAAGTCAGCACATGGCTGGTGTTTATGTCTGTGATTATTGCAATATACGGCAATTCTATGGCATTGCTGTATATACCGCAATCGTTCGCAGGATCAAGTCCCCTATCAAATACAGTGAACAGTATAAAAAAAATTAAAAAACCTATAAACAAATCTAAAAGTTCAAATCAGTCCCCCATTAAAAGCAACAAAGAAAAAACAACAACACACATTTGGTATCGCTGCATTTGTACCATCTATAAAAATATAAAATTAATGAATCTGATCAGTAGACAGCGTGGTGGGAAAAAAAATCAAACCACTAAAATTGCAGTTTTTATCCTGAAAAAACACTAAAAAAAAAATGTAATGACAGAAGATCAAAACATCGTATAAACCCCAAAATAATATTAAAAAAAAACCTTTGGCACGGTGAGCATAAAACAAGCCCTAAAGCAGCCCCGTATCTCGATAATTGAAACCGTTACGGCTCTTGAAAAATGGCGACTCCATTTTTGCTTTCAAATTTCTAAAATTCACCATCACCCAAAGTAGCCTACTCTACCAAATTTGCTGGGACCATTCTAATTTTTTTGATAATTTCAGAGATACCCTGCAGCAACAGAAGGTAAAGTTTACATAGATGTGGCCCATAGCTGAGGCCTGTTTCACATCTAAGGCTGTGGTCACAGTACCATTTTTCACATGCATTTTTGGAGACCTGCGTTTTCAAAAAGGCATGTAAAAAACGCACCCATAGGCCCCCATGTTAAAAAACGCATGCCCTAATAGCCAAAAAGCATGTGTGACTGTCCCATGCGTTTTTGGAGCATATCCAAAAACGCATGCGTTTTTTAATAAGGGGCCTTATGGAAAACGCATGCAAAAACGCATGTACAATTAGTGCCATTCAAAAACGCATGCGTTTCCCATAGGAGCCCATGTTAAAAAACCACATGCGTATCCGGAAACGCATGCGTTTTTTTTAACATGGGCTCCTATGGAAAACGCATGCGTTTTTGAATGGCACTAAAAGGTACTAATTGTACATGCGTTTTTGCATGCGTTTCCCATAGGAACCCATGTTATAAAAACGCATGCGTTTTCTACAAAAACGCATGCGTTTTTCAAAACGCTCAAAAAAATACTACAAGGGCTATGTTCACACACAATTTGCGTTTTTTCAGCACTCTTAAAAGCACCGATCTCTAGTTACGCCACTTCACATACTTGAAGAAACCTCTATGTCTGGTGGTAAAAAGCATTTTTGGAGGTGACAGGTTCCCTTTAAAACTATCAGAGACAAGGGAAAACTTGATGTATGTACACTCAGATAGAATGGTAAAGTAACCCTTATTAAATAAAGATGGGGGGAACTTCATGGTTATTATGGTTTTTATTGTAAATTTCCATTTTACTTTTACATATACATTTTGGTTTCTTTATATACAGTGCACATAACTTGTACGCCATGCTGGTAAGTCTTTACAGGCTAATCAATGAAAAGCCACGAAGTCCACATGAACAGTGGTTCCCTATACAGTAGGTGTGGAAATGATTATTATTACACCTTCATTGAGTAATACTTTCATGTGCCTGCTCACTCATGTGAATTACCTCTCATTGCTATGTACTTCAAGGCAAGCTGCACATTTATATTCTGTATTTCCTGTTCTATATAAAGCCCAGATATATACTCCACTACATTGTATACAAAAGTTGCCATCAGTTGCATCGGTGTCTGGCTATGTTCACACACAATTTGCGTTTTTTTTTAGCACTCATAAAAGCACTTGCGTTTTTTTTAAGAGTGCTAAAAAATGTCCCTTGTGTGTCTGAAAGGATTTGCCACGTTTTTGGACTTAGTCATTTTTTCACCAAAAACGCAGGCAAAAACGCAAGCGTTAACGCAGGGTGCATAAATGTGCCTTTTAAAAACGCATGTGTTTTTTTACAGCACCCAAAAACGCTGCATGCAGCGTTTTTTGGACTAGGGGTAAAAAACGCAAATGGAGCTGAAAAACGCAGCTACACTCAAATGTACCCTGCGTTAACGCACCTGCGTTTTTTTTAATAGCCCAAAAACGCAGAGATGGTCAAAAAAAACGCATGTGTGTGAACATGGCCAAGCACTATTTTTATGTGCAGATTCAAAAACGCAGCCAAAAACGCAGGGAGCCATCACACACCTTACAAAACTCATGCTGACATGAAAAACGCATGTAAAAAAGCATGCGTTTTTAAAAGGCACTAAAAAAACTGTGACCACAGCCTTAGGGTGGTGTGCGTTTTTCTTAGGCTATGTTCACACACAATTTGCGTTTTTTTTAGCACTCTTAAAAGCACTTGCGTTTTTTTAAGAGTGCTAAAAAATGTCCCTTGTGTGTCTGAAAGGATTTGCCACGTTTTTGGGCTTAGTCATTTTTTCACCAAAAACGCAGGCAAAAACGCAAGCGTTAACGCAGGGTGCATAAATGTGCCTTTTAAAAACGCATGTGTTTCCCATAGGGCCCCCATGTTAAAAAAACGCATGTGCGTTTTTTCAAAAACGCATGCGTTTTTTTTAACATGGGCCCCTATGGGAAACGCATGCGTTTTTGAATGGCACTAAAAGGTACTAATGTACCATGCGTTTTTGCATGCGTTTCCCATAGGGCCCCATGTTAAAACAAACGCATGCGTTTTTGTAAAAACGCACATGCGTTTTTTTACAGCACCCAAAAACGCTGCATGCAGCGTTTTTTGGACTAGGGGTAAAAAACGCAAATGGAGCTGAAAAACGCAGCTACACTCAAATGTACCCTGCGTTAACGCACCTGCGTTTTTTTTAACATCCCAAAAACGCAGAGATGGTCAAAAAAACGCATGTGTGTGAACATAGCCTTAATTTGCGTTTCTAAACGTTTTTACCGCTAAAAACGCATAAAAACGCTAGCGTTTTTGCCCCCATTGATTTTAATGGAAACGTATGTAAAAACGCATGTGCGTTTTCAAAAATGCTGCACAAAACATCAGGGAAGACGTTTTGTGCAGCGTTGGCAAAAACGCATGCGTTTTTGAAAACGCACATGCGTTTTTGCATGCGTTTTTACATGCGTTTCCATTAACATCAATGGGGCCAAAAACGCTAGCGATTTTATGCGTTTTTAGTCGTAAAAATGCCTAGAAACGCAAATTAATCAAAACGCACACCACCCTTAGATGTGAAACAGGCCTGAGAGTTCTTGTCTGGTTTGGCGTGTTCCCGGTATAGAAATTTTACATTTTTTATTTATTTTTTTTAGCAAGAGTAATGTTAGTAATGATTCACTAAAGCCGGTTTCACACCACAGCAAGATCAGGTCCGGGGCTGTCCGGTGTGAACTTGACAGCCCGGACACGATTTTGAAACAGAATCAGAAGGCAAATATGCCCTCCAGTCCGGTTTGCAGCCGGATTCGGCATTTCACAGAAGCAGGAGCTGTCTCTGCTGAAATGTCAGGATCGTGGCTAGTGGGGAGCTGGCCACAGTCCTGAAATCACAGCAGGGGACAGCTCCAGGTGCTGAAGTTTAGCAGCGCCCGCTGCTAAACTCCCGCAGCTAGCGTCCGGCCTCCAGATCCAATTTTTTGTCGGATCCGGCGCTATCCGGCGCTATAGACTCCCATATTAGGGGGCGCCGGATCCCGGAGGATCCGGGAGATCAGATTTTGTCCGATTTTTGCTCCAGACACAAAAAATGATGCAAGCTCCATTTTTGTGTCGGGGCAAAAATCAAATGCAGCCTGATGTTGCCGGACAGGGACAAAACCGGATGGCAAATAGCTGCCATCCGGCCCTGTCCGGCACCATAGAGCTGCATTAGTGCAAAATCGGGTTCGGGACTGTTAGGTTCACACCGGACAGCCCCGAACCTGATCTTGCCGTGGTGTGAAGTCAGCCTAAGGCGGCCGTCACACGGTGAGATCTCTATAGCGATATTGTAAGCGATCACGTGCACGCGCAATCGCTTACAATATCGCTCACATCGCTGGTGAGATGTCACACAGACAGACTCACCAGCGATGTGGATCCGCGATCTCGCTGGTAACTATGGTACACATCGGGTAACTAGTCGCCGCGCGTCGCTTAGTTACCCGACGTGTACCATAGTTACCATTTCCCAGCATAGCCTCTGCGCTGGGAGATCGCTCATCGTGGTGTCACACACCACGATGCAGGAGATCGTGAAATCGATCATCGCTAGATCTGAGAACCGGAGCTCAGATCAGCGATGTCACGATCAAGCGATTTCAAATCGTAAATCGCTTGATTACATGCAACGATTTCTTGCCCGATCTCGCTTAAGCGATCAAAAAGGAGATCGCTTAAACGATATCGGGCAAGAAATCGTTCCGTGTGACGGCCGCCTAAGGAACTGCCTGTTGGGGCAGTGGTGATCCTATTCATTTGGAAGGAGTATACGAGTATTTGATGATACTCAGATTGATGTGACTCACATGATGGAGATATAAACTTATGAGCCTCATTGAAGAGACAGAGGCCATGTTCACACACATGCGTTTTTTTGACCATCTCTGCGTTTTCGGGCTGTTAAAAAAAACGCAGGTGCGTTAACGCAGGGTACATTTGAGTGTAGCTGCGTTTTTCAGCTCCATTTGCGTTTTTTACCCCTAGTCCAAAAAACGCTGCATGCAGTGTACATACATCAAACGCAAACGCATGCAGCGTTTTTGGGTGCTGTAAAAAAACGCATGTGTGTTTTTCCAAAAACGCATGCGTTTTTTTTAACATGGGGCCCTATGGGAAACGCATGCAAAAACGCATGGTACATTAGTACCTTTTAGTGCCATTCAAAAACGCATGCGTTTCCCATAGGGGCCCATGTTGAAAAAACGCACATGCGTTTTTTTAACATGGGGGCCCTATCGGAAACACATGCGTTTTTAAAAGGCACATTTATGCACCCTGCGTTAACGCTTGCGTTTTTGCCTGCGTTTTTGGTGAAAAAATGACTAAGTCCAAAAACGTGGCAAATCCTTTCAGACACACAAGGGACATTTTTTAGCACTCTTAAAAAAACGCAAGTGCTTTTATGAGTGCTAAAAAAAACGCAAATTGTGTGTGAACATAGCCAGACACCGATGCAACTGATGGCAACTTTTGTATACAATGTAGTGGAGTATATATCTGGGCTTTATATAGAACAGGAAATACAGAATATAAATGTGCAGCTTGCCTTGAAGTACATAGCAATGAGAGGTAATTCACATGAGTGAGCAGGCACATGAAAGTATTACTCAATGAAGGTGTAATAATAATCATTTCCACACCTACTGTATAGGGAACCACTGTTCATGTGGACTTCGTGGCTTTTCATTGATTAGCCTGTAAAGACTTACCAGCATGGCGTACAAGTTATGTGCACTGTATATAAAGAAACCAAAATGTATATGTAAAAGTAAAATGGAAATTTACAATAAAAACCATAATAACCATGAAGTTCCCCCCATCTTTATTTAATAAGGGTTACTTTACCATTCTATCTGAGTGTACATACATCAAGTTTTCCCTTGTCTCTGATAGTTTTAAAGGGAACCTGTCACCTCCAAAAATGCTTTTTACCACCAGACATAGAGGTTTCTTCAAGTATGTGAAGTGGCGTAACTAGAGATCGGTCCGGTTTGGACTGGCCCTCTCCCTTTTCCCACATGCTGGACAGACGTAAGGGCCCCTGAAGCATTCTAAATCCCATAGAGACCTAAGTGTTGCCCTCCCCTGATGATGACATCACTGCGTTGTACTGTCTAGCGCCCATTGCTATTCAAGTTAGAAGAGAGGACGGCTGCCAATGTGGATAGGGATGTATTTCAAAAAGAGTAATAGGTATTTGTGTGAGCGCTGGGGAATCAACCGGCACCAAGGCTATTATGAATAGTTACCTCTCGGCTTTATTTGTACATAATAGCCTTGGTGCCGGTTGATTCCCCAGCGCTCACACAAATACCTATTACTCTTTTTGAAATACATTCGTTCCTCCGCTATGCGGAGTGAGGTATGGAGCAGCTCCGGGCAATAGGACCTTGGATGACGTCCTGAACAAGCCCACGGACCCACCACGTGACGACTCACATGTGAGGTGCTGGGATTAAGGACGCAGCAAAATCTTCATCATCCACAGCCGCTCATTAGCCGAGGACACAGGGAGATAAACATCAATGCACTAACTCTTGTTGTGCAGACAGCACAACAAGCACAGGTGAGGTTCCCATTCAAATAACCTGCCCCCGATGACAATTACAGAGTGGCGCAACAATATTACCTTCTTTGTCAATGTGGATAGGGAGTCTGGAGTAGATAGTGTAAGCATTTTTTTTTATTCTTATATAATTTGATCATTAAATTGTGGCTTCAGGGGACATCAAATTAAGGGCTGTGGGAGACATCAAATGAGAGTCTATATGGGGACATCATATGAGAGTCTATGTGAGGACATCAAATAAGAGGCTTTGTTGGGACATCAAAGGAGGAACTATTGATGACATCAAATGATGGGCTGTGGGGAACACCAAATGAGGAGCTATTGATGACATCAAATGATGAGCTGTGGGGAACACCAAATGAGGCTATGTGGGCACATAAAATGAGGGGCCACAATCATAACTACAAGAATACATCAGTAGAGCCATCAGATGTACATGAATACAGCTCCAGAACAACCATCATGAATATATCACCCGAACAAGAATATGTCACCAGAACCACAAGCAGTACATATATACCTCACCAGAGCTGCCATGAATATATGAGTACTTCACAAGAACCACCATCAGTGTATGAATAAGGCACTAAACCACCATGAGTACATCACCAGAACCACTATCAGTACATAAGTACAGCACAAGAAACACCATCAATACATGAATACATCACCAGAACCAAGATCAGTTTTGTGAAAGCTATATTTGTTGCCTGACAGACACAAAAACCATCATATGTATCCCTTTATCTATAATAAGGGTCTGTTCCCATTAGGACATCCACCAGATGATACCATAGACACCTTAATTGAAACCACATGGACTCCATTATAGTTAAGCTTTATTAGTTTTCCATTACTACACTTGGGTCTGACATTTAAAATATAGGACGTCAGGTATAAATATCACTATTTCACTATTTGACCCTTGTATAGTGTAAATGATCTGCAAACAATTAATAATTCTATAACTTTGAAATTGCACACCTATTAAGTCACACCCTAAAGTACAGCATTTTTTTAACTCTTGATCATATTTTTTGGTGAACAAAGTAACAATTCTACTGGAAGTGGTCATTAGAGCTTGTTAACTGAGCCATCAGAGGTGGGGTACGTTAGAGGTCCTGTTACCTTAGGCTCTGACCCCAGGTTCCCCAACCTGTAGTTCGGGAGTCATATGTGGTTCTCAGGTCGTGTACCAGCTTGCTGCATTAGCACCAGGTCTAGAAAACTGCTATAAGGAGAAGGACTCTAGATGGTAGTCTTTGTTAGTAGCCCCCCCTCCCCCCCCCCCACAGAGTTGCAGATCTGGATTTCAATATACTGAGTGGGATTAGATAGGATAATATTACCAGTTACAACAAGAGGGTGAAGGTATATGTGGGCACCACAGCGTTTATAGAGAGAACTGTGCAGATGACGTACCTTGTAGCTGAATAGCCTGTGCTTGCGAAGTCCCAGTGATGGTGCTCGACAGGTTATTATTATTATTTATTTATATAGCGCCATAATATTCCATTGCGCTTTACATGTTAAGAGGGCAGGCTAGGACAAGTAACATAGTAACAATACAAGTAACAATGGCTGTGGACAATTATAACGTACAGATACAATAGGGGAGAAGATCCTGTCCGCGAGGGCTCACAGTCTATGAGAGGTGAGTGGGGATACAGTAGGAGGGGGAGGTGTCAGTCTAGTCTTGAGGCGGTGCGGTGGACCGGGTCTCATTGCAGGGTGTAGGTTTGGCGGAAGAGGTGGGTTTTCAGGCCTCTTTTGAAGGTTCCCAGGGTAGGGTGGGGCAGCGAATTGCAGAGTATGGGTGATGCACGGGAGAAATCCTGTATGCGGTTGTGCGAAGAGGAGATGAAGGGGGAGTACAGGAGGAGTTCTTGAGAGGATCGCAGGTTGCGTGAGGGTAGGTATAGGGAGACCATGTCGGAGATGTATGGAGGGGACAGGTTGTGGATGGCTTTGTATGTCATGGTTAGTGTTTTAAACCAAGATCTCTGGGAAGCAGGGAGCCAGTGAAGGGCTTGGCAGAGGGGGGAGACAGGGGAGTAGCGGAGATAGGTGGATTAGGCGGGCAGCGGAGTTCAGGATGCTTGAGCCTAGTTCAGGCAAGACAAATCAATCAGATTCTGAAGAAAACCATGGCACACTCCGGTAAAGTAAAACTCCTTCTTTATATCATACAGGTAAAAGCTGGTGCACTACACCAGTTCAGTGTGAGAGGAGTGGGGGAGACAAGCAGGTGTATAGACAACCGGTCCACCTGTTAAAGCACAAACATGCGAAACATCTGTTGTCTATACACCTGCTTGTCTCCCCCTCTCCCCCCACGTTGACGTAGTGCACCAGCTTTTACCTGTTTGAAATTAAGAAGGAGTTTTACTTTCCCGGAGTGTGTCGTGGTTTTCTTCAATATCGGATTAATATTACCAGTTAGTTTGGTACTTGAAGTTTGATGCAATAGTGTGTGAATATATGGGGGTGCATTATAATAATTAGATGTCTATGGGGGCTACCATATGCATGGAGGACTATGGGGGGGGTGCATTATCATTTATGGAGGACTATTGGTGCTGCATTATAATATGTGGTAGTGTATGATAATATATGGAGGAACATGGGAATGCATTATAATAATTGGAGGACTATGAAGGCTACCTTATGCATGGAGGACTATGGGGAGCATTATAATACATAGAGGACTATGCAGGTACATAATAATATATAGAGAAATATGGGGGTGCATTATAATAATAATTAGAGAACTATGGTGGCAGGAGGAGGAGGACCATGTAAACCAGGATGAGGGAGATATATGCCAGGATAAGGGCCATATCCAGGAGGTGGACCATATCTATCAGGAGCAGGACCATATATAGCAGGATCCAACATTGTAATTATTTCCTTTTCATGGTCTTTCCACTGTGTCTACATTCTGTTTTCTTTGCCCTCCCTGCAAACCTTTGTCTTCTCTCTTATCAGGTAGCTGAAGCTATGTACATCTTCCCCTTTCCTCCTGCTATCTCTAACACTGGGAGAAGGGATAGGAGAGAAGAGAAAGGTGTCAGGAGCAGGAACTCTATTGGAGCGCTTAGCTAAATAAAGGATTCAGGCTGGGTTTCCATATATCTGGGTCAATACTGACGTTTTTTTATGCTTCTGGTTCCTTATCCTTATCTTACCACTTATTAAAAAGGGTTTCACAAGTTTTCTAATGCAAAAAGTCAAATTTCACCTGATCCTTTCGTTCTCTATAGAAAAGAAATATTTTTTTCCCAACCGTACAAAGCAGGTTTATATGAAAGTGGCACATCAGGATACAGATAAAAATAGAATCCTGTATTACAATGCTGAACACAGAAATACATTTCTCCCCAACCTTTCCACAGCACTAAATAAAATCTAATGCCATGTGGAAAATAATCATAAACACAACGTACCAGGATTAGATCAAAAGACCTTTCATGACGGAAATAGATCAAATATAGAACGGGCAATTTATTTCACCCATATAACTGATCACACCACAATGTCTCAAATTATGGCTAATTTGATATTATCTAAAAAATATGGGGCAGATATTAAACTGCTAGTGGGCAAACTACAGATGCACCCCAAGCAGAATACAGGCTGACAATTATAATGTTCAAGTTTATTAAAGGGAATCTGTCAGCAGGGCTTTTGCTATGTAATCTGAGGACAGCATGCTGTAATGGTTAAAAAAGCAAAATTCAACTCTTATCTGGCTATGTACTATTGTTTACTTAAACTAAAGGCTTTATCACCTGTGATTAACATTACATTGTCACAAGCACTGCAAGTCCAACCCGCCCCCTGCTGGGATTGACCTTATGTCAATGCACAATCTCTATAGAGAGCCAGGTGTGGGCAGGGACAGCTATCTCAGCTCTACTGTGTTACTAAAACTAAATACTTGATTATGTCAGAACGGCTGCAGCCAGTAACCTATGGATACATTGTTAGATTTAGCGTTTCTTTGCCTACATTATGTTGCTTTCAGATGAAGTACGAAAAACCTGCTGACAGATTCCCTTTAAGAAAACACTCCACATTTGCTGCATCTTGGATGTCCCTGCCCCAGAAAATTAAACCTACACAAAGTATGAGTTGGTTATATTTTATTACACTTTTTTTTATTTCTAAATGATACCTACCTAAGTTTGTAGAAAAGTGGGGAGTCTGGTGCAAAATAGAAAAAGTCTCCACATTTTTTGGGTCAATGTGACTTTTGCAAAAATGTGTGCAGAAAACTACAGTACATGATATGATAAATGTCCTTTGGGTTTTTGTTACTTACTTTGGTCTTGTAAAGCTGCACCTAATTGTCACATACCTTTTCATCCAGGAGATGGGAACCTAAGGGGTAAGTTTTCTCCTTTTGGAGAGTGACATGTCAGATCTGACATGGGGCATGAGGAGACAAACGCCTGCAATAACCCTCTTAGAAATTAAATATGCAAATTGACTCTTCAGAGAGGAAGAGGACTTGAACTCTAGTGCCACCTATTGGAAGTAGCAATTCCAAGTCAAAATTGACCCTTTAACAAGCCTTGCATTATGACTTAGTATATAAGCCAAACCAGAATGTCAATTTGCATCCAGAAAATGGCATTTGATGGATGGAGCGTCCCCCATTTCAGCACTCTGCATCTGCTCTAGTTTTCTGGGAGTGGAAACACAGATTAAAACTTGTTAAATATTTCCACCCACTCTTGAATATCAGGAAACTAGCCCAGGCACAGTGTGTTTTAATGGAAAAAGTAGCCATTTGATTTATGGGCATCCCAATGCAGACACCTACTATTTACCAAAATAAGGGACAGTAGCTCCCAGCTGAGCAATATGATCCTTTGTTTGGGTCTGGTCTATTTCTTCTTAAGGTACCTTTACACGCCGCAACTTTTGGCGCCGATCGGAGGCAACCGAACGTGAGTGTGCACGTTTTTCACGGTTGCCTCCGAACGCCAAAGGCGCATTTACACGCCGCAATTTCGCCCTCAACCTAAGATGATGTGTTGTCCCGGAAGTTCCCACACCAACATTGGGAAACATCCGGTTGACTCCTGATGCTGCTTCACACGCCGCAATCCCCAAAGGAATGTGGGCGTACATGTTCAGCGCCGCAAGAACATAGGCGTGACAGACTTGTGTATTCTGCGACCCAAACACGCTGATTAGACAACGCAATAGCGTTATGATTGGCCAGCCTGCGCAGGAAGGCTGGCTAATACATGACGCCATTGCCTTTGTGTAGTGTGAATGGACAGCTCTTCAAATATGTCGCCCTGTGAAGTGACAGCCAATGGAAACACAGTAGCCACCACCAATCATTGCTGAGGGGCGCGGTGTCCAACACGCTGTGGCACGCCTCTGGGAAATCAGTAGGCGACGCTGATTCCATCCCTATCACCCATTCACACGCCAAAACCAGGGTAATTCACCTTCAGGGTTGCGTCTGGTTTTTGAACAATGCTCTGAAATCTCAACCGGGAGCAACTTTCAAAATCACCACCGGGTTCCACAATTACACGCCGCAATTTCGTAGCAATTTCAGGGCAACGGTGACGGAACTCCGGATTGCCTCTCATTTTCTACACCGTAGTTGTGGCGTGTAAAGGTACCTTTAGAGAATGGAGTGGGAGCAAAGCAGCTGTCTTTACAAGAAGAGCCAGTTAGAGCCAGAATTCAAGAGACTCAACTCACCTGAAAGACTCTGCACGAAAGTGATCGACCGCCCATCAGCAACTTGGTTCCTGATCAGCTGTCCTTTTATTGCCTGTTTATACAGGCAGACTCATTTTTAACGTACATCGAACGATGTGCAATAGATCATTCAGCACACACAGGCTGCCATTTTTCTCGACAGCACGAGTTTTGTTTGTCCAAGACAATGTGCTGCTGAGAATGAGGATCTTTTGTGTAGCACAAAAGATCTTTCACTTGAAAACTGATAATTCTGCTCATTTACAAAATTACAGAAAAATATTTAAAAAAAACTCACCATAGCCAACCTAATACTGAATGCACAAACAGGGTGCAGATGTAGCACCCCACCAGTCAGTGCGCTACAGAGGGGTACTGCACCCAAGACAGAGAGTGCAGTATTACTGTTATAAGGAGAGGTAATGTAGGTCTGAGGCTCTCAATCTGCATTCACACACTTAGAGCAGGGGACTATAGGGTTAAATCCTTTGCTGAGAGACCCTATCCCGGTGGGAGAAGTTTCAGGCTAGAGCAGTGTGAGCTCAGGAAGCAGAGAAGTCTCTGTGGAGAGAGACAGAGAAGGACCCTTCAGGAGACACCACAGGGAGAGCGCCCAAAAGGACCGAGAGGGGCAGACAGAGGGTGAGTGAATCACCCTGGACTAGTCCGAAGCGGGGTACTGGCTCCGACATGGATCAGAGGTCCATCCCTGAACCGCAAATTACCAGCGTGGTCGACAGTGTAGGGGGTACTCAGATACTGATGGTTACTTCGATGGGGGATCACGGCTGGTCGGTTCCCGATTCCGTGCCCTGGACCCTCAATGGTGGGGATGGTGGGGGATGATGATGATGGATGGGGGAATGGTAACGCGATGCCATTTGTGGTACTTGGTAACGTGGATACCAGTGCTGCAGCCTACCGCTGAGCTGATGGAGATGCAGCTCAGAGTAGTACAGCTACCCACAGGTGGAGCTTTACCTCAGGGCAGCGGGGTGGATGAGGGGAGTAGTAGTAGCGGTTCTGCGCTGAATGCTGCAGTCTGCGGCAGTGAAGTAGGCACACACACACACAATAGTCTCTGTTTCGGTACCTTTTTACTGTTGTCCGGGAACAGGTACGGTCCAGAAGAGTAACCAGGTTCTCGGTGCAATTTGGGACGTTCACCTTGGAGAGTTGTGAGGCCTCCTCTGTTAGTGTGTGTGATGGTTAGGGTAAGCTCTGCCTGTAACTGAACATGCCGCTCTTTATCCCTTTCAGGGTACTACTCCATAACCGACAATGAGGACCTTTCTGTGGGATCCCTATTCTCTGCTTAGGTCCCTGGTCCTGTACTTGGTCAGGTTTGAGTGTCTTCTCATGTTACCTCAGGGGGATTAAATCCTCCTGGTCCGTCCGGGCTTTCCCTGCTACGATAGATTACTAGCAGAATCGGACTCCAGTATCCGGGTGGGCTAAAGGGAAACTGGTCTGTTCCCTTCTTCTTTTCACCTACTTCCTCCACTGGCCTCCGTCCCTCTCCCTAGTGCATTGCACAGCTGGGTCACGTTTCCTAGTCCTGGGCCCGGCTTCATCCCAGCAACCAGCTCCTTCCAGTCCCTTCTCCTTGGCTCTCAGACTGGAACTAACTGCTCCCTTCACTGCTCAGGGCAGACTAACTGACTCCTCCCCTGAGGCCTGGACCCTTATAGGGTAACTTGCTTAAGGCAGCAAGTAGAGCTCCCCCTCCAGGTCTGGTGTGGAAGGTGTTGTGTGCTGTGTGTACCAAGGTATATGTCTCTCCTTGCACCGGTGGGTCCTGTGGCAATCCCCAGCATCTTCAAAGGAGCACGATCCAACCGCCCTACACCAAGCACGGTCTCCACCAGAAGCACTAAACTGGGTTGGGTCCCCTTTGGAGAGAAAGAGGGTTCCCATATCACCCGACAGGCCTGGTTTAACAAGCGGGACTCATGCAGGGCAGTGCGAGAAGAAAGAGTGCGCAGAGGTAGGACAGAGCAAGTATAGAGAAGGAACATCACTGGAGCCTCAGAGAGACATTGCTTCCTCCTATGACACCTGGTTCACTACCCCAGCCATAACACCTGTGAACTGTGTACTAGCTAACCGTGCAGAGCAAGCAAATTTCTGTGTTTCTTCTTGGTTGGCTGTGGCATTGCAGTCTCACAGCAGAGACTGTGCTGCCCTATTCTATTATCACACTACACGGCCCCGGGGGACCCCGCTCTACCTGTAGGGAGCTACAACACCTTGCTGCCA
The DNA here is from genome assembly GCA_033576535.1 of Allobates femoralis. Classification (NCBI taxonomy): domain Eukaryota; kingdom Metazoa; phylum Chordata; class Amphibia; order Anura; family Aromobatidae; genus Allobates; species Allobates femoralis. The sequence goes on along the minus strand of JARQOC010000006.1, from coordinate 64,615,612 downwards.
TCCATCCTCCCGGAGGTCTGCAGCAGCGCCGGTGCCATCACCGGATCTACAGGTGGAGTCACGACATTCATTTATAAACTCTTATCCCTGTAAATACCCCTTTTTGTTGTCACCCAAGGGCACAGATTCAGGGCACCGACCACCCGTGACACCCACCGTACCCAAAGCCCGAGATCTGAGTACCCCAGACCATTGTGGGCCCGACACAGAGAACCTCCTAATATAGAAGAGAGCAGCCACTCACAGCCTTCCAAATGGAGGGGAGCAGCTGCTTGCAGGACACGTACATTATTAAGGCTTGCATGGGGAGCCTGTCACATAGATAAGTGAGATACACAGTGTCTGAACACGAGCCTATTAGGTCGGGCGGACTAGTTAACACTGCATGAATGTATACACAGTGCTCTATCAGCATTATGCACCAGGGCTGCACCCATTTCTATATTAAGAGGTTCTCTGCACCCTCACTTATCAGGTGATTCCCAGCCTATTTACACTGAAATATTATCGTACGTGAGATTGTCCATTCACGATAACTTGCAATGTGAATGGACTCTACATCACGGTGCTAGGTGCAATAAAGCCTAGCACCTAGCACCCTACATTTGCAGCACCATTATGAAAGGACTTGAATACATACGGTAGTTGTTAATTGTCCTAAATTTCCCACCACTCCTTGACCAGAAGAGGGTTAGTGTAAATCCCACCTAAACGTGGGCGCTCTGGGATTGGTCAGGGAAGTTCCTAGAAGTCGTGAGTAGTTCCCAGTTGAGGATGATGATAGGCGAAATCCTAAATGTCCTCAGTTGGCAACTATGTAAATACAATAAACGGGGCACCATTGTTCTTCGTAGTTTGTGTTTGACATTACAGCTGGGCCTTATTTCCATTGATTCTGATTTCATACAGTCCCAGATGAGGTTTATCAAAAATAAAGATCCAACAATAAAATGTGTCAGACCATTCCTGGCAGGATCTGAAGTTTTCCCAAAATAATAGAATTTTTTTTTTTTTTGCATATCATAATAATTTATAGCTGTGTTATTTCCTGTAGATATTTCTTTATAGACAGTTTCCTTTTGACTTTGTGCATCAAGCCATTCAGGTAGCAATTAAGGGCGTCAGCCTCCTTTTTCATCTTTGTTATTTCAGTCGTGGGCACTAGTAGAAAGGAAACCGAATAGAATAGCCGTATTCGTAATGCCCCTTTCTTCTGATAGCTTGTGTGTGGAAATATACTAAAAGAATAACTTCCTGAAATATTTCATGAAATCTTTAGAAGCCTGGTCAGTTCCAACCTCAGATGTTAATTCCCCAACCACTTTCTCTAAATTGCTTATTTTCATATAAGCCTTTAAACATAGAGTAACCTTTTAAATCACATTATAATAGAATATAATAGTAAATTGTGGTATAACTAGATTGAAAAATACCCAACCACCATATCTTGTAGGCTATTGTTTTTTCAACCACTGTGACTGTAGCTTCTCTATCCATGTAAAGACCCTCAGGGCCACTTTACACACCAACTTCTGTGTCCAACTTCTGAACAGATCTCTGGTTGCAGTGAAATCATGGACACATTGTTCCATTTTGTGGCTGTGTACAATGGAACAATGTGTCCATGATTTCACTGCAACCAGAGACCTGTTCAGAAGTTGGACACAGAAGTTGGTGTGTGTAAAGTGGCCCTAATATAATAGACTGACTTTGGGTAAACCCAACGATATCACCAGACTCTTAAGACCGGTTTAAACATGTAGATATCGCTAACGATATTGCAGCAATGTTCCTTGTTTCGTGACGTTGCAGCAATCTCATCAGCGATCTCGCTACGTGTGACACCTAACAGCGATCACCCCCCCATCACCCCCCTCTGTGATATCGTTGATCGTTAAGGAATGGCCTGGGCCATTTTTCCGTTGTCAGTCTCCCGATGGGCGTGATGCATCGTCGTTGGCAACTTTGACGATTCAGAACACGGCCACGTAGGCGCAGAGGGCGATCGACGCCTAGATGTATCGTAGCTGCGTCGTTGAGAAAATCGGCCTGTCACCAGCGACCACGTAGCAATCGAGTAGTGATCACCTAGCCAACTTTATAGCGTCGTATCGTTGTTGGCATCACTGGAAGATTGATACGTGTAAACCTGCCTTTACATGTATGGTGGCCTCAAGAATCTTCCCCAACAGATGATGGTCTGATATATCTGATTTAGAACTGCCGACCCTTTTGTTCTTGTTAAGATAACACTCACTGGAGTAGTCTGGGATGACTCTCTTTTAAGGTGGGGTCACACGCGGCGATCTCGCCCGCGACATCGCCGCAAAGTGACGTCACAGCGATGCCGCGGGCGATATTGCAAGTGCGTCGCGCTGTGTGACAGTGCGACGCAACTGCAAATTATCGCTGGTCCCAGGTTGACAGGTTTATGAACATGTTCATAAACCTTTCAACCTGTGACCAGCGATTAGGCTGGATCGCGCCGTCTGACACTGTTGGCGGCGCGATCCAGCCTATATCGCAGCGTAACTGAGCCATCGCTCGCTGGGCTTAGCCCAGCCCAGCGAGCGATGGCTCCGCCCACATCGCTGCCGCGTCACCGGCAACGTCGTGCCGTGTGACAGCTGGCCTGCGATGTCGGAAGCGAGCGGGCACCCGCGCATCGCTTCCGACATCGCAGGCCAGATCGCCGCGTGTGACCCCACCATTAGAGAACACAGGAGAGCTTGGCAGAACTAGAGGACACAGGAGTCAGAGGTGAGGAGTTGTCAACCAAACCATTATTTCGACCAACTGACATCTATTATATATGAGCACCCTTACATTTTCTCTTTATCAAGGCAATTTTTCTAATATCTGACAAAGAATCTCACTACAGAATGGGGCTACAATGGTCATAGTCGAATAAGTGAATATAAACAAATACACAAGAGCATGAGAGAAAATCCAGCTATCCCGCGTAAAGTTAGTTTTGCTGTTCATAGCACAGAAAACGTCTCTGCTTTGGCGCGGTAGGATACTCTCAAAAAATGGAAAATCTGGCTTCACAAATATGCAAGTACCAAATCTTTATTAGCATACAAATAATATAGCCGTGTGATGATTAAAATATTGTGATAGGCCTTGTTCACACATACCTTCCGTTTTTGCCTTAAATCTGTTTTTGGGAACAATCGGATCCGAAATCATATCCTATGTTCCCCTATGGGAATCGGATGGGATCGGATGTGCCACTATTGACATCCGATTTTGGCACCATCCGATCTGATCCGATTTAATTACGGGCACAAAATCGCAACCTGCTACGATTTTGTGTCCGTGACTCAAATTGGACAGCATCGGATCACTGCTGATCCGAGGGCCCACAGCATGGGAGCCTATGGACATCGTAACCGAGTTCACCTCGGATCCGATGTCGGCTCCGTTTTCCCTGTCTTTCCCTGCTCCTGCCTCCTCCATCTTGTTCCCTCTGCTATTCTATTCTGTGCCCCCGCTATTCTATGCTGTCTCCCCGCTATTCTATTCTGTCTCCCCGCTATTCTATTCTGTGCCCCCGCTCCTCTATCCTCATCTAATCCCTATCCTATCCCCTCTTGTACTCCCTGTGTGTAAAAAAAAAAAAAAAACTCCACCCGGAGCATACATCACCTGTGACAGGCTCCCACGCTGCAGCACCATCAGAACTGAAGAGCCTGTGATGATGCCAAAGAGCCGGTCAGCTGACGGGTCATGTGACCGGCTCTGTGACATCATCACAGGTCCTTCAGCCCTGATGGTGCTGCAGCGTGGGAGCCGCTGACAAGTGATGTATGCTCCGGGAGGATTTTTTTTTTTTTTTTTACACACAGGGAGGACAAGAGGGGACAGGATAGGGATTAGATGAGGATAGAGAAGTGGGGGCACAGAATAGAATAGCGGGGAGAGAGAATAGAATAGCGGGGAAGAAGATGGAGGAGGCAGAAGCAGGGAAAGACAGGGGACTGCAGGATCCACACGGATCCTGCATAGAATCGGATAGGATGGCTATTTGCCATCCGATTGCAGGGATCCGTGTGGATCCGTGCCTGCCCGTGGGATCCTCCTTCAAAGTCGGATCCCACGGACAGGAACAAAATCGTTATGTGAAAGCACCCTAAGGCAACAGTTGTCTTTCTCCATGTATTGATCCATCAATAGAAATATCATTGTCTGTGGCTAACTTTAAACTAGATTAGATACAAAGATTAGATAAGGAGTGCAGAGACATGCAAGCAAGTACTTTTGGTTTCTGTGAACTTTCTGATTTCTGCTAACCAAGCATGTACCATGATTCTTATGTAAAACTATAAGCCTAAATGTCTACAGTTGACCCCTCAAACACCTGCAAAGTTTATCCTGCAAACTATTGGGGTTTGTGGCCATAAAACATTGTATCAATAAAGCCAATCACCACCCTATGAGCCAACGTCTGATCCTTTAACAGATCATCAATATGACTAACAATATAATCCAAACCAGTGTCTCTACCAAAAAATAGTCACCCAACTGCAGAAAGCTGTTTTGGGGTCTGTTGCACTCTTAGCCCGCCCATCAACTGACTAAGGGCAAGAACCCTGAAACTGCCATTTACAACTCACTCATTAGTTATTAAAGGGTCTGACATTGGGTAGCCATTCCGATAGGTGACAATAATAATATGTTTCTTTCTTCTGACAGAGAGATCATTTGCATACCTTTTCCTAGAGAACATAGCCTGGCCTGTAATACTCTCCGGAAGGAAAACCAGCAGCCTTTATACCCCAGTTCTTTTCAAATCATAAAATGCTTTACTTTCCTGACCAGGGCTTTGGAGTCAGTAAGTCAAACATCCGACAACCGACTCTTCTATGTCCCTGAATCCAACGCCACCAAAATGGGCACAGACTTCCACGACTCTGACTCCACAGCCCTGTTCCTGATAAGTTTTTATTGTAGAAAAGATTTCCAGCTGCTATCCTAAGAAGAAATACAGATAGATTTATCTTTTTCATAAAAGGTTTAAAGGGGTTATCAATGGATATATCCCTAAACTATAAGAACCATAAAATGGTTTGCATAGAACTTATCTAAGTTAATAAAAATGCGAAACACAATTCATCATAAAAAAAAAACCTTACTTCCTCATAAGATTAATTTAAAGACGAAAATCTATAGTTCCCCACCACCTAATACTATGCCAGCTCCATAAGAAAAGGGAACAAGATACTGCTGAGTATGAGATTTTCATGCCCTTTAAATGTGTTAATCTGTCGTTTCTCCTCAGACCAATATAAAGAATTCACATTGTGAAACATAAGAGAATAGAAACCGATAACGTCTGTCACAAGGAATTATTTAACATGAATTTACATTACGAGCTTTAACAATAGAATCATAGATAGATCACAGATCAATAGATCACAGATTTCATTCTATAGACTGTATATTGGTAGACATTTCTTAGACCTGATGCGACGGGAGGAGTTACTGTGAAAAATGGTTCTAAAGATAAATAAAATTGCTGTATAATCTTTGTAAAATGACTTTTTAAAAATGTAACCTCAATCTTCATCCACCTAGTTTGATGACAAGATCCTTAGTACCGCTGCTTCCTAAAGCCCCCTCTTCCATCTACTTTTGAGACCTCATGCTTCTCAGTACAAGCCGCAGCTGTCAGTCTGGCTGTATCAACCCACATCACTGAAACGCTCGTCCTGTGGAGCACCAGGAGGGGAACACCAAGGTGAAAGGTAAAACAGAGGACTATACAGAGAAGGAAGAGGGATTACTCCTTCACACTTACTTGAGTCTAACTAAGGGGTATGTCGAGCCCCAGGCCCTGGGGTACTCGGGTATCAGGCTTGGTGGTTGTTTTCATGGGGGACTGTCACGGGTGGCAGTGCCTAAGCCCGTGGCCTGATGACCTTCAATAAGGGGTTATATACAGGGGATAAGAGTTTGTCATGTGACGCCACCTGTAGTACCTGGTGATGGATCACCAGTGCCGCCACAGTCCTCCGGAGGTCGATGGTAATGCGGCTGAGATGGCGAAGCTCCCTATACAGGTGGAGCTGGTCCTCCGGGACAGCGTTCCTGTAAGTAAACAGGTTGATGGAGATAACCAAACAAAGGCAAATTCACTTTCTCCCGGGTACTTTACTGTAAACTTTCAGTAGCAAATACAAAATTCACAGTTCAGCATCAGATGTTAGAGTAACAGGTAGCTTTACGGGTGGCTGCAAGTGGATCCCAGGTGGTATGGTGGGACCCGTGGTGTACCTTAGTTGACTAACCCGTGTCCTTTCTTCCCCGCCTAAGATAAACCTATGGTTTATATCTATACCCAATGGTTCCGTGTAGGTAGTATTGGGGGTCCCCTCTCTCGTGGTGAGGAAGCAGGCAGACGGCTCCATCTAGCAGGGTGTTGCAGCTAATAGACAAACCACAGCAGCCGGTTGCCGATGCAAAGATAGACTTTGGCCGGATCCTCGGGCCCAGCGTTCCCGTTGTGGACTGGAGAATCCTATGGAGTATGGTCATTCCACGCTGGGGTTCTCCCTCTCTCCAGGGCCTAGACTCCTCGTGTCGGGCGCCCTCTTTCAGGATCTCCTCAAGACCCTCTTTTTCCTTCCCTCCGGATCAGCGTAGACCCGTCCGGGTAACCCTTTCGCCTCATTCCACACTCTTTTCTATCTGTCCCGACTCCTCTCCTCCCCCAACTGGCCATTCTTTGTTCCACCTACAAGATAATATATCTCCCTCCAGGGTAATCTCCCACCATTCTGCTAATGTGGGAGTGCTAGAATGGGGCCCACCCACCAACCTAGGGTCTACTTGCAGTTGGAGCAATTACACCTCTTTTACGGGTGCAATACCCCTCTGTGATGACTGACTACGTGGGGCGCCACAGGTACTTCACACACTGCAACATCGCTAGACAGGTTTGGTGACGTAACAGTGACCTCTCCAGCGATGTTGCAGTGTGTGACACGCATCAGCGACCTGGCCCCAGCTGTGAGGTCGCTGATCACTGCACATCGTTCAGGATCATTTTTTGGTCCTGCGTGTGATAGTGAGAGACCAACGATCAGTGATCTCCCAGCCAATGCCCAGCGCCGCACATTAGACACTGGGTACTGGTAACCAGGGTAAACACCAGGTAACTAAGCGTGCGCTGCTTAGTTACCTGGTGTTTTTCCCTGGTTATCAGCTTCCTCCCGCTTAGCCCATCCTGTAAGCGGGAAAACGCTAGTAACCAAGGTAAACAAAGGGTAACTAAGCAGCACGCGCTGCTTAGTTACCCGATGTTTACCTTGGTTACCAGCGATGTCGCTGCTGGCTGGTCGCTGGTGAGCCTTTGACAGCTCATCAGCGACTGCAGAGAGACTTTCCAGCGATCGCGGCCATGTCTGATCGCTGGTGGGATTGCTGAAAAGTCTCAGTCTGTTAAGGGGCCCTAAGCCCTGAGTGTTTTATCGCCACTATACAGTTCCTTCTCCCTTTGTGTAATCACATGCTTAGGCCCTGGCTGATCCTGGACTTGCCCTGACAATGTGTAGGTCAGCAAGACGCTAGCCTTACTACTACAATAAGACAACACAGGTAGAGAGACAAACAATGGAAAATAACATACACAAAGGATCTCCGCAACTTCTCTTGAAAGAGATTTCTCAGCTTCTACTGGAAAGTACTCCACAACTTCAACTGGAGCAGCTTCACCAGAGAGGTCAGCATAGCAGATGTATAATCGGCATAGGAGAGAGCTAGGAATGAGTTTATATAGAAGAAGGGAGTGATCATAAGGAGAAGCAGCTGATATTAAAGCTATCAGGATTCTCAGCAGTTTGGAAAAGTAAGTCTTTACCCCCTTCAGCACTGAAATAATATAATTCTGCTCTACTCATGATAATTGCTAACCAGGTTCTAAAGAGGACTTGCAAACACTGTTACTTTCTGCTCTCAGATACCCCAGAGGTCTCAGCAGGGCATCACACATTCATGACAGGGTGGGTGGGTGGACACAGAGCACATCGGTCATATAAGTTCACTAGGTCTACAATATTTTTTGTAATACTGTATACAGATGTGGAAGCTGCTTGAACACTTCCAGTCCAGCACATCAAAATATCTTGCAAAAATATATCACTGTATAACAGATAACAAGCTCCTAAGCATGCAGTGTTCAATGGTTGTTAGAGTGCTCTTTCCACTGCTGCCCTCTGGTTACGCAATCTCCACCAAGCCTAGTGTTGGTGTAGGCCCACCTTCTATCTCTACAGGACATAGATATTCCCAATTACGAAGGGGTATTCCTATCCCATACCTTTGTGGCATATGCACAGGATATGCCATAAATGTACAAAAGATATGGGCCCCAGCAATGGGACCTGCATCTCTATCACTATCAGGATCCCGTCACTCACTGTTGTCAATGGTAATCCCAAATAAATGAAAGAGATTTATGACCACTCTCCACTGACAGTAGCGTAGCACCAGGCTCCGATCTGATTATAGATGCAGGTCCCTGGCACATTATGTGGATATGTCATACATGCATGAGTTGGGAATACCCCTTTAGGAACTTCATAAACTTTGATGATCATTACACGCACATGACACCTACTAGTCTAGAGTTGGAGTGCAGAAATGGGTCCCACCCACCAGCCAAGCATCCACTTGCAGTTGGGGAAAATTACATTACTTTTAGGAGTGCAATACCCCACTGTGACGCCTAACCATGTGGGGCACCACATACCCCCCTGATAAAACATACTCGTCCTCGAGTATAGGCACCTGTTAACCGGGGAGTGAAAAGCATTTTTATATTTTTCAGTAACAATATCAACGGGTAAACTATTTACTTTCAAGAATACTTCAGTTTCTTCCCATTTCTAGGAGGAAAATTTTCTTATAATGTTACCAGCATTTGCAGTAATTATTATAGACCCCACGGTCCTCGGGTCACCCACTGGCCAAGATATTACTCTCCGGTTGTTACTATCTGCATAAAACAAATGTTATGGGGCTTCTTAGAGAGAAAGGGGCAAACCAACACTGGCTACAGGTTCACATGTGGTGAAACAGTTCCAAAGAATTGATTTGGGAATTAACCCAAAGATCCCAGAAAAAAAGAATGTGGACGCTTGCTAAATCCTCTTGTCCCAAGTGGTTAGTGTTATGGTGGTGTTAGTCGGCAACAGAAGGGGAACAAAACTTTGCTATGGAGTTTCCCCATCACTACACCTTTCAAACCATGCATGGACAAAAACTGAGTGGAGAACTCTGATGTAAATGAGCACATGGGTTACATTTCCAATGACTATGTGATACTACGTAGAGTGATATGACGGCTGGTGTGTTCAGTAATCTATCCACGGTGATTTTGTTCAAAACACACCATCAATGCAGGTCGTTGTGCACACGTCAGTCATTTACATTCCAGATCTATATGATACACAGTAGCCAGAGAGTCTTAAGAAAGCCAGTTGGCCTTCAATATTGACAAGTAAACATTCCCTTTCAGTCATTTATCAGGCTAACTCAACATAATGGCAACAGGTTACCCGAGGTCAACAACCTGTAAACTTGCATTCCTAAGTTGTTTGAGTGTTAAAATACATTAACAGATGATTATTGATTATAATGTGATTAATTGTTGTAATAGGTTTTCGTCTGTGATCCTCTATACCATAATTATGGCTTTAATTCCTGGGGGTATTGTCTACAGCAACAGCCATAACTTATTTATCTCCATTCATCTACCGGTATGGTGAAAATCCATCGCAGTACTGTAGCCGGGCACTTGAACATCGTTAACTAATCATTAACCGCCTGCTTTCCTTTCATGCTGCTTGTTCTTGCTATTATATGAAGAGACGGCTAAATCAAAGCAGACTAGAGATGATATCTTATTCGAACTCAGTTGTATTTATCGATTGCGGGGAAATGCAATTTTGCATTTTTTTGTTGGCTTGTCTAAAAATCTGTTTGTGGCATTAGTAACACCACAAGTTTAATAAAACTCCTGTTGCAGAGTTTGCAACTTGACACAAGATTTAGGCAATTGGTCTTCTGACTTTTGGCTCTCTGGTTGTTGCAAACGATATACAGTAATACTTTGGTTTTCATTGACCTCGGTTATCTTCACTTTAGGCTTACGTTGATTTTTTCCATTAAAACTTTGCCTCACTTTTCGTTAACCTCGCTACTAATTTTACAATAAACAATGGTACCCCACACAATTCCGCTTCCAAACAATAATGTTTGCACCGTTCTCTTCTCTCCTTGCCGTCTTTAGTAAAGTAAATGTCATGTTAAATGTTCATTTGTTCTTTACATTGGTCTTTTATATTCCTTTTTTATTTCTTAATGTTTTTAGTATTAAACAATGCATTCATTCTCTATTAAAAGTTTTTTGGCATGTATTTTTGAATAACTAAAACAATTTATATTGCTTCCTATGGAAATAATTGCCTCGGTTTTCATCGGTTTTGGTTGAGTTTTTGGACAGAATTTTGACGAATACCGAGGTATCGCTGCACTTTATTACTTTTGCCACATATTGGATGTCATGAATTGGAGACCAATTCTGGCGCACTGGAGACTGCAAGTTTCCTGCCTATATGTAGAGACCCAGCGGCACACCAGCGTAACGAGAGCCCGGAGCTGCAAGCAACACAGCAGTGTCCGTTACAGGTTTGTGCTGTCTGCAAGTTGGAAGTGAGAGCAAGAGAGGACAGGGCCACAGAATAGCTCACAGGCAGCTGGGACCCAAACTGAGAAGCGCAGCAGGTAGGCCTCCAAACCCACCTGGTGAGGTGGAATCCCACTGCTTCCAGGCTGATTGGACCCTCCTGGACCTGGCAACCAGTGCCCCCGGACTCCACCACGTTTCATCAGTAAAGGTAAAAGAAGTGCCCCCGTTGTGTTCACCTGCTTATTTCCTGTGCCTTCTTTGGGGTTTCCCGCACCATCACTACCACCACCATCATCCTCCAAAGACTCTTACACCATACCCCAGGGGTCCGCTCTGCTTGTGGGGGGTGTCACCATCCCGGCTGCTACTACATCTATCCCCTGGGGCTCATCTAAGCAGCGCTGGTCGTCCTTGATCAGGTACCACAGGTGGCGTCACGTAAAGACATTATAATCCCCTGTAAATTGTTATTTTTATTTTCATCCTCAAAATCATGTCAGCATGTTTCTTAAAGTATTTGTACAGAAAATGGATGGTATTAAAGGTGAAAAAAGTTCTGAAATGATTCTTCTTGTTATTTTTTTTTACATGAAAAAATCCTGGCAGTTTTTAGGGGTGTGTATACTTTTTATACCCACGGTGTGTTGTTCTAAATCCTCTATATAAGGGTTCGCTCACATCTGCGTATCTTTAGTACCAGAGTACTATTTTTTATCCGTATGACATGCCAGTGTGCGTTTTCACCTCACCTGAATGAATAACTATGGGATAGAAAGCGCAATAGGGTCTTATCTGATAAAAACAGTGACAGGTAGGCTGAAAGGAAACTTCTCACGTTAGAGGGTTGTGTCACACACAACCAGTATTAAAAACTTCAAATAGCTGCTGCAGTATCTACAGTGCAAAGCAATAGTAGAAAAAATGCAGGAAATATGTGGAATCCAACTGTTCAATCGACCATATACCAAGGAAATCAGTGAATGCTAATTGCTTTATTAAACACGTTTCAAGGTGTATTCCTCACCCCTTCATCAGGACGCCCACCAATCCTGCGGTTGCATGACACTCACGCTCGCCGAAGGGCCTGAGTGTCATTAGCCTATCGCATCCGATGCTCTCCATTTGGATGCACCACACCAATGAGTCCGGCTGTACTTGCTGTTAAGGTGCACTGCCCCAGGGCTTTAAAGCAGTCCAAAGAGGTGCATTTACAGAGCTTCAGCCTGAACTGCCTGGAAATGTAGCTTGCCTAACATAGAGGACTTCAGCCCGCCTACATGAGAGTACTGCTATTAATGAGAGAGGATGAGCCTTATTCCTATGCGTAAGGGGTGCATTTACTGAAAGGATAAGATTAGTGGCATAAGTGAAGATTTCACTAAGGAGAGGACATCATATAGACTTATTCCTGACTGTGAGGATTTCTACACCGGAGGAATCTGAGTGCTGATGCCTAAGTATGAATAGGATTGCCACACTGCAGATGGCTGGAGGCTGGTGACTAAATTGCCAGAAAAGTGATGGAGAGAAGGACTGTGACAAGCAATGTGATTTGTGTGCTGTACTTCATTGTACAATAGATGGAAACTGTGTCAGGGTGCAGGAGGTTCAGCTGCTATGATTGCCAGCAAATTCTGTAACTATAAACCACATTACCTCATTAAAAATGATTATGCTTTTTCTGTCCCTATGAGTAAAGGTGTTGATCTGTCATCTGTGTGTGTCTGTATTCCTTTCAACATCCCTGGGTGGGAGCCATTTTGTCACCAAGAACACACTCCCAAAAGGACACAGCGCAATACAAAATAATATTGTGGTATCGTGTTAGCTAGAAAAATCGATATAAATACTTAAGTCCCAAAAAATGTTTTTGAGAAAAGTATTCTAGGAGTGATACCTTTATTGGCTAACCAGAAAAATTATTTGTGTAAGCTTCCAGGACTCAATGGGAATGGGCAACTGAGTCCTGAAAGATTACAAATATAATTTGTCTGGTTAGCCAAAAGGTATCACTTCTAGAATACTTTTCTCAAAAATGTTTTGGGGGGACTTAAGTATTTAAAAAAGGCACATAATTACTCTTCATTCTAAGTCATCTATGTTCACAAACAATGGCAACAAATCATATTCTACAGAAAAGATTTAATTTATTGAACTGGTCATTAATACTTTTCTTGAGTCTAAGTGTCCTAAAGGTTTGGTGCTGCAGATGTCATTTGAAAAAAAACAAATCAGTACAATTAAACATTAAAAAAAATGTTAAAGGGTTACATAAATCATAGAGGAAAGCAACTATTTCTATCACATGAGAAATAGACGGCTTCCTATCTTAGAAATATAGCCTATGATAATTGATCGCAACCCTGGTCGATTGCCTTTCAATGGAGTGATCATCTTCTTTATGCCTATGGAGTGAGTGATTGCTCATAGCCTTGTTCTCTAAATAGATGGAGGTCACAGCCAAGGTGTGAGACCTAGAGTGATAACCAAGTTCTCAGGTATTCTGCAGGTAGGTGATAACTTTATCCACACCAACAACCCCTTTACTTTGCTGCTGCATCCTTTATTACTAAACTGCTAATTGTGAAGGAGGGAATGGCATTCCTGGACGTGAATTGATATTACGAGAAACAAGGAAGCTGAATTTCTATATTACCTGCAACAAAACATCCATGAAATGTAAAGACAAATCAGATCCAGGTGTAGGGGAATCCAAGCTAAGCTAACTATGTAAGACATATAAAGAAAGGGAAAACTGAAAGAAATGAACTAGAATGCAAGTTTATGTACATACAATGTGTAGGAAACTATTCACACTGGCCATTAAACAGCAGCACCCAAGGAAGAAAAAAGCCAAAATGAGCAAATACTATAAAATAAGTACGAAATAAATAGCAGGAGTGCATGTGAATAAAATAGAGGTCTTAACATTATTTGATTTAAAAAAAAAATGAAAAATCCATCCAGCCACAATAAGGTGACCCATTTTATTATTATTATATTATTATTATTATATATTATTTATTTATTTATAAGAGCACCATTGATTCCATGATGCTGTACATGAGAAGGGGATACATGCAAACAAGTTAAAATACAATGAACAAACTAACAGTGACAGACCGATACAAAGGGAGAGAGAGGACCCTGCCCTTGGGCTTACATTCTACAGGGCGGTGGGGAGAGAGACAGTAGGTTGGGTCTGCTCTGGTGATGGTGGAGCACCGGGTCAGATGGTGGTGGAACGCCAGATCGGATAGTGGTGGAGTGCCAGGTCCAGTGGTGGTGAGCTGGCACTGTGGTCATTGCAGATTGTAGGTTGTTCTGGATAGATGGGTTTTCAGGTTCTGCTTGAAGGTTCCGAGTGTGGGGAACAGTTGGAGTTTTGGGGTGCAGAATTCCAGAGAATGGGGGAGCTCAGGCGAAGTCTTGCAGGCGGTTAGGATGAGGAACGTACAAGCATTTGTAAGTCAATGTTAGTAGTTTATCGGGATGATCCTAGCATCTAATATATAAAACCTACCATTTGTGTAGTGAGTGAATATAAGTGATTTAGGATTGAGCAGGACCAGGGCCCAACATGGACACCTAAGTATGGGAACTATATAAATGTGATGTCCAGCTCAAACTACAGGAGGTCAATCACTTGTTTGCCTTACTGCAAAAAATGCAAAGAAAACCAGCGAATACTATAAAATAAGTAAATAAATAGCAATAGTGTATTAAATAAAATAGAGTACTTATTTAACATTATTTTGACTTAAAAAACCTAAAAGCCAACCTACCACGTCAAGGTGACCCATATCGGGACGGTCCTAGCAGCTAAATATTTAAAACCTTACCAGATATCTTGTGACATAAACGTGAGCAAGAATTGAGCAGGACCAAGGCCCAACATGGACACCCAGAATTGGGAAAATATGTACATGTAATGTCCAGTTCAACAATGGGAGGCCACACACTAGTATGCATTACTGCAAAGCTATACACAAAGAAAACTAGCAAAAAGGAGCAAATACTGTAAAATAAGTAAATAAATAGCAAGAGTGCATGTAACTAAAATAGAGTACTTAGTTAACGTTATTTTGATCAAAAAAATGTAAACGCCATCCCACCATTTCAAGGTGACCAATATCAGGAGAAGTATAAAAGGACTTTCTTTACGTTCCAGCAATTAACACAATTTCATTTACTAGTACCACTACAAAGCCTACTGTGACACGGGTCACTACTGTAATAACTAATCTCTGAGGTGCAAAAATCAGACTGTAATAACAGAAAGTAAATATAATAATATTACTACTTGCTGGCAGTAAAGAGAGGTCAAAACAATCTAAGGTCAGGTCCAGAAAATGGTGCAGTAAAGCAAGGGGTAGCCAGAAGTGAAGTCCAATTCAAGTCGAAGTCAGGAAACCAGAGGGACAAAACAGAACACAGAGGAGTTGGCAGAAAGAGGAATCAGGTCACAAGTAGAGGGTCAAGTCCAGGTAAAGTAACAAAGTTAAGCAGAGTCTGGCTCAGAGCACAGAGCGATCAGTCCTACACAGCCAAAGGCAAGTGTACAATTGACACTGAATAAAGCAGCAAGCTTGTTTAAATAGAGGCTGTATGCAGGTAATTGCAGCACAAAGACAGCCAAGACTGACAGGCTCCACAACAACCTAGTAATAGACAAAGGCAGTGTGGAGATCGTGACATCTACATTATGGGTATACAATTGACAATCTACTGGTCACCAATATCTGTTCTGGCAACAAGAATCCTAAAGATTGTCCTTTTTACACCATGTTTATACTATATCCAAGTTTATTTAAGGCCCACGTCACACACACAGATATTTGTGCAGATATTGTTCACAGATCTCTGGTTGCAGTGAAATTATGGACACATTAATCCATTTATATACGGCCACAAAATGGGACAATCTGTCCATGATTTCACTGCAACCAGAGATCTGTGAACAATATCTGCACAATTATCTGTGTGTGTGACCCCAGCCTAAGTCACACATCCCTTTTGGGTGCGGTTAACACAACTGTAATCTAAAAACTGACAGAGTTTCATCTAGAAAACTCAGTTGATTTTTTTTCTCACTTGTCATCTGTGTCTATTCCATTTAATAATAATAATTTCCTATGTTAACCAATTGCAATGTGTCCATAATAAGCAAATGCTATTCTGTGGCTCCGTGTGGCATCTGATTTTTTTTCAGCGAACCCATGGACTTCAATGGGCGAGTCTCGTCCAATTTACGGTACAGATTAGTGCTGCTGCAATCTTTTCCACATGCAGATTTGGTCTGTGAAAAAAATTGAACAATAGGGGTCTGTTGTTTTACGTATTGCAATTGGACCAAAAACCCGGTCGTGTGAATGAGCCATTTGACGGAGACACAGTCGTAAAGCAGCAAGTAGACGTTTTGCACTTCAGCCCCTTTTTATTTGTAAAGATTTTATTAAATGAAGCATAAAATAACCACTTTATAAAAAGATGACAACCACTTCCTAATTTAATAGCGTGCAATACGTCCAAACATTTAGCTGGGCAATAAAACTACATGAAGAGACGCTCATGAAGTTTCCATTTGTTAAAAGCTTCTAAACATGGTCTGGATTTCATGCCCCAGCGGTCAGCCATAATGGATGCTCAGCTCGGAGATCTGTGCTCAACATGGTTAATGTATCAGCAAACAGAAACGGACAACACAAGACCGGTGCACGGTTTCCATTTTATCCATTTGCAGTAGCCGCTCATTTATTTCTTTTACAGCTGTGACTGTTAGCAGATAATTGCCCTCCCAGGGAAATGATAGGATCCGTGAAATTTTACGTAAACAGCCTGATTAGATTCAGGAAGAGGAGATTACTGGTGCTAAGTGTGGTTACTTGGCTTAAGTGTCTCCTATAATGAGCCCGATTGTGAGATGGGTTTTATTGCTTATGATATTAAGCTCAATAGACATCTGTTTCATATTTATACAATTTAAAGCAGAAATGCTCAAAGTTGTAGAAAAGTTTTGCAAAACTTTAGTCCTGGCTATGTTAGAAGTTTCACAAAACTTTGGTTGTAGTTACAAGTGGATCTCAATGAATTAGAATATCATCAAAAAGTTCATTTATTTCAGTAATTCAAAACATAAAGTGAAACCCATATATGATATAGAGTCATTACACACAGAGGGATCTATTTCAAGTGTTTATTTCTGTTAATGTTGATGATTATGGCTTACAGCCAATGAAAACCCAAAGGTCATTATCTCAGAAAATTAAAAGAGAGAGGGTGAGAGATAAAATATGACCTAAATAGGTATCAGAGGCTTCACCTTGTGTGGTTGTGAGAGTCACAACCACTATAAAAGCAGGTCACGGCTGCTGCAGTCCCCAGTGTGGTGCATATAGAGTAGAGGATGAAGGGTTAAAAAACGCGCTGCCGTATTCCACGAGTCATTGAAGGGTGAATATAATATTGATTTATTTGTCCCAGAAACGCCCTGAAACATGTCAATATTACATTGAGTTTTGATGATATTCTAATTCATTGAGATGTACTAGTATATTAATATTTACTAAAACTTGTAATATTTGATTGTTAAATCATCTTTCAGCCTTAGAAATGTTGGTGAGAACTTGTAATCACTGGGTAATAATAATTCTGGCACATGTTTTCATACTACCTTTTATTATGGCTTTCCTCTAGAAATAAATGGATAATTAGGAGTTACCAATCCCCTTATCAAAAATGTTTATCCTCAGGCTGGCTTCACACCACGGCAGCATCATGTCCGGTGTGAACCGGACAGCCCCGGACCCGATTTGCGAACAGAACGGTTTGCAGCCGGATCCAGCTGATAGCAGCTGCAGCTGCTGAAATTTGAAGCTCCCCGCTACCCACAGTCCTGAAATCTCTGCAGGGGGACAGCTCAGGGTGCTGAAGTTTAGCAACACTGACTGCTAAACTCCAGCACCCGGCGTCCGGCTCCCGGATCCGATTTTATGTCGGATCCAGAGCGATCCGGCGCCATAGACCCCCATGTTAGGGGACGCCGGATCACGCCGGATTCGGGAGGATCCGATTTTGTCTGATCTTTCCCCCGGACACAAAAACGTTGCTTGCAATGTTTTTGTGTCCGGAGAGAAAATCCAAATTGTCCCAGATCCTCCCAGAAACCGGATGGAACATAGCTGCTATCCGGCTCCATCCAGCCCCATAGGTATGTTAAGGGGCCGAAACCAGATCTGTGGCTGCCCGGTTCCGGATCCAGAAAACCGTGGTGTGAAATTGGCCTTACACACCGATTGATCTGATTGGAAAAAAGACAGGGAAACGCTCTATTGAAAAAAACAAATTTATTGACAGTTTTCAGTTTATTGATTTATTTTAAGAAGGAATAAAATATATTGTTATTTTTTTATGCTATTATTTCATGTTTTATGGTTTTATTGTAAATACCAGAAAAATATTTTTCAATCATATTTAAAAAAAATGGCTAAAAATTTGCATTGTAATGAAAAGTCACAGAGTAGAAAATCTAGGATACACATGACTGTATGTTTTGATAGTTTGCTCACACCAGTTTAAAAAAAAACACAAGGATCACAAGGTCCTCCTTGTGATCCTTGTGCTTCCATATACCATCTGCATACAATTCATTTTTTTTTCTCAGCAGCTGTTATTCATTTCCAACCGTTTACAGTGTCCTATACAAATGCAAACTTCTGTTACACAATTGGCATTGACTGTAACAGCAGCGACCAGAATGAGCTCTGATCGCTGCTGCTAAACTATTTAAATGCTGATATCAGATTCTGACAGCAGCATTTACAGGTGCATCTCAATGAATTACAATATCATCAAAAAGTTAATGTTTTTCAGTAATTCAATAAAAAAAGTGAAATGCATATATTATATAGAGTCATTACACACAGAGGGATCTATTTCAAGTGTTTATGGCTGTAAATGTTGATGATTATGGTTTACAGCCAATGAAAACCCAAAGGTCATTATTTCAGAAAATTAAAGTAGTGGTGCATATAGAGTAGGGAGGATGAAGGGTTAAAAACTCCAGAAACGCCCTGGAACATGTCAATATGATATTGATTGTCCTGAGGAAGGAGCCAGGAAGCCCTGAAATGCGCTGACTAATAAGTCAATATTATATTCACCCTTTGATGTCTTGTGGAATACGGCAGCGCAGTTTTTAACCCTGTTTTTAAGACAGACATTTATCTATATATATCTCTGCAGCTCAGACTAAGGCGAGCATATCAGTGTTCAGTGATTTGAAGAGTTTTTATACATTTAAACATAATATAATATACAGCCAGGGCCGGGTCCGCAGGGGTCGAGGCAGCGATCAGCCGTAGGAGTAAAGCCTGCTGACCCCAGCACCTGCTTCAGCTGGATCAGCAACCTCATTGAGACCTGCACAGCATCTGGGAGCTGACGTCAGAGGTGCCGTGACAGAGGGTGCCGCATGACAAGCGCACACTATGATGCCAGCTGCTGGGCCAAACACTGTGCACTGGCTACAGAGGAGCACAGGGAAGGTGAGTAGAAAGGTTTTGTTTTTAATTTTGCATTATGGACAGAATAGGGACACATATACTAGGATGGGATAATGTATATCAGGATGGGGATCATATAGAATAGGATGAGGGACATACAGTATATACCAGGGATCATGTGGACCATACATACCAAATATACCAGAATTGAGACATATATACCAAGATGGGGACATATTCCAGGATGGGGAACATATATACCAGGATGAGGATCATATATACCAGGAGGAAGACCATATATACCAGGATAGGGGACCTATATATAGGGCCATCTCCAGGTTTTTGTGCTCCCCGGGTGAAAGAGTCTCAGTGGGCTCTTTTAACACTCCGCCCCACCCCTCGCCACTGCTGCAGGTTAAGCCAGAATAAAATAGGAATAAAATTCTTCTTATTAATTAAAGCTTCCCTGGCACTGTAAAAGGGAGAGGCCATTAGCACTACTAGGGTAGACTACAGAGGTCATAAATCTATTGTTAGTGTCTTTTCTGCAACTAATATATTACACACATACAGCTTTGCTATATGACCATAGACATACATGGCTCTGCAACATGCACAATACATGCACATACAGACACACAGCACTGTTACATAAACACTACATGCACATATAGACACACACAGCTTATTATTTTATTGAACATCAGTTTGGACTTTTGTTTTTACACAGCAGCGCAGATTTTTTTCCACTACTTTGAACCAGTTCCTGATGAACTTTGACTTCACACTTAAAGACTTGTACGAAGGGTAAGCTATATATCCTTTGAAGGGAACATGACTGTGGATATGTGCTGCCCAATCTACAAGCAACATTTATCAAACTCTGTTGGCATGATTTTCAGGCAGGTACAAAGAACAGTTCTGCAAAAAACATCCACACAGACAGTTGAGTCCCTGCAGCTACTCCTTGGCTGCTGCCAATGACTGTTTTACCCTACACACACATGCAAGGAAAGACCTGTAAGTCACAGGCATTGGGAGGGGAGACAAACCTCACTGTCCAACCAGTCTCCCATGTAGCTTGGTCCCCGGCAGCCTATGTTTGTCTTTGAAAGACTGCAGCATTTCAGAGTCAAACATATCTGTGAAAAGTCTATGTGTTGTGACAGGAAGGCCTAGACTTGGCCCACGTTATCAGTAGTTCTAGTTTTTCCATCATTGGCACAATAGAATGTTGGAATCTTTAGTAGGTAACAAGAAGCCTGCAGAGTGGTGTCCTTTGGTGTGTTTTTTGGGGGCTCAAGCAAGAGGTACCATAGTGGTATTGTAAGGGAATGAAGGAGTGAAGGGACACACAATAGTGTTTTAACCTAGTGTCTGCAAGAAAACATTGCCATCTGCTGACCAATGATGTTATGAATGACGAAAGTGGAGAGAACCAAAGAGCAAAGTATGCATCTTCTAATGGAAAGGTTGGAGGAAACATCAGGTCAGGTGACAGCTGTGGTGGAGTTAATAATTATGAAAACCAGGGAAAGCAAAGAAGGGGAGGAGTTGGCACCTGAAAATGTAGTAGGATGGTCATGTGAGCAGCATAGCGGGCGCACAGCCAAAGATCCGTGACCAGATCCTGAAGAAGAACTGTGCCCAGATCCCAAACAAGACCCTGAACAGATCTGGAAGAAGAGCCTGGCCAGTTCCTGAAGAAGACCCTGACTCGATCCCAGAGAAAACTTGTCACCAGATCCCAGAGAAGACCCAAGATCAGATCTGAGGGGAACTCTGAGACAAAATCATGGAAAAGACCCGACAACAGAAGCAGAGCTGATTGAGAGGACAGACAACTCAGTCATGTAGAGGCTCATTTGTGTGAGCCGTCAATTCCTCGACAGATGTACGGTAATAAGTGGGGACTGGGGTCATACTTCAGTGAATGAAGGCGGTCAGTATGCTGAGTGTGAGACGTACCCCACCAACCTGGACTTGTGGCCTATTGTTAGGCTTGCTAACAGCCAGAGTGCTGTTTCAAGTTATTTAGATAATGGAGACAGTGATGGAAAGAGAAGTGATATTGTTCCCTGCTTAGGGAATTAGGATTAAGATATCATTGACGGCAACCGTTATGTAAGGTTAGGAATACAATAATAAAGTGTAAACAGTATCGTCATGGAAAAAGTAATATAAAACTGTGAAGATAACTTCTAAAGTTCAAACTCAGGTTGAAAATGTTAGGTTTCACAACTTTTTTTGCCTGCAGTATAAACCAAGAGTGACCAGTAACCATTAAGCATTTGGTGCCATCTACAGTGTATTGCAACCTTAAAGAATCTATGCCCAAAAATACAACCAGTAAGTGCTTTGTGCCTTTAATGTTTGAAGAACATTTTCAGGTTGGACCACAGCAAACAGTCCTCGTAGTTTCATACTATGACCATACCACCAATCTGAAGAATAGCGGAGTCCCATAGTAGTCTGAATAACAGTTGTGTAACACACAGGGATTACACAAAGCCATTACACAGTATATGGACCATATTACTGCCAAATGTAAGTTTAGGAGTTGGGATGGAAATCCTCTATAATAAATATGTTTCTTCTTGTTCTACTTGGTAGTAATCTTACCTTTTCCAATATTTACATTTTCCAGGATCCCCTTATCTGCCACAAAACATAAGCCTGTCTCTTCTTTTGGATCCATTCAATTTTTTTTAATCTCTTTGATATTACTTTACCTGCCATCACCTCTAATGTAATGGGAGCAGATTATACTAACACATAATGGAACTTAGAACGGAGAACCAAATATTTGCAGTGACTATTCGTCCCATGAGCAAATCTATTTTACCTAATACGTGAAACAATATCCTATTGATAGAGCCCCGAGAATGGTAGTTTATTGATTCGGAAGGACATGGAAAGATCAGGTAATTAACCAAAGGGACTACAAAATTTACATTCAATTAAGCAATCAACAGCTTTCTGCCTGAGTTACCAGCTCCCTGCAGCTCAGTCCTATTAGGTCATTAGCAGGCAGCAGTTGTCCGAGAAACCACTTGGGCTCTTCCACCGCTGCACTCACAAGCCTGTATTAAAAATGATTTAGTCAATTGAACGGGTGTGATTGGCAAATAAGCAAAGTATGTAGTAATGCACATTCCAGGAGCAGCTAGGGAACATGGCCATCCCTGTCAACCGCTTGCAAAAGCTCAATATTTGTAATCCAATTAGATTTATTAGTTTGTGTTCAGAAATCCATTTCCACAATTTCTGTTATCTTTCTGCCTCAACTGCCAATTATAGAATGCTTGGCTACATATAAAAGAGTCGTAGCTAGGCTTTCCCTCACCCAGGGGAAAGATTCACTTCACGGTGTTCAAGTAGTAACCAGGACCTTTTAAGGTACCGTTACACACAGAGATATATTGCTTGCAACTCACTGGTTGCAGTGAAATCATGGACACATTGTTCCATGTTGTTGCTGTGTACAAAATGGAACAATGTGTCCATGATTTCACTGCAACCAGTGAACTGCAAGCAATACCTTAAGGTTCAGGTCCATTCGGCTTTTGATGATTTGGACATTAGGAAAAGCTGTTCTTACGGTCCCAAAAACTAAAGTAGGACAGAAACCTAATAGCCCAGTTGTAAGTCAATGAGATCCCATCAGTGGTGTAAGTATAGAGATTGCTGTAACTAGGTTAATAGTCCACAATACTCTCCCCTCATTGGGTGGTACTACTACAAGACAACCCCTCTTAAATGCTATATTACCCTATTCAAAATACTCACCTCCTGGACGATCCATTCCAGTAATATTGGTACTGTAAACCTGATGGTCATATGAAATTGTTGTGTCACATGAGAGTTGCAGCCTATCAATGGATACTGATGGGCTGCAGTTGACCCGCCCAGGGCCTTAGGGTACCTGGTCCAGGTGTTGTAGTTTACGGGGAATGTCACGGGGCCTGTTGCCTGGTCCCATGGCCCTGGTGGCCGCTAAAAAAATGGTGTTTAAAGTCATTAGAAATAAAATAAAAGATCATTCGTGATGCCATCTATGGTTCCAGTAATGTTACCAGCTCTGCGGGACAGACCTCCGGGGTGATGGTGGAGCAGCAAGATGGTAGGTGGAGCGGTATCCCCGGGGCAGTAGTGGAAGATAAGGGTTGTGGACAGTCTATGATGGGAGCAGGATCAGGGGACGCAATAACAGTCACATGCAGGGTTGTGGTTTCCGTACCTTCACTGATGTGATGAGCAAGGTGAAGTCCTGGGTACAGTTCAGGTTGTCTGGGAGCAGTTCAGGATCTCCACACCCGATGAGTTATGAGGCCTTCCTGTTGCTTTGTCTATGTGCGTTAGTCCTGGGCTGTCTGAAGCTAGGCCCTGACCCTCTCCTATGTCCTCACTTGTATGGCAGGCGGTGAGAGAACTGCTGCGGGGCACCGCTATATTCGCTGCAGTCCCTGGCTCTGCTGGGTGGCTGTGCCTCAAGTGCTGCTGCATCAGGAGACTTGAAGTCTCCCTGGCCTTCGGTCTTTATTGCTGGGCTGACTGGACCCGTGCAGTGTCGGACTCTGGTGTCCGGGTTGTCGACGTTGCTCTTCTGGGGTGAACCGGTATGGCTTCACTCCCCCTGGCTAATTTGCCTTACCTTTGACCCTCACTCTTGGGTCCCTCATGCTGGTCAGGCTCTCTCACTGGCATGGGCCTAGCACGGCACCGTCTACCAGGATGTCTTCCTCAGTACTGAACCATACTGAACTGCCTAACTCTGCCCCAGGCCTGAATTTATATGGGACCTTGCCTGAATTCGGCAAGTAGAGCTCCTGACTCACTGTGGCCGGGACTCCCGGGGGGACAGGCGTTTTCTTCCTCCTTGTCACGGATGGACCGCGCCTGCCGGTAGTGGGGCCCGGTGGTCCAGATTCAAAAGGGAGAGACGTCATGGGTTGAACAGTTTAGGGGTTAATTTGTTTTGTGACGCCACCTATGAAAGTTTCGGTAACTGTACCGACGCTGCGGGGCCTCCGGGGGATGGAATGCAGCAAGATGGAACGCTCCCCACAGGCTGAGCGGTGATCCCCGGAGACAGGAGCTGCACAAGATGTTCTGAGGCAGCTGCGGCTACCTTTGCATGCGGATAGACAGTTCATAAGAAAGCACGGACACTGATTAGTCTCTGTAACGGGTTCTTTACTGTAACCAGCAGGCAGTACATGGTATACAGTTACGGGTAGTGGACCGGGTGGACTCAGCAATGACCAGTGTTTCTCAGAGATCCGCGGTGTTCCTCCATTCTAGCTAAGTTGTGTTGCCGTTGTCGCCCAGGAATACCAGATCGGGTACAGGGAGGCTGCTTCAATGCCCTACCCAGAGTATACGTTATGGGTGTTTTGGGGAGCCTTGGGTCCCTTGGTGGGTACACCGCTGGTTAGACGACTGGATTTGCGGTGGTGGGGTGCTCCTGTAAAGCGGTCCCTCCACTCCTCTGGTTCGCGTAGAAGTGCTGAACTATTCCTAGCTTCGGTACCAGCAAACCGGCTGTAGATGGTCACGGGATGATTTTGGACCCGCATGAAGATGCCCGTTGATCGGTTGTAGAAGCACCAGGAATAATGGCGCTCAACCGGGGTGATGACGTGGAGATGGGCCAGGGCATTGGCCAGGGGGCCGCACGGGACTGTGCAGGTCCCCTCTCCTATGTTGCAGAGCTGATGATTTCGCTCCTTCTCCTACGTTGCTCGGAGAGTTCTCTTTTTTAGACTCCTATTTGTTCTAAACTTTCCACTACACACTACCCTTACACTCTGCCCACCAGGACCTGATTGGCCCTCTATGCTAGGTGATGCATGTAGGGTATGGATCTCTGAGTTAACTGTTTGACTGCTGAGTCAGAGAATATTGCTGCTGCTGTTTTGGCTGCAATACCCTCCTGTGACACACTCATTGCGGGGTGCCACACTCCCCCTTCAGGTCTGGGGTGGAAGGTGTTGTGAGTAAGCTTACCTGATGTGGAAGTCCTTCCCTGCTCCAGGTGTTCCTGTGGCAACTAAACCGTGGGGTGCCACACAGTCTTCACAGTTCCTGAACTTCATCTAACAGAAGGCGGCTGCCCATCAGCAAGCGCTAATAGGCTGCAAAGTTCACTTGCAGAGACGTAACTGCAACAGGTTCAGTGGTTGCAATCGCATGTGGGTCCTGGAGCCTAGGGGGCCCAAAAGTCTCTGTCACCTAGAGAAAAAGACTGTTGCTATTAAAGATTTGCAATAATTGAGGGCCCCACTGGAGCTTTTGTATCGGGGCCCAGGAGTTTAAAGTTAAGTCACTGTTCACATGGTATATCAATCAGCAGCGATTTTTTCTTCTAGCACCTGTACACATTGCTTGGTGTTGCCAGTCAGTCTTTTGTGAAATTTGTAGTATTTTATCTGGCTGACCACCCCGTCCTTTAACCATGGTGGATTCACCTTCCTTTATAGTTGGGATTGTATCTGCCCACATACAGATTTTTAATCGCACATAGAAGAAATTTATGTTAGGGTCCCAGTATATGAGATGCACCTTGTCGTGGTTATCAGGCTCATATGCATTGGCCACTATATTAGCTAAGCTTTTCTTTGATTCAAATATACCTACAGCAGTTATGCTATGCCATATTTTCTCTGTTCTACTTTGCAGTAGTGTGTTTTTCCCCTTTTTTTTTCTAATGTTCCCACCGCAGTAATGTATGGCCATAGTCTTCTTATGTAATTCTGTTATACTAATTATGATATACTAATAACCCACGACTCCTGCTCTGCTGTGAGCGGCAGCTGAGTGTCGGTACTCCGTGATCTGATCCTACGATCGGATCACAGCTGCAGAGGAGGGAGAGAGATTATTCTCTAAATCTCCAGTATTGCCAGCCTCAGCTCCTATCGCAAAGCTTTTGGGTGACATCGGACGCATTGCAATGTTTCACACGCACCCATACACTTGTTTGAGTGTATGTGATCCATGACTTTCTGCCGAAAGCAGCATGCAGCCATTTTTTATTTAACCCGATTTTGGCTGAGGAAGAAATAGATGAACACTGCCTGATTGATTTACAATGGTCCAAGTGCAATCCCATGTTTTATTGGATTGCACATGTCCGTTTAAAACACATAAACACTTCCAGTTTAGTGCATTAGCACCAGGTCTAGCAAACAGCTATGAAGAGCATGTCTGAAGATGGTGACTTTTGTGAGTAGCTCCACACAGAAGAGCAGATCTGAATGGGGGTAAGGTAGCAACCCTAGATTTTAGTATACTGCCTTGGTGTTATTTCTGTGGACAAGCTTTGGCTGTCATTATAGTGCTAATGGGGGCTCTGGATGTCACTACTGTGAGGGGGCAGGAGCTGGATGTGGCTCGCAACCCTCTATTTGAAATTAATGTGGCTCTTAAGGTCGGAAAGGTTGGGCACCTCTGATCTATATGCTTTAGATAGCTGTAAAAAGAACAATAGTTAGGCTTGTTGTTCCATGGACAGCCATCTCTACTAAGTCCCCTATATATAGGAAATGTTAGCTCGACCAATTTCTCCTATGTTCTTTATGGAATAACCACCACTAGACTCCTTTCGCAGGGCTTCCATTGAACAAAAGATTTGTCAGTCCAAGATGAGGCTGTCAATTAATCCCTACAATTTTAGCCCAGATTACTCTTGTGTTTACTGGGCCTTAAATCCTGGAAACCCCTTTAATCTTACTGTAGCTCATAGTAGTGGTCCAGCTATCGCAGAAATACAATTACCAATATGCCCTGATACCTGGGGACTCCAGAACTCATGGTACAGCCTGTGCTCTTCCTGTAAGGGTGATCCAGGGCTCTGTCACCCCCAAGTTGGGGAATTCCGTGTTCTTACATATATTATGGACTTGTGTGTTATAATTCTGTGTATGGGACCACTCAGTGGCCAAGGAAAGAGACTGCTCCCTGGTATTTCAGGTAAGCTAGAGTTAACAGGAGTTAAGGTCCTGTTACACACTACGATATCATTCACGATATCGTTGCAACTGTCACCGGTTTTGTGACGTTGCAGCGACGTCAAAACAACATAGTTGCGTGTGACATTTACCAACGACCAACAATGAGGTCATTCATCGTTGATAGTTGGTAAATAACCAGGACTATTTTTTCATCGTTGGTCTCCTGCTGGTCGGCCAGCATCGACGTGTGTGACAGCGGGAGACCAACGATCAACGACCTCACAGCACCGCACAGCACATGCTGGGAGCTGGTAACCATGGTAAAGAGCGGGTAACCAAGCGCAGCGTTCTGCTTAGTCACCTGATCTTTACCCTGGTTACCAGCGTTCTCGCTGGTCACTGATTGCTGGTGAGTCTGCCTGTTTGAGAGCTCACCAGTGATCACATAACGATGTCCCAGTGACCCCCATCATTGGTCGGATCCCTAAGACATCGTTATGTGTACCAGGGCCTTGAGTGTGTGTGTGTTTGCACCCCTTATGGGTGGGGCCTAGTTAACAAAAGAGGTCTGCACTGTAGTTTTAGCAGTACAGCCCCAAGGTGTCAAATGGAAAGACAAGTGCTGTACCTGCAGGAGGTATAGTAAGATGGAGCTCAGGATATAATTCAAACGGACCCTCTGGTTCACCCTGGGATCATGAGTACAAGAATTGGGACCTCGGTCAGGATGTATGGAAGAGGGACTGTCCCCTGTGTCAGTACTCAACCCCAGCTTGACGTAGGTCACCCGGGAAATGACTGTTACCAATGGCACCTATGTGGTGGCCTTTTACATAGACTAAGGCAAATGGGTGATCAGCGGGCTTGCATCAAAGGAACATTTGTCTAACGGATGCCATAACAGTTCTTCATAATGGATTCCCTGAGGGTCGGATAAGGCAAGACTAATGGTGTTGAAAGGACGACATGAGCGTATTGAGGTACCAGAACACTGGAAGCAGTCTGCACTAAATTCCAGTAAATTAATTATCCTGTAATGAGTAATGTTTAAGAATCGTGCCTGTGGTGTCTCTGTTCAGCGGAAGTCACGTGTTGTTGCAAGTAAAAGACGTTTATACAGAGAAGGGATTCCATGTCTGCTTTCGCCCTCATGGAGGGTGCATTTGTACTGAACTGTTGACCTGGGGAGCCGGCTGGGGTACATGCTTCAAAACCAGGGCTGCTCTACAGCCGATGTCTAACAAGACCTTGTGCAGCTGACACCTCGACATACCTGACAAGCTCTATATGTAAGATTCTGCACTAGTCCTAACTCTCAGCTGGTTTTTCATTGAGAGCAACTGAATGATGGTTCTCTAACTGTGACCCTACAATAAGTAACCACAGAAGTTTCAGATTGTAGCTGTTGGTGGAAATTGTCATATTTAAAGCTTAACGTTGCAGTACTGAAACTAGAAATACAAAGAACACCACTGGGAAGTTTGTGAGTCAGTTGGTTCTGATGCTCCTGTACATAAAAGATCAGAAATGATGGAGTAGAGAAGGAAAGGACATTAACTGTAAGGAAAATAAGCCTCAAAAAACAACCCAACCTGCCATGATTAGGTTTCTTTTACCTAAGTACCGTAATCATTTCCTGGGGGACATAGTCCTAAAACTGTTTTACAGTTTCTATAGTTTACAATCTCCGGTGAACATAATGCCTCTGACCATGGGAAGGATGAATGGATCAGGGAAGGGTAAATTAGAAAAATTTGGCCCCAATTACGATATTCCAATAGGTTAATGATTAAATCAAACAAATCCTAACCTTGAATTGCGGGCTGGTGGTTTTTCTAACATGAAGAACAATGTAATATGTGTATCATTGTGGGCATCTATTGCAAAACTGTTTAACTTGCAAATGCAAAATGTTATTTAAAAAGTCAAAGTACACGGCGAAACGAAGAAAATCAATGTGTTATTCTGTTGGACTTTTTCATTTCGAAGGCCAATGAACCCAATGACTAAAAATCCAGGTACATAAAGCAGATTGATCACCCAATGTCATGTCGAAATTGGTGCACTTCTTCCAATCATTAACAAAAATGTGTGTGTCTGTTTGTCTTTCTGCTAAATGATAACCGTTTTCAGGTTTAATCCCCTGATGAACGAGCGAAAAAACAAGACCCAGGTTGTTCTAAAACAGGTTATACATGTTGATTTGACATGAAATATTCTGCCAGCAAACAAATAATAAAAAGCCAACTCTACCTACGACTGAGCTGTTTATTGATGTGTTCGGCACCTTATGGTATTAAAGGGGTTGTACATGATTAGACATAGGGGTCTACAATTTTCTAGAAAGCCTATAGGTTAGGGGTGCATTCTTACGGTCTGGGAACGTACCGTTTTGGACGCAGTATATTGCCAATGCGTCCAAAACGCTGCATCGTCCAGTAACAGCATAGAGATTTCAAGAAATCCCATTGTCACTATGCTTCTCCGGACCGCAGCATGGTTTCACCTGTGGAGCAGGTTGCCGCCCTCCCGCAGCTCCGCAGCATGTTCATTTCATGCTATGAAGTTGGGAGCTACCCCCTGTGGGGGAATGCAGGGATAAGCCGCCCTGCACCCAGTGCAGATGGTGAGTGCAGGGTTGCCGCGGCCTTCTTGCGCTCACCTGCAGGTTACCGTGGCTTCCTTCAGGTCCAAATAACAGCACCCCCGGATAGTGAGCACATACTCTGATTCTTCCCATTGTCTCATTCCTTACGGTACCCGCCATACCTTAATCAACACAGTTGGATGAAACCAATGATTTCAACTGTCTCGTGTGAATTGGGAGCTTCCAACCAGGGATGTAACAACAGGTGCAGGGGTTGCAATCGCACCTGTGCCCTGAAGCCTACAGGGCCCAGAAAGTCCCTATGGGCTATATAAAATGACCAATAATATTAAAGATTTGTGGGCCCCATTGAAGCTTTTGTATGAGAATCAAGGTACGCCATTGCTTCCGACTATCAAAATCCATTTATAGATAAGAATATTAGAAACTCGGTCTTATTGGTGACAATAATTGAAGCCTTCAAGCCAAGATGTTCTCTCACCTGGGAGGGTTGTGTCAGGTACAACCACTGATAAAGCAAAAAAACAGCTGCCGCCCAGTATCGTGGATACTTCAAACAGTAGAACGGAAAGGGTCAATGCTGTGCTACCATTGATAAAAGATGAATACTGGATCCAAGATATGTGATTTTATTTCAACGCGTTTCGGAGTCAAAACTCCTTCATCAGGTGAATTATATTCCTGTTGTCTTGATAAATGGGATTTGACAATGAAACGCGCTGAAATAAAATCACATATCTCGGATCCAGTATTCATCTTTATTTAATGGTATCGCAACATTGACCCTTTCAGTTCTACTAAATGTATTTATAGTGATTTAATCCATTACACTACTACACTAGACAATACAATACTCTCATATACTGTCCTGAAGGGTGACCTAAACAAAATCCAAATTCTTTTATATTTTGTAATATTGAAATGCTAAATAAAGCTGAAGCAGAACACATTACAGACCATAATAAAAGTGAAGAATCCATTGCACTCACAGCATATTTCCATATGTTAATACATGTATTTTTATTATATTGTAGATTATTTTATTAAAATCGTTTAGATATAAACTTAAAAAATCTATATCATTTTCATTCATAGTATAAATTGTTAATGTTTCACATTTGTGAGATCAATGCACTTGCCCTTCTAATTTGTTCATGAATTATATTCACTACAAACTCTAAGTAGCGAGAGTTCTAGTTATTACATGCATATAGACAGAGGCTATTTTTTTTTTAAATTATGAAAATAAAGCAATAAGAAAAATCTTATTTCTGATATATGCTGCTTCACAAAAAATGAAAACATAATGTGACATGAAGATATGCTTCCTACTAAATAATTTCGATAATCAATGTTTGCTTACCTTAGTGTATATACACCTTGTCGCTGGCTGTTGGGCTGTCTTAAACTGGCCATTTTATGTGCTAAGTATCTCACTTTTGAAACTTGTTTTTAATAGCAGTAATGCAGTTCCAGAATTCCTATATTCAATATTTGCATTCCTTAGTGTTTCAGCCCAGCTGTATACTTTTTTTTACTTTGCAACTGTTCACATATGTCTGTTTGGATGTGCTGGTCAGCTTTTTATTTTATATTGTAATTTTCACCATAGCTATGAAGCACGTTATTGATTACTACATGTGTAGAAGATCAGAACCACGATCAGTACATGAGTACAGCACCAAAACCACCATCAGTACATTAATGCAGCATCAGGACCACCATCAGTACATGAATGTGAAATCAGAACTAGTGTCATTACATGAGTGCCGCATCAGAAACACCATCAGTAAATAAATGTAGTATTGAGACTGCCATCAGTACATGAATGGAGCATCAAAACCACCTTCAGTTTATGAATGCAGCATTAGAACCACCATCAGTACATGAATGCAGCATCATAACCGCCATCACTACATGAATGCAGCATTAGAACCACAATCAGTACTTGAATGCAGACCCAGAAGCATCAGAACCACCACTATTGTGCTTTGGAAGTAACCCCAATCTTCTGTACCTGCCTCCTGATAATTACACTGTTAATATTCTCTTCAGCTACTCCACAGAATGCTGTCTTAGATACATCTGCGGTGCCAGCAGCTCATCACACTGCTGCACGTTAGGGTCAGGGATGATGGGCTCTTCACTGCACTCCTCTGCCCCAGTCCTGGCACCACAGTGTTAAAATGTACAGTATTTGCGTCTGAAAGACGTCCTTAGGCTGCTGCAACAATTCAATAAAATGTAATAATAGGCAATAAAAACATTTTATCTACCCCAAAATACTATCAATAAAAACATCAGCTCATGTGCAAAATATAAGCTGTCATACAACCCAAGATACTGAAAAACATTACAAGTCTCAGAAAAATACAAGCAAAAAAAATTTTCTTACAAATTTCCGAAATATTTTCACAAATGAAATAGAAAAAATATATATATGTTTGGTATCTGTGTACTCATACTGAACTGGGGAATCATACTGCTTTGTCAGTTTTACCATGTAGTCAATATGGCAGATAAAAAAACAATTTTGTTTTGCTATTTCAACACACTTGGAATTTTTTTCCTGCATCCCAGTGCATGATATGATCAAATGAATGAGGTCATTTAAAAGTAGTAATAATAATAATAATAATAATAATAATAATAATAATAATCTTATTTATATAGCGCCAACATATTCCACAGCGCATTACAATTCAGAGGTTCATGTACAAACAGACATAAGTAACTGTGGTGCCCCTGCCGACTGGTCGCTACAGTGATGCTGCACCTACTCCACAGGTGTGGTATCACCGCTCTCAGGTGAGAGAGGTGGCAAACCCGAGACACAAAACTTACACCCAATACTATCCTACCTCGAGGGGGATGCTGGGCGGAAGAGACTCCATGATGATGGTGTGGCCAAGCACGGAAGTGCTGGCAGACACAAGCAGGAGACCAGGTGAACAATTGCTCTACACTATCCCACCTAAGGCTGTGACCTAGGGAAATAGTGGCGGCTGGACCATAGCCCAGTTCCTTGGATACAGATAACATAGAGACCACCACAGAGGACTATTACAAGCCTCATACTCTATTGAAAGCAAAAGCATCAACACTTGAGGAATATACCTTTGTGATAAACACTCCAGCTCCAGAAACACCATACCATCTGAGGGTGTCTTTTCAACAACATCTGAATCCAGGAAACAGACCAATATTAGCGACTGATAAAGGCCTTTGGTGTGTCGGCCGAAACGTCCTTCTGTCGCAACTAGGCATGAGTCAATAAACTTTCACTATTTTGCAAAGGATCAAACGAGTGTGCAGTGTTTTATCTTGATTACTTGGAATCAATGGTTGACAGGATCCCTACACTTGCACCTCCAACAACCAACCAGTGTGCACACGATTTTTCACTCATTAGAGACTCCATGATGGGCAGACCCCATCTTCTGGCTGAAGGAGGGACTAGGTAGAGGAGGTGGGACAAAAAAGGAGGAGTGTGCTTAGTTAGTAGAGGAGAAGAGAGTAGGAGAGCATCGAGGAAGGACGTGGAGAGAGGGAGTCCTAGGGGACACGGGAGTGGAGGATACACCCGTGGGGCCCCGACCTGAGTCGGGCGGAGGGACTGGTTGTGAAAGGGTACCGGCCCTGATCTGATGAGATTTCTCCAAGGTTCCACCAGGAAACCAGAGGCCACTGCATCTGCATGAGCAGTGGCTACCTTCCCGTTGCCCGACAAGGCCCGCAGACATCAGCTTGGGACCCTGTACATGAAGGCGCAGGGCAGGAGAGTAATCCAGCACAGTGAAAGCGCAACCTGGGAAGGCTTACGAAGGGTGTCTCGGTGGAGCGATCCTGACTGCCTGGGAGCTGACCTGGCCGCGTCCTGGAAGAGCACAGCACCCGGCTCGATCAGCAAGTAAAGGTAAAGTAACTGCATAAACTGTGTCTGTCTGCTCCTTCGGCATCCTGCTGCCTTCTACACCGCTACAGCCCCGTCCCTGCTATTGACTCTAATATCAGCCCTGGGGCTCTGTTCCACCTGTGGGGAGCGATACCATCCTGGCTGCCCTCCATCTGCCCCAGAGGCCTAAACCAGCAGCGTCAGCCATCTGTGGCCGAATACCACAGGTGGCGTCACGAAATAGACTTCTAAATCCCCTGTAAATACCCCCTTCACTGCACAGCCAGGGCCACGGGGCTGGGCTATAGCTACCATGACCTCCCCAAGACAGTCGACCGGCCCTTGCGGCCGTTGCATAACAGTTATAAAAATACAAAAGTTAAAGCAAAATAATGACAGCCCTGCTCAAAAGAGCTTATAATCTACAATGAGGTGGGCTTGACACAAAGTATAGGGGTTTATTTACAATGATAATCCAGCCATTTTGAGGGAATAGGAATAGATAAAAGCTGCATGAGTGGCCACCAGACATTCTTTTGGGTCTGGTGGAGTGAATAGGTTACCGTAGGTCTAAATGACTTTGATTAGGGAGCATAATAGGCCATTTTAAAAAACGTGTTTTGGGGAGTACCTAAAACTATGTAAATTTTGGATAGTCCTAATTTCTTGGAGTAGAGTATTCCAGAGAATCGGTGCAGCTCAGGAGAAGTCTTGGAGCCGGGAGTGGGGGGTTCAGTTTAGTGCAGATGTTAGTACACAGGCCCGGACTGATAGGTGGGAGGAATGGGACTTTTCCCTATGGGCCGCCCGCTCCTTTGGCCGCAGGCCTGCTTTAAATCCCTTGCCGCCAAGCGGCCGCAGCATTCAGGGGGTGGTGCCATGGCTGTGAAGGAGCGGGGCCAAGGAAGTGAAGGGGTTGTGGCTGTTTCCCAAAACAGGGCCCCACTCAGACCAATCAGGATCATTAGGTGCAGATCCCAAACACTCCCACCAACTTTTTCATATCCCTGATCCCTCTCTGAGATGATCATGTGACCCCTGATGCATCCTCTCCATGTGACATCATCACTAGTCCTGTGAGTAGCACATATATAGTGTATGATGTGTGTCTGTCTGTTTGAGCGTCTTTCTGTCTGTGTGTTTGACAGTGTCTGTCTCTCTGTCCCTACACAACACTATACAGTATATACAGGTCCACACTACTTGCAGCACCAATTCGGCAAGCCCCAAGCATTGTCTATGGGGCTTGCGGTCCAGTGCGGCAAGTGCTGTTACGCCGGTTCAGCCAGATCTGACACTTGCAGCCGCGAAAAAAAAAGCAGCAAGCAGCATTTTTATTTCACGGCCAAAAGTGCCGGATCTGCCACATCCAGCAGAGCCTCACTTGCCGCACCAGACCGCAAGCCCCATAGACAATGCATGGGCTTGCCATATCCAGGCCACAAGTTGGCCATTAGGCGGCAGATGCGGCGCCACCTACTGGACCGGCCGCAAACATCAGTAAAACGCTGATGTGAAAGGGGCCTCAGATGTGTATACAGCCAGTAATCTCAAATGTGTATCCAGAGGGCAGTCTATAATGTGTACACAGTGGGCAGTCTGTAATGTGTATATAGCCTGCAGTCTGTAATGTGTATACAGCCCGCAGTCTGTAATGTGTATACAGCCCGCAATCTGTAATGTGTATATGGCCCACAGTCTGTAATGTGTATTCTGCCCGCAGTCTGTAATGTGCTTACAGCCCACAGTCTGCAATGTGTATACACCGGACAATCAGTAATGTGTATACAGCCATAGTCTGTAATGTGTATCCAGCCCGCAGTCTGTAATGTGTATACAGAGGGCAGTCTGTAATGAGTATACAGCCCGCAGTCAGTAATGTGTATACAGCCCGCAGTTTATAATGTGTATATGGCCCACAGTCTGTAATGTGTATATAGCCCACAGTCTGTAATGTGTATACAACAGGCAGTCTGTAATGTGTATACAGCGGGCAGTCTGTAATGTGTATACAGCCTGTAGTCTGTAATGTGTATACAGCCTGCAGTCTGTAATGTGTATACAGTGCGCAGTCTGTAATGTGTATACAGCCCACAGTCTGTGTTGTGTATACGGCCTGCAGTCTCTAATGTGCAGCATCAGAAAGTTTTCCTGCGGGTAGATTTTGCTCTCTGTTCTTCCCGGTGCCTCCATGTATTGTGTTCCTCTCTGCGCCCAGCACTGGACTTTCTGCCGCCACCTTTCATCTTTCCCCATCTCGAGGATCTGGCTGAATCTTGGTTATCTATATATCACAGTCTCCTATCTATATAGCACAGCCTCCTGGGTATGCTGGGTATAATTCTCCTGTCCTGTATACTGAGTGTAATTATCAGCATTGTATTATTCTGTATATATACACTGCACAGTAGCACTTCTCCTGTCCTGTATACTGGGAGTAATCCTCAGTATCTGTATTATTCTGTATATATACACTGCACAGTACCACTTCTCCTGTCCTGTAAACTGGGTGTGATCCTCAGTATCTGTATTATTCTGTATATATACACTGCACAGTATCACTTCTCCTGTCCTGTATTCTGAGTGTAATCCTCAGTGTCATATTATTCTTTATATATACTGCACAGTGCGGCTTCTCCTGTCCCGTATACTGGCTGTAATCCTCAGTATCTATATTATTCTGTATATATACACTGCACAGTACCACCTCTCCTGTCCTGTATACTGGGTGTAATCCTCAGTATCTGTATTATTCTGTATATATACACTGCACAGTAGCACTTCTCCTGTCCTGTATACTGGGTGTAATCCTGAGTATCTGTATTATTCTGTATATATACACTGCACAGCACCACTTCTCCTGTCCTGTATACTGGGTGTAATCCTCAGTATCTGTATTATTCTGTATATATACACTGCACAGTACCTCTTCTCCTGTCCTGTATACTGGGTGTAATCCTCAGTATCTGTATTATTCTGTATATATACACTGCACAGTACCACTTCTCCTGTCCTGTATACTGGGTGTAATCCTCAGTATCTGTATTATCCTGTATATATACACTGCACAGTACCACTTCTCCTGTTCTGTTGTCAGAGAGGTGGTATTGGACTTTGATTTTCAGCATTTAACTGTTGTTTAAATTAATTATATTAATTCCCAATATGGAAGTCATCACTTATCTTCTGTATAGGTGAGGACTTTCCCTTCGCTGTGTATCTGACCGCTGGGACCCCACAATCCTGGGAAATGTGGCTTTTAAAGATCACCATGTAAATGGAGCTGTGGTTGATTATTCGCTTTGCTGCCCCATTCACATGTGGCTCTTCAAATAACTCCTTTAAAGGTACCGTCACACGTGGCAATTTTGCATGCAATTTCACTGGCAATTTGCTGGTTGCAGTGAAATCATGGACACATTGTTC
The DNA here is from genome assembly GCA_033576535.1 of Allobates femoralis. Classification (NCBI taxonomy): domain Eukaryota; kingdom Metazoa; phylum Chordata; class Amphibia; order Anura; family Aromobatidae; genus Allobates; species Allobates femoralis. The sequence goes on along the minus strand of JARQOC010000006.1, from coordinate 64,578,528 downwards.
TATCTTGTTCCTGTGTACATAAATGAACAATGATCGGGGCTGATGGATCATATATAGTGTGTGGGCTGGCAGGGTTTGTTTTCCAGGGCTGTTTTTTGGTCCCAGTCCGACCCTGTAAGTACAACTCATTCCACAAACAAACAAGCCCTCCTACTGTTATGGGGCAGAAAAATAAAAAAAAAATATGGCTCTTGGAATAAGAGGAAGATTAAAATGGAAACGCAAAAACAGAAAATTGTAAGGTAATGAAAGGGTTAAAGTTGCCACATATTGTATGCTTTATTACCCATTCAATAGAATAGATGACAAATACTGCAAAAACACTGAATATTCGAAAAAACCCTTTGATGGTTCAAATCTGCAAAGGAAAAAATAAGCAACAATGCGTCAGATTTCAGAAATCTCATTCTCTTTGCTGCTTCTGTAAAACGCTGTTTTTTTTTTCTCTGTAAAAAAAAACTCACGAAAAGGAAAAAAAACATGTGAACAAGCCTTTACTCTGTAACTTCTGTGGAATGAAGGAAGTGACTCGCCACGGGCGGGGACCGTGGGGTAATCTGAGCCGGGCCCTCTCGTCGTCGTCGTCGTCGCTGCGGGATGTCATGGTGGCGAGACCCAGTCCGTCATCCCCTCATCAGGCGATCAGTAAAAAGGGGAAGTTGAAAAAGGGGTGAAAAACAAAAACAAACGTAAAAATAAAATAATTTTTGTCGTGACACCACCTGTGGAATGTGGCCGGTATAGCCGCTGCTGTGGTCGGGACCACTGGGGATGATAGGCGTAGCAGCTTTGATGGTTTTGCTCTCCATGGGAAGAGCAGGTCCCCAGGGCAACCAGATAGTCTGTGGAGGTGGTTTGGGGAATGGGAGGCCAGCGGGGCTGTGCTGTCTGCTGGCAGGGATCAGGGTTACTTTCAGGCAGGCTCGGCGAATCACTCTACCTCTCCTCAGGTGCAGAACTGACAGTCTCACACAGGGCTGAGCTACAACCCGGTTTACTTTGCTTTCTCGGCAGATGTTCAATTTACAAGACGGTGCAGTGGCGGCTCCGGTAGTCTCTTAGCAGCTGGGATGGCTCATCCAGATCACCCTCTTTAGTGTTCCTTTCATGGGCCTCTCTGTCAGTCTCTTACGCACGCAAAGCTACGATCCAACAGTGATAGGCTTTTGGTGGGCAACCTGCCTGGTCCCCTAGTACAGCAGCCTTCTCTTCACTGCACTGGGTTTTGTGTCGTGGGACATGAAGACCGCACACCCCTCTGGGTTTCATGGTTGGAGCGTGAAGCGTTCTGGCCACCTCAGAGCTGGCACCCTGGTTTCTGCTCCAGTACTTCAGCTTTCCTGCCAATTTGGATACACAAATGGATTACTCACTATCTGAGCCCCTGGGACTCCTTCTGTCTCTCTCTACGGTCTGCAGCCCGGGACCCAGACAAGTCTCATGGTGCTACAGGCTGCAGGGTCCGTGTCCTTTCAGTCCCATGTAGTGATGGTGTTCTCTCCTCTCCGTCTCATTACTGACTCCTTGCTGGTTCCTGGACCAACTGGCTAACTAACTTCCTGAGGTGTTTTCTGGTTTTTGTTTCCTCCCTCTTGACCGTGTCCTGTCTAACTTTCCTACCCTCCACTTGTCTCCTCCCGCCACCACGTTGCTGGCATAGAGTCCCTAGTCTTGGGATCGGAGTGTGTTGGGTGTGTGTTTGGGGTGACTGAACTTACCGATAGTGGTTGCTACGCCTTCTAGTGGCGACCGATCCACAGGGGCGCCACAGAAGCAGATTTTGTATTAAAGGACAGAAGTGCTTTAACTTCATACAAAAAAAGTGGAACAGCAATAGAGGAGAATATCTCCATCTAACTACATCCAGTGAAGGTCCTGTATGAAATGGGATATGGTGGTCTTGTAAGTCCCCATACTAAACCCTGTCATCTTAATAGAATGTTAATGATTTGTAAGAAATAAGTTGACTATACACTTCCTCAATTAGAACAATAGTGATCTACAAGAAGTCGGACATATATTACTGTGTAGAGTGTTCACCATCACCCCTGCTAACAATCCAGGATTAATGATTAGAACTATTTGTGGGGGGTGTACTTTTGTAATCTGTATTTTACCTTGTTCCCAGAAGGTGAATCAATTCAGAGAAATAAGTTAACCTCTATTAACCACTGAGAGGTCAATGACTGAACATCTTGGATGTTAAATATATCACATTATTAGTCATCTATGACTTTGGTTCCTAACATACATATGTTTTTATTATATTTTTTCTATTAAAGGGAGAAACAAAAGCAACATAAAATTAGACTTGCTCACATACATCACATTGCTTACGCAAGATGATGATTCTTAACGCTAGTAAAGTTGGAAAAGCGGAGAGGAAGATACAGGATAGAAAAGGGAAAAACTTTTATTAAAGGGAAAAAAAAGAAAAGGAAAGGAGGAAATAAATAAATATGCTTTTAAGAAGGGAAAAGACGAGCATATAAATAGTACATACATCATACTGTAGCTTACATGATTAAGTACATATACTAAAAACGATTATTAAAGGGGTTATCCGGGATTGTTCTAAAACGAAATGTGCCTAAGCACTAACAGGCAGGTAGTTGCCATCTACCTGCCTGTTGTGCCAGCCACCGTTCACCGCCATTCATCCCCGCCACAGAGCGGACATAGACCACTCCTGCTGGGGGCAGCGTGGCAAGGTAAACAGAGCGGTGGCCACTCTGCTCTGTGGAAGGGGCAGCTGACCTCCTGCTGATTGAAAGCCAGCTCCCTGCTACCAGACTGGGGGAGTCGGCTGTCAATCACTGTAACGTCAGCTCTGACTCCTGCCAACAGAGTAGAGAAGATGCCCCGTGTAGACGTGACATCAGAGGATGCGGCAAAATTGCTGACCGAAGCACTGTAAGGGTGCTTTCACATCATCAGTATTGCAATTTTGCGGTAGATCCAGCAGATGTCGCCGCACCTGCCGGATCTACCTCGTAACGGCCGATTTGCGGCAACAATCCGGCAAGCCGCATTCATTCTCTATGGGATTGCGGTCAGGTGCGACAAGTGCGGTATTGCTGAACCCAGCACTTGCGGTGCTTTCGGCACCGCAAAAACGCTGCTAGCAGACTGCTCTGTGTTGGAGGAATGGTGCCAGACACAACAGACAGGTAGATGGCAGCTACCTGCCGTTAGTGCTTAGACACATTTATTGGGGGCTAATCCCGACAACCCCTCTAAGGTTGCTAAAAGGAAGAAGAAAATAATAAGTCATGTAAGGGGCCTTTCACACTTGCGGTTTTTTCCTGATTTGGAAGATCAGGAAAAACCCGATTCTGATGGTGGGTTTACACGTTGCGATATCGGCGTCCAACTCCGACCAAAAGTCACGTGGTTTGCGAGTTGGACCCGATATCGTTCACGCGTTGTATGGTGTGAACGTACAACGGGATGCAGGAATGATGGCAAAACGATATCGGGGGTCGAATGAGGTGCTATTCAACCGCCCGTTATCGGATGCCGGTTGTAGCCGCATCGTCCCGTCTGACAGCCCAACTCCGATGTGTACTGCCACGTCACCCATTCACTCCCATGTTAAATGGTCGTTCCTGGGTTGGGGGGCGTACAAATCGTTGGGACGCTGTATCCCGATATCGGGCTGTCTAAACCGGCGATGCGATGCAGGGAAATGTGCGCTCCCGCGTCGTTGGCTACGATATCGGGCCGATATTGGGACGTGTAAACCCACCATTACAGTATTTTGCACATTCACTTATATTTTGTCAGGTAGAATCTTGTTGCTTCATGTTTTCTCCTGAAATCATTAAAGAGAATGGGCAAAAAAATGAATCCTGTAAGAATCAGGTGTTTTCCTGATCTTCCAAATCAGTAAAAAACCGCAAGTGTGAAAGGCCCCTTAGACATGGTTTAAATTTATAAATATCACACTTTTCAAGGAACCAGTCCACGACCTTGTGGGGGAGAAAGTTCGGTTCAAACTAAAAGTCATGCAGTGAAACCTAAACTCGGACTCAAATCCAATCATAATTGTTAATTTCTAAATTGTAGTCTTAAAACAAAGATGACAATCCCTGTCTTAGTTGCATCCTTTCATTACTATTCAATTTGTATTGTTTATAATATAGGTTAGCTGCTTTTTTGTCACTTAATTAAAAAATAATTTATTGTTTCCAATACTGCATAATGTGGTTACTTTTTTAATATAATTTTTTGCTTGATTTTTTTTTTTAAGGGCACATGCCCACAACCAGGAGTGCCAGTGTTCTGGACACAGCGTGTTTTGTCTTGCGGAGATGCTGATGTCCTGTGTAGGAAAACGTGCTGTCAGTGTCCCATCGATTCTAGGCAGAGCGGATTTTGCTGTGTTCTCCCGCTCGAACACTCGCGCTTCCACACATATAGATTGACATCCTACGGCTCGGAAAGCCACGTCACAGGTCAGTTTATGCTGCAGAGAAAAGAAGCCCAGTGGGCAGAAGAGTTCTATAAATCCATCCACTGTGCTGGAACTGTACAAAGCAGGTTTTTGGAATTAGAATCCTAAAATCTTAGTATGGTAGAGTTAGAAGGGACCTCCTGGGTCATCTGGTCCAATCAAGCTTCTAAATCATCCCAGACAGATATCTGTCCAGCCTCTGTGTGAAGACTTCCATTGAAGGAGAACTCACCACCTCTTGTGGCCGCCTGTTACACTCTGTTGATCACCCTCACTGTGTCTCCTCCTTTTAGTTTCCTCCCATTGCTTCTAGTCTTTCCTAGTGCAAATGAGAATAAAGCGGATCCCTCTACAGTGTGACAGCCCTTGAGATATTTGTAGACTGGGCGAACACACTCTGCGTCCAAACTGATAACACTGATCGTGGACACTCACCCTAATTCTATCACAGCACGCCACAACTCATGGTAGCAGATCTTTCAAGGAATTTACTATGGAGCATCAGTTTGTAGTCATACTACAAAATCACAAGAAGACAAGCCATGGATTTCAGATTTCTTGCACAGAAGACGGAATAAGAATGAAGTCCGTGGTTATCGGGCAAACACATTCAAAGTTGTCACAAATTCACACCAAAATTAATTAAAAAAACAATTTGGACTGTGTGAACCCGATCTTGGTGTTTTTTTGTCTTTAAGATTGTAGACGACTCATGTTTCCCTTTTGATTTGTTAGGCATAATACAATGTATATATATATATAGTGGGTAAAATAAGTATTTAACACCACCAATTTTCTGGGTAAACAAACAGTTTAAATATACATGCAAACAGGTTCACAGTAGCACAATATTACTGCCAAAGCATATGCAGGTATAGATAGATGGAAATGAGAGACTGGTATTTCAGAAAAATAAAAACATATGTTCCATTATTCTAGGTCTGCACCTATTCACATTTACATTTATTTACGTTTATCCAGGAGGTGCTTGTTAGCTTTAATTTGTGTAAATATATATATATATTTTATATATATATATATATATATATCTACATACAAAAATAGGAGCAGCAGGTGATGCTGGTTATCCCGGGTGCAGAGCGACCCCCACAGTCCTCTATGTGTCTCAGTATACATACAAATGTCGCAGCACTCCCTTGGAGATGTTCATAGATGTTTATTCCAGCTTGCAAATTTGTACCTTTGCAAGCTGGAATAAACATCTATGAACATCTCCAAGGGAGTGCTGCGACATTTGTATGTATATATAAAATAATATTATATATATATACAAATATATAATATATATACAATGTAAAAGGTGCACAGCCATAGGTAGATATGTATATATGTATATATATATCACTGTATATATCATTCTATATTATATATACACGGTGTATATATATATATATATATATATATATATATAATATATTTATATATTACATTAAGAAGCCTCCTACTAAACAACTTTGCCCATTTAAAGTAAAGCAATACACCTGTTATCACAGTTTCATTTTTTATTCCACATTTTCATCCACCAAAAATTAAATATATTTTTAATGTTTTCAGAAAAAATTATATACAGGTCATATAAACAATATGAGGTAAGAAGTCTCTTAACATTTACAAAATCATACATACATATATAAATTACGTACATTATGTACAGTACAGAACAGCAGTAAACGTCTTGGCTACATCGTGGTTTTGGAATCAGAACTTTGTAATAATATTTTTGATGATAGTAAAGCATGTATGAAGAATGGCTTAGACAAGTGGTGCGGTAATATTTCCAGGGGCAAGTTAGGCCTTTTAGTTTCCCAGCACTTAAAAATCCAAAACATCCCCCTTACCTGAATTCAATCAGAATACTCTTGGATATGTGATTGTAGGTTTCTTCCTAGAGTTGAACTCTGCGGTGAGTATATTTCCCTATGGCCTCATGCACACAATCCCTATGTGAACCATAGGATTTCTGTGTGCCGCCATATGGTGTTTCCATATGAAATCAGAGGGATTATATTGGTGCATTAGTCTCTGTTACACTTCGTATGGGTGACAAATCATAGTCCAATTTGCAATACAGCAGTGAGTCGAGTCTCAATCTGTAGGCACTTCATAGATTTTTGCATATCTGATGTGATACAATACAATCTTTTATTAAAGACAAATCCATAACATGATAATCAATAATTGCACTGTAGCTATGGCACAGTCTACACTTTGGTGAGACTTTGGTCATACAGAGTCCAGCTTCTGTTAAAATTCAAGTCCTTCTTTATGGCCCAAGTATCAATGGGGACACTTGTAGAACCCTTTGTCTCCTTCAATGTCCACCTCTTCGTCAGAATCATCTGAGATGTCCGTGTCCATATTCTCCTGGGAATTCGGAGAGGGGAGAACATTGAGAACCATCCAAAGAAGAGTCTTTATTTTTCTGCTCAAGACTTAAACAGATTTCCTGACCCTCCTCGCAGTCGTTTTCTAGACTTTCGGTTTCTTCTTTCTTATTTCCCTGGGGGTTCTCCTAAAATAGAAAAGTCAGTTAGCATTTTAATAAACTGCTACTTCCACTACCTAAAACCATACAAGTCCTGTCACAGCCGTGTTGTGATAGTAGAGGACTCATCGTACATGGCGGCCATATTATTACCATAATCATTCATCCACTGTCAGAAAATCAGAGTCATTTATGCATCGGGATAGTCATAGCGAAAGCAGAGCATACAGTGAGGAGACAGAAGAAGACCGCTACTGCCGAGGACACTATACATGTAGGAGCAATGATATAAGGGGCATTTCGAGACACATTAGAGTAATCATGCTATACAAATCCCAAAATGCTCATTTGCCATGTATAGTGATATAATACTCCGTGTCCCCTGATCTGATAATGACTAATTAATAAGGATAAGCAAACCATTTCAAGGTGTAAAAATTCGCTTGAAATACGTCAAAAAATTTGAATATGCCAAAACTCACAGTTTGTGAAATTTGAGCAAATCAAGCATTAATGGATGCAAACCGTCTATGGCCAGGGCCACACTTCCGTCTGCAATCCAGTTACTGGATCCAGTTTTTTCATTTTGAGATGCTGAAAAACGCATGCGTTAACACACCCATAGACTCCAATGCAAAATACGCATTGCAAAAGTGCAATCTGTTTACCACATTGCATTTTTGAGAAATCTGTTTTTAATAGGGTCTGCAACGTTTTTTGGGGCATTTTCAAAAATGCATGCTTTTTTTAACATGGGGGTCTATGGGAAACTCATGCATCAACGCACGGTACATATAGGTACCATGCGTTAACGCATGCATTTATGCAAGTCCTAAGAATGCCTCAAAATGGACAAGGAACAAAACCAGATCCATTAACGGATCCAGTAAGTGGATGCAGGCTCCCAAGTGTGGCCCTAGCCTATGAAGGAGTTGAAAAACTAAATGAAAAAACTAATACTCCCCCAGCCCTTACGTCTTCTTTGGTCTGGTCCAAGGTGCAGTCTTCACTGGGCTATCTTTGGTGTCTTGGAGTGCAACAACATCTCCTGCATCGAGATGCACGACACCTGTCATGATTGCACTGTGTCATAGTGGCACAGCCAAGTGAGCGCAGGCGACGCTAAAGAAGGGGCGGCCATATCATTGGGGCAACCAAACATGGGACCTACCCCAACTCCAAAGCAGGTGGCATTGTGCATTACGATAAAGATATTGGACTCCAAAGGGCTCATATATTGCTCTTGCACAGCGGCTCTCTGACGTCCCTTGGTGAAGATGCCAGATGCCGGAAAATGCTGAAGAGGGCCCAATGAAGACTGCCCCGATGGCAGATGGTAGAAGATGACCAGATTATTACAGCACTGCACGACTGGACAGGTGAAGACCAGATGAGCCTAAGGCGGCCGTCACACGCATCAATTTAATGCACGATATTGCTTAAGTGATCTGCTTTTTGATCGCTTAAGCGATATCGTTTGTGCATCGCAGCGTGCAATCAAGCGATTTTACAATGTAAAATCGCTTGATTGTGTGATCGCAGATTTGTGAGCCGGAGCTCATATCAAGCGATCATTGCTTGTTCAATCTGCTTCATCGTGGTGTGTGACACCACGATGAACGATCTCCCAGCGGCAGAGCCTATGCTCCACATCGCTGGTGAGTCTGTCTGTGTGACAGCTCACCAGCGATGTGAACGATATTGTTAGCGATCGCGCGTGCACATGATCGCTAACAATATCGCTAGCGATATTGAACCGTGTGACGGCCGCCTAATTCTTTTTTTCCTACATATATTCGTGTGGATCTGGTATTTAGCAGTAAATATGAAGTTATTCCTGCCCACCTGCCCACAACTACAGCGAGGACCTGAGCTGCCATCGTTCCTGTAGCTGCTTGCTTTCAGCCATTGGGAGAGTGTGGGGAGCATTTGTAGTCGCCGGTCACTATTTAGCCAGCGGCTCTGATCACTCCCCAGCACACTGATTGACTGCCCACTCTGCAGTTCACCATGAACTAAAAATGCTCCACAGCTTTCACTTGCCCTGAAAATTTAATGACAACTATTCTCCTTTCCTTACAACCTAATCCACTTCACTTCTGCGCTGTCACACCTATAATCTGTCATTACTTGCCATGATCACATAAGAAATGCAAGGTTTTTACTACAATATGTGATCACAGCATTAAGCTTCATTCACACGGTGTTTGTGCTGTTTTCTGTTGATCCGGTTTTGGTACAGTTTCTACACCAAACATGGATCCTCTTTGTGCAAAAAAACATCACAATCACATCATCCATTTGTGCTGCTTTTTTTTGCTTTGTTTTCAGTGGACACAGACAGACTGACAGAGACACGCGCACACTTTCTTTGCCTCCCCAGTGATCCCACGGTGAGCCCCGGTTGTGTTTTCCTTCCGGGCATCGGCAGGTCCTGTGAGTAGTACAAAGACTCACACGACTTGTGCCCCATGTGACGCAGGCTGAGTCACATGGGTGGGTCCTGTCAGTACCGTACCCACAGGTCCTGCGATGCCCGGGAGAAAGACAGCACCGGGGCTCACCGTGGGATCACTGGAGAGGGTAAATAATTGATGTTAGAGGGGCAGAAAGCGCAGCAGAAAACAGAGCAGTAATTAACGCTCATTATTTTCTGAATTCCCTTTCTGCACCACTAATACAGCAGTCAAAAACGCTGACATCTGCACAACAAATTGAAAATCCCATTCACTTTGCTGCAGACGCAGTGACTGATACATTTTTGATGCAGATTTCAAAAAAGAAAAAAAATGCAGCACCAAAAATAGATCAAAAATGTCCAGTGTGAACATAGCCTTACAGTTTATTCAGCGTTTCATGGCCTTGTCTCCCTATCTCTAGGGCTAAGGTGTGAGTTGTGTATATTCCCTCACTATCCAGATTTACCATAAAATGGCCGCTGCATTCCCTGCTTCAGCTTTTATGCAGGCTCGGAAAGTCCCACCTGATTGGCTATGCTATACCATGTGATTTCTTAGCTGCAAAGAATTATGGGAAAGCCTACCCTACCTTGCCTGAAGTGAACTATCTGTAGCTAATGCAATCTTCTGCTTTATGTAAAATGGTCATTTTTGCAAAGGGAATTGAAATTTGTTTGAATTCACTGGGTCCAAAAAATTCTGATGATTCTCCCTCTCTGTTGGGAACCTTCACTATACAGTTGAAGTCACTACTACATCAGAATGAATGATCTAGGATATTTATTGTGTAATTTTTTCAATTTGATTATTAAGTAAAAATCGCAAAATAACAATACATCCAACTATAGCACATTGTGCTTTGTGGCGTTTTGGTGGCTTTTATGGTCAGTGCTCAGTGGGGTTTAGTTTAGGTTTTTTCAGCTGTTTTCTGGGTTGTTTTTCTTCCATAGATTCCTCTAGATGGGGGTGAAAAAACTGCAATGAAAATGCTGAGAAAGCACTATGAAAAATACTATTCACAGACTATGGAAAAAAAAAGTGTGTTTAGGAGGGATTGGGAGGGTTTTTTGGTAGTTTGCTTTCTAAAATTCTCTAAATACAATTTTTCTCGTGTTTTAAGATGTGAAAGTTAAGGACCTTAGAAATTATTAAAAAAAATAATGAAATGTTGTTTATACTGTTGATAATTTACTATTCACTTTGAAGTAATAGTGATTGTTTTTAACTAAAAAGGACAAACAAAAGCACCATTAGATTCCATGGCGCTTTATACTATTGCAAACAAGGGATACAAAGGAAAAGTACATTATTTTACTATTGACTTTAATGTAAATGTTAAAGGGAAAAAAATCCATTAACTAAAAAAAAAACATTTTTCTGAACACCTGAAGGAAAAAATTAGGCTCATTCAGACGAGCGAATAATCTGTCTTTTTCCTGTCTGTAGTATACGGACAGCGGTGACCATTGTAAATCAATGTCATAGTTCACATACACATTTGTACAGGCGGACAAAAAAAATTGCAGCATGCGCTACCACATATATCCCATCAGATGTACCCATTAATAAGTCAACAGATGGGAAATAAATGGATCACATACAGGTTACCATCCATATGGAATCCATTTTTGACATTAAATTAAATTTACTATGTTAAATTATTAACATAGTAAACTGTGTCAGGAAGAAAGAATGAAAGAAAGAAAGATTGAGAATGAAAGAGAGAAAAGAAATGGTACATGGATATAGCTGCAATGAAGAAAGAAGAAAGAGAAAAAAAGAAAGAAAGGAGAGAAAGAAAAAAGTATACCTAGATACAGATGATAATACAAAAATAAGAGAAAGAAAGAAAGAAAGAAAGAAAGAAAGAAAGAAAGAAAGAAAGAAAGAAAGAAAGAAAGAAAGAAAAGCATAGATACAGTTGAGAATATGAAAGAGAGAGAAAGTGAGAGAATGATTGAAAGAAAGAGAATGAGAGAAAGAAAGAAAGAAAGAAAGAAAGAAAGAAAGAAATTATAAATAGATACAGATGAAAATACAAAAGAGAAAAAGAAAGCAAGAAAGAGGAAGAAAGAAATTATACAAAGATACAGATGAGAATATGAAAGAAAGGAAGAAAGAAAGAGAGAAAGAAAGAAAGAAAGAAAGAAAGAAAGAAAGAAATATAGATACAGATGAGAAAAAGAAAGAAAGAAAGGTTAACAATGAAAGAGAAATGAAATGATAGATGGAAATAGTTGTAAATAAGGAAGGAAGAAAGAAAAAATGTTTAATGGATAAAGATGAGTATATGAAAGTAAGAAAGAAAGATGACAGATACAGATAAGAATATAAAAGAGAAAAAAGCGAGTAAAGAACGAAAGAGACGAGAGAAAGGAAGGAAGAAAAGATACATAGATACAGGTGAGAATACGAAAGAAAGGGAGAAAGAAAGATTAAGAAGGAAAGAGAAAAAAAAATGATAGATGCATATATTGCAAATAATTAAGGAAGAAAGAAAAAACGATACAGATGAGAATAGGTATGAAAGAAAAAGAGAGAAAGAAATAAAATACTGATACATAAATACAGATGAGAAAATGAAAGAAATATATAAAAAAAAGTGAAACAGAGAGGAGAGAAAGAAATAAAGAAAAAACAAAAAAAGATACAGAAAGAGAGAAAGAAAGAAAGAAAGAAAGAAAGAAAGAAAGAAAGAAAGAAAGAAAGAAAAAATGATATATAGTTACAAGTGAGAATAAGAAAGAAAAAGAAAGAAATGATTGACAGACAGACAGACAGACAGATAGATAGATAGATAGATAGATAGATGTTTGTTGCTATCATCATAACCAAAAGTGTACCTGCTTCAGGCGCCTCCATTGGCTCTTCTGTTCTGAAACCAAGTCTTCACCTGCATAGAAGGAAGTTGCATTTTGTTACCACAAATGTTTATTAAAATTATTATTTGTTTTAATTATTATTATTATTATTATTTTATTTTATTTTTTTACATAATTTTAATATATGATATTACAGTAGTGGTGTATACCTATGATTATTAGATGGTTATTAATTTTAGTAATTGTGGTATAGTACAATAGTATTATTCTTTTACAATATAATTACATGTAGTTATTGTTACTATTATGACTTTTAGCAGACTTGGCATAGTTCTTATCTTATTGTATGTCTGTATAGTCGTTTTTAATATAAGTGAATAAATATATCATATTTATATAAGTATATCTTAATATAACCTCATGGTTACTAGAAATTATTAGTAGCAGTGGTAGAAGTAAATAGTATTGGAAATAGTAGATTATATCATTGTTATGATTTATTAGACGAGTTCATTTGAAGTAGTGGCATTATTACTAATATCAATACCTTTTTCCATTAGTTCATATTAATAGTATTAGCAAAACATATTTGTAGGATATGATATTTAGGATTTCTTTATTGTAATAATATACAAATGTCATAGTTAATATTAGCATTTGTAAAACACATTAGTTATTTTTTGTAGTTGTTATTTCATTTTATTAATATTATTGTTATTATTTTACAGATATAGTCACTATTTAAATCAAATGTTGTTTACTCTTCTAATTTATATAATAGATAATGCCATGTCTAAATGTTATTTTATGTTAATAATTATATTTATCTGATGATAATGATTGCAGATAACACATGACTAGGCATTTTTATTTATATAACTACTCATGAATGTTCAGCAATAATTTAGATTTATGGGGTTATCACCAATCAGTTATTTAAAACCAATCCCTGCTTGGCAATGTGTATAGGACCACCTGCCTCTCGTTTCAGCTGCAGCATCTTGGCCAGTCTTTTTCTTTCAGGGGGAGACAAATATTTCTGGTCTCAAACTTTTTCTCCAGCTCAATCGTCTGATCGTTGGAGAATCGCACTTGTCCCCTTTCCTTTTTGAAGTGGTCTCTGCATGAAGGGCTCCAGAGGAGAGGCTTCCCTGCAAAACACATGGGCAAGGTTAGACTTGATGAAGATAGATTAGTTTTATAAAGGTAATACACTAAGGGAGGGAGAGAAAGAAAGAAAGAAAGAAAGAAAGAAAGAAAGAAAGAAAGAAAGAAAGAAAGAAAGAAAGAAAGAAAGAAAGAAGAAGAAAGAAAGAAAGAAAGAAGAAAGAAAGAAAGAAAGAAAGAAAAAAGAAATACAGATGATGAGAATAAGAAGAAGGAAAGAAATATACATAGATACAGATGAGAATAGGAAAGAAAGATAGATAGACATTGAGAGCTAGATATAGAGAGAGATGGATAAACAGAGAGGATAGATGATAGATAGATAGATAGATAGATAGATAGATAGATAGATAAAGATTTTTCGATTAATCATACTTGTGTCTTTTAATTCATCGACTGTTTTTAATAATTGAATGTGTTTTAATTAGTAATTAAATGATTTTGTATAAATTTAAAATATTTTCACTTCCTGAACATTATGTAGGAGTCTGGCAGTTGTGTGCTGCCCCTGTGCCCTGTCTTGTACCCCGACCCTGCAGCATGCCCTCCTCTCTGTGCCCTGTTTTTGTACCCAGCCCTGCAGATTGCCCCTTTTCTCTGTGCCCTGTCGTACCAGCCCCTGCAGCATGCCCCCCTCTCTGTGCCCTGTCTTGTACCCAGCCCCTGCAGATTGCCCTCCTCTCTGTGCCTGTCTTGTACCAGCCCTGCAGCATGCCCTCCCTTTGTGCCTGTCTTGTACCCAGCCCCTGCAGCATGCCCTCCTCTCTGTGCCCTGTCTTGTACCCAGCCCCTGCAGCATGCCCTCCTCTCTGTGCCCTGTCTTGTACCACAGCCCTTGCAGATTGCCCTCCTCTCTTTGCCTGTCATGTACCCAGCCCCTGCAGCATGCCCTCCTCTCTGTGCCCTGTCTTGTAACCCAGCCCCTTGCAGATGCCCTCCTCTCTGTGCCCTGTATTGTACCCAGCCCCTGCAGCCTGCCCTCCTCTCTGTGCCTGTCTTGTAATCAGCCCCTGCAGATTGCCCTCCTCTCTGTGCCCTGTCGTACCCTGCCCTGAAGCCTGCCCTCCTCTCTGTGCCTGTCTTGTACCCAGCCCCTGCAGCTTTCCTCCAACTCTGTGCCCTGTCTTGTACCCAGCCCCTGCAAATTGCCTTCCTCTCTGTGCCCTGTCTTGTAATCAGCCCCTGCAGCTTGCCCTCCTCTCTGTGCCCTGTCTTGTACCCACCCCTGCCCTCCTCTCTGTGCCCTGTCTTGTACCCAGCCTGCCCTCCTCTTGTGCCCCGTCATGTACCCAGCCCCCGCCTTCCTCTCTGTGCCCTGTCTTGTACCCAGCCCCTGCCCTCCTCTCTGTGCCCTGTCTTGTACCCAGCCCCTGCCTTCCTCTCTGTGCCCTGTCTTGTACCCAGCCCTGCCCTCCTCTCTGTGCCCTGTCATGTACCCAGCCCCTGCCTTCCTCTCTGTGTCCTGTCTTGTACCCAGCCCCTGCCCTCCTCTCTGTGCCCTGTCTTGTACCCAGCCCCTGCCCTCCTCTCTGTGCCCTGTCATGTAACCAGCCACTGCCTTCCTCTCTGTGCCCTGTCTTGTACCCAGCCCCTGCCTTCCTCTCTGTGCCCTGTCTTGTACCCAGCCCCTGCCTTCCTCTCTGTGCCCTGTCTTGTACCCAGCCCTGCCCTCCTCTCTGTGCCCTGTCATGTACAAAGCCCCTGCCTTCCTCTCTGTGCCCTGTCGTTTTACCCAGCCCCTGCCCTCCTCTCTGTGCCCTGTCTTGTACCCAGCCCCTGCCTTCCTCTCTGTGCCCTGTCTTGTACCAGCCCCTGCCCTCCTCTCTGTGCCCTTCATGTACCCAGCCCCTGCCTTCCTCTCTGTGCCCTGTCTTGTACCCAGCCCCTGCCCTCCTCTCTGTGCCCTGTCTTGTACCCAGCCCCTGCCCTCCTCTCTGTGGCTGGGGGTCAGTTATTGTCATATATGTGTCCACACTTCTCGTGCTATTTCCTCTTTGGTTGTATCAGACTCTGCCTTCCTTCATCTCCACAGATCTACAGTAACCAGATGTTTGCTCACATAAGGATGAAGTCATGAGAACAGAGAGGAGATAGTGAGATTACAATCATGTCATAATAAACCACAACTTCATTCTTCAGAAAATACATAACACCCTACATTAATATGGTGATTGTATGATCCAGTGACCAGTGGTGTATCTTGAAGCTCATGGGCCCCGGTGCAAAAGCTCCAATGGGCAGGAGCGTAACTACAACAGGTGCAGGGGTTGCGATTGTACCCGGGCCCTGCAGCCTTGGGGGCCCAAAAGTCCCTTTGGCCCATAGAAAAATACTAATATTATTAAAGATTTGCAATAATTGGGGGCCCGTTGGAACTTTCGCATCGGGGCCCTGGGCCTGAAGTTACACCACTGCCAATGGAGCTCCCTATTATTGGAAATCTTTAACAGTCCTAGTCTTTTTCTATAGGGCAATGGAACTTTTTGGGCAATTGCAACCCCTGCACCGTTTTAGTTACCCCCTGCCAGTAACTGTCTGCACTATGGGGCATTGATCAGGAGAGCAGTGAAATGTTCTGTCTGCATCATGGGCACTGTTCAGTATTGTGATGCTATATGTCTCTCTATAGGGTAACTTTTACCTGCTTCCATGATAGGATCCCCCTACCTGCATTGTATTTTCTCGGTAGGTTTCTATGTCTCTGTAGGATGCCTCTTGCCTGCACCATATGTCTTTATTCAGTATTGTCCTTACAGTACTTAATCAACAGGATACCTTTTGCCTGCCCTATGTGCTTCTGTGTATAGGATACACCTGGCCTGCACTATGTGGATCTGTGCCATTTTTGGTGCAATGCTCTCTGCACTTTGCCCTCCCCAGCTCTTTGGTGCAATGCTCTGCAGTCTGCCCCTCCAGCTCTGTGGTGCAATGCTCTGCAGTCTGCCCCTCCAGCTTGTGGTGCAATGCTCTGCACTTTGCCCTCTCCAGCTCTGTGGTGCAATGCTCTGCAGTCTGTTCCTCTCCAGCTCTGTGGTGCAATGCTCTGCAGTTCTGCCCCTCCAGCTCTGTGGTGCAATGCTCTGCAGTCTACCCCCTCCAGCTCTGTGGTGCAATGCTCTACAGTCTGCCCTCCAGCTCTGTGGTGCAATGCTCTGCAGTCTAAACCCTCCAGCTCTGTGGTGCAATGCTCTTGAGTCTGCCCTCTCCCAGCTCTGTGGTGCAATGCTCTGCAGCCTGCCCCTCTCCAGCTCTGGGGTTTGCAATGCTCTGCAGCCCTGTCCTCTCCACTCTGTGGTGCAATGCTCTGCAGTCTGCCCATCCAGCTCTGTGGTGCAATGCTCTGCAGTCAAACCCCCTCCAGCTCTGTGTGTGCAATGCTCTACAGTCTGCCCCTCCTGCTCTGTGGTGCAATGCTCTGCAGTCTGCCCTCCAGCTCTGTGGTGCAATGCTCTGCAGTCTGCCCTCTCCAGCTCTGTGGTGCAATGCTCTGCAGAATGCCCTCTCCAGCTCTGTGGTGCAATGCTCTGCAGTCTGTCCTCTCCAGCTCTGTGGTGCAATGCTCTGCAGTCTACCCCCCTAGCTCTATGGTGCAATGTTCTGCAGTCTGACCTCTCCTGCTCTGTGTGCAATGCTCTGCAGTCTGCCCCTCCAGCTCTGTGGTGAAAATGCTCTGCAGCACTGCCCTCTCCAGCTCTGTGGTGCAATGCTCTGCGCCTGTCCTCTCCAGCTCTGTGGTGCAATGCTCTGCAGTCTGTCCTCTCCAGCTCTGTGTGCAATGCTCTGCAGTCTGCCCCTCCAGCTCTGTGGTGCAATGCTCTGCAGTCTGCCCTCCAGCTCTGTGGTGCAATGCTCTGCAGTCTGCCCCTCCAGCTCTGTGGTGCAATGCTCTGCTTGCGTCAGTTACAGCTCTGCAGAAAACAGCCTTAGAAAAATAGGAAGCCGGTGGTTATTTTCGCCCCTGCAGAGTCTCATCCCACAGAGGAAATGAACAATATCAGAAAAAAGGATCCTGGTTATCAGAGGCCGAGTGTTTCCTGAATGTGTCTGTATTGAGGATGTCGATAAAATAATCAACAGTGCGCACAATTCCGAGGAAGAGGAGGCAGGAAAGCACTTAACAGCTCCGGGCCAGATTTACTGCTATCAAGAGCTCAAGGCTTCCTGTATGGAGATGGGGGCAGCATGCACCCCTGACCACTGCCAGGCACTGCTTGTCCAGCCTCACCCGGGGACCAGCTACCATCATCATCATCATCATCATCATCATCCCATGTCAGTATCCGATCATCAACAGTCCCATCAATAGTGAGCCCCATGGTGTCAGGGCCTTGGTGATCTTATCAGACTTCCTGGGGCCTCCAGAAGAAAAGGATCTGGAGATCTGGTCACATGCAAATAGATAGATAGATTAGATAGATAGATAGATAGATAGATAGATAGATAGATAGATAGATAAAAAAAAAAAAAAGTGGAACACAATAACTAGGGATTATTGGTGCTAAGGCCATGCCAAACAGCAATTCTGATGAAATAATACAGAGAAAAAGGAAAAAGCATGCACTGCAAAAGTATGTAAGGGAAAAAATGAACTTAATTAGCTTAGCATATTTTTGGAGTGCTATGCCCTAATTTTTTATATACAGATATAGATAGATAGATAGAGATAGATTAGATAGATAGATAGATAGATAGATAGATAGATAGATAGATAGATAGATATATTAATCAATATGCTAAAAAAGTTACTTCAATAGATTATATAAAAGATAACTTTATTATGTGGTGACTTTTCCGTTCCATCACAGAACTGAAGCCAAAGACCAAAATAAGAAAGATAGATAACATAGAATATAAATAGAATTAATGACAGACGGATAAAATAAATAGCTATGGGTAGACAAATAAACGGACAGACAACAAGATGATTCATAGATGAATAAATAGAGGAAATAGATAAGAGATAAAACAAAGTTTAAATAAAAGTAAAAAAAAATAAAGCAGCACTCCAAACTAAATGTCAAAAAAGGAAAGGTCTACTATAGCCCATGTGGCACAACGTTTCGGCCGTGAAATAGCATTTATCAAGTATATAAATAAGATAGATGGATCATGGATAGAGTAGATAGAGCTGCCCCCTCTGAGGGTGGTACAGGTGATTATTGGGACATATATGTACAGATATCAGCATATATATAACGATAACATGTCAATAACAGGGGCGTAAGTACAAACAGGTGCAGGGGTTATCGCACCCGGCCCTGCAGCCTAGGGGGGCCCCATAAGTCTCTTTGGCCCATAGAAAAAACCTAAAGCCACGTGCACACGTTCAGTATTGATGATTTTTTTACCTCAGAGGGAAGATGGATGAGGTTCCCCCACTCAGATTAGTTTTATTCCATAGACCTGAAGAGGAGGTGCGCGGCAGCTGCGCCCCTTGCTATGAGGTGATGAAGCGTCCACTGTTGTTCTGACTCATGAA
Organism: Allobates femoralis; assembly: GCA_033576535.1. Lineage (NCBI taxonomy): Eukaryota > Metazoa > Chordata > Amphibia > Anura > Aromobatidae > Allobates > Allobates femoralis. Next base: position 64,559,639 of record JARQOC010000006.1, on the reverse strand, counting down.
CAGTTAATTGTACAGCAGAGTTCTGCCCCAATAGATAAAGGAGAGATACCCATGTGACAGACCAGACGACCATTGTCGGTAATGATCGGCCATGTGTCGGCTGTGTGTAACCCTTTGTGAGCCGGATCCTTCCTCTGCAGATGACGTCACTTTACTGTTCTGCGGTTACTTTGACTTCAAACTAAAGTTTCCGAGACTCAGAAATCAGATCAGCCGCAGAGAGGATATCCATTCTTTCTTATTGCAGAAATTAAGATAAAACAACAACAACCCACATCTGTAAGGAAGAGGAGGAAGAAGAGGAAGAGGAGGAAAAGGAGGAAGAAGAGGAAGAGGAGGAAGATGAGGAAGAAGAGGAGGAAGAGGAGGAAGACGAGGAAGATGAGGAAGAAGAGGAGGAAGAGGAGGAAGAGGAGGAAGAGGAGGAAGATGAGGAAGAAGAGGAGGAAGAAGAGGGAGAAGAGGGAGAGGAGGAAGAAGAGGAGGAAGCATTAGCTCATAGTGCCCTGTGTGTGAAGATGGGCACAGGTGCCAGGCACTTGTCACAGCTCGATGCCCAGGTGAACATACATTTATTGACCTCATTTTATCAGTGAAATCACACAGAACCACACCTGTTCAGTAACCAGTCTGGCTGATAACAGAGGATAATAACTTGCAAGAACAGATCATGTAAGTGCATAACAAACTTTATAAAGGACAAGAACACACTTACCGAGGGAGTCGTGCCTGATGAGGGCATGGGCATATTCACTCATTGGTCTGGAGAATGGGTACAGGGGGCTCTGGAAGGTGCCCGCTCCATAGGACAGCGCAGCCGGGTGGGTGAAGGCCGGGTGGATCGGGGTGGGCTCGTACACGGGGGTCCTGTATGTGGTCACCAGGCTTGTGAATGAAGAGTTGGCAGATGGCAGAGTCGGGGTGGGCAGAGCTGCTGCCCCAGAAGATGCCGCATTCCTCCCCAGGATATCATCGATGTAGAAGGGAGTGGGGTGCACCGGCTGCAGCGGGGTGGGCGCATACAGGGGCACAGTGAGGGCCATGCCCGGGGGGCTGGAGTGCTGCTGATACTGCATGATTGGGGTCCTGTGTGCTCCCCCTCCTGCTCCTCTGTGTGATGTGTAATCCAGAGAGATCTGCCCGATCTACAGACAGACTGAGAGTGTCCTGCACAGACATCCACTGCTGCTCCTCCATAGGTCTCTATGGGCGGGGGCGGCTCTGCTGTCAGATCAACACTTCCTGCCCTGTCCCTTCCTCCAGCTGATTGGAGGAGGGAGGGAGCTACGCCCAGCACTGGCACAACCAGGGGGCAAGGAAGGGCCAGGGTGCCCAGTCATAGGACCTCAGATCCCCTGCCCCATCCAGGAGACACAATGTAAAGGCCAGAGTGAGACACAAATACTGGACATATACTGTATACTACTATTAACAATAATATGTGCACAATTATTACATCTCTGATACAATGGATATATTATTAATATTACTCAGGTACCATGCTTATACTACGATTACAACTGATATATAATCTGCGTACAACTATTACCACTGTGATACCAGTGTATATACTATAAATACTACTGCGATACTATATATATATATATGCTATAACTATTAGTGAGATACAGTGTATATACTATAATTAATACTGTGATACTATTATATATGCTATAACTATCAGTGAGATACAGTGTATATACTATAAATACTACTGCGATACTATATATATATGCTATAACTATCAGTGAGATACAGTGTATATACTATAATTAATACTGTGATACAATATATATGCTATAACTATCAGTGAGATACAGTGTATATACTATAATTAATACTGTAATACAATATATATGCTATAACTATCAGTGAAATACAGTGTATATACTACAATTAATACTGACATACCATACATATACTATTAGCAATTATATAGAATCTGTACACACCACACATACATATATATATGCACAACTATTACCACTTCTGATACAAAAGTTATACTAGAATTACTACTGAGATAGATGCATGTACTATTATTAACACTTATTAGTGCACATGTATTACCACTAAGATACAATGTATATTTTTTTATTAATTTTACACAAATACGATAACTATACTATTATTTCCACTGATATATATATCAGTGCATACTTATTACCACTGAGACATAATGTATATATTCTACTTACTACTCAATATACAATGTCTATACTACTATTACTAACGAATTATAATCTAATATACAATGATTACTGCTGTAATACACGTTATATGCTATAATTACTGGAGATACAATATATATACTACCATTACCACCAAATTATAATCTGTATACAGTTATTAGCACCGTGCATTGTATAGACTATTATTAGATACAATTTATTTACCAATATTGCTTGAGATACAATATATTTACTAGTTTTACCTCTGAGATGCAAATGATGTACAATTATTGTTAGAGATAAAATGTATATACTGTCATTACCACTGATACATCATATGTACACAGATATAATGTATATACTACTCAGATGCATGCCAGCTATATATAACTATTGCCACTGAATTATATAATTATTACTACTGATATAGTAGGTATATACTAGTATTAATGTAAATGCATTGCAAATACTGTTATTACTAATCAATTAAAATATTGCCAGAGACAACAATGCATTCCCTACTAATATCACTGATTTAAAATCAGTACACAATTATTACCACTGTGATATAAGGTGTATACTATTATTACTACTGAGAACCAATGTATATACTATTATTACTACTAAGATACAATGTATATACTATTATTACTACTGAGATACAATGTATATACTATTATTACTACTGCGAACCAATGTATATACTGTTATTACTACTGAGATACAATGTATATACTATTATTACTACTGAGATACAATGTATATACTATTATTACTACTGAGATACAATGTATATACTATCATTACTACTGAGATACAATGTACATACTGTTATTACTACTGAGATCCAATGTATATACTGTTATTACTACTTAGATACAATGTATATACTGTTATTACTACTGAGATACAATGTATATACTGTTATTACTACTGAGATACAATGCATATACTATCATTACTACTGAGATACAATGTATATACTATCATTACTATGGTGATACAAATCATATTCTACTATTATCACTGATAATCTTTACACAATTATAACTACTGTAGTAGAAAGTATATATTATTATTATTAGCAGAGATACCATGTCTATACTGCTATTACAACTCAATTATAAACTACATACAATTATTACTACTGTAATACTATTATTACTAGAAATGCAATGTATATATTACTATTACCGCTGATAAATCATCTACATACACTTAATAGCACTGTTATGCAATGAATATACTTTTTACCATTGACATACAATGTACATACTACTAATAGTACTGAATAAATACCTATATACATAATAAGGACTATGATACAAAGCTTATACTATCAATACTGATCAAATACGGTGTATATAGTGTTAGTCCTATGTATATTCTTTACATAATTATTACCACTGTACATTCTATTATTCCTACTGAGAATCAGTGCATATATTATGCACTGTATATACTATTATTATTATTATTATTATTATGACTACCAGCCTTCAGCTTGCTCTTGGGCCATGGCAACGTTTTGATAGAATAATATATACTACTATATAACCTATATACCCTTATTAGTGATATAATGTACATATTATTCTATAATAATAATAATAATAATAATCTTTATTTATATAGCGCCAACATTCTGCAGCGCTTTACAATACAGTGGGTAATAGATGAATATACACAGTATAATACAGTAAGAAAGTACACAATTCTATATATTATTACCACTACTATATAACCTATATACCATTATTAGTGATATAATGTACATATTATTCTATATATTATTACCACTACTATATAACCTATATACCATTATTAGTGATATAATGTACATATTATTCTGTATATACTATTATTACCACTACTATATAACCTATATACCATTATTAGTGATATAATGTACATATTATCCTGTATATATTATTATTACCACTACTATATAACCTATATACCATTACTAGTGATATAATGTACATATTATTCTGTATATACTATTATTACCACTACTATACATATTCTGCAGCGCTTTACAATACAGTGGGTAATAGATGAATATACACAGTATAATACAGTAAGAAAGTACACAATTCTATATATTATTACCACTACTATACAACCTAAATACCATTATTAGTGATACAACGTACATATTATTCTATATATTATTACCATTGCTATATAACCTATATACCATTATTAGAGATATAATGTACATATTATCCTGTATATATTATTATTACCACTACTATATAACCTATATGCCATTATTAGTGATATAATGTACATATTATTCTATATATTATTACCACTACTATATAACCTATATACCATTATTAGTGATATAATGTACATATTATTCTATATATTATTACCACTACTATATAACCTATATACCATTATTAGCACTGTGATACAATGTACATAGTATTTTTACTATCTAGTTATAATGTATACATACTATTATCATATATATTACACTTGTAATAATGTACATATATCAATATGTTATTATAAGGCGGTCGTCACACACTACGATTTTGTGAGGGAACTCAATAACAATGTCAGTGGTGCGCGCTTGTGGACAACATCGTTAGTGAGGTGTCACATTTATAAATAACGTTCAGGACGCAGCAGCGATGTTCCATGCAGGTATCGGTCACACAACCAGCGAACGATGCTTGTCAATGTTAGGCGGCCGTCACACGCACAGATATCGGTTGCGATATTGTAAGCGATCACGTGCACGCGCGATCGCTTACAATATCACTCACATCGCTGGTGAGATGTCACACAGACAGACTCACCAGCGATGCGGAGCCCCGATCTCGCTCGTTACTATGGTACACATCGGGTAACTAGGCGCCGCGCGTCGCTTAGTTACCCGACGTGTACCATAGTTACCATCTCCCAGCATAGGTGCGGTCGCTGGGAGATGGATCATCGTGGTGTCATACACCACGATGATGCAGATCGTTGCATCGTTCATCGCTAGATCTGAGAACCGAACCTCAGATCAGCGATGTCACGATCAAGCGATTTAACATCGTAAATCGCTTGATTACATGCAACGATATCTTGCCCGATATCGCTTAAGCGATCAAAAAGGAGATCGCTTAAACGATATCGGGCAAGATATCGTTCCGTGTGACGGCCCCCTTAGGCGGCCGTCACACGGAACGATTTCTTGCCCGATATCGTTTAAGCGATCTCCTTTTTGATCGCTTAAGCGATATCGGGCAAGAAATCGTTGCATGTAATCAAGCGATTTACGATGTTAAATCGCTTGATCGTGACATCGCTGATCTGAGCTCCGGTTCTCAGATCTAGCGATGAGCGATTTGACGATCTGTCTCATCGTGGTGTATAACACCACGATGAGCGATTTCCCAGCGCAGAGTCTATGCTGGGAGATGGTAACTATGGTACACGTCGGGTAACTAAGCGACGCGCGGCGCCTAGTTACCCGATGTTTACCATAGTTACCAGCGAGATAGCGGCTCCACATCGCTGGTGAGTCTGTCTGTGTGACATCTCACCAGCGATATGAGCGATATTGTAAGCGATCGCGCGTGCACGTGATCGCTTACAATATCGCTAAAGATATCTGTGCGTGTGACGGCCGCCTTATGAATAGGAGAAATCGGTCAGGAGATCGGTTATGGCAGTGTCACACAGAACGATGCAGCAGATTGGATGATCAACATCGTCTGATGTGGGGTCCAGTTCTCATATCTGTATATAACGATCTGACCACTTATCGCTAGTCAGATTGACCTGTCACACGCAACGATGTCGTAGGAGCGATGCCAAATCAGGCACTTTCCAACGACATCTTTACATATATCGTAGCGTGTGACGCCCGCCTAACTAAGCTATGAAATATTTACTACTATTATCATTGAAATACAATGTATATACTATTATGATTATAAGGGTACCGTTACACGTCGCAACATTGCATGCAATTGCACTGGTAACTTACTGGTTGCAGTGAAATCATGGACACATTGTTACATTTGTACACAGCAACAAGATAGAACAATGTGTCCATGATTTCACTGCAACCAGTAAGTTGCCAGTGAAATTGCATGCAATATTGTGATGTGTAGCGGTACCCTTAGTGACATCCTTGACTGCTATTAGGATATGAAATCTATCATTCATTTACATTTATTGTAATTTCTGTGAATCATTTGCAGGTAATAAAATAATAAATGATGCTGAGATCCATAAATGTCAGAGGCTACTTGTGATAAATATTTTATATTAAACTTAACGCAAAATATAAATAATGAAAACCAGGTTTAGTGAATATTAAACTGAATTATTTTATTAATTTCCATGAGCCGGTATCAGGGCGTACTTGGACTTTTATGCCTAAAATTAATCAGTATTTACCTAAAAAGTATTTTCTTGTAATAAAAGAACCTGATACCAAAGTATTAATTGTTCTTTTTTAGTTTTCTATTATACATAAAATGACAATAAATGATCATTGGGGGAAATGCAATGGTTTGTGGACTGGTTGGCATGAAGGTCTGTAATATTCTAGCAATTGATTGATGGCACAGTTGGAGGTACAGGATATACGTTTAGCCCCCTGGGGTTGGTGACAGTGTGACCCCCCCCAGTACATGAGGATCATGGTGGGCTGCTATCACAGGCTCCACTTGCCACTTTGCAATACACAACATTAATTCCTGCTGACTCTTCATGTTAATGAATTAACTGTGAGTGTGCTAATGTCTTGTCATCATCACTCTATCAAGGTGAATGACACAAACCTTTCATCTTACAGGATGTGTGAGGAAATCAACACTTTATAGACTCCTGACACTTGGTGGAAGTAGACTGGGCGCAGAGTTACTCTAAACCCCCAAATCAAATTATTCTCAGTCTATCACTGCCTAGATGATATACTGCATCAAACCCATATGTCAAGTTATTTGTCTCTCCATCCTCTGACCTGTGACATATGGCTTTGATGTATTCACACCTTTATCTGTTTGAGGACCCTCTTATAGTCGCAGGACGTCCCGTGTGACTGATGAAATTGTTCCTTGACTTCTAATGATGTCTATGTATCAAGTTCAATGTATACCTCCCTGATTTTTGCCATATAATAACATAACTTTTAATTCTCTAAGAATTGTTTAGGGCTCATTGTTGTTGTTTGTTTGTTTTTTATACATTCATTACATTTTATAAAGTCCTTCATTTGAGATGACATATTTATCTGGATTGTGCCAGAGGAGAGGCATGGTTTAGAAGTGCCATGTTACATACATATCAAACCATTATGGTGCCGTCACACCTGCGACGTCGCTAGCGACATCGCCGAAAAAGTGACGTATCAGCGATGTCGCTAGCGACGTCGCGCTGTGTAAATGAGCAGCGCGACCGCGTTTTATCGCTGGTCGCAGGTGGACAGGTTTACGGGAAGAACCATAAACCTGTCAACCGGCGACCTGCGATAAGGCTGGATCGCGCCGTGTGACATCACCAGAGCGATGTCGGCGGCGATCCAGCCTATACCGCAGCGTTACTGCGGATCGCTCGCTGGGCTGAGCCCAGCCCAGCGAGCGATGCACCGCCCGCATCGCTGCGGTGTCGCCGGCCGCAGCGATGCTGTGTGACAGCTGGCCAGCGATGTCGGAAGCGAGCGGGCACCCGCGCATCGCTTCCGACATTGCTGGCCAGATCGTGCTTGTGAAGGCACCATTAGTCTTTCCCAAATTCCCAACTCCATTTGCTAAAATATAGCCCCAAACTTGCAGGACCCTCCATCCTGCTTCACTGCTCCTGCCGACACGTACTTATTGTACCATTATCCAGGCCTTCGAGAACTTACTGCCTTATGTTACAGACAAATATTTAATCAGCCGTGAGCACCTGCTACTACTTTTCTGCACCCCAGTTCCTTGTTTTGTGCATTGTTGAGTCACTTGGCCTGGATTCCATATCATTAGTTGGTTTTGGCAGCAAGTCTTCCCTGAAGACCACATCTGCCCTCATTCCTCTGAACAATACATGGGTATAGCTGGATTCCATTGGTTGCTGCCAGTTCTGAGTTGATGGCACCTCTGGACATCTTCCTCATTAACGAAGTAAGCATGATATGACTGTCAAACACTGCATTGTTTCTTTGGCCGAACACTGTGGCCATGGTCCTCAAACTTAATGTACCCAATTCTTAGTATCCTGAATCCTCAAGAAACACAGGCAGATACTTATACATCATGCAATACCGTCAGGGAGGTGTCTGGCTATAAATGTATTCTGTAGCAGTACACCATCTCCAAACATACAGTTAATGTTATTAAGAACTATCTTCAGCAGAAAGAACAAGGAGTTCAAGAAGTAATGCTACATAGCCCTGATGTCAACATCATCAAGTCTGTCAGGGATTACATAGAAGCATATGCTATTCCCTATATCTAGCCAATCCAAATGGGTCTGTCTATATACTAGAAGCATATGTTATTCCCTATATCTAGCCAATCCAAATGGGTCTCTCTATATACGTAGAAGCATATGCTATTCCCTATATCTAGGCAATCCAAATGGGTCTCTCTATATACGTAGAAGCATATGTTATTCCCTATATCTAGACAATCCAAATGGGTCTCTCTATATACGTAGAAGCATCCGCTATTCCCTATATCTAGCCAATACAAATGGGTCTCTCTATATACTAGAAGCATATGTTATTCCCTATATCTAGCCAATCCAAATGGGTCTCTCTATATACGTAGAAGCATATGCTATTCCCTATATCTAGGCAATCCAAATGGGTCTCTCTATATACATAGAAGCATAGCTATTCCTATATCTAGGCAATCCAAATGGGTCTCTCTATATACGTAGAAGCATATGTATTCCCTATATCTAGACAATCCAAATGGGTCTCTCTATATACGTAGAAGCATCCGCTATTCCCTATATCTAGCCAATACAAATGGGTCTCTCTATATACATAGAAGCATATGTATTCCCTATATCTAGCCAATCCAAATGGTCTCTCTATATACGTAGAAGCATATGCTATTCCCTATATCTAGCAATCCAAATGGGTCTCTCTATATACATAGAAGCATACGCTATTCCCTATATCTAGCCAATCCAAATGGGTCTCTCTATATACGTAGAAGCATATGTTATTCCCTATATCTAGACAATCCAAATGGGTCTCTCTATATACGTAGAAGCATCGCTATTCCCTATATCTAGCCAATACAAATGGGTCTCTCTATATACATAGAAGCATATGTTATTCCCTATATCTAGCCAATCCAAATGGGTCTCTCTATATACGTAGAAGTATATTTATTGGTCTGTCTATATACATCCTCCTTATATATTTTAATTACTGGCTCTTAAATACTATAGATAAGGTGGTAGTTACAATGTCATCACACCCCTATCTCATTTTGCTCTTTGAGAATGCCACTGAGCAAAATGTACGTCTGAATCCTGGAGTCTTTACATTTGTGTTGTGCTCGTCTTCTTATTAAAGGTATGTCTGTTATTTACTATGTGATGATATATCCATGTTATCACTGTATTATCACCCTCTATTTATAACCCCAGAGTGATGGGACAATTTCGATCCTAAAGGAACCTGTTACCCTCTTTGGACATTCTAAACTGTGCCCACATCTATAACATGCTGTAATAGGGGTTCTTGTAACCCCTCTATGTTCCCAGGCATCCCCCTGCATACCTGAAAAATGCACTTTTATTCTGTCCCACGCTGTATGGTAATTAGTGCTGAAAAGGTCCAGTTGGGATCCTCTATATGTCCTCGCTGCCTCCTGCCTGGAATAGCCACCCCGCTCTACTGAAATTCCCGCCCCTCCTGTGTATAGGCGTTGATTGACAGGCTTATACTCACGCCTGCGCAGTGGAGCTGGGTCAATGTGCTCCATTGAAGATACACAGTGCCCGAAGTCTTGCAAGATTTGTGAAGTCTCGCGAGTCTTCGGTAGTGACCAGTGTCACTTTATGATATAATAACTCTGGAACGCTTCAACCTTTCTGGGATAGTTTTTTGTGACTCATTGTACTTTATGTTACTGGTAAATTTAGGTTGATATTTTTTTGTGTTTAATTGTGAAAATATTAGAATTTTGGCAAAAATGGAGCAATTTTCAAACTTTCAATTTGTATTTCCTTATCCCGTTTTTCATATTGTACAAAACAATGAATAAATACCGTTTCCCATATATCACTTTACATCAGCATCATTTGTCATATGTCATTTTATTTTGTTAGGAACCTATTCAGATTAAAACGGACATGAGAGACCTACATATTATATTGGAAACTCTGCAAAAGTGATTTAATTGTAAAAACCACACACCGTAAATACTTTAAATTGCTATAAGAAAAATGTTTAACCTTTCCAATACTACACAGGAACTAATGTACAATTGGAGTGAAAAAATATATTTTACTCTAAAATGTTGCTTTGGTCTAGGCTCGGTGGCACAATCCACTAAAGCTCCAGGCTGGATTTGATCTCTTAATAAAACAGAGGATTTTATTTTGCTTTTATTTATATGTGAAAGGACTTTATATACAGATAAGACAGGAAACAAATATTGCAGAGTCCCAAGCCAAAGACTAAAAAAACACCAATAATGGGAAAACTATAGTGCTTGCACATATAGCAACAAAAAACCAGGCTTCTCCAGTTTATGGTGATATTCATACCGCAGGTGAGAGTACCATGTTAACCTGTTGTCTCAATATAGGGGAAATCCCATTCATAAAAGACTCACCAGCGATCAGTGGGAACGCTGGTATCTAGGGTAAACATCGGGTAACTAAGCAGAGCGCTGCACTTGGTTACTCGATGTTTACCCTGGTTACCAGCCTCCTAGTGTGTACAGTGCGGCGCTAGGAGGTCGTTGATCATTGGTCTCCCGCTGTCACACACGCCGATGCTGGCCGCCCAGCGGGAAACCAACGATCAAAAAATGGCCCTGGCCATTATACCAACAATCAGCGAGCTGATCGCTGATCATTGCAGTATGTCACACGCCTCAAGTTCGCTAAGAGGTCGCTGCAACGTCACAAGTTTCAGCAACATAGTTAACGATGTCGGTACGTGTAAACCCAGCTTAAGTATGGTGTTCCACACCAAGGCTCATAAGCCAGTAATTATTGCGCTATTCCACTATTGCACACAAAGTCCCCAAGTTTCCCAGGCTTACCTAAGGTGTTATATGGCTGGTGGCTGCTGTGGAAGGAGACCCTACGACCGTTTTTGCGGGCAGAATGCCTGTTTCTTTGTGGATTTGATCTCTTCTCTGCTAGTTGAAATCCAGATGAATCTCAGAGAAAAAAAAATTTCTTTACCCTCATTTTTTCCCCTCTAAATAGGGATAGCACAACAAAATAGACCCCACAATTTCAGTTTCTTTTGAGCTTGCTGTGTTGTGTTCTCAGAAACCCCTCTTTGGACAAGCCGGAAGGTCTCCGAAGGGAAGGTGCACCATTTAAGTTTTGGAACACAAATTTGGCTGAAATAGATTGTGGGCACTATTTGGCATTTGAAGGCACCCTACGGTGCCAAAACAGGAGAAACCACAAATGACCCCAATTTAGAAATTACACCCATCAAGAATTTTATCAAGGGGTATAGTGAACATTTTGAACCCAGAAATACTACACAGAGTTGGATAACATTAGTTGTCATATTGAAAATGTTTATTGTTTCCCCCAAAACTGTTGCATTAGCCCCAAATGTTTCACTTTTGTAAGAGGTAACATGCATAAGTGGACCCTAAAGTTTTTTACACAATTTCTTCCGAGCACAGCCATAACCCACATACACTCAAAAAGGTATTTTTAGCCAAAGCGAAACAAGTAATATTTGTAATTGTGAACACAGGTTTGGCGGACATTGATTGTGGGCACTTGCAGGGCCCCTAAGGTACCAAAACAAAAGAGACCCCCACAAGTGACCCCATTTTGTGAACTAGACCTGTCAAGGAATTCATGAAGGGGTCTGTTGAGAATTTTGAACTCATAAGTTATTCACAAAACGTTTAACAATGTGGATGTGAAAACAAAAAATGTGTTTTTTTCCTGCTAAAATTAAGTTTTATGCCCAAATTTCTAATTTTCACAATAGTAAATAGGATAAAACAGACCCCATAATAGCTTATGCAATTTCTCACGAATGCAGTGATACCTGATATGTGGTCGACAACTAATGTTTGGGCACAAGGCAAAACTCAGAATGCAGACAGCATTCAATTTTTGGAACCCAAATTTGGATACCGTGTTGCATTTGTACGGCCCCTGCGGTGCCAAAAAAGCAGAAACGCCCACATGTGACCCCAATTGGCAAATTAAACCCATGATGAATTGATCTATTGGTCTTGTGAGCATTTTGAACGCACAAATCACCCAGAATTTTATCAGATCCGGCTGTGAAAATGAAAAAGTATGGTCTTACCGCTAAAAGTTTACCTTAGACTCAAAGTTTTAATTTGCACAAGAGGTAATAAACGAAAATGGACAGGACCCCATATGGGGTTGTACACTAATGTTTGAGAATGTGGAGGGGATCAGAAGGGAAGGAGCCCACTTGGACTTTAGAACACAGATTCTGTTATAGATTGTGGCGCCATTATCTTAACCTCTGAGGTGCCAGATCAGCAGAAACCCCACAAGTGACCCCATATCGGAAACTTCACTGCTTAATCAATTTATATAGGGGTCTAGTGAGCATTTTGAACCCACATGTCCCACACAGAGTTTGATAACATTGGGATGTGAAAAATAAAATTTTAGTGGTAAAATTGTAATTTTTTATATTATCTGCAATTTGTTTGTTGCACAAGGTTTAAGAGGTGAATCTGGAAATCCAAAATGTATTGTGCTATACTGCTTGGCCACACATCAAGCTGAGCAGGAAGGAACACTATTTGGCTTTTGGAGCACATTACTATTTTGCTAGAACATGTATAGAGCCCCTAAGGTGCCAGAACAAGTGATGGGCGAATTCGCCGATGTTCGGGTTCGGAGGACTTCGTTGGACTTTTGGAGTTCAAGCCGAATATAACTCGAATTTGAGTCTGAATCCCAAACTCAGACTTTAAAGTTATGAGATGAGGGTGGGTGTCACGCTTACGGGGGAAGGCGCCTGGAGTGGACCCACTGGGCCGTGGGACCGATCTCCCCTGGGTGAGCTGGTCCTAGTTTACCAACCCCTATACAGGGATTGTCAGGGGCAAGCCCAGGGGGTCTAAATACCACAGCTGCTAGTACCAGGGGGGCGGCTCATAGGGATAGCCTATACTACAGTATAGTAAGGTAGGAAACACAGGTACAGAGCCCGAGGCTGGGAGAGCAGAAATGGCTCTACTGGAGGAGAGTACAAGGAGGGCCTGACTAACAGTCAGAAACCAGAAACTTACTAACTCAATAATCAGGCACCTCCCATCAGTAGATGTGGCCTGATATACCAGAGGATGGACAGCTATTGGTCAAGGGGAAGTGTCAGGTTGAGCCGTGGCGGCCCTTAGATTCACAGGGGAGGAGGAGCTTAAAATATTCTTTCATTATTCTGGCATAATATAAATAATTATGATAATCCTAATTGACCTAAAACGGGAAGGGTTTATTCTGATTTCATGTCAGATATGTTAGATAGTGAGAAAAACATGCATGTGTCTTTTTATATAGTGTTTGTAACCTTCTGGTTTCATCTGTACATCCTCTACACTGTCCATATTGTAAGTATCCTCCCATTAATGCCCACTTTCCATACTAGGTGCTTCATACTGTGCCCTCACACTCTGTCTCTCCAAATAGTTACCAGTCTCTATACTATGCCTTCCACCCATACTATGTCCTGTAAGCTATCCCTCAATGTCCATTAGCACTGCCTCCTCTTTTTATTGTGCCCCATAAAGTCCCCTAACACTGTGTCCCTCCCATACTGCCAGTCCCTATGCTATTCCCCCTTCTCACATGTTTGCCACCATAATATCCCCTCACTCAGCCCCCTATGCTGCCCTTTCTTTAGACCGTCACCATACTGTCCCCTCACACTTTTCCCCACACTCTGCTCAGTCTCAATGCTGTCCTAATTTTTCACTTTTCCATCATACTGTATACTTACACTGACGCACTACACTACTTGTTTCTATACTGTCCCTTCATATACTGTATAACCTCACACTATTTACTGCTCCCCCCTGTTTCTTTGGCTACATTGGAGCACATACCGTACTAATTCCTACTACTTCTCTGCGGCACAGGAGTGATGAACGCACCATGATCAGTTGATTCACCACATTAATGTTCATTGATCAAGCCATCTTCGAGTGGAACATCTGGAAGAATGATTGTTTGGAGAAGAAAAGGTGAGTGCTTCCATGAGATCTGCGTCATGCCAATAGTAAGCATTCTGAGACCATTCATGACTGCGGGCTTTTCATACATGGAGGGGACTCACTCAAAATTTTGATTAAGAAAATGGACATGCTTAAAGAATGGGATCTGATCATTCTCCAACATCAACTTTCGCAATGATTCAGGAGCAATTTGGTGTGATGAACAATGGTTTTTCCAGCATGATGGAGCAAGCACTGATTAGGCAAGAATGGGTTGACATAATTTGGGCCAAAATCTGATATCTCGCAAGCCATGGAGAATTGCAAAAGTCTAGAAAACTAAGGATCAACACTGTAAACATTGAGTCTTTGCATAAACTATGATGAATTTTTAAATAAAAGTTTAAGTCCCCTCATGACTGGTGTGCAAGATTGGTGTGTCACTCTCCACAAGATGAAAAGCTTACCCCTTAGACCAGCTTAGCCTCTATACAGCCAGATCAGATCTCAAACTTTGCATTGATGAAGGTGACTACATCGAAACACGGTGTTTGCAAACTGAGATTTTGATCTGATATAACATTTAAGTCATATGACAAGGCTCATTAAAGGGTCATTTTTGACATTTAGGATTGCTACTTCCAATAGGTTGGCTAGAGTTTGTCTACTTTCTCCCTGAAGAGACAATTTGTAGAAATAAAGTTTAAAACTTAAGAAATGCTTTTACTTCAGAAACCATAAAAACATCTGACTAAAAGATCTAAAAACACCAAAACAACAAACTTTGTGAAAACCAAGATTTTTATCAGTGCCAAAACGTTTGGTCACGACTATATGAACAGTATACATTATATGTACATAGGCTTATAGATAAGGAGACTTTTTATGATATCCCATTCTAGGTCCACAGGCTTTAATGTGGAATTGGTCCTTTGCATGTATAAAATCTTACTCTCATCTGGGAAAGATTTCTGCAAGATTTTGTGGAAATGTTTGTCCATTCATCCTGAAGAGCATCTTTGAGGTCAGGGACTGAATTTAGACTAGAGAAGCAAGCTCACAATCTTCATTCTAGTTCATGCCAAAGGGTTTAATGGGGTTGAGGTTAGATCTCTATATAGCCAGTCAGGTTTGTATAGACCAAACTCTCTTACCCATGCCTTTATGGGCTTTTTGCACTAGGGTACAATCATATACAACATGAAAGGGCCTCGCTCAAACTTAGAAGCTACAATTGTCCAATTTGTCTTGGTATGCTTAACTAAGGAGCATAGACCAAGTACTAAAAAAACAGCCCAGTTCGTTGTCCTTTGTCCACACACTAACAATTGGTACAATGCAGTCAGACACGTAATATTCTACTGACATTCGCCAAACCCAGATTTGTACATCCGATGCCAGATGGAGAAATGTTATTCGTCACTACAGAACACGTTTCCCCTGCACCAGAGTCTAGTGATGATAGCTTTACACCACTTCATCTGACACTTGGCATTGTGCTGGGTGATGTTAAGATTGCAAGCAATGGATATGCCATGATTTTCCCGATGTACAGTTTTAGTGCTGATGTTAGTACCAGAGAAGGCTTGGGCTCTACAGTTATGGAGTCAGTAGAGCGTTGGTGACTTTTATGTTGTCTGCTATAATTGCACGTGGTCTCTACTTCATGACTGCTGGTGCATGACTTAGAATTTGACTTAAATTTTGTTCCACCATCTCTGACATTTACTATCATTTGATTTGATGATGTTTGTTTGGCACCTCAAATAAGTCACGTGTGTATTTTTTATGCATGCATTTTTCAGAACCTCTTTAGAAAAGTAAAAAAAATTGTCATATGAATAAAAAAATGCATTCAGGAATAATACATATTCACTTGTCCTTTAAGATCATATAATATTAGTGCTTGACACTATAAATGCTGCATTACAATTCTTTAGGTTTTTACAAAAGGGACCTCTGTTTTAATTTGGCAGTGAGCTTATATAACTGCATGTTATCAATGTAGCAATTTTACCAAAAGTTAAAAATAAAAAAATTAATCAAAACGAGAAAGAAAAAAGAAAGAAACACAGGAAGGAAGGAAGGAAGAAATAAAAGAAAGGAATGAAGAAATGCTGAGAGAAAGGAAGGAGGAAACAAATAGTGAAAGACAAAAGAACAGAAGAGCGAAAAAAAGAAACTGTCACACAGAGTATTGCACAAACGTCGCCGTCTGTCATGGCGGCATTGGACTTGCGTGACATTGGGTTCCAAGTATAAATGTGTAGCTGACTGTAGACATGTCCGGACCTCCGTGGTGGAGATCTGGTGTGGTTATCTACAAAAAACATTAAACTTAGGATACCTTCACTTAAGTTAGGACCTCGGTTTATTGGTCCGTACAAAATCACAGCAGTCATTAATCTGGTTGCTTTCTGCATGGCGTTACTGGCTTCTTATAAGATTCGTAACATTTTCCATAGATCTCTGTTAAAGAAATATGTGTCTTTAGGAACCCCTTTTCTCTTATCTCTGCCTCTGGTCCTGGTCGATGGGTCATTAGAATTTCAAGTGTCCAAAATCATTGATTCTCGTTTGTTTGGCGATCATTACAGTGCTTGGTTTACTGGCAAGGTTATGGCCCTGAGGAGAAGACTTGGGTTCCAGCCTCATATGTCCTGCTGAATGCTGGTTAGGTATTTCCATC
This sequence comes from Allobates femoralis, assembly GCA_033576535.1. Taxonomy (NCBI): domain Eukaryota; kingdom Metazoa; phylum Chordata; class Amphibia; order Anura; family Aromobatidae; genus Allobates; species Allobates femoralis. Next base: position 64,542,417 of record JARQOC010000006.1, on the reverse strand, counting down.
GTCTTCATCCTAAGAGACTGGGCCCTGTTGTGGCACCCCTGCGGTTTGGTTGCCACTATGGTACTGCACCTATCCAATAGGTGTGGCATCATGCTCGCAGGTAAGAAGGGAAAGCTTTGCTTAGACCCCCAACACACACCCAATATTATCTAAACTCCAGGCCAGGGAAATGCTGGGCAAAAGAGACTCACATTCAGAACAGTCCCCATCTACTGGCTGGAGGAGTTAGGTTAGGGGTGGGAGGCAAACAGAAAGGAATAAGTTCTAGGAGAAGTCAGGAGCTGGGTAGAGAGAGCAGGACACACATGGGTGAGCTGCAGATCCCAGGTCTGAGGAGCACCAGCCCCAATTTGGCCTGGATATCTTCAGGACCAACTGAGAAACTGGAGGTCACTGGGCTGCATGTACATGCAGCACCCCTGTGGATCCAGTTGCCATAGAGGTACTGCACCCCAGCCAGAGGTGTAGTACCCCACTCTCGGGTAAGGAGGGGACACTGACCGGTACTCATACACCCATAGCCTAGACTACACCACTCCAGGTCAGAGTTAGGGTGAGATTGCTCCTATGGAAGAGCACAGTCCCTGATCCTGTCTAGAGGGGAGGAACCAGGGTAGAAGGGATGGGTGGAGAGCAGAGTTTAGGGGAGCACCCAGGAGGGGGTGAAGTTAGGAAAGGACACACGTTAGTGATGCAGGCCACGGGACAGACAGTATAAAAAGACCAGTCGAAACATCTAGAAGACAGTTGAAGAGTGGCTAGCAATAGCAGTAGCTGTCTGTGAGGGTCAGAAAGCCTGTCAGAAGGAGGACAAGACCAAGAACAAGGTGTCCAGGTGTGGCGCCCTGCCATTACAGGCAGCCACAGAATCACCTAAAGCATGAATGGATTTCCACAGTAGGTACCACATATACCCAACACCTTCCACCCCAGACCTGTAGGGGGAGCTCCACTTGCTGCCTTAAGCAAGATCGCCTATAAATACCAGTGCTGGGGATGCAGTTAGTCAGTGTGCAGTCGCTAGGAGAACGGTGAAGACGTCCTGGTGTGTCGGAGCAGCACTAGGCCCGAGCTAGTTGACAGTTAACCAGCCTAGCCAGCCTAGCCAGTCTGAGAACCTAAGAGTGAGGTCGAAGGCAACGCGGAAGGAGTGAAGTAACAGCTGACTGGGGCAGAGGAGCCGTACCGGTTCATCCCAGAAAGCAACCCAGACACGATAGTCCAAGTCTGTAGGAGAGCATCTAGCCCAGCTGAAACACTGGTTCACCGAGGAGACTCCAGTCTCCCGGACACCTGTACAGCAACCAAGAAGGGAGCCAAGCACTGCAGGAGATGTGATAGCGGTAGTCCACACAGAGGTTTCCCACCACACAACACAGGTGATAGAGACACAGAGGAGGCCAGGCCAAGTTTCACACGGGTCAGAGGCTTTACCAAGGCAAAAACAACAAGGAGGCCTTATACTCACTCACTGTGGAGATACAAAAGTGTTTCCCGAACACCGGAGTGTGCCCTGGACAGTATCTTCAATACCACCAGTCTTTAAAGGTACAGAAACAACTTCCAGTGTGTGTGTCCGTTTCTCCAACCCTGACACTGTCCAACTCGGAGACTGTAGCAGCAGCTTGGCTGCCTAGCCACCTCCCTGTGCAAATCCCTGTCACCTCATCACAACCCCGGGGACTGTGTTCCGCCTGTGGGGAGCTATACCATCCAGCTGCCCGTCCATCATCCCCGGAGGCCCACAGCAGCGCTGGTGCCATCACTAGAACCCACAGGTGGCGTCACGAGACATTTATTCACTTTTTTCTAATTTACAATTGACTACCAGGGCTACGGCCTTGGGCACCGCCACCGAGACAGCACCCCTCAGCCCGGGTAACGAGTTCCCATAGACCCCTGGGTGAATCACAGGGGACTGGAGCCAGTGGGAGCTCGTCCTAAGACCTGAGAGAGAGACAGATCTGACAGAGGAGTTGAGAGAGAGAAAGGGTTTCTTCTAAAGACAGAAGGGGTCCCAGGGGACTGGGTAGTGAGCAATCTACCCGGGGACACCCGCATCCACATTGACTGAAACCGTGTGGAATGACCAGGCCGCAGAGTAGGGGGACCAGGCACCAGACTAGTGGAGAACAACCAGGCTCAGCTAGCACCTCAGAGGCTGCGGTATCTCCAAGTGCCGCAGTCGAAACTGCACACACCCGCCAAAAAGGTGGCCACATAGGGTCTAAGGGACTGGAAGAGTGAAGTTGCCCTGCAAAGGTCCGCGGCTACTAACTTGGGGCTCTGTGTGTGAGGTGCAAGGCAGGAGGGCGTAGCAAGCGCTGAGTGAGACGACCGTGAGAGGACAGTGGAACGGGGTACTGGTTAATGACCACCAAGCTACCCGGGAGTTAGCTGGATCCCCTTCTCCACCTCCAAGGATTCAGCAGCTCCACGGGTTGTTGCAATAGTGACGACTGCTGTAACCGGGATCGACAAAGTTGTGAGTAAACATCTTGAGACTGCACTCCGCTGTGTGTGAGAACTTTATTGCTGCACCATCTATAACTGTAACATCTATACATCTATACATCTGTAACATCAGTACCAACTCACCCAGTAACATCTGCTGTCCTGGGATTAGCCCTACCCGTGGAGGGTTTACCAACTGTGATGCGTTGTCACCAGCCCCAGAGGAACTGTATAGCAGCGGCAGGCATCACCAGCCACAACCTGTGGGAGGCGTCACATGAACAATAATCCCCAAATCCAGTAATCCTCTCCCTGAAGACACCTTCCCTCAGCACCGATCTCCAAAGAAAATTATCCGTCCCCACCTTTTTATTGACTGCTCCGGAGCCACAAACCGGGTCTCGCCGTCGTGACATTCCCAGACCAGCGTTCGTCAGCCTGGCTCCGAGTACCCCATTGCCCCCACAGGGTGAGTCATACAGTGACTACAAGCTGAACTCTCCCAAGACTGAGGAACTGTATAGAGTCAAGAGGACTTGCAAGGCAGTTGCTCGGAGGGCTCATAGTCATCTACCTTTGGATACCTTGGTTTACTCCCGCAATGTATATATAAATATATACATTGCGGGAGTGAAAGTGAACGGCTTGCCAGCGCTTTGCAGGCTCAGGCTTTCTGTGTCCAGATCCGTGAAAATCATGGACCCGGACACAGAAATGGCATCCGGAGGTCACCTCCGATACGATCCTTTTCCTGTCCGTGGGGTCCGGCAAAAAGTAGGATCCCCACGGACAGGAAAAAAATTGCAATGTGAAACCAGACTTATAATCTTTACCTTTTGTGTGTTGCGTGCTTAGTGACAGAGTTTTGGTTTTCACCTTGTCTGTCTCTAGATATGGGTTTCATAACTCCCATGTCACTGGGGGAGGGTGAATCAGAACAGGACTGGTCAGAAGCAGGACCAGGTTGGAAGCTCAGACCCCCCCCCCCCACCCTGAGATAAGAGATAGCATAGGGCCCCATAGCTTTAGGGACAGATCAGGCGCCCTGGTTCCCCGTGATCCCATATTTACCATAGCAGAAACAAAGGAAGAGAGAAAGAAAAAGGAATAAAAAAAAGAAAGCATGGAAAAAGAGAAAGAAAGAGAAAGAAAGAAGAAAGAAAGAAAGAAAGGAAAGAAAGAAAGAAAGAAAGAAAGAAAGAAAGAAAAGAAAGAAAGAAAGAAAGAAAGAAAGGATGCATAGATACAGTTGAGAATATGAAAGAGAGAGAAAAAAAGAAGTTAAGTGAAAAAGAGATGAGAGAAGGAGAGAAGAAAGAAAGAATAATAAGGTGAAAGAAACACAGAAAGAGACAGGAAGAAACAAGGAAAGAGGGAAAGTAAGAGTGAAAGAGAGCAAAAGAAAAAATGAGTGAAAGACAGAAAGAGAGAGAAAAAGACAGGAAGAGAGAAAGAAAAAGAAAAAAGACAGGAATAAAGAAGGAAAGTAAGAGCGAAAGAGCAAAACTAATAAAGAGGAAAAAACAGCAAGAAAGAGTGAAAGAAATAAAAGGAAAAAAAGAAAAAGAAAAGCAAAAGGAAAAAACAGTAAAAGAAAGATAAAAATAAAGAACAAAACAAGAAGAGTGAAAGAAAGAGTGGAAGACAGGAGGAAAAAAGACAAAATGAGAGCAAAAGGCAAAAGAAAATAAGAAAGAGCAAACAAAATATAGAGAAAGGAAGACAAAAAAGAATGGTTTAATACATAATGAAATGTGTAATTAAAGATGTTTTATTTTGCTGTCAGGAGCCCTGTGTAATGCGTCAGTCGGACATAGTAGGCTCCTTGGCGCTCTGAGCCCGGGCTGTGTCCTACCTATAGAGCAGTGACTGGCCTGGCGCTGTTTTCTGAAGGCTGTAATGGTTTTAATAGAGCAGTTGTTACATTCCAGCCTCGCTGCATAATCCGTTCAACAAGCAGAATGAAGCGTTTAATTTTGCAGTCCTGGGTAACACCTGCTTTCTGGGGGCTTGTGAGACCCCAGCGCTCACTTCTCTCTATCTGGAATCCCATAAACTCTATACGCTGCCATGTCACAGTTATTCCACTGAATATTGTTTTAATATTGCCGGGGCTGGTTTTATGGTTAATTGTATTATGTTTACAGCCAGGCTGGGCCTTGGATTTCTTCACATTTCTCGGTATGATTTTTTGGTGTGTTCAGAGAGTCACATCTAATAAAGAGCAGCAGTTGTGCCCTTTTTATATAGAGGGCCAGGGAGTTCCAATATTTTCACTCTGCTGGATACTGGAGCCAGTAAAATTCATGAAATTTTAATTATTTTTGGGGAATTAAATGGAGATTTTTTTTTTAAAGGACAAAAACTTATTTGCACTTCCTATTGTAAAGAAGTGCAACAAAGGAAATTGTTAAAGGTTCTTGTTTTTTTTTCTCCTCCCGGTGACATTTTTTATAGGGTGAATTAGATGCCTTTTATGGCTATTCAAAATTATTTTTTATCCTACCGACATGGTGGATTGAAAGTGGGGATACATTAAAGAGGTGTGATCGTTTTATTGTCCGCCTTTTTACACAACAATAAACATCCATTCATTTCATGCTTCAAGGAGCTCGTTTCACCGGGGGACGGGTGGAGGGGTTACATGTGCTTATAGTCAACCGGGCTAAGTAAGCCCCTACATGTCCTTAAAAGCTGGTCAAGTACAACCTCGTGTCTATAAACTTTAGCAAGTAAATCTGCTCATAGACAATACTTTTCTTGTTAAAAAAAGAAGAAAATATCAGATATTATATGATGAGTTGAGAGTTACACAGAGAAAGCAAAAGTGATCAAGCTAATGATTCTCTACATCAGGGGTCTCCAACCTGTAGCTTAGGAGTCACATGTAGCTGGTCGGCCTGTGTTGTGTGGCAACTTTCTTCCAGCTTGGTGTATTAGCACCAGGTCTAGCAAACAGCTATGAAGAGCAGGTCCGCAGATGGTGACTCTTGTGAGTAGCTCACCATAGAAGACAATACAACAGAAGAAAAGGAGCGCCACTCACCGGTGCTTCAGGGTTTTATTTTCAAGCTTTCATGTCAAGGAGACAAAAAAGTATCGGCAGTGAGAGGGATGGGACGGTGTGCAGGAGGCACGGGACAAGAGTGCCGTTTCACACCGGACTGGTGCTTCACCTGTTGGACCCATTGAAGCACCAGCCATGCCTCCTGCACACCCTCCCTTCTCTCTGACTGCCAACCCTTTTGTTTCTCCGGGACATGAAAGCTCGAAAATAAAAACCCCGAAGAACCAGTGAGTGCCACTCAGTTTCTTATGTTTTATTGTCTTGATGTTCTTGTAGCTTATCAGTGGAGGAGAGCACCGCCGGGTGCTGAAAGTCAGAGCTGACTGATCGCTGGTGGAGGCAACTGTTTGTAAGTGGTGCCTGGCTTTTCTATATATGCTTGCTCCACATAGAAGAGCAGATCAGAATGGTGGTAAGGTAGGAACCCCTGGATCATGATATATTGCCTCAGTGAGATTCCTATGGAAAAGTTTTGGCTGTCATTATACTGGTAATAGGGGCTCTGGGTGTCACTAATGTGAGTGACCGGGAGCCGGATGTAGCTCATGACCCTCTCTCAGAGCTGGATGTGGCTCGTAAGGTCAGAAGGTTTGGGGACCTCTGCTCCACATAAAGAAAACCAATGTCATTACAATCAATAGGGCATATTTGTGAGAATTTATTACAGCCCAACTTTTACCAAGCCACTATTTGTAAAAATGTTGGGGCCAGAGAAAAAAGTGTAAAAAGCTGCAACATTTTGTTGCAAATACGTTTTATGACCACCCACTGGACTCCTCTGCCCAACAAAGAGGTAAATGAATAACTGATAGGTCATACTCAATCTTTTGCTACAGAACTAGGAGTAGGAGTACATATCAATCTGCTTGACCTCGCCTATTCTATAAGCTGCAGATTGCACTGTACCATGATTGATCGACTTTAGAAGATCCATCCCTTAAGGACAATACATTTTTTTGCAAAAATAATCATATTGAAAATAAATTGCTTGTTTCCACCAATGGCATTACCTCATCAGCTAGATTATTATTAGGTATTTATATAGTGCTATTAGGATACATGGCGCTTTACAAGTTAGAGGGTAGACAAAGACAAGTGGTCGAAAAAACGACAACAAATTGACAAATCAATCATACGGGTACAATAGGGCCGGGGATCCTGTCCGTGAGGGCTCACAGTCTAGAGGGGGTGGGGAAGTAGACAGTAGGAGGGGGAGGGGTGAGATGGTGCAGTGGATTGGGTCTTAATGTGTGTTTTAGGCTTATAGGAAGAGGTGAGTCTTCAGGTTTTTCTTGAAGGTTCCCAGGGTAGGGGAGTGTCTGATGTGGTGGGGGAGGGAGTTCCAGAGTCTGGCAGAAGCACGAGAGAAGTCTTGTGTGCGGTTGTGGGAGGTGGAAATGCGGGGGGTTGAGAGAAGGAGTTCCTGAGAGGAGCGCAAGTTGCGTGAGGGGAGGTAGCGGGAGACTAGGTCGGAGATGTAGGGAGGGGACAGGTTGTGTATGGCCTTGTATGTCAGGGTTAGGGTTTTTAAGCGAGATCGCTGGGGGATGGGGAGCCAGTGGAGGGTTCAGCAGAGAGGGGAGGTGGGGGAGTAACGGGGAGATAGGTGGATGAGTCGGGCAGCAGAGTTGAGGATGGTGCGGAGAGGTGCGAGGGAGGAGGCAGGGAGGCCGGTGAACAGAAGGTTGCAGTAGTCCAGGCGGGAGATGATGAGGGCATGGACAAGTGTCTTGGCCGTGTTGTGGTCAAGGAAGGAACGGATACAGGCAATGTTTTTTAGTTGGAGTCGACAGGCGGTGGTGAGGGCTTGGATGTGGGGCTTGAAGGAGAGGGAGGAGTCGAGGATTACTCCGAGGCACTTGGTGTGGGGGAGGGGTGAGAGTGTGTAGTCATTGACGGTGATTGATAGGTCAGGAAGCGGGGCGGGATTGTTTGGGGGAAAGACGATGAATTCGGTCTTGTCCATGTTGAGTTTTAGGAAGCGGGTAGAAAAGAAGGATGCAATGGCGGATAGGCATGGAGGAATTTTGGATAAAAGGGAGGAGATATCAGGGCCAGACAGATAGAGCTGGGTATCATCAGCATAGAGGTGGTATTGGAGTCCATGTGACTCAATGAGGGTGCCTAGGCCGAGGGTGTAAATGGAGAAGAGTAGTGGTCCCAGGACCGAGCCTTGGGGGACACCTACAGAGAGGGGGTGGGGCGAGGAGGAGGTGAGGGAGTGGGTGACGCTAAAGGTCCTGTCCATTAGGTAGGAGGAGATCCAGGAGAGGGCGAGGTCAGTAATGCCAAGAGACTCAAGATTGACCAAGATCTTTAAGGAAGCGATGTTTATTTCAAGGCTGTCCCAGGCTCTTCTTCAGGAATACACCAAGTGATAGTGCAATCACTTGGTGTATTCCTGAAGAAGATATTGGTCAATCTTCATTCATACAGAGGAGTGCGGATCGTCTTTATTACCTCGTCCCTGTGATCTGTGGTTTTATACGTTGTGATTGTTCCACCCTCATTTTGGCTTTTTTATCCTTATGTTATGATCTTGATTATGATGTGATTTATATTCACTTTAGCTTTTTGACTTGATGTTAATAAAGGTTATTTTTTAGTTTATGCTATATCATTTTCATTGGTGTTTTTCTAGTACTCCACTTTTTCCCTGTATTTCCATGTTTGTTTTGTATTCCACCTTGACATAGAAAGGTATAAAAAAAGTTTGGTGGGGAGAACCTGCTTTTTGGGCATCTGGCTCCCAACCCCATTACATTTGGTGTTTCATATAACCTTTGTTCTTCATCTATTTTTGAGTGATTTTTCATCATTGTGCTGGAACCGATTTTTATTAATTTTGGTCCATGTGTCTTTTTTTTACCAATAACGTGACATCTTTTTTTATCGAAGTCGTAAAAAAAATTAACATGTTCTCCTAACCATTAAATAATATTTAAAAAATTAGATTTCAGATAACACACAGATGAGATCGGACACAATAAGGAGGAGGAACAGAGCAGCAGGAGGCATTGCAGAGAGGCCGGAGGCGGGGAGAACTCCGTGCCAGCGCTGAATCCATAAGAAGGAATGCCCTTCTTATGGAGTCATGGACTCACTAAATGTAATATTTATAAAGTCTATTTCCCAGCGCACAGGGGGCCTAGAGCCCTGGGGGACACCTTGCCTGAATGCAGAAGGCACGCTGCATTCAGTGGTGCATTTAGATTGCCATGCAGCAGGGGTTGACAGGTCCTCTTTAACACATAGCAATGGCTGGTAGATGCCAAAGACGTGTTCTCAGATCGAGATTTGATACAGAGATGTTACATCCCTACATGTAAAGTAGCTTTTATGGTGTTGACCAAAGTATGTAAAAGCCAGATAACTTCATGGTATGAAGTGCAAAGTTTGGAGTATTGTACCACATGGCGTAACAATCATCTTGAACTCATGTTTAGGAATTCTGGCTATACAAGTAGATGGGAAAAAGAGGCTACAAGTAGCTGATTATGATTTATATAATTACTCAGATGAGGAAAAACAAACCTTAGCCTGTCTGAATAATAGGCTCAAAAAACAAATTGAGGCTACAAAATATTTTTCATCCGAGACAGATTTTGCAAAATATGCAGAATATCCTTGAGTGCTTTGAATATCATATAGAGAAGGTAAGTATAAACAGTTCATGAGGGACTTGTAAGATTTCAGCAAAAATAAGGCTTATTCATTTCTGAATAATAAGATGTTATATCTAGACCAAGATGGATTTTTCGTTGACCTCTGATAGTGTAAGTAGAAACAAAAACCAATGGAAAGGAGTAGTGGCAGAGGAGGTGACCAATATAGGAAGAAGCATAGATACCATGGTAAATTATGGGGCACCAACATACCCTCTGAGTGTCAGGACTCCTTCACTCTGCATTCAGGGTGTGCTGGGTCGGGTGATTGACAATTTAGTCATCCTATCTGGAGTAGGGGTGTTCTGGGCTCTTGGTTTTTGTATTTACAGCTCAGTTGCCCAATCTTTCTAACTTGTGCTGAGATTCTGCAGCTGCTCTTTGTCTCCTTTATTTGCTCATCCTCTTAGCTCTGCAGTTTTACAAGAGCGCTGCTAGTCTTAACTCCCCTCTGTCTTGGTGTGCTCTCCTGGTATCTGACTTGAATGTTTGACTATTCTACTTCTTTTTGTCTGTGTGGTCACTAGCATCACAATGAGGAGTTGAATTGGTCCAGCAAAGACTCACAATCAGGTTTAAGTTTACAGGTCATTAATCTGTCATCCTGTATACTAATATACCGTAGGTTCTAAGGAAAGACCTCTCTTTTGTTGTCACTTCTGATTTTGATTTGTTTGAATGTGTTAGGGCCACGTCACAGTAGGTGACGTCGCCGGAGATGTTGGCTCCGCCAGCGTCTGACAGATGGCATCGCTGCTGGGGTGTCTCAAAACCCCAGCGGCGATGCAGTACAATGGGAGCCTATGGCTCCCATCGCCTGTCAGATCGCCGTCGGCTGTTTACATGGGGCGCTGCTGTGAAACCAGGCGACCACTCGAATGCGTCGCCCTCGCCTATTTACATTGGGCGATGCATTGGCGACATCGGTGGCGATAGGCCACGCCCCAGCGTCGCCTAAAAAATCGCCGCCGACGTCGCCAGGTGCGACGTGGCCCTTAAAGATTTGCATTTATTCACCTGGAAGCTCAAGTGGAGGAAACATTTTATCAAACAGGATGAACGCTTCTGTGAGGATCTACGTATTTCAACTGACATGCTGGGGGATGTAAGATTATTGCATAACCTGGAAGAATCTGGCCCAAATTTGACCAGAAAGCCCATTCTCTGATCTCAGAGAAAAAGCAGTAAAATGCCAAATATACAGAATGATTTATCTGCTATACAGTAGGTGTTTTTGTGAATATTTTTATTAGACTACTGGAATTTATTCCAAGATTATTTGTAGTAAAGAGGAAATGATGACAATCAGAGGTCTGGAATAAGATTGCCACATTGCCACTAAGACATATGACAAAGGGGGCAATGTGGTGATCCTTGACTCACACTATCGTAAAATGTGTCTTGGTTTATGACAACATAGAGGAGGATATGCAGTATTACAACAGAATCCCACTAGTTGTTTCTTGAAAGAGCATAAATTGATCCTAGATGATGGTCTTCAAGGGAAGATTACTGATAAAAATGAATATGATTTCCTTCCACCACAAATTCTGAATGATTCCAACCTTCTACAGTCTTCCTAAGGTTCATAAAGGTCTTGAGCCTGTTATGGAGAGACTCATCATCTCAGGGACTGGTAGACTCTGTCAGAATTTAGGCCTATACTTGGATCAAAGACTCAGACCTTTTGTGAGGGCTGTGTAGTCTTATAAAAGGGATACAACATACCTATTAGTACAGATTGCGTTTTGGCCAGCATTCATATTGAGGCCCGATATTCTTCAATATCGCATGATAAGGGATTACAAGCTGTGAAACATTTTCTAATAGAGGGGCTGTCATTTTTAGGCACATGATGAGTTCTTTTTTAAGATTCTACAGTTTTGTCTAACTAAAAATGTTTTTAGCTTCAACCCTGGTCACCAGCTCAGGGGCACTGTGACTGGGAGCCTTTGAAAGACAGGCTAAGGGATTGAAAGACACACTCCAACAGAGGGGTTACCCTATAAAAATCCTCCAGAAAGTATATAAGGAGGCCAGACTTAGGAGAAGAACAGAATTACTTCTCCCATGTCCAAATCTGAAAGTAAGGCTGTCATGGGGTTTATCACCACATATTCCAATGGGACACGAGAAGTGAGGTCTACATTTGAGAGATACTGGACTTTACTGAAAATGAATAGTGATATAAGTGCTAATTTATGACTTTGCATACAGGATGGGTATATCTCTTAAGGTACCTTCACAGATAGCAATATTGCAAGGCAATTTCACTGGCAATTTGCTGGTTGCAGTGAAATCATGGACACATTGTTCTATTTTGTTGCTGTGTACAAATGGAGCAATGTGTCCATGATTTCACCGCAACCAGCAAATTGCCAGTGAAATTGCAAGCAATATTGCTGTGTGTGAAGGTACCTTTAGGTTTATACTTATACACAGCCATTTCTCTACACCTAAACATAGTACCTGTTTGAGCTTAAATGTTAGTTGGTACAAGGGTGGCAATTGCCTGCCCTTTTGCTTCCCCTGATAAAACTTTCATATGGAACATCGTAGAAAAAGATTTTGAGATCACTGGGTTCATCAACTGCCGAATACAGGGAATTGTATCCAAGGACACATGCATATGTGACATTAAATATATCGGAAACACCAACAGAGAATGTATCTTTTCTTTCTGATTCAATTTCAGAGGGATTGGACAGTTTAGAGTTTGTATTATAACTTGATGTATAATTGGGTCCTCTACGACCTCTGTAGGACCACTGTAGGACCTGCTTCCACAGACAGACAAGGTCGTACTTTAATCAATCCTTTTCTTTCTCTGTGCCTCGGCTTGAAGATGGTTGGAAATCCCATACCAATTTGACAAAGCTGTTCATCATTTTGAAGTCTTTCAAGTCTTAATTGCGCTACTTCTTTTTGGTATGGAATATTATAATCAGAAGAACCTGCACATTTCCAATAATTTCCTTCATTCCAACAAAAACAAATGGAACCATACCATCTTCATGGGTTAATTTTGCTTCATTATCTCATTCCAATTTCGCCCTTACAACTCCAGGTTTATCCACAATCGCCTAGATGACTTTTCCATTTTTTTCAATAACTTTCCCAACAGATTTCTGGACACCTGGATGGAATCTTTCACAAATTTAAAAAAACTTTTAGATTTCTTGACCGCTTTCAAACTTTCTCCATAAATTCAAACTGTTCCATGGTCATCTTCCAATTTGATAGCTGTATTTCCTGGAACTTTACCAAATTGCTGGATGTTATTTCCATGTATTCCTACGCGAGCCCCATTAAATCTTCTCTAAAGGAAAATTAAAAGCTGCTCTGTACATTGTAAATGTTTTGTGGCTTCTTCATTTCTTGACATGAGCATCAGCTTTGTGCGAATACTTCGTAAGTGCACGTCACTCAGGTTATTTACCCGATTCACTATTGCTTCACTTGTAAAAAGTATAATTAATTAATTGATCTCTGAGGTAAAGTACACTCTATATGCTCCTTGGCTTTTTTGAATTCTTAATGCTTAGTTTCACACTCTCAAGTCTTCGCAAACATCCACCATGTAGATAATTGGTCGAAGTCACTCAAATGTCACAATTTCATTGTCGATGGCATCACAAGCAGCATATTCAATACCGTAGAAGTCTCCTTTCATCATTCAGACTTTCGCAAGTCAACTATCCACAAGGCCCTTAGTCATTTGCTCTGAAGGTAAAGTTCAACCTCATCCCCTTCAGTTATTTTCTTCATGATGTCAAGTAAAGGTGTCATCCAAACTTCTTGGAATTGAACCTGACATTCCAGCTGCTGGTTGTTTTCCAGAACAACTATGAGCGAATCTTCACTCACCACTCATCAGAGGCGCTGGGTGTCACGGAGTGCAGAATGAGTCAGGAGTGCAGAATGAGTCAGGAGTGGCTGCTCCTCAAAGCCTACGTAACCTCATTCAAAGAATGTCTTGGGAAGCGCTGAACTATGTCAGACCTGAGAACTTTGTTTTCTAATAAATTGTTTAATGGGAATAGCCTCTTGTTTTTATGTTTTTCAAGTTTCCATTCATTGACTACATTGGATTCCTTGGCCTACGTTGGACCTGCATGGCTATTTTTTGGTTCAATAAATTGGTGAACCAGAGAAAGATTTGAGGAGTGTTTTTAAAATAAACTATTTTTGTGCATGTGTTTTTTTCTTTATACTTACTGGGCTAGTAATAGGGGTATCTGATAGACACCTCTCCATTAATAACACCACGTCTTGATGCCAGTTGATATACAGCTGACATCAACTCCAAAAACCTCAACACGGCGCAATAGGGAAGAGCCGAGGCGAAGCGCCATAATTGACACATCTAATGTGATGTGCCCCTTCTGAGGCAGCTATAGGTTAGTATTTTAAAACTGGAAAGGGCCAAATAACAATGGGCATTCCCACCCTGATAATATCAGCCCACTGTTGTCTTCTTTAACTTTGCTGGTTATTAAAAAATAGCTTTTTTTTAAAAAATTATTTATTAGGTTGTACAAGGCTAAACACCCTTTAGTGCCACATGAACAGCACTGAAGTCTGCAAGTTTATAATACATAAGGGGATGTGATATTATATAGCTGCAGGGTATCTATTTATTTTGTCTATTACCATATATATATATATAATATCCTTCTGTCATCTATCTACAGTATCATAAAGAAATAGGAACAACACCTGAAAAAGACTAATTCAGAGCTGAAACGTTGCCTTGCCATATGGGTAATTAAATTAAGGAAAAAGACAACTGCACACTCATGGTTCTTTTGCAAAAAACTGTGTCTTTTTTATTGAGGAACAGCGAGAAACCAAGTTTCGGTCCCACCTGGACCTTGATCACGGTAGTTGCCTCTTTTTATATAGACTCCTAATTTTGGTTTAAACGTAGTGGTCCTACTGGGTTTTCCAGCTTTGAGGTAGAAGGATAAAAGGAATCCTTGGACCCTGTTCTGGGGTGCCTTATTTCATTCTAGTATTGGCCCGGTGCTGGGTTTCATTTCAGATGTGTGAAACCCAGCACCGGTCCAATACTAGAATAAATTTTTTGCAAAAGAATCGATGAGTGTGCGATTGTCTTTTTCCTTAATCTACAACGTGGGTTCATCAGACCCCTCAAAATTTGCAGATGAACACTGCCTCATAGAATAACATTGGTGCGAGTGCAAACCGTTTTTTTTAATTGCAACTGAGAGCGAGGCCTTATAGGTATATGAGATGTCCTATCCATACAAAATATGGGAAGAACATGTACAATCTTAATATGCAGGCAGGCCCCAACAGATGAAATGAATGAGTATTAGATGCAGATTGAAATCAATAAAACGACTGTGTAATCCCTGGACAGATTGCCCTCTTGGCATATTGAAAATAAGGTTCTTCAACCAGACACCTCCTATAAGTAATTGGTTCTTGCAGCCTCTTGAACTTTCAGACTATTTTCCATGTTGTCACATGTGGAGCCAAACTTCATGTAACTAGAAAGTGTGAATGAGACCTTGCATGTAGCATTCCTGACTATGAAGTCACGGTTCTTGGATCTTGAGTCCAAATTTACTTGGAAACCTGGCACTTATTTTCTTTCTAAAAAGTATGTGACCCCTTAGATCTCTTACCAGTTCCTGCTGCAGACACTCTATTAAATGTTAGCTTTACTCAATTATTGCAGGACACTGGGCAGACAGACTAATTAGCTAATTAAAGCTAAATTGCTCCTGGATACACACTTGAATGTATATTACAAATCACCAGTCTGTCCACTCACTTTACAAATGCAAATGAATGCAAATCAAGTGCTTTTATATGGACCCTTAAATTAATTGCTCACTTCTAATGTCTTTTGCGTCCTATTTGTTTTAATCCAAGATAGTTGGCATAATACAGGCGTTGGTGGCATGCAAAACTAGGCAGATGTGGATGCTTAGTGTACTTGATAGTGACCTTAACCACTAAAGTGAAGCTACTTTCTAATAAGAGATGATAATGGCAGATCAAAACTTAAACTGAAGGTCTAAACTTTATCACATCAGTACTGTACTGGAAAACCCCATTAAATACCGGTATGTTCTCTTACGGAATGTATTAATAGGAGATTGAGCTACATCTGCATTTTGGAGATGTCAAATGGTTAATCTTGAGTCCTACAGGTCAATCAAGTCAGGCTAGATGGATCTAATCAGGACCATCACTAGCCAAAGGTTTCCATTCACGAAGCATGACCATGCCTGTCTATGTTCTATGACTTGGAACCACTTTATTAATGAAATTAGTGGAGATTCCACTTCATAGACCCAAATTATTAAAACTTTTGACATATTTTACATATTCTATGTGTGAAACAATAGGGGTAGACTTAAACTGACCATACACATTGGATGAAAGTTGAGCAATATATCATTCTTGGAAGAAATTGCCATTTTATCTAATGTGTAAGAAGGTCATCAGACTTTTCATGGTAAATTATTTTCCCAAAATAGATAAGACAAGGCAAGAGTGGTGTGGAAGTTGAAACTGTATTTATAATTGAATGAGCTTGGTATATGATAATGTTCAACAACCATTTTATGTGTACAACTGGCTTTAAAGGGGTTATGTTGTATAGAAAACCCATTATCATTTACCCTATAAGGCTGCCTTCAGACTTGCAGATGCATCTGCAGCGTTTTGCAGATGCATCTGCAAGCATCTGCATGCAGACCGCGGCCCCTATGTTTATAATGGAGCGAGATGTTGCGTCCAGGGTGCGGGCGAGAGTGTGTGATTTGTGCGCAGGCATCCGCATGCGCACAGATCACTAATGGCGGGCAATGAGAGCGCACGGCGGTCTGCAAGCATCTGCAGACCGCCGTGCGCTCCATTATAAACATAGGGGCCGCGGTCTGCATGCAGATGCTTGCAGATGCATCTGCAAAACGCTGCAGATGCATCTGCAAGTCTGAAGGCAGCCTTAACAAGGTAATATCTGTCAAGATGCTCCTCTGTGAAAGGGAACCTGACCTCGCAAATGTGCCCCCAGCCTCTATATACCTGTCCCTGCACCATGTTAATAGATTTGTAGGCATCCCTTTGCGCTTGTAAAGTGATATAGTAAACTTTAGAAAAGTTGTTATGATACCTTATAATCTGCGGCTTCTCATTATTTGAGAAGCCACAAAAGGCGTTCCTTTGTGGGCCCCCCACCGCCTGCTTGTTATTTATTCATGCCCCGATGGGCGTGCTACAGAGCAGGGAAAGTGCTCGTCATGTAAGGGGCGGTAAAGCCGATATGACGCTAATCACGTCATATCCGGCTTTACCACGTCAGTACACCCATTAGGGTGTACACGTCAGTACACCCATTAGGGTGTACTGCCAACCTCACGATGCCGAGTGCGCATGCGTGATGGGTGTACTGATGTGGTAAAGCTGGATATGACGCGATTAGCATCATATCGGCTGTACCGCCCCTTACATGACGAGCACTGTCCCTGCTCTGCAGCACGGGCATCGGGGCGTGAATAAATAACAAGCAGGCGGCGGGAGGCCCAGAAAGGAATGCCTTTTGCGGCTTCTCAAATAATGAGAAGCCGCAGATTATAAGGTATCATAACAACTTTTCTAAAGTTTACTATATCGCTTTACAAGCGAAAAGGGATGCCTAGAATCTATTAACATGGTGCAGGGACAGGTATATAGAGGCTGGGGGCACATTTTGCGAGGTCAGGTTCCCTTAAGAGGAGATTAGTTATAAAGAATGTCTCTCGCTCTGGAGGACCTGTCCTGTGCTACATAAACATCCCCAGAATTTGATTGCACTATGTGTAATACTTAATTTCTCCTGTGGGAGAGCTGTAGGAAAACTGATCACTTACTTTTAGTTTCTCCTGCTTAGAATTGCTTATTGATGGGGGTCCTCACTGTAAAAATCTTAATCAGTTTATTGTGATAGAAGTCTTTTAGCAAGTAGAAATTGCCTTAAAGAGAACTTGTCAGATTGCCCAGGCCCCACAAACCGCCCCATGTCTTTCTTAAATCTTTAATATACTTTCAAACAATCACCTTATAACAGCTTCATAATTTGCCTTTCACCATAAAATCGTTTTTAGAACTTGGCCTGTTTATTGCTGATTAGAGAGTGACTTGTCGTGGGTGCGTATATCTGGCTTCACTGCACTTTGTCAGGGAGGCAGAGATTAGCAAAAAGCCGGTGGTGACTCTCATCTTGCAAAATCATGTCACTCATGCCCACCGGGATGTGATAACATAATTAGTGAGATGATTATTCCGTGGGAAATAGCAGCCCCACAACTAGTACCCATTAATTAGCATATCATAGGCCAAGTTAAACAACGCAATAAACCACCAAAAGGGGCTTATCTTAAAGTATACTAAGGGATAAAGACATGGGGATAGTTTGAGGGGGTGTCCGGAAGCTAGTAGGTTCCTTTTAAATGTAAAACCCACAAGGGTTGACATACATTGACAGAGATCTCTTCCACTACAATGAGTGGAGACACACCTCAGCATCCCATCTTGACCATTTATTAAGTCATTGAGCATAATGCTTCCAACCGGTGACACTGTTGGATTATTAATACTTTTTATAATTTAGCATATAATTTACCATTATTTATAATTCTCCACTTTGTTCTTTATATTCTCACTTTAATTGGTTTCCATCCTTCATAGTACCTGTACAAGTTTTCCTTTCTATAGCTGTATTATTTATCGTGGATTGATATCCAGACTTCATCTGATACCATATCTCTACAATATTCCAGTGCACCTCCTGCCTGCTTGCTGAACCTATCAGTGCATCAAGTACACACAGCCTCCGACTATGGGACCAGCACCATCACTCTTATATCCACCACTATGTCCTATATTTTTGTTCAAAGTCACAAGTAACATGTGTGAGCAATATGAAAATCACACCTGAAACCAGATGAAAAGGGCAGAAGTTGACTCAACCTTTGCATTGTGTGTACGTGTATGCCACATTAAGCATGGAGAACAGAAAGAGGAGAACAGAGTGAGGACTTGAGAACCAAAGTTGTAGAAAAATATCATTAATCTCAAGGTTACAAGTCCATCTCTAGAGATCTCGATTTACCTTTGTCCATGGTGCAAAACATAATCAAGAAGTTTACAACCCATGGCACTGTATCTAATTGCCATTGATGTGGATGGCATAGGAAAATTGATGAAAGGTTGCAATGCAGGATAGTCTGGATGGTGGATAAGCCACTGCAATCAAGTTCCAAATAAATTCAAGCTGTCCTGCAGGCTCAGGGTCAGAGCAAACTATCCTTCAACATTTAAATGAACTGAAACGCTAAGGCAGGAGATCCAAGAGGATCCCACTACTGACAAAGAAGCATAAAAAAGTTAGACTGCAGTTTGCCAAAATGTACATGACTAAGCCACAATCCTTCTTTTGAACAGGCGAGACATAGATAGAGTTTTTAGATAAAGCACATCATTCTACTATTTACCAAAATCAGAATGAGGTCTACAACGAAAAGGCCACAGCACCTACAGTCAAATATGGTGGCGGTTTTAAAGATGTTTTGGGGTTGTTTTGCTGCCTCTGTCATTGGGAGCCTTCACTGTGTGCAAGACATCATGACATCTGAAGACTGCCAAAGGATTTTGGGTCACAATGTAGTGCCCTGTATCTAAAAGTGGGGTTTTTGCCCTAGGTCGTTGGTTTTCTAGCAAGACAATGAAGCCAGACATACTTCAAGAAGCATCAAGAAATTGATGGAAACAAAGTACTGGAGAGTTCTTAGGCTGGTTTCACATTGCATTTTTTGCAGGACCCCATGGACAGGAAAGCATCAGAGGTGACCTCCAGATGCTATTTCTGTGTCCGGGTGTGTGATTTTCATGGGTCCGGACACAGAAAGAGCTGTGCGGGGCACTTTCACTTCCGTAATGTATATCCATACATTGCGGAAGTGAAATTAAGTAAAAGGAAGGGGTTAAAAATAAAAAAACTTTATTCTTACCTTTCAGCGATCCCCCGACGCCTCCAGCAAGCTCCGGGTGTCTACAGGACCTGCCGTTATGTCACAAACCGGTCATGTGAACCAATCAGCTGATCGGGTTGTGACGTACTGCCAGGTCCTGTCCAGAGCTTGCTGGAGGCGTTGGGGGATCGCCGGAAGGTGAGAATAAAGTTTTTTTATTTTTAAGCCCTTGCTTTTACTTAATTTCACTTTTGTGTTTTCTCGGACCCGTGCTCCATAGAACCCCATGTTAAAGGCCGCGGATCGGGTCAGATCCGATTCAGTCTGATTTGGTCCGCTGTGCCCAAAATCAGAGCAGTCACCGATTTTGGGCACAGCAAAAAATTGGACACAAATCAGATCTGACAAACATTGGATGGCAATTAGGCCAAATCCGATCCGTGCTCATAGGATAACATGGGAGCCAAATCGGGATCCGTGGCTGTCCGTTTTACAAAGGACAGCCACGGATCCTCAAAAATCGCAGTGTGAAAGCACCCTTAAGTGGCAGCAATGAGTCCTGATATAAATTCCGTTGATCACCTGTGGAGAGATGTTAAAATTGCTGTTGGGTTGAAGGCACGTTCTCATATGAGAGACCTGGAGCAGTTTTAAATAGAAGAATGATGCAAAATTCCAGTTGAGAGTTCTAAGAAGTGTGTAAGGATATGACAAAAGCCGCTGTAGGTGGGGTCAGAACTTAGCAGTGAACAAGGACCATGGTCCGAAACATGTTTGCTCTTTTCTCTTGGATTCATGTATTCTAGTTTTTATCCTTGACATTTTTCCTATTGCTGTGACTTTTTAATGAGTTTTCAATAAATATGCCTTTCAAAGAAAGATGATGGATTTTTCTACATATATGTTTCTCAGCCTCAGACTACACCACTGACTTCCATGCAGCCATACCTCCTATTGGGTGAGCTGACTTTTTTATTTACAATTTCTTGGTCACTTATTCGAAAGGGTGTAACCACATATTACGCTGAGGGTGCCAACAATTTTGTCCAGCCTATTTTTGGAGTTTTGTGTGAAATTATGTCCAATTTGCTTTTTCCCTCCGTTTTTGTGTTGTGTTGAACTCTCTGTCACATGATGTTGTAATGAGCAAGTAACTACTAACATTTAAGAAGGGCCTGGATGCCTTTCTTGAAAAGTATAATATAACTGGTTATATATACTAGATTCTTTGATAGGGCGTTGATCCAGGGAACTAGTCTGATTGCCATATGTGGAGTCAGGAAGGAATTTTTTTCCCCAATGTGGAGGTTAGTGTTGCCACATGGGTTTTTTTTTTGCCTTCCTCTGGATCAGTGATTCCCAAAGTGGTCCAGGGGGACCCCCAGGGGTCCATGGGAGACTCGACGGGGGTCTATGTTGGCATGAAAAAAAATGGGAGTTCACAAGTTGTAAGTGGGGGTACACGAAAATTTATCTGATTTCGATAGTAAAGAGCTTGACTTTACCTATCATTGTAGGCAGATAATATTTTAAGAGGTCAGCGACTGTTACTTGTATAAACTTGCATATTCAATATTCAGTACAACGCGTGTCGAGACTTGCAAAGCGACGCCCACCCGCAACGCTTGTTCAGACGTGCAAAGGGACGAAATACGACTTGTGCTGTGCTTGCAATCTTGCGTGAACTTGTTTGATTCTTCACCAATATAAATACGAATGCCAAGGATAAACGTTACTCATTTGTTTCCGGAATTTTGAAAAGAAAAGTGTAAGTGAATCGATGTCAGTGTTTGCCAGTGCCGGAAAAAGTAAGTACCTGCCTATTTGTTTTACATACTTTTATTTTATATTGTAATCTAAATACATAATCACCAATCGGCGTCACAGACTTCCGGCGCTTATGTCGCTATCCCACAATTCCAAGTGCCGACCGAAAGTCATTGATCTCTGAATATGGTGATGGATGCACTCCTGCCCATCACCTCCGCAACACACATCTCCGCAGCCCGATCACTCCCGCCAGGTCCCAGCACCCGGCAGCCCCCCTTCCCGGAGCCCCCCAAACCCGTCGCCGCTGCAGATTAAAGACAATCTGAATGTGGAGGACCTCTCATGATGTCAGAGTCATGGGTGGAGTCACCGATCACATGACTCTGACATCATCAAGGGTCCTTTTGCACGGACCACACAAGGGAGCACAGAGACAGCAAAAGGAGGTAAAGAAACAGCACACACACACAAGGGAACACAAAAGAGACAGCACACACAACGGGGGAAAGAGACAGCTCACAGCACACAAGGAGGAAAGAGACAGCTCACAGCACAAAAGGGGGGAAAGTGAAAGCTCACAGCACACAAGGGGGGAAAGAGACAGCTCACAGCACACAAGGGAGGAAAGAGACAGCTCACAGCACACAAGCAAGGGGGGGAAAGAAACAGCTCACAGCACACAAGGAAGTAAAAAGACAGCTCACAGCACACAAGGGAGAAAAGAGACAAAGCACACAAGGGAGGAAAGAGACAGCACGCAAGGGGAAAAGAAAGAACGCATACAGGGGGAGAGCTCACAGGAGGAAGACAGCTCAAAGGAGAGAGCATATGAAGGCACAAGGGGAAAACAGGTAAAAGGAGAGTGTACAGAGCGAAGAGGATGCATGGGAGAAAGAAAACGCACAGGGGGAGACGGCTACCGTCCCCAGCGCCACAGTGCCCGCCCCCATCGTGATGTCACCGTCCTCCCGATGCAATAGCATCGGGCCTATTTCTAATAATATTATATTTGTTATGTTTGCAGTATGTATGTATGTAGTAGGTACGTAATAAAAATTAAATACTGAACAGGGCCATTATTTGATACTTCTATAAAAGAACAGAAAGCCGAGAAAGATTGAACTTTCAATACTTTTTATTATAAAATTATTTATTTACCCGACTGTGGTGATTCATATATATTACATTAAAATAGGTTCAGCCGTTTTGTGAAAACCTCTATATGGGTCTTAGCGGTTTATTGCTTTTAATAATTAAAATCAGTTTTGCCACCAGCATTTTGCTTTTTTCATTGCAATAATTAATTAATCCTATTCTATTCTGTTAAAATAGCCATATCCCGTTAAAATCGCCTTATGATTACTAAAACAAACATTTTTTTCTTCACAGGTAGGTAACTGAGACGAAACATGGCTGAATCTAAGAAGAAATGTGACCGAAAGACCGCACAGTGTTGATTATTTGAAATTTGGTTTTCTTCCATCAAAGGCAAACAAACAATTGCCCATATGCCTTTTATGCAACAAAGTTTTGAGCAATGATTCTATGAAACCATCGAAGCTGGAAGATCATCTGAGAAGGTGTCATCCTGATAAAATAGGTAAAGATTTAAAATATTTTCAATCATTGAAGGAAAAATATGAAAAGAGACCCACCGTGCACAGTATGCTCGCCTCAACATCTCAAAGTAACGATGATGGCTTGCAGGCATCTTACAATATCTCAATGCTTATAGCAAAATCTGGAAAACCGAACACCATCGGAGAACAGTTAATTTTACCCGCTGTTGAAAAAACAGGTTTTAAAAACTGTTCTGCACAAACCTCCATTTGACGTACTCAAAAGAATTCCTTTGAGTAACAAAACTGTACAAAGACTTCTTGTGTAATTATCTGCAAACAACTCATTTTTCTATTCAACTGGACGAGTCAACTTTACCTGGTAATGAAGCATTATTATTGGCATATGTTCGATTTGTTATGGACGAAGAAATCCATGAAGAGCTGGTATTCGCGAACACTTTGGAGACGGACATTAAAGGCGAATCAATATTTAATGTCAATAGTAAGCAAGTCGATCAGGGCACTTAGCGGGGCCAAGGTCACGGTTGAATTCCCTTCCAGGAATGGCGATTTCCCACTGGGGGTGCACAGCCAAAGTACCAGCGATAGCAAATAAAAAAGGAGAAGGGCGGCACTCACCGGGTAAACGAGATGGTCTCTTTATTCCAAATAACGGAAACAAGCAGGGTGCAGGGAGGGGGCAAGAGGAGCCGCCGGACTACGGCACCGTTTCGCGACACGTGTCGCTTCTACGGGTCCAGGCAGTGTGCCTGGACCCGTAGAAGCGACACGTGTCGCGAAACGGGGCCGTAGTCCGGCGGCTCCTCTTGCCCCCTCCCTGCACCCTGCTTGTTTCCGTTATTTGGAATAAAGAGACCATCTCGTTTACCCGGTGAGTGCCGCCCTTCTCAATATTTAATGTCCTGAGTGATTTTTTTAAGGAAAAATCGATTCCATTTACAACATTATTTCGGTAGCAGCAGATGGAGCTCCTGCCATGTTCGGGCGATATCGTGGATTTATAAGCTATCTTAAAATAATTATAGCAGAAGTAACTGCAATTCACTGTGTCATTCACCGACAACACCTGGTAGTGAAAAATTTGAGTACCGTATATACTCGTGTATAAGCCGAGTTTTTCAGCACAAAAAATGTGCTGAAAAGTCCCCCCTCGGCTTATACACGAGTATATACGGTAATAAAAAAAAAAAAAAAAATATACAGCCCCCCCGTGGTATACCGGGCCCCCCCTGTGGCCACCTGTAAAGGAAGCGATGATTATACTTATCGGGTCGCCGACGCCGACGCCGACGCTCTGTCACCGTCCATCACCGCGCTCCTCCTGGTCTTCATGCTTCCTTCACCGTCGCACAGGAAATGACGTCATTTTCTGTGCGCCGATGAAGGAAGCATGAAGACGGGAAGGAGCGCGGTGACGGACGGTGACAGAGCGGCGGCGTCGGCGTCGGCGACCCGATAAGTATAATCATCGCTTCCTTTACAGGTGGCCACAGGGGGGGCCCGGTATACCAGGCGGGAGGGCTGTATACAGCCGGGTACCGCTGTATACAGCGGGGGCTGCTGTATACAGCGGGGGCTGCTGTATACCCCTCTGGGGCTGCTAAATACCCCTCTGGGGCTGCTGTATACCCCTCTGGGGCTGCTGTACACCCCTCTGGGGCTGCTATATACCCCTCTGGGGCTGGGGCTGCTATATACCCCTCTGGGGCTGGGGCTGCTGTATACAGCTCTGGGGCTGCTGTATACAGCGCTGGGGCTGCTGTATACCCCTCTGGGGCTGCTGTATACCCCTCTGGGGCTGCTATATACCCCTCTGGGGCTGCTATATACCCCTCTGGGGCTGCTATATACCCCTCTGGGGCTGGGGCTGCTGTATACCCCTCTGGGGCTGCTATATACCCCTCTGGGGCTGCTATATACCCCTCTGGGGCTGGGGCTGCTGTATACCCCTCTGGGGCTGCTGTATACAGCTCTGGGGCTGCTGTATACCCCACTGGGGCTGCTGTATACCCCTCTGGGGCTGCTATATACCCCTCTGGGGCTGCTATATACCCCTCTGGGGCTGCTGTATACCCCTCTGGGGCTGCTGTATACCCCTCTGGGGCTGCTATATACCCCTCTGGGGCTGGGGCTGCTGTATACCCCTCTGGGGCTGCTGTATACAGCTCTGGGGCTGCTGTATACCCCACTGGGGCTGCTATATACCCCTCTGGGGCTGCTATATACCCCTCTGGGGCTGCTGTATACCCCTCTGGGGCTGCTGTATACCCCTCTGGGGCTGCTGTATACCCCTCTGGGGCTGCTATATACCCCTCTGGGGCTACTGTATACCCCTCTGGGGCTGCTGTATACAGCTCTGGGGCTGCTGTATACAGCTCTGGGGCTGCTGTATACCCCTCTGGGGCTGCTATATACCCCTCTGGGGCTGCTGTATACCCCTCTGGGGCTGCTGTATACAGCTCTGGGGCTGCTGTATACCCCTCTGGGGCTGCTGTATACAGCTCTGGGGCTGCTATATACCCCTCTGGGGCTGCTATATACCCCTCTGGGGCTGCTGTATACCCCTCTGGGGCTGCTGTATACAGCTCTGGGGCTGCTGTATACAGCTCTGGGGCTGCTGTATACAGCTCTGTGGCTGCTGTATACCCCTCTGGGGCTGCTGTATATACCACTGGGGAGGCTACTGTATACTACCACTGGGGAGGCTGCTGTATACTACCACTGGGGAGGCTGCTGTATACCACTGAGGGGGCCTGTATACCACGCTGCTGGGGGCTGTATACCTGTGCTGGGGTCCACCCTCGGCTTATACACGAGTCAATAGGTTTTCCAGGTTTTGGGGGCAAAAGTAGGGGGGTCGGCTTATACACGGGTCGGCTTATACACGAGTATATACGGTAATAGATTGCACCAATCGCTTTAATTTGTGATTAAAGCAGTTAACAAAACAAGAAGCAATGCGCTGAATACCCGTTTATTTGCACAATTGTGCGACGAAAATGATGAAGACTTCCAACGATTGCTCTTACATACTGAAGTACACTGCTAGTCGAAAGGTGCATGTTTAACAAGATTTTACTCACTTTTTGAATCAGTTTTAAGGTACCTTTACACGCGGCAACTTTTCTAGGAATTTCACTGGCAACTTACTGGTTGCAGTGAAATCATGGACACATTGTTCCATTTTGTTGCTGTGTACAAATGGAACAATGTGTCCATGATTTCACTGCAACCAGTAAGTTGCAAATGAAATTGCATGCAATGTTGCGACGTGTAAAGGTACCCTTAGGCTACCTTTACATGCGGTAACTTTTCTAGGAATTTCACTGACACCTTACTGGTTGCAGTGAAATCATGGACACATTGTTCCATTTGTACACAGCAACAAAATGGAACAATGTGCCCATGATTTCACTGCAACCAGTAAGTTGCCAGTGATATTCCTAGGAAAGTTGCCGCGTGTAAAGGTACCTTTAGAGTTTCTGGAAAGTAAAGATCCAGATTTAAAAAAAAACCTGATGAAATTGAAAGCAGACATCGCGAATTTGACAGATTTGTTCAAAAAATTTAATGACATTAACTTGCAGTTACAAGGGGACAGCCTAAATTTAATAAAAACAAAAGGTTTAATTTCGGCTTTTATTAGAAAATTGAACTTTATGAACAAAATATTAGTCGGCGTGAATTCTCCCAGTTTCCAAACTTGTCACAGGCAGAATGTCTTGATAGGATATTCAAGACAAGAAGGGAGGGGGAGGGGAGCGCACATAGAGCGGTCACCAGGGTACAGCAGAGGGGAGTTTTCAGGAACCACTCACCTCTTTCTGTTGTGAACCCACAACTGGTAAAAATTGCCTGGTCGCTGCAGATCCCGTAGGAGATAAGTTCAGGAGTTAGTTTTGCAGAATCCGGGATTATAGACCGCGCTGACCAGAAGAACGATGACAAACTTTATTTGACACACAGCACACAGGATTTATCCTGTGTGCTGTGTGTCGTGTGTCAAATAAAGTTTGTCATCGTTCTTCTGGTCAGCGCGGTCTATAATCCCGGATTCTGCAAAACTAACTCTTGATAGGATATTCAGACATACGGTCAACATTTAAATGCCCTGCATGATGACTTCAAAAACAGATTTGAAGATATTCTGACGATGGAAATACCACCATGGATCATAAATCCATTTGATGAAAGTGGCGAATGTGATATTACAAGAGGAGCTGCTCGAGCTTAGCACCAATGAGGAGCTGAAGGTGAAATTTAAAAAAGGCTATCAAACATTTTGGCTGCAGGCAGAAATACCCAAAAAATATCCTGGGCTGTGGGAAATTGTGAGAAAGCTTTTGATAGCTTTTCCCTCATCATACCTTGTCGAACAAATAATAGTATCAGTTCCATACGACCCATAATCAATGGTTGGTGAGATAAACATCACCACTTAACCCATAAAATGCTCCAGATACAATTTTTTTAAATAATGAAAAAGGAGAGGAAGTGTGCACAAAGATTTATTCCCTTCTCATAAGTAACTGGCTTGATATAACATCAAAAAGGATAAACAAATGGTGCTGGGGCAGGTACATCATAGCAAAGGTAGTACGTATGTAAGGGTTAATACACTTTACAAAGGGATCAAAAACTCAAATGAGCAATTCTATTAAGACCAAGTCATATAAAACTCAAATGAGCAAAACTGGTCGAAAAAGTTTTAGTGTCGTTACAAACTTATTAACAAAAAAAGGAACAGATTGAACATCACAGAACGGGGAGATTTGCGGTTATTCCTTACAAAACTGAAGCCAAATATTGATAATTTGCTGTCAATCCATCAAGTACATCCCTCCCATTAAAAGTATGACTATTTTTTTTTTATTGTTGATTTGTATTGTTGAAGTTACGTTACATTATTAATGTTTCATTTTAATTCTATTAAGTCTGTAATCATATTATTTTAATAAATAGAACACAAGAAGATATACTATTTTTATTTTATTTTTACCACTCCGAATTTAGGGTTGGAACTTTCCATCGTTCGGTCTAATCTTCACTATTTTTGACGAGTTTTAGAAATATGGTAGAAATGTAGCAGTTGGGGGTCCACTGAAATCAGTAAAATTTTTAAAGTGGTCTACGAGGAGAAAAAAAAGTTTGGGAATCTCTGCTCTGGATCAACATGTTAGGCTATGGGTTGAACTAGATGGACTTAAAGTCTTCCTTCAACCTTAAAAACTATGTTACTATGTCAATACATACAAAGGAATTAAACATGTGTATCACAAAACGTGTAGTTGTAATAATTTTCTTCGAGATATGCATCATTTTGTGGACCACTGTTAAGGGTGCCAACACTTTCGGCCATGGCTGTATATCCAGTATTATACTTCATCATGCATAATATACTGATCATTGTGACTCATGTTTCTAGCACTATATAATATTTGGAGCACTTTGTATAATATTTCCAGTGCCATCTATAATATTTCCAGCACACGGCTCATACATGGAGTACCATGTATAATATATCTGGAACCATGTCTCAAACATCCAGTATCGTGGTATGGTTCATATATCCAGTACATCGATTACATAAATCAAGCATGATTTCTAATATATCCTACACTATGGTTCATACATCCAGCAACATGACTCATATATCCAACACCATGGCTCATACATCCAGCACAATAGTTAACCATGGCACATACATCCAGCAATATGACTCGTATATCCAACACCAGGGCTCATATTTCCAGCACTATATATAATATTTCCAAGACATGGCTCGTATATGCAGCATCATGTATAACATATCTTGCATCATATTTTTTATATCCAGTACCATGTCTCATATATCCAACACAATGGCTCATGTATCCAACGCCATGGCGCATATATCTAATACATAGTTCATAGTATATCTAGTATAATTTCTCAATTTCTCATATATCCAACACCATGGCTCAAACAGTGTACCCAAGCAGCCTACTCCATCCTCTCACGAGCTTCCTGACATCTGACAAGACTGGTCCTCTCTCTGTATGGCGCCGAGCTTTGTACCACTATTGACTTTGAGTTTTAATTGGTGTTTTATCTCTGTGTAACAAGGGTTTGCTCTACTAAATAAATACACAACGGCAGACATCTCACAACAGATTACACAACGAGATGCACCAACCCAGGACCCTCACTCCCACCCACAAATGTTTCTTATATAGCCAGGAATGTCAGTATGGTTATTCCTTTTTTCTGGACAGCTTATCAAAAGATTACTGAAAGCCAACATTTTTGACATTCATAAAATGTAAAGCCACAGTAAATAATAAAAATTATACATTGGGCAAGCAATCCTAGATAATCATGTTGATTAGGGGCGTAACAACCGGGGTCGCAGGGTCGTAAGTGCGACCTGGCCCGGAGGTACAGGGGCCCGGTGTCCGCCGACCCCTGCGACCCAAGTGCCTGTTTCACATGGATGTGCGTCCCCAGGCAGCTGTTTTTGGCCACCGGAAGACTGGCAGGCACTGTACCTTTAACTCCTGTGGCTGCTGCGTACAGCACTGTGATGAGGTCATCACAGACAGGTCGCAGCTGCCAGCAGGAGCGGTAAGCGTGAGCTCCATTCAGGAGCTGAAGAGCATCTTACAGTTTCTGGAAAGGGGAGCATGTGGCTTTGTGTATGTGTATGTAAATACAGGGGGCAGTATGTCTGTGTGTGTGTATACAGGGGGCAGTATGTCTGTGTGTGTATATACAGGGGGTAGTATGTCTGTGTGTGGGGGGTTTTATACAGTGGGCAGTATGTTTGGTGTGTGTGGTTATATAGGGGGTAGTATCTCTGTGTGGGGGGTTGTACAGGGGGCAGTGTGTGTGGGGAGGTTTATCATGGAGCAGTGTGTCTGTGTGTGGGAATTTATGTTAACTGGAGGGCTATGAGTCTGTATTATATTATATGAAGGGCTATAAGTCTGTTTTATACTATATGGATGGCTGTGAGGCTGCATTATACTATATGGAGGACTGTGACACTGCATTATACTATATGGAGGGCTGTGAGGCTGCATTATAATATTTGGAGGGCTTTGAGGCTGAATTATACTATATGGAGTACTGCGACACTGCATTATACTATATGGAGGACTGTGAGGCTGCATTATACTATTTGGAGGGATGACGCTGCATTATACTATATGGAGGGTTGTTAGGCTGCATTATACTATTTGGAGGGCTGTGAGGCTGCATTATACTATATGGAGGACTGCGATGCTGCATTATACTATTGGGAGGTCTGTGAGGCTGCATTAAACTATATGGAGGACTACGATGTTGCATTATACTACATGGAGGCTGTGAGGCTGCATTATACTATATGGGGGGCTGTGACACTGCATTATACTATATTGAGGACTGCATTGCTGCATTATACTATATGGAGGGCTGTGAGGCTGCATTATACTATTTGAAGGGCTGGAAGGCTACATTATACCATTTGGAGGCCTGTGAGGCTGTATTATACTTTATGGAGGGCAATGAGGCTGCATTATACTATATGGAGGGATATGAGGCTGCATTATTTTCTGTGAAAGGATATGAGCCTGCATTATACTATATTGATGAATATGATGCTGCATTATACTATAATGGAGGACCATATATACCAGGATAAGGGCATATTCCAGGAGGAGAACCATACAGTATATAGCGGAATGAGGGACATTAATACATAATGAAGGGGAGAGAGGTCAACTTGTGAGTCTTTATAGGATTTAGAACGTTACATAGGGCCCATACATATGACCAATGTTGGTGCACGGGGGGCAGGTCCAAATTTTGCACCAGGGCCCTTCAGACTCTAGTTACGCCACTGAAGATGATTGCAATTTTTTACAATCTTTCAACTTCATCCAATCACAGACAAATCAAATTCTTCTCAAAGTCTCTGGAAAAAGTGTTACAGACCATCCTAGAATTTACAGATGTTTGAAACCCTGCCTATAGCCCAAGTTCAATATTGGCAATCCTGCAATATCTGCCCTAGTGCTTAACAGTGGACCCTACTGACAACCTCCTATCCATACACACACAGATAAATACAGTATGTATGTATGTACTGTATATATGTGTGTATATAATTATTTGACCCTTAGCTGATTTTGTAAGTTTGCCCACTGACAAAGACTGAATAGTCTATCATTTTAAGGGTAGGTTAATTTTAACAGTGAGAGATAGAATATCTAATATGTAAAGCTGAGTGTATATGTGTGTGTGTATGTGTGTACGTAAGTCCACTAAAGGAATCGACACTGTTGCATCTACAATCACCAATTTTTACACACACACACCCATTTGACTCAGGGAATGTCTATCACTATGTTTTGAGAGGAAATTTTAACCCCCAGTCACATGTCAAAAAAAAGGCCTATTTACTGTTTACTGTGTATGTCCACATATAGTTCCACCCCATCATAGCTCTGCCCCTTCAAAGTCATGCCCCCTTCACAGCCACACCACTTTATAACCATGCCCTCTTCATAGCCAAACCCCATAGCCCTTCATGAACAGTATATGTCCACACATAGCTCCGCCCCAGTCATAGTCTCACCCCTTCATAGCCTCACCCCCTTCATAGCCATGCCCCCTTCAAAGCCACACCAATTTATAGCCTCGCCCCCTTCTTAGCCACATCACATAGTCCTTCATATTCTGTGTATATTCACACATAGCTCTTCCCTGTCATGGCTCTGCCCCTTTATAACCATTCCCCCTTTATAGGCACACCACCTTATAGCCATGCCTCCTTTATGGCCATGCTCTATAGTCCCTGTGCGGTTTGGGCATTTTTTGTGGGGGGTGCGGGTTTGGGGGGGTGCAGGGAATTTCTTGGGTGGGCGGTTTTGGGAGGCAGGCTTTTACTTTGTGATGTTTATGAGCAAAATAATCATTCTATTTTGTTATAACTAACAACAGTTACTATGCCCGGGCAACGCCGGGCTTTACAGCTAGTCAAGCATAAAATCCAGAAAATCATGTTGTCTAAAATATATAAATGTATTTGCATTTCGCAGAGAGAAATAAGTATTTGATCAACTACCAACCATTAGAAGTTCTGGCTCCTACAGACGGGTTAGATGCTTCTAATCAACTCATTACCTGCATTAAATACAGCTATCTTATATTGTCACCTGTATAAATGACTCCTGTCCACACACTCAATTAATCAGTAAGACTCTAACCTCTACAACATGGGCAAGACCAAAGAGCTTTCTAAGGAAGTCAGGGAAAAGATCCTAGACCTGCACAAGGCTGGAATGGGCTACAAAACCATAAGCAAGATGCTGGATGAGAAGGAGACAACTGTTGGTACAATAGTAAGAAAATGGAAGCAATGCAAAATGAGTGTCAATCAACATCGATCTGGAGCTCCATGCAAAATTTCATCTCGTGGGTAACCAGGATCATAAGGAAGGTGAGAGATCAGTCCAAAAATTATACAGGGGGAACTGGTTAATGATCTCAAGACAGCTGGGATTATTGTCACCAAGAGAACCATTGGTAACACATTTTGCTGTAAAGGTACCTTTACACGCCGCCACTATCCCTGGCAACCAGTATCAACCATACGTGCACGCGCATGTTTTTAACGGTTGCTAACGATCACCGATACTGCATGTACACGTCGCCATTGCGTTGTCAACTCAAGGTATCGTGGTTCCCCGGAAGTTCCCACAGATTCTGCGGATAACTTGCTGTTGAGTACCGTCGCTGCTTCACATGCCGCTATCCACAAAGGAATATGGGCGTACATCTTTTGCGCCGCAAGTACATAGGCGTGACAGAGTTGTGTACTCCGTGACGCTAACACGCTGATTGGACAACGCAATAATGTCATGATTGGCCAGCCTGCGCAGGAAGACTGGTTAATACATGACGCCATTGCAATTGTGTAGTGTGAATGGACAGCTCTTTAAATATAGCGCCCTGTGAAGGGACAGCCAATGGTAACACAGTAGCCCCTACCAATCATCGCTGATGGGGCGAGGTATCCAGCACGCTGTGGCACGCCCGGGGAAATCACTAGGCGATGCTGATTCCATCCCTGTCCCCCGTTTACACGCCACTACCATGGCAATTGTCCCTTTGTGTTGCCTTGGATTTTTGAACACGGCTCGGAAACAGCTGCCTGAAGCAACTGCGAGGAACCCGATCACTTTCCCAAATTACACGCCGCCACTTTGTAGCAATTTCAACGCAACAGGCACAAAAATCCCCATTGCCAGGCAGTTGCTACCACGCAGTGGCGGCGTGTAAAGGTACCCTAATGGATTAAAACAATAATAATAATAATGTGGGGACTGCAGCGGCCCCCTGGACTGGACCGCAGCACCACAGAGCCTGCGGGGAAAGATGATGCTAAGGGAATGGAGGACAGGTGAGAAAAGTGAGTGTATGTGTGAGAGAGAGAGCGTGTGTGTCTGTGCGCATGTGTGAGAATGTGTGTGTGTATAAAACAAGGCACACTACTGCAAAAAGAAGAGAGACCAGGTTGGGGACATCACTACAAGAGGGGATCAGCTGAGCCGCCGATAGGGTCTTACAGGTCTTCCTGTCATAAGGGGCCCTCCCATCATTGAAGGGGGCATGTCCATCAGAACCCTGCATTACCTGCAAGGAGTCACCTGATCTGCAGATGAGAATTGTTACACTCTATGAGCTACTGCTGGTGAGCTGGTCATTCTGTTTTCATTTGTACTTAAAGCCCAGTAGCCTCCAGTTCACTGCCAGTCATGAAGACCTGGCAGCTCGGGGTCCTGATACCCTTCCTGCAGCTGAGCTGCTGCTCGGCCTGGAAGCCGACGGCACCCTGTCTCACAGTCTAACTCACTCTCTAACTCCTGTTGCCACCCCTCCCTATTACCCACTACTACCACACTCCCTATTACCCCTCCCTCCAACCAGAATCCAAGGCTGGTAAAAAGTGAATGTCCAGCTCTACATCATCATAAAATCTTGAAGTTTATTTCAAATGTTAAAATTGATCAGTATTGATGTGTTTCGACCCTTGTGGGGGTCTTAATCATAAATACCTTTTGAAATAAACTTCAATATTTTATCATGACGTAGAGCTGGACATTCACTTTTTCTAAGCCTTGGGCTTTAAGTACAGTAGCCACACTATGTGGGACTGTCTGGGGCACAGCAACTATGAAAGGACTAGAGAGCAGGGGTAGGTCCGGCTGCTCATAGAGTCTGTGTTGCCTACCTGGTTCGAAGTCAGCCACAAGGGAGCTAAGGAGAAACAGGAAAGCTACAGGCACCTACAACCTGATCCCAAGGAGAAGTCAGATGGTAGGCTACATACTCGTCTTGCAGCCTGGCAGAATGGTCCTTAGTTCTCCTCAGACTGACCAGAACCCCGGACGCGCTGTTGAACTGAATTCCAAGTAAAAGGTAAAGAGCAAGAGACTGTCTCCTTGACTTCTTCCTGCTACCTCTCTGCACCCCTAGCACTACAACTCCCATAATCATCTACATCAACCTACTCCCCAGCCTACCTTGGCTGAGGAGGGTATAACACCTATCTGCTACAACACCTATCCCCTCTGTATATTTATATGCAGCACTGGCCATCTGGTGGCATCAGCTGGGTCATACTTTATAAACTTTTCTGCCCTGTAAATACCCCATTTTTTAATGTGTGGTTAGGGTCACAGCTGTTGGGCATCGCCACTGTGAACATCAGACTCCTTGTGACCGTCACAATGAGGACCAGGATGGAGACATTACTACAATAATGGCATGAAAATGTGAGATAATACTATTGGATGGGAACATTACTAAAAGAAGGAGACAAGGATGGGGACATCACTAAAAGAAGGATATCAGAGTGGGGAAATTCCTCTAGTATTACTAAAAATGTTACTTAGTCCTACAAGGAATGTGCCCCCCCTGCTGATATCAATTACTTTTCAATGTACAGCCCAGCAACCCACCCGTGTTTGAGACCGCTGCTCTACATTGTGCCAATGCTTCAGATATTTGTCGACAGCTATTAAGTTTCCTCTTAGACTTATTTTTTGGAAGCCAAACTTTCCCAGATCCCTTAACTGTGCTTTGTAGGCCATAGTTTTCAGACCAAAAATCGACCTGACACACTGAATAAGGGCTCGGACACACTCATCAGAGTTTCACTGAGGAGACTCTGAAAGGGCTGGAGCAGTGACCCTGAACGGCTTCTCCCTATCTGGACAGGGCTGTCAGCTGATTGTGTTTTTGTGCAGCTCCAGACTCCCCGTCCAGAGAGAGAGAGGCCGTTCATGGTCACTGCTCCAGCCCTTTCACAGTCTCCTCAGTCAAACTCTGATGTGTAACTAGGAAAGTGTGTCCAAGCCCTAAGGCTGGCTTCACACTGCAGTTTTTCACTTATCAGTGTCCATCAGTGTTTGGGTGACAAAACCAAGAGTGTCTCCAAAACACAGAACAGGTGTCAATCTTTCAATTATAGTTTTCCTCTGCAAGCTTCACTCCTGGTTCCTCTCCTGGTTTTGGCACCCAAACACTGATGGACACTGATCAGAGAAAAACTGCAGTGTGAAACCAGTCTAAGGGCGCCTTCACACTGGCGTTCCCCTCCGCAGCGTTCTGCGGAGGGGAATCGCCATGTGTATGCAGCGGCCGCCAGCTCCTATCTTTAGAATGGGAGCGCACGGTGCTGCGCTTGACAGCGCAAGACCGTGCGCACCCATTCACTATTAAATGTGATCTGTGCGCAGGCGGATGCCTGCGCACAAGTCACACACTCCCGCCCGTACCAGGGACGCAACATGTTGCATCCTGCTGCGGGCGGGAGTGTGTGACTTGTGCGCAGGCATCCGCCTGCGCACAGATCACATATGGGTGTGAATAAGTGCGCACGGTCATGTGCTGTCAAGCGCAGCACCGTGCGCTCCCATTCTAAAGATAGGAGCTGGCGGCCGCTGCGTACACATGGCGATTCCCCTCCGCAGGACGCTGCGGAGGGGAACGCCAGTGTGAAGGCGCTCTAAGAGGTTTTTTTTAACACAAGTCATTCCTGATAAGGTACCGTCACACGGGGAGATATCGCCGGCGATGTTGCCGGCAACCGAGGGGCGTGGCCAGGTTGCGGCGACATCGCCGGCGAATTTCCTCGTGTGACAGGGCGATAATCAGGCGATGAATCGCCTGAGTCACATCGCCAGGTTTCCCAACAATGTTGGGAAACCTGGCGATGTTGCTCAGGCGATTCTGCCTGATCGCCCTGTGTAACGCGGCAACCCGCAATGTTACGGGCGATTCCGCCTATCTACAACATTGCGGGTTATCGCTTGCTGGGTTGCTGGGCGACCCAGCGAGCGATAGCCGCGGCAACTAGCCGGCGATATCGCCGGTAAGTTGCTCGGTGTGACAGCTCACCGGCGATGTTGTCAGGGATGCGCGCTCCCGCGATCGCCGGCAACATCGCCGGCGATATGTCCCTGTGTGACGGTACCTATAGAGATATCTCCACACCTCTCAGAAATCAGTCTAGATAATGAATTAGGAAATGGCTTTGAATATACAAGAAAGGCTAAAGGATTAACTCCCACTGGCCAGCAAGAATGTTTCCAATCATGCATTTCTTTAATCCCCTAAATTTTATTCATTTTAATATGTAGTATAATAAAGGAAGGTAAACATTTTAGTAATATGCATTGAATGCATGTAATATAATCAAATCAATATAAAAATCAGTAGAAAAAGAGGAAAGGATAAAATACCTGTCGCCTGATTCCGATTTCACAGCACTGCTCCAAAATCAGAGGCAATCATGAAGGTGAGATTCCCTGTTTTTGGTGTGTGAGCAAGAGATAGTGATGGAATCTGCGTCGCCTATTAATTTCCCGAAGGTGTGCCAAAGCATGCTGGAGTCCGCGCCCCGTCTGCGATGATTGGTGATGGCTACTGTGTTCCCATTGGCTGTCACTTCACAGGGCGCCATATTTGAAGAG
This sequence comes from Allobates femoralis, assembly GCA_033576535.1. Classification (NCBI taxonomy): domain Eukaryota; kingdom Metazoa; phylum Chordata; class Amphibia; order Anura; family Aromobatidae; genus Allobates; species Allobates femoralis. The sequence continues at coordinate 64,505,886 of JARQOC010000006.1, read as the reverse complement.
CTGTCACTTCAGCACCACACACATCTTCACCTACACAACCATCCACTACATCAGTCCAATTACGCGCGCATTCAATAGTGCAAGCTATGTTGGCCGCATGTATTGGAAGTTGCACTGTGTCCACTATACTGCCACACATGACAACTCAGATGTTGGGCTACACATTGCACATGGTTGCCATGGGTAACGCACTTCAATTGGCTGGGAATTTGGTGACGCTCATGGGTACATTACGCTGCTCCCGCTCTGCGGACGGCTCCCTTGTTAGCGTCCTCAACTTTGTTTGGCAGCGCCAGTGTGTGTGGTGACGTCATCACGTTTATTACGATACTCCCTGCCAGGTGCCTTCCCCTCCCCTGCACGTAGGAGAACAGTCATGGCCACCACACAGCGCGCTGCCACATGGGGTCTTGCAGAGCTAATGGTACTGATAGACCTGTGTGACTGCCATGACTATTGGTGTCACCAGCGTCACCGGCACCCACGGCTGCGCAAGCACAGCATACTCAGGCGCATCCAGCAGGCCCTGCTCCAGAAACTCGGGGTGGAGAGGACCCGCAAGCAGATACAGAAACAAATAGCCGACATGAAACACAAGTCCCCAGGCCGCATTGTGGACATTCGTGCCAGGATTGGCAGGCTGCGTGGTGAGTATGTGGCAATGGAAAACACACACATGGCAAGCATCCTACTCCAAACACTACACAAACATCAATGTGTTATAGGGCCATGCCACATAGTGTGACATTAAGCAGCAGGCGGACTTGGCAAAAATGTGCAAATGCATGGGGTTCACACTGCTACATTAAGGTGCTGAATACAACCATATGTGTTTGAACTGGCAAAGCCTAGAGTGTGGATTGACCTGTGTGTTGGGTAACATAGCTGTGTAATGGCACCAAGGTAGTGGTCAACATATTCATGCACTTTAGAAGGGCCCCATCACACCTGGCTGCATATGCCGTCTTTCCCCGAAAGTAAGACCCTGTCTTATATTTTTTTGGGGGCCAAAAGTGGCCCCCTGTCTTACTTTCGGGGGGGGTCTTATATTGGCAGCCCCAGCCACTCCAGCCTCCCATCCACACACACCCACCCACCCTACACTTACAAACACATACACATACACACACATGCACACACTCACACACATACACACACGCACACACTGACAAACACACACACATACACACACTTACAAATATACACACACACACACATACACTTACAAACACACATACACTTACACACAAACATACACACACTGCTTCTTACCAGCTCCCCTGGCCTTCAGTGTGGCTCCTTACTGTCCCCCAGAGTGTCCAGGCTCCTCCAGCGTCCTGCAGCTGCAGCCGCGCTGGTGCAGATAGGGTTAATCACAGCCTAACATGCTGTGTGCCCTTGCTGAATTCTGCCCAGCCTGACATCACAACAGCCCGGCTCGAGGTCTGATTGGCTCCCAGGAACCAGTGGGCGCGGCTAGATGACGAGCCCACGACGTCATCTGGCCACGCCCACTGCTTCCTAGGAGCCAATCAGAGCTGGAGCCGGGCTGCTGTGACTTAAGGCTGGGCACACAGCATGTTCGGCTGTGATTAACCCCATCTGCTCCAGCGCAGCTGCAGCTGCAGGACACTGGAGGAGCCTGGACACACAGGGGGACAGGTACTGGCCTTATATTCCCCAGCGCCCCCCCCCCCCCGGCCGCCTTACTTTCGGGGGGGGGGGCCTTATATTAACAGACCCCCCCGTTCCCCCTACCCTGCCTTACTTTCGGGGGGGTCTTAGTTTCGGGGAAACACGGTAAGTGCGCAGTCTGACACATAGCATTGCACAACAGATTCATCACAATTGGCCAAAGGGACTACAAGCTGAGTGCTATGTTTCGTACCCCATGGTGGCGCCACCAGATGCTTATTGTCTGGTGTAGTGTTTGGAGGCATAATCCATCCTCTGGTAAGGCTTGGTCATCAAAAATATGTGGTCACTTGTTTTTTAAATTTAGAAAAAAACAGAGTGGCCCCTAACCATAGTGTCAGTGTAGACAAAACCCTTTTCGCCTTGCGTTGACGCCCTCATTACATTGATACCAAAACAGTACATGTTTGCTGTATGTTGTGTTGTGTTCTTCTAATCCATGTCTTCTGAATTTTGACATTACAGATGAGGAAGACTCCCTGGCAGAGGAGGCTCAACGGGCCCCAACACTATCCGGGACCCCACCATCACCTGCAATTGCAGGCCGAGCAAGGCCGCCTCCCCCCATCACCCCACCATCACCGGCCACCGCGGGCCATCAACTCCCCCGGGACACCACTATCCCCAGACCTAGCGGGCCAACAAAGTCCCACCAACACTCGGACCCCACCATCACCAGACCCCGCAGGCACATCAAGTCCCCCAAACACCGGGCCACCACCATCACCATTTGAGGAAGGACCTGTAAGTCCACATCCCCCTGAAACCATACCATCCCCATCCAGGGAGAGATCACAAAGGCAATGGCCTTGGGTGGTGAACCCAACCCCAGCAAACACCCCCACCCACTGCCTCTCCACCTCTCGTGGGCCACAACATCAGCTGCAGGCTGCAGTGTGTGTTATTGCGGATAAGTGCAGTCAACGGCCTATAAACTTTCACAGGTAAATCTTGTTTTGTGTCCCTGACATCACTATGTGACTCATGATGTTTTGTTTTCTCCCTTTTTATTGACGGTACAAGAGCTGGTGGTGATGGTTGGGATGTGAGGCCATCCCCAGCTCCACAACATCTAACCATGGATGGGGCTCCGCCACGTAAGTCAACACCACACCAAATACCTCAACCACCCACCCACCACAACACAGGTCCCTGAGTAATGTTCTTTTTTCACAATACAGGCCTTCCAACAGTGGCAGACATGCTGCAAGCCCACAATCAAGCCCAGCAGCACCTGGCCCGCTTGCGAAAAATTATAATGACCATCCAGGCAGCCCAGCCCACCATTGGCCCTACCGTACTCCCCAATTTCCCCCCCAATAATGTTGTCATGTGCCCTTTGTTTGTTGTATGTCCATGTTGGACACGTTTTTAAATAATTTTGCCATGTTGGCACCCTTATTTGTTAGGCCACGTTGGCCTCTTTTCTTATGGTGTCCCACATTGGGAAAGAGGGTATTGTGTATTGGCTACTCTTAAGCTGACAAAGCCTCTTTGTTGGTTTTGGCAATGTTAAAAAATAAGTGTAACCTTTAATAAAGTTGTAGTAAGCTAAATCCTGTATCATCCTTTGTTGCAACACAGAGACAAAAAGCAGGGTGCACCGCAGCCCTCAAGAAAGATAGGATGGTGCTGCACAACAGTGTCTGACAAAAAGCAGGGTGCACTGCAGCCCTCAAGAAAGATAGAATGGTGCTGCACAACAGTGTCAACAAAAAGCAGGGTGCACCGCAGCCCTCAAGAAAGATAGAATGCTGCACACAGATCGTTACATGTAACTTTAATGTGGGGTATTTCCACTCTGCAGTGCATTGGGCAGTACTGATTGATTGGTTTATGCATATTGGCAGAGCTTTTGACAGCACTGTGCTGCTGACTCATAGTCATATACTGAGGTTTATATTGCACTTATTTGTTTTGACTGTGTATTCCTGTATCCCTGTTATCATAGATGCTGGATTTCTGATTGTACGAGTTTACTGGGTTTGTACCTTTATAGTGCTCTACATGGATACACTTGTCATTACATGGATTTTGTCCTTTTTTTTTTTTTTCATATTAATTTCTGACAATGTTTAACCTCTTGACTGGATCCTTGTGTTTTCTTATCTGCCAGTAGCCAGCCTGCTAATTAGCCTGGCTCTGCACTGCCTCAGGGTGTCCAGGTATTTTGGACCCTTTAATTTGATAATACACTCTGATATATCTTTCCTCTGTTTTAATACCGTATCAAAGATCTGTTGATTATTGTACAAACTGTTGAGGAATAATATACTTGAGTTCTAATTATCCACTTATCTATATGACATCATCCACACAGGGTATTTTGGGTCTGTATTTTTGGCAACCCCATTTCATGCTGACAGTGAATTTTATCCATGTATGAAAGTTTTTGACCATATCACCATATATTCAGGTAATTTGGCTGGTACACCAGCCACCTGGTGGTTACCATTCATACTATCACACTGTCTGAATGTATATTGATCATATATTATTAATTGGCACACCTATGTGCATACCTGCTGTAACCCTTCTTTCCTGAGCTACCTTCACTCAGGTATGTGATAGTGACATGCTACCGAGTCATCGTAACTCGTTTTAAATGTTTTTAGAATTGTCTGTTTGACCCCACCTTATCACTATGTCAAAGCAAAAGAGAAAAAATTGAATACATAATAACCACTTTCTCACATGATATTGTGTGCGCCTATCCTTGCAGTGTCTCTTTCTCTTCTCTCTTCTTTGTTGCAACACACACAGGGTAACGTTTGGGAGGTTACATTTTACCAACAACACTGGGCTACGGATTTTTAATAGGTATGCCGTGTCACATGCCAAACATGTGACCATACTGGGCCATTTCAACTGCCATGAACCCCTATATGACATAAATGTCTACTATCTGACACCCACAGTACCAAACACACACACACAAACATACTGGTGAACGTGACACAGATGTGGACGTAGGTCTTGCAAAACAAAATGAGGTTTATTTTGTCACCTTTTTTTTTTAAGAGGAAATAAAATTAGGCCCCAGCTAGCCTTAAACATAAAGTCATTGCGCCAATATTGTGCATTGGCTAGTAGCGTTCGTCTTCTTCCTGCTCCTCTGCTGGCTCAGACAATGGCTCCTCCCCCTCATCGGCGTAAGCCCACCGACTGGTGGAGGGTCCTGCTCTGAGGGGCTGTCTTCGGGGGGAGGTGGAGTATCACGATTTTGCATACTCCTCACCATGCGTCTTGGGGGTGCAGTGGGCCTGGAGGTGGTCTTCCGTGGGAAGGCCCAAGAGGCCCCCCATTGCAGGGACCCATCCACGCCCACCTCCAGGACAAGAAAGATGGCCCTCTCGGTGATGTCCCGTTGCTCTGGCTCCATGCGGCCCAGCATCTTGCTGGTGACGTGCCCAATTCCAGAGCCGGGGGTCCTCTCCTGATCTAAGAGGACCCGTTTTGCCCAGGTACCCAGCTCCATGTTTGGTGGGAAAGGTGGTCTTCGTCGTTGTATGCCAGAGCTGGACCCTAGGCCCATCCCCCCACCACTGGTCTCAGGCATTGGCTCTCCCGCAGATGTTGATGGGTGAGCCTCCCAAGCTGCTGGGTCCTGATCACTGGAGCCAGGCTCCCGAGGGGCCTGAAAATGAAACAGAAAAAAAAAAAACATCAGCCACATGTTGCTATGTAATTAAAGCTATTACCACAACCACACAACCACCACAACATAGAGCCAATCTGACCATGGCTAACACCAAAAGGCACAGGAGCAGGGTTTGGAAACAACAAGGATAAAGAAGTAGACCAGTGCAGCATACTAACCTGAGGCTCCACATTGAAATGGCAAGTGAACAAACATAACACAACACAATCTGTGAAAACAGCCACGAGCAAACAGATAGAAAAGAACACTGAAGAAGATTTGTGAAACAAAACCACAATGGTGACTTCTACATGTGCTGCAAACCCCACATCAGTGGTAACAACAAGCTGTGCACATAGCTCACACAAACACAATAAACCACCTCCTGTGATGGGGCAGGGTCTTGGGCTGCGGCCACAGCTGGTTGGCGCCTGCTGCACCGTGTTCCCCGAAGCCCCGCCTGGCCTAGGTTGAAGGTGAGGAGGTCATAGTACCACAGATGTGGCCTAGGGACCTCCTCAGCTCCAGCCCCGGACTGGGAAGCCATCCACTTATTGTGGCTCTTGGTGAACACGGTGCGCAGGCACTTGATCTTCTCCGCAACCAGGGCCTGTTTCCAGATGGTAGTGGGTTGGAGCCGGTTGGCCAGCTCCACCAGCGGCCTGTAGGCGTCCTGATATTCCGGCAGCGAAACCCGCCATAGGCATTCGTGTTCCTGGTATATGGTGAAGAGCTGTGTCACAGAATCATGATACCCAGCCATCTGCAAATAAAACATATAATTGTGTCATGCAAACACATACATGGCCATCACAGGTGACACCCTACTCTGTATGGGCAACCCATGTCCAGCAATATTAATTACATGTGTTCTGGTAGTCAGCTTGTGTATGCAGAATCAGTATTGCCCTTTACATGTGTACATACATGGGGCATGCAGGACAGGCCTGGGGCTATATATATTTTGGCCCCGTGCAGGTCTGTAGTTGACAAATGCCACACATGGGCTTACCACCTACATTAAAACACACACTCATGAGATACACACATATTTATGTCTAACCATAGTGGTGTAGAACACATTGTCCTGGCAAGGATCTCCCGGAACATTATGTGTGCTACAGGACACGGACTGTAGTTACGATGCCTACACGTCACAAAATACACTTCTACAGGACGCTACATGAAACTGTACATAAGACGCCCAAACATCTGCCAACATATGGGTCTGCAGCACACAGAAAATAACGTACATGAGTGCCCAATAGCATGTCCCCCCACTTACCGTCTGTCCAACAGAGTTCTTGTGATGAGACGCTACTAGCACAATGCACATTGAAGTAGGAGCATGGGTGGCGCCCCAGCACGTCTTTATTTAAACACAACATGACCAATCAAAAAAGTTCACTGGCGCAGAATTATTGGTCGCACCTGCGTATGCCCAGGCGGCTACGTTGATTACAAGACCCCGCTGCTGTCTGATTGGTTGGTTGGTTACCACATAAAAAGCGATCACGACCGAGGTAGGCCATGCTTGCTGCCCAGAGTCATTAAGTAAGTACTGATGTGCAAACATGAACTGTGATATGGCTGTGTTGCGTTGAAAGCACCTTACCATTACGGATCGTTATTGTGTAGTGTAGCTGACGCCCAAGTGGTGGTGTATGTAGTTAGTCTTGATGTTGTGTTTGATAGCTCAATTATGTACTGGCAAATGGATGCATGAGTGTTTTCTCAACCAAAACACAATCCTCATTGACAAGCCATTTTGCCTTTGCCATACAGGATCATGTTTGAAGGATGCATGTGTCTTTAGTTGCGTGGATCATCTGAATTGTGGCCACATAGTACTGTTGTTTACCACACACAATGGGACTAATCTGGCCAAACTGAGATGTGGACTGGGCCATGTGGCTTCAGCGAATGTCTGCCTGTGAAGATGCGGCGTTCACAACATATCAGGGATGTCTCTTGGACATATTGAGTATTCAATAGTCTGCTGCGTGGCCTGATATTTTGTCAATAACACACAAAGGCTGTGTATAATGTAATTGTGTAGACTTGGTAACAACCATGATTTGCTAAATGTGACCTATCTCTTTGGCCACGCCTTGTGGTCATACGTCAACATTATGCCCAGGGATATGGGGTTCTGTTGATGATGTGTTTAATTTGACAAGGGAGATGTATTGTACAGGACGGCCAGGGGTGTAGAGTGACCAGGTTTGGTTGTCAGCCAGTGCAAAGTTGTGTTTGGGCCTTGAATGATGCTATATATGTATGTGGGTGGCCGTATGAGCAAACTTGGGTAGGATGTTGTAAAGTGGCCAGGAGATGTCTAGGGAAGGAGGTGGTGGGTGTGGATGATGTGTGATAAGCGTTCTTGTAGTGACGTTTCTTTTCCTCACATTTGCAGGGGTTGGTACGTGAGATGATCATGGAACCTGATGGAGATGCTATCGTGGCTCTTGCCTTGGTGGAAAGGGAATTGTGGCTGGAGGATAGATATGAGAGGTTGCGGGCTCGCAGACCACGGCGTGTGTGGGCTTAGGTTGGCTTCTGCACTGGGAGACCCGGAGCCACATGCGGCTGGTCCATGAGCTGGAGTATCGGAGTCCGCATGATTTCAGGAACTATCTCTGTATGTCCGAGGACTCTTTCACATTCCTGTTGGAACGCATAAGGCCATTGATAGCCTGACAGGACACTTTGATGCGTCGAGCTGTGCCACCTGAGGAGCTTTGGCTGTAACTATGTGGTTCCTGGCAACAGGTCGTTCAAGGACCGGCCTGCAATACACTCCACGTGTATCTGTAGCACCCAGGCTTTGGGGTACTCGGGTATCGGGTGGCAAGGGTTAACTACTGTGTCACGGAGAATGGCAGCCGCGCCTGATCCCGTGTCCTGGGCCTATCTTTGAAAAGGGAGTGATATTTACAAGGGATTATGTACAAGTTTTTGTCGTGACGCCACCTGCAGTTTCTGGTGATTTGCACCAGCGCCGCCACAGTCCGCCGGAGGTCGGTGGTATCGTGGCTGGGATGGTGTAGTTCTCCGCAGGCAGGACTGGGACCTCCGGGGAAGCAATCCTGTGAAAGAACAAGTTCATGCAAAAGAAGATGCAGCAGAGTCGAATTCAATTCACTCCGGGTACTTTACTGGAAACTTTAGCAGCAATGGTTACAGTTCTCAGTTCAGCATTCATATGTTAAAACAGATAGCTGATGGGTGGCTGCAAGCGAATCCCAGGTGGTATGATGGAACACTCGGTGTGTCTTCATGCTCTCTCTTCCCATCTATTCCTTTCTTGCTTCCCAGTGGTGGTGAAGTCTGGTTCCATATAGAGAACCTGGCCTCCGTCTGTCTCTCTCTTCTTTGCTCCCGTTGGGTTACCCTCTGCTGGCCGACCACCGAACCAGCAAGCGGTGCCTGGTACCCTCTTCTGGTCGCTCAGGAGCCGGGGAGAAGTATATCCTCCTTGGTCCTCCGGATTCTCTGTGGTCCTTAGAGGATCCCACAGGTGCGGGCCCCAGTACCCGATAACTTTATGCGCCTGGGAAAGCTTTCCTTCTCCCTGGTCCCTCAGCCGAGAGACCCTCTCATCTTTCCTAGTTTGCCATTCTCTCAAAACCCTAAGCTCCTAAGCTCAAGCTTAGAGGCAAATACCTCCTTGTTCCCCCTAGAGGTGGTTTTATTCACTCCCGGGTACCTCCCACTGTGTGATCTAGTGTGGGGTGCTGGTCTATGGGTTCCACCCACCATTCTAGAATCTGCTTGCAGCTGGAGCATCTGCACCTCTTTTACGGGTGCAGTACCCCTCTGTGACGCCTGCATTGTGGGGCGCCACATATCACTGTGCCTGCTGAGCCGCCTGATCCCTGAGACGTGTGAGGCCATCTGGAGTACTCTGCTGCCATCCTATATGCAGTTCCCAACAACCCCCATTCAATGGATGGATGTTGCCAGAGGGGCACATGAGGATCACGAAACCCCCCAATTCGGGGTTCTTGTATTATAATTACAAAGGATATTTTAGCGTGGTCCTCATGGCCCTGGTGGACGCTAACTATGAGTTCCTCTACGTCGACGTTGGAATGAACGGGCATATCTCAGATGTGGGTGTGTTTGCACATTGCTCCTTGGCCCAAGACCTAAGGAGAGGTACGCTGAACTTGCCCTCAAATGATGAGACAACCGGTCATCTCAACTTTGCGTTTGTGGGGGATGAAGCCTTCCCACTTCAGACTCGCCTACTATGGCCATATCCCCAGAGCACCCTTACTTCTGAGCAGCACATTTTCAATTACCGGCTATCCCGGGCCCGCCGTGTGGTTGAAAATGCGTTCGGGATTATGGCCAATACATTCCGGGTTTTTCATACACGTATGCATATGAAATTGGAATCTATTGATGTGGTAGTGCTGGCCTGTTGTGTGATGTATAACTTCCTGCGTCGTAGGGATTGGTCATTATACACGCCGGCAAGTTATGTGGATTCTGTGGACCCCACAACAGGGGAAGTCCGTCCCGGGGATTGGCGTGCTACCGACCATGGAGTGGCGCCACTCCAGCCGCTGAGCCAGGGTCTGAGTCAGCAGGATGCCAGGAGCAGCAGAGACGCATACTGCTCTTACTTTAATGGCCCTGGGGCAGAGGCCTGGCAGCACCAGCAGATGTAGGGTGGCTGGTGTTGTGAGGCAGCAACATGAGGAGGAGGGTGGAGTCACCAGGGTGGCTGCACCATGAGGTTTCTTCTTGTGTTTGGGTGTGTAAACATTAGTTAGGTTTTTTTGGGTTTGGTAATTTTTTTTTGTTTTTTTGGCCATTATTTCGCATCATGTTGTATTTATTTGTGTGTTAACACTTATGTTTTCTTTTAATTTTGTGTGTGTTGTTCAACATAATTTTTGTGTGCACAAAAAGACAAACTAAAAGAAACTTAACAACAAAAAAAAAACCTGTGTCTGTCATCCTGTTGAATCCCAGCCAGTTGCACTTAGCTTTATGCTGTGCACAGAGGTATGTGATCCGTAAAATGGTATAGATGGGTCCATGCAGCATTGTCTGGTAATGTCCAGTAGACAGGTCCAGCCCTCTGGCCCACGCTGTATGCCGTGACTGTGTATACATGTCCATTATGATGTGTTTGGGGCACAGGGGAACGTGTCCCTACACATGGAGCAAGCAATGGTCTTTGTGGGAGATGTAGGTACAGTCCAGTACACACTGACAAACATGTGTACACACACATAGTTCAGTTCAGGCATGGCAGCTGTGCCATGGCATGGACCAATGTAGGCACATATGTACATAGTGTGGTTTGTATGTTCCCGCCATCAGCTACAAACGCACACATAGCAAACCATTGTGTAGTGTAAGCCAATGTCTTACTGAAAACCGCTCCTGTGTGACGCTTGAGCGGCTCGAAAGTGTGTCGCAGCAGACACTTTCGACGACACGAGCGTGTGTTCATCACAAACTCAGAGACAATGGCGTCAGGTATTAGCCAGCCTTCCTCGCAGGCTGGCCAATCATAACACTATTGCGTTGTCCAATGAGCGTGTTTGGGGCGCGGTGTAGATCAGTCTGGCACGCCTATGTTCTCTCCCCGCTGAACATGTACGCCCACATTCCTTTGGGGATTGCGGCGTGTGAAGCGGCGAGTGAAGTCGATCGGATTGTTTCTGCTGTTGGTGAGGTGATTTTCGGGGCGACACATCGCCTTAGGTTGAGGGCGAAATTGCGGCATGTAAAAGCGCCATCGGCGATCTGAGGCGACCATGAAAAACGTGCTCGCGCACGTTAGATCGCCTCATATTGCCACTAAAAATTGCGGCGTGTAAAGGTACCTATAGAGCCCTTTCACATCAGCGGTTTACGCTGATGTGCAGCAGATCCGGCAGGTGGCGCTGCAACGGTCGACTTGCAGCGTTATTTTTCGCAGCCACAAGTGTCGGATCTGCCGCATCCGGCATAACCCCACTTGCCGCACCGGACCGAAAGCCCCATAGACAATGCATGGGGCTTGCCGGATTCGGGCCACAAGTTGGCCGTTAGGCAGCAAATTTGGCAGATGCGGCGCAACCTGCCGGATCTGCCGCACATCTTCGTAAACCGCTGATGTGAAAGGAGCCTTAAATAGTTGAGAATACAGCAAATTTAATATAATGCCGAATAGAATACAACCTATAAGGGAGAAAAGAAGTTAAAATAAACCTAAGTACATAAGCAATTAGAGAAGAAGAAGAGAGGATAGAAGAAAAAAAGAAGAGAACAGTAAGAAAAGAAGAGGAGGAAAAAATAAATAAATAAATTATGATAAACGGTAAAAAATAAATAAAATTTATGGCGGTATTACATCAATTATTTAAGGAAAGTTCCTTATCCAAGGTCATGTCTTTCTTTGATTAATGTCTTTAGGTAGGTAAATGGCTTTCTAAGGCTGTTCCTCATGGTCCAGAGGAGCTGCATGTTGGACGCAGCTCCTCCAGATCTGAGTGAAGCCGCATGTGGTCACAAGGAGACCACAGCCGCCCTGTACTCACCATGTGCAGCGGGTGCAGGGAGACTTCCGACTCTGCAGCATGAAACGAACATGCGGAGGAGGAGCGGAGGAGCTGACACCTGCACCACAGCTGTCAAAACGCTGCGGTCAGGAGCAGCATAGTGAGGGTGGGATTTGCGGCAAGATGCTGCGTATCCTTATCGTGTGCACGCACCCTTATTGCCCCCTGAAGATTAGCGGTGTATAAAAACAGCAGGATGTAATGACAGTTTATGTGCCAGACGGGGGCAATGCTGAGTCATTGTGCTAATCAGGAGTCACTGCTAAGTACCGCAATCACAATGAATCGATTATCAGGTGGTGGCACCAAACCTGGAGATCAATATGAAGAGGTTGTCAGACTATCTTACTGTCTGCAGCTTTTATCTGAGTCTCCTGTGATACAAACTGACCTGGATGCATAGAAACAATTCTATCTCATTTCTATATCCACCAGCACACAAATATATTATCAAAAGCTGACTGCACCCCAGAGACCCCCAGACAGAGCAGGAACTTATAGGATTTCCATTGCATTTCCTGTTTTAAAAACAACAGGATATTGATTTCCAGAGCACAAATAAAACCATCCACTAAACTCACTTAATAGATCAGCCATTGGCAGTGCATGTGTTTGCTCGGGGTTTATAGAAGCCATCTCAATTTAATTATCCTTATCATAGTGAATAATGCAGCGCTTTATACTGCAATGAATATCTCCTGTAAACAGAAAAGCAATCAAATGCCACCAATAAAACTGGGAAAACAGTAAAGAATAATTGGATTGGCTGCAACCTATGAAGCAGTTTAATTTGTTTTTTTGTTTTTATCTTGCCAAATATGTGGAAGCGGGTATTATAAACTCCAAGTATTTATACAAGGCTTTACAAGCGTCCACCTAACGTAGGACATGTACTGACATCGCACTGACTGCTGCTCCTATGAACTAATGCTGTGACACTCTATATAATAATATGACAATATTTTTTTACTTTGTGATTTATAGGTATTTTTTGTAAATTACCGTATATACTCGTGTATAAGCCGACCCATGTATAAGCCGACCCCCCTACTTTTGCCCCCAAAAACTGGGAAAACTTATTGACTCGCGTATAAGCCGAGGGTGGACTCCAGCACAGGTATACAACCCCAGCAGTGAGGTATACAGCAGCCTCCCCAGTGGTAGTATACAGCAGCAGCCCCAGTGGTAGTATACAGCAGCCCCAGAGGTATATACAGCCCCAGAGGTATATGCAGCCCCAGAGGTATATGCAGCCCCATATGCATCCCCAGAGGTATATGCAGCCCCATATGCAGCCCCAGAGGTATATGCAGCCCCATATGCATCCCCAGAGGTATATGCAGCCCCATATGCAGCCCCAGAGGTATATGCAGCCCCATATGCAGCCCCAGAGGTATATGCAGCCCCATATGTAGCCCCATATGTATATGCAGCCCCATATGTATATGCAGCCCCAGGGGTATATGCAGCCCCAGAGGTATATGCAGCCCCAGAGGTATATGCAGCCCCAGAGGTATATGCAGCCCCAGAGGTATATACAGCAGCCCTAGTGGTGTATACAGCAGCCCCAGTGGTAGTATACAGCAGCCCTTAGGTAGTATACAGCAGCCCCAGTGCTGTATACAGCAGCAGCCCCAGGGCTGTATACAGCAGAAGCCCCAGGGCTGTATACAGCAGAAGCCCCAGGGCTGTATACAGCAGAAGCCCCAGGGCTGTATACAGCAGAAGCCCCAGGGCTGTATACAGCCGCAGCCCCAGGGCTGTATACAGCCGCAGCCCCAGGGCTGTATACAGCCGCAGCCCCGGAGGTATACAGGCCCCCCCCCCCCATCAAGCTCCAGGGCCCCCCCCTTGAGGTCTGAAAAATAAAAAAGAATCAATACTTCACCTGTCCGACGCCTTCTGCCGCTGTGCGATCCCCAGTTCCAAGTGAGATCTCTTCTGACAGGACCTGTGGTGATGTCAGAGGGGCGTTCCTGGGCACTCACGGTCATGTGATACATATCACATGACCGCGAACAGCCAATCAGCGCTGGGAACGCCCCAGGAACGCCCCCCCTCTGACGTCACCACAGGTCTTCTCAGTACACCTCTCACTGAATGAAGCCCGGGATCGCGTGTCGGCAGCTGCGGACGGCGCGACAGGAGACTGGCAAGTATGATATTCCTTTACAGGACGCCGCTCAAGGGGGGGGCCCTGGAGCTTGATGGGGGGGGCCTATATACCTCCGGGGCTGCGGCTGTATATATACATATACTCGCGTATAAGCCGAGGGGGGACTTTTCAGCCCAAATTTTGGGCTGAAAAAGTCGGCTTATACGCGAGTATATACGGTATATCAATGTAGCTGTTCTCCCAAATCCAGTGTTGTTTTTCTTTTCTTCCATCGCCTCTGCGTTCCTGAGATATGGCCCCTTCTTCCCTGTAAGTCTTCTTTTGTTAGCCTAAAGGTACCTTTACACGCCGCCACAACAGGATGGATACCAACTGCTACTTCACGTGCACGAGAACGGCCAAACGGTTACAAACGGGAAACGCACCCTCTTTACACGCCGCCACAAGGTACGCTACATCTACAGCTGGCTACATCGCCGGGTGTCTCAAGTAGCCATCTGTAGCTCAGCGTACCTCATTTACACACCGCTACAACAAGCTAATATGGGCGGAACTGCTGCAGCAGGGACAGCACATAGGCGTGCCACAATTGTGGATTACGAGACGTCCGTACGCTGATAGGACAAAGCAAGAAACCCATGATTGGCCAGGCATCGCAGGAGGCTGTTTAATACATGACGCTCGAGCAATTGTGTAGTGTGACTGGTCAGCTCCTTAAATATGCCGCCCTATGCAGCGACTACCAATCGTAACGCAGCATCTTCCACCAATGATCGCAGATGGGGCGCGGTAACACGGAGCCTGGGTGACGCCTTAGCTACATTGCAGCTACATCGCCGGGTGTCCACAGTTCCCTTCTGTGGGTTCTTTACACGCCGATACAGCTCGCTACAATCGGCTTTGTTGCCATCTGTTTATGGGCAGTGCACGGATACAGATGTATCTGTAGCCGGCTGTGTCGTCCCGTCTTCAGACGCCGCTACTACGGGCGATATTGGCGCCACAAGCTACATTTGTAGCCTGTAGCGGGTTGTATGCATCCTGTTGTGGCGGCGTGTAAAGGTACCTTAAGAGGCGTAGTCTCCACACCTCCTCTGCGGTGGTCTTATTTAGGATCACTCCCAGTTGTCAAATAAGGCTACATTTATATACAGGGAAGAATGGGCTAAATCTCAGGAACACAGAGGCTCATGAACATAAGAAAAACTATGGCAGATTCAAGAGAACAGCGGCATTTACTTACATATTTATGGCAATTGATAGGTCCTACTTAAAGGTGCCGTTATGCACAGTGTTTTTGGGAAAAAATGTTTTAAGTTGTCAGCAAGAAGACGTGATGGCCAGATGTTTGCTGGCAATTAATAGGGCATTCTGAATGTTTTCTAGATTGATATAGCAAAATGTTTGAATAAGCCACTTTTGCACAAAACATTTTGACTGTTTTTGGCCAACCATTAATTACCCACTATTTACACAATTAATTGGTTCAAAATAAATCAGAACTGCAGACCTGAAAAAAAGCAAAATGTCAAACATTTTATTTCAAAGTCAACCCAGTGATGCACCAACAGCAGGCAGTTGTTTATGATTGGCATATGATACTGTGGCACCCCATGGTCCAATTGCCACAGTGTCATTATCGCCCCCGGGTGGTAGTGTCATGCTTGAGATCAACAGAAGGGTATCCACACCAGACTGTAACTGAACACAACACCTTTCTGCCTCCAGACCGGAAGGGGAGATCTAAACTCGAGTTCAGGGTAAGCTCCCCAATAAATTCTGGTCTGGGGCGGACTAGGAGGACTGAGGAAGACATCCTGTGGACTGATAGCTGCTCTAAGCTCGTCCCAGGGTAGCTAACTTGTGAGGAGTCAAGACAGGGGGTCTGAGGAAGTGAAGGACACCTTGGGAGCAGAGCAGTGTCGTGCTCACCCCAGAGGAACAGCGCCAAGAATGAACACCGGATTCCAAGGCTGTGCAGGGCCTAACGACTCGGCAGCCAACACCGGAAGGTGGGGGATTCCAAGTCTCCCAGCCACACTGTGCCAGGAGGCAAGCAGCGTAAAGAGCCCAGGGACAGCCGCCCGAAACGAGGGGTTAATAAAGGACTTGATTTGCCTGCCATACTGGCACCAAGCAGAAGAAAGAGAGAGGGCCAGCAGCTCAGCTTATGCAGCAGCAGGGACCCACCAAAACAGCGCAGCAAGGAGGCCTCAGAACTGGTTGGGTGAGGATTATCCCGAGCTGCTCTCAGATACCTTGACAGTGAGTCTGTCTGTTGCTTTGCGCCCACCATCCTGCACCCTACACTCTTACTACACCCACTGCCCTGAGGATCTGCTCCGCCAGTGGGGAGCCGCTCCATTCAGCTGCCCGTCCATCATCCCCAGCGGTTCTGTAGCAGCAGTAGCCACTAATAGCCACATGGGTGGCATCACGAATAACTCCCCTTTCATAATCTCTTTCCCTACCAAGCCAGAATTCACCTTAATAGCTCCACCCAGAGCCACGGAACAGGGTCTCAACCCCTGTGACTCCCTGGAACTGTACGCTAGCCGAGTACCTCATACCCTGGGGTGGGTCAATACACAATTAGAGAAAACTGAGGGAACCACAAATGATTAATCAGTAGATTGGGATCAGCTCCAACATGTCGCAATAGCAGTGATCAAAGAGAAGAAAGAGAACATGTACAGTATATCGGAGGAGCGATTACCAAATACAATTGTGTAAACAAATACCATAATCTTTATTTCGAATACCAAACAACACCGTACAAAACAGAGATAAAAACAATTAAAAAGGCATAACAGCCTAATTCAAAAGGGGGGGGGGGGTGTTCCCTTGCTGATGTTAAGGCTACTCAAGCACTCAAATTTCTAGAGTGACCCATATGTATGGGTTGTGTCTTAATCCGGATATCTACAATGTCAGAATATGTATAGCCACAATAGGTCAATAATCAAATACCTATAATATATGCGGCTATGTAACCCACAGATACCATAAACATCAAATGGATGCAATTGTATGTGACCAAAGGCCTGCAAGGACAAGGTTCAAAAAAACAAGTTCATAACTCATAACCCTTAGTCAAAAATTTGCCTAGTTTTCAGCATATAAAGGTACCGTCACACGCGGCAATATTGCTAGGCAATTTCACTGGCAATTTGATGGTTGCAGTGAAATCATGGACACATTGTTCCATTTGTACACAGCAACAAAATAGAACAACGTGTCCATGATTTCACTGCAACCAGCAAATTGCCAGTGAAATTGTTTAGCAATATTGCCGCGTCTGACGATACCTTTAGAATCAATTGTACCAGGGGCGGTCCTACCGTGGTGCAGCTGGTTCAGCTGCACCAGGGCCTCGACCGGCTCGGGGGCCCCTCAAGCCTGCAGGGGGGCCCCCAGCCGATCCCCATGTCCCTGTGTCAGAGGAGAGGGGGTTAACTGAGGGAAGCTTCTGTGGCACCCCATGGGTTAATATGCCACAATAACATCACATGGGTTCTCTCCCCACTACACACTGACAAACACTAGCACCTCTGGGCCAGGAGGGGGAGCACCACCTGCTCCCTTAAATACTCCTGCTTATGAGGGAGAGCTCAGTTCAGCTCGGAGCAGGGCTGTGAAGAGCACACAGAGAGCAGAGTTAGCTCAGTGCAGACCTAGTGAGGGTCAGAGGAACAGGAGAACGACAGACTGAGGAACACGTCTGGGAGCTGGAGTGATACCTTCACTTGCCCCAGAAGAACGCACAGAAACGGACACCGGATCCGGTACTGTGTCTGGCACCCAAAGCACAGTGAATCCCGGAACAGTGGGATCTCTAGATGCCCCTAGTACCAGAGCGAAGCAACACGGAGGGGTCAGCACAGCACAGAGGACTCAAGTTGCCTAGCCAAGTGGTACCAGCAAAATACAGAGAGAGAGACGTGAGGAATCTCAGCAGCTCAGCTAATAGCAGCAGCCAGGACACACACACAGTGCAGCATAAGGACGCTGACGACCCCGGACAGGGTGGGAAGAGAGCTCAGCCCCATTACAGACTCCGTGGACTATAATCTGCAATAACATCAGCAGTAAAGCTTTGGAAAACAGCAAAACTGTGAGTCTGTGTATTGATTGCGACCTTTGCTCCAGATTCAGCACAGAGAGCTTCCCCCTGCTACAAGCCTGTCAGCTCTGCCGCCTCAGAAGAGAAGGAAAAGTGCACAAGTGTCTACCAAACGTGAGTGTGTGTCCTTTAACCCCGTCTCCACCATCTATAACCCCAATAGACTTTAACCCTTAGGGCCCCTTTACACACGGCTACATTTCTTGGGTGGCTACAGGTAACTTACTGGTTGCAGTGAAATCATGGAGAGATTATTCCATTTGTACACAGCAAAAAGATAGAACCTTGTCTCCATGATTTCACTGCAACCAGTAAGTTACCTGTAGCCACCCAAGAAATGTAGCCGTGTGTAAAGGGGCCCTAACTGCCCCGGGGGATACAGTTCTTCCCACTGGAACTACACCATCTCCGCTGCCATCACATCACCCCCGGAGGTTCTGAGGCAGCGGCGGCCCCATCACTGGCCGAACCAAGTGGGTGGCGTCACCCGTGACAAATCCCCTTGTAAATATTTCCCCATCTTATTGTGCGGGCCCAGGAAAACGGTCCGGACCAAGCCACCCGTGACTTCCCCGGCACCGAGTACCCCCGTCCCGTGGGGGCTCCACACTTCCTGCTTCCCTCGGCTGATCCCGCCCCTCCTCTCCTCTGCCGCCCCGGCTCCCAGGACTGCGCGGCCAAGCGCAGGTAGGAGATGCAGCAGCTATAGCAAGCCCCCCCCCCACCGACATTCACTAGAACCCCCCCCGGTCCTCGCCTACATCCACCAGCACCAACCCCCCCAAAATACATCCACCAGCACCCCCCCCAGCCTCCCCCCGCTCCTCACTGTCAGCTGCTGCACCAGGGCCCACTTGGCATAAGGTCCGCCACTGAATTGTACCCATGTAACAAGAATGGGATGACAATTTCCACAGTGCAGCAAGTAACAATATGGGCTTATACGACATTAGAGGAAGATGACTAAGATTATGCATACGGAGGTTAACTGATGGCTGAGCCCACAAGAAATCATGGACAAATTCCATATAGAAAGCAGACACTTTCTACAGGTCATGCAAGTCCATTCTTTTTGCCTATCTAGACTTTGCAAGTTATTTCATGAAGTGGGAATGCATAATCAAGATAATAGAGTAGATCTGAAGATCCAGAATGGGAGTGTGGCGCCCCTGCATCCAGGAGGCCACAAAGGGAACTGCAGCCCGGAAGGTAGGGACGACAGTTGAACACCAACACCCTCACTGCCCACACAACCCATGTAGCAGTAGAGAGCAGCACCCAACCCGGAGCCTGGGAACTCTAGGCAAGCAAGGGGTAGTGGGTTTAGAGACAAT
This sequence comes from Allobates femoralis, assembly GCA_033576535.1. Classification (NCBI taxonomy): domain Eukaryota; kingdom Metazoa; phylum Chordata; class Amphibia; order Anura; family Aromobatidae; genus Allobates; species Allobates femoralis. The sequence goes on along the minus strand of JARQOC010000006.1, from coordinate 64,486,412 downwards.
GGGTGGGCCAACACGTAAGTCAGGTGACAGAGGGTAGATATAGAGCAGGGGGAGGAGAAAGGAGTCAGTAGGCCGGTGTAGGCTGAGCAGTAAAGACAGAAGTACATGTCCTGGAAGGGTGGGGTGTAAGGAGCGCAGAATCTGGAAGAGCCAGTGCTAGCCACAGAGGAAAGCCTATCCGGAGCCAGCACCCCAGGATTGTGAGGGAAGAGAGGGACAGTGACACTGGGCCCTAGAACCACGACTGAGACGCAGACTGCAGGCGGAGTAGCCCTCCTATTGAACCCGAAGACACGGTTAGAGAGAGCCTGGTAGAGCCTCACCACCGAGCACTATTTGGAGGCTAGGCTGAGAGTAGAGTGTCGCTAGAGGGGACCGCAGATTCACTCGGCATCCTCAGACAACCGACGGGGGACCACAGCTACACGTTAGGGTCCCTACCCCAAAGGACAGGCACTCAGTGGCAACCGGAGGGCTCACAGGAGTCCGAGCCACCGCCATACTCTTCGGAGTCACGCAGACCAAGTGAACAAGAGAGAAAGAGAACTGAAAGCCTGGAAGGGACAGAGAGACAGAGTGAGGGGTCATAGAAGGAGTAACCTGGCTGCAGGGAGTAAAGGAACCCGGAAGGGAAGAGTGTGTCCGTGTAAGACTTGTGTTGTGAACTGTACTGTAACTGAGGAAGAACTTTGAGAAGTAAACACGGTGAACCCTGAATCTGACTTCCCTCGTATGCTTCTGCCTGCACATCATTCCCTCCACACAGGTCTGCAGAAGATTCCCGCCTGGAGAGCCACAGCTTGTCAGCTCCAACACTGAAGGAGGATTCCTGCAGCATCTGGACAGTAAGTGAATTGCACTCAGCACAAGGCCTGCACACTACATCATAGACTTTACCAACACTGCCCCGGGGAACTCAGTTCTGCCCACGGAGAACTATTCCATCTTAGCTGCCACTACATCATCCCCGGAGGTTCTGAGGCAGCGGTGGTCCCACTACTGGCCACACACTGTGGGTGGCGTCACAAACTGACATTATCCCCTGTAAATATCCCTTATTATTGCCAGGGCCCGGGACACGGTCGGACCAGGACCACCCGTGACTTCCCAGGTAGCAGACCCGGTCCGGTACCGAGTACCCGTCCCAGTGGGCTCGATAGGAGCATATCCTCAATATACAATACTGTAATATATGTAATATATGTAAGACATAAATTCCTGAAGTTAAAGCAGAGCAAGCTGTTTAAGGCTAGGGTCACATTTGAAATTGCAGATCCGGATCCGGTTTTGAGCATTAAAATGCTCAAAACCTAATCCGGATCTGCACCCATAGGCAACAATAGAAAAACCACATTGCACTATTTGTAAAGTGGTTACCAATCTGGTTTGCAGCCTGCGGGAAAAATCATGCAGGCTGCATTTTTCGCACCAGTAGCAAAACCGGATCCAGATTTCTAACATGGAGCCCTATGGGTCTAAATCCGGTACCAGACACATATGAATGCCTGCAGTACCTGATGGGTTTGGAACAACAATGCCGCATATGTGCGGCATATCAGCACAGATGCTGCATTGGTGTACATTAACCCGGTGATTGAAGGGTTAATGTGCATAATATATGTGGGCAACATGTCTCCAGGGAGTGTCCACCCTCCCTGGAGACATGGTGCCCAAAAGCATTGGCATTTTACGTGTTAACTGCTTATATTAATGTTTAGCCGATATGTGTCTGTTTTACAAATCATGATTGGAAGCCAGCGGCTCCATGGTTGTCAGCATGAGCATCAGTACGCAATGAGCATAAGCACATTACTGGTCATCATCCTTATAAGGAGCTGTCCAGGTGGTTACGCCAACACACATTGAAACTCCGGTACGCTGGCCATAGAGCTGATGTTTAAGCCTTCAGCACCATGGAGAGCGGCGGGGTACAGTAGCAATTGGCGTAAGCACCTGGGACAGCTCCTTATTAAGGATGCTGACCAGCAATGTGCTTATGCTCATTGTGTACTGACGCTCGTGCTGACAACCAGGAGCCGCCAGCTTCAATCATGATTTGTAGAAGCCGACAAATATCTGCTAAACATTAATATAGGCAGTTAACACGTAAATTGCCAATGCATTTGGGCACCATGTCTCCTGGGAGGGTGGACACTCCCTGGAGACATATTGTCCACATATATTATACACATTAACCCTTCAAACATTGATCATCCCCGCAGCAGCAGGGTTGAAAAGAGCATCTGGCAACTGGTACAATTTTTTATCGGACCGGTGGAATCCGGCGCTCATAGACACCCATGTTATCACACGCCGGATTGCACCGGATCCGGTCCAATCCGGGTGGATCCGATTCAATCCGATTTCAGTCCCGGGACACAAAATCCGTGTTTGGAAAGCAGGGGAACATTGTAATCACCACAGCGTCTACCGCATCCTGGTACGGATGCCACATTAAGGAGACATCCAGTACCGCATGCGGATTTAGGGACACACTTTTTACAGGGCAAAATTAGTATGTAGGCACAGGAGATTACCGCATCCGGAAATGGATGCGGTAACCGCATTTTGCCTTCCAAATGTGACCTAGCCTAAGACATGGGAGAAATGGACTGGGGATAAGATATTGCAGAGACAATTCTACAGGGGTGGGAACAGGCCAAAAAACATGTAACTGTGAACATATAACATAGTAACATAGTTTTTAGTTTTAAAGGTTGAAGGAAGACTTTAAAGTCCATCTAGTTCAACTCATAGCCTAACATGTTGATTCAGAGAAGGCAAAAAAACACGTGGCAACACTAAGCTCCACATTGGGGAAAAAATTCCTTCCTGACTCCACATACGGTAATCAGACTAGTTCCTTGATCAGCGCCTATCAAAGAATCTAGTATATATAACTGATAATATTATAGTTTTCAAGAAAGGCATCCAGGCCCTTCTTAAATGTTAGTAGTGACTCACTCATTACAACATCATGTGGCAGAGAGCTCCATAGCCTCACTGCTCTTACAGTAAAGAATCCACGTCTGTGATTATGATTAAACCTTCTTTCCTCCAGACGTAGTGGATGCCCCCTTGTCCCCGTCTCAGGCCTAAGAGTAAAAAGATCATTAAAAAGGTCTCTGTACTGTCCCCTCATATATTTATACATTATTATAAGATCACCCCTAAGCCTTCGTTTTTCCAAGCTTAACCCCAAGTTTAATAACCTGTCTTGGTATTGCAGACCCCTCAGTCCTCTAATAACCTGTCTTGGTATTGCAGACCCCTCAGTCCTCTAATAACCTGTCTTGGTATTGCAGACCCCTTAGTCCTCTAATGACTTTTGTCGCTCTTCTCTGGACCCGCTCTAGTTCAGCTATGTCTTTCTTATACACTGGAGACCAGAATTGTACACAGTATTCTAAGTGTGGTCGCACTAGTGACCTGAATAAAGGTAAAATTATGTTCTCCTCATTAGCATCTAGATGGCGGGAGACCTATTTCAAGCTCATGCACACAGCATTATATGGTTTCAATATTCCATCCTCTCTAGATTCCCTGACAGGATTACAGTGTGCCCTAAATGTGGAAAGCCTTCAACGAATCTCTGGCACAGGGTGTGGGAATGCCGGGCAGTTACAGAGTACTGGACACAGGTTGGGGAACAGGATCAATCATGCTGGGGAATCCAACTCCCACAAACACCACAAGCCATGCTCTTTCATCAGTTAAGACCCCCGGAGACTCAACCCAAAGGAGTTACCGCAAAGATCCCTAAAAACATTCACCCATTCTTAGTTGTAGCCCTACGCTGTATACTGGGCGAATGGCTTAAACCAAGCATCCCATCAGTGGTGATGATAATATCCCAGAAGTAACACTTACTGGGAATTGTATTAATAGAGGCAGAAAGGAGCAAGGAAAAATCTGCAGGGAAAGTATTTCCGCTGTGGAAAATATTAATTTGTTTTCACTATAGACCTCACGAAATATCTAGAATATCAGTCCCTTCCGCCACACAGAATAGTATTGTCTGGAGGATGTGAGCGGGACGTTAGGGGCCTTGGGAACTATTACAGATGTATAATGTCTGTTAAAGATACAGCATATACACTGTGTGCAGAATTATTAGGCAAATGAGTATTTTGATCACATGATACTTTTTATACATGTTGTCCTACTCCAAGCTGTATAGGCTTGAGAGCCAACTACCAATTAAGTAAATCAGGTGATGTGCATCTCTGTAATGAGGAGGGGTGTGGTGTAATGACATCAACACCCTATATAAGGTGTGCTTAATTATTAGGCATATGCCTTTCTTAGGTAAAATGGGTCAGAAGAGAGATTTGACTGGCTCTGAAAAGTCCAAAATTGTGAGATGTCTTGCAGAGGGATGCAGCAGTCATGAAATTGCCAAACTTTTGAAGCGTGATCACCGAACAATCAAGCGTTTCATGGCAAACAGCCAACAGGGTCGCAAGAAGCGTGTTGGGCAAAAAAGGCGCAAAATAACTGCCCATGAATTCAGGAAAATCAAGCGAGAAGCTGCCAAGATGCCAATTGCAACCAGTTTTGCCATATTTCAGAGCTGCAACTTACTGGAGTATCAAAAAGTACAAGGTGTGCTATACTCAGGGACATGGCCAAGGTAAGGAAGGCTGAAAAACGACCACCTTTGAACAAGAAACATAACATAAAATGTCAAGACTGGGCCAAGAAATATCTTAAGACTGATTTTTCAAAGGTTTTATGGACTGATGAAATGAAAGTGACTCTTGATGGGCCAGAGGCTGGATCAGTAAAGGGCAGAGAGCTCCACTCCGACTCAGACGACAGCCAGGTGGAGGTGGGGTACTGGTATGGGATGGTATCATCAAAGATGAACTTGTGGGACCATTTTGGGTTGAGAATTGAGTGAAGCTCAACTCCCGGACCTACTGCCAGTTTCTGGAAGACAACTTCTTCAAGCAGTGGTACAGGAAGAAGTCGGTATCGTTCAAGAAAAACATGATTTTCATGCAGGACAATGCTCCATCAAAATGCATCCAACTACTCCACAGCGTGGCTGGCCAGTAAAGGTCTAAAAGAAAAAAAAATAATGACATGGCCCCTTGTTCACCTGATCTGAACCCTATAGAGAACCTGTGGTCCCTCCTAAAATGTGAGATCTACAGGGAGGGAGAACAGTACACCTCTTGGGAACAGTGTCTGGGAGGCTGTGGTGGCTGCTGCACGCAATGTTGATCGTAAACAGATCAAGCAACTGACAGAATCTATGGATGGAGGCTGCTGAGTGTCATCATAAAGAAAGGTGGCTATATTGGTCACTAATTTTTTGGGGTTTAGTTTTTACATGTCAGAAATGTTTATTCAAAATTTTGTGCAGTTATATTAGTTTACCTGGTGAAAATAAAGTTAAATTAAGTTGCCTAATAATTCCGCACAGTAATAGTTACCTGCACAAACAGATATCCTCCTAAGATGGCCAAATCTTAAAAACCCACTCCAACTTCCAAAAATATTAAGCTTTGATATTTATGAGTCTTTTGGTTTGATTGAGAACATAGTTGTTGATCAATAATAAAAATAATCCTCTAAAATACAACTTGCCTAATAATTCTGCACACAGTATATTACCATAGAACAACACACTTGACTATGCAAAATACAGTAAAATAGATTGTCTTCCTTCCCCTATTACCCTTCTAGGCATTCAGCCTGTCTCTTCTTTCTCTCATTATTTTGTATTACAAGGCATTGACTGAGATCGATCTATGTATCTATATACTATTTTAACCCCTTTACGACTAATGACGAGTATACTCGTCATGAAAAGATGTCAGTTCCCGCATCATGACGAGTATACTCGTCATGGCTTTGAACTGTTACTGCTTCTAAACGAACAGTGACAGTTCAATTCTAAAAGCTGTCAGTGACAGCCAAGGGTTAGGGGAAGAGGTGTGCGGACCCCTGTTAGAGGTCCCCACACTCAGAACGATGTGATCGGTCAGTCAATCTGACCGACCGATCACATCAAGATCGTGCAGGAAAGTGCTGAATGTCAGCACTTCCCTGCATGATTTCTGCAGGAGCCGGGCTGTCAGCTGTGCCCGGCTCCTGCACACATCCCCCTGCATGTGCCTGCTCCTGTGCCCGCTCTCCTCCATTCTCTCCCCGCTGTGTCACCCCCCCCCCCGCCGCTCATCCCCTTGTCCCCCTGTGTCCGCCCCCGTTCCCCTCCCTCCCAGGTCATCCCTCTTGCCCCCGCCTTTGCCCCGGGTCCCCCCTGCCCCCTGCTGTGTCTGGGCCCCCCTGACTGGTGACCGGCGGGAGGAGGTGATCACCAACCCGGTGAACACCTCTTCCCGCCGCTTCCTCTGCTCACCTCCTCCTGCCGCCGACGTCCTACTGCCGCCGCCGCCGGCCTCCTCCTGCCGCCTCCCGCTTGGCTCCTCGTGCTCCTCCTGTCGCCTCCTCTCCCCGCCGCTCTCACCACCACCGGTAAGACCCCCTGCATGATCCCCTGCAGGGGGATCTCTGATCCCCCATCCCCCTGCATGGGATCCCTGATCCCCCATCCCCCTGCAAGGGGATCCCTGATCCCCCATCCCTCTGCAGGGGGATCCCTGATACCCCATCCCCCTGCAGGGGATCCCTGATGCCCCATCCCCCTGCAGGGGGATCCCTGATCCCCCATCCCCCTGCAGAGGGATCCCTGATCTCCCATCTCCCTGCAGGGGGATCCCTGATCCCCCATCCCCCTGCAGGGGGATCGAACTGCAGAAAGAGATCTGACAGCTCAGGTGCAGTGATCCAGTAGATCACTGTGCCCAATTTGTCAGATCGCGTTCTACATCTTGATCCCCATGCAGGGGGATTCCCCTGCATGGGGATTGAGCTGCGGAAAGCAATCTTGACAGCTCGGGCGCAGTGATCCACTGGATCACTGAAACCAAGCTGTCAGATTGTTTTCTGCAGCTTGCTCTCCATGCAGGGGATTCCCCTTGCATGGGGATTGAGCTGCAGAAAGCAATCTGACAGCTCGGGCGCAGTGATCCAGTGGATCACTGAAACCAAGCTGTCAGATTGTTTTCTGCAGCTTGCTCTTCATGCAGGGGAATCCCCTTGCATGGGGATTGAGCTGCAGAAAGCAATATGACAGTTTGGGTGCAGTGGTCCAAACTGTGCAGTGATCCACTGCACAGTGATCCGGGCGTTCAGACCACTGCGCCCAAGCTGTCAGATTGTTTTCTGCAGCTTGCTCTCCATGCAGGGGATTCCCCTTGCATCAGGATCGAGCTGCAGAAAGCAATCTTGCAGCCCCGACACGGCATCCGGGCTGCCAGATTGCTGCTCTGCAGTCTGATCCTCCTGCATGAGGATCGAGCTGCAGAGAGCGATATCGCAGCCTCGGCGCTGCACCCGGGCTGCCAGATCGCTGCTCTGCAGTCCGATCCTCCTGCATAGGGATCATGCTGCAGAAAGCAATCTCGCAGCCCCAGCGCTGCACCTCAACTGCCAGATCGCTGCTATGCAGTCCGGTCCGTCTGCATGCAGATTGAGCTGCAGAAAGCGATCTCACAGCCCCGGTACAATGATCCATATAGTGGATCACTGCACCCGGGCTGTCAGATCGCTACTTTTCAGTCCGATCCTCCTGCATGGCGATCGTGGGACCTTCGTTGTGGACTACGTCGGAGGCGATCGAGCGTCGTGGGACCTTCGTTGTGGACTACGTCGGATCTTTTTATAATGAAGATGGAGTCTGAATTTTGTTTGTGTTTTTTTTCAAAATAAAAATATTTTTCTCTGTGTGTATTTATTGACTACTTACCAGAGATTCCTAATGGCGGGTCTAACATTGGCCCAATATTATGAATCTCGGGCTTAGTGCCAGCTGCCAATAAAAAGCTGGCATTAACCCCTTTATTACCCAGTTTGCCACCGGCACCAGGGCAACTGGAAGAGCATGGGTACAGCGCCAGAAAATGGCGCTTCAATGAATGCGCCATTTTCTGGGGCGGCTGCGGGCTGCAATTCGCAGCATGGGGGGCCCAGAACGCTTGGGCCTTTCCATGCTGAGGATTCCAGCCCCCAGCTGCCTAGTTGTACCTGGCTGGGCCAAAAATATGGCGGAGCCCTACGTCATTTTTTTTCTAGAATTAGTTCTAGAAATAAAAAAAAATGGGCTTCATTGTATTTTTGGTTGCAGCCAGGTACAACAAGGCAGCTGGGGGTTGCTGGCAGTCTGTAGCTGCCAAGTTGTACCTGGCTGGACCAAAAATATGGCGGAGCCCCATGTCATTTTTTTTTTTCTAGAATTCTAGAAATAAAAAAAAATGGGCTTCGCTGTATTTTTGGTTGCAGCCAGGTACAACGAGGCAGCTGGAGGTTGCTGGCAGTCTGTAGCTGCCAAGTTGTACCTGGCTGGACCAAAAATATGCCGGAGCCCCACGTCATTTTTTTTCTTCTAGAATTAGTTCTAGAAATAAAAAAAAGGCCTTCGCTGTATTTTTTGTAGCCAACCATGTACAACTTGGTAGCTGGCTGACTGGAATCCTCAGTGTGGAGAGACCCAAATGTTGTGGGTCCCCCACGCTGCAAATTTCAACCCACAGCCACCCAAGAAAATAGCGCATTCATTAGAGGCGGCATTTTCTGGTGCTGCACCCCAACTCTTTCAGTTGCCCTTGTGCTGGTGGCACACGGGTTCTCCATATGCGACATGGTGTCCGCTAACAATTTCAATGGAAAATTAGCTCCAATTGTTAGCGGAAACCATGTCGGGTATGGAGAGCCCCTCCCTGTGTGCCTGAACATTGGAGCTCCCCCACAAGTGACCCCATTTTGGAAACTAGACCCCCAAAGGATTATATCTAGATGCATAGTGAGCACTTTGAACCCCCAAATGCTTCACAAATTGATCCGTAATAATGAAAAAAGAAATTATTTGTGGAAAAAAAAGTGCTTTTTCATTTTTACAGATGAATTTGTGAAGCATCTGGGGGTTCAAAGTGCTCACTATGCATCTAGATACGTTCCTTGGGTGGTCTAGTTTCCAAAATGGGGTCACTTGTGGGGGAGCTCCAATGTGGAGACACACGAGGACCCTCCCAACGCAATATGGTGTCCGCTAACAATTTGAATGCAAAATGAGCTCAATTTGTTAGCGGACACCATGTCACGTTGGGAGGGTCCCTGTGTGTCTCCACATTGGAGCTCCCCCACAAGTGACCCCATTTTGGAAACTAGACCCCCAAAGGATTATATCTAGATGCATAGTGAGCACTTTGAACCCCCAAATGCTTCACAAATTGATCCGTAATAATGAAAAAAGAAATTATTTGTGGCAAAAAAAAGTGCTTTTTCATTTTTACGGATGAATTTTTGAAGCATATGGGGGTTCAAAGATGAAAATTGCTAAATTTTCAAAATTTTTGCCAAATTTTTGATTTTTTCACAAATAAACGCAAAAATTATCGACCTAAATTTAATACTAACATGAAGCCCAATATGTCACGAAAAAACAATCTCATAATCGCTAGGATCCGTTGAAGCGTTCCAGAGATATAACCTCATAAAGGGACACTGGTCAGAATTGCAAAAAATGGTCTGGTCATTAAGCTGCAAAGTGACTCGGTCCTTAAGGGGTTAAACTCTACACAGACATGTTGCCTAACAAGGATTTGTATATGTACTTTTGGTAATCTAGAGTGTCATTGTGGATGTTATTTCCTATGCTATGTTATCCTACCCAATTTTATGTTCTAAAAATCCAATCAAAAAATAAAAAAAAGTAAAAAAAATAAAAATGGGAAAGAGAAGATTGGAATTTTATTTGGGGATGTGGGGGGCATATGAAAAAGACATATAACACACTGATAGTAGAAATAGATGCAAAGACCAAAAATGGCTGAAAATTGGATCCAGCGATCAGATGAAAAAAGGATGTCTGAATTGTGACTCAAATAGATACGGTATTTCCTAAATAAAAAAATTTAAAAAAATTTCTCAAACATACTGAAAAAGTGTTAAAAGTTTATTTTAGATCAGTCAGATAGCAAAAGTTAAGTCTCAAAAAAAAAATAAACTCAAGTATGAGACTAGTCTGACTGATTATCCTATCGTTGCCAAACCTTGCACTATAGGATTAGGGCGACCCACGCTCCTCTATAGCGAACTCTCCAGCTGAGCGAGCTTTTATTTGCTCTGTTAAAGCAGCGTGGTCCTTATTGCCATAAAATCGGTGGTTTGTTTCATACTACGCTGTTTATGATTTTAATCAAACCAATGTTTACATGAAGGTGCTTAGCTTTTTATGTAGCGTTATAAACAGGGCTGTCCACACATGTTTCTGATTCAGTCCGACGTAAAAGCAGAGATTTGGCTTCAGAATAAATTGAGATTTATGTGGAAAGTGATCCTCGCAGCAGCCAACAAATTGCATGTGTCTGGCAAACAAGACACATTTACCTACTCCGGTTTTACATTACTCACAATGTAATGTACGTGAAAACCAAAATCAAAGCGCGTTCTTCACACTGTCAGGAGTGCACAATGTAGCAGTAGATCTTGATATCAATATTTTTTAGTTTTTTTTTTAAGATATTAAAAAAAATTGAATTACTCAAAAATCATAGCTTTGTTAACGGAAGAATAAAGTATACTTCTATAAATAGAGATAATATTAAAAGGTTATTATCAATGGTGGTATGGCTAAAAATGTGATTACTAAGCTCACTCTACTCAGAGATGACGGCTGCTATGAAGAGTCTGAATTCTGCTTACATTTAAGGCTGGGTAAAGGTATTTTGGTGGCTAACGCTCGCTTCACACCACGGTACAATCAGGTCCGATGACCCGTTTTTGTCCTAATGCAGCCCCATGGGGCCGGATGGAGATGGATGGCAGCTATCTGCTATCCGGTTTCCATCTGTCCGGGAGGATCCGGGACAATTCAGATTTTTCTCCCAGATACAAAAATGTTGCTTGCAACGTTTTTGTGTCCGGGGCGAAAAATCTGCCAAATTGGATCCTCCTGGATCCGGGGCAATACGGCTCTCCCTAACATGGGAGTCTATAGCGCCGGATTGCTCAGATCTGGGAGGATCTGGGAGCCGGACGCCGGCTGCTACAGTTCAGCGTGAGCTACGCTGAACTTCAGCACCAGGGAGCTGTCCCCTGTGAAGTGGTTCAGCACCATTGCCTTTGGAATTGCGGCGTGTGAATCGGCGATGGAATTCGGAAAGGATTGCTTCCACTGTGGGTGAGGCGATTTCCGGAGCGTCACATCACCTTACTTTCATGGCGAAATTGCGGCGTGTGATGCCGCCATCGGCATTCTGAGGCGACCATGAAAAACATGCACGCGCACGTTAGATCACCTCATATCGCCAGGCGAGATTGTGGCGTGTGAAAGTACCCTTAGAGTTGTCAACTTGACTTTTTATTTTTTCTGGACAGCTTATCAAAAAATCATGGACAGGGCAAAAAAGTGCCCTATTTTTATAGACTGTAATGGAACTTCAGGACAATTGGCAATCCAGTTATTACTGGCCCCTGCTATTGAATTCCTGCTTGATGTATTCGTACATGTGTAAGAAAAGTACTGAAGGATTCAAATCAGAAGACAGCGGGTCACAGTACAGAAATGAGACCAGTCATTTTGGAAACTTGGTTCACTAATCAGGGGGAGAGGTCAGCGGTGTAACTAGGTTTAATGGCGCCCGGGGCAAGGATCTATGCTGGCGCCCCCCCAAAGTAGGTGAGGACCGGGGGGGGCGGGTGCTGTCAGGTTTCAGCCCCCGCCGCTCCTATTGCAACCTTGGTTGAGAGCCGGGGGGGGGGGTGCAGTCAGCTCATGTCCACGTTATACACTTGTGCGAGCATCGCCCGTGCATCAGAGTATTGCCCCATGTGTCAGCCAGGCACAGCAGTCACTGACGCAGCCCTGGACATGGTCACACTCGGGTCCCCTACCTCGGCTTCCCACCAAGCAGCAGTTTGTCCCTCGTCAGCTCTGGGACTATTAATAGTCACAAACTCACCGGCTCTCACGCTCTCATACTAAGCGTCCCGGCGCTCCTTCACCTACGGAGGCGCCAGAGGGCCCGTCTGTAACCATAGCAACGAGTTCCGGCGGCCGCTGTCTGCACAACGCCACTTCCGGGAGTATGTTGAGATATTCAGGGCACAGCGCATCCAGCCGCAGCGGTGAGGGTGAGGGGGGGTGCCGCCGGCGCCCCCCCTGAGTTGCGCCCGGGGCAAAAGGTCCGGTTGCACCCCCCTAGATACGCCCCTGGGAGAGGTCTACAGGGTTTCTCTGATATCTCTAAACAGATTTTTATTAATAATAAAATAAACACACACAATGTCTATCTAGCCAGGACAACTGTGCTGCACTTCCGACCTTGGCTTGTGATGTCTCAGACAATATCACATCAATTAGCCTAACCAGCTCTGTCATCTACTACAAAAGCTCTACAGTACACAGTGTAAATCGTGTGTTCTTCCAACAGCCCTTCAGAGGTAAAGTGCAATGGTTAACAACTTAACCAGACTCTATTCCCCACAATCAGTGTCCCTCCCCAAAGGTTCCAGGAGAGAACCAGTCCAGAGCTTGTGTCCAGCTGTTGTAGCGTTCTCGGTACTGTGCAGCTAGGATGGTCGACCTACACTAGTTTGGCACCAAACTAAAGAACTGGGTGCACGCATACCGCCAATTTGTTGTAGCGGGCCTGAGCTCAGGACTCATCCAAAAGTGGTGAAACCAAGCTGGATAATCAGTCTCCCACAGGCACAGAGGAGACCTCTTTATGGGCACAGTAGGTTCTCCAGTCATGTTGCTGCAAAGACCTGGAAAGAGTTCAACTCTGCAATCCAATTGTAGTTGCCTCTCCATGGTCAGTCTCTCTCTTTAACCCCTTCATGACCAAAGGTGTATATTTAAGCCTTTGGTCGCCTCCCTCCCTTTGTTGCAAGCTCAAGCTCTGAGCTCGCATCATTCCCAGCACATGTCAGATGATCTGATCACCTGACATGTGTAGCTAACAGGACTGATTGGTTTAGAAATCCGATCGGCATGGTTAACCCTTTAGATCACGCTGTCAATCACTCACAGCTCCTTCCAAAGCACTGCAGTGGGGACCGCCTTGTTTCCCACCGGCATCACAGGCTCTGTCATGCGATCATGGGGTCGCGATGCATTGTCATGACCGAGCGGGGTCAGCTGATGACCCAGGATGCTATCATGACTCACTTCCTGCTAGCGATGCCCGAGCAGAGTCATTGGCAGAATGTGATCACTTGTGCTGTGCAGAGGCATGGTGAAGCAACTACTGCACAGCAAAAGCAATCGGACACTGCAGTGCTGAGGCACCCAATGTGGGAATGTAAAAGAATAAAAAAGTTTGAAAAAAATAAAAAAAAGTATACAAGTTGAAATCATCCCCTTTTGTCCCCATTGAAAATACAACCATTAAAAAAAATAAAAATATTTGGTATCTCCAAGTTCAGAAATGCCCGCATCATTAGAAATGTCAGCTGAAGCCGCAAAAACGAGTTGTCACATGGCCCCAGATTCGGAAAAATGAAAATGTTTCAGTTCACGGAAAATGTCGTCAAGTGTAATTCCTTTTCGTTAAATATTTCTGAATTTGTTTTCACCACTTAGATAAAAGTAAAAGTATACATGTTTGGTATCTATGAACCAGTACCGACCTGCGGCATAATACCAACATTTCAGTTTTACTATATAATGAACATGATGAAGAAAACCCCCAAAATGCAATTGTGTAATCGCACCTTTTTTTGCAATTTCACCACCCTTGGAAGTTTTCTGTTTTTCAGTACACTATATGGCAAAATTTATAATATCATTCAAAAGTACAACTCACCCCACAAAAAATAAGCCCTCATATGTCTATATTGACAGAAAAATAAAAAAGTTATGGCTCTTGGCATAAGGGGAGAGAAAAATGAAAAACAGAAAATCGCCTGAATATGAAGGGTTTAAACCAAGTCTACTTTATGGCGACACATACTGCATCTGCCGCCTGAACAGTCTCTTTCTGGTGACCAGATTCAGGACTCTTTTAAACTGGCAGTGAATTATACCAGCTTCTAGGGACTGATCTCAATCTTCCATCAAAATAAACCACGTCTAACTGCACAGGTACATGTTTGGTATCTACGAACTCGTACCGACCTGAGACATCACACTGTCATGTCAGTTTTACCATATAGTGATCATGGCGAGTAAAAAACTCAAAAAACAAATGTGTAATTGCACTTTTTTTGCAATTTCACCACATTTGGAATTTTCTTTCCCATTTTCCTGCACACTATATGATAAAATAAATGATTGCATCTGAAAGTACATCTCGTCCCGCAAACAACAAGCCATCATATGTCTATAATGACAGAAATATAAAAAAAAATTATGGCACTTGGAAGCAGGGGAGCAAAAAAATGAAAAACGAAAATGAGAAATACCCGGGTGGTGAAGGGGTTAATAAGGGAATGCAAGGTGGCCAGAGGACTGTGGCAGGAGGAGCAGGGGTGCATGAAACTATATTGAGAGGCTATGAGGTTGCACTATATGGGTAGTTATTAGACTGCACTATGAGGCTGCACTATCTGGAAAACTATGAGGCTGCACTATGAAGCTGCATTATATGTAGAGATATATGGAGAGATATGAGGCTGCATATATAAGGCTGCACTATATGATACTGCACTATATGGAGAGCTATGAGGCTGCATATATGAGGCTGAATATATGAGGCTGCACTATATGGAGAGATATAAGGCTGCACTATATGGAGAGTTATGAGGCTGCACTATGTGGAGAGCTATGAGGCTGCACTATATGGAGAGATATAAGGCTGCACTATATGGAGAGTTTTGAGGCTGCACTATATAGAGAACACGTTCCAGGACTTTAAGGCCTTCCACAGCTGTTTGGGGGAGTCAAACACGTGACGAGAGGCCTTATACTTGAAGCAAACTTTAACAGGGGAACCACAAATGTAGAAAATTCTATGATCTCTTAGGAACTTGCAGTAGGGTGCAAATTCTCTGCGTCTTGCCAGAGTGCCTGGGGAGAGGTCCGGGTAGACAGAGAATGCAGCATAGGTTTTAGGAAGGCTGGGCTTCCTCCTCAGGGCTAGTAGAAGGCTTCCTTTGTGGTAGTAGAAGGATTCCAAAGCTTCCTTTGTGGTATAGCTGGAGAGGCAGACTAGAATGTCTTTGGGCATTGATTTGTTCACATGAGTTGGCTTAGGCAGTCTATATGTCTACTCTACACTCAAGGGGATCTCAGGGAGGACATGCTGGATAAATGCTGTAGCAGTAGAAACAAACTCCCCATCTCCCACTGATTCAGGGACCCCCCCGCAGGTGAAAGTTGCAGCACCTGGATTTATCCTCCAAGTCCCACATCTTATATTTCAACTGAAATATCTCCTTCTCCATGATGGAATAATTATCTGCCAAAGCGTTGTAGGCTGAAGGATAGTCGGCCGTCTTCTCTTCTACGCGAGAAGTATGCTTGAGAACCCCCTCCCCCAGGGCCGTGGGGTACTCAGAACCGGGCTAACAGTTCTGCTGGGGAGTCACGGGGGTTGAGACCCGGCTCCGTGGCCCTGGCAGTGTCAAGAAAAGTTTGGGGAATAGGGTTTTGGGGATGGTTGTCGTGACGTCACCCGTGGAATTCGGTTGTTGAGGGCCGGTGCTGCGCTGGGGGACCTCCGAGGATGATGGAATTGCAGCGTTGGTGGTTTTGCTGCCCACAGGTGGAGCGGTTCCCCAGGACAACCGGTGGAATGTTCAGGGAGGGAAGGTCGGCAGGCAGGAGATGACAATTGGGGCGATACTTAGGCAGGTCTTCGGCGGCCTGCACGCCTTATCAGTCTACCGTTCCACAGGCAGGAAACTGAACAGTCTCACACACAGTTCTGAGTTCTATACCCGGTTTACTTGGCTTTTACTTTTGTGGCACCATAGTTCGTGCACAATCTCAGTCCGAATAGTCCTCAGTGAACCGGTATAGCTCGTCCAAGACACCACTTTTCACGGGTTGTTCTTTTTCTGCCTGTCAGCCTCTCTCCTGCTCATGCTTCCGCACACAGTACCCAAATCCAGCAGCCACGGGTCCTCTCGGGCGACCGGTAACAAGTCCCCTGACCCTCGTACAGCTGCCTTCTTGGCGGTTGTGTCGGGAGTAGGCCACAGTTCCTCTAGATCTCGTGGTCTCTAGTTCCATGGTTGGAGCATAGCGTCTCCTCGCCACCTTCAGGGCCAGTCCCTTGGTTCTCAACCTGCCCCTCCGCTTCTCCCAGATTCGGGCGCATGGGTGAAATGCTCTCTGCCCGCGCACCCAAGGCCTCCTCTATCCTTCTTGCAGTCTGCTGTTATGGGATCCAGGATGAGCTCCTCGCTGTTGCAGTCTTCCAGATCCTCCTCCTTTCACTACTTCCTCCCGACTGCCTCGAATAACTTCCCACCCTCCACCTTTCTCCCCTCCGTGCCACTGACTAACTGGGCCCTCCCTCTATCGGGTCCGCCTGCCGTCCCTGGGACCGGGTGTGTTGGGTGCTTTTGTGGGTGTCTCGGACTTACCATCACGTTTCCTGAGAACAGGAAAAGCACACCCGTGGGATGGGTGCAGTACCCCTTTGTGGGGACCAGACCGTCCCTGCTGCAGAGCTATGGGAGGAGGATGAAGGAGAAGCAGGAGGCATGCTGGGGGAGGGAGCAGAGGACCTCTCCAGGGCAAAGAAGTTGGTCACTTTCTGTGGCTCCTTCCCCGTAGCATCCCCCTTCCCCCCGATGTCCTGGAGAATTCCCTGGGCATGATGAGGTCATCAGTCAGTCCTCGTTAGTTTCCCACCTCACTGGGCTGAAATTTGATCTGAGTGCTTGCTGCTGAAGCTGCTTGTGAGCCGATGCCTGCAGGAGCTCTCAGTTCAAGTGACCAGCACCATGAGCTTGCAGGCCACCAAATATGAAAAAATGTAAACTCAGTTTTTCTCAAAACCACTTTTTTCAAATCGATGGCTACGATAACTCCAGAACCAAACGGTTAACTGAGTCAGGCTTGTGTTCAGTATATAAGTGCCTATAATTTTGACAGGCCCCAAATGTGATAAAAATTGATACTCAGTTTTAAGCATGACGTTATTGCTTTTTAATTTTCACTTTTATTTTTAAATTGTGCTAACGAGATAGCAACAATCATAGCGATTAAAAATCTCTTTTCCTTTCTGCTTCAGACAAGTACAACTGACTGACAGGGTCATGGCTGCCGTTCACCACCATTTTATTTTCCTTGCCCACTTCACTGCATTTGTACAGTAACCATTTATATTATTTTCATTACATAAAAATTTGTAAGCATACTTCAAGTATGTGCAAATTTATTGTAAAAACATGTCCCAACAATCTTTCACACTTTTTCCACACAAAAACAAATCGCAATAAGGTGCAAATACTAAAGCAAGTACTAAGGAGCAAATTACTGCAGAAATGTGAAGAAATAGTAATGATCAGTCCGGGCAATATTTCTTACTCTTTACAGAAGAGTCATTATCAGCAGAGGCAGGATTGCAAAGACAGTTAAGACTACTTTCACATCTGCATTAGTTTTCACTTTAGTCATTTCCGTCTTTTTCACTTCAGGTTTTTTTTAACCACTTCACCCTCCCTCCCCCTTCCCTACACCCCCCCTCCTCCCCCCTGCCATTTTGAAGCTTGATGACCTGGCCATTTTTTGCAATTCTGACCAGTGTCTCTTTATGTGCCACTCTGAAGGTACCTTTACACGCCGCGACGGCAGGCTGGATACATCCCGCTACTTCACGTGCACGAGCACGCTCAAACGGTTACAAACGGTCAACGCACCCTCTTTACACGCCGCCACAAGGTGCGCTACGCCACGCTACATCTATAGCTAGCTACATCGCCGGGTGTCTCAAGTAGCCAGCTGTAGCTCATTTACACACCGCTACAACCAGCTACTATGGGAGGACCTGGTGCAGCAGGGACAGCACATAGGCGTGCTCCAATCGTGGATTACGAGACGTCCGTACGCTGATAGGACGAAGCAATAACATCCTGATTGGCCAGGCATCGCAGGAGGCTGATTAATACTTGACGCTCGAGCAATTGTGTAGTGTGACTCGTCAGCTCCTTAAATATGCCGCCCTGTGCGGCGACAACCAATCGCAACGCACCATCTTCCACCAATGATCGCACATGGGGCGCGGTAACACGGAGCCAGGGTCACGCCTTAGCTACATCGCAGGCTGTCCAGAGTTCCCTTCTGTTGCTTCTTTACACGCCGATACAGCTCGCTACCATCGGCGATGTAGCCATCAGTTTTCGAGCAGAGCTAGGAAACAGATGTATCTGTTGCCGGCTGTATCGTCACGTCTTCAGACACCGCTACGACGGGCTACATTGGCGCTACAAGCTACATTTGTAGCCTGTAGCGGGATGTATCCAGCCTGCCGTCGCGGCGTGTAAAGGTACCATGAGATTGTTTTTTCGTGACATATTGGGCTTCATGATAGTGGTACATTTAGGCCATTAACCTTTGCGTTTATTTTTGAAAAAAATTTAAAATTTGGCAAAAAGTTTGATATTCAAATTTTTTTATTTTATTCCGTTTAACCAGAGAGTTATGTGACACAAGATAGTTAATAGAATACATGTCCCACATGTCTACTTTACATCAGCACAATTTGGGAAATACATTTTTTTTTAATGTTAGGAAGTTATAAGGGTTCTAAGTTCATCAGCAATTTCTCATTTTTCCAGCAAACTTTTTGTTCGTGACCACACCACATTTGAAGTCCCTTTTAGGGGCATACATGACAGAGAACACCCAAAACTGACACCATTCCAAAAACTGCACCTCTCAAGCTACTCAAAACCACATCCAAGAAGATTATTAACCCTTCAGTTGCTTCACAGGAACTAAAGCAATGTGGAAGGAAAAAAATTAACATTTTAAATTTTTCCAACAAAAATATTCTTTAAGCCTCAATTATTGCATTTTCATAAAGGTAACAGCAGAAAAAGGACCATAAAATTTGATGTGCAATTTCTGCTGAATACGCCGATACCTCATATGTGATGTAAAATCCCTGTTTGGGCGAATGGCAGGGCTTGGAAGGGAAGGAATGACATTGAACTTTTTGAATGGAAAAGTAGCGGCAATCATTAGTGACACCATGTTGTGTTTGGAAAGCCTCTGTGTGCCTAAACAGTGGAAACCTCTCACAAGTAACTCCATTTTGGAAACTAGACCCCCAAGAAATTTCTCTACCCTGTTTCCCTGAAAATAAGACCAGCTTCACACCACTGCCACATCCGATCTGGGACTGTCAGGTTCACCCCTGACAGCCCCGGACTGGATCTGGACACAGAACCGGAGGGCCAAATATGTCCTCCGGTCCGGTGTGCAGCCGGATGGCTCAATTGCAGCCACAGCTGCTGATAATTCAGGACCGCGGCTCCTGAGCTGCCAGCAGGGGACAGCTCCGTGGTGCTGAAGTTCAGCGCTGAGTGGTGCTGAGCTTCAGCACCCGGCGTCCGGCTCCCGGATGTGGCTCCGGTGCGATCCGGCGCCATAGACCCCCATGTTACATCGGGAGGATCCAGGAGAATCCGAGAGGATCAGCTTTTTTTTCCCGGACACAAAAATACTGCTTGCTCTGATTTTGTGTCAGGGAGAAAAATCTGATTTCTCCTGGATTCTCCCGGACACATGGAAACCAGATGGCAGAGAGCTGCCATCCGGCTCCATCCGGCCCCATAGGATACTATGGGGCCAAAATCAGGTCCGGGACTGTCCGGTTTACACCAGACAGCCCCGGATTGGATTGTGCGGCGGTGTGAAGCCGGCCTAAGACAGTGTCTTATATTAATTTTTGCTGTCAAAGATGTGCTATGTCTTATTTTCAGGGAATGTCTTATTGACTTGCCCCGGGCGGGGACCGTGTAGTACTTAGAACCAGGCCCTCTCGACATCGTCAGGGCTATGGGATGTCACGGTGGCGTGACCCGGTCCGTGATAGCCTTGTTGGGCGATCAGTTAAAAAGGGGAATTGAAAAAGGGATGAAAGAAAAATATAAAAATAAAATAAAATAGTTTTTGTTGTGACGCCACCCGTGGAATGCGGCCGATATAGCCGCTGCTGCAGTCGGGACCTCTGGGGATGATGGGGGTACCAGCTGAGATGGTTTAGCTCTCCACGGGTAGAGCAGGTCCCCAGGGCAACCAAAGGGTCTGTGAAGGTGATTTGGTGAATGGGAGCGTGGCTGAGTTGGCTGCTGGCAGGGATCAGGGATACTCTGAGGCACGCTCCTGCTGCCGGCTCAATGTTTCAGTCTACCTCTCTTCAGGTGCAGAAATAACAGTCTCACACAGTGTTGAGCTTCAACCCGGTTTACTTGGCTTTCTGGGCAGGTGTTAAATTTACAAGTGCAGTGGCAGCGCCGGTAGTCTTTTAGCAGCCGGAATGGCTCGTCGAGATCACTCCCTTTTGTGTTCCTTTCCATGGGCCTCTCTTCCTTGCACTTCAGCAAGCAAAGCTACGATCCAGAAGCCACAGGCCTTTGTTGGGCGACCTGCCTGATCCTCTGGTCCCAGTACGGTGGCCTTTTCTTTGCTGTGCGGGGGTTTGGTCACTGGAAATAAAGACCCCGCCACCGACTGGTATTATGGTTGGAGTGTGGAGCATCCTGGCCACCTCAGAGCTGGCACCCTGGTTCCTGCCCAGTCCTTCAGCTTTCCCGCTAATTTGGGTGCACAGGTGGATTGCTCACTACCCATGCCCTAGGACTCCCTCCGTCTCTCTACGGTTTGTAGCCCGGGACCCGGAACAGCCTCATGGTGGAAAAGGCCACTGGGTCCGTGTCCTTTCAGTCTTGTGTGGCGATGGTGTTCTCTCCTCTCCTTCTGATTAACTGACTGGAACAGGACCTCTGGCTAACTGAACTGACTCACTTCCTAAGGTGTTTTCTGGTTTTTGTTTCCTCCCCTGACCGTTTCCTGTCTAACTTCCCCACCCTCCACTTGTTTCCTCCCGCCATCCCATTGCTGGGCATAGAGTCCCTAGTCTTGGGATAGGAGTGTGTTGGGTGTGTGTTTGGGTGACTGGACTTACCGATCCCGGTTGCTGCAACTTTTAGTGGCGACTGGACCGCAGGGGCGCCACATTATTTTTCCATGATTCCCATCATCTACCTGCAGCCACAATCATCCCCTTATGCAGCCCCCATCATCCTCGAATATCCCCCGCATCCTCATATGCAGCCCCATTATCCAGACACTCTTACACATTTTCACTGATCCACTGCTGTATCGAGAGCCGCCATACTGAGGTCTCTCAGCTGCAGTACATGTACGAGAAGCAGCAGCCAATCAGACGCCGGTGGCTGCTGGCATGTGATTTGATGGTGGCACCAGAGTAAATGCCTTCCGATCACCTCCGGTTGCCTACCCACCGCTGCGATCCCCGCAGCGGGGGACAGGGGGTGATCGCAGGGCATGGGGCATGATCAGAGGGCACTGGGTTGCTGCAGGATCCGGCGGCAGCAGATTGCAGGTTACGGGGAGAGGGACGCGTGATTGGCGGGCATTTACTCTGGCGCCGTACTGGGTCATTCCATGCTGAGAAAGAATTTTTTTTTTAAATTTTCAAATATTTTGGAAATAGTTAATTAATTGTAAGTTGGTACTTCATTACACATGGCATAAGGTGGCAACACTGTTTCTTTTAAATTCCATATATTTCCAAGATGGCAGAGGGTTGCATGTGAACACCTACTGTTCTTACTGGAATTATACAGTAACAGGCTATATTGGTAAGTGAATTACTATTAACTAGCAACATGCATAACTTAAGTTCAGTAAATATAAAAGAAGTACAGTTAGGGTGCAGTCAGACATAACGATCGCTCCAACGATCCCGACAGCGATAACGACCTGCCGGGATCGCTGGAGCGTCGTTACCTGATCGCTGGGGAGCTGTCAAACAGGCAGATCTCCCCAGCGATCAGGCCCTGGGAGACACCTCCCACATCGCTCCCTGCTTAGCGCTGTGCCCGGTCCTCCTCCTCCTCCATGTCTCTCTGCTGCGCGGAGTCCAACGATCGCTGCGTCACGTGACCTTCTCCCCCGGCCGGAGGGTGGAGGAGCCAGGCGGGGTCACGTGGTGCACACTGCGGTCATGTGACTCTCCGGCCGTTGCTAGGTGACGGCGTCCTGCAGGATGATCCTGTGTGATGGAGCTGAGGAGAGTTCCCAGCCTGAACCCATGAGACACCTCCCACATCGCTCCCTGCTTAGCGCTGAGTTATAGGCAGCGCTAAGCAGGGAGAACGCTGGTAACTATGATAAACACCGGGTATCCAGGCAGCGCGCGCTGCCTAGATACCCGGTGTTTACCATAGTAACCAGCTCTGTGAGGTCACAGATCGCTGGTCTCTTGCTGTCACACGCAGCGATGCGTGCTGACCAGCGGGAAACCAACGATCAAAAAATGACCCACAGCACTTTGCAGCGATCACCGACCTCACAGCAGGGGCCGGATCGCTGCAAAGTGTCACACAGAACGACATCGCTGGAGAGATCGTTGTAACGTCACAGTTACAACGATCTCGCTAACAATATCGTTATGTGTGACTCGGGCTTAAGGAAACAAAAATACTATAATATCTTTGGGTCTGTAAGATTATTGTTAACCAGAAATTTTGCACATATCCATTGTAGACATTTTCTCAGTAACGTAAGTTACTAAAATGATAAAAAGTTTTTGTAGGATTGAGAACTAAGCATAAATTAAGTTGTTCTTATATTGCATAATGTATTAACTATTCACTAAGTTTCATGTTGCTGCTAATGTTTCACAGTTTCTGTATGAAGTAAACTTACTGTATATAAGTCAAATATAGGAAAAAAGAGAAGCGACACTCACCCTTTTAGATGCCAAATCCTTTATTTTGTTTTGCTCATCCTAGCATAGACAGATCATCGGGGAGAGGGAGTGGGGGTCGGCGGACGACGGCTTGCCGTTTTGCAGCTCTTGCTGCTTCAATGGGTCCAGTGGCATCTGTCGTCAGTTCCTGCACTTTAATTCCAGGTGTTCCTGTGGCAACCGAACCATGGAGTGGGGTGCCACACTATCATAATTGGAAATGGCCATCTAAAGATGATGAAATTTATTCTGATGTCTGTCAAATTTTAAGAAAGGCTGATCCTCCCCTGAAAATGAATTCTAGGGACATTTGGGAATTTCTTGATTAGCCAGGAAGTTAAGGGTATGTGCGCACGGGGGCGGGTTAGTGGCGGCGGCGGCTGGGCGGGACCCGACAGGAAGCTCCGGAGCCGTCCACCGGCTTCCTGTCGGGTCCGTGCTGCGGGAGACGGGCGGGTGTGCGGCGGTGCACAGCGGGTTAGCGCCGGCGATTCTGCAGCGGCTGGAAGCAGCACATGATTCTGCTTGCAGCCGCTGCAGAACCGGCCGGAATATAGAGCATGCTCATTCTTTGCTAACCCGCTGGGAACCCGGCGGGTTAGCAACGGATGAGCATGTGTAAACCGCCGCTGTGTGCACAGCGGGTGTCGGTTTACATAGGTTTCTATGTTAATCCAAACGCCGGTTTGGATTAACATAAATTTGCATGAAATTTATGTAAACCGACCGGCGGTTTCCGCTGCTAATCCGGCCCTAAAACTCCCTGTGTGCACATACTCTAATCATGTGCTGCTTCCAGCCGCTGCAGAATCGCCGGCGCTAACCCGCTGTGCACCGCCGCACACCCGCCCGTCTCCCGCAGCACGGACCCGACAGGAAGCCGGTGGACGGCTCCGGAGCTTCCTGTCGGGTCCCGCCCAGCCGCTGCCGCCACTAACCCGCCCCCGTGCGCACATACCCTTAATGAGCAGTGAGCACAAATTTACATCCTTGTTGAAGTTCTTTATTATCTGTGTCTGAATTCTTTGGACTGGACGATATATGTAGGCCTATATTAAAATTTAGTCGACATTATGTAATTGATCAACAGTCATATTTTGTTCACATGCAGCCTATGTTTTGTCTAAATAAAGTCAGTTTGCCTTTTCAATATGAACACTGACAAAGTTCAACACATTCTTTGTTTTGTAATGTAAGTTACTATATTGTGTTGTAACATAAGTTACCTACATTTCTTGTAATAAAAACTGTTGCATTTAACTTGAGAGGTTAAAATAAATTAGTTAAAGTTAATTGGACTATGGTGTTTTAATACAATAAAAATAATGCTTCTCCCCTGTTTACCAGAACCGAAAATTTGGCAGTCTCATGAAATGAACAATTGCCTTTCCTTTTTGTGTAATGTAAGTTACCAAGTAATAACACTATATTTTGTATTTAATTTGTATTGTTGAAAAATCAAACTGTGTTGAAATCTATTGAGAATAGTTTAATGTACAATATACATTCTCTCATTTTTGTGCTTGCCTTCAAAGAACAGTCTGTAGCCATTATTAACTCAGTTTTTGGCTTGTGAACGTAACATAAGTTACCACGGAATTACCCTACTGAGGTCTCTCAGCAGCAGTACATGTATGAGAAGCAGCAGCCAGACGCCAGCAGCTGCTGGTGTCTGATTGGCTGCCGGCTTCCCATACACGTACGGCAGCTGAGAGTCCTCAGTACGGCGCCGGAGTAAATACCCGCGATCATGCCCCCGTACACTACAATCTGTTGCCGCCGGCTCCTGCAGCATCCCAGTGCCCTTCAATCATGCCCCATGCCCTGCGATCACCCCCGGGGTGATCAGAAGGCACTGGGTGCTGTAGGAGCCAGTGGCAGCAGATCGCAAGGTAAGGGGGGTATGATTGGAGGGCGGCGGCAATCACCGGAGGGAGGCCGTGGCAAGGGCGGCACCAGTTCACAGACAGGATGAGGCTGAGGAGGGAGGGCAGCAACAGATCACACTGCCCCTCCACATCTGATTGGAGAGATAGCATCACATGGATGCTAGCTCCAATCAGATCTGGAGGGAGTGACACCAAGGTGTCTTACCTCAGTATTTGGTCAATACGTTACCTCAGTATTTGGTCGGTATGTTATTTCATTATTTGGTTGGTATGTTACCTTAGTATTTGGTCGGTATGTTATTTCATTATTTGGTTGGTATGTTACCTTAGTATTTGGTCGGTACGTTACTTCATTATTTGGTCGGCATGTTATTTCATTATTTGGTCAGTATGTTACCTCAGTATTTGATCGGTATGTTACCTCAGTATTTGGTTGGTATGTTACCTCAGTATTTAGTCAGTATGTTACCTCAGTATTTGGTCAGTGTGTTACCTCAGTATTTGGTCAGTATGCTACTTCTGTATTTGGTCGGCATGTTATTTCATTATTTGGTCGGTATATTACCTCAGTATTTGGTCGGTATGTTACCTCAGTGTTTGGTCAGTATGTTATTTCAGTATTTGGCCGGTATGTTACCTCAGTATTTGGTCGGTATGTTACCTCAGTGTTTGGTCAGTATGTTATTTTCAGTATTTGGCCGGTATGTTACCTCAGTATTTGGTCAGTGTGTTACTTCAGTATTTGGTGAGTTTTTTTACTTCAGTATTTGTAGCCAAAAGCAGGAGTGGGTGATAAATACCGAAGTGGTGACATGTTTCTATAAAATATTTCCTCGGATTATTCCACTCCTGGTTTTGTCTTACAAATAATGAGGTAAAAACTCATCAGATACTCAACGTGTGCATGTCACCAAATGTGTAGAATTTGTCTTGTGTTTCACTGCTGGACAACCCACAAAAGTAGTCTTTTTAATATTATTGTTTCTCTACTTTATGCAACTCATTAATGGGGATGTCCAGGACTTTAACATTGATAATCTACCCTCAGGATAGGTCATGAGTGTCTGATTGAGACAACTGGCACCTCACCGATCAGCTATTCCGAGTGCTGCTACACCGATTTACTCAGTTGTGGAGCTGCGCAGCACAGCTCCTTTTACAGAATTATTGCCGTGGCTGGGTTTTGCACATCCTCCTGCTATTATTTTAAATAGAGGGCAGATGTGCAGTTTTTCTCCACAGCCAATATACAGTTGGCAGAGCTGTGCCATGCAGGTCCACAACAGAGTAGTTCCTGGTAGCGGCATTGGGAACAGCTGATTGGTGGGGTTACCGGGCATCACACCTTCACCAATCAGACTTTGATGCCCTGACATATCCCCAGGATACGTCATCAGTGTTGAAGTTCAGGACAACCCCTTTAAAGTGAACTTGTCACCAGCTTTTTTACCTATAAACCAGAACCACCTTCAGCAACACTGAAGGTACAACATTGTGCTTTATTCCATGAAGGTATATATTATCATCTGACTCCCCACAAATATGTTTAGAAAATCTCCGAATTGTATTTAAATCTGTCCGGTCTGATGGGTGTGAGTGCTGCGCCTTCCGTCCCTCCTCTCTGCACTGATCTCCATAATCTTGTCATGATTGATGTGGATGATGCTTCCGAATCATCTGCATGGCTAGGCGACATCTCACGCCTGCACAGAGGTCTTGCTGGTTCGCGCATGTGTACTTGTGTTTTAGGTTCTGCCCGCAGTAGGGCAAAGCAATGTGCGCATGCGCGAAAAGGTGAGGTCTCTGTTCAGGTGCAAGATTTCCCCTCAGCTATGTGGATGATGCAGAAGCATCATCCATGTCAATCATGACAAAAGGACGGTGATCAGTGCAGAGGAGGAAGGCGCAGCAAGCACAACCATCAGACCAGACCAGACAGATTACATACAGCGCAGGGAACTTTCTAAAGATATTTGTGGGGAGTACAGGGGGAGGCAGCTGATAATATGTGCATTCATGGAGTACAGCACACGTGCTGCTGAAGGTGGTAGTTTTAGTTAATAGGTGAAAAAAAGTGGCAAATACAAGTTAGTTCACATGAAAAATATGCCTTCAATACTGGAGTTCGAGGAGTAAACTAATAGAATATACAATGTTCACAACTTGAAGTTTTGTGCAGTTTAGCTGAGGCACATAAAGGGTTAAATAATGTTTGTGTAATGTATAATGGACTACACAACATATACAAGGGAAGTAATTACACATCTGCAGGGAACCTCTAATTAGATCACACTAAAGATGTTTATCCTTATTCTATTAAAGGCACATTACCATTAACAAAGTGTTAATTGCTCAGATAATGGAGAGATCAGTGATAAGCCACATGTCTGGAAAGAGAAAATGCTGCCATCTATTGGGAAAACTTCAGAACACATGTATTTCCACTTTTTGGTTTTGAACAAAAATACGATACATTTCAGGGTGGTCAGATATTGAAGCTAAACCTAGGAGCCTAGGCCACATAATTGAAGCTAAACCTAGGAGCCTAGGCCACATGATTGAAGGTAAACCTAGGAGCCTAAACGTCAATTAAGGGGCCGTCACACGCTACGATTTTGTGAGTGATCTCACCTACGATCTCAAGGGTGCGCGCTCGTGGACAACATCGTTGGTGAGGTGTCACACGTCTAGATATTGTGGACGACGCACCAACGATGTTGCGTGAAGGTATCGTTTGCACAACCCAGCGAACGATGCTTGTCAATGTGGTGAATAGGCGAAAGTTCGTTATGGCGGTGTCACACAGAATGATGCAAGCAGACTCATGAACAACATCTTCTGATTTGGGGTCCGGTTTTCAAATCTGCGATCAACGATAAGACCACTTATCGCTTGTAAGACCGACGTGTCACACGCAACGACGCCGTTTGAGCGACTGCAAATCCGTAACGTTTCAGCGATATCTTTAATGATATCGTAGCATGTGACGGCCCCTTTACGCAGAGCAACATTTCTACAGTCACATCTATTATGACTTTGGACAACATATGCAAGGAGCTTGAATGTTTTCCCTGTGTTTGTGTCGGTTTCCTCCGATTCCAAAGACAAAGTAATAGAGAATTTAGACTTTGAGCCCCAATGAATGGGGAACAGTGAATTTGTAAAACACTACAGAATATGATGTCGCTATATATAAAAACTTAATATATAATAAAGCAGCTATTACAGTCGGTCACTATGTCCTTTCTTTGTTTTCACATTCAACAAAGATAATCGGACCTTTATACATCTGCAGCCAATGTAGGAGGTGTGTCGGTATACAAGAAATTCACAATTACATAGGAACGCTTGGGGGGTAAAATGAAAATCTATTCTTGAAAAGCATTTTATTTTTACTAGGTTTTCAAATTTTTACAGATTTATTTAATTCTGGGCCTGAGGAGGATAAGAAAAACATGGTGACTTTCTACCCAATCCAGCAGCACATCTGTGCATGGTGCAGGTCTGGTGGTTGTATTATGACTGGTGGACCGATCTGCAAGATTGAAGTTCTATGCAGCACTGGCATCGATGCTTCAATCTCTTTGTAATCACAGGCAGGCATAGCAGTTTTGGATAATAGAATTAGTCCTCACCGGTAATTCCTTTTGTAGGAGCCTTCAACGCCAGCATTGGAGGATGTCGTCCATGCTCTGTTGGGGGACAGGAACACAGAGAGGTTAAAAGTCCCTACCTACCGCCAGTTTACCAGTGCTTACCAAGATCACCTGAAAAAATGGTTACCCGACAGTTCCTAAATCCAAAAAAACACGTAGGGAGGATAATGGATGCTGTCGTGGAAAGCTCCTAGAAAACAAATTACCGGAAAGGACTAATTCTATTTTCTCAAATACGCCTTTCATGACAGCATTGGAGGAATACCAACGATATTCATTAAGGGGGGACTATAGCTTGTAAGACTTTCCTGCCAAAGGAT
Source organism: Allobates femoralis (assembly GCA_033576535.1). NCBI lineage: Eukaryota > Metazoa > Chordata > Amphibia > Anura > Aromobatidae > Allobates > Allobates femoralis. The sequence continues at coordinate 64,457,577 of JARQOC010000006.1, read as the reverse complement.
AAATCACTGCTAGAGGACAAGTCTAATCTATAATGTCTGGAGAACGTGTGAAGGGAAGACCACGTAGCTGCCCTACAGATCTGCTCTGAAGAAGCGCCCGCTTGTTTGGCCCAGGAGGTTGCCGTAGACCTAGTTGAATGTGCCTTCAACCCCACTGGTGGAGTCAGCATCTGGGAGATGTAAGATTCGCAAATTGCCTTCTTGATCCAATTTGCTATAGTAGATTTAGAAGCCTTCTTACCCGTGTTACAACCTTTGTTGCTGGACAAATAGGTTCTGATCGAGCCTCCAGGATTTCGTCTGCTGAAGGTAATGTAAGGCCGTTCTTCTCACGTCTAAGGAGTGGAAGGCTGCTTCAGTAGTAGGGTTTTGACAAAAGGAGGGAAGAATGACCTCTTGAGAGCGATGAAACTCCGACACCACCTTTGGAAGGAAGGATCTATGCGAAGCATAATCCTATTGTCGAGCCCCAGGTCCGGGGGGTACTCGGGTATCAGGCTCAGAGGGTTTCATGGAGATGTCACGGGTGGCAGTGCCTGAGCCCATGGCCTGGGTGACACTTCAAAGAGGGGTTATGTACAGGGGATAAGAATTTGTTGTCTCGTGACGCCACCTGTAGTACCTGGTGAGGGATCACCAGCGCTGCCACAGTCCTCCGGAGGGCGATGGTATTGCGGCAAGGATGGCAAAGCTCCCTACAGGTGGAGCTGGTCCTCCGGGGCAGGGTTGCTGTAAGCAAACAGGTTGAATTTTGTAGCACACAGACAGGGAGGCAAAGTCACTCTCCCAGGTACTTTACTGGAACAGTTCAGGTAAAAAGCACAGTTCACAGTACAACACAGTTTGTAAGCATAGGCAGCTGGCCTAGGTAGTGGCAAATTAATGGGTTGTCTCCATGTGGCTTTGTTAGATGTCCCTCCTTCACTACTCTTCCAGTCTGTGTGAAGCCTGGCTGGCCTGAAACCTGTGCAAAAACTACTAGAAAAAAGCAGCATCAAAAAACTTACCATCATTGCCAAAAGCAGAATCAAAATGCACTCTCAGGAAGCAGTCAGAGCCCAATTGTAAAGCAAGCCCAGCTGCAGGCTAATAAACCACCTCTACCAGCTATGTGTGGGAGGCAGATTGCCATGCATACACTGGGCCTGCTTAAGGCACCATTCACACTGATACACATGATGCAGAGTGTCTGAAAGCGACCCTGAAACCTGGCCTGACCTTCTGTGCTATCTCACCTTTGCTGTCTGCGGGATAACCCTCTATGGCCTGCCCATATCTCTCGTCATGCGGTGCCTGGCTCCCTTGATATGGACTTCGCAGATGCCCGGGAGCCTGTAGTCTCCACGGTGGTCCGGATTTTCTGCTGGGCCTGGAGCTCCAGCAGGTGCGGACTCCGGTGTCCGGTGTACTGTTTTGAATGAACCTTCGTCGGCTCCTCGGTTACCAAACAGCTTCTCTTCCCTGTAAGACCCCTTCTTCTCCTCCTCTCTGTCTCTCCCTCAGACGTTCTCTGCCTCCAACTTCCTTCTGTCCTCACACTGCTTGCCCTGCACTCCTCCCACTGGGGTGGGTCTCCTAGTAAAGGATTTAACCCTGTAGTCCCCTGAGCTAAGGGTGTGTGTGGATGCGAGGATTAAGCCACATACTAACCTCCCCATTCACTTACCACAGGGTTACCACACACGCTGGCCTGGGTGCAGTACCCCTTAGTGGCGTTCCGACCAGTGGGGCGCCACACTATCATCAATCACCAACATGTAAGGTTCTCTGATGGAGAGTGCTTGAAGTTCTCTCACTCTCCTTGCTGACGTTATAGCCACCAGGAAGGCCATCTTATGGAGAGAGACTGTATTGAGGAAGATGATTGTGGCTCGAAGGGAGAGAGAGTCATACCTTTAAGTGCAATATTCAGACCCATGGGGGAACAGAAGTCCGAATCCTAGGACGAAGTCCGAAAACAGCACTCAGGACTGACACCTGTACCATAAGAGTACTCGGTTAAACGCCCAACTCCAAGCCTCTTTGTAAAAGTCCAAGATTTTAGCTATATTTGGATGTAGAAGATCCGGAGTGGCAGCAGCACGCCAGGAAAGACACTTCTTCCATATATTGCATTAGTTACAGGTTTCCTGCTCTTTTGAAGAGTTTGGATGACTGACTCAGAAAGACCCCTGGTCTTCAGTATTTCGGCCTTAGAAGTCAGGCTGCTAAGTTGAGCCATTGAGGGTCCGGGTGGAAGAGTGGACCTGGAAAGGAGATTGTAGATTTGGGGTAGCATCACTGGTTAGTCTAGACCAGAGGTCCCAATGTCAGTCCTCGAGGGCCGAACCAGTGCAGGTTTTCAGGATCTCCTTAGTATTGCACAGCAGGCAATGATTCCAATCCTGTGCAATAGTAAGGAAATCCTGAAAACCTGCACTGGTTCGGCCCTCGAGGACTGACATTGGGGACCTCTGGTCTAGACACATGTCCCTGATCGCTCTGAACCAGGACCTCTTGGGCCATAGGGGAGCCACCAGAATTGCAGTCACTCTTTCCATCCTGATCTTCTGAAGAGTTCTTGAGACCAGAGGGATTGGAGGGAACGCATATACCACATGGAAGGGCCACGGGTGAGCAAATGCGTCCTGTGCCAGGGCATTGCCCCGCGGTTTAGAAAGAAGGTAGAAACCTTTACATTTAGACATCCTGCAAAGAAATGCACCTCCGAAAGACCCCACTTCGCAACTAGGGACTGAAACACTTCTGGATTCAAACTCCACTCCCCGGGGTGGACGTCTGTTCTGCTCAGGAAGGCTACTTGGATGTTGTCTGTGCCATTCAGATGTATTGCGGATAGGTAGAGAAGATGTCGCTCCGCCAAGAGAATATTCTTCTTGCGACCAACTGCAGACTGGCCTCCTTCATACCGCCTTGATAACAAAAGAAGGCAACCGTCGTCATATTGTCCGAGAGGACTCGGACATGCGTCCCCTGGACAATCTGTACTGCCGCTCGTAGAACTTTGTCTACTGCCTGTAGCTCTCTGAAATTGGAGGATTTGATACTGATTTGTCAACTCCATTTGCCTTAGAATGGGGTCTGTGCTACCATTGCCCCCAACCACGACTGCTGGCATCGGTGTTAATCAATATGAGGGGGATCTGGCTCCAAGCTAACCCTTTTTGGAGGTTTCTGGGGTTCATCCACCAAGAGAGAAGCAGTAACTTGACCTGGAGTCCTGACTCTTTTGTTCAATGAATCCTGAAGTCTGTTCTAGGAACTCAGAATGTGTTCCTGGAGTAGGCGGGAATGAGCTTGAGCGCATGCTACCGACTGAATGCAGGCCGTAAGGGATCCTAGTAAAGACATTGCCACAGTCGGGTTTCCCTGAGATCTGAAACTCGAAACCTTTGACCTGAGTGCTGTTTTGGTTACCTTGGAGGGAACGATGTCCGACGGGCAGAATCCAGTAAAACCCCCAGGAATTTTTGCCGTGAAGAGCTCTGATTTCTGGAGATTGGGAATCCACCCCAGAGATTGAAGAATCTCCAAGGTTCTGGACACATGACAGCTGAGTAGGGATGAGCGAGTAGAATCATTACTATTCGGTACTCGCCGAATAGTAACGATATTTGGGCTGCTCGCTACTCCCCGAGTTTCTTGTGATTACTCTGGAGTAGCAAGTAGTCCTTTAACTTTCAAAGTGTATCTTTATATACACTGCAAAAATGCACTAAAAGTGAATAAAAGTTGTTAAAAAATAAAAAAATATCATGCTCACCTATCCGACGCCTGCACCGGGATCGGCAAAGAAGACATCCGATCAACGACAAGGACCTGTGAGTCTGACAGCCAATCAGATGGCTGGTAGTGATCTGGCCAGTCAGATGGCCAGACGTCACAAACCATGTGCTTGCTACCAGCCACCTGATTGGCCAGATTGCCAGGTCATTGATGCACGTTCAAGACCTGGCCATCTGGCCAATCAGGTGGCTGGTAGTGATCAGGTGGTTTGTGACGTCTGGCCATCTGATTGGCCAGATCGCTGCCAGCCATCTGATTGGCTGTCAGACTCAAGTCCTTGTTGTTGATCGGATGTGTTCTTTGCCGGTCCCGATGCAGGCGTCGGATAAGTGAGTATGATATTTTTTAACAACTTTTATTCACTTTTAGTGCACTTTCGCAGTGTATATATGGATACACTGCGAAAGTACTCGCCCGCCTATTCACTGCCATTGGAGTCGCTATATTGGCAACGAGTACAGAGTACCGGGACTTACTCGTTGCGAGTATAGCGAGTCCGATTATTGCAGTACTCGCTCATCCCTACAGCTGAGTACTGAGGCTGAGGGAGCAACAATCAACAGGTCGTCCAGATATGGAACTACACAAATGCCCTGTGTCTGAACGAACGCAACCACCTCCCCCATAAGCTTTGTGAATATCCGGGGGGGTTAATGAGATGCCGAATGGCAGAACATTGAATTGATAGTGGTTTGTTACCCTGTTCCTGGAAATTGCGAACCATAAGAACTTCCTGTGGGACGAGAATCGATCTTCAACCGAAGACCCTCTCTGATGGTACTGAGGATCCACTGGCAGGTAGAAATTGTCTGCCACTGGGGAAAAAAGTTCGACAGTCGTACTCCGACACGGTCAGAGTCATTGCTCGTCTGGCTGTTGTTGCTGCTGAGGCACCAAGATGTTACGGCCTTTGCCACCTTTATGGTACCTTTACACGCCGCTACTGGATGGTGGCAACAACCGGGTACATGAGAGAAATGTATCTTGCACCGCCAAATCAACCCGAGGTAGCGTCGTGTGAAGACGGTTGTAGCCACCCGCCAGTGGCGGCACCTGTTTCAGAGCACTGCCCTAAAACAGGTGGTTACCCAGCCGATGGTAGCGACCTGTATCGGCGTGTAAAGAAGGAACAGAAGGGTTTTTTCGACACCAGGCTATGTACCTGGTATGTAGCTGGGGCGTGACACAGGCTCCGGGTTACCGCGCCCCATCAGCGATCATTGGAGGAAGCTCCTGCGTTACGATTGATAGTCGCTGCATAGGGAGGCATATTTAAGGAGCTGACCAGTCACACTACACAATTGCTCGAGCGTCATGTATTAATCAGCCTCCTGCGCTGGCTGGCCAATCATGATGTTATTGCATTGTCCTATCAGCGTACGAGCGTCTCGTAATCCACAATTGTGGCATGCCTATGTGTTGTCCCTGCTGCACCAGGTCCGCCCATACTAGCTTGTTGTAGCGGTGTGTAAATGAGGTAAGGTGCTCTGCAGAAGGTAACTTGAGACACCCGGTGGTGTATCCAGAGATAGATGTAACCTACCGTAGCGCACCTTGTTGCAGCGTGTAAAGGTGGTGCGATTACCGTTTGCAACTGTTTGTGCGTGCTCCTGCACGTGAAGTAGCCGGTTGTTGCCACCATCCAGTAGCGGCGTGTAAAGGTACCATTAGGGTTGCTCCAGCGGCCCGATTTTCCCTTCCCCTTATATTGGGAGGGCTGAGGCTGAGAGGGACGAAAGGAATGCTTCCTAGTAGGCTTCTGCTCGGGAAGACATTTCTTCTTGTCTGAGGCTTTTTCAAGCATGTCATCTAAAACCTAGCCAAACACATATTTTCCTTGTAAACAGGATAGAGCAAACTTTCACCTTAGATGTGACGTCTCCACTCACATCTTCAGCCAAACCACGCGGCGGGCAGTATTTGATAACACAGCCGCCATAGCCGCAATACGTAATGACTCAGCTGAGGCGTCCGCCAAGAAGCCTATAGCTTTTTGGAGAAGGGGAATGGAATCCAATAGCTCATCTCTAGAGGTACCTTGCACAAGATGCTCCTCTAATTGGCCTATCCATTTATATAGGAAACTGGCCACACAGTTTGCAGAGAAGTTAACCTTCAATGAGGCAGAAGAGGTCTCCCAAAACTTCTTAAGGACGCTCTCCATTTAATGGTCAAGGGGGTCCTTAATTGGGAAGAGTCTTCAAAGGGGAGTGAGGTTTTCTTTGCTACCCTTGCTACTTTTATATCAACTTTAGGAACTTCCCAGACAAACTCTTCTCCCTCTAAAGGAAATCTATTTTTCAATTCAGAGGGAGTAACCAGTCGATTTTCCTGGGATTCCCACTCATGGCGGATGAGCTCCCTAATAACCTCATGCACGGGGAACCCCATTTGCCATTTAGACTTGACACCCCTAACATCTCATCCTGAACTGAACAAGGGGCCTCCACCTCTTCAACACCCATAGTACTTCTGACTGAGTCAAGTAACTTTTCCATGTGGTCAGAGAAAAGTATATCTGCCAGTTTACCGTGATTTAATGGGAGATCACAGATTCCCTTTCTCCAAAGTCATCTAAGGCGGAACTATGGCCTCATCAGGAATAACATCTGAATTTTCCTCTTAGCGAGAGAGGGTTGGGAGGATGAAGTGTAGAGAGGCAGAGCAGAGATGGAAGCCTGGACATCCTAACTGCCTGGACTTCTTGTCTGACCAAGAACTTTAACTCATCAAGTAGAGAGGAATTTTCCTCCCTAACTACACTGTCCGTACATGGCTAGCAGAGCTTTTTCTTGCAAGATGAGGGCAGTTTCTTGGCACAGATACCACACTTCCTAGACAGGATCTTGTCTTTCTTAGTTGTCAGGGTCTTGTCTCCCTAAGAAAGGGTGAAGAGAAGGGAAACACACTGTAACTAGAAGGGAGGTCTAACATGTCCCTCAATAAGAGAGGCCAAGTTGACCCCCTAGTGACCAATCCTTAAACTACTCACTGTAGCTAGGGGTGCGCTGGGCTCTGCAGATGCAGGAAGTGAAACTCTGCCACTGTCCATGTTTAGGAATAGCCTTACCTTAGTGACGGCTTCTGGCAGGTTTTATGCGGAAAAAACACGTGCCCCCAATGAGGAACACCTGTTACCTCCCTCCTCAAGGTCACCTGCAGGCTCGGTGTACAATTAGGGCAAGTAGCAGGCCACCAGGAGGTGCAAAAATCGTGTGTACCCCAGGCCCGTGGGGTACTCAGGTGCAAGGCTCAGAGGGGTTCACGGGGATGTCACGGGTGGCAGTGCTTGAGCCCGTGGCCTGGGTGACACTTCAAAGAGGGGTTATGTGCAGGGGATAAGAGTGTGTTGTCTCGTGACGCCACCTGTAGTACATGGTGAGGGATCACCAGCACCGCCACAGTCCTCCGGAATGCGATGGTATTGCGGCAAGGATGGCAAAGCTCCCTACAGGTGGAGCTGGGCCTCCGGGGCGGCTTGGAGTGGGACTTGAGTCCAGGGAAGAAGTGGTGGGGTAGTTTATATGGAGGCTGGGGATGGAGAGGAATAATGCACACACGCTGAAGAAAGTCTGTTTTACCTTTTTACTCGTGGTATTCACAGGTAAAGCTGTCCAGAGCACTGTCGGGTGACCAGGTGCACAGTGAGTCTCCACAGCAAGTGGGTATAAGGCCTCCTCAGGTTTCCTGCTGTCGCTGAAGTCCTGTCTGTATGCAACATGACTCACTTTCTCTGGTCCTCTCTCCTGCGCGATCCATGGGTTACCTTCTCTAATTACTGCGGTGTAATTACACACTACGGTGTCTGGCTCCCTTTTGCTGGGTATGCAGAGGGGTCGGGTGACTAAAGTCTCCACGGTGTGCCGGGATTCTCTGCAGTCCTGGAGTAATCCTGCAGGTGCGGACCCCGAAGTCAGGTAAGTCTTGGGCAAACTCCCATTAGTTCCTCTGCTTCCTTGGTTAAGCTCCTTTCCCTCTGTCCCCACTCCTAGGCTTGGCTGAACGTAGAAGGGCCACTCCGGGTCACTGGTTCGGGCCTAACCGCGGCACCGAGCACCAGGACGTCTTCGCAGCGCTCCTAGCGTCTGCACACTCTAACTCCTCCCCCAGCAGCAGTATTTATAGGGGATCTCACCTAAAGTCAGTGAGTCTAGCTCTCTATACTGTGCCGGGGTGAAAGTTGTTGCATGTAGTAGGTACCTGCTGTGGAAACCCTGCTGTGCAGTAGGGAAGGCTGTGGCTACCTGCGTGATGCAGGACGCCACACGCCAAGCCATGGAGTGCAACTGGAAGTGACTCGGCACCATAAGTGACATCACTTCCAGCTGTGCTCCGCCCGGAAACCACCCACTTAAGGAGACGCCGGAGAGCTGAAACAGGCCTCCGGCGTACTGTACCTGCCTGCTTTACTTCCACCGGAGGTGCAGGAAGGCCGGACCGGTCCCAAGGAGGGAGCAGCACAGAGGGAGGAGGGGGGAGACCCCATCACCCGACCACTGCCCACCAAGTACCAAAAAATTTAGTTCAGTGCTGCCTCGCCAGCCCAGCAGCACTGAAGGACCTCTCCATGCCCCAAGGGGGACAGGAAAACACTGGTGAACTGGCGGTGGGGAGGGGCTTAAGTTACAGCCGTTAAGTGTGGATGTAAGAAATGAGAGAAAGCACCAGCTACATGTATTATGGTGCCGGAATAGGAAACCTAACATATGGGGGTCTTTACTATACAAACCTTCTTTACTAAACAAATCGGACAGGAGGAGCTGCTCAGTGGCAGGTGTAAGAAGCTGATTAGACTGACAGATAGATTACCTTTAAGTAGAAGTCCTGGGGCCCTAGCAGCAGGTTTTTGCTATGTAAATGGGGACAGCATGCTGCAGGGGTTAATAATAATAATAAAAAAAAAATCAACTGTGCCTCTATTTACATAAGCAATCACACCAAGCCTGTAATCTAAAGACTTTATTACCCTGTAAATACCATTACAGGACTAGAAAGTCTCACACACAGTAGACTGACACACCCCCTGCAGTGATCGGCAGTTTATTCAGATCCTGGTGTGGACAGGGGAAGTTCTTGGCTCTGCTGTGTTTTCTGAAACTAAAACTTTGATTGTGTGAAGACTGCTGCAATCAGTAATCTAAGTGATACATTGTTGGATTCAGGTTTCTTTGACTAAATTTTCCTGCAGTCAGATGAGGTAGAAACCTGCTTATAGATTTCCTTTAGTACTGATGCAAAATTATTTTGTTTCTTGCAAGAAATCAGGATGTTTTTTTTTCTATTGGCAAGTGAGATATTCTAGAAAGCTTTTATGCTTAGACCAAGCAGGAAACAGCAAAAGATAGAAGCAAAGCGTTATCCACCTGCATTTCTGCGGGTTTTGTTCAAAATTTCACCACTAATGGAATGTGTGCGAATCCAGATAACCCTATTGAGATTGCATCCATCTTACCATCTCTTCTGGCTGTCCAGTTTAAACGGTTTGGCTTGGTCCATAGCTCAAATACAACCCTGGCAAAAATTTTGGAATCACCTGGCTCAGAGGATGTTTATTCAGTTGTTTAATTTTGTAGAAAAAAAGCAGATCACAGGACATGGCACAAAACTAAAGTCATTTCAAATGGCAACTCTCTGCCTTGAAGAAACACTAAAAGAAATCTTAAAAAAAACAGGCTAGCCAGTAACTATTACTTTTGTAGACCAAGCAGGTGGAAAAATTGTGGAAATCACTCAATTCTGAGGAAAAAAATTATAAAATCATGACAAACATAACAACACTCAAATGCATTACTAGTATTTTTCTGCACCACCTCTGGCTTTTATAACAGCTTGCAGTCTCTGATGCATGGACTTAATGAGTGACAAACAGTACTCATCATCAATCTGGCTCCAACTTTCTCTGCTGTTGCCAGATTAGCTTTGCAGGTTGGAGCCTTGTCATGGACCATTTTTCCTATCGCCATGACAGCACCCACCGAGAGAGGGGATCCGCCCACCAGGACAGGAAACCTACAGATAAAAAGGGGCGGTCTCCCTCACCTCCTCAGTTTGTTTCCTGTCTTTCTGGGAGGAACCTACAGATGAAGTCCTTCTTACCTAGGGCCTGAGGCTTCCATGGAGGGCTGGTGGAAGTCTGTGGAATCCGGGTCCGGTAGGCAGCGTCGGGTAAGCCCTGGTCCTGCAGTCTTCCTCGTCGCCTGGTTTCTATCAGCACGACCGAGTGTCCGGGTGGTGCCGCTCTGGGTCGTATGGGCGCTGCCTGGGGCCGTCCCCAGTGCTTGTCTCACGGCACAGGGCGGGTGGAGCGAAGAGATTTGCTGCCCTGCGTTACCGCCGGCCGGCTTCCAGGGCTCCCGGTACGCATGCGCGCTGGCCGGCGGAAGCACCCTTTGAACCGGAAGTGCGCATCACTTCCGGCGGTCCGGAGGAGGGCGCGTCTACAGGCGGGGAGAAGCACCATTCAAAGGCGGTGCCTGTGCCCAACAGGTCTTCCCCCAGAGATGCGGAGGGACACCCGGAAGGGGTCTGGCAGTCTGTGGCTAGGACCAGTAGCGGCGGCAAGCAGGCTTCCAAGTCCGCCAGTGCCTGTAAGGAGCGCTCCGCTGAGAGTTCTAAGGCCACGTGCACACGCTGAGTATTTGATGAGTTTTTTACCTCAGGATTTGTAGACAAAACCATGAGTGGAGCAATCAGAGGAAAAGTCTAATAGAAACACCTGCACCACTTCTGTATTTATCACCCACTCCTGGTTTTGGCTACAAATCCTGAGGTAAAAAACTCATCAAATACTCAGCGTGTGCACGTGGCCTTAAGGCTCCAAACCCAAGGCTGGGTCTCCACCTCCTGAACCGGTGTGGGCATTAGGGGCGAGTTATGCATGTTCATCCACTCTGCTAATTGCCAATCCTGTATCCTTCTTTTTTCTCATTTTTCTTCTACCAACCTAAGAAACGCTCTGACAAACGGAAACATAAGTTTTGTGCCTTATGTGAACAGCCCATGTCAGACGACTATGACAAGCGGTTATGACACTCCTGTATTACTCAGACTCTTGACGAAGCCCCTATAGGGACGGCAGACCTTAAGACCTTTATACGGGACGAGATCCGGTCCTCCCTTTCCCAGATTCAGCAGCCCCGTGTGCCTGCTTCTCTCAGCCAGTCTCCGTATCAGTCGGATGTTGATTCCCAGGAAGAGGGTCTGGTTCATTCGTGCCATTCGGGCTCCTCGTCTGAGGATGAGGGGGTGCTTGTTTTGCTATACAAGACATGGATAGTCTGGTTAAGTCAGTACGGGCCGCCATGGGGATTGTAGACACTAAGGAAGCGCAGTCTGCTCAGGACGTCATGTTTGCTGGGTTGTCTCAGAAGAAGAGACCTTTTTTTTTGCTGTCATTGAGGCCGTTAAATCCTTAGTCAGATCTGAGTGGGAGAAACAAGACTCTAGGGGGTTTTTGCCTCCTCTTCTAAAAGGAAATACCCTTTTGATGATCCAAAGTTACTGAACTGGTCTAAGGTCTCTAAGGTGGATGCGGCAGTGGCATCCTCTTCCAAATGAAATGTGTTGCCCTTGGAGGATGGGGGATTGTTGAGGGACCCTTCTGATAGAAAAGCTGATGCCCTGTTGAAAAAATCCTAGGAGACTGGTATTGGGGCTCTTAAACCAGCCATTGCTTCTACTTGTGTAGCCCGTTACCAGTTGGTTTGGTTGGATCAGTTTGAACAACAGATTCGGTCCGGGGTGCCCAGATCCGGAGTGGCTCAGTATATCTGGCGGATGTTTCTGCAGATTCTTTCTGCCTAGCAGCTAGATCGGTAGGGATCTCTAATTCCGTCCGCAGGTCTTTGTGGCTTAAAGAGTGGAAGGGGGACGCCCATGCGAAAAATAAATTATGTGCGATCCCGTGTGGGGGTGAGTACCTCTTTGGCTCTGTGCTTGACGGTATTCTCTCTAAGGCAGGAGAAGTGAGGAAGGGGCTGCCTAACCCTTCTGTACCTAACTACAGGAGAGCCTTCCGGAAACGCCAGTGTACCAGGCAACAGTCCAACCCCAAGTGGGAACCGGCAAGGAAGAGACAGAGAGGTGCTTATTACGGTGGTTCCTCATACTCCAAGCCCCCGCCCAAGCGTACTTAATTCTGATGCACCTGTCGGTGGACGATTGGCTCATTTTTTCCATCAATGGTCCCAAATTTCAAATAGCCAATGGATCCTCAGCCTCATTTCATCTGGCCTTAAACTTGATTTTGTGACGGTCCCAGGGGACTCCTTTTTTCAAACTATTCTTTCTACTCCTTGCCAGCAGCAGGCACTGGAGTTGGAGGTCAAGGACTTGTTATGTAAACAAGTGTTGGTAGCGGTTCCGGGGGACCAGGAAGGAAGGGGGTTTTATTCCCCTTTGTTTCTGGTTTCTAAACCGGATGGTTCCTTTCGGACTATTATTAATCTTCGTAAATTACACTCCTTCCTCCGCTTCCAGTCCTTTAAAATGGAGTCCATTCAATCTGCCATTCGCCTTCTGTTCCCTAGGTGTTTTATGGCGGTACTTGACTTAAAAGACACCTATAAACCATCTGCCAATTCATCCAGCTCACCAGAAGTTCCTCCGCGTGGCGGTGGTCTTGGAGGGTCAGGTTTGCCATCTGCAGTTTGCCGCCATGCCATTCGGCCTTTCCAGTGCTCCTCGGGTTTTTACCAAACCAAGGTGATGGCTGAAGTTATGGCATATATGAGACAATATGATGTTCTCATAGTTCCGTATTTGGATGATTTTTTGGTTGTTGGGGACTCTGAGGGGCAGTGTGCTTCCCGTCTGACTCATATCATATCCTTCCTACAGACCTTGGGATGGCTCATCAATGTCCAAAAGTCAAGGCTCCATCCAGTTCAGGTCCAGACTTTTTTTGGACTTCTGTTGGACTCACTTGTCCAGAAATGTTTTCTGCCAGCAGCCAAAGTCTCTGCAGTGAGGGACAAGGTGGCCGGGGCTATGAACAATCCGTCGCTGTCTCTGCGTCAGGCCATGTCTTTGCTGGGGACTCTTGTCATCCTGCATTCCAGCTGTCCCGTGGGCGCAGTTCCATCTCGCTGTCTCCAGCAGGACGTGCTCATGGCGGTCCAGTATGCTCTCCTCCAGTTTTTGCCCCACCTGCGCAACTCCCATGTCAGGATTCAGTCGGACAACACCACAGTAGTGGCTTACCTGAATCACCAGGGGGGACCTGGTCACCTTCCTTACTGGCTATCGTGACTCGATATTTCAGCTAGCAGAGGTCCATTTTCTCTCCCTGACGGCCCTACATATCAGAGGGATCGACAAAGTCAGAGCCGACTTTTTCAGCCGCCACTCTCTCAGACAGGGGAGTGGGTTCTGAACAGAGCAGTCTTCCTGGGGATTGTGCATCTCTGGGGCATGGTAGAGATCGATCTATTTGCGACCAGGGGGAACAGGCAGGTTCGGCGTTTTGCTTCCCTGTATCCCTCGGAACTTCCAGAGGTGGTGGCCATGGGATTTTCCTCTAGCTTATGCTTTTCCTCCGTTCTGTCTGCTTCCTCTGGTTCTGCGCAAAATCAGGGAGGAGGGTGCGAGAGTCATCTTGATAACCCCCTTTTGGCCCAGGAGACCATGGTTTTTCTGGATACAGGCGATGTCGGTCTCCGACCCTTGGGTTCTCCCGGCGGATTGGAGGCTGCTCTCTCAGGGTCCCTTATTTCACCCACATGCAGAGCGCCTTCATCTAACGGCCTGGAATTTGAGAGGCAGCTTCTGAAACGGCAGGGGTTCTCCGATGCTTTGGTTACTACCCTCCTCAGCAGTAGAAAGGAAGTTACCACTAACCTATATTGTAGGGTTTGTCGTAAATTTTTGGATTTTTACTCAGGGAGTGTTCCTGACCGTGCTCTGATTCAGGCTATTTTGGAATTTTTGCAGAAGGGTGGGGAGTTGGGCCTTGCTGTTCAGGTTTCTGCTCTGGGGGCCCTTTTTTGTCAGAATGTCGTAGGTGACTGGTGGATTTCCTGTTTTTTTTCAGGCTTGTGACCACGCAGCACTGGTGCACATCCCTAGGCTTGCTCCCTGGGATTTGAATTTGGTTTTGGACGCCTTGACTTGACCTCCCTTTGAGCCATTGACCTCGGCCTCCATCAAACACTTGACCTGTAAGACAGCCTTACTGGTAGCTTTGACATCTGCTAGACGGGTGGGTGACCTGCAAGCCTTGTCCATTGACCCCCCGTTCTCCCTCATATCTTCCTAAAGTCCCCTCGAAGTTCCATAGAGGTCAAGAAATCATACTGCCCTCCTTCTGTGACAATCCCACTAGCCCTGAGGAGTGGTCCTATCAGACCTTAGATGTTCGGAGGACTGTGCTTGAGTATATTGCTAGGACTCAGCCCTGGAGGAAGTGTAGGGCCTTGTTTGTTTTTTTCCCAGGGGTTTCGGAAGGGAACTCGTACCACTAAAAGCACCATCTCAAGATGGATCCGGGAGGCTATCTGCTCGGCCTATTCCACGAAAGGTGAGCAGCCGCCGGCCAGTATTCATGCCCATTCTACTCGTGCCATGTCTGCCTCCTGGGCTGAACGGGCTAATGTTTCTATTGAGTCTATTTGTAGGGCGGCTACTTGGGCTTCACCCTCTACTTTTCGGCACTATCGCCTTGACCTTTCCTCTTCGTCTGACCTCGACTTCTGTAGGGCGGTTCTTAATACTGTGGTCCTTCCCAGGTGATGGTCTCTGGAAGTCTCTCGGTAGGTGCTGTCATGGCGATAGGAAAATCTGAGATTACTTACCGGTAATCGTATTTTAAGGAGTCCATGACAGCACCCACTCATTTCCCACCCTTTCCTTTCATTTTGACGTGATTGTCTTTATTGTGATTTTTTTAGTGTGTTGTCACTTGCCACGGGTGGCCACTTATTGCCTGAGGGTTTTGTGTGCCCCCTTTTTCACGTCTTAAGGTGCTGTTCTTCTTATATTGTTATTCATTATGTTTGTGTATTTATACGGTTGTGGCGGTTCCTCCAATTTCTCTATAACCAACCTGGTAGGCGAGGGGGACCACCCCTTTTTATCTGTAGGTATCCTGTCCTGGTGGGCGGATCCCCTCTCTCAGTGGTGCTGTCATGGACTCTACTTACCGATAATCGTATTTTACAATCTCAGATTTCTTCAACTTCCAAAGATTTTCAATTGGATTGAGATCCGGACTATTTGCAGGTCATGACATTGACCTTATGTGTATTCTTTCAAGGAATCTTTTTCGCTCTATGGCAGGATGCATTATCATCTTGATAAATGATTTCATCATCCCCAAACATCCTTTCAGCTGATGGGATAAGAAAAGTGTCCAAAATATCAATGTAAACTTGGGCATTTACTGAAGATGTAATGACAGCAATCGCCCCAGTGCCTTTACCGACATGCAGCACCATATCATCAAGGCCTGTGGAAATTAGCATCTCCTCTTCAGACAGTCATCTTTATAAATCTCATTGCAACAACACCAAACAAAAGTTCCAGCATCTTCACCTTGCCCAATGCAGATTCGCGATTCATCACAGAACATGACTTTCATCCAGTCATCCACAGTCCACGATTGCTTTTCCTTAGCCCATTGTAACTTTTTTTTTTGGTGTTAATGATGGCTTTTGTTTAGCTTTTCTATATGTAAATCCCATTTTGTTTAGGCGGTTTCTTACAGTTCGGTCACAGACATTGACTCCCATTCGTTCCTCATTTGTTTTGTTGTGCATTCCCTGTTTTGGAGACATATTGCTTTAAGTTTTCTATCTTGATGCTTTGATGTCTTCCTTGGTCTATAAATATGTTTCTCTTTAACAACCTTCCCATGTTGTTTGTATTTGGACCAGATTTTAGACACAGCTGACTGTGAACAACCAACATCTTTTGCAACATTGCATGTTTGGAGCCATGATTCATGTCAGTCCACTTGGTGCAAAAGCTCTCCAAGGTGTGAGCTCTCCTTTTTAGATGCAGACTAACGAGCAGATCTTATTTGGTGCAGAGGTTATAGTTTTGGAATTAAAATTTGCAGGGTGGTTCCATAATTTTTTACTCAGTATTTAATGATTCCATAATTTTTTCTCCTGCTTGGTCTACACAAGTAACCGTTAAGGCCACGTTACACACACAGATATATTGGTCACAGATCTCTGGTTGCAGTGAAATCATGGACACATTGCTCCATTTTGTGGCTGTGTACAAATGTAACAATGTGTCCATGATTTCACTGCAACCACAGATCTGTGACCAATATATTTGTGTGTGTAAAGTGGCCTTTACTGGCTAGCACATTTTTTTTATTTCTTTTAGTGTTTCTTCAAGGCAGAGAGCTGACTTTAGTTTTGTGCCATGTCTGATCTGCTTTTTTTCTACAAAATTAAATGAATGGACATCCTCTGAGCCAGGTGATTCCATAACTTTTGCAGGGGTTGTACTTGCACATATGCAGTGCAGTCACCTCTATTCAGGATATGGTCACATACCCTGGCAAAAAAGGAGTGTTCATGCTACCAACACATGTAGAGCCAGAAAAGAGACACAGACATGATTGGCTAAAATGGAGTGTGCATATACCCCTTTAAAAGCAGGCATCTACTGCATAAAAAAAAAAATACACTAAATGCATGACAACATGCTAGGCTGATTTCTACAATTTTGCAAAAGACAACGTCTTTAGATATACAAATAGTTTTAATTAATAATCTGGAAAATGTAACATTTATTTAACAATAAAATAAAAAAAAATAAGAAAATGGTTATTGACGAATGGTATTCGCAGCTGCCAACAATGGATGTGAGGTTTAAACATATAAAGAATAACATGGACACGACAAGAATAAAGTAAAAGTCCAGAAAAAAGTTTTTTTTTTTAAAAAGTCATAAGGGGAAAGTTAAAACAAAAACATAAAAATATTCTGGGTAAGACCGAGGACTATGTACAGGAGAACAGTGGCCGCTCAGTTCTGGATCCGCAGGGGCAGTTTGGATCTGGGAAGTGAGGCCTCTCCGTCATCTGTATGCTTCAACCGCTCCAGGATTGTTGCGTTCGCTTTGTTTTCCTTTTCTTTTTTGTGTCCTTTCTTTTGCTATTAAATAAAGAGAGATTTATTAAAGAATTTTTAATTAAAAAATGGGCATCTCCTGTTTAGGACCCTCATCTCTTACTCTGAATCCCCAGATGCCCTGATTTCAATAAGAACTGTAATGCTTTAGTCAATATACATTGCATCCATCAGCTTTGACCTTGAATCTGGTCAGAGCGCAAATCCTGTATAACTCTACAATTTTAAGCCATTTTTGGGAATTTGCAATAAGCGCATGCTCCAGGCCTTCTATCATCACGTACGGTGCGTACATGCAAAGCACTTTCATGCTACAGCTGTCAGTGTCCTCCTGTCGTTCTGCAGGTCCCTGTCCCAGAGCATGTGAACACTGGAAATTAATCTAGGGACATAACACAGGGGCGGGTACAATCAGTGCTCACTACACAGTGTGTGCTGTAAAGACTCCCTGACATTTGACAAACCATAGCATGTGTATGCAGAACAGACTGTCAATCAACGCACTACTCGATATCTGTAATGAACAGCTGTAGGAAGAATAGAATTTCATTTTCTCCCTGTAGCCACTTCTCCACTAAGCATACTATAGAGGTAAATACTGTAGATTATAGATGTAGGTAAATAGTGTTTCTAAAGGAGACAGAATGCCTTAAAAAGGATCCGAATACTCTTGTAATTTATACTAGGGAGGGCAATATCCAATATACATCTGCTCCTGTTCTATAAATTTAACAGGACAGATAAAATCTTTGGAATTTAAGATCCCCAAAACACAGAAAATTTATAGCAGTTAAACATAAAATGATTCAGACCATGTTCACATGTTAAGTATTTAACCTCAGTATTTGTAGCCAAAACCAGGAGACAATTAAAAAAGAGAATTTTGTTTACGTACCGTAAATTCTTTTTTCTTTAATCATCAATGGGAGACCCAGACAATGGGGTTTAGGGCACTGCCCTCCGGAGGTCACACTAGGTACTACAAGTTTGTAGACACCGCCTCCTCCGCTTATAAACCCCTACCGCAGGGAACATCCTCAGTTTGGTCCATAAGCTGCGAGGAGGAAATAAACCACACCCGAAACATCGGGAAGAACGCCGTACACAGACGGCTCAACAACCCGGCAAACACTGTCTCAACAGAGAACAGAACAAATGCAAAACATGCAACGGAACAACTGGGTGGGTGCTGGGTCTCCCATTGATGATTAAAGAAAAAAGAATTTACGGTACGTAAACAAAATTCTCTTTTTTCTGGTCATCATAATGGGAGACCCAGACAATGGGGATGTCCTAAAGCAATACCCCAGGGCGGGAAGAGTTCCTCAACAAGACGGATAACACATGGTTCCCTTTAGAGGTGGGCAACCGCCGCCTGGAGAACCCGCCTGCCCAAACTTGCATCCGCAGAGGCATGGGCATGCACCATATAGTGCTTAGAGAAAGTGTGCAGGCTGGACCAAGTGGCCGCCTGACACACCTGTAGAGCAGACGCTCGATGTCGCAAGGCCCAGGAGGCACCTACGGCTCTGGTAGAGTGAGCCTTCAATCCCACCGGGAGAGGCAAACCAGAAGACCGGTAAGCCTCTTGAATGGAAGCCTTAATCCATCTGGCTAAGGTTGACTTCGAAGCCGCGGACCCCTTACAGCGACCTGTCGTAAGAACAAATAAGGAATCCGAACTCCTAAAGGAGGCGGTCCTGGACACATAAATGCGTATAGCTCTCACGAGATCCAGAGTATGGAGGTCACGCTCAACCTGATGAACGGGAGCGGGGCAAAATGATGGGAGAACAATCTCCTGGATCAGGTGAAAAGTTGAAACCACCTTCGGCAAGAATTCTGGCCGTGGGCGCAACACCACCTTGTCTTGGTGAACCACCAGAAAGGGTGACTTGCACGATAGTGCAGCCAATTCTGAGACCCTCCTCAGAGATGTAATCGCCACCAGAAAGGCCACTTTCTGTGACAGACGAGATAGAGAAACATCCCTCAGAGGCTCAAACGGCGGTTTCTGCAAAGCCGCCAGGACCATGTTAAGGTCCCAAGGGTCCAGAGGTCTCTTGTAGGGCGGAACCATCCGCGACACCCCCTGCAGAAATTGACGGACCTTCGGGAGGAGCGCCAATCACCTGTCAAACAGCACAGAAAGTGCTGATACTTGACCTTTCAAAGAGCCAAGGGATAATCCCAACTCCAAACCCGACTGTAGGAAGGCCAACAACGTCGGAATAGACAAGGGCCACGGGGACCGTCCACCAGAGGCACACCAGGTAAAAAAGATTTTCCACGTCCTGTGGTACATCTTCCTGGAAACGGGCTTCCTAGCCCGATTCATAGTGGCCACCACTGTAGGGGAGAAACCCCTGGATGTCAGCAGCCAGGCCTCAAGAGCCATGCAGTCAATCTGAGGGCCTTGGAATTGAGGTGGAAGAATGGGCCTTGCGCGAGTAAATCTGCGCGTTCTGGAAGAGCCCACCTGTGTCCGCCTGACAGTTGCCACAGGTCCGGATACCAGGACCTCCTGGGCCAATCCGGAGCCACTAGAATGGCTACTCTGCACTCCGACCTGATTTTCCACAGAACCCTGGGAATCAGAGCCAGAGGCGGGAACACATATGGCAGCTGGAATCTGGACCAGCTCAGGATCAGGGCATCTGCCCCCAGAGACTGAGGATCCCACGATCTCGCCACGTACTGGGGCACCTGATGATTCAGCCGTGAGGCCATCAGGTCCACGTCCGGAGTGCCCCACCTGCCGCAGATGTCCCGGAAGACGTCTGGATGTAGAGACCACTCTCCGGCGTCCATCCCCTGTCGGCTCAGGTAATCGGCCTCCCAGTTCTCGACCCCTGGGATGTGAACTGCGGAGATCAGGCAGTCGTTTTCCTCTACCCACGACAGAATGCGGTGGACTTCGGCGAGGGTCTGAGCGCTTCTGGTCCCTCCCTGATGATTTATGTAGGCGACGGCCGTCGCATTGTCGGACTGTACCCGAATGGGCTGTCCTGTCAGGAATCTCTGAAACGCCAGGAGCGCCAGATAGACCGCCTTGATCTCCAGTACGTTGATCTGCAACGTCGACTCCGACTGAGTCCAGAGGCCTTGAGCCCTGTGGTGTAAGAACACCGCCCCCCAGCCCTTCAGACTGGCGTCGGTGGTCACCACTAACCATGACGGTTTGAGGAATGACCGGCCCCGTGACAAGTGACGTGGCTGGAGCCACCACTGCAGGGAGTCCCTGGTCGGTTGTGACAGTGCCACCAACCGATTCAGAGAGATCGCTCTCTTGTCCCATCGGCGAAGAATCTCCAGCTGGAGAGGACGGAGACGAAACTGTGCAAAGGGCACCGCCTCTATCGCCGCTACCATGCGTCCCACCAGTCTCATCAACGCCCGAAGGGATGAGTGAGGTGACAGGAGAACATTCTGTACTCCTGAGTGGATCGCCAGCTGCTTGGCCTGGGGTAGAGACACCAGAGCAGAGTCCGTGTGGAAGTCCATGCCCAGATATGTCAATGACTGGGTTGGAACCAGGGTCGACTTCTGAGTATTGAGAAGCCACCCGAACTGTTCCAGAGACCTCATGGTCACCTCCAGGCTCACCCGACAAAGGTCTTCCGATGGCGCCCTGACCAATAGGTCATCCAGATAGGGTATGACGGCGTGACCCTGCACATGCAGGAGAGCCATCATAGAGGCCATCACCTTCGTGAATACCCGTGGTGCTGAGGCCAACCCGAAGGGCAGGGCCACAAATTGGAAGTGTTCGTCCCCCACTGCGAATCGTAGCCAGCGCTGATGAGCCGGTGCAATGGGCACGTGAAGGTAAGCGTCCTTGATATCGATGGACGCTAGGAAGTCTCCCTGCGACACAGCCGCGATCACGGAGCGCAGGGATTCCATGCGGAATTTCCGAACCAACACGTGACGGTTGAACAATTTGAGGTCCAGAACCGGGCGGAAGGATCCGTCCTTTTTCGGGACAATAAAGAGGTTGGAGTAGAAACCCCTGAACCTCTCTGCCGTGGGCACTGGGACCACTACTCCGTCTCTGCGGAGTCCCTCCAACACCAGGTGAAAAGCCTGAGCCTTTTCTGGGGATGGAAGAGACCGATGGAATCGGGATAACGGTCTTGATGTCAGCTCTATCCTGTAACCTCGCGAGACTACGTCTCGAACCCACTGATCTTGAACGTGACGTAGCCACCTGTCCTGGAATCGAGACAGGCGGCCCCCCACCTGTGGGGAGGCAGGATGAGAGAGCGAGTCATGTCGAGGCGGGCTTGGGGGTGGCAGCTGCTGCCCCCGCCGGCTTCTTCTGACGACTCTTGGAGCGCCACTGAGTAGCTGGCTTGCCCCCTCGGTCCGCGCGAGCGGACGTCGTGGATGACTGTGAGCTGGAGCGAAAGGACCACTGTTTAGGGTTCCTTTTAACGGTATACCGTGGCTTAGGCTTATTCTGCGGTATCTTAGACTCAGCAGAATCCTTTATCAGTTTGTCCAGCTCGGTGCCAAAAAGCCTGTCACCAGCGAATGGAAGATTCTGCAAAATCTTCTTAGATGTGTCATCTGAGTCCCAAAGACATAGCCACAACAACCTGCGGATCGCTATTGCATTGGCCGAAGCCACAGCTGAGCGAGTGGCAGTTTCCAAAGATGCCGTCCTGGCATAGTCCGCATAGGCCCTTGCCCTCTCAGTAAGCGCCAGGACCTCTGGACTGGATCTCGCCAGGTCCGTGATACCATCCAAGCAGGTAGTAATCGCTTGTAAGGTCCAGACCGTGGCAAAGTTAGGGGCAAATGATGACCCCACAGCCTCATAGGAAGACTTGGCGAGTTGCTCGACCTGTCTATCAGTTGCATCCTTCAATGAGGAGCTGTCAGAGGCAGAAAACAGGGAGCGTGCAGCAATTCTAGTCATGGACGCGTCCACCTTTGGAGACTGCGACCATTCCTGAAGCACCTCCTGGGAGAAGGGGAAGCGATTGTCCTTAGGTTTGCGGACATAGCGCCGCCCAGGATGTAACCTGGGTGCTCTAACCACCCTTCCAAAATTAGTGTGGTCCATGAAAGAGCAACTTGGTCTAGCCTCTGGCCGTAGCCATTGATAGACCTCCTTCGGGTGCACGATAACCTCTTCAGGGGGAGTCACGAGACGTAAGGTCTCATTGATGGAGGACACCAGATCCTCCACCCCATCTGGAGGTTCAGACACAGACCCGAGAGTAGACCCCCCATCATCTTCCTCACCATCAGAGGAACGCTCCTCCTCAGAGAGAGCCTGGAGCTCGGGTGACTCCTCACGACGAGCTCGCTTAAGGGGTCTCACAGCAGAAGAGGGAGACACCCGGGGGTAACTGGAAGGAGTAGCTGGGTTTTCCAGTCTCCTATGAAGTGCCTCCAGTGATTGCGACATGGAGGACATCTGGGACAGCAGGGATTCATTAATCCTATTCTGCGTTTCCCATGGTCCTGGGATCACCTGAATCTCAGGATACAGCGCCGGAGCAGCTGCCTCAGCAGTGCCAGTTCGGGCTTCTGGGCGTCCGCAGTTATTGCAGGACCCCTCCACCAGTGTACCATTGCATGTGGAACAGGTAATGGTGGCATCCGCCGCCTTAGCAGCAAGCTTCCTAACTGAGGACATAGTCCACAGTAGGGGAAGTATAAGCCAAGTCGTACAGACAAACAAACCGGGAATCCCGGTGGCTTACCGACCGCAGTAACGCGGTGGGAGGAAGCGGTGTGTATGTGTGACCTCCGCGAGTTCCGGTCTCCCTCTGAAGTGCAGACACGCGCTGCCGTAGATCCCAGCCGGGAAGTGAGGGAGAAGATGGCCGCCGCCAGTAAAGTCGTGGGCGGCGCCGAGAACACGCGGGAAGCACATACACACGCCCCCCGGTGACGTCACCGTAAGGGCTGCCTCCTCTCCTCCAGGCAGCCTCATAATGGAGGTGCCGGAGCCCGCAGCGCGGGAAAATAGTGTAAAACACAGATTACACACACACAGACTGCAATTACATCCAAAGATCAGCAGTCTACGGCCTCAGCCCCTGTGACACACAGGGCGGTCAGCCAGGGTGACCCCAGCACAGGGTACACCTCCAAATCCGCGGACCCGAGGGTAACGCGCGGTCTGAGTGTCAGGACACATAAAGTGACAGACACTACCCCCAGGCACACAGGAGACACACAAGGTGCCTCAGTGCCGGTCCGGTCTGTAAGCACCATTTAGGGAGGCCTCGGACGGGGGTTCAGCCCAGTCCGGAGTGTAAGCACCATTTAGGGAGGCCTCGGACTGGGCTGGCTCCAGTCCGGTCTGTAAGCACCATTTAGGGAGGCCTCGGACGGAGCGGAGCTGTGCAAGGCTCCCATCTCCCACTCTCCAGAGCCCCCCAGAGAGGGATGGAAAGGAGCGCGACAGCGTACCGGGAGAACACCAAGTGTCCAGGCTCTAGGCCCTCCGGTACCTCCACCAGCGTGTGCCACAAGGGTGAGCGGGGAGGCTGACGCAGGTCCCGACCAGGACCATATTACCTTGTCTTCAGACGCCATCACGTAAGTAGTGAGAATGCAGTGAAGTGCAAGCACAGCGTGATCCTCCGAGCACACTAAGTTTAAAACTGAGGATGTTCCCTGCGGTAGGGGTTTATAAGCGGAGGAGGCGGTGTCTACAAACTTGTAGTACCTAGTGTGACCTCCGGAGGGCAGTGCCCTAAACCCCATTGTCTGGGTCTCCCATTATGATGACCAGAAAAAAATACAGAAGTGGTGATGTGTTTCTACTATACTTTTCCTCCAATTATTTCACTCCTGGTTTTGGCTACAAACACCGAGGCAACACGCCGACCAAACACCGAGGCAACACGCCGACCAAACACCGAGGCAACACGCCGACCAAACACCGAGGCAACACGCCGACCAAACACCGAGGCAACACGCCGACCAAACACCGAGGCAACACGCCGACCAAACACCGAGGCAACACGCCGACCAAACACCGAGGCAACACGCCGACCAAACACCGAGGCAACACGCCGACCAAACACCGAGGCAACACGCCGACCAAACACCGAGGCAACACGCCGACCAAACACCGAGGCAACACGCCGACCAAACACCGAGGCAACACGCCGACCAAACACCGAGGCAACACGCCGACCAAACACCGAGGCAACACGCCGACCAAACACCGAGGCAACACGCCGACCAAGCACCGAGGCAACACGCCGTCCAAACACCGAGGCAACACGCCGACCCATTAATGAGGTTAAAAAAAAAACAATTCAAGGAGTATGGCCTTCAGCAGATCTTCAGGACATAATCTTACTTGGAAAAAGGGAATGCCGCCATTTTCCTGGCAAACAACATTGACATCTATGATGGACTTCTCACTCATGAAACTGTAATTAATAACTGGCTCATCTTCGAGGGAGTCCTGAAAAAGAAGGAATCAAAACAGATATTATTATAATTCTAGGATAAGTTAATTTGTATAGTACAATTCCAAACCCATTTCACGTGTGCAACACTGTCCACATTAGGGCTCACAATCTAAATTCTTTATCAGTAAGTCTTTGGAGTGTGGGAGGAAATCTGAGAACCTGAGGAAATCCACACAAACACAGGGAGGACATACAAACTTGCAGATGTTGTCCTTGGTGGGATTTGAACCCAGGACCCCAGCACTGCACTGAGATATAGTTGTCAAATCTATTGGAAGCAGAGTTAAATTTTTTTTTTTTTTTTTAAACACATTTTGCTTTTTACATCTACAGCGGATTAAAGGGAACCTGTCACTTTCTGCTGCCCAACTAGGTATATTTTAATATAAATAATTCTCGGGTGTTTCAAAGAAAACCATTGGAAGTTTCGGATGGGAATCAAAGCTGGAGACAAAAGCTAGATCAGTACCGCCCCCGGCCGTCTTCATCCTGCCCCCAATAGATTGACAGGTCTTCGGCTATATACAACATGGGAGAGACCCGTCAGTCAACTAGAGCGATGCTGAGAGAAGCTGGCCGGGGGCCGCACCAGGTTATTATTACTTCTCCCCAAGCTCTTCCAACTAGGTTTTTAAAGGAAAAAAATTGAGCATTTCAGAGAAAAATATATCTGGCTGCAATCGTGCAACCGGATTGATTCCGGATGCCTTGGTTTGGACCGCACAATTCAACTAAACCGCTACCTTTAAAGGGTTATTCTCAATCGAAAAGGTCTATATTATTAGATATAACCAAACATTAGTTAGTAAGGAATTGCCGAAAGGTATTTATCCCAAGTGGTCTGTTCTGCTGACACGGTGTTCAGACTCACTAAATGGTTTACAGCACATTAGGGGTTATCACATCGATGCCTGCCCACGTGTCGGCCTTTTACCTTCGCCTTTCTATCCTGCCAGGGCTATGCAAAACAGCAAAGATCCCATTCTGCAGACTGCACGGCCGTCAGGATCACTCATCGCTTGTGATGCCGCAGGACTGAACAGTCAAGCAGGGCAGAAATAATTTAGGCCCAGATTACATTTTTTTTTAGCATGAAAAACAGGGAAATTATGCTGGTTTATGCCAAGGCATTTTAAAGGTAGTCTGTGCCACGTTTTTGCCACCAAGCCTGAGAGTAGCATAATGTAGGGCCAGCGATGTATCACTTACTGAGCTGCTCAGGGTAGTTTTGATAAAATCACTGTTTAATCAGCTGGAGGAGATCATCACCAATACAAATCTAGTTGTGCAAAATAAATCTGAAATCTTAAATCTGCAGCAAAGAGAACAGTAATTTTATCAAAATGATAGCAAGCAGCTCAGTTACTGACACACCACTGGAATCAGGGTCTCCATATCTATCAGAAGGGATGACAAATACCTGGTGACAGATTCCATTTAATCTCAAGAGTTGAAAAGCTGACCCATGTGTTGTGCCATATGCGATCAACAATTAATGGTGTGCTGGAATCATTGTCTGCCAGAAAGACCGTATAGCAAAGGAAGTCCACTTTCCAAAGTAAAATAAAAAACATATTTTTTCTTTATTGAGAATCAGTTAAAAAAAAAAAATGTGACGCTCCACATAGAAAACATTCACACATTTCACGATGCAAAATGGTATGGGGTGAATATTTAAATACAAGTATAGCCAACACACACACAGATGGTTGAATAAATTAGCATAAGAAAAAACTGATAAATGAAAAGGTTGTGAATTACAACAAAAAAAATATATAGAATTAACCTACACAGGAACCTCATTAATAAATACATATATTACAAGCCAAAATCTGACATCAAATTAATAAAATAATACAGGTAATTTCTGTAATTCATTCCCAAAAGGTGCTTAGTTCTCAAGGCGAGTATCCAAAAGGCTTCTCTTAAGGCGAGGTTCTTCTGACAATTACCACCTCTTACAGGTGCATTATCCACTTCTAAAGCAAGAAAAAAGTCAAAATTCCTTTGTGTACCGAAATATAATGTTTAGATGCCCCTGAATATGCGGAATTATTGTTCTTAATGTTGGATATGTACTGTTCTACTTTTTTTTTTAGCTTACGAGTAGTATACTGTATACCCAATATATTGGTAATTACATGCGGCCATGCTATGCAGTAAATCACATGGTTGGTATCACAACTGATAAAAGGAAGAGACTGAATATTATTACATACAGAAAATTCTGTTTGTGTGTTTTATTTTTGAGGAAAAACAGACATTACATAGCCTTCCAGCCTATAAAATCCAAAAGTGTTTTGCAAACTTTTTTCTACTTTTGTACAGACTGGGCGACAAAAAGGCACCAAGTCACTGTCCATGTCTGGCTACACATTTATATCCTCACTTAAAGGGTTATCAAGGATTAGTATAAAAAAAACACAAAACAAAAACATGTCGAAGTACCAACAGGCAGGTAGCTGCCACCTACTTGCCTCGTGCCCAGTGTCAGTCACCGCCATTCACCCCTGGCACAGAGAGGTTAGAGACCGTTCTGCAGGGTGCAGCATGGCGGGGTAAACAGAGCAGGGTGGCTTTTCCGTTCTGTGGCAGTAGGTGGGACAGCCTGACATCATGCTGATTTCTAGGCGGCTCCTGGAACCTGAATGGGGAAGCCGGCTGCCAATCAGGTCGGCTCTGACATTTGTCGACAGAGGGGGAAAAGCTGCCCCTCAGTTGTCAAGATATTGGTGGAAGTTGCAAAATCGCTGACAGGAGTGGTATGTGACCTCTCTGGCCGTCTGAACAGCACCAGGCACATTAGGCAGATAGGTGCAGGCCATGTTAATGCTTAGGCACAATTTTGTGTTTTTTTTGTTTTTTTTAAAGAAATCCTGAATATCCCCTTTAATGATTTGTCTAAGAAATTGTTCTATTAACTACAGGTAAATATTTTAGAATAACCCCTTTGATCACATTAAAGTGTGAACTAAACAGAGTGGAAAAAAAATCAGGTGTGAATGCGGGTAACTTTTGGCAAAAGATTTTTTTATCCTGGTGTTCATAAAGTGCATTATTCCTCAACCACCTCCTCTGAAAGACTTGGCATGTTATGGACCACAAAAAGAAAAAGCGCTAAAGATCGCTGGGCCTGACTGTTTACTACCTTGGTTTTCCAAAAATAACCCTAGCTTGATTTTTAGGGATTTTTGGCGTAGGCTTTAATTATAAGACCTACTCCAAAAATAAGCCCTAGTTAGTCAGCGCTAGGTTATGTCACTAACATTACGAAGACATAACCTAACGCTAGAGGCACTGGAATAAGTATAATGAAACTCCCAAATCATCCGGCCACTTCCTTCCACGTCCAGCATCCTGAGCGTTGACACCTGGTTCCCACGTCCTTGCAACTACTGCACACTGAATGAGGTTTTGCCGCTCCCAAATGATGCCTCTTGACCGCTACTGCGCTATGATGTAGGCTTGGCTGCAGCTCCAGAGTCCCTCCTCCCATGTGCCACTTCTTGGATCCTGTCTCCCAGCTGACCCTGCTCACTCCAACATAAGCAGCCAAGTGTGACGTCACATTCAGAGTCCCGCTCAGACTCCTATCCTCTCCCGGCCAGATAGAGAAGAAGAGTACCACTGCCACAAAAACAGTTTAGAGAGTGCCATTAAGTGTTCTCATAAAGAGACACCGACACGGCACCAGCAATTGTGAATGTAAGTCGTGGTTAAGGTTACTAACCATAAAGCGAGCCATACACCTTCAAGGTGAATGGTGTGTGTTTGTTCATGGAAAAAAAAAATAAGCCCTACCTTTTTTTTTTTTAAGAGATAAATTATAAAACATGTCTTATTTTTGGAAAAACACGGCAGCAACGCTATTTATTTTCACACTGAGCCGTTAACCAGAGCCACCTTTCTATGTGTGACCCATCTGCTTACCTGGTCCACAGGCTCCTCCGATATGGACACCACACTATAGACGGCAGCTTGAAGCTCTTCCTGCCGCTTCTTGAACTGTTCTAGGAGGACATCTCTTGGATGTGACTTTATGAGAGAACTGGGGTAAATATATTCTCTCCTCTGGGGTGTGGTTCCTGTAAAAGAAAGAATTGAGAGCCCTTCGTCTATAACTCGGTTATAACGCCCAACAAGAAGGCAGCTTGTTTCTTGGCTGCTCACCTGTTGGTAGATCAACTCTGAGTTCTTGTTTAATGTAAGAATTGACTTGATCCAAACCGGCTTGTGTTTGCTCGTGAAGCTCAATCTGCTGCTCCACAATCATGTCCTTTCCATTTTTGACCTGTGTAACTATTCTGGCTACGGCCTCCTCCTCGGCAGACTTCTGCTGGATCACCATGGCTGTAATCTGAGCCACTGAGGAGCGGCAGCCATCATCCACACCCTGCAGGAGAAAACAAAAACTGCTTAACTATCTAGTCTGCCACATGGCAGCAAGTGAGAAATATGGACAGAAATCCCCGAGTAATAACCGACAATCTGGAATACGGAAACTGGTCTCACAGTAATTAAAAGGAACCCTGACTTATCCTTTTAGACTTTTAAAATGCCCCCAATGTTACTTAGATCATGTAATGCTCATTATTATTGGTAATTAGTCACATCAATCCACATTCAGTCTTCAGTCATGCAGTTTTTATATAAGTCGTCACATGCCCCCTACCCCACATTGTAATATATTAACATCACTGAAGGACCCGCAGATATTCTCATGCTATTGAAGGCCATGTGACTAATGTGCAAATCTAATCCTACATCTTCACTTCAGGCCTGCTTAGCTCTGCCCATTACGTTCACATGGTCATGGTGCCTAACGCAAATACCCAAGAATCAAAAGTGTTTTTTTATGATATATTTTTTTTTTTTAAAATCACGCTAGTGATGAAAAATGCATGATCTAAATGACATTGGGGCCAGTTTAAAAACAAAACAAGGACATGCCAGCTTTCTTTTAGAGGTGTTTTACCAAGTTTACAAGTTACAGATAAAAGTCATAAGTTCCCTACTGGCGAGTCTGTTTGCAGAGACCTGCACCAACCACAAGAACCAGGGGCTGGAGGACGCCCATGTGAACAGAATTGTGGTTGATCATCTGCACCTAGGAAAATTTATTTTCTTAGGGACAAGCTAAGCCAAATAAGATCGGTGTAAAGTGCCTCATCAAAATGGAGCATTGGTTGTCATGCACCTCCTCACTCCATTTATTTTCAATGGGACTACTAGAGATGGCCTTCTACAAAGCACAGCTTCTCCGGCCCTCTTGAAGACAATGACTGGAACGTTGACATAATTGCATAACCTAATTGCTACAAGAATGTGCAGCAGTCCGCTATGTGACCGGGTTCTTACCCTGTGGAAGTTCTGCAACTGGGTTTTTGTGTCCTGTAAGTAGCAGTCCTGCTGGTCTATAATGGAAATCATCTTGTTCTGGGTGGTGTAACACCAGCTCTCTGTCTCTTGAGATAGGGCAGTGATGTCGCTGCTCAGCTTCTTACACAGACTGTTGGATTCATCTATGGTTCTCATGTTGGATCCCGATAGTTCTCGGATCTCATTGGCTACACCTCCACTGTGATCCACAAATACCTTGTGATGACTTGAAGTAAGTTCAATGACTTCTGATGTAACACTGCAAGAAGGATGCAAGTGTCAGCATTTCCAAATTAGAGTGCACAGAGCTGTGTCCAGGGTCTACATTCACTTCGTAACCATTCTCTACAAATGACATGGGCCGCATAGGCTACACATCCATAAAATAACACAATGACAACAAAAAATACACGAGACTTAAAAGGGGTTTTCCACTTTAGAAAAGTGGACCATAGACTCCTTTGCACAAGTAGCATATCTGAGCAGGTTTGCAACACTCCTTTCCTCCCTGGGTCCAGCACCAGCATCCGGTCTCGGTTTTGGCCAGAACAGTAACGTAATGTAGACAGTGCCCAATAGCACTGCAGTCAATCACCCACCTTGATGTTTCAGGTGATGTACATTAGCTGCAGAGGTGATGTAAGCAGTCAATCGCTGCAGCAAAAACACAAGACAAGAGCTGCGGCGAAGAGACAGCACTGAAACTAGGGGAGAGTACCACCTGCTCTGTTACTCTTAAAAACATGGACCCCTTAACAATTTTATAGGTGGAAAACCCTATAAACTAGACTACAGCTCCCCGTATAGGTTCGGAGCTTACTTATCCAGGTGTTGCTGATGTTGCCGCGCAGAACTCGTCAACTTTCCTCCTTTAACAAGAAGATCCTCAAACTTCTGATCTGCTTCCACAGCAAATAGATTCAGCTGGTTTTGTAGCAAAGAACAGAGATTGTTCAATCCCTAAATGAAAGAAAAAATAATAATTTCCATTTATTAATTTTCTTCAAGGATATGGCTAATCACGTGCAATCATAATGATTAAAACCTTCTGCTTTCATTCACAATATGGCTTCCAACCGAAAAGTGTTTATTGTTCTCTAGACATTTCATACACCATGACCAGTTATCTGAGTCTTGGCAGCAATCTATTTTAAACACCACTCCAGCGTTCTTTGGGGGATTTTTTTTTTTTTACTGCTGGAGTTGTGCTTTTAACTCAACATCCCTGCATTTAGGCTTACTGTTACCTGCCATTTTCTTTACCTTCTATTACCACCGCTCCAGCAGTTTTCGACTTGCCGGTAGCTTCAGCATTTCATTGAGCAGCAAAGGTCACAACTCAATGCAAGCCTAAGGGTACCTTTATACGTCGCAACATTGCATGCAATGTCACTTGCAACTTACTGGTTGCAGTGAAATCATGGACACATTGTTCTATTTTGTTGCCGTGTACAAATGGAACAATGTGTCCATGATTTCACCGCAACCAGTAAGTTGCAAGTGAAATTGCATGCAATGTTGCGACATGTTAAGGTACCCCAAGAGTCCTGGCCTTGTTTTGTGTCTCATAGATTTGCCTTGAGAGCTAATGACTGTTACCCCTGACTTCCTGCCGTGAGAATATGTGCCAGAAGATTTCACCACAGGAGTGGAGCTGCTCCGATAAAGGTAACAACACCGGCAGGTAAATATAGTACAGGGCAGAGGTGCCTTAGACTAGTAGCATCACTCCAATACTAAACACACGCTGGAGTGGTTCTTTACCAGACAAGCCCCCTCCTACTCTGGACTCCCACCGTGGAGGAACCTTGTAAGCAAAGATCAGGTCTACCAGCATGGACTAGAGTGATGGGAGTATACACAATACACATTTGTACCTGTGCCTGCAGGGTCCTGGAGGTCTGGAGCTCTTCTTTCAAAGCCTCTGACTCTGCCTGAATAGCGGAAAGAGCAGAAGTAGAATCCAGACGTAACTTGTGCAGCGTCTGGGAGTGTTGAGTGAAGAATCTCGTCATCTCTTCTTTATGAGAATCCACCTATAACCAGAGTCACATCACACTGAGCCACAGAAGGAGAGGAGGAGAGCAAATACATCTGCATGTGAACATTCACCATTTTATTTTTATTCCTTTACAAAGACATTTTGCCAACCTTTTTGGGGTGATATTGCCTATAGGCGAGTATTTTACTGTACTGTCCACTGATTTTATTTTACCATTGCAGAGCTCTATATACATAGGAACAAGGGTTGTGCGTAGATTTCTGGAAGCCTCAATCACATACGTTTTTTAGTTTCACATACAAGAAAATTATAATTACTTAGCAGTAACTGTATTTTCCAGAACTCATGACAGCATCCTCAAGAGAAGGATCCATCCCAAGGACAGGAACCTACAGCTTTAAAAAGGTACAGGCTGGCTAAATGCTCGAGTGACTTCCAGCGCAGGACAGGTACTCCCATTGGATACATATACTCAGCAAAATAGATACTCCTGTATAATTACTGCTCTACTCCCCATACACATACAGTATGTACACTTATTTTTTTGTAACATCCTGATTCAAATGTAAAACACACCACCATAGAGGAGACGGAAAGATGGAGGGAAGAAGGCAGGATGCTGTGATAAATCCAACTACTAGCAAGTCATCATTTTTCACATCCCCTAGAAAGCGCCATGGAGAGCTTCGAGTACTGTTTTAAAGGGAACCAACCACCTCAGATGACGTGTATAAGCTGTTAATACATGTCCCTGGACCCTATATACACCATTGCAGCTATCTTTTTGCTAAGAATATTGATAACAGCAAACCGAAATAAACAGTTTATAAACTTACATGGCTTTAGTACATGAGGGCGTCTCCCTTGGGCTCCAGTACGAGAGGGCTGTGTCTCCAGCAGCTTGAGTGGCTTTCCTCCCCCTCCCTCTCTGTTTGCAGGACGTCACTGAAGGACGTGATATTATCTTATTGTGGGCGGGCACGCAAGCCAGCTCCCGTCCGTGCCCGCCCACACCAAGATAATATCACGTCCTTCAGTGACGTCCTGCAAACAGAGAGGGAGGGGGAGGAAAGCCACTCAAGCTGCTGGAGACACAGCCCTCTCGTACTGGAGCCCAAGGGAGACGCCCTCTCGTACTGAAGTCATGTAAGTTTATAAACTGTTTATTTCGGTTTGCTGTTATCAATATTCTTAGCAAAAAGATAGCTGCAATGGTGTAGGTAGGGTCCAGGGACATGTATTAACAGCTTATACACGTCATCTGAGGTGGTTGGTTCCCTTTAAGGAGGGACCAGCACTTGCAGAACTTTCCTCCCAAAAGCAAGGTCAGCAGAACCAAAGTCCAAACTATAAAGCCTAAAGAAGGTGGATGGTGAAGACCACATAGCTGCTCTACAAATTCGCTGGAGAGAGGCATTAGCTAAAGGAGGGCACTTTTAAAAGGGAACCAACCACCCCAAATGACCCCCCCGGACTGTTAATGTGTCCCTACACCCAGCACACACATTTGGGGAAATCGTTTTTTGCTAAAAAAAAACTGTTTAGTAGAAGCTAAGATATAGCTTTATAAAGTTTAAAAAATCTTGCCGACTGGGCGTTACCTAGCTTCGACTGTTGCCGAGTGCATCTGCCCGTCAGCCTCCTCTCCCCCCTCCATTCAGTAAAGCCCTGCCCTTTCTGCCTCGTCACAGGCTGGTGCACGGAGTCTCATGGCTGTGCACACGTCATCAGCTACAGCCAGGGTCACGAGCACACGCTCTGAGACTTCCTGCCTGTGCAGCTGTGACACAGTCACAGGTAACGCCCAGTCGGCAAGATTTTTTAAACTTTATAAAGCTATATCTTAGCTTCTACTAAACAGTTTTTTTTTAAGCAAAAACGATTGCCCCAAATGTGTGTGCTGGTTGTAGGGACACATTAACAGTCCGGGGGGGGGGGGGGAAGGGGTCATTTGGGGGGTTGGTTCCCTTTAAGTTTCTGGTTCAGACTTATCTGGCTACAGACTCAATGATTGCTGCCTGGCCTCTACCAGGATCCTGAAAGAGAATAAATATGGAGGTAGATTTCCTAAATTTAGCCATGGACTCCATGTACTGCAGTAGGTATCCCCTGCCTTATAGAGTGTGGAGCATGCTGGACCAAAATAGTGATTTAATGAATCTTAATACCCAGGGGGTGATCTGCTATCCTGCAGTTAACGAGGACTCCCAGGGCTGCAACTTGGACTTTGGGCGTTTGCTTTAAGTTCCCTCTTAAGCCCCTTATGCAAGAATTCTAACATTTTTCATCAGGAAACTGGATTTCTTTTTGAATGGCTCTAGATCTGAAAAAGTTAGAAATGTGTCCCAAACGCTAGAATAAATGTTAGATGTAACAACCTTCCTATAAATTAATAGGGTGGGGTAGATCACATTTTTTGGAATCCCCTGGCTGCTAGGAGCTTCCACTCAAATGCCACACCTTCGGATGGAGACCCATCAAATTGGGATGCAGGATCAGCCCCTGTGATAGAAGGTCTTGGATTTCTGAAAGGTCACACGGATCTCATACCACGATTAAATGCAGCCATGTGAACCAAGTCCTTTTGGACCAGAAGGGAGCTATCAGTAGTACCTCTGCGTGATGAGTGAACATTTTCCTCAGCACTATCGGAATTATTGCTATAGGAGGGAAAGCACAGACTAGACTCATGGGCCACTTGTGGGCATCCACCCTATGAAAGGTAATAAATAACCTTGGATCTAGAGAAAAACGTCTGGACTTTTTTTGCTTGTAAGGCCAGCTATTGACAGCTTTCCCCCTCTCCGGAGAATGATTGCCCAGAATATTAACGGGCTGAGGGACCACTTGTCCTGGCTTATCTGGTGACCGCTGAGGTCGTCAGTGTCGAAGTTGCTGAAAGAGACTGGAGATTTCCTTAGACTACTGCCATTATCTTTTGCTTCGGCCATGAAGCACTTGGACCTTGTGCCATCTTTTCTGTTCACATATGCTACGGATGTTCTGTTCCTTCACATACATTCTACCTAGGTTAAGGGGTCACCATGTAAAATACTAATAGATTTAGCCTGATGGCTGCTAGCTCCTTCATGTTTGACAATGAAGTCTCTAAATGTGGAGGCCATTGATCTTTGAGAACACTGCATTATGTGCCACCACCCCATCTAAAAACGCTTGCATCCATGGTGAGAATAGTGTGGCTTAGGTCTTCCCTGGAGAGCCAACACTTTAGGGATTTCAGAGTTCTTTCTGAAAAGGTAATTTCTCTGTCTAGGTGTCCCTTGGAGCACCCCCCCTGGTTTACAACTACTCATTTTGGTGGCTTTGGAATATTGGCACGCAAGTGTCCTGGAGGTCAAGAATAGCCATAAAAGTATGCCGCAATATGAAGTTTTACCACCGACCCCATGGTTTCCATTTTGAAATGTTTGAATAAATTTTTAATAAGAGTTTAGATTTATATGGTAATTGTTCTGAAGGAAAATGAGAAAACACTCTTCCTCTGTCACACTCTGGAACTAAAGCCAACACTCCCCTATTTTATTAGAGAGGATTTCTTGGTCTAGTATTTGATAGGCCAGCTTCACACCATGGTTTTGAGCTGTCAGGGTCTGTCCGGTGTTTTGCTGGAAGCACCGGACAGAACCTGACAGCTCCGGACAAACAGAACCAGAGGGTAAATATGCCCTCCTGTCCTGTTTTCTGCCGGAATCAGCAGATCGCAGGTTTCAGGAGCTGTCCCTGCTGAAATTTCAAAATCGCAGCTAGCGGGGAGCAAGCCACAGTCCTGAAATGTCAGCGGGGTGCTCTTCACGGTGCTGAAGTTCAGCGCCAGCCGGCGCGGAGCTTCAGCGCCCGGACCGATTTTATGTCGGTTCCAGCGCGATAGACTCCCATGTTAGGGGGCGCCGGATCGCATTGGATCCGGGAGGATCAGATTTGTGCAGATTTTTGCCCTGGCAAGCGGCGATTTTGTGTCCGGGACAAAAACCCAAATTCTCCCGTACAGATGGAAACCGGATGGCAAGTGACTGCCATCTGGCCCCATCGGAATACTATGGGGCCGAAATCGGATTCGGGGCTGTCCGGTTCACAAAAACCATGGTGTGAAGCCGGCCTTAATCTAACTTCAAGAATTGAGCTTTTGTGACACTGAAACATTCTGGGGGGGCGTTGTGCAAAATTCTAACTTTAATCCTTCGATTATGGGGTCAAATATCCACTGACTCAGATATTTTCCCAGGAAGGAAGATATTCTTTGTAGTCCCCACCTGCCTGGGTCCTGGTGGGTCCTTGAATGCCTCCTGAAGCATTGGAGAACCCCGACACTGACACACACCTGAAAACTTCTTTGCTGTATTCTGGATCCCTTCCACTCAGGGGCATTTTGTCCTAAAGATGTGCATTGTTTGATTTTCCTAAACGGAAGAAAGGGTGTTTTGAATTTTGGGAAGTTTGCTAGTGGGAAACTTTTTTTTCTTCAGTCCAACGCTTCATCCAAAATTTTATCTAAGGTTGAGCCAAAAGAGAAATTCGCCTTTGCAAGGGATGCCACAAAGTGTGCATTTTGAACGATAGTCCCCCATCCATTAGAAGCCTACTGGCAGAATTTTTTTTATTTATTTATACAGCGGCATTAGATTCCATCGCGCTTTACATATGGAAAGGGCAGATGAGGACAAGTAAAATATGTATCGACAATCAAATAGCAGTTATAGGAGAGTGAGGACCCTGTCCGTGAGGGCTCACAGTCTGCGAGAATGTGATACAGCACATGCATGGAGAGAGTCTCGCATCATTAGATGCAACGGCCCAGAAATCTGCTGCCTTTAGAATGGTTCCTAATCTGGAAGTCAAGTTGGTTGAGCTACACACTAAAGGCCCCGTTACACGGTACGAGATCGGGAACGATATCGCTGAAAAGTCACGGGTTTGGAGTCGTTCAAATGACATTGTAGGATGTCGTTGTGTGTAATACCGAGATAAGACTACGATAAATCGTTGGATCACAGATTTGAGAACATGTTCTCAAATCAGACAATCTTCATTCAGCCAACCTGCAGCATCGTTCTGTGTGACACCGCAATAATGATATCGTTAACAACTTCCCCAATTCACAAAAGTGAACAAGTATCGTTCGCAGTGTTGTGAGAAAGTTAGCTGCTCGCCAAATCGTTGGTGCGTTGTTCACGATATCTAGACGTGTGACATCTCACCAACGATCTCAGAAACATGTCCCAATGACCGCGCTCCCGTGAGATCATTGGTGAGATCGTTACGACATTGTAGCGTGTATCGGTACCTTAAGAGACATTAGTGTGCATGCGTCTGCTATATTGGGCTTGAAAGTTGCCATCCCCAATTCCCAAGCTTGTTTCAGAAAACTTTCCTGTCCAACGGGACTTAAGGCATCTGCATCATCAGAGGGGAGCACAGTCTGACGGGACACTTTAGAAACCATAACGGCTATTTTTGGTACACTGTCCCAGACTTAAGCCTCAAAAAAATATTTCCATTTAAATTTTCCTTGGGGATAAATTTACCTGACTTTTCCACGCTTATGTTTTTGTGGACAGGGAAGTATTGGTGCTTATGAACTTTCAATCCAAAAACATTACGTCCTGCAAAGATTTTTTTCCTCGTCTATCCTTATTGTTGCCCTGACCACATTCACCAACTTATTTACAGTATATTGGGGAAAGCAATCATCAGAGGAGGAAGATAAAGGCACCTCTATATGAAGCCCTCCTAGCAATCAGTCTTCTACATACTTCTGAGCTAGAGATTAAGGGTCCCTTTACACGCCGAGACTTTCCAGCGATCCGACCTGGCCGGGATCGCTGGAAAGTCTCTATGCAGTCGCTGGTGAGCTGTCAGGCAGACTCACCAGCGACCAGAGACATTGTGGAAAGAACAAACTATTCTTTCCACGATGTCGAGCTCCCACTCCTGTCTGACAGGCTGCGGTAAGCAGGAGCAGGCTGGCAACCATGATTAACAACGGGTATCTAGGCAGCGCGCAGTACTAGTTACCCGATATATACCTTGGTTACCAGCCTTCTCTGCTTCCAGGCTGGTATCCAAGGTACACAGCGGGTAACTAGGGACAGGGATGTGCTTAGATACCCACTGTGTACCTTGGATACCATCCTGAAAGCAGAGAAGGCTGGTAACCAAGGTATACCTCAGGTAACTAGGTACGCTAGATAGCCGTTGTTCACCAAGGTTACCAGCCTGTGAGATCGCTGATTGTTGGTCTCTCGCTGTCACACGCAGCGATGCGTGCTGACCAGCGGGAGACCAAGGACCAAAAAATGGTCCTGAATGATGTGCAGCGATCTCGCAGCAGAGGCCTGATCGCAGCTACGTGTCACACACTGACATCGCTGGAGAGGTCGCTGTTACGTCACAAAACCTGTAACGTTTCAGTGACATCGCTAGCAGTGTTGTAGTGTGTGAAGAACCCTTAATGTGATGTCTTTCTACCCTAATGAGGTGCTGGGGCCTTCTAGTCCTCCAAACCCCTTAAGATTGCTTTCATTTCAGTCTTGATTATGGGCTTCATGCTTTCCATCAGAGGATGATTCTTCAGTTAGGGTTTTCTCAATACTTGACTGACAATCTTTTACCATATGAAGACGATGTGCGCATTATGCAAGTATAAATTTTCTTTATGCTTTGTTTTGGCCTGCACTTTATTAGATCTGTTCTATAATACATTTAAAGGGTATATTTGGAATAAAATAAAAAAATAAAAAGTGCTCAAGCACTAACGGAGTACCAGCCTCTGCCTGTAGTGCTTGTCACCGTTCACCAGCGGCAACATAGCGGCAGCTTCTTTTGTGCCCTGCTTATCGAGGGGACAGGACAGCCAGTGTCATGCTTATTGACAGATGGCACACCCAAATGGAGGGAATAAACATGATGTCATCCATAATGCCCTTCAACAGAGCTCAGAAGCTGCCTCTGTTGACACGTCGTCAGTGGAGGCCATAAAATTGCCAGCAGAAGCAGTCCAAGACCACTTTGTTTCTGAGAAGGACAACGCTTCTTAAAAGGGCCGAATTGGCAGTTATGGGATCCCACAAGAGGCCCTCGGTTGCAATGGGAATATATTGTCTCAGTCACATTGCAAGGGAGAAATCAATGGAGTCTCCAACAAGAGGCCACCATGGTGTGGATTAAATGCTGCCACCACTGATTGACAGCAGCATTTGAGGGGTTAAACAGCAGATAAGAGCTAGCTGTAATCACTAAAAGAGACAGGTGCAGGGCTTTGTAACATGGCTGGTATCTGTCTTGTGTGTAGCAGGAGCTGAGCCGGCTCCACACCCTGAGCCTGATCCGCTCCACGACAGGAATATCGATCATGGAACCAGATGGGGTTAAAGAGCATAGTAGGTAATCAGAGTAACAATGTTCTGTGAGAGGTTTCAATCACTCCCATCATCCACAAGATTGCCGACAAACTTCCTGCATTTATTCAGGTTAAAGTCCTTGCATTTGCTTGGTAGAATAAAATTAATGCATGCCATTATGTTACTAGCCAGATGTCAGGTACCTTGTCAGCGACAGCTGAGAAATTCTGCAAACATCGACTCATCTGAGAGTTCAGATCCAGAACAGCGGCGACAATTGGCAGCAAGTCAGAAGCCAGAGCTTTCTGCAGAGCCAGGCGGTGTTCATCCTGCCAGGAGAGATTACACAAATCACAACATACACAGAGCTCAGACACTGGTATAAAGCGGAGAAACTAATAGAAAAAAGTCCAGCCAGTGAACCAAGTTATCACTGACCTGCAGGATGGGTACAAAAAAGGTCATTATGGGGGGGGTCGTCCGACCAGAAACAAACCGACTGGCATAACATAGCCCCATACAGAATGAACAGAGTGACCATCAGGAGGCCAACCTGTTGCTCCATTTTGTAATGAGGATAGTAGTGCCTCGATCTGCCGATTGGTGTTGGTCCCAGGGTTCAGACACCACACGACGTAGTCAGTCATCACCTATCCTGCATACACCTAATAATGTATTGTCACCGGACAACCCCTTAAAAATTGGTGACCTATCCTTCTATAGAATAAACATTAGAACGAGGGAGCCTATGTGAAGGATGGGTCATCAATTGGAAAACAGAGGGATAAACCCCTTTAAAGGGTGGGTAACCAGATTGTTAAAAAGATGTCAGCAGGATTTCACTCCCACAAACTATTAATTATATAATCTTATTAAAAATCAATATTTATGTACGAGGTGGAACAACTACTTTTAGATCTGGAGCCTTTGTCACACCAGCTCTATTTTATGCTTAGAGCAGTCTCCTCCTGCTTGACTGATAGCCTTGAAGTTGTGTGCCTTCAAGCAAAGGGTCAGTCAAGCAGGAGGAGCTGACGTTGAGTGTGAAATAGAGCTGTAGTGACAGAGGTTTCAGATATACTGTAGGTCTTCAGCCTCATTTACATATATCAATTCAAAGGGTGATTTCTCAGTAACAGAGGAACAGACTGGCCATGTAAAGTGTTGTTTGACTTGTCTTTGAAAGACCTACACGAGCATATAAATGATTTAGGGTGTGAAATCCTGCTGATATATTCCTGTTAAAACACAACTGGCATGCAAACCTCCCGACCGGTCTTTTGTTACATGCAGTCAGTGTGTGATCACTGTAGCCAATCAATGGTCATTCTACCGGCTCCACCACTCCGCACTGGTAGCCATAATGCCAGTAGTACAGTATGAGAGCCCCGGCAGTATAAATGTGCCTGACGTGGTCACAACAGCCAAAAATTGAAAGCAATGTACGTGGTCAGATGGATTGTTGTGGGAGAACAAGCCAATTTGATACGTTATTTTGCAATTCTGGTTGGATAATCTCTTTGAGCATCCACGTCCCTCCACCATTAGAGTTGTATGGGCGCTATACCCATTAACCTACAGCCACAGTGTCAAGATGGAGGGAAGACAGAGTTAAGAATGGTCTGTACTGTGGATGACTTCTGTCTAATGAATCATTGCTACATACCATCAACCTCTGCAGCTCGGCCTTGGCTTGTGAGGACAGTCCTTCTTGCTTTATTATCCCATCCATGCTCTGACTGACTTGTCTGGACACAGTATCTTGAACCGTATTAAAAGATGTGGAGACCGCAGCAGCCGTGGAACTTAATGCTGAAGAGCTGGAAGACAGAAGGTCATCTGCAAGAAGAATGGATCCAGATGATTATCCACCCTTCATAACATATCTGCTATTCTCCTCCTAAACAACTAAGGCTGATAAAACCAGGTCCTCTATTAATTACCAACATAGAAAAATGCATTTTTACAACTCTACAACACAGTAGCTGCAGAGATCAATGAGAGGAAGGAGGGTATGATTTTTTTCCTGTGTGTTGCTTATGATTGGTCAACCTCATGCAATGGAACAAGTACACACCCCCAGATACAAATCTTTGGTACCACCCAATTGAACTATAACAAATTAGTAACGAGCGAACCAAACGTTGAAAGTTCGATGGTTGCGCTGAATACAGACTGTACAAAGAAGAATCAGTGTTGGAGTTCAGGTGATGTACATAAGCAAACCACTGGAACAAAAATGATGTTGCTCTGGTACACTGTGCGGGACGATTTCAGCGTTTGAATGGGCATACTGGGGGTAAGACTGGACGTAGTATGTACCAAAAAAAAAAAAAAACAGCCAGGGAAGGGAGGGCGTTATGTGGGCAAAGAGCTGAACTGCCCAATCACTGACTTCCAATGGGGTTTGGTTTGAATTTGGGTCCAGGACATAACTTTATAAAGTCTGGCTGTACCCGCAGAACCCAAACTATCATGGGTCCGACCTTCTCGAATTATGACCTGAGCTTCAGAAGCAAATATCACCACAAGATAATTAAAATAGAAATACTACATTTTATTCCGCTCTGCAGCCACTAATCTATGACGCGTTTCATTTAATACGTTCAATCTCGGAAAGGTCTTTAACTTCTTTATATAAAGCACCATGTAACGCAGTAAGAGAGCTTTCATTTCATGCACTTACTTATAGAGTGGGTATACCCGTCCAGCTTCCCTTGCTGCTTTGCACTGTACTCATCCACAGATCTCTGAATTGTGCCAAACATTTTATCCATTTCTTCGGCAAAGTTGCCCTGGACCTGGGCGTTGTGCTGCTCCACCGCTGTCTTGCGATCCAGTTTGGCGTGGAGACCAGATACATCATTTGTGGTCTCCTTGACTGTGCTCAGCAACTAGAAGGAGGAGAGCCGAATAGTCAGGATTTTCCGAAACCGTAAAGACAAGCGGGAGCGGTATAATACGTGTCTGAGAAAATATGTATGGATAATTGCATAAGCAGAACATAGAAAAGGGTTCGCTAACTAGATGTTGATTTATCTCCATGGAAGGATCCTTGAGAGGAAAAAAAAAAAGTTTCAGTGCTGCAATCCCTTCATTGCATGGGCAAACCCTTTATGGAGAAAGACAGAAGGGGCACAGCGCTGAAGCCCCCTAAGATAGGGGAGGTAGAGGGGATTCCTGGCAAGTTAAACTTCCAGACGTCTTAGCATAACTTAATGATTTGCTACAACTAACTGACCTGAATTACACCTTTAGAGTAGGGATATGGGTGTATGGGGACACACAGATTTGAAGAGGTTACCTTATTAGCTGTGGTGTGAAGCTTCTTCTCTGTGGTATGTAAAGCCGACGTCACAAACTCCTCCTGAGCGAGCTGGAGTTTAGATTCCTGGAGATTCTTCTGGGTTTCTTCTAGTTCTTGAGACTTACACTGCAACACAGTGTTGCACTCCTCCAGCTCCTTCTTATTCTCAGAGAACAGCTCAGTGATCTAGCAGGAAAACAAAATATACAAAAATAGGACTGAACAGAAGCCGCAATATTAAATCAGCATAAGGCCTCATTCAAATGTCTGTCAAACGGATCATTAAATTACAAGTTTGCAAGGTGCATTACAAACAGCACATTTATGGCAGAAAGGGATAGTGTTTTTTTTTTTTTTTTTAACATGAGACCCATGGACTTATATTGGCCCATCATCCGTGCTGCCAGAAAAAATTAAAGAGGGAAAGAATAAAAAAAGACAGATGTGAGCAGCCTTATATGTTCAATGGGTACTCGATTTATTTGTGGACAGACCAAAAAAAAAAAAAAATGAAATAAAACTGGACATACAGGGTTATTGAACATCCAAATACAGCAGAGTTAGAGTTATATCTGCATCTACAGCTAGAGGGCGCCACATCTATAAGTAGAGTGCAATATCACTCTTGCTTCATATTTTTACCTGTCCCAAAGAGCTAACACTCAGGATGAACTCACCCTTTT
The DNA here is from genome assembly GCA_033576535.1 of Allobates femoralis. Lineage (NCBI taxonomy): Eukaryota > Metazoa > Chordata > Amphibia > Anura > Aromobatidae > Allobates > Allobates femoralis. Next base: position 64,414,529 of record JARQOC010000006.1, on the reverse strand, counting down.
CAGCTCCTCTTCCAGGAGAGCGAGTTTTTCGGTGTATTCGGTGATCTGCTCTTCTTGGCATACGATTTTACCCTGGAGCTGCCTGTACAGGAGATATAACAATGCGGTAGATTACGGATCGGCTGTAACTACACGGGGAGGGGTAAAAGGAGGTATATTGGCTCAGGCTCATGTTGTTGCCTGCAAGGTGCTGCAGCAAGCAAGTGCCAAAAATAGTCAGAACCGGTTGGATTTTCGCGACTTGCCTCTTGCAGGGATGCCTATCCACCTGCCTATATTGTGCTGTAGCAGTCATATACAGAGATCCGCATAGTCACAGCATTAATTGCACCAATTTCACCTGTTTGGCTCCACTTACTCGTAATTCTCACTGGAGATATAGACTCCATTCTTCTCTCTGGCTGAGGCCAGGTCCCTCTTCAAGCGCTCAATCTCCTCAGTGTATTCCTACAAAGAAATCAGGTTCTCTTTTTATAAAGCTTGGCAAGTTTAATAAAAATGCATTAAATAAGTTTTAAATTAAAACAAAGATTCCCCCCTTTGCCTTTATTTATAGTGAGACTTTTGTCCTTGGACAGTCTGTGGTGTGAATGGAGCGCAGTATCCGATGTTTATTCCTGTAGTCACCCTCTAGTGGTGGTCATATCCCACAGGGACGTAACACTCAAAAACTATGTCCTGATGCCTTGTTATAGCTTTTATGAGATTATTCTCCCTTTTTGTGCAAACTTGCCATTAGGTGTGGCGATAGTTCATCGTCACTACAGAGGATGTAAAATGATTTACAAGTCTCAGTCCACCAGTAACAAGAGCAATCTGTGACCGCGGAGGAGTCCGGAGACCCACCGCTTACCTGACTACATCAGATTATTTTCTTCTGATTAGCCGGCCTAATGCAAAGTCACGCTGCAGCAATGTCACATCAGGCCGGTTAATAAGAATATCCAGAGATGCCACCATGTAGAAGGTAGTTCCCAGGATCTTCTCCAGCAAAGACAATACAGAATTGCCCCGTGAATGTATCTGCACCAACTTGATTCAACATCAAAGGGTCATTAAGCTCTGACTGCCAATATATCTGCTCGATTTTCCAGTTTTCTGTTCAGTCCCAAGAGTAGCAAACCAAAAATGACAGACACAAATTGAGTCCAATAGATCCAGGGACTGTTGGGCTCCATCATGGCATCTGTAACCTTACCAGAAAAATATGGCGATGGATACAGAGCCAGCAAATATGAAGGAGTGTGTGACGGAGAGTCAAGGCAGCACAGTGGAGAGAAGCAGTAAATATATCTTCATTACCTTGATCAGGGCCCGCTTGGTGAGTTTCTGATTCACCTCCGGTTTATTCAAGATGTTCTTGGCTCGGTTGGCATATTCCAGAGTGCTCACAGTTTCCTAGGGGGAAAAAAAGGAAACGATAACATTTATAGAAGATAATCTAATGGAGGAGTATAAAGATTAAAGATTACCACTATAAAGCACTGCTGACATTTTGACTCCGGTCATCCAATTATGACACTTTATAGTATTTGCGGTCTGGTGGCAGGTGGTCGGTAGAGAATACCAGGAAAGGATTGGAGATGTTGGATTTCTAGATGCCTGATACTTTTATTTTTAAGCAAAACATGCCATCACGAGTGATGTGTAGCACCATTCTCCCCATTGAGAACATGTACACAGAGGTGAGCGTGCATATGAATCGGGGACAGAACCAGATAATCAACTTATATATAATAATTGACACGTCTGTCAAATACAGTGACCTTTTTGGTGTCAACAGGGAACTGGGCTTATCGCTATAACACTAACTACCAAAAAATCAAACGAAGTTCCAGCCCAAAATAATGGAGAATTAATTTATTGATAAGTGGATCACAGAGGGGGAGGGGAACATACAAAGACACTAGGTATAATCAGGACAATATTTCACCATGTTTATATAATAGCATGAGTAACATAAAAATTGATACACCCCAACATAGGGAGGATATTTAATACTCAACATATTTAATATATATTAACATATAGAGCACTTTTCAATCAATAGCTCATCAGATTATAACTATATGTAAACAATAAAGTAGCAAAAGTGCAATGTGCCTATATTAGTATTGGTCAAATACAACAATTCCCTATTGCACAATTACTGCAATTTGCATAACAAAAATAGCAGCCTATTTAATTCATGAAACACCTAATTATATAGTTATCTTATGGATATAGTCTTAAAGTCCAGAGGGAACAGGATTGGGCATAACCCACTTACTGCACATGAGACTAGGGTTAAGGATTTAGATAATCATGATAACCAGGTATATAGCTTGTTCAGCCGTCAATTACATGTGCCAGTCTAAAACGGGACCTACAGCTTCCATCCGCTAGTATAATAACAGCATATCACCCCCTTATTAGGTAGCCTCTCCCGGGGCTGCATAATTACAGGCCAACATTCAATATGCAAGTGTAAAGGGCCGTGACCTGTGACGAAGGTATTAGCACCGAAACACGTGTAGGGCGGGTTTCTGGTCGGACAAAGACTAAGGTAATTATTCACCAGCATGTTATTTAGGAATGGTGTTGAGCAGGTCATTTAACTGCTTGGTCCCCTTTACACTTGCATATTGAATGTTGGCCCGTAATTATGCAGCCCCGGGAGAGGCTACCTAATAAGGGGGCGATATGCTGTTATTATACTAGCGGATGGAAGCTGTAGGTCCCGTTTTAGACTGGCATATGTAATTGACGGCTGAACAAGCTATATACCTGGTTATCATGATTATCTAAATCCTTAACCCTTTAGTCTCATGTGCAGTAAGTAGATTATGCCCAATCCTGTTCCCTCTGGACTTTATAGTTATCTTATGGATATAGTCTTAATTAGGTGTTTCATGAATTAAATAGGCTGCTATTTTTGTTATGCAAATTGCAGTAATTGTGCAATAGGGAATTGTTGTATTTGACCAATACTAATATAGGCACATTGCACTTTTGCTACTTTATTGTTTACATATAGTGATAATCTGATGAGTGATTGATTGAAAAGTGCTCTATATGTGAATATATATTAAATATGTTGAGTATTAAATATCCTCCTTATGTTGGGGTGTATCAATTTTTATGTTACTCATGCCGAAATATTGTCCTGATTATACCTAGTATCTTTGTATGTTCCCCTCCCCCTCTGTGATCCATTTATCAATAAATTAATTCTCCATTATTTTGGGCTGGAACTTCGTTTGGTGTTTTTGGTAGTTAATATGAATGGGGAAAAGAGTGGTGCAAGCAACAGCAGCTAAATATCTATTTGCCAACAGCTATCTTCTAAGTGTACAGCCAGTCTCAGGACTTGAGCCCCAAAGCAAAACCTATCCTCCAGTATTCATGAGGCAGCATTGTGCGTCCCCAGATTATGGACTACAAGCTAAATTGTCATTTAGCCAGATTATACATTCAGGTATCACTCCTTACTATCCGTTCCCTCTACTATATATGAGGCAGCTCTCGTGGACAAGTAATTGTACAATGTAAAGTTAGGCCACAGCATAAATTACCTCTAAATTAATGGAGGCTGGGGAGACTGTAGCAATGATGGAGGTCTTGGTCCTCCCTCCTAGAGAGTCCTGCAGGATCCGGGTTAGCTTGGACTCCCTGTACGGGATGTGTGGGGCTCTCTCCACCAGAGCGGTGATCACTCTGCCCAATGTCAGAAGAGACTGGTTAATGTTCCCAGCCTCCCGGGCCCGCTTATCTACAGCTCCGGAGCGACCGATGTTCTCACTGCCAGCAAGATCCACCTGCAGGAAAAGAAAGCAAAACGTTAACTGATGCTAGAGACAAAAACTTCAGTACACAAGGGCCTGGCAATGACGGGTAGGAGCCTGCGATGGTCTCTGCCAGAACCAGAAGTGTCAGGTGCCGACAACATCACTAAGAAGAGAGGAGGAGAATGACCAGCGAGGCGTCCAGGTAGATCAAAGAGTATAGCCCTGCTGAAGGTGGCACTTTTAGTTTAATAGGCCCTGGGGGAAAGGGGGGTGAGGGGGTGATAGGTTCACTTTAACACCCTTGAAGCAATTTTCTGTGCAGTTGATGGCTGCACATTGGAATAGAAACATGCTAAGCGGCCACAAGGCCATCTATACTTCATTTCAGGCTAAAGGATCAGAGGGGTCCTGGCAGACAATTATACCATAGTCTAACATTATACTTTCATTTTAATGATTGGGAACCTAACTATATACATCATACGAAGCAAACGTTTACCAAAAATGAATAAAATCTTACCAAATTAAGTTTTCCAATTTTCACCAGCTCTTCTCCATCAACTGTAGTTTCCTTCATGTGGATGGTGACAGAAAACACTGAATGAGAACGGCTGGAGGGAAACAGAAAACAATGAATTGCTGCCCAAACAAAAATCATCCCAAAAGCGTCTGAATGACGCGCCTCAACTTTAGAGAGGGCAATCACGGCACCGTGTGATACAGATCCAGCCAAATCTGTATGTGGAGCGGTGCAAAATACCCAATATTACCCCCGAAAGGGAGCAGTGAATAAGGCATGCAGTTTGCTTATTTCAACAGAAACAGACAGGAATGGGATGCTGGCTTAGCTACAAAATTAAAGAGACAGCCGATATATGCTGCCCCAACCATTGGTTACATGTATCACAGACGGGTATGTGTGACTCTGAAATGCTGCCGATTTCCGCACACTAATAGCCGGCTGAGGACTTAACAACACTATAGACTTGTCGTGCTCCCCACCCGCTGCCCTGGACTGATGGGCTTCTGGCAGTGACCTGCCTGTTAATGCCAGCAGGCAGAAACACATCTATACAACTAATCAACAGTGCAGACCCAGGTCAGCTATTAAAGTATGTTTTTTGCTGAAAATCCACAGAAATGTAGAGTAAAACCTACCTGACATAATTACATAACACAATTTTATGGACTTACAGAATTAAGGAAACACATAGTACATACCTGGAGTAGGCGTTCATTAGGGTGGACGCTGTTGTCCTCTTTGCTGCTCCTCTTTCTAAGATATGATAGACTTCATCCTTGTTGTGGACAGTCACTTCTTCCAGACCCTTGATTATCACTCCCCTCTATAAGACAATTATATTACTGTATTAGATTTGTGGCTTTTTTTTGCACTTGAATATGAGCTTACAGGAGGAACAGATCATAGTTATTACTTTGTTGCGAGGATCATCAAACATCTGCAGTCTCTCGCCAACATCTGGAGCAGGACTCAGAAGGTCAAAGAGCTCCTCATTGTAGATTTCCAGCAAAGAGACTTTCACAGAGAACTCGGTACCGTTCTCAGAGAGCTTCTCAAATATCTGGTGAAGAGTCCGAGGGATGATACCGGCCAGAGGGTCCTGTTCGGAAGACAAGATCATCAGGAATATAGCAAAAGGGAAGCACTGCAATACTGCCGCCTCAGTGTGTCTAGGCCTCGTTCAGATCTAGCTTTTAGTTAAGGAATGCTGCCATTTATTAAACCTTTAATAACATTAAAAATACCATAATTTCACATCAGGTGCTGGACAATATATAGTCTGAGTTACTAACATTACTGCAAACTAGCAAGTGACGATCTGGTCCTTTGCTGACGAGAGCAGGGAATCACCGACAAGAAGGCAGCAATGGTGTATAACTGCTTTTGTCTTCTATTCCAGCTTACATAAGGCTTTATAATTAGCATATCTATATCGGCCGTAAAAGGCTTTCAAGCACTGGTCATTAAAAGGGGTTAAAATTAATGTCTAAAAAGGGAATATCCACTACTTTACAGCCTTAGGTTTATCATTCAGGGTCCTAATTAAGATAAAAACAGTTGCTACTCCCCTCCTGCAGGACCATTGTTTCCAGAGAGTGATATGACAGTGTGTCACGTGTTGGATGCCGCCTTTTGGGAACAGTTAGTCAATATTGCGTCAGGGTGGACGCTCACTTTAATGTAATAGGAAAGGCTGCAATCGGCACGCTATGTCACCGAATGGAGGAATGGAACCCCCTTTACTTAAATTGTGCTGCTTCAGGAGGAGAGTATACACTTATTTCAACTGGGATCCTGAAATGATTAAGCTCGGGTGGTCCAGTATTGGAAATCCCCTTTAAAGAAAATTCAACGTTAACAAGAGTAAAAAACAGAATACCTGTTCCCAAGTAAACTCTTCATCAGCAGATCTTTCTCCTTCCATGGTGAAGGTTTTCCCTGTGCCAGTCTGACCATAGCTAAAAATAAGGTAGGTAATGATAAGGCAGTCAGAGAAACATACCAACACTAGACGGGGCCCAATTCTATCACATCGGGTGATTCTAGAACGTGTGCGATTATATATTAGTCTAACTACTCTGGCTGATCGCAGCACCACCGAGGATGGCGGGGGGAGCTCGCTGCTGCACTGGGTGGCAGTGGCTTGGCAGGTGCTGCTGCTTGTCATCCCATTATGCTCCAACCTGAATTCCAGAGTGGAATGCTAATGGGAGAGGGTACAGCAGCAGGATGGATCCACTCCTGAGGGTAAAACTGAGCAAAACGAACAATAATGAATGCATGCGTTGCAGCCAGTGTCCCGGACGGCGTGTGGGCCCCCGTCACAGATGTCCTATATGTGGCGCTGTTTTCGAGACAAGCTTACAGACACACTGGATAATCACATCACATTTTCAAAAGAAAGTATGACTGTCAAAGTCAGGGTGATCTCAATGTAGAAAGCCAAAGAAACAGTCAGTGGTGGTGTATACAGTAATATACAAGATAGTTGTGTGGGGACCATGTACAAGAGACATCGGGGGCACAGGCGGCCTGCACCTCTATCTGCCCTAATGTGTTACCACAAAGTAAGTGATAACTTTCCAATTGCAGGAGATCAGACTGCTGGGACCTCCAGTGATCCTGAGATTAGGGGTTCTCTGCTGTTTTCTGTTCTCTCATTAAGGCTACGTTCACACACTGCGCATTTTTGAGCGTTTTACCAGCGCTTTTCAAAAATGCGCAGGTGCGTATTGTCTGACAGCAAAGTGAATGTAAAATTCACTTTGCCGTTCAGACAACGCATATTTTCGCGCCGCGCCTTTCTGGGAGAAAGCGCCGGCGTAAAAAGAATTGACTTGTCAATTCTTTACGCAGGTGCACCTGCGTCTTCTCCCTCTGACGTCACAGAGGGGAGGAAGAATCCTGCTTCCTCCTCCCCTCTGTGACAGCACATTAGATTTCGAAGTGTATTAACGCCTTAACGACAGCCTTACGTCTCTAGACGTCAGTCTGTCGTTACCCGGTGTTTGAAGTGAGCTCCGGCGTGGAGCTCACTTCAAACCTCCGACATCTCAGCTGATCTCACTAGCTGAGATGTCGGACTAACAGCACCAATCGGTCCCGCCACCGATTGGCACTGTTTAACCCCTTAGATCCCGCCATCAATCTCAGAGCGGGATCTAAGGGAGCAGGAGCGTGCAGCGCACGCTTATCCGGCTCCAGGGGAGATCTCGCGATAGTATCGCAAGATCTCCTGTGCTGACGTGACAGGCCGGGGTCCTAGCTTGACCCCGGAGCCTGTCACGGAGCACTTCCGGGTTGTGGTTGGCAGGGGCTGCCAACCACAACAGGTCCGCGATTCTGACAGATGCAGATGAGATGCAGCTCATCTGTATGTGTCAGAAGCGATCGGACTGTGCAGCTGCATGCCTCTCACAGGGGCTGTGTAAAAGTAAGAATCAATAAGCAAATAAAGTTTTTACAAAGTTGGAAAAAAAAACAAAAAACAAAAAAAAAACAAACATAAAAAGTTCAAATCACCCAGCTTTTCTCCCATCCACAATAAAAGTATAAAAAAAAAATAATAAAATACACATATTTGGTATCGCCGCGTTCAGAATCGCCCGATCTATCAATATAAAAAATCAAATAATGAGAGCCATAAACTGCGTAGCGCAAAAAATGGTTCAAACTCCAAAATTACGGTTTTTTGGTCGCTGCAACAATGCTAAAAAATGCAATAACGGGTGATCAAAACAGCGCATCCACCCAAGTATGGTATCATTAAAAACGTCAGCTCGAGACACAAAAAATAAGCCGTCACCCAGCCCCAGATCCCGAAAAATGAGGACGCTACTGGTCGCAGAACATGGCGCAAAAAGTGCAATGTTTTTTTTTTTCATGTTTTTGAATTTTCTACAAACTCGTACTGACCCGAGGCATCACACGGTCACGTCGGTTTTACCATATAGTGAACACGGCGACTACAAAAACCCAAAAAACAAACGTGTAATTGCACTTTTTTTGCAATTTCACTGTACATTTATATGGTAAAACAAATCATTGCATCTGAAAGTACAACACGTCCGGCAAAAGATAAGCCATCATATGTCAATATTGACAAAAAAAAAAAAAAGTTATGGCTCTTGGAAGCCGAGGAGCGAAGAAACGAAAATGAAAAATGACAAATTTCTTCGTCACTAAGGGGTTAACATACACTGCGAAATCTAAATTAAACAAAGCAAAATGTATGTAAAATAAAAAAAGAATTTAATACTTACCCTCCGACGCCTTTTCCCAGTGTCAGGTGGCAAGGCCAGGAGATGCGTGTTCTGCCAGGACATATCACATGACCACAAGCGGCCTATCAGCGCCGGGAACGCCCCTCTGACATCACGGCAGGCTCTTGCAGGACACACATCTCCTGGCCTTGCCACCTGACACCGGGAAAAGGCATCAGAGGGTAAGTATTTAATTCTTTTTTATTTTACATACATTTGGCTTTGTTTAATTTAGATTTCGCAGTGTATATTAATACACACTGGGAAATCTAATGGGCGGTCACAGCTGTCACAGAGGGGAGGAGGAAGCAGGATTCTTCCTCCCCTCTGTGAAATCACTCCTTCCCTGGCCCGTAAAAAAGCATGCTGTCTGAACAGCACTGCTTTTTTTTGCGCAAGGTTAAAAGCGCCCACACAAAAAAAAAAAAAAAAAAAAAAAAAAAAACGCAAAAAAAAGCGCTATGTGTAAAGTACCCTAAAAATGAATGAAGGGGGTATGCATGCTCCACCCAATTCAATTCTGCCACAGACAGCAGAAAGCACAGTTCTCAGGGTCATATGGGGAAACCAGTGATCAGGACGTTATCTCACCCTGTAGATAGAGGAAACAAGCTCTTGAAAGTCATCCTGCTTCCTAAATTACTGGCCTTGGGGGGGCTGATGTGATCATTGCCGACTGTATACATACACACACACACTATGTGTGTGTATATATACATATACACAGCAAGTCAATAAATTAAGAGTATTACATGGAATACTTCTTTGTATGACAAATATATGAAGATACTCACGCAAAAATTGTGCAGTTATAGCCCATAATAACCTCATCCAGGATGGGACACACAACGCTCCTGTACACTTCAATCTGTTTAGCTGAAGGTCCGAATACCTGATGATACAGAAATGAAGGCAATATAATAATCATAATAATATAAGGGGATAAAGTCACATCACAGCTTTCCTGTGGCCGCGCGCGCACACACACACACACACACACACACACACACACACACACACACACACACAACACACACACAGATATACTATGGAGGGAAAGTAATGGGGCAGCGATGCATATACGTATACGTTATCACCGTTAAATCCAAACCGGCTGGGGCACACAGGACCCCTGCACCAATGACCGGTGGAGGTCCTATCAATCACACTCCTCTTATTTTGTGGATAGGTAATGAATTCTGATCCGGATAGAAAAACTTTACTTTAAAATCCACAGGGTCACCACCACTGTCACCATGAGACTACAGTGATCAGAAAAGGAAGAAAAAGTCACCCCCAGTCTGTATAGTGAACACTCAGACATGGTCACCTACCATATCAAACATGTAGTTTTTCTTCCCCAGTTTATCATTTATTCCACCAGTCCGGACAGAAACCTCCTTCCGTTGGGGGTCACATTCTAACACAGAATGAGAATTCGCCTTACGCTCCAACTGATTGAAGGGTCTGGATGGACAGAAAGACAGAAGTGACAACATATAACGATGAGGATTGTTACTAACTTATTACAGCCAACAGGACAGTGGATAAACTAACGCCATCTGGAATGGGGACATCACAGCTGGTCATACACAGATATGACTGACAGGTATGTTCTCCCCCCCCAACCCCATACACAATACTCTGTCACCCCTTCTTGTAGAAATTGCATAACAGTGTATATAGGTTACAAATGGTAAAGATGTCAATTCTTAAACTGATCTGTTAGCAGATTTCACAATATAAATTGCACAAGTTAATAAATAAATCTTAGCCCTGATTAGACTGGTGTATTTGCTTTAATAATCCATGTCAGAACTGCTTTATGAAAGATCAACTCAAACTCTGCCTATCATGCCTGATTGACAGCTCATCAGTGTGCCCCCTCTCTACGGCTGCATCTCTACCCAACTCGCCTGCCAGCTCCTCAGTGTCCCTCCTCCCTGCTGCATCACTACCCAACTAGCTTGTCAGCTCCTCAGTGTCCCTCCTCCCTGCTGCATCTCTGCCCAACTAGCCTGCCAGCTCCTCAGTGTCCCTCCTCCCTACTGCATCTCTACCCAACTAGCTTGTCAGCTCCTCAGTGTCCCTCCTCCCTGCTGCATCTCTGCCCAACTAGCCAGCCAGCTCCTCAGTGTCCCTCCTCCCTGCTGCATCTCTGCCCAACTAGCCTGCCAGCTCCTCAGTGTCCCTCCTCCCTGCTGCTAGCTTACATTGCTTATTAAGAGCTGCTTTTATTCTCAATTAGCAGTTTCCTAACAGTCTATACAAATTAGGTTTTTTTTAAAGCCAGGAAGATGCTTAACTTAGTGTATAAACCTAGTAAAAATGTACACTGTGACGCCTGTGCAGATATAAAAATGGCCAATTTTTATATGCCAAGTATCTCAAATTTTCATAGATTTCCTTGTCAGTAATGCATGTCTATACTCCTATATTCATGATTTGCATGCTTTAGGATTTCAGTGCAACAGTCTATCATAATATATGTCATTCAGCATACCCCTGTTCACACTGCATGCTAGGGTGTGTCCGCAGTTTGTGTTATTTAGTAGGAGCTGTCAGAGGCTGGATGATTGGAGACTGATAAGCTATGTCTTTCTATAGGCGAGCTGATAAAATGCTCACCTTGATAGCAGAATACACAAGCATTGGGGGGGGGGGGGGGGGGGTCTAAGAAAATGTACTGTACTCAATAATATGGAAAGTTTGACTATTAACACGACTCAAACCCTGAAATATACTAAGATTATGACGTGAAATAATTAACATGGAAATGACATATATTAATATTTATCATCAAAAAAGATACACAAAAAAAATAAAATAAAATAAAACACTTTCCTGGATGGGACATAATTGTATTGTAGGGGTATACAGACACTTTGTATAAAATATAATTCAGGAGGAGGTGCAGACGTCTGTATGGCACATACCTGCATCTCACCACCACCTGGATGTTTTTCCCCTTGTCTTCTTTCTTGTTGGACATGGTGGATGTTTGGGATGACATCGCCACTAAGAGGTGACCTACAAGAGAACAATGGAGGATCAGGAAATATGAAGCTTCTGCTATTTATATATTATCCTGGAAATGAGACTAATAACAAAGCTGCATGTGTTATAGATAATGTTATTGTAATGATAGAGAACCCTTTAAAGAGGATCTAACACCAAAACTAGGCATGGTGATCTAATTACAGCACTGAATGCAGCATGTCTGCTGCATCCAGGCAAGGGGTCCCCCAGGTCTTGAGCCCCCCTGTACCCCGAGTAAATACACTTAGAAAACTTACATCCTGCAGCCATAAAGGAGGTGGCTAAAGGGCAGATTCACACCCCCTCCATGTTTAATCTGCCCACCGCTGCCTCCCTGATACCAATCATTGTCTCCTTCATCTGGAGCATAACAGAGCTTTTTTTTAGAAATGGCCGCTCAGCCCCACCTGCCGGTCCATATTCATCCACAGTACAAAGAGGGAACACCAACATGATTTGATTCAGGTACTTTCTCTGCATACCTTTTACACTTCTATACCTCAACATCATTTGGTGTATAAAAGTGTGTGTACGTGTGTGCGTGCGTACACGTGTGCGTACGTGCGTATGTGTGCATACGTGTACGTACTGAAAACCCGATCTGTTCAGTTTATTCTATCTGTGGTACCCAGCCACGCGGTATCTCATTCTCAGTGCAGCTTTGACATTTTTGGGTACGGATTTAGTTGAGCGCAGGGGTTTGCTTGTTCCATAATATTCGTATCATACTGATAAATGACCTGACAGTGTCCCTTTAAAACATATTCAACAAATCCATTAAAACATATACACTCTATACCAATGCGTTTTACTGCACCACTTTTTCCACTGACATACTTGTGGTATAGATTGGATTTTATGGATTTGCTGAACCCATTTTAAACGTATTAGAATAAAATATTAAAGAAATTTTTATTATACATTCATGGAGCCGGACCATTCACATCGAATTTAAGAGCTGGACAGATGACCAAAATGTCATTTTGGTGGGCGACAAAGCTGCTCAGCATTACAAGTTCAACTTCACTCTCTCCCCTGGCAATTAGTGGTCATCACACCAACCCCTAGTAGCCCAGATAGCACCTATACTAGCCACACAAGTACAATATTTGTGTAGCATTATATAGTGAAAAAATATAAACGTATATAAGTGAAATGTCCACAAGGAATATTGGTGTATGGGTATTTATGACCCCAAGTCTTAGAGAAAAAAAAAAAAAAAAAAAAAGTGCGGTGGCATTGTAATGTGCGCTCACCCCGATGAATGAACATTTCCACGTTGGAATGGACACCGCTCATCAGCGAATTCAAGGGAACTGCCAAAGTCTAGACCCCGTAGCTCCCGAAGACCCTGTGTTTGTTCACGGAGGATAGTCCTAGTGCACAGTAAACCCCTTGCAGTGAGCGGCAGTTGTACTGTCTGTGCCGCCTGCTAGATGGCGCATGCCAGAGCGGTTTGTCATGAGCAGATGCAGCCATGTATGAAGGTTGGTGAGAAATTTCCAGACATATCCCCGAAAGAGGTATTCAAACAAATACAGTATTTTGTGGATAAACCCTTTCCCGACCCTTAACATAATGGTACGTCATGGGTCGGGTCCCAGTGTTTGATGTGAGCTCTGGTGCGGCTCTCACATTAAACACCCGACATCTCAGCTGATCTCATCATCAGCCTCGGCTGATCTCATCAGCTGAAATGTCAGGCTTACAGCACCGATCGGTGCGGTTAACCCTTTGAATCCCGTTGTCATTCACTGACAGCAGGATCCAAAACCGGAGGTCGCAGGATCTCCAGTGCTCACGTGATAGCCTCAGGGTCCTGGTGTGAACCTGAAAGCGATCAGGGATCGCTTCCTGTCAGTGGTTGGCAAGCACTGCCAACCACTTACAGTGAAAGCAAGTACCATGTCCTGATGTGCTGCAGCTCATCGGGACATGGCACAAGTGATCAGACCCTGCAGCAGTGGGGCGCCCTGTGGGGCATTGTTTAATAAAAAAAATCAATTGAAAAATAATGTTTTTTAAAATATGAAGAAAAAAAAAATATAAACAAGTTCAAATCACCCTCCTTTTCACCCATTCAAAATAGCTATTTAAAAAAAATATAAATAACACATATTTGGTATCACCACATTCAGAAACACTCGATCTATCAAGATATAAAAAGAGAATTTTGTTTACGTACCGTAAATTCTTTTTTCTTGAATCATCAATGGGAGACCCAGACAATGGGGTTTAGGGCACTGCCCTCCGGAGGCCACACTAGGTACTACAAGTTTGTAGACACCGCCCCCTCCGCTTATAAACCCCTACCGCAGGGAATATCCTCAGTTTGGTCCATAAGCTGCGAGGAGACAACATAAACCACACCCGAAACATCGGGAAAGAAACCGTGCACAGACGGTCCAACAACCCGGATAAACTGTCCCAACTGGGAACAGGCAAATGCAAAACATCCAACGGAACAACTGGGTGGGTGCTGGGTCTCCCATTGATGATTCAAGAAAAAAGAATTTACGGTACGTAAACAAAATTCTCTTTTTTCTGATCATCATAATGGGAGACCCAGACAATGGGGATGTCCTAAAGCAAACCCCAGGGCGGGAAGAGTTCCTCAAAAGACGTTGAAATATACGGTCCCCCTCAAAGGTGGGCAACCGCCGCCTGGAGGACCCGCCTGCCCAAACTTGCAGAGGCATGGGCATGCACCATATAGTGCTTAGAGAAAGTGTGCAGGCTGGACCAAGTGGCCGCCTGACACACCTGCAGCGCTGAAGCGCGATGTCGCAAAGCCCAGGAAGCACCGACGGCTCTGGTCGAGTGCGCCTTCAAGCCCACCGGGAGAGGCAGACCCGCAGAGCGGTAAGCCTCTTGAATGGGTGCCTTGATCCATCTGGCCAAGGTCGATTTTGATGCCGCGGACCCCTTACAGCGACCCGCCGTAAGGATAAACAAAGAGTCCGAACTCCGGAAGGAGGCAGTTCTGGACACATAGATGCGTACAGCCCTCACTAAATCCAGAGTGTGAAGGTCGCGCTCGACCTGATGAACAGGAGCGGGACAAAACAATGGGAGCACAATCTCTTGGTTCAAGTGAAAAGTGGACACCACCTTTGGCAAAAATTCTGCCCGCGGACGCAACACCACCTTGTCCTGGTGGACTACCAGAAAAGGGGATTTGCACGACAGTGCAGCCAATTCTGAAACCCGTCTCAGAGACGTAATTGCCACCAGAAAGACCACTTTCTGCGACAGACGCGAGAGGGAGACTTCCCTCAGTGGCTCGAACGGCGGTTTCTGCAGAGCCGTCAGGACCACGTTAAGGTCCCAAGGGTCCAGAGGTCGCCTGTAAGGCGGAACCACCCGAGACACCCCCTGCAGAAATTGACGGACCTTAGGAAGGAGCGCCAAACGCCTGTCAAACAGCACTGAAAGAGCTGATACTTGACCCTTCAGAGAGCCAAGGGATAATCCCAATTCCAAACCCGATTGTAGGAAAGCCAACAAGGTCGGAATGGACAAGGGCCACGGTGACCTTCCACCAGAGGCACACCAGGAGAAAAAGATTTTCCACGTTCTGTGGTAAATCCTCCGTGATACAGGCTTCCTAGCCCGATTCATAGTGGCAACCACAGTAGGGGAGAACCCCCTGGACGTTAGAAGCCAGGCCTCAAGAGCCATGCAGTCAATCTGAGGGCCCTGGAATTGAGGTGGAAGAAGGGGCCTTGCGCGAGAAGATCTGCGCGTTCTGGAAGAGCCCACCGGTTCCCGCCTGACAGTTGCCACAGATCCGGATACCAGGACCTCCTGGGCCAATCCGGTGCCACTAGAATGGCTACGCTGCACTCCGTCCTGATCTTCCACAGAACCTTGGGAATCAATGCTAGCGGTGGGAACACATATGGTAGATGGAAGTCGGACCAACTCAGGATCAGGGCGTCTGCCCCCAGAGACTGAGGATCCCATGCTCTCGCCATGTATTGCGGCACCTGATGATTCAGCCGCGAGGCCATCAGATCCACGTCCGGAGTGCCCCATCTGCCGCAGATGTCCCGGAAGACGTCCGGATGAAGAGACCACTCTCCGGCGTCCATCCCCTGCCGGCTCAAGTAGTCGGCCTCCCAGTTCTCGACCCCTGGGATGTGAACTGCGGAGATCAGGCAGTCGTTGTCCTCCACCCAGGATAGAATGCGGTGGATTTCGGCGAGGGCCTGAGCACTTCTGGTCCCTCCCTGATGATTTATATAGGCGACGGCCGTCGCATTGTCGGACTGAACCCGGATGGGCTGTCCTGACAGTAACTTCTGAAACGCCAGGAGCGCCAGATAGACCGCCTTGATCTCCAGCACGTTGATCTGCAACGCCGACTCCGACTGAGTCCAGAGGCCTTGAGCCCTGTGGTGTAAGAACACCGCTCCCCAGCCCTTCAGACTGGCGTCGGTGGTCACCACTAACCATGACGGTTTGAGGAAAGACCGGCCCCGTGACAAGTGACGTGGCTGGAGCCACCACTGCAGGGAATCCCTGGTCGGTCGTGAAAGGGCCATCAGCCGATTCAGCGAGATCGTCCTCTTGTCCCATCTGCGGAGAATTTCCAGCTGGAGAGGACGGAGGCGAAACTGCGCGAAAGGCACCGCCTCTATCGCTGCCACCATGCGGCCCACCAGCTTCATCAACACCCGTATGGATGAATGTGGTGACAGGAGGACATCTTGGACTCCCGATTGGATGGCCAGCTGTTTGGCTCGTGGCAGGGACACCAGAGCAGAGTCCGTGTGGAAGTCCATGCCCAGATATGTCAGTGACTGGGTCGGAACCAGGGTCGATTTCTGGACATTGAGAAGCCACCCAAACTGTTCCAGAGACTTCATGGTCACCTCCAGGCTCTTCCGGCAAAGATGTTCTGATGGCGCCCTGACCAGCAGGTCGTCTAGATAGGGTATGACGGCATGTCCCTGCACATGTAGGAGAGCCATCATAGAGGCCATCACTTTCGTGAACACCCGCGGAGCCGAGGCCAACCCGATGGGCACGTGAAGGTAAGCGTCTCGTATATCTATGGACGCTAGGAAGTCTCCCTGCGACACAGCCGCGATCACGGAGCGCAGGGATTCCATGCGGAACTTCCGAACCAACACGTGACGGTTGAACAACTTGGAGGTCCAGAACCGGGCGAAAAGAGCCGTCCTCCTTCGGGACGATAAAGAGGTTGGAGTAAAAACCCCGGAACCTCTCTCCCGTAGGCACTGGGACCACTACTCCGTCTCTGCGGAGACCCTCCAACACCAGATAAAAAGCCTGAGCCTTGTCTGGAGATGGAACAGACCGATGGAATCGGTGTGCCGGCCGCGACGTCAGCTCTATCCTGTAGCCGCTCGAGACTATGTCTCGGACCCACCGGTCTTGGACGTGGAGTAACCATCTGTCCCGAAATCGGGACAGGCGGCCCCCCACCTGTGGGACGGCAGGACTGGAGAGCGAGTCATGCGGAAGTGGTTTTGGGGGTGGCAGCCGTTGCCCCCGTTGACTTCTTCTGGCGACCCTTGGGGCGCCACTGAGTAGAGGGCTTGCCTCCTCTGTCCGCGCGAGCGGAAGAAGCTGATGACTGCGAGCTGGAACGAAAGGACCACTGCTTGGGGTTCCTTTTGACGGTATACCGTGGCTTAGGCTTATTCTGTGGGATCTTAGACTCCGCAGAATCCTTTATCAGCTTGTCCAGCTCGGTACCAAAGAGTCTGTCACCAGAAAATGGAAGATTCTGCAGAATCTTCTTTGACGTGGCATCTGAGTCCCATAGACGCAGCCACAACAACCTGCGGATCGCTATAGCATTGGCCGAAGCCACAGCGGAGCGAGTGGCAGTTTCTAGGGTCGCCGTCCTGGCGTAATCTGCATAGGCCCTTGCCCTATCAGTAAGCTCTAGGACCTCAGAATTGGACCCCGCCAGGTCAGTGATACCATCCAAGCAGGTGGTGATCGCCTGCAGAGTCCAGACCGTGGCAAAATTAGGGGCAAATGAAGACCCCACAGCCTCATAGGAAGACTTGGCGAGTTGTTCGACCTGTCTATCCGTTGCGTCCTTCAATGAGGAGCTATCAGAGGCAGAGAAAAGGGAGCGTGCAGCAATCCTGGTCATGGAAGCGTCCACCTTCGGGGACTGCGACCACTCCTGAAGCACCTCCAGGGGGAAGGGGAAGCGAGTGTCCCTAGATTTGCGGACATAACGCCGCCCAGGGTGAACCCTGGGTGCTCTAACCACCCTTCCAAAGTTAGTGTGGTCCATAAAGGAGCCACATGGGCGAGCCTCCGCCTGCAGCCATTGATAAACCTCCTTCGGATGGAGTTCCACCTCCTCAGGTGGTGCCACGAGACGAAGAGTCTCGTTTATGGAGGATACCAAATCCTCCACCCCATCAGGTGGTTCTGACATAGACTCAAGTATTGAACCCCCATCATCCTCGTCACCGTCAGAGTGACGCTCCTCCTCAGAGAGGTTCTGGATCTCGGGTGATTCATCCCGACGAGCCCGCTTAAGGGGTCTCGCGGTAGCAAAGGGTGACACCCGGGGGTAACTTGAGGGAGCAGCTGGACTTCCCAGTCTCCTAGTCAGTGCCTCCAGGGATTGCGACATGGAGGACAGCTTGGACAACACAGATTCATTAATCTTGTTCTGTGTTTCCCATTGCCCTGGGATCACCTGAACCTCAGGGTACAGCACCGGAGCTGCAGACTCTGCAGTATCAGTCCGGGCCTCTGGGCGTCCGCAGTTATTGCAGGACCCCCCAACCAGCGTCCCGTTGCATGTAGCACAGGTAGTGGTAGAGTTGTCTGCCTTAGCAGTACTCTTCTTTGCTGGGGACATGCCGACAGCAGAGGAGAAAAATAAGCCAAGTAGGAAACCGGAGCACCGGCGGCTTACCGACCGCTTCAATGCGGTGGAGGGGAGCGATGTGTGTGTGGCCTCCGCGAGGGTAATGACCGGACTCTCCTGGGAGCGCAGTAGTGCACTCATTCAGACCCAGTAGGGAAGTGAGGAGAAAATGGCCGCCGCCAGACAAGTCGTGGGCGGCGCCACAAACACGCGGGAAGCACACACACACACCCACATCACATGGGCTGCTCCCCATCTCTCCAAGCAGCCAGCTCAGTAATCTGGTGCTGGAGCCCGCAGCGCGGGAGATATAGTATCAACACTATACCCAGGGCTTCAGACAAACTCTGTAGCCCGCAGCCGCAGCCCCTGTGACACACAGGGCGGTCAGCTATGGTGACCCCAGCACAGGGCACACCGCCAGAACCGCGGACCCGAGGGTTGCGCGCGGTCTGAGTGTCAAAACACAATAGTGTCAGACACTACCCCCAGGCACACCGGAGACACACGGGGTACCTCAGTGCCGGTCCGGTCTGTAAGCACCATATAATGGGAGGCCTCGGACGGGGGTTCAGCACCAGTCCGGTCTGTAAGCACCGTTTAGGGAGGCCTCGGACTGGGCTGGCTCCAGTCCGGTCTGTAAGCACCGTTTAGGGAGGCCTAGGACGGAGCGGAGCTGTGCAAGGCTCCTATCTCCCACTTCTCAGAGCCCCCCCAAGGAGGGATGTGAAGGAGCGCGGCAGCGTACCGGGAGGACACAACGTGTCCAGGCTCAGAGCCCTCCGGTACCTCAACCTGTGTGTTCCCCAAGGGTGAACAGGGAGACTGCTGGAGGTCCCCGACCGGGACCTACCTTGTCTTCAGACGCCATCACGTAAGCTGTGAGAATGCTGTGATGTGCAAGCAAAGCGTGTGATACCTCCGAGCACACTAAGTTTAAAACTGAGGATATTCCCTGCGGTAGGGGTTTATAAGCGGAGGGGGCGGTGTCTACAAACTTGTAGTACCTAGTGTGGCCTCCGGAGGGCAGTGCCCTAAACCCCATTGTCTGGGTCTCCCATTATGATGATCAGAAAAACTAATTAATTGGAACTGTAGGCTGCATAACGGAAAAAAAGGTCCAAACACCCAAATTACGTTTTTTTTTTTTTTGTCACTGTTACATTGCTATAAAATGCTACGGGCAATCAAAACAGCGAATCCATCCAAATATGGGATTAGAAACGTCAGCTCAAGACGCAAAAAATAAGCCGTTACACAGCCCCAGATCCCGAAAAATGAGGACACTACGGGTCACAGAACATGGTGCAAAACGTGTAATTCTTTTCTGATTTTTTTTTCACCACTTAAATACCAGTAAAGGTAACATGTTTGTTATCTACAAACTCATACCAACCTGAGGCATCACACCGTCACATCACTTTTCCCATATAGAGATCATGGCGAATCAAAAAAACAAACAAAAAAAAAAACAAACGTGTAATTGCACCGCACTTGGAATTCCTTTCCCCATTTTCCTGTGCACTATATGATAAAATAAATAATTGCATCTGAAAGTACAACCCGTCCCGCAAAATCAAGCCCTTATATGTCCATATTGATGGAAAAATAAAAGTTATGGCTCTTGGAAGCAGGGGGGTAAAAAAAAACGAAAAATCGCCGGGTGGTGAAGAAATTAAAAGATGCACAGTTTCTACAAAAAAAAGAATTAAAAAAATTCAGCCTCATGCTGCAGCAGAGATCAGGAGCTGTGGACCATGGGGACTCCAGCATCATCTGATTTTCCTGCCCCTCATACTTCTGTATGAACAGGAGGCGTGGCCACCGGCCCCATGGTAACACTACAATCGTGCCCTTGATATACCATCCTATATAAAGTAAGAACAGGGGTGTTCTACCTTCAAATAACAATCATGTCACCAAGCAGATAGAAATACACATTGTGATCTTTTGCTGTACAATATGATAGTGCATAATGTGTGCTGACATGCATCAGGCTAGGAGCAGAGGTAAAGCACTGCATTGATTGATTGAGCACTGACAAGGTCTCCCCTCCCCTATATCAACTTGGTAGGTTCCTGCCACCTGAAACTTTAGCACTATACATGACTGAATTTCTCGGTTCCCGAAGGGAGGGGTAAGTGCTGAGGAGCAGATGTGATTTTATTGATTTAAGCGATCTATAGATCCTAGAACTGTAATGCCCAGCTCTGCTTCATTATGTAAGAGGGCAGAGACTGCACAACTTTTTTTTTTTTTATCTCCTCAGAGTTCCCCTTTAAACCCTTTTATGACCCATTACGTTCTACAACGTCATGGGCCAGTAAGTGGGGTTTTATGTGAGCTCCAGCGCGGAGCTCACATCAAACACCTGACGTCTCAGCTGATCACATCAGCAGAGATGTCGGGTTAACAGCACCGATCGGTGCTGTTAACCCTTTGGATCCTGCTGTCAATCACTGACAGCGGGATCCAAAGGCACCGCGGCGGGGAACGCATAGTTCCCCGTCTGCACCGGAGATCCCGCGATACTATCGCGGGATCTTGGGCACTCACGAGACAGCCCGGGGTCCTGGCTTGACCCCGGAAGCTGTCACAGAGCACTTCCAGGTCATAGTTGGCAGGTGCTGCCAACCACACACAGTCTGCAATTCAGAGAGATACCGATGACCTGCAGCCCATTGGTATCTCTCAGAAGTGATCAGACTGTGCAGCAGGGTGCCTCTCTATGGGTAGAATCACACCCCCTTTGCCCCCATTCACAATAAAAGTATTAAGAAAATTTTTTAAAAAAAGTACACGTTTGGTATCGCTGCGTTCAGAAACGCCCGATCTATCAAGATATAAAATCAATTAATGTGAGCCGTAAACTGCGTAACGGAAAAAATGGTCCAAACTCCAAAATTACATTTTTTTAGTCATCGCAACATTGCTATAAAATGCAATAACAGGCGATCAAAACAGCACAAAAATGGCATCATTAGAAACATCAGCTCAGGATGCAAAAAATAAGCCATCACACAGCCCCAGATCCTGAAAAGTGAGGACGCTACGGGTCACAGAACATGGCGCAAAAAGTGTGATTTTTTTTCCCCCAAAACTTCTGAGTTTTTTCTTCAGAACTTAGATACCAGTAAAAGTATACATGTTTGATATCTACGAACATGTACCGATCTGAGGCATCACAGTCATGTCGGTTTCACCATATAGTGAACATAGCAACTAAAAAAAACAAAAACAAAATGTGTAATTGCACTTTTTTTTTTTTTTTGCAATTTCCCTGTATACTATATGGTAAAATAAATGATTGCATCTGAAAGAACAACTCATCCCACAAAAAACAAGCCATCATATGTCTATATTGACAGAAAAATAAAATATGGAGGCAGGGGAGCAAAAAAAACAAATGAAAAATTCCAAGGTCATGAAGGGGTTAAACAGGCTCATTTTTTCTGTCCATCGGGGCTTTAAGCTGGGAGGAATCATCAAAGGGGAGTGCAGTTTTCTTATGAAGCTGCAGGTACAGATAGTGATAGCTGGAGGGGCATAAACCACCTGACAGGTTCCCTTTAAGTCATGCCATCCCAGTACTGAATAATAAGTATGACAAACCGTGGCTAGAGAGCGCTATGATCAGAGGCCACAGGACGGGCAATATATATACACTTTTATTAATAAAGAGCACAACGCGTTTTGACGGTGGATTGCAGTCTTCCTCAGGTGGGGTCCTGCACCCCCTTACCCAGTGAACCTCAGAATAACTGCTCCCCACGGGTTCCTCTCATGGTGCACCCTTCTCTTCTTCCCTTTTCATATCACAGTAGCGAATTACACGGTGATGGAGTACCGTTGGGTTGCCAAGTGAGCCTACTTTAACGCCCCCCATCATTGACATCTTGGCTTTCCTTTGATGTCATCATACTCAGCAGTGCTAGGGATCATCACTGTCCATATTGGGACTCATGATCTAATTATCCTATCACTATGTTTTTGTAGCGTGAAAGGAAACCAACAGAAACATGGGGAGAATATACAAACTACTTGCAGATGATGTACTTAGTGGGATTTGAAACCAAGACCCCAGTGCTGCAAGACTGTGGTGCCAACCCCTGAGCCCACCACACCAACCCCCGAGCCACTGTGAAGTAAAGAACAGTGGATTAAAGTGGATTTATCACCAGGTTTTTCCCATATTAACTACGGCCACCACCAATAATCACTTATTTCCAGCCTTCTGGAATACTGTATATAAGCCCTCTAGTTGATCTGTATAATGTAAAAAAAAAAAAAAAAAAAAAAAAAAAAAAAAACAACATTTATTATACTCACTTGGGGAGGGGTGATCTGGTGTAATGGGGGTCACTGGTCTCGGTCTGGCGCCTCATTTTGCGCATGTGCGGGCGTTCGTTGACATTTTTCTGTGCAGCACAATACTATGCTCTACAACAGAGCAGAGGGAAGTGCACAATGGAGAAACTGTGTGTGGGTCACCAGTGAAAAGCAGAGGAGGACAGTGATCACAGGAAGAAAGGAGGCGCCGGACCAAGACGTGTGACACCCATCAGACCGGACCGCCCCCGGTGAGGATAATAATAGGTCAGCCGGGGACTTCTATACATGATTCTAGTAGAAAGCTGAATATAATGTATAAGGGTTTACTGGTGGTGGCTGCAGCTTATACAGGAACACCGGGTGACAGATCACTGCTAAATAATCCCCTCCTCCAGCCCTGAATGAGGAAAAACACAGCGAGAGGGAAATAAAAACATGCAGTAAAGAGCAAATGAAAGGGTGAAGGTCCAGCGAAGGAGAGAAGAGAAACTATTAGAGATTAGCAACAAGTAATGTGTATTTCTCCCATTAAAGGTCACCCCAAATCACCTTCCTAACCTAGTAATACCTGTCCCTGCAGCCTTACAATACATTCGAACACATCCCTATCTGACATTTTTACTAATCTAGGA
The DNA here is from genome assembly GCA_033576535.1 of Allobates femoralis. Taxonomy (NCBI): domain Eukaryota; kingdom Metazoa; phylum Chordata; class Amphibia; order Anura; family Aromobatidae; genus Allobates; species Allobates femoralis. Next base: position 64,391,103 of record JARQOC010000006.1, on the reverse strand, counting down.
GTACAATAAAGTAGTTTGCAAACTCACGAAATTTCTGTCAGAGGGGCGTTCCTCCAAGCGTTTTTGACCGGTAGGCGAGTCCCCTGTGCCGCGCTACCACTGCCTCGCCGCTCTAATACACCCTAATGGGCGTCATTATACAATGACTCGTGCACGATTTCAATATTGTGCCCGCAACGTCACCGCTGCGACGCGGTCATGTGACGCCGGGATTGCGTCACTTCCGGTCGCAGGGTTCACAGGCAGACTTCGCGCATGCGCAGATTGCATGCTGAGGTCTACCTGTGTGCGACCGGAAGTTACGCGTCGATCCCGGTGTCACATGACCGCGTCGCAGCGGTGACATTGCGGATGCGATATTGAAATCGTGCCTGAGCTCTGTATTGTGTAATGACGCCCATTAGGGCGTATTAGAGCTGTGAGGCAGGGGTAGCGCGGCACAGGGGACCCGCTTACCGGTCAAAAACGCTTGGAGGAGCGCCCCTCTGACAAGAATTTCATAAGTTTGCTGACTACTTTATTGTACTCATAGATTAGTAAGAAAGGTGAGACAGGGATGTGTTAGAAAGTATTGTAAGGCTGCAGGGACAGGTATTAATAGGTTAGAAAGGTGATTTGGGGTGACAGGTTCCCTTTAAGAACCTAATGAGGTTTGGTGGTGCCCATCAGAGCAGGGGCCTTCAGGATCAGGGTCACCTGAGCACATAATGAAGGCAGAACTGGACATTATGTACAAGAAAGAGTGAGAAGTGTCACATCTCAATAGTGTTAATAGACGGAAAGCTGCGAGGGACAATAATCCTCGGGAAGCGCATCCGTCACACAGACTCCACTGTGCAAAGCCGATATGCGATAAACAACCGTCCAGCCGCTGCCCCCAGCATGGCGCGGCTCCTTACCTGCTCCGTCTCCGGCTCACACTGTCCGCCCGGCCGCCTGTCCCGGGAGAGCGCGTTATACCTCACACCGCCGCTGGCTCCCCCCTACACTGAACACATTTGAAAATTGCGCTTCCGTCCGAAGCAGCCAATCAGACTTCAGTAACACCCTAGAGAGCCCATTGGTCGCTGGAGCTGCTATCTAAGCACAGATTGGCCAAAGTGACGACACGTATACGGTGATTGGTTCGTGACATGTCTTCATAGATTGGATGGTCTGAGTATCACGTGCTCATGTTTAAACTCCCCGAGCTTGTTGCACATTCCTAGCAGAGGTGACGTCACGTAAGCTCCGCCCATGACAGCTTTGTGCGGAGAGGAGCGTCCGTCCTGCCATCATAACCCGATGTATTTCCATACATAGCTGTACCTGTACGGAGACTTGTTTGGGACAAATTTATCCCGATGACCATTGTAATGCACATACGACTTTGTCAGAACTTTTTATTCTTTTTTTTATTTTTTTGGAAGGAGTTATTAAAAAAAATAAGATTTGTCCGGCACTATCCAGAGTGACGTCACTGCACTGCCCTGCACTGAGCCAGCTGATCCGCAGGGGTCCCAATCTGCTTACATAACTGACTCCGGAGTCCAGTTGTCCCCATATCACAATGGGGTGTTATGATATCACAGTGGGGAATTATGACATCACAGTGGGGTGTTATGTAAAATACAGTTGGAGTGGCACAGTTGTGTGATCCACCAGTCACACGTGTGGGAACCAATTGTATATAAAAATACACGTGATCTAAGCTTTATATACAGTGGGGTGTTATGACATCATAGTAGGGAATTATAACATCATAGAGGGGTGTTATGACATAGTGGGGTGTTATGACATCATAGTGGGGAATTATAACATCATAGAGAGGTGTTATGACATCATAGTGGGGTGTTATGACATCATAGTAGGGAATTATAACATCATAGTGGGGTGTTATGACATCACTATATGGTGGCCCGATTCTAACTCATCGGGTATTCTAGAATATGTATGTAGTTGACATACTGTGACTGACAGAACTTGTTAAGTCAACGTGAGTGAACTACATATAGATATATATAGCAGCGCTATGGTATATGGCAGTGCATTACAGTACATGTATAGCAGCACTATGGTATATGGCGGTACATTACAGCACATGTATAGCATCACTATGGTATATGGCGATACATTACAGCACATGTATAGCAGCACTATGGTATATGGCGGTACATTATAGTAAATGTATAGCAGCACTATAGTATATGGCGGTACATTACAGCACATGTATAGCAGCACTATAGTATATGGCAGTGCATTACAGTACATGTATAGCAGCACTATGGTATATGGCGGTACATTACAGCACATGTATAGCATCACTATGGTATATGGCGATACATTACAGCACATGTATAGCAGCACTATGGTATATGGCGGTACATTACAGTACATGTAAAGTAACACTATAGTATATGGCGGTACAGTATAGCACATGTATGGCAGCACTATAGTATATGGCAGTATATTACAGTATATGTACAGGTGCACTATAGTATATGGTGGTATTTTATAGCACATGTATAGCAGCACTATAGTATATGGCGGTACATTACAGCATATGTATATCAGCACTATAGTATATGGCGGTACATTACAGTACATGCATAGCAGCACTATGGTATATGGCGATACTCTGCTCCCCGCAGCCCCCCGCTCCTCCCACAGTAAAAGTAAAAAAATCCTCAATGAGGATACTCACCTGTCCGCCGGCTTGCTCCACTTCCATCTTCTAGGTCCTACTGGCCTTTAGGACCCGTCGTTGCCTGGGAAACCGATCAGCTGATCGGTCACATGACCGCTAACTGCCGGGGGGGGCAGGATGGAGCAGGGGGGCAAGATGGTGACGGAGGGGGTTGAGGGGGGGCAGGATTGTGTCGGGGGGGGGCAGGATGGATGGAGCGGGGGGGGGCAGGGTGGAGGCGGTGGGGGGGGGCAGGATGGAGGAGGAGGGGGGGCAGGATGGAGGCGGGGGAGCAAGAACAGCGGGGGGGAAGGCAGGATGGAGCGAGCGGGGCAGGATGGAGCAAGCGGTGCAGTATGGAGCGAGCGGGGCAGGATGGAGCCGGGGGGGTGGTAGGATGCAGCAAGCGGGGCAGGATGGAGCAGGCGGGGCAGGATGGAGCCGGAGGGGCAGGTTGGAGCGAGCGGGGCGGGATGGAGTCGGGGGGCAGGATGGAGCCAGGTGGACAGAATGGAGCCGGGGGGGTGGGGGGTCTGGAGCGAGCGGGGCAGGATGGTGGCGGGGTGCAGGATGGAGCGAGCGGGGCAGGATGGAGTGAGCGGGGCAGGATGGTGGCGAGCGGGACAGGATTGAGCGAGCAGGGCAGGATGGAGCGAGCGGGGCAGGATGGAGCCAGGGGGCAGGATGGAGTGAGCGGGACAGGATGGAGCCTATAGCAGGATGCAGCAAGTGGGGCAGGATGGAGCAAGCGGGGCAGGATGGAGCAAGCGGTAAAGGATGGAGTCGGTGGGGCAGGTTGGAGCAAGCAGGGCAGGATGGAGCTAAGGGGGCAGGATGGAGCCAGGGGGGCAGGATAGAGCGAGCGGCGCAGGATGGAGCGAGCGGGGCAGGATGGAGTCGTGGGGGTGGGGCCAGGATGGAGCGAGCGGGGCAGGATGGAGTGAGCGGGGCATGATGGTGGTGGGGGGACAGGATGGAGTGAGCGGGGCAGGATGGTGGCGAGAGGGGCAGGATGGTGGTGGGGGGCAGGATGGAGCGAGCGGGGCAGGATGGTGGCGAGCGGGGCAGGATGGTGGTGGAAGGCAGAATGGAGCGAGCAGGGCAGGATGGAGTGAGCGGGGTAGGATGGAGCCGGAGGAGCAGGATGGAGCCGGAGGTGCAGGATGGTGGCGGGAAGGGGGGGGGGCAGGATGGGGTGGGGGCAGGATGGAGCGAGCGGGGCAGGATGGAGCAGGCGGGGCAGGATGGAGCCGGCGGCGCAGGTTGAAGTGTGAGCGGGGCAGGTTGGAGCGATGTCACATCAGCCCACCCTGTCACATGACCACAGTGACGGAGAAGACGGGTGAGAACAGCAGGAGGCGAGGGGGGGCAGTATGGATGCGGGTGGGGTGGGAGCAGTATCCCCCTCGCCTTCCGCTGTTCTCACCCGTCTGTACACAGCCCGCCATATGTACAGATGGGTGAGAACAGCGGGAGGCGAGGTGGGGGCGTGGGGGGAGAGGTGAGGTGGGGGCGGCAGGTTCCCTGTGTATCCCGGCAACAATGGCGCGTTATCTAACGCGCCACTGTCGCCGGGCTGCACATTGTCGCGCAATTCGAACTTTGAATTCGCGCACCAATTTGCATAGTCTGCGCTCATTGGTGCCCGCCTCTGGAACGTGATTTCTGTGACCGACAGATGCCTTAGACAATTATATAGTAGATAGTGGTGTGTTATGACATCATAGAGGGGAATTATAACATCACTAGATGGTGGTCCGATTCTAATGCATCGGGTATTCTAGAATATGTATGTAGTTTATTTATTAAGATTTAAGAATAATGCAAAGCGAAGCTGGGTTTAAATCCTGAGCCAAGATCTCTGATTGCTGGCAACCGGCCAGGCGCAACCAATCAGCGAAGCGTGGTTGAAATCCCGCGCCAATTTGCGGGCGGACTGACTCTGTTACTGATTGGTCGTGGGCGACTGGCCTGACCAATCAGCAACGCAGGATTTGCGTTACAGACAAACAGACAATTATATAGTAGGTACCTACAGCAGTACCGGTGTGCAGCGGTGCCAGAGTCCAGGAGGGGACAGCGGGCGGGTGCAGTCAGGAGGGGGCCGGGGGACAGCGGCTGGGTTTGGGCAGGAGGGAGCCGGGGAACAGTGGGCAGGAGGGGGCCGGGTAAGAGCGGCCGGGTGCAGGCAGGAGGGGGCAGGGGAACAGCAGGCAGGAGGGGGTCGGGTGCGGGCAGGAGGGGGCCAGGTAAGAGCGGCTGGGTGCGGGCAGGAGGGAGCCAGGGAAGAGTGGGCTGGAGGGGGCCAGAAAAGAGCGGGCAGGAGGGGGCTGGGGGACAGCGGCTGGGTGTGGGCAGGAGGGGGCCAGGGAACAGCGGGCGAGGGGGCCGCTCCTGCCCGCACCCGGCCGCTGTTCCCCAGCCCCTCCTGTCCACAGCAGAGGGCTTAGCAGAGTTTACGGCGGCTCAGTGGTAAGCAGAGTATACGGCGGCTCAATGGTTAGCAGAGTATGCAGGGGCTCAGTGGTTAGCACAGTATATGTGGCTCAGTAATTAGCACTGTATACAGAGCCTCAGTGGTTAGCACTCTATGGTGGCTCAGTGGTTGGCACTGTATATGGTGGCTCAATAATTAGAACAGTAATGTGGCTCAGTGGTTAGCACTGTATACGGTGACTCAGTGGTTAGCACTGTATATGGTGACTCAGTGATTAGCACTCTATGGTGGCTCAGTGGTTGGCATTCTATATGGTGGCTCAGTGGTTAGCACTGTATATGGTGGCTCAGTGGTTAGCACTGTATATGATGGCTCAGTGGCTAGCATTGTACGGTGTCTCTGTGGTTAGCACAGTATGGTGGCTCAGTGGTTAGCACTGTACAGTGGTTCAGTGGTTAGCACTGTACGGTGGCTCAGTGCTTAGCACAGTATGATGGCTCAGTGGTTAGCATTGTACGGTGGCTCAGTAGCTAGCACTGTATGGTGGCTCAGTGTTTAGCACAGTATGGTGGCTCAGTGCTTAGCACTATATGGAAGCAGAGTGGTTAACTCTGTATGGAGGCTCAGTGGTAGCACAGTATGGTGGGTCAGTGGTTAGCACTGTATAAGGTGGCTCAATGGTTAGCACTATACACAGTGTCTAGCACTCTACGGTGGATGAGTGGTTAGCACTGTATATGGTGGATGAGTGGTTAGCACTGTATACGGTGGCTCAGTGGTTAACACAGTATACGCTTGGTCAGTATTTAGCACTGTATACGGTGACTCAGTGGTTAGCACAGTATGGTGGCTCAGTGGTTAGCACTGTACAGTGGTTCAGTGGTTAGCACTGTACGGTGGCTCAGTGCTTAGCACAGTATGATGGCTCAGTGGTTAGCATTGTACGGTGGCTCAGTAGCTAGCACTGTATGGTGGCTCAGTGTTTAGCACAGTATGGTGGCTCAGTGCTTAGCACTATATGGAAGCAGAGTGGTTAACTCTGTATGGAGGCTCAGTGGTAGCACAGTATGGTGGGTCAGTGGTTAGCACTGTATAAGGTGGCTCAATGGTTAGCACTATACACAGTGTCTAGCACTCTACGGTGGATGAGTGGTTAGCACTGTATATGGTGGATGAGTGGTTAGCACTGTATACGGTGGCTCAGTGGTTAACACAGTATACGCTTGGTCAGTATTTAGCACTGTATACGGTGACTCAGTGGTTAGCACTTATGGTGGCTCAGTGTTTGGCACTGTATATGGTGCTCAGTGGTTAGCATAGTGTGGTGGCTCAGTGTTAGCATGTATATGTGGCTCAGTGGTTAGCATCTGTACAGTGGCTCAGTGGTTAGCACAGTACGGTGCTCAGTGGTTAGCACAGTACAGTGGCTCATTGGTTAGCATGCGCGTGACTCAGTGGTCAGCGCAGATGGAGCGATGGTAGCCAGGATGGAGCAGAGTGGTCAGCGCAGGTGGAGGCAGAGTGGTCAGTAAAGGATGAAGCAGTGTCAGCCAGGATGGAGCAGAGTGTCAGCGCAGGATGGTGCAACTGCCACAGAGGATGGTAGGCTCAGTGTCAGCAGAGAATGGAGCTTAGTGGTCAGGCGGATGGAGGCTCAGAGGTCAGCGCAGATGAGCTCAGTGGTCAGCACAGATGAGCTAAGTGGTCAGCACAGGATGGAGGCTCGGTTGGTCAGCGCAGGATGGAGAGCTCAGTGTCACGCAGGATGAGGCTCAGTGAGTCAGCACAGGATGGAGGCTCAGTGGTCAGCACAGATGAGATGGCACAGATGGGGTGTCAGCGCAGGATGAGGCAGGTGGTCAGCAGGGATGAGGCAGTAGTCAGGGGTGGCATCAGAGGTGGAGTGTCAGTGGTGTCAGTAGCAGGATGGAGCAGAGTGGTCAGCAGGATGGAGCAGAGTGGTCAGTGCAGGATGGAGGCAGAGTGGTCAGGCAGGATGGAGGCAGAGTGGTCACGCAGGATGGAGGCAGAGTGGTCAGCGCAGGATGGAACAGAGTGGTCAGCGCAGGATGGAGGCAGATGGTCAGCAGAGGATGGAGCCCAGTGGTAGCAGGAATGGAGGCTAGTGGTCAGCGCAGATAGAGGCTCAGTGGTCAGCGCAGGATGGAGGCTCAGTGGTCAGCACAGGATGGAGGCTCAGTGGTCAGCGCAGGATGGAGGCGTTCAGCAGTACCAGTGTCAGCGCAGGATGGAGGCTCAGGGGTTTCAGCACAGGATGGAGGCTCAGTGGTCAGCACAGGATGGAGGCAGAGTGGTCACGCAGATGGCAGGTGGTCAGCGCAGTGGGCAGAGTGGTCAGCAGGATGGAGTCAGGGTAGCAGCGAGGATGGGGCAGAGTGTAGCAAGATGGTGGCGAGTGGTCAGTCAGGATGGAGGCAAGTGGTCAGCGCAGGATGAGGCAGAGTGGTCACGCAGATGAGCAATGGTCATGCAGAGGAGCAGTGGTCAGCGAGGATGGAGGCAAGTGGTCAGCGCAGGATGGAGGCAGAGTGGTCAGGCAAGACGGGTCAGCGCGGATGGAGGCAGATGGTCAGCAGGATGGAGGCAGTGGTCAGCAGAGAATGGAGGCAAGTGGTCAGCGCAGGATGGAGGCCGAGTGGTCAGGCAGGATGGAGGCCAGTGGTCAGCACAGGATGGAGGCCAGTGGTCAGCGCAGGATGGAGGCAAGTGGTCAGCACAGGATGGAGGCTCAGTGGTCAGCAAGGATGGAGGCTAGTGTCAGCGCAGAATGGAGGCTCAGTGGTCAGCGCAGGATGGAGGCTCAGTGGTAGCACAGGATGGAGGCTCAGTGGTCAGCACAGGATCGGAGGCTCAGTGGTCAGCACAGGATGGAGGCTCAGTGGTCAGCACAGGATGGAGGCTCAGTGGTCAGCGCAGGATGGAGGCAGAGTGGTCAGCGCAGGATGGAGGCAGAGTGGTCAGCGCAGGATGAAGGCAGAGTGGTCAGCAGAGGATGGAGGCAGAGTAGTCAGCAGACGATGGAGGCAGAGTGGTCAGCAGAGGATGGAGGCAATGTGGTCAGCGCAGGATGGAGGCAGAGTGGTCAGCGCAGGATGGAGGGCCAGGGGTCGCACAGGATGGAGCAGAGTGATCAGCAGAGGATGGAGGCTCAGTGGTCAGCAGAGGATGGAGGCTCAGTGGTCAGCACAGAATGGAGGGACAGTGGTCAGCACAAGATGGAGAGCCAGGTCAGCACAAGATGGAGGGCCAGTGGTCAGCAGATGGAGGCTCGGTTATCAGCGCAGGATGGAGGCTCAGTGGTCAGCGCAGGATGGAGCTCAGTGGTCAGCACAGGATGTAGGCTCAGTGGTCAGCACATGATGGAGGCAGAGTGGTCAGCGCAGTATGGAGGCAGAGTGGTCAGCGCAGGATGAAGGCAGAGTGGTCAGCAGAGGATGGAGGCAGAGTAGTCAGCAGAGGATGGAGGCAGAGTGGTCAGCGCAGGATGAAGCAGAGTGGTCAGCGCAGGATGGAGGCAGAGTGGTCACGCAGGATGAAGGCAGAGTGGTCAGCGCAGGATGGAGGCAGACTAGTCAGCAGGATGGAGGCTCAGTGGTCAGCAGAGAATGGAGGCTTAGTGGTTAGCGCAGGATGGAGGCTCAGTGGTCAGCGCAGGATGGAGGCTAAGTGGTCAGCACAGGATGGAGGCTTGGTTGTTAGCGCAGAATGGAGGGTCAGTGGTCAGCGCAGGATGGAGGCTCAGTGGTCAGCGCAGGATGGAGGCTCAGTGTCAGCACAGGATGGAGGCTCAGTGGTCAGCACAGGATGGAGGCTCAGTGGTCAGCACAGGATGGAGGCTCAGGGGTCAGCACAGGATGGAGGCTCAGTGGTCAGCGCAGGATGGAGGCAGAGTGGTCAGCGCAGGATGGAGGCAGAGTGGTCAGCGCAGGATGAAGGCAGAGTGGTCAGCAGAGGATGGAGGCAGAGTAGTCAGCAGACGATGGAGGCAGAGTGGTCAGCAGAGGGTGGAGGCAATGTGGTCAGTGCAGTAAGCGCAGGATGGAGGCAGAGTGGTCAGCGCAGGATGGAGGCCAGTGGTCGGCACAGGATGGGGGCAGAGGATGGAGGCTCAGTGGTCAGCAGAGGATGGAGGCTCAGTGGTCAGCACAGAATGGAGGGCCAGTGGTCAGCACAAGATGGAGAGCCAGAGGTCAGCACAAGATGGAGGCCAGTGGTCAGCACAAGTTGGAGGCAGAGTGGTCAGCAGATGATGGAGGCTCAGTGGTCAGCAGATGATGGAGGCTCAGTGGTCAGCAGATGGAGGCTCGGTTATCAGCGCAGGATGGAGGCTCAGTGGTCAGTGCAGGATGGAGGCTCAGTGGTCAGCACAGGATGTAGGCTCAGTGGTCAGCACAGGATGGAGGCAGAGTGGTCAGCACAGTATGGAGGCAGAGTGGTCAGCGCAGGATGAAGGCAGAGTGGTCAGCAGAGGATGGAGGCAGAGTAGTCAGCAGAGGATGGAGGCAGAGTGGTCAGCGCAGGATGAAGCAGTGGTCAGCGCAGGATGGAGGCAGAGTGGTCAGCGCAGGATGAAGGCAGAGTGGTCAGCGCAGGATGAAGGCAGACTAGTCAGCAGAGGATGGAGGCTCAGTGGTCAGCAGAGAATGGAGGCTTAGTGGTTAGCGCAGGATGGAGGCTCAGTGGTCAGCACAGGATGGAGGCTAAGTGGTCAGCACAGGATGGAGGCTCGGTTGTTAGCGCAGAATGGAGGCTCAGTGGTCAGCGCAGGATGGAGGCTCAGTGGTCAGCACAGGATGGAGGCTCAGTGGTCAGCACAGGATGGAGGCTCAGTGGTCAGCACAAGATGGAGGCTCAGGGGTCAGCAGAGGATGGAGGCTCAGTGGTCAGCACAGAATGGAGGGACAGTGGTCAGCACAAGATGGAGAGCCAGAGGTCAGCACAAGATGGAGGGCCAGTGGTCAGCACAGGTTGGAGGCAGAGTGGTCAGCAGATGATGGAGGCTCAGTGGTCAGCAGATGATGGAGGCTCAGTGGTCAGCAGATGGAGGCTCGGTTATCAGCGCAGGATGGAGGCTCAGTGGTCAGTGCAGGATGGAGGCTCAGTGGTCAGCACAGGATGGAGGCTCAGTGGTCAGCACAGGATGGAGGCTCAGTGGTCAGCACAGGATGGAGGCAGAGTGGTCAGCGCAGTATGGAGGCAGAGTGGTCAGCGCAGGATGAAGGCAGAGTGGTCAGCAGAGGATGGAGGCAGAGTAGTCAGCAGAGGATGGAGGCAGAGTGGTCAGCAGAGGATGGAGGCAGAGTGGTCAGTGCAGGATGGAGGCAGAGTGGTCAGCGCAGGATGGAGGCAGAGTGGTCAGCGCAGGATGGAGGCAGAGTGGTCAGCGCAGGATGGAGGCAGAGTGGTCAGCGCAGGATGGAGGCAGAGTGGTCAGTGCAGGATGGAGGCAGAGTGGTCAGCGCAGGATGAAGGCAGAGTGGTCAGCGCAGGATGGAGGCAGAGTGGTCAGCGCAGGATGGAAACAGAGTGGTCAGCGCAGGATGGAGGCAGACTGGTCAGCAGAGGATGGAGGCTCAGTGGTCAGCAGAGAATGGAGGCTTAGTGGTCAGCGCAGGATGGAGGCTCAGTGGTCAGCGCAGGATGGAGGCTCAGTGGTCAGCGCAGGATGGAGGCTCGGTTGTTAGAGCAGAATGGAGGCTCAGTGGTCAGCGCAGGATGGAGGCTCGGTGGTCAGCACAGGATGGAGGCTCAGTGGTCAGCACAGGATGGAGGCTCAGTGGTCAGCACAGGATGGAGGCTCAGTGGTCAGCACAGGATAGAGGCTCAGTGGTCAGCACAGGATGGAGGCTCAGGGGTCAGCACAGGATGGAGGCTCAGGGGTCAGCACAGGATGGAGGCAGAGTGGTCAGCGCAGGATGGAGGCAGAGTGGTCAGCGCAGGATGAAGTCAGAATGGTCAGCAGAGGATGAAGGCAGAGTAGTCAGCAGACGATGGAGGCAGAGTGGTCAGCAGAGGATGGAGGCTCAGTGGTCAGTGCGGTCAGCGCAGGATGGAGGCAGAGTGGTCAGCACAGGATGGAGGGCCAGTGGTCGGCACAGGATGGAGGCAGAGTGATCAGCAGAGGATGGAGGCTCAGTGGTCAGCAGATGGAGGCTCAGTGGTCAGCACAGAATGGAGGGCCAGTGGTCAGCACAAGATGGAGGGCCAGAGGTCAGCACAAGATGGAAGGCCAGTGGTCAGCACAAGATGGAAGGCCAGTGGTCAGCACAAGATGGAAGGCCAGTGGTCAGCACAGGTTGGAGGCAGAGTGGTCAGCAGATGATGGAGGCTCAGTGGTCAGCAGATGATGGAGGCTCAGTGGTCAGCAGAGGATGGAGGCTCAGTGGTCAGCAGAGGATGGAGGCTCAGTGGTCAGCAGAGGATGGAGGCTCAGTGGATCAGCAGAGGATGGAGGCTCAGTGGTCAGCGCAGGATGGAGGGCCAGTGGACACGTCCCCCCTCCCATCGGCTCCTGTCTCACCCGCACCCGGTGTTTACATCCCTGTCAGGAGCTACAGCAGGTAATGAGCGGTCATGTGATAGGCGGGCTGAAGTGACGTGCACAGAGCCTGTCACATGACCACTCATTACCAGCTGAAGCTTCCAGCGGGAATGTAAACACCGGGTGCGAGTGAGACCGGAGCGGCAGGCGAAATGGAGCAAGGGGGAAAATGGAACGAGGGGGTGGGAATGGAGCGGCAAGTGGCAGCGGCGGGCAAGAGGGTTCCGGAGGTGGGCGCACCTGCTTCAGCGGGTGGGTGCGGCCAGGAGGAGGCCGACAGCGCAGTGTCTGTGGGGCCAAAATCTCGCGTCGCTGATTGGATCGTGGCGCGTGGCTGTTTTGCATACACTGCGATCATTGGTTGCCGCGGCTGTCAGAGACCAATGAGCACTGGCGCACGATTTCGGCCTCAGACGGAAGTCGCCGCAAGACAATAATATTATAGATAGTGGGGTGTTATGACATCATAGTGGGGTTTTATGACATCATAATGGGGAATTAGAACATCAGAGTAGGGAATTAGAACATCATAGTGGGGTGTTATGACATCACAGTGGGGTGTTGTGACATCATAGTGGGTAATTATAACTTTATAGTGGGGTATTATAACATCACAGTGGGGTGTTATGTAAAATACAGTTGGAGTGGCACAGTTGTGTAATCCACCAGTCACACGTGTGGGAACCAATTGTATATAAAAATACATGTGATCTAAGCTTTATATACAGTGGGGTGTTATGACATCATAGTGGGGTGTTATGGCATCATAATGGGGAATTATAACATCATAGTGGGGTGTTATGACATTATAGTGGGGTGTTATAAAATTACGGTGGGATGTTATGACATCATAGTGGCGAATTATAACATCATAGTGGGGTGTTATAACATCATAGTGGGGTGTTATGACATCATAGTGGGGTGTTATAACATCATAGTGGGGTGTTATGACATCATAGTGGGGTGTTGTGACATCACAGTGGTGTGTTATGACATCATATTGGGGTGTTATGACATCATAATGGGGAATTTTAACATCACAGTGGGGAATTATAACATCACAGTGGGGTGTTATGTAAAATACAGTTGGAGTGGCACAGTTGTGTGATCCCCAGTCACACGTAAGATCATAGTGGAGTGTTATGACATCATAGTGGGGTGTTATGACATCACAGTAGGGTGTTATAACATCACAGTGAGGTGTTATGACATCATAGTGGGGTATTATGACATCATTATAGGGAATTATATCATAGTGGGGTTTTATGACTTCATAGTGGGGTTTTATGACATCACAGTGGGGTGTTATGACATCACAGTGGGGTGTTATGACATCACAGTGGGGTGTTATGGCATCACAGTGGGGTGTTATGGCATCACAGTGGGGTGTCATGACATCATAATGGGCAATTATAATATCATAGTAGGGTGTTATGACATCATAAGGCCCAGTTACACACAGATAATTGTGCAGATATTGTTCGCAGATCTCTGGTTGCAGTGAAATCATGGACACATTGTTCCATTTTGTGGCCGTGTACAAATATAACAATGTGTCCATGATTTCACTGCAACCAGAGATCTGCGAACAATCTCTGCACAATTATCTGTGTGTGTAACTGGGCCTTAACAGAAATCTTGAAAAAAAAACAATATGCTAGCCAGTAATGGTTACTTTTGTAGACCAACCAGGGGGAAAAATTATGGAATGTCTCAATTCTGAGGAAAAAATTAATGAATCACCCTGTATATTTTCATTCCCCAAATTAACACCTGCATCAAATAAGATCTGCTCATTAGTCTGCATCTAAAACGGAGTGATCATACCTTGGAGAGTTGTTGCACCAAGTGGACTGATGGTACCTTCACACGTCACGATATTGTGTAGGATATCGCATAGAAGTCACGTGTTTGGAGGCGTGGCTGTGACATCGGAACGAGTGCGTCGTAGCGTGTGACACCACGATATCAGTGTGAGATATTGTGAGATCGCACATCGCAGATTTGAGAACATGTTCTCAAATCAGGCGATCTGCGATAATGCCATCTGCTGCATCGTGCGGTGTGACACCGCGATAACGATGTGTTCCACGATTTCTCCCATTCAGCGCTGTGAAAACAAGGAATCCTAACGAACGCTATTCACGATCTCACCTCGGAATCGCCACAATGTTGTAGACAATATCTCAACGTCACACATCTACCCGTGACTTCTATGCGATATCGCGACGTGTGACGGTACCATGACATGAATCATGGCTCCAACATGAGAGATGTCAATTGAAACAAAGGGGAGGATTATCAAACTCTTAAAAGAGGATAAATCAACACGCAATGTTGCAAAATATGTTGGTTGTTCACAGTCAGCTGTGTCTAAAATGTGATCCAAATACAAACAACATGGGAAGGTTGTTAAAGGGAAACAATGGTAAACTAAGGGTACTGTTACATCAAGCAATATTGCTTGCAATTTCACCGGAAATTTGATGAGTCATGTGAAATCATGGACACATTGTTCTATTTTGTTGCCGTGTACAAAATGGAACAATGTGTCCATGATTTCACTGCAACCAGCAAATTGCCAGTAAAATTGCTAGCAATATTGCTTCGTGTAACTGTACCTTAAGGAAGACATCAAAGCATCAAAACCGGAATCTTAAAGCAGTATGTCTCCAAAACAGGAAATGCACAACAAAACAAATAAGGAACGAATGGGAGGAAACTGGAGTCAATGTCTGTGACCGAACTGTAAGAAATAGCCTTAAAGAAATGGGATTTACATACAGAAAAGCTAAACATAAGCCATTATTAACACCTAAACAGAAAAAAGCAAGGTTACAATGGGCTAAGGAAAAGCAATCGTGGACAGTGGATGACTGGAGGAAAGTCATATTCAGTGATGAATCGCGAATCTGCATTGGGCAAGGTGATGATGCTGGAACTTTTGTTTGGTGTTGTTCAATGAGATTTATAAAGATGACTGCCTGAAGAGAACATGCAAATTTCCACAGTCATTGATGATATGGGGCTGCATGTCAGGTAAAGGCACTGGGGAGATGGCTGCCATTACATTACATATTCAATAAATGCCCAAGTTTACATTGATATTTTGGACACTTTTCTTGTCCCATCAATTGAAAGGATGTTTGGGGATGATGAAATAATTTATCAAGATGATAATGCATCCTGCTATATTGCAAAAACTGTGAAAACATTCCTTGAAAGAAGAAACATAAGGTCAATGTCATGGCCTGCAAATAGTCCGGATCTCAATCCAATTGAAAATCTTTGGTGAAAGTTGAAGAAAATGGTCCATCACAAGGCTCCAACCTGAAAAACTGATCTGGCAACGGCAATCAGAGAAAGTTGGAGCCAGATTGATGATGAGTACTTTTTGTCACTCATTAAGTCCATGTCTCAGAGACTGCAAGCTGTTATAAAAGCCAGAGGTGGTGCAACAAATCACTAGTGATGTATTTGAGTTTTGTTTTGTTTATTTGTTTGTCATTATTCCATAATTTTTACCTCAGAATTGAGTGATTCCATAATTTTTCCCCCTGCTTGGTCTACAAAAGTAAACATTAAGGTACCGTCACACCTTACAACGGCTGCGATGTCGGAAGCGATGCCACGGGTGCACACTCGCTTCCGACATCGCAGCCTAGCTGTCACACAGCGAGATGTTGCCGGTGACGGCGCTGCAATGTTGGCGCGATTGCTTGCTGGGCTGGAAGCAACCCAGCGAGCGATCCGCTGCAATGCAGCGAATAGGTGGGATCGGCCGTGACATGGCTATTGTGGTTTCACACCGAACTATGCCGCAGGTTGTTTAAGTTGCAACGTTTTCCTGCATGCAGGAAAACCTGTCAACTTCAACTTGAACAATCGTGCGTTTACACACAACAACAATGTAGTTTCAACATCGTTCCTGATGTCACTTTTGAACGACGTCGGAAACGATGTTGAAAGGTGTGATGGTACCTTTACTGGCTAGCACTTTTTTTTTCAAAATTTCTTTTAGGGTACCGTTACACGTCGCAATATCGTTCCGATATCGCATACAATTTCACGGGAACGCGCACGTTTTTGGCACTTGTCCAAGATCGCATAGTAGATGTCACACAGGGAGATATCGGCAGGCAACGCACATAGGCTGTTGTCCACAACTTTTGTGCGCTGGATATGAGCAAGAAAGTGACCGAGCATTAACACTATAGTGAATAGGGGAAGTTGCAAACAAGATCGTAGTTGCGCCGTCACACAGCACGATCATGCCACATCGCATATGCAATATCATACAGTTGAAGGGCTTGCACAATCTTCTTGCAATATCATACCTACGATTTTTTGAGTCGCATTGCCCATTTACACGACACAACGCATGAACGATATCAACTGCAACGACCACACCACGTGACTTTTTGCCGATGTTGCATTGTGATATTGCGACGTGTAAAGGAACCCTTATGGTCCCTTTACACGCGGCCACAGGAAGGTAGAAACAGGCAGGCATCGGACACAATTGTGCCTGTTGCCTTGAAAAGACCACGATGTGGCGGCGTGTAATTCAGGACTTTCCTTCCTGTGTCTTCCCTGAAGGAAGGAAAGTCCTGATTTACACGCCGCCACATGGTGGTCTTTTCAAGGCAACAGGCACAATTGTGTCCGATGCCTGCCTGTTTCTACCTTCCTGTGGCCGCATGTAAAGGGACCATAAGGCTATGTGCACACAGGGAGGTTTAGGGCCTTTTAGCAGCGGAAACCGCCGGTCGGTTTCCATTAGGTTTATGCAAATTTATGTTAATCCAAAAGCGGCTTTTGGATCAACATAGAAACCTATGGAAACCGACCCCCGGTGTGCACACACCGGCGGTTTCCACATGCTCATCCGTTGCTAACCCGCTGGGTTCCCAGCGGGTTAGCAAAGAATGAGCATGTTCTATAATCCGGCCGGTTCTGCAGCGGCTGCAAGCAAAATCATGTGCTGCTTCCAGCCGCTGCAGAACCGACGCGGCTAACCCGCTGTGCACCCGCCGCAAAGCCGACTCACACCCCCGCACGGACCCGACAGGAAGCCGGTGGACGGCTCCGGAGCTTCCTGTCGGGTCCGCCCAGCCGCCGCCGCCCCTAACCCGCCCCCCGTGTGCACATAGCCTTAGTGTTTCTTCAAGGCAGAGAGTTGCCATTTGAAATTACTTTAGTTTTGAGCCATGTTTGTGATCTGCTTTTTTTCTACAAAATTAAACAACTGAATGAACATCCTCCGACCCAGGTGATTCCATAATTTTTGCCAGAGGTTGTACGAGATTGTGGAGAGAGGAGATAAGAGGGGAGAAGGAGATCTTGAAAGGATCGAAGGTTGCGTGTAAAGGTACCATTATACGGCACGACGTTGGAAAGATGTCGGCAACGATCTCATGGGTGCGCAGTTGTTTCCGACATTGTTTTGACATCGTTGGTGAGATGTCATACGACTAGATATTGTGGAAGACTCACCAACGATGTAGTGAGCAGCTATCGTTCGCACAATCCTGTGAACAATAATTACCACTTTACACGTCCTGATATCGGCGTCCAACTCCGACCAAAAGTCACGTGGTTCGTGCGTTGGACCCGATATCGTTCGTGCGTTGCATGGTGTAAATGTCCAATATGATGCACGAACGATGTTAAACCGATATCGGGCATCAAATGAGCCTGCTCTCCAATGGCCCGATATTGGATGGGCGTTGTGGCCGGATTGTGCTGTGTAAAAGCCCAACTACGATGTGCAGTACAACGTTCCCCATCCTCTCCATGTTAAATGGTCGTTCCTGGGTCGGCCGTACAAGGGGCGTACACATCGTAGTGGAGTTGCCTGCCGATATCGCGCTGTGTAACATCTCCTATGCGATCTTGGAATTCTGCCCAGAAAAAGCGCGCTCCCGCGGCGTTGTATCCAATATCGGACCGACGTTGGGACGTGTAAAGTGGCCATAACTGCTCATTGCTGTGAATGGGCGAAGTCGTAAATGACATCGTTAACGCAATGTCACACTGAACGATGCAACAAGTTGGCTGATCGTTGATTGTGTGATTTGAGAACATGTTCTCAAACCTGCGATCAGCGATCCAACGACTTATCGTAGTTGAATCTCGGTGTTACATGCAACGACATCCTAACGATGTCGCTTGAACGATATAGTGCTGTGTAATGGGGCCTTAAGTTTGTCCTGGGAGACCACGTTACAGATGTACAGAAGGGACAGGTTGTGGATGGCTTTATATGACATGATTAGATTTTTAAACTGGAGTCTTTGGGCAATGGGAAGCCAGAGAAGAGATTGGCAGAGAGGGGAGGATGGGGAGTAGCAGGTAGACACATACGGTATATCTGGTGCACACATTGCGTCTGTGCCCAGTGTCAGGCATACACGCGCAGGGGGTATATGCCCAATAGTGTGGACAATCCAGAGGTATGCTGAGTCACCCCTAAGGACCAATTGAAGAAAAAAAAAACATAGTGCGAGACATGCATATCTGTGCAATCTGGGGCAGTACAGTCTGCTGCGCTTTCCTATAGAGTAACTAAATGATGCGCAGACACATACTGGCCAGAGGTCGGAGAATGGTCACCTGTGGGCAGGTGACTGTATATACTGTATACACTGTAGGCCCAGACACAGCGGCCTCTGAACCGTACACACAATATGGCTTCCCATCCACCTCGGACGCTCCACACCCCTGAAAAACAGAATTCACATTTGTGACAAGTCATGAACTTCCAAAATATACAACTTTGGAGCATTTTTGCGTCCGCCTCGATAATTAAACAATGGCGCAGAGTGGACTGATGGCAAGATGGATGAGGTAAATACCTCAAATGGAGCAAAGTTTTTTGTGTTGAGCTCTGATGGTGGGGGGCAGGCAGAGGCCTGTGATTATGGGGGGGATACGAGGGCGAAACCTGAAGCTCATGGACCCCAATGCAGAAGCTCCAGCAGGGCCCCAATTATTACACATCTTTTATAGCATTAGTCTTTTTCTATAGGCTAAAGGGACTTTTGTGGCCCCCAGGCTCCAGGGCCCGGGTACGATTTCACCCCTCCACCTGTTGTAGTTATAACTCCGCCTACACGTATCTATGTGACACTTCACATGGAGGACAACAAGTGCCAGCAGCCAGTAATTACAGCGGCCCCTCCTGCCTGACAGCAGTGATGGCATCCGCCGGCCTCTGACAGGTGAGTGCCGGTGACTAATCACCAGGCCTCCCCCTCCCATTACAATACACGGGGCCGCGCAGCCTCCTCTCCGCCAGTCCCTGCCGGCTCCTGGTGAGTGTGGGGCCTGTGTAGGCCGCAGTCCTCGGGGTCTCGTAGCACCCTCCCGGGAATCCCCTCAGCAGCGCGGACTGTCAGTCAGGACAGAGCGGGGTCGCGGTGGGTGTCAGGGGGCGGCAGACCGGAGGCCGCCCTGTGAGGTGTGCAAGTAGAGAGCCCTGGCCGGAGGCGCCCTGTGAGTGTGTGAGGCGGGGGCGGCGCATAGGTCAGCACCGGGTGACGGAGGAGCCGCGTCTCCACAGGCCGCCCCCCTCTGCTGGCGGCGCCGGGACATGCTAAAGGGCTCCCGCTTCCTCGTCAGCTGCCTCCGGGTGACCCGACCACTGACTGCCGGGTAAGCGGGTGACAAGGCGGCGTCCACACCGGCCTCCACCGCCGCCCCTGGAGACCCGGGACACCGAGAGCAACAGCCCGGTATATAATCAGTACGGGGCCCGGGATGATAGTACAGTCCTGTGTGTATGATCAGTACGGGGCCCGGGATGATAGTACAGTCCTGTGTATATGATCAGTACGGGGCCCGGGATGATAGTACAGTGCTGTGTATATGATCAGTACGGGGCCCGGGATGATGGTACAGTCCTGTGTATATGATCAGTACGGGGCCCGGGATGATAGTACAGTCCTGTGTGTATGATCAGTACGGGGCCCGGGATGATAGTACAGTCCTGTGTGTATGATCAGTACGGGGCCCGGGATGATGGTACAGTGCGGTGTGTATGATCTGTACGGGGCCCGGGATGATGGTACAGTCCTGTGTGTATGATCAGTACGGGGCCCGGGATGATAGTACAGTCCTGTGTGTATGATCAGTACGGGGCCCGGGATGATAGTACAGTCCTGTGTATATGATCAGTACGGGGCCCGGGATGATAGTACAGTCCTGTGTATATGATCAGTACGGGGCCCGGCATGATAGTACAGTCCTGTGTATATGATCAGTACGGGGCCCGGATGATAGTACAGTCCTGTGTATATGATCAGTACGGGGCCCGGGATGATAGTACAGTCCTGTGTGTATGATCAGTACGGGGCCCGGGATGATGGTACAGTCCTGTGTGTATGATCAGTACGGGGCCCGGGATGATAGTACAGTCCTGTGTGTATGATCAGTACGGGGCCCGGGATGATAGTACAGTCCTGTGTATATGATCAGTACGGGGCCCGGGATGATAGTACAGTCCTGTGTATATGATCATACGGGGCCCGGCATGATAGTACAGTCCTGTGTATATGATCAGTACGGGGCCCGGGATGATAGTACAGTCCTGTGTGTATGATCAGTACGGGGCCCGGAATGATAGTACAGTCCTGTGTGTATGATCAGTACGGGGCCCGGAATGATAGTACAGTCTGTGTGTATGATCAGTACGGGGCCCGGATGATAGTACAGTCCTGTGTGTATGATCAGTACGGGGCCGGGATGATGGTACAGTCCTGTGTATATGATCAGTACGGGGCCCGGGATGATAGTACAGTGCTGTGTGTATGCATCTGCACGGGATGATGGTACAGTCCTGTGTGTATGATCAGTACGGGGCCCGGCATGATAGTACAGTCCTGTGTGTATGATCAGTACGGGGCCCGGGATGATAGTACAGTCCTGTGTGTATGATCAGTACGGGCCCGGGATGATGGTACAGTGCGGTGTGTATGATCTGTACGGGGCCCGGATGATGGTACAGTGCGTGTGTATGATCAGTACGGGGCCCGGGATGATGGTACAGTCCTGTGTGTATGATCAGTACGGGGCCCGGGATGATAGTACAGTCCTGTGTGTATGATCAGTACGGGGCCCGGGATGATAGTACAGTCCTGTGTGTATGATCAGTACGGGGCCCGGGATGATGGTACAGTGCGGTGTGTATGATCTGTACGGGGCCCGGGATGATGGTACAGTGCGGTGTGTATGATCTGTACGGGGCCCGGGATGATGGTACAGTGCGGTGTGTATGATCTGCACGGGATGATGGTACAGTGCCGTGTATATAATCAGTACCTGTTATTTCACCCATATATTGGTGCTTGGTGTCGCCTCTTCTCCGCCCCATTGATGGCAAGAGGTATGTAGTGTTGGGTTCTCCTGGCTCTGTATATTCACACAAAGGAGAAAACGCGCTGTGTTTTTAATTTTTTTTTTTATTTACCGTTTGTTGGGGGGGGGGCTAAAAGTTTCTTGTCTGCGTATTCTGTGTTTTTGGCAATAACGTTCGTTGATTGAAATCTGATCGTTTCCCACAGTGGTGCAGTGATGCTCATATTGTTACCAGATGACTGTTATATATATGTGTGAAGGATTTGTGCTCCCAGATTTGTCAGCAGATTTGACAGAAAAACAATGCAGCATTATTCTACCTGTCAAATTGGGGCAAAACCTAAAAAGTATTTTCCCACGAACAAAGTTAATTTTAAAGTTCACCCATTGCACAGTACATAGCAGGGACACATGCATAAGATTATCTCAGCACATAAGACATGGTATGATCAGACCATGTCCCTGTACAGTCAGACACATTCATTACACAGTACATAGTAGTGACACATATATAAGGTTATCTCTCATGCTGAAGGCACACTGTCGTGCATCAGACACGGAGCGTGTTTGATGCACGACAGTGAAGAGAGTGTAATGTGTGTTTTTGGTGAGTGTGGTGTGAGTGGATGAGTGTGCCAGTCTATATGCATATGAGTGTGCTGCGTGAGTCCGTGTTTGCTGCATGTGAGTGTGATGCTGTCCGCGGTCCTGAAGCAAACTTTAGGACCGTGGACAGCATTTACCGGCATATTCAACCTCTGCTGCTGTCAAAGCCACAGAGTATGAATGTGCCGATTTCCCAATACAGTAATTAATCATCTTGCACCACTGTGTCAGCGGTGCAAGATGATTATTAAACACCCAGCTGCTGGGCACCTCTTTTTAATTTTCGGGGTTAAACTGCATATGCAGCATCTGTGCAGCATATCAGCACAGATGCTGCATATGTGGCTATTAACCCTGTGAATCAAAGGTTAATGTGTTTTTTATATGTTGGCAACATGTCTCCAGGCAGTGTCCACACTCCCTAGAGACATGCTGCCTTAATTCATTAGCATTTCAGGGGTTAATCCCTATGTTTCTGGCCATCCGGTATTTGTCGGCTTTTCCAATTCATTCATAAAAGTTGCTGTCTCCTGTCAGTGAGCAGCGCGCGGTAAGGTACGCAATTAGCGTAAGTACATTGCTAGGCAGCGTCCTAAATAAGGAGCTGTCCCATGTACTTACACTAATTGCGTACTGTACTCGCCGCTCTCCATGGTGCTGAAGACTTAATCATCTGCACAATGGCCAGCACACCGGAGTTTCAATGTGCGCTGGCCATGGTGCAGATGATTAAGCCTTCAGCACCATGGAGAGCGGCGGGTACAGTACGCAATTAGCATAAGTACATGGGACAGCTTCTTATTTAGGACACTGCCCAGCAATATACTTACACTAATTGCGTACCATACCGCTCGCAATCCACTGACAGGAGCTGCCAGCTTTTATCAATGATTTGGAAAAGCCAACAAATACCGGCTAACCAGAAATATAGGCATTAACCCCTGAACTGCCAATGAATTAAGGTAGCATGTCTCTAGGGAGTGTGGACACTCCCTGGAGACATGTTGCCAACTTATAAAAAAACACAATAACCCCTTGATTCACGGGGTAAATAGCCGCATATGCAGCATCTGTGCTGATATGCTGCACAGATGCTGCATATGCAGTTTAACCCCGAAAATTAGAAAGAGGTACCCAGCAGTTGGGTGTTTAATAATCATCTTGTACCACTGATAGAGCGGTGCAAGATGATTGATTACTGTAGCGGGAAAGCGGTAATTTCAAACTCGCCGGCTTGTACAGCTGGCGAGTTTGCAGCGATTTTGCCAGTACACTCGTGCGACTATTGCACAGTGTGCTGTATGGGGACGAGATTTTCTCGCCCCTTTTGACTTCCGTTGCCTTCACAAGTCGCAGCATGCTGCGATTGCACTTGCTTCTGAATCGCAATGCGAGTTCAGTGTGGGGGACTCAAACCAGTGTGCCCTGCCTGATAGGGTAACACTTATGGGGATGTCACACGCGTCAATATCGCGTGCAATATCGCTGCTGCACGTGACGTTGCAGCGATATTGACATGTGTGACAGGGCGCATCAACCAGCGATAAATTGCTGGTTGATGGTCACCAGGTTTTAGAACCTGCTCTAAAACCTTGCGATGGCCGCCTGGTGGACACGCAGCAAGTGCTGGGAGCTGGTATCCATGGTACCCTAGGGACCCTAGTTACCCGCTGTGTACCTTGGATACCAGCTGGTGAGCGGAGAAGGCTGGTAACAAAGATATACATCGGGTATCTAGGCAGCGCACGCTGCCTAGATACCCGGAGTTTACCTTGCTGACCAGCCTGCTCCCGCTTAGGCTGGCTTCACACCATGGTAAGGTCCGGTCCGGGGCTGTCCGGTGTAAACCAGACAGCCCCGGACCGGATTTTGGCCCAATAGTATCATATGGGGCCGGATGGCAGCTCTCTGCCATCCGGTTTCCATCTCTCCGGCAGAATCCGGGAGAAATCGGATTTTTCTCACCGCACACAAAAACGTTGCTTGCAACGTTTGTGTCCAGGGAGAAACATCTCCCCAAATTGCCGTATCCCGGATTCCCCAAGATCCTCCCGAATCTGGTGCAAACTGGCGCTCCCTAACACGGGAGCCTATGGGGTCGGATTGCACCGGTGCGGGATGATCCGGGAACCGGACACCTGCGGCTGCACACCGCTGTTGTTTCATGACCGCGGCTAGCTCCCTGCGAGCCGCGGTCCTGATTAATCAGCGGCAGCTGCGTCCGGCAGCACACCAGACCGGAGGGCATATTAGCCCTCCGGTTCTGTGTGCTGATCCGGTCCGGGGCTGTCAGGGTCATCCCTGACAGCCCGGACCGGACTCGGCCGTGGCAGCGGGAGAAAGACATCATGGAAACGATATTTAAAATAATTTCCACGATGTCACTGGTCCACTGATCGCTGGTGAGTCTGCCTGTGTGACAGTTCACCAGCGATCAGCCGTCAATGTCGCCAGCGATGAGATCACTGACAACATTAACGCGTGTGACGGCCCCATTAGAGTTTAACGCGAGTCCCTCACACAGTGTGCCTTCAGCCTCACAGGAGATGTGGTATGATCAGACCATGTCCTCATACGGTCAGACACATCCATTACACAGTACATAGCAGGATCACATATGTGAAGCGCTGCAAAATATGTTGGCGCTATATAAAGATTATTATTGTTGTTATTTTATATAGGATTATCTCAACACAGGAACATTTTTTTTTTTTTTTTTTTTTTTTTTTTTTAATTTATTTATTTTTAAACATCCAACTGTGTAAATTATTATTCCAAGATCTATTGATTAAAATGTACTTTGAAATTACCATATATACTCGAGTATAAGTAGAGTTTTTCAGCACAATTTTTGTGCTGAAATGTGCCCCCCTCAGCTTATACTCGAGTCACTCTATTTGCTTGGGGGGGGGGGGGCTGTGACGAGGGGCTGGAGGAGGCAGGAGGGGGCCGCAGTGACCGCGGGAGGTCACGTGGGGCCGCTCATTAGTGTAACGAATATGCACTGCATCCCCCTGTCCATCAGCGGTAGGGGGAGCGGTGCACATTGCACTACACTGGCCCCCATCAGTGATGTGCAGGCCCCCCTCTTCAGTATCTGGCCCCCAGGCTGCGGCACCTGTTAAAATAACACACATTGTATACATTACCTTTCCGGTGACTCCTTGCTGGCAACTCCGCGTCCTCCGGTCTCCCTGCTTCTTCCTGCTTGTGTCGGTGTCATGTGACTGGCGCAGCAGCGATGACGTCATCGCTGCTGCGTCGGTCACAGCAATAGAAGCCGGGAGACCGGAGGACGCGGCGGTGCCAGCAAGGAGTCGCCCGAAAGGTAATGTATACAATGTTTGTTCTTTTAACAGGTGTCGCAGCCTGGGGGCCTGTATCTTACTGCTGGGGGTGGGGGGGCCTGTATCTTACTGGTGGGGGGGGGGGCCTGTATCTTACTGGTGGGGGGGGGGCCTGTATCTTATTGGTGGGGGGGGGCCTGTATCTTACTGCTGGGGGGGGCCTGTATACCACTAATGAGGGGCCTGCTGCATTTCTCACCCTAGGTTTATACTCGAGTCAATTTTTTTCCCTAGTTTTGGAGGGTAAAATTCGGGGCCTCGGCTTATGCTCGGGTCGGCTTATACTCGCGTATATACGGTAACTTCATGAGAGAAGCCTTTTAACTGACATCCCCTCCCCCCATTGAGTCACTGGTCTGTTGGGCACCTGTAGAGACCATCTTGGATCCGGCAGCTGATGCTCACTGTGGTTCTTTGTGACTACAGCCTCATCCATTTGTCCGTCTATAGATTGCAGTATACCTATTGGCTGTCAGCAGCCATCTAAAGGCTTGATTTTGCCTTGGTGGTGGTTTTTTGGTTTTTTTTTGGAGGGGAGAGGGTGGGGAGTGTTTATCAGGTAGGAATGTTATAAATCTTTGCTTCCATACCCGGCTTTTCCCCATTCTATTTTCCTGACTTCATCTTCACTGTTATCAGCATGTATCCATTTTGGAATACAGATGATGGCAGTGATGGATTAGGCCCCTTCACACTTCGTTTCTTGCACATCCATGTGGATCCTTGAAATTTAAGGACCACACGGACAGGCACTGATCTGTGCCAACTGATGCCCATGGACCGTTTTTTTTTTTTTTTTAAACGGATCCGGCATCAGTTGCCAGAGATAGGGCTGGGAGGAGCTGTATCTTCTGAGCATGCTCAGTACAGCAAAACTAAATGGATCCGTTTTTTTCATGGATCTGTTTTTTCATGGATTCGTTTCCATAGACCCGCATGTTATTTTACACTGATGGTTACGGATCTGTGTCTGATCGTTTGTGCCAGCTTTTTTGAAGGCAGCCCAAAATCGCACAGTCTCCGATTTTTGGGTGCATGAAAAAACTGACACAAACAGATCAGTGACAAAACTGACACACACAGATGGCCATATATGACCAATCCGTGCCCATAGGGACACATGGGATGCCGAAACTGATCCGTGGCTATCCGTTTTAAAACAGAGACACTGATCACAAAAAACCCAGTGTGAAGGCAACCTTATGCCTGCCTCCTCCTCTGAGTGTTGTGCTTATCTTCGGCACTAGGCTTTGTGCACACCTATCGTTTTGTTTGAGTTTTTCCTTGCAAATTTTCTAAAACCTGCAAGGTAAAATTCATGCCAGAAAAGTCTGAGAATTCTTACGTGCTGTGCCCACCTTCAGGTTTTTTACCTTGCAGGTTTTTCTGCAGAAAATAAAAAGCAACATGTCCATTCTTTCTGACTTTTTTTTTTGTCACAGACCATGTGATAGAAACACATGGGGGGAAAAACTTTTAAATCTAAGCTCTCTGATAGGCGGCCGTCACACGCTTCAATTTAGTGAACAATATCGCTTAAGCGATCTGCTTTTTGATCGCTTAAGCGATATCGTTTGTGCATCGCAGCGTGCAATCAAGCGATTTTACTATGTAAAATCACTTGATTGTTTGATCGCAGATTTGTGAGCCGGAACTCATATCAAGCGATAATCGCTTGATCAATCTGCATCATCGTGGTGTGTGACACCACGATGAACGATCTCCCAGCGGCAGAGCCTATGCTGGGAGATGGTATCTATGGTAAACGTCGGGTTACTAAGCGGCGCCTGGTAACCCGATGTGTACCATAGTTACCAGCAATCTCGCTGCTCCACATCGCTGGTGAGTCTGCCTGTGTGACAGCTCACCAGCGATGTGAACGATATTGTTAGCGATCGCGCGTGCATGTGATCGCTAACAATATTGCTCTCAACATTGATGCGTGTGACGGCACCCTTAGTCTACTCTCCTTTCAGTGTTTTCCATCATCGCCACGACAGCACCACCTGAGAGAGAGGACCGCCCATCCAAGACAGGAAACCTCTGAGATAAAAAGGCGGGACCTCTCCTGAACCTCAGTTTAGGTTTCCTGTCTTGGAGGTGGGAGACCTCTGAAGCTCATGCGGTCCTGGCCTGACCCGGTAGCTGGAAGAAGCTGTCCTTACCTTGGCAGTGGCTCCGGACTCGGGTTCAGAAGCTCCTCCACGGGGTATCCCCTGCGGTGGTGGAGGGCACGGGGTCTGCAGAGGGCCACCAGCGGCCGGTTCTCGTCCCTTGTTGCCGCCCGGGGGGTCGCAGCTGCAGGGTTGGTGGCTGCCCTGCACGCCTGTGCCCCGGGTGAACAGGTTCCTCTCCTGGCCTGGCGCTGCGTTCCTGGGTCTGTAAGGGGCCTGGGAGCGGATTCCCGGCGGCAGTTTTCAAATTTCGCGCCGGGAACCGCTACTTCCGGTTTCGGGCGCGGACCGGAAGTGACGTTCCGCGCCTGCGCAGTAGAGCCCAAGATGGCGGCGCCCAGCGTTCAGCGGCCGGGAGACGCTGCTGCAACAGCCGGAGGTGTGGGGCTGTGTATGGAGGGCAGCGCGGGCCAACACGGTGGAATGGAACAGCAGGCACTGGCGGCGCCCGATCCAGGGGAGCACCAGCAAGCTGGCAGCCACAGGTCCTCGGGTCTGAAGGGGTCCAAGCTGGATGTGGACCCGAAAGCCCCCCGGAAGTCGGTATGCATCTGGTGGGTGAGTGCCTTCGGGCTATGATTTTGGTATTTACGCCGCCTTCTTGCTTGTTTGTAGGACGGCAAGAAAAAGGCGGCTAAACAACGGCATAAAGACTGTGCCCTCTGCAAAGTCCCTCTTCCAGAGGATTGTCTTAAGGATTTGTGTGCCCCTTGCATTGAGGAAACTGTACGAAGCGCTGTTCCCAGTCTGGCCTCTAGCCTTAGGGATTTAGTGAGGGAAGAGCTGAAGTCCCTACAGAAATCTGGGAAGGATAGGGGGCGTAAGAGACAGAGGTCCCGGGCCTCTTCTTCTGGTTCTGACCGTGCCTCTCGTAGTTCTCACAAGGGGAGACGCAGGTCTCGTTCATCCTCTGCCTCATCCTCCTCCTCGTCCTCGTCCTCGTCCTCGGGGTCTTCCTCCTCAGATGGTAGTGGTGCTGGGAGGTCCTGTTTCCCCCGGAAAGACACTGATTTTTTGATTAAGGCTGTTTGTTCCACTATGGGGTTGGTGGATGCCCGTGACCCCTCTTCAGTGGAGGATTTAATGTTCGGTGGTCTGTCTTCCAAGAAGCGACGGACTTTTCCTTTGAATCAGCGAATCCAGGCCTTGATTGAAGATCATTGGGCTAGGCCTGATAAGAAGGGCGCTCTCTCCCATTTGGCTAAAAAGAAGTACCCCTTTGATGAGGAGGCCACTACTTCCTGGGATAGGTCCCCTAAGCTGGACGTAGCTGTGGCCCGGGCGTCTAAGCGTTCCTCTCTTCCCTTTGAAGATTTGGGGTATTTGAAGGATCAGCTAGACAGGAAGGCAGAGGGCTACTTGCGTAGTTCCTGGGAATCCACTGCTAGCATTTTTCGTCCCTCAATTGCAGGTACGTCAGTCGCTCGGTCCCTCATGATTTGGTTGCAGCAGTTGGAGGCTCAGGTGAGGGACGAGGCTCCTAAGGAGGAGATCTTGTCTTCCTTTCCTTTGGCTTTTTCTGCGGCGGCTTTTCTAGCAGATTCCTCGGCTGACTCCCTGAAATTGGCGGCGAAGGCTACGTCCTTCTCTAATGCGGCTCGTCGGGCCTTATGGTTGAAGGCCTGGCCCGGGGATGCCCAATCGAAGTCGAAGTTGTGTTCTTTGCCTTGTAGGGGTGATTTTCTGTTTGGCAAGCCGCTGGATGAGATCTTGGAACGTGCTAGTGACAATAAGAAAAATTTTCCCGCCGGCCTTACGGCTTCCACCTTCCGTGGTCGTTCCTTTCGTAAGCCGCGGTTTGCCAAGCGGAAGTCCCCTCGTCGGACCAGAGAGTCTTGGGCCGACAAGAGGGACAAGAAGGCGGGGTTCTTGTTCAAGGGTTCCTCCTTTGACAGGAAGCACCAGTCTAAGTGACAGCTCGCTCCAGGTGGGAGGAAGACTTACCCATTTTCTCCTAGCCTGGTCCGACATTGGGGCTTGCGATTGGGCTCTCAGTGTCCTCAAAGACGGGTTGACACTGGAGTTCGCTTCGGCTCCGGTGGGGTCCCTAGTGATTACGTCTGTCGGCAGTCCGGAAAAATGCATGTTTCTGCTGGACGAGGTGCGGGCCCTGGTGGAAAAAGGGGTTGTTTCCCCGGTTCCTCCTGCCGAATGCGGCAGGGGGTTCTATTCCACTCTGTTTCTCGTGCCAAAGCCAGACGGCTCATTCCGGACGATTATAAACCTGAAACGTCTTTCTAGTGCAACGTTCGTTCAAGATGGAAACTTTGAACTCGGCAATCAGGCTATTGTTTCCAGATTGTTTTATGGTAGTACTGGATCTAAAGGATGCATACTATCATGTGCCGGTTCATCGTCGCCACCAGCAGTTTCTGCGGTTCGCCCTGTACATGGAGGGCTCCCTCTGCCATTTCCAGTATCGAGCTCTCCCCTTCGGGCTGGCAATGGCCCCTCGGATTTTCACGAAGCTGCTGGCGGAGGTGATGGCTCACTTCCGCCGTCAGCAGATTTTGATTGTGCGGTATCTGGACTATCTGCTGATTGTGCGGGATTCCAGGGATCAGTGCCTCGCCCGTCTGCAGATGGTTCGGTCTTCCCTGGGTCAGTTGGGCTGGATTGTCAATCTAGAAAAGTCCAGGCTGGTTCCCGCAACGCGTCAGCTGTTTCTGGGGATGATTCTGGACTCACGGTCTCAGCTTTGCCTCCTTCCGGACGACAAACAAGTGCGTCTCCAGTCTTCCCTTGCTGCGGTTCGGGCTTCCCCGCGAGTGACCTTGAGGAGGGCTATGTCTCTCTTGGGCTCCCTCACGTCCTGTATCCCGGCAGTTCCCTGGGCACAGTTGCACTCTCGGGCCCTTTAGTGGGAGATTCTCCAGCATCAACAAGGGGTGGGGGCGGCCTTGGACGCCTCGTTTGTTCTCTCCCCTCCGACGTTAGATTCTCTGGGGTGGTGGCTGGTCCCCGAGCACCTTTCCGTGGGTGTCCCGTGGGGTTGTCCGGTCTCCGACGTCATAACCACGGATGCCAGTTCCTGGGGCTGGGGGGCCCACCTTCGGGACCTGTCCGCTCAGGGAGCCTGGGACTCACGCCTCTCCAGGATGTCGTCAAATATGCGGGAGCTCCTGGCAGTTTGGGAGGCAGTTTCTGCGTTCCTTCCTGCCCTTCGGGGGCGCCATCTCCAAATTCTCTCCGACAACTGTGTGTCGGTGGCTTACTTGAACCATCAGGGAGGCACCCGGTCTCAGGCTCTCATGGGCGTTGCGCGGGACATTTGTCGGTTGTTGGAAGACCATCACGTTTTTCTCTCTGCCCTTCACATACGGGGGGTAACAAATTCCCGGGCGGATTTTCTCAGCAGGGTGCAGCTCCGACAGGGGGAGTGGGCTCTGGATCCGGGGGTTTTCGCTCAGATTGTGGACAGGTGGGGCCTTCCGGAGATGGATTTGTTTGCAACCCGGGAGAACAGGCAGGTTCGCCGGTTCTGTTCTCTGAATCCCGGAGACCGGCCCTTTGCTGTGGACGCTCTGCTGATCCCCTGGTCCTCGGGTCTTCTGTATGCCTTCCCTCCCTTAGTCATGATTCCTGCAGTCCTTCGGAAGGTCAGAGAGGACGGGGCCAGACTCATCATGATGGCACCCTTCTGGCCCCGGAGAGCTTGGTTCTTTTGGCTCAGTCGCCTGTCCGTGCAGGCTCCTTGGACTCTACCCCTGTCCCCGTCTCTCCTGTCTCAGGGGCCGATCCACCATCCGCAGGTCTCGGGTCTCCGGCTGACGGCGTGGAACTTGAACGGCGACTCCTGTCGCGTAGGGGGTTCTCGGACGGCCTTGTTCGTACACTGATGTCCAGTCGGAAGCCGGTTACCACCAATATTTATGGTAAAGTGTGGATGAAATTCCTGTCCTCTTCGGGGGCGAGTCCGGAGGGTGAGGCTCCTGTGCAGGCTGTTTTAGAATTCCTCCAGAAGGGGTGGGAAATGGGTCTCTCTGTCAATACCCTGAAACTCCAGGTTTCGGCCTTGGGGGCCCTGTACCATTGTCCCCTCGCGGGGTCTTCTTGGGTGAAGAGGTTTATTCAGTCCTGCAAGCGGGCCACTCCTGTTCCCTGTCCGAGGGTGCCTCCTTGGGATCTCAATTTAGTTCTTGATGCCTTAACGAGGCCTCCCTTTGAGCCGTTGTCTTCGGCTTCCCCTAAGGTCCTTACTCTGAAGGTAGTCCTGTTGGTGGCTTTGACGTCGGCCAGACGTATTAGTGACCTGCAGGCCTTGTCGGTGGTGGGGCCTTATACGCAGATTTTGCCAGATAGGGTCATCCTTCGCCTGGACCCTTCCTTTCTTCCCAAGGTGGCTACCAAGTTCCACAGGATGCAGGAGATTGTCCTCCCTTCCTTCTGTGATCGTCCTGCGAATCAGAAGGAAGAGGTTCTCCACACGTTAGATGTCAGGAGAGCGTTGCTTGCCTACTTGGACGTGTCCTCTGCCTGGCGTCAGTCCCCGTCCCTCTTTGTTTCCTTTCAGGGGGCCTCTAGGGGTAAGGCAGTGTCCAAGGGTACCCTGGCTAGGTGGTTGCGGGAAGCAATTGCTCTTGCTTATTCTTCTAGTCAGGTGCCGGTCCCGGGTGGCCTTAATGCACATTCCACCAGGGCAGTGGCTACATCCTGGGCCGAGAAGGCTGATGTCCCTTTAGAATTGATCTGTAGGGCTGCTACTTGGTCTTCTCCTTCTACTTTCTTCAAGCATTACAGGCTTGATCTTTCTTCCACTGATGAGGTGACCTTTGGTAGACGGGTT
Source organism: Allobates femoralis (assembly GCA_033576535.1). NCBI lineage: Eukaryota > Metazoa > Chordata > Amphibia > Anura > Aromobatidae > Allobates > Allobates femoralis. The sequence goes on along the minus strand of JARQOC010000006.1, from coordinate 64,359,169 downwards.
CTGCAAGCGGTGGTCCCTCCCTAATTTTCTTTTCTCTGAAATCTCTCAGGTGGTGCTGTCGTGGCGATGATGGAAAAATCTAAATTACTTACCGGTAATGGGTTTTTCCGGAGCCACGACAGCACCACCACATCCCTCCCTATTGCCTGTTAGTGTGGTCACGTTTGGGGGGTTTTGAATTGTTGATTTCTTTTGGTGGTGGTTGTGTACTAATGATTGTTGGGTTCCCCTCTCCGGTCTCTGTAACCAAAACTGAGGTTCAGGAGAGGTCCCGCCTTTTTATCTCAGAGGTTTCCTGTCTTGGATGGGCGGTCCTCTCTCTCAGGTGGTGCTGTCGTGGCTCCGGAAAAACCCATTACCGGTAAGTAATTTAGATTATTCACCTCTTAGCATATCTTCTCCAGTCCAACAGCACAATCTCACAGCCAGTCAGAAGTTATTATACAAGCTCTTAGTGCTTCTCTACAAGGACAGAGCGAGGCTAGAGATGTGCCGAGATGTGACCTCCGGCATGACCCATGAAACACTGTAGCTACTGGCAGGTCTCAAATCGCCAGAGACCGACCAGAGCGGCAGTGATAGAAGATCACTCCCTCCACTCCCGTCAGATTGTCCGCCTATGTCCCTTCCGGCCACGCTATATTTCTACAGCCAAACTCATGGGTGTAAGAATATGGCGTCCGATAGTGCTCCATGCCACTCACCACTGCCAGGGCCCGATGATCGACGCATCCATATACCGCGCACCGCAACAAAATACCCTGTCGCACATATCCTCACGCCGCCCGCTGCACACCATTACCGTGCACCGCTAGTGGTGCAGCAGCATGCTCCCCTCGCCCGCCTGCTCCCAGCAGCCCTCTCCCCCGCTTCTTGTAAGCCTTCGACTTGCCTCTCATTACCTGTAGGACCTTTGGTGATAGCACAATCACGTGACTGATCACATGACTGGCATCTCTACAGGTCTTTGACAGTCCCACACTGCACACAGGAGAAGGGACTGCCACAGAGTGGGGACAGCGTGCAGACACCAGCCCTCCCGATGCTATCGGGCCCACATCTGGTGTAAAATAATATTGTACAAAGCAGTAACTACAAAGATTTATTAACTGTCGAAGTGTTGCATATGGCTCCTGGACACAGTGATTGGAGATGGATGCTTTGTCTGAAGGGCCAGTTCTGAAGGGGTTAATGGGGTCCGGATCAGTGGAGGACTCCTTTTTCGGCTGTATTTTTGTCAGTGAGGACATTGGAAGGACCCCCAATCTGTGATCACAACACACAGATCCAGTCTCGCACACCCAGAGCTGCTTGCTGACCTTTGAGAGATTAGGTGACACGTTCCAGCAGGCTGCGGCCACATTTACCCTTCTCCATATGACGCTTACACTTAGCAATATAATCTTTTATCCGTTTAGATACAACTGCAGATCTTCTTATGCCGGAAGGACTTTAGTTGTTCTCTTGATCCAGGTCCATGCACGCAGCAGACACGGGAAGCTATTGGGTATATTCCCTTTCTGAAGCACAGAAGCCTTTCTCTGGAAACAGACTGTGCACCTAAATACAAAAAATGTGAGTCCCTAAACCCCATACTACTCTATGCAGATGGTAGATGAATGGGATTGTCTCTGGGCAAAAATCTTGTTAGGCCTCATTCACACGTCCATGTTTAAATGGGTTGTTCTGTCTAAATCCATAATTAGTCTGCAGTCAGTGTTCATCTTTTTGTGACTGCAGACCTGGAAATCCTCACATTAGAATTTGTTGATGTCGGAGATGTGAACGATGATCAGATAGCCACGAGTATGTGTTATGCAGACTCCTGGCTAGAGTCTGACTTGGCATTTGTGACCTTCCTTGCCCAATGCAAATTTATCGTCATGTCGCACTCTAGTCTGACTGGCCAGGAATCTGCATATCTCGTGGTCCCCTGATCACCATTCCCAGCTCTGACGCGCGATGTGAGGATTCTTAAATTTGCAGTCATATAGACTGATGAACACTGACTGCAGACACATGAATTGAGACAGGACAACCCCTTTAAAAGGGAAACTTGCATGTCCTTTTTTTTTTTTTTTTTTTTTTTTTTTTTATATATATATTAAAGAGGGCCTGTCAGTGCTTTGAAAAGTGATAGCACCACTGAATCCAGTGTGTATGTTGCATTCAGGGAAGCTGTGTACTAAGGCTCTAGCCCCCGTGTATCCCGAAAAAAACACTTTACAATTAAGAGGTCCCCTGGATCAGATCTGATTAAGAGGTCCTGGCTGCTGGCACAGTCCTTTCTGCCTCCTCCTTGTGTGTTCTGCCCCCTCTGTGTCTGCCGCCGCGTCCTCTTGTTCTGGGTCTGCCCTCCTCTTCTGCTCCTGATGTCACAAGGAGCAGGAGCAGAAGAGGAGGAGGCGGGGAGGATTGTGCCAGCAGCCAGGACCTCTTAATCAGATCTGATCCAAGGGACCTCCTTAAAGAGGAGGATTGTACCCCTTGAAGCTCCACTTGCGGTAGCGAAACGGCCGTCCACCCACCCACCGCCCTCACCACCTACCACCCTCACCATGTGAATTACCCACTGGCTGAATAAAGGATTTGGCATACACCAAACGTGTGCAGCTTCATCTATCTTAATGCACTGGAAGTGACGTACCTTAGTACAAGGAAGAGTGCACCGGAGGGCTGCCTGGACGCGGGACACCGGATCCTGCAGGGACTGCAGAGTGTAAATCTGACCGACGGTACCCGAGCACCGGAGGGTTGAGCTGGCCACACTTCAGAAACATGAGTTACCTCCTTAAAGAGGACCTGTCACCCCCCCCCCCCTCCTGGATTGCAATCTAAATGCAGCACTGAATGCAGAATGTCTGCTGCATTCAGGCAAGGGGTCCCCCATGTGTCAGGCTGCTCTGTACCCCCAAATATATATCGTTAGGAAAACTCACTGTTTGAAGTCAGGAGGGCATTCCCTGGGGCTGGAGTCAGGTCTATTCACGGGGGCCATTCCTGCCCCCTGCCTCTCTGTGCCGCCTCCTTTCTTCTCGTCACCACCTCCCTCAGATCTGTGGAGCCATCCTCGCCTGTGCCTCCTTGTGCTCATTGACGCAGAGGGACGTATTGTTTGTTTTGGTCCCGCATGCCTGTCCTGCCTCCGACATCAACGCCTTTACCCGCCCTGCTCTGTTATTCTGTATACATAGAGCAGGGCGGGAATCTGGCGCTTGCACAGTAGCCCTCCCGCAAGCCCTACTACAACTCCTATCATTACAGAAATTCAGATGTACTTTTATGGTAGTTAAGCCGTGTCTTATTCATCCGTAACAGAGGTAGAGTTAAAGGGAATCTGTTAGCAGATTTTTGCTACATCATCTGAGAGCAGCATGATGGTGGCAGAGACTGAATCTAATGAGGCATTACTTAGATTACTGGGTGCAGCAGTTCTGACACAGTTTCTAGATTTAACCATGCAGTAGAGCTGAGAAAGCTGCCTCTGCCAACAGTAGGCTCTGTATGTACAAAGTCTAAACGGTGGGAGGCTGCTAATATCAGAATATCAGAGGGCGTGTGTTAGATCATGCCTGCTTTGTCCTAGCAATAATAATCTACTGTTGCTAAAACAAACATTACAAATTAACAATACTCTTTGTGATAACAGACAGAATACTGAAATCTGTGTTAACCCCACCTTGCTGTCTTCAGTGGCCATTTTGGAAAAGTCCTAAAGGGCCTGCTAAGGAAGGAGGTGGCAGTACCAAAAGTGAGGGCACCAGATATGATGGCCGTACATCAGAAATGTGGTGTCTGTTTTAATTGTGGCAGTGTGGGACACTTTGACTGGAGAGGTAGTGGAGTCAAGGGTTTACTATACATGTAGGGTCTGCTATACGTTTAGTGCTGACTTACTAAAGCTGAGCCTATAGACAGCTCCTGATCTAGAGTAACCCTCCGATCTCCTCCGCCCTCCGGTGCAGTGTGTTTACTCTGGAATCATGGTATTATCATGTGACGTGTTGCTGCACCCTCAGTTGAACTGTTTCTGGCTCGTGTTCAGCATTTATGAAGGATTTCCCTCGGCTCAGAGACAAGAGAAACGTCCTTAAAAGACCTTAGTCTTGTTTTTGCAACTATTTACTTGCTGTAAATCTCATGACACATAGACAGGTTCCTTCACTTGTACATTAATCACTAAATAGTATTGTTCACTTTATTTCCCTGTACTGGAATTATATATCTGACTTTTCTTATATAAATCACTAAGGCCCTGAAAAAAATTTAGTGCAGCGCAGAGTTGTGCAGAAATATAGCACTTTGCAACTGTTCGGCTGCTTTCACATTGGTGTTTTCGCCAAAATGCAGCAGATTTACTGCATCTAACGCCTAACAGTCGCACTTGCGGCAGGCCCCATGCATTGTCTTTGGGGCTTGCGGTAAGGTGCGGCAAGTGCGGTTGCGGCAGATGCAACAATTGGTGCTGCGAAAAAATACGCTGCTGACGGCGTTTTTTTTTTTTTTTTCGTTCCCGCAACCGCACTTGCCGCACCTTACCACAAGCCCCATAGACAATGCATGGGGCCTGCCGCAAGTGCGACCGTTAGGCGGCATTTGCGGCAGATGCGTTTTTTTTGTCCGGATCCGCTGGATCTGGGCAAAAACGCCTATGTGAAAGGGGCCTTAGCTTGTTTGTTTGTTTGTTTCTTAGGATAGTTTTGCCAGCTCCGCCATGAGGAGCTGTGGAATTTAAGATTTGGGGTGAGGCCTCTCCACTTGTCAAACACTCCGGATTTGTTAAAAGGCGTTTTGTATGTATGTACCTGCTGTTTTTGAACTGGGAAGAAAAGGGTGAAAAACCACACTGCAGTGACAGTAACAAAGGCCAAAATTAATAAATGGTGAACCTTTAATGTCAACACTTTTCGAAGCAAAAACTCCATCAGGACAAAATCGCTCTTGAATACATACAGAGACATAGTAGGTGTGTGTGTGTATATATTTTAGATTTTTGTCCTAATTGTTTCTACTTTGAATCGCGTTGACATCAATAATCACTATTCATTAATCTTTGTCTTTGTTAGGGCCACGTTACACACACAGATATCTGTGCAGATATTGTTCACAGATCTCTGGTTGCAATGAAATTATGGACACATTAATCCATTTACGGTATATACAGCCACAAAATGGAACAATGCATCCATGATTTCACTGCACCAGAGATCTGTGAACAATATCTGCACAAATATCTGTGTGTGTGACTTGGGCCTTACTGTCATGGCAGCCCAATTTTTAACCCTTTTCTTCCCAGTACATCTATTTCATACTGGGGGACTGCTGCAGCCGTGGTTCAATGCTATATCGGTTGTTGTGACTTTCACAAACAGTAAAGGCCACTTTACACACACCAACTTATCTGTCCAACTTCTGAACAACTTACTGGTTGCAGTGAAATCATGGACACATAGTTCCATTTGTACACAGCCACAAAATGGAACAATGTGTCCATGATTTCACTGCAACCAGATATCTGTTCAGAAGTTGGTCACAGAAGTTGGTGTGTGTAAAGCGGCCCTAAAGCTGAGCCTTTGTGTTCACTTTCTCCCGAAATTATCTCTCAGGCAAGACCCTATCTGCGCTTTATGTATCCCCCGCCTACCTTTTATCTCTGCAATATTTTTGAAATACAATATCCTTCAAAAAAATGCCGGTGGTGTTTTGCCTTAAATGGCACCTTCAATGTCGTGCAGCTGTGTTTGTTTGTTTTTTTTTTTTGGTTTTGTTTTGCTTTTATACCTGTATCGCTTTTTCAGGCAAGTTCAAGGCAGAACCACCTTAAAGACATTGGCCGGGCTTGATGAATTGGGAACAATCTTGATGAAATGGAGGGTGGAGTGTGAGGCTCCTGGGTGTGAGGCTTCTTCACGCTTGATGAGTGGCGTACTCCTCCCCACCAAAAGTTGCACAATTTTAGCACAAGATTGAGTTGCACAAAAACTTTGCACCTTTTCACTGCTTCATATACCAGAGCTGTGCCATAAAAGCTTTGATTAACCCCTTCACGACCTATGACATGCATGTAAATTATAGGTCTTGTCGATCAGCTGAGATGTGGGGACAACCGCACCGATCAGATCCATGATCTGATCAGCGCTGTTAACCTTTTGGATTGTGCTGTCATTCGATTATAGTGGGGACCACACCGATCGCGGGATCTCCATGTGTCACGTGATAGGACGGGGTCCTGCACTGACCCTGGATGCTATCAGGATTCACTTCCTGTGGTTGGTTGGCAAGCATTGCCAACCACAGAAAGTGATCATTTTTGCTATGTCCAGATGTGCTGCAGCTCATCAGGACATAGCATAAGTGATCAGACCGTGCAGCACTGTGGGGCCCTATGGCACCAAAAAAACCCACAAAATTTCAGATCGCCCCCTTTTGCCCCAGGCTCCCATTCAAAATAAAGGTATTAAAAATAATACACATTTGGTATCGCCAAATTCAGAAATGCCTGATCTATCAAGATATAAAATCAATTACGGTAATCAGATCTATAAACTGCATAATGGAAAAAAGTACAAACGCCAAAATTACGTTATTTTGGTCGCCGGAACACTGCAATAAAATGCAATAACTGGTTATCAAAACAGCGCAGCCACCCACAAATGGTATCATGAGAAATGTCGGCTCAAGCCACAAAAAATAAACCATTACACAACCCCAGATCCCGAAAAAATAAGAATGCTATGAGTTATAGAAAATAATGCAAAAAGTGCAATTTTTTTTTTTTTTGTTCTCAAACTTCTGAATTTTTTTCACCCCTTAGATAACAATAAAAGTACACGTTTGGTATCTGAAAAATTCGTAGCGACCCGAGGCATCATACCGACACATCAGTTTTTTTACCATATAGTGAATAGAAAACCCAAAAAACAAATATGTAATTGCACTTTTTGCAATATCACCGCACTTGGAATTTTTTCCCCCATTTTCATGTGCACTATATGGTAAAATAAATGAAGGTACAACTCGTCCTGCAAAAAACAAGCCCTCATATGTTTATAATGACGGAAAAAATAAAAAGGTATGGATCTTGGAAGAAGGGGAGAAAAAGAACAAAAACGGAAAACAAAAAATCATTGGGTGATGAAGGGGTTCATCAGGCCTTAGGGCTTCTTCATACACTTATTCTTTGTGCATTTTTCAAAAGTAAAAAGGTCACACTACAGTGGCAGCAGAATTAATGAGATCTCCTTTTTTAAATGTGTAGCATGCCAGTTGTTTGTTTGTTTGTTTTTTTTAGTGTTTTGTGCCCCATCCCAATAATTAAGGTAAAAAAAATGTCAAACATGCAAAATTTACTCAGTCTTGTGTTAGCAGGAAAAATGCTATCTGCAGCAGATTTTTCTGCACCAAAAAAAGCAAACATGCAAATGCCCTTAAAGGGAACCTGTCACCCCAAATAACCTTTCTAACCTAGTAATACCTGTCCCTGCAGCCTTACAATACATTCTAACACATCCCTGTCTCACCTTTCTTACTAATCTAGGAGTACAAAAATGTTATTAGGAAACGTACAAAATTCTTGTCAGAGGGGCGTTCCTTCAAGCCATTTTGACCGGTAGGCGGGTCCCCTGTGCCGCGCTACCCCTGCCTCGTTGCTCTAATACGCCCTAATAGGCGTCATTATACAAATGCGGAGCGCGGGCATGATTTCAATATCGCGCCTGCATCGTCACCGCTGCGACGCTGTCATGTGACGCCGGGACGCGTCACTTCCTGTCGCAGGTCTCACAGGCAGACTTCGCGCATGCACAGATTGCATGCTGAAGTCTGCCTGTGTGCGACCGGAAGTGACGCGGCGATGCCGGTGTCACATGACCGCGTCGCAGCAGTGACGTTACGGGCGCGATATTGAAATCGCTTTGATTGTGACATCCAGTAATCTGTGATATATCGTTCCCTTCAGAATATTTTTTGCTTACATTATGTTTCTGTAGAATTTTGCTCAAAAATCTAGAAGGAGAATAATAAAGTGTGACTCTAACCAAAATATTATAATATACAAAGAGTGCACATTAAAATAGTTTCTTTATTAGTTATTACTAAAAACAGTCAGTGGTGTGTGTGTATTCCCTACACCTGTATCTGGTAAAATAGCTGAACAGTTGTGGAGCCAGACCCCTATTCATCTATCCTTATCCTACCAACTGTCCCTGCCTGACTACGGAGATTTCAACACATAACATATCCGGTGTCCCCGTTCCACGGCGGCTCACCCTTAGTGTCCCTATATCTTTACTAGGGGTCGATCCTACCGACAGGATACCTATGCTGTTTGCTGAGTGATACTGAATAAGAGCCTGGGTCAACCCCCAGTGCTCTTCCTGTGTGTGCTTACTAGTGTGATATCTATAGCAGGGGGGTGCGCTATCCTAGGTGTATGATTGTAACCTAGGGGAAAGCTACCGTATTTAAACAAATCGACACATCAATACATGGTGCATTTCCAATAAATCATGTGCACTGAAGGAGACAGGAAAAAATACCCCACTCTTCAACCCTTCCTATAACATCTGACCTGTCTCGACGGATAGTAACCCACTATCATATCTACTCTATAATTGCCGAAGGCACGTTTGTGTTGGACCCCGGCACGCCGTGGCTTTGTCACTATGTGACGTCACCACGGCGAAGCATTGGCCGCGTAGCGGCCAATGCGAGTCGCTGGCCTGCGCGAGCAATGGCCGCGAGGCCATTGCTCGCGCAGCCTGAGTAGGAGCACACATTCCCCATTTCCCAGTATACCCCTCAGGACCGGAGCGGAGGCGGCGGTCACCACCCGGAGGGCAGAGTGAGGAGCAGCAGCAGCCGGGAGAGCGGCGCCCCCATGTCCCAGTATACCCCTCAGGACCGGAGCGGAGGCGGCGGTCACCACCCGAGGGCAGAGTGAGGAGCAGCAGCAGCCGGGAGAGCGGCGCCCCCATGTCCCGGGGGCGGAGGACGGGGACGAGGCGCTCTGCTCCCGGTGGCGGAGGACGGACGAGGCGCTGTACTCTCCGGGCTCCTGTGTGAGGCGGCGGGTGCAGGCCCGGCTCCCGGTCACTGTCTCCGGTGAGGCTGGGAACTCTGCCCGGACTCACAGAGCCCCGCTGTGGGAACCTGCGGCCTCTGACTGGACTCAGTCTCCAGTCTCTGCGCCAGAGAGGGAGGAGGAAGGGAACAGGAGGTGCCGGCACCCAGAGCACCCCGAGAGCAGGAGCCATCCTGAGCTGTGCACACCGTCCTGCTCACTTATGAGGAAGCAGCTGGGAGAAAGCACAGACCGCATCCTCCATACTTCACAGCGTCCGCTCCTCTCTGCAGTGCTGGCACCGGCCCAGGGACCTTATACTGAGGTGATGGAGAGGATGCTGGCAATGGAAGTAAGTATTTCGCCGCCACTCTGCCCCCCCCCCCGGCCTCCACTGACCACTCTGCCCCCCGGCCTCTGCTTGACCACTCTGTCCCCCTTGATCTCCGTTGACCACTTTGCCCCCCTGGCCGCCGCTGACCACTCTGCCCCCCCTTCCCTCCACTGACCACTCTGCCCCCCCTTCCCTCCACTGACCACTCTGCCCCCCCTTCCCTCCACTGACCACTCTGCCCCCCCTTCCCTCCACTGACCACTCTGCCCCCCCAGCCTCCGCTGATCACCCTGCCCCCCGACCTTCGCTGACCACTCTGGCCCCCCTTGGGCCTACGCTGACCACTCTGCCCCCCCGTTCTCTGCTGACCACTCTGCCTTCCGTCCTCCACTGATAAACTCTGCCCTCCGTCCTTCGCTGACCATTCTGCCCTCCGTCCTCCGCTGACCACTGAGCCACCGTGCAGTGCTGACCACTGAGCCACCGTGCAGTGCTGACCACTGAGCCACCGTACAGTGCTGACCACTGAGCCACCGTACAGTGCTGACCACTGAGCCACCGTACAGTGCTGACCACTGAGCCACCGTACAGTGCTGACCACTGAGCCACCGTACAGTGCTGACCACTGAGCCACCGTACAGTGCTGACCACTGAGCCACCGTACAGTGCTGACCACTGAGCCACCGTACAGTGCTGACCACTGAGCCACCGTACAGTGCTGACCACTGAGCCACCGTACAGTGCTGACCACTGAGCCACCGTACAGTGCTGACCACTGAGCCACCGTACAGTGCTGACCACTGAGCCACCGTACAGTGCTGACCACTGAGCCACCGTACAGTGCTGACCACTGAGCCACCGTACAGTGCTGACCACTGAGCCACCGTACAGTGCTGACCACTGAGCCACCGTACAGTGCTGACCACTGAGCCACCGTACAGTGCTGACCACTGAGCCACCGTACAGTGCTGACCACTGAGCCACCGTACAGTGCTGACCACTGAGCCACCGTACAGTGCTGACCACTGAGCCACCGTACAGTGCTGACCACTGAGCCACCGTACAGTGCTGACCACTGAGCCACCGTACAGTGCTGACCACTGAGCCACCGTACAGTGCTGACCACTGAGCCACCTTACAGTGCTGACCACTGAGCCACCATATACAGTGCTGACCACTGAGCCACCATATACAGTGCTAACCACTGAGCCACCATATACAGTGCTAACCACTGAGCCACCATATACAGTGCTAACCACTGAGCCACCATATACAGTGCTAACCACTGAGCCACCATATACAGTGCTAACCACTGAGCCACCATATACAGTGCTAACCACTGAGCCACCATATACAGTGCTAACCACTGAGCCACCATATACAGTGCTAACCACTGAGCCACCATATACAGTGCTAACCACTGAGCCACCATATACAGTGCTAACCACTGAGCCACTGTACAGTGCTGACCACAGCCACCGTACAGTGCTGACCACTGAGCCACCGTAGAGTGCTGACCACTGATCCACCATATACAGTGCTAACCACTGAGCCACCATATACAGTGCTAACCACTGAGCCACCATATACTGTGCTGACCACTGAGCCACTGTACAGTGCTGACCACTGAGCCACTGTACAGTGCTGACCACTGAGCCACCGTGCAGTGCTGACCACTGAGCCACCGTACAGTGCTGACCACTGAGCACGTCGTGTACCACTGAGACACTGTACAGTGCTAACCACTGAGCCACCATATACAGTGCTAACCACTGAGCCACCATATACCGTGCTAACCACTGAGCCACCGTACAGTGCTAACCACTGAGCCACCGTACAGTGCTAACTACTGAGCCACTATAAATCTAATTTATAATTGCCTTAGCGCACTTCCGGCATTTTCGGGTCAACTTACGTTGTCGTGGACGTGGCTGCCGCAAGGCAGCCACGCCACACACGAAGCAGTGGCCGCGTAGCGGCCATTGCGAGCCGTAGCAATGCGCGAGCAATGGCCGCGAGGCCATTGCGAGCCGTTGCCGGATGCCTCTGTGCCTCTATCATACTTACCACCAGATCGCACCCGCCTACGTCTTCCTCTGTCCTCCATCTTCCGCCCGCTATCTTCTATGTTGCCGCCCCGTACATATTGAAACCAAGATGGCGGCCGGGAAGTATCACGAGAGTTCCCGGCCTCCATCTTGGTTTCGCCCTGTTCACAGTGGCGACATGCAAGATGGCGATGGAAGTAAGTATTTCGCCGCCACTCTGCCCCCCTGGCCTCCACTGACCACTCTGCCCCCCCTCCCCCCTGCCTCTGCTGACCACTCTGTCCCCCTTGATCTCCGCTGACCACTCTGCCCCCCCTTCCGCCTCCGCTGACCACTCTGCCCCCCCCCCCCCCGTTCTCTGCTGACCACTCTGCCTTCCGTCCTCCGCTGATAAACTCTGCCCTCCGTCCTCTGCTCACCACTCTGCCCTCCGTCCTCCGCTGACCACTCTGCCCTCCGTCCTCCGCTGACCACTCTGCCCTCCGTCCTCCGCTGACCACTCTGCCCTCCGTCCTCCGCTGACCACTGAGCCACCGTACAGTGCTGACCACTGAGCCACCGTACAGTGCTGACCACTGAGCCACCGTACAGTGCTGACCACTGAGCCACCGTACAGTGCTGACCACTGAGCCACTGTAGAGTGCTGACCACTGAGACACCATATACAGTGCTAACCACTGAGCCACCATACACACTGCTAACCACTGAGCCACTGTACAGTGCTGACCACTGAGCCACCGTGCAGTGCTAACCACTGAGCCATCGTACAGTGCTAACCACTGAGCCACCGTACAGTGCTAACCACTGAGCCACCGTACAGTGCTAACCACCGAGCCACCGTACAGTGCTAACCACTGAGCCACTGTACAGTGCTAACCACTGAGCCACCATAAAGTGCTAACCACTGACTCACCGTATACAGTCTTAAACACTCAGCCGCCATACAGTGCTAATCACTCAGCCACCTTATACAGTGCTAACCACTGAACCACCATACTGTGCTAACCACTAAGCCACCGTACAATGCTAACCACTGAGCCACCATACTGTCCTAACTACTGAGCCACCGTGCAGTGCTAAACATTGATCCACCATACAGTGCTAACCACTGAGCCACCGTACAGTGCTAACCACTGAGCCACCTTACAGTGCTAACCACTGAGCCACTGTACAGTGCTAACCACTGAGCCAGCATACAGTGCTAACCACTGAGCCACCATATACAGTGCCAACCACTGAGGCACCATACAGTGCTAATCATAACATTTTCAAATAATCCCCATAGAAAGTATAGGGGGACTTGCGGCAGGTGCGGCAAGTGCGGTTTTGCACTTGCGGCAGGTGCGGCCGCGAAAAAAACCGCGGTCAGCCGTGGTTTATTTAGCGGCCGCACCTGCCGCAAGTGCAAAACCGCACTTGCCGCACCTGCCGCAAGTCCCCCTATACTTTCTATGGGGATTATTTGAAAATGTTAAAAAAAAATAAAAAATATTCTAGACACCCGATGCATTTGCATCGGGCTCACAGCTAGTGTATATATATATATATACACTATTGGAAGGAGGGGAGATCATTTATCTTATGCACACCGTCACATATATCTTATTATTACGTAGTGCCTCAGGTACAGTAGCTAACTCAGATAACATACATAGGTCAGTAGCACTATCAGGCAGTTGGAAGATATCAAAATCACTTATCTGATGTATATAGATGTTACGCCAGTCTCAGTCCTAGCCATACGACCACACATCTTAATTCGTACGACCGCTCTCGACGCGTTTCTGCCCGCCAATAGTGCTGGGCGTCCTCAGGAGTGACTGTGCTTTTTCAGTTACCAGGTGGCTCCATATATGTCACCCGGGGCGCTGATGAGAGGTGATCTGGTGCTCTCCCCTCTCCTCCTCATTGGTGTCAGCAGCCCAGTTGGTAGGATAAGGATAGACAACTGTTCAGCTATTTTACCAGATACAGGTGTAGGGAATAAACACACCACTGACTGTTTTTAGTAATAACTAATAAAGAAACTATTTTAATGTGCACTCTTTGTTGATTATAATAATTGTAGAATTTTTGCTCTGTAAAATTGAGACAGATTGTGAAACTTTCTCTGCCAGCACTGCCTTGTTCTTTGGGCTTTGTCTGGTATTGCAACTCATTTATGGTATTTGACCTGGATGCTGTAATATCAGACACAACTCGTGGAGGAGAGCAACTGCGGCTTTCAACTTTCACAGAAAAAAACTTTTAAATAATGAAAAATCCCACCCAACATTGAAGATGTCTTTATAACAACCACTTCTGTTTGTAGACCACCCCTTCAGTAGAGTAGCAGGTGAGCTCTGGCTTGGGGAAATGGCAGTCTTTCCAGCTACATAGAAATACATTCTAATGTTTGCATTCTCAAGTTGGATTTGTATTTCATTGTTTTAATTTTTATACATTTTTTTTTCTTTCAGATTTCAGTCCACAACCTACATCAAAATGAATTCCCTTGCAATCAAACGAATTGTTGATGATATCATCAAGTCCCCTGAAGACAAGAGGGTGTATCGGGGAGTAGAGCTGGTTAACGGGATACAAGCTCTTCTCATAAGTGACCCCACAACCGACAAATCCTCCGCTGCTCTAGATGTTTACATAGGTATGGGTCCTCTAAAATACTAATAATATTTTTTTTATTAATGCATATAACATTAAAAATTAAGCAACTTTACATAAGGTATTCATTTTAAATCCTTCCCTCTTCTCTCATACGGGTTTTTCTTCATGGTGGCAGGCAACTGGTCCGACACTGCGGCAAATCCTTATTTCCTGTACCGCGATGCAACAGGAAATGGGGATCTGCCACCCACTACATCACACGCTGCAATCAGCGGCTGCCACTCAGCTTAGCAGAGAGGGAGGCAAAAAGTGCTTACACCGTCTGCTCAGGTTAGGGGGGAGAGCGCTCACGCAGCCCATGGGGCCCCCAGTCAGGGGCCAGTTGTACGGAGCCCAGGGGGCCCCCAGTTGGGGGCCAGTTGTACAGAGCCCAGGGGGCCCCCAGTTGGGGGCCAGTTGTACGGAGCCCAGGGGGCCATTTCCCTGTGCTGTCTCTTTCCCCCTTGCAACAAGGAGCCGCGGCAGTAGCATCATGGATCTGCCCTATGGGTATGATGCAGCGGAGCCAGGCACAGGCGCTAATGAATGCCTGCTCTGCGGCCAGTGTCCCAAACGGCGTGTAGGCCTCCCCATCACAGATGTTCTATAGGTGGCCCTGTTTTCTTTGATCAACCAAATTTATGGGCTTATGTGGTGCTGTTTTCAGGACAAATTTACAGACACACAGACTGGACAGGGCTTTTATATTGTAGATGGGTGTGACCAATGCAGACTCTCTCCTGTTAAAGCAGATTCCACCAGTAAACCATGGCTGGTATTCACATGCAAATTAGCCCCCTAGAACTGTGGCCAGTCTGCGCACAGATTAACCCTATATATACTGCAAATCCACCACACAAATGAGTTGGGGCCGGTTTACACATGATGTCCCAGCGACCCCCACCAAAGATGGGGGTAGCTGGGACATAGTTATCTGATCGCTGGTGAGCTGTCAAACAGACTCACCAGCGAGAACGCTGGTATCCAGGGTGAACAGTGGGTAACTAAGCAGAGCGCTCTGCTTATTTACCCGCTGTTTACCCTGGTTACCAGCTCCCAGCGCTGCACAGAACATGCTGGGAGCTGGTAACTAGGGTAAACAGCAAGTAACTAAGCAGAGCGCTGCGCTTAGTTATCCACTGTTTACCCTGGTTACCAGTTCCCAGCGTGTGCTGTGCAGCGCTGGGAGGTCGATGATCGTTGGTCTCCCGCTGTCTCACACTGCAATGCTTGCCGCCCAGCGCGAGACCAACGATCGAAAAATGGCCCTGGCCATTGTACCAACGATCAGAGAGCTGATCATTGCAGTATGTCGCTATGTGTGACACACTGCTTCGGTGCAACGTCACAAGTTGCAGCGACATCGTTAACTATGTCGCTACATGTAAACCAGCCTGTAGCTGCAGAATTTTCTCCTTGTGGATTCCACTGAAAACACTTGAGACATTTAACTTCTTTGTGACCACACTGCAGGTCTTCTAGATAAAGCCACACAGAACATACCCACCCTTGAAGATGCTCAATCTACAAAGGCGCTATAAAAGGGGAGACGTTTTGACATCCTACTTCAACGTTGCTTTCTTTTTTTTTTTTTTTATTTAGATTTATATGCTTTGCACTATCGACATACCCTTTAAAGTGATGCAAGTGTGAAAAGTCTTAATCTCAGCATACTGTTCAATCTGTTCTTTCCTGGCAGGATCCCTGTCCGATCCAGACAATATACCAGGACTTGCCCACTTTTGTGAGCACATGCTTTTCTTGGGCACGAAAAAATACCCCAAAGAGAATGAGTATAGTCAGTTTCTCAGTGAACACGCCGGGAGCTCCAACGCCTTTACCAGTGGAGAACATACCAACTATTACTTTGATGTGTCCCATGAACACCTAGAGGGAGCATTGGACAGGTAAAACCTATATGACATTGGAAATCATATATCAGGAGTGAACCAATACTTTATTTTAACTCAATTAGTTGAAAACCTAGAAACATGGGTATGGTAAAAACAAAGCCATTGATGGTGGGATTGAAAAAGTAATTGTTATCTTTAGTTTTTATTTAAAAAATCTTTTGCACAAATTAAAATTAAAAAGTAGTTTGCTTCTTTCTTTTCCTGGACTGATCTTTCACTCAAATCTCAATTCATGAGTTAAAACTGTATTCAGCAAATACCCCACTACTGGGATAGGAGATGACTATAGAATTCTATGGAGAAATGTAACTGCTGCTTCACGTAACTTGCTGTAGAATGTATGTCTGTACATGCCTCTAGCTCCTCCCCCTACATCCATACATGGCCGACAGTTGTGCTATATTCTATAGTCAAAGTAGAGGCTAGAGGCACACAGAGATTCTACGGCAAGTTACTCCTGAAAACACATTACAGGGAATTTTATCAGTTATAAAAATGTTAGTTGGGCCAGAGAAGTGCCAAGAGACATTGTAACAACGCCCTGACTGAGTTAATGGAGAAGGGAGGCTACCTCAGTAAATGTTTGGGATAGTAAACCAACTTTCAATGGGTATATGTCATCAGATTTTTGCTACCCTATTGAGTGCACAATCTAGGATAAAAACACTGAGCAAATACCCTGAAATAAGTACATGTACTATTAATATTTATTTAACGGTAGTTTGATCCAAAAAGCATAAAGGCTATCCAACCGTGACAAGGTGTACCCAATCAGGATGGTCCCAAACCAGGGTTGTGGAGTCAGTAAGCCAAACAACCGACTCTTCGATCTCCCTGAATCTGACTCCACCTAAAATTGACACCAACTCCGACTCCACAGCCCTGTCTCATACTCTAGTATTTGACCTTGCTATGTGCCAGTAGGCCTCAAAACAGAACCTAGACCTGACTGTTTTACATATGTCTGTGGAAAGTTATATGGAAACTAAATCAAAACCAAAGAAATGGGCTGACACTTATTTGCTCATAGTTATATTTGCTTAGACGGTTACCTAGAGCATGTCTTGGTCTGGAGAACCCATCCTGTCCTGTAAAACACAAAAAACTCAATGAGAGGCATGTGTAATTCCTAACTCCTTCCCAAAGTACGGCAGATTGTAATAGTACATTTCATGTATAAGAAAGACTGCACTCGCCAGAGTAAATCTTCATGCAGTGCAGGGTTACATTGTGCAGGGAGTGTTCGCAGGTAGGACCCGTAGAAGCGCATATCGCAAAACGGTGCCGTAGTTCTCCCTGCACAATGTAACCCTGCACACTTGAAATAAACGCTGCACTGCATGAAGATTTACTCCGGGGAGTGCCGTCTTTCTTATACCTGAAATGTATGACGTGCCTCTCTGGACTGAGCAACACCTCAGTTTGTTTTCACTGAGCATAGCTCTGCTGGTTATAGCTGTTGCGCAACCTGGTGCAACGGTGTTCCTTCTTTGGTTGTAGATTGTAATCGTACTTTCTACTTTTATACGCCAAACCTGGGAGATGCTGTTAACTGCCTGTAATGGCAGCAACCGAAGTTTGCTGTAATCTGAAGCCTCATTTAGGCTGCGTTCACACATTGCGCATTTTTGAGCGCTTTTTTGTGCGCGCTTTTCAAAAATGCGCAATGTGCCTTGTGGCTGCCGGCATAGTGAATGTGAAATTCATTTTGCCGTGCAGACACAGCATAAAAATACGCTGCGCTTTTATGGGAGAAAGCGCAGGCGTAAAAAGAATTGACATGTCGATGTCAGAGGGGGAGGAAGAATCCTGTTCCTCCTCCCCTCTGTAACGTGTGACCGCCCCATTTGGGTTTCGCAATGTATTAAAGGGAACCTGACCCCTAAGCACAAGGCAACGCCTTTTGCGGCTTCTCAAAATCTGAGAAGCCGCAGTGGGTGCAGGTAATAGTCACTTTTATGAACTTTACAAATACACTTTCTTAGCACAAAGGGATGGCTAGAAATGTGTAAGAATGGTGCAGGGACAGGTCTTAAGAGACAGCGGGCTAATTTTTAGGGGTTAGGTTCCCTTTAATATACAATGCAAAACCCAAATTAAAGTTAAACAAATGTGTTAAAAATAATAAAAATTAAATACGTACCCGTCCGAAGCTGTTCTAGTTACCGGGAGCCGAGACAACCGCAGGTTACGAGCTGCCAGGACCTTGCATGATGTCATCGGGCGCTGTGATTGGCCACTCGCAGTCATGTGATATGTGAAGTCATATGACGCGCATATCACATGACCGCGAGCGGCCAATCACAGCGCCTGATGTAATCATGGAAGGTCCTTGCAGGTCGATTTCTGTGATTGTGCTGGCTCGTGGCTCCCCGAACACACCGCCGGACGGTAAGTATTCATTCTTTATTATTTTTAATACATCTGGCTTTCTTTAATTTAGATTTCGCAGTGTATATTAATACACTGCAAAATCAAATTGGGGCTGGCAGACATGTCACAGAGGGGAGGAACCATGATTCTTCCTCCCCTCAGTGACATCACTTCTCCCCTGGGCCCGTAAAAAAGTGTGCTGTGTGAAAGCACTGCTTCTTTTTTTTGTGCTTTTTTTTTGCGGGGCCACAATACGTGGGTTAAAAGCACGCTCAAAAAAGCAGTATGTGAACGTAGCCTAAAATGAGTTAATGGTAATAACTGGCACAAGGGTGTAAATGGCAAATGCCACCAGCTCCCTACCACTATAATGGCAGCATGTTAGTACTAGCTGTACAGAAATGCCTGATGTTGTATCGAGAGTAGATTAGGGAATATTACATTTTTAGGTTTGTGTATACAGTCATGGCCAAAAGTGTTGACACTTTTTTTTTAAATTGTTCCAGAAAATGAAGTATTTATCACACAAAATTATTGCAATTCCAAATCTTATGGCATGCATGTGTCTATTTCCTCTTGTTCATTGGAATAACACAAAGAAACAGAGAAAACAAAAGGCAAATTGGACATAATTTCACACACAACCCCAAAAATGGGTCGGTCAAAATTATTTGCAGCTTTCCAAAATTTTACATAAATAACTTTGAACAAGCATTACATGCTTGAAACACTACTTGTGGAAAGTAACAGGTGTGCGGAATATGAAAATCATACCTGAAGCCAGATAGAAAAAAATAAAAAAAGTTGACTTTATATTTGCATTTTGTATCTGTGTGAGCCGTACAGAACAGAAAGAGGAGGGGAAAACTCACTTGAGAACCAAAATAGTTGTGTTTGTCAGCAGTGGGGGTCTTCCAGGGTCTCCTACCATAGTGTTTCATTCAAATGTTGACAAATAGTTTGCGCTGACACTAATCCACCTCGAGCCTGTAGGACGGCTTGAATTTCTTTAGAACTTGATTGGCACTGCTTATCCAGTGTTGCAACCTGTGATGGTGGATAGGGTGGGTTATGTTGTAGCTGCATTTTACAGGTGCTTTGTTCTTGCAATACTGTGTATTCTGTCCTTTCCCACTTCCTGTGTACAAATTACACTCTTGAGTTATGGACATGTCCACAGTAATTCAATTATTTGGTCATTCAAGACCTTTGTCTGTAAAGGTTTGTACCACCCCCCTGGAGTCTCCATAGAACTGGTTTTGGATTGGGGAGGTGTTTGGGGGGAGGAGAAGCAGTATCATTCAGTCTGTGTGTGTGCAAAGCTGAGTTCAGGCCAGCTCCACAAGGGATTTAGATAAACCTGGATTATATGGACATACAATATATCGCTGGATTGGTTTTATTGGTTATCGCATTGCAAGTCAGAAGCAAGTGCAGTCGCAGCATGCTGTGACTGCACACGATTCTCACGTGCGAGAGGGCAATGCAAGTCTATGAGGGCGAAAAAATCTCGCGCCCCCCCCCCCCCCATACAGCACACTGTGCCATATTCGCACGAGTGTGGTGGCAAAATCACTTCACACTCACCGGCTGTCAAAGCCGGCAAGTTTGAATTTGCCGCTTTGCCAGGACAGTAATCAATAATGTTCCAGCGCTGTCACAGCAGTGCTGAAACATTGTTTAATAAACTCAGTTAGAAATCAAAATAATAAAGTTCTGTATGTTATTTAATCATTTTAACTCCATCTGCAGGCTCTGCGCTACATGTCGGCACAAAGCCTGCAGATGTGGCTATTACAAGCCGGTGTCAGAAGGGTTAAATTGCTGTGGGTGTGCTTCCATCATATATACAGAGTATATAGACTGTGTATACATGGTGACAACACACCATGGCAGTGCAGGGGTTAATTTCTTTTATTTTTCTGTTCGATGCAATTGTGATTTTACAGTACTGTGAAGCCACTATCCTTCAGCACTGAGCTGTCCAAGGTCCTGAAACTTTAGCGTGATATTACATTAATATCATGCTGGAGCTTCAGCACCAGGGACAGCGGCAGTCATGGTATGCTTTTTGCGTACGCAATTGGTGTACCATGACAGCCGCTGTCCCTGGTGCTGAAGCTCCAGCATGACATTACAGTAATATCACACTGAACTTTCAGGACCTCGGACAGCTCAGTGGAGGAGCTTTGACAGCCTGTAAGTTTGAACTCACCGCAAATGCTGTCCGCGGTCCTTCAGGACCACGGACAGCATCACACTAACACGCAGCACACACGCACTCACACTCGCCGCACACTCGCATGAATACAGGAAGGCACACTCTCCACACTCGCACCACATACACCCAAAAAACACGCATCACACTCTCATCACTGTCGTGCATCAAACACACTCCGTGTTTGATGCACGACAGTGTGCCTTCAGCCTAAACCCACCGATCCGGGAGTCTGAACGGATCACCAGGAAAGACTTCAAGCCATTTGATGAATCTTCCAGAGATGTGGATGTGTTCATTAAGGACTTTGAGCAGCAGTGTGCCATGATGGAGGTACCCCACTCTGGCTGGACGCGATTGTTAGTGGGACTCCTGAATGGAAGCATGGCGGAGGCTTATCGAACTATTGACTCACATCTGAACCGGGATTATAACTTTGTAAAACGGATTATATTGGATTACCATGCTATCACCCTAGACTCGTATAGGACCCAGTTCCGAGACCACCCTTGCACCACGGGGGGATCGTTTAGGATGTATGCCCATAAGATGTCCCAGGCATGTCCAGAGATTGCTGGAAGCAGAAGATGCTTTCACTGTGGAAGATGCTGTACAGGTATTTCTTAAGGTACCTTCATACGCGGCAATATTGCTAGGCAATTTTACTGACAATTTGCTGGTTGCAGTGAAATCATGGACACATTGTTCCATTTGTACACAGCAACAAAATAGAACAATGTGTCTATGATTTCACTGCAACCAGCAAATTGCCTAGCAATATTGCCGCGTGTGAAGGTACCCTTATAGAACAATTTCTTGCCAAGTGCCCCTCATAAATACGGGAATGGGTGCGGGAACACATGCCATTCACATTGGATAGAGCTGCAGCCCTGGCTGATGAGGCCCTTGCTATCCGACCACAGTGGAGGAGGCTACTGGATGATAAATCGCAGCCTGCTCCAGCGCCCCAGCCCACTCCGGTTATATCTGCCCCTCCACCCAGCCGCAGGCCGATAACAACCCCACCTCAAATCTTGGGCCCCAACGCCTCCGACCACGACCAGGGGGATTTACAGAGGAGAGATGTTATGGGTGCGGGAAACCTGGGCACCAGCAAGCTAGTTGTCCCTCAAGGACTTTGAGGGAGCCCCACCTCATCCGGTGAATCTTGTGCAATATACACCACATCCTGCCCTCGCGTCCTGACCCCCTCCAGTTATCTCTGCCTCATCACCCAGCCGCAGGTCGATGACCACACCTTCCAATCCTGAGCCCCAATGTTTCAAACCACAACCATGGGGAATCACGGAGAGGAAATGTTATGACTGTGGGCAACCTGACCACCTGCAATCTGATTGTACCTCATGGACTCTGAAGAAGCCAAGCACACCACCACCTCGTTTGGTGCAGCATGAGCACTGCATCCCACCTGAGGAGTTACCACCACCCTGACCAGAGTGGAACACCAACCCCTGCCCCACAGATACCCCTTATGCAGTGTATGGCCTCCGGCCTTTGTCCCCAAGCTACCAAGTGCAACGTCAATGTTACCTGCAGGATGCCTCAATTGATGGATACAAAGTATCAGGATTTAGAGACACAGGGCTTTCTTGACTATTGCTGACCCCTACGTGGTTCGACCAGTGGCAATTCATCCAGGCCTCGTGTTCCCCATTGTGCTGGCGGGGGAATACTCGCAAATATATACAACGAGCTTGGGTGTGTTTTGAATTATGGTTATGGGGAAAAACTGCAGCATTGGAGTTATGGAAGGACGTCCCGCAGATATCCTCCTTGGAAACGACCTTGGGGAGTTAGTGTCATTTTTGTCGGAGCCGTCACCCAGCAAGAACAACAAAAGACTCCTTCAGGCTGACCTACCCTGCCATTATGCAATTAAGCAATGTGGACTAAAGTGATATGGCCAAAGGTCTGTGTAGACCTCATGGCATGCTCACTTATTGAAAGGGGGGAGAGGCTGTGATGGTGGATATGGTGGGTTATGTTGTAACTGCATTTTACAGGTGCTTTGTTCTTCTGCCCTTCCCCACTTCCTGTGTACAAATTACACTCCCCGAGTTGATAATTGAATTACTGTGGACATGTCCTTATTTGGTCATTCAAGACCTTTGTAAAGGTTTGTACCACCTTCCCCTGGAGTCTCCATAGAACTGTTTTGCATTGGGGAGGTGTTGAAGGGGGGGGGAAGGGGGGTAGGAGAAGCAGTCTGTGTGTGCAAACTGAATTCATACCAGCTCTACAAGGGATTTGATTTAGCCAAACCTGGATTACATGAACATACAATATATCGCTGGATTGTTTTTATTGAACTTTTGTTTTTCAAGCAATAAAGGTTCTTGGGCTGATCATGCATCTCTTGGTCTGTTGATTATGGGATGCAAGACAAGGACCCTGTGACACAACTTTTCATCAATTTTCTCTCCCATTCACGTCCAAAGAGATTAGCTACAGTGGCATGGGGTGTAAATGTCTTGATTACATTGCACACTGTAGACAAAGGGACATAAAATCTCTGGAGATGTTTGTTTATATTGTTCAACCATTTCAGGTGTGATTTTCATATTGCCCACACCTTACCGGCGAATGTGAATGAGCATCACATGCTTGAAATAAAGATCTTTACCCTCAATTTTGGAAAAGTGCCAATTTTGTCCAGCCCGTTTTGGGGTTGTGTGAAATTTTGTCCAACTTTAGCCTTCTTTTCCCTCAATTTTCTTGTGTTTACACGCAAAGGAAATAAGTATGCATAATCTTAAAAATTTTCTGGGAGAAATACTTCATTTTGTGGGAAGATGTCGAAGCTACCAACATTATCAGCCATGACTCTGTGTGTTGTGTGTGTTTTGTCACTCAAACTGGTATGAAAAGATGAATAATCCGATTCTTATCTTTGTCAGGTTTGCTCAGTTTTTCTTGTGCCCTCTCTTTGATGAGAGCTGTAAGGATCGGGAAGTGAATGCAGTGGATTCAGAGCATGAGAAGAACCTGATGAATGATGCCTGGAGACTCTTCCAGCTGGAGAAGGCAACAGGAGATCCCGCACATCCCTTCCATAAGTTTGGAACAGGTGAGTAATACAGGAGTTTCTTTTAAAGGGCTGATTCCTCTAACCAGTTTAACCAGAATTTTGGCACATAGCCTTCTTTAAGTTAATTATTTTGTCTTCTTGCAGTTGCACAAAAATTTTCCATGTTATACTCCTGCCAATGAATGTAGTACAATGCTGTATTTTGAAGTATCTGTCTGACTATTGCTCACCGCAGGTGACAAATGTGCCAAATTTAGAGATGCGCACATTAGTGCACCCTGATGAATCAGCTCTATAGTGTTTAGAAGGGCAGATTCATTCATTCTTGAGGAAACCAGTCATCACATTTTATATGGAACTAGCTGTAGTACCCGGCTACGCCCGGGTTAATAAATAACTGATGTTAGCTATATCAAAATAGAATTTGAATATGTCATATTAATGACCTGTAACAAAATAGAAGCTGTGCTGTGATTGATTGCTATAGGCAGCCTAATAAATCTCCAGCCAACAGTAAACCCTCCCCCTGGCCGGGCAGTATATGATACCTCACACATGCACATAATAGACAGCTCATGTGACTGACATCTGCCTTAATTCCCTATATGGCACGTGTTGCACATTGGCTGTTTTTAGGGCCACGTCACACACACAGATAATTCTGCAGATATTGTTCGCAGATCTCTGGTTGCAGTGAAATCATGGACACATTGTTTCATTTTGTGGCTGTATATAAATGGTACAATGTGTCCATGATTTCACTGCAACCAGAGATCTGCGAACAATATCTGCAGAATTATCTGTGTGTGTGACGTGGCCCTTACTCAGATGTTTATGTTTGGAAATTAAAGTTAGCGCACGTATGAGGCGAGTTGTGTGAGGTGATTTGTGCACATCTGTGTCTCTGTGTGGTGTGTATGTCCCTGGGGTGTGTGTGTGTGTCCCTGTGGGGTGAGTGCATGTGTCCCTTTGGGTGTGTGTGTGTGTCTCTGTATTGTGTGTGTCTCTGTATTGTGTGTGTCTCTGCATTGTGTGTGTCTCTGTGGGGTGAGTGCACGTGTCCCTATAGGGTGGCTATGTGTGTGTGTGTGTGTGTGTGTGTCCCTGTGGGGGGGGGGGTCTGTCTGGTGTGTGTCTCTGTATTGTGTGTGTCTCTTTGTGATTGTGTGTGTTTGTTCGGGTGCATGGGGAGTATCCAATGTTGGGGCTGCACCTTAGCAACTATACACTTGCTGTTACTCTTTGTGTGCATGTGGTGTGTATACATGTCCCCGTGCATGGTGAATATCTCATGTTCGGGCCCCACTTTAGTGACTATATGCTGCTATGTGCTGTTAGTCTTTGGCGCTATCATTAAGCCCCTCTCATTCACAGCTGTCAACTGGTAACTGTCACTTTTTCCCCATTATGTAGATAGGGGCAAAATTGTTGGAATGCGCGGGGTTAAAATTTCGCCTCACAACATAGTCTATGACGCTCCCGGGGTCCAGACGTGTGACTGTGCAAAATTTTGTGGCTATAGCTGACAGCTGTCGATTTTCCTCCAACACTTTTCCATTCACTTTTTCCCCATTATGTAGATAGGGGCAAAATTGTTTGGTGAACTGGAACGCGCAGGGTTAAAATTTCACCTCACAACATAGCCTATGATGCTCTCGGGGTCCAGACGTGTGACTGTGCAAACACACACACATTCAGCTTTATATATTAGATAAGTGTTACTTCTCCAAGACCTTAGTTTATCAATAGGATTTAAAACTGGAAGTTTGTAGAGCGGCTTACAAGTATGGCACATACCGAGTCATTGGGGATGGTGCTGTTGTGTTAGATTCAAGGCATAATGACTGCTCATGTCCCATCTTCTTTTACACATGCTGATGCTTCCTGCTTCAATAGAATTCTTAAAAATGCTTGCTTTTTTTTCAGCTCATCATTTTTAGCATTTAATTGTGGGAAGAGAAAATTGGAGCTTTTTTTTTTTTTTCCTTCCTCTTTGGCATGACGGAAATCTAGGCTCACAAGCTTTTCATCAAACTGGGAGAGGGTCAGATTCTGAATCCATAACACTACTGCGTTATGCCCTTTGTCTGATCGCTGAAGATGATCGGTACTTAGTCAGAACTGTGTTTGTATGACAGTCAGAGCCAGTGTGTGTGCACAAACTTAAAGAGGTCATGCTGCCCCTCTAACCTATCTCTATCTATCCCTGTACTTTCCTATCTAATCCCTAACTATCCCTCTCTCTGCTAAAGGGGCCCTATAATGAGAGAGAAAAAAAATGTATTATATATTTATATAGCGCCATTGGTTCCATGGTGCTTTACATGTGTAAGGGCAGACGAGAACAAGAACATAAAAATAACGACAATTAAATTGTACAGGTACAGTAGGGCAGAGATCCTGTCCTCGAGGGCTCACAGTCTATAGGGGATGGGAGGGAGACAGTAGGAGGGGGTGAGGCGGTGCAGCGGATTAGGTCTCAGTGTGGGTTGTAGGCTTGAAGGAAGAGGCGGGTCTTCAGGTTTTTCTTGAAGGTTCCCAGGGTAGGGGAAGGTCTGATATGGTGTGGGAGAGAGTTCCAGAGTATGGCGGATGCACAAGAGAAGTCTTGTATGTGGTTGTGGGAGGTGGAGATGCGGGGGAAGAAGAGGAGGAGCTCTTCAGGGGAGCGCAGATTGCGGGAGGGGAGGTATCGCAAGACCAAGTCAGAAATGCATGGAGGGGATAGGTTGTGGATGTCTTTGTATGTCATGGTTAGGGTTTTGAACTGAGATCTCTGGGAGGTGGGGAGCCAGTGAAGGGCTTGGCAGAGGGGGGAGAAGCGGGTCGACAGGTGGATGAGTCGGGCAGCGGAATTGAGGATGGTTCGGAGAGGTGCAAGGGAGGTTGCGGGGAGGCCGGTGAGTAGGAGGTTGCTGTAGTCAAGGCAGGAGATGAGTGCGTGGACAATTGTTTTGGCAGTGCCATGGTCAAGGAAGGAGCAGATACAGGTATTGTTTTTGAGCTGGAGTTGGCAGGCAGTGGCGAGGGCTTGGATGTGGGGCTTGAAGGTGAGGGAAGAGTCGAGGATTACCCCGAGGCACTTGGTGTGGGGGATGGGTGAGCGTGTGCAGTCGTTGACAGTGATGTATTGGTCGGGTAGGGAGGAAGAGTGACTACAGGGGAAGACAATGAACTCTGTTTTGTCCATGTTGAGCTTGAGGAAGCGAGCGGAGAAGAAGGATGAGATGGCAGACAGGCATTGCGGAATTTTGAATAGTAGGGAGGAGATGTCTGGGCCGGACAAGTAGAGCTGGGTGTCATTGGTGTAGAGGTGGTATTGAAGGCCGTGGGACTCGATGAGTTGGCCTAGGCCGAGGGTCTAGATCAGGGGTGGGGAACTCCAGTCCTCGAGGGCCGCAAACAGTTCAGGTTTTCACGATTTCCTTAGTATTGCACAGGGATTGGAATCATCACCAGTGCAAGTGATTATGTTATCACCTGTGCAATACTAAGGAAATCCTGAAAACCTGCACTGTTTGCAGCCCTCGAGGACTGGCGTTCCCCACCCCTGGTCTAGATGAAGAAGAGTAGTGGTCCCAGGACTGAGCCTTGGGGAACTCCGACAGGGGGTGGGGGGGGGAGGTGTGGGAGTGAGTGTTGCTGAAAGTCCGGTCTGTTAGGTAAGGGGAGATCCAGGAGAGGGCTAAGTCAGTGATGCCAAGAGATTCTGGAGTTTGAAGTAGGAGGGAGTGGTCGACTGTGTCGAAGGCAGCAGAAAGGTCGAGCATGAGAAGGATGGTGTAGAGTCGCTTGCTCATGGCGGTCAGTAGGTCTTTGGTGACTTTGGTTAGGGCTGTTTCGGTGGAGTGGGGGGGTCGGAAGCCGGATTGTAGGCGGTCGAAGAGGGAGCCAGAGGAGAGATAGGAGGACAGTTCGGAATAGACATGTTGCTCAACCAATTTTGAGGTGAATGGGAGGAAGGATATGGGGCGATGGTTGGAGACTGCTGCAGGGTCGAGGGAGGGTTTTTTGAGGATGGATGTGATTAGGGTGTGTTGAGGGAAAGATGCCGGTATTAAGTGATATGTTGAAGAGATGGGTTAGGCAGGGATTATGACTGTGGTGAGGTTAGCGATGAGTTGGGAGAGGGTCGAGGGCACAAGTGGTGAGGTGTGATCGTGCTAGAAGGGAGGAAAGCTGCTCTTCTGTCATGGAGGAGAAGCTACTTTTGGACGAGGGGGGTTGGGTGGTAGAGCCGGAGGGGTGAGGGGATTGTGGATCGAAGCTTTCTCTGATGTTGTCGATCTTCTGTTTGAAAAAGATGGCAAAGTCGTCGGCGGAGATGAGAGGAGAGGGAGGGGGCGCGGGAGGACAGAGTAGAGCGTTGAAAGTTATGAATAGTTGCTTGAGATTGTGGGAGAGGGTGGTTATCAGAGAAGAGAAGTAGGCTTGATTTGCGGCGGTCAGTTCAGTCTTGAAGTTGATGAGGGACTGTTTGTACAAGGCAAAGTGTTCTGAGGAGTGAGATTTCGTCCATCTCTGCTCAGCCGCCGTAGACATCCGTCGAAGTTTTTTAGTGTGGGAGGTGAGCAAGGGTTGTCTGTGTGCGCGGGTTTTGTTGTATGGGGGGGGGGGCGGCCTGGTCGAAGGCTGTGGTGAGAGTGGTGTTATAGAGGATGGCGGCTGCGTCAGCATCTTGAGAGGAAGTTAAGTCAGAGAGAGGGAGGAGAGACTCTGAGAGTGAGTGGAAGTCAATGAGTTTGAGGTTTCTTCGAGGGTGAGGGAGTTTCTGGAGAGGGGGGAGCGTGGTGGGGGAGGGGAGAGGGAGAAGGTCAGCAGGTTATGGTCGGATAGGAGGAGGGATGAGTTTGCGATGTTGGTGAGGGAACAGAGGCGGGTGAAGATGAGGTCCAGTGTGTGGCAGTCATTGCGTGTGGCAGAGGAGGACCATTGGGAGAGGCCAAAGGAGGAGGTTAGAGAAAGGAGTCTAGAGGTAGCGGTGTGGGGGTGTCAATGAGGATGTTGAAGTCACCCATGTTGATGGTGGTGATGTCTGAGGAGAGGAGATAGAGAAGCCAGGTTGTGAAGTGGTCGAAGAAGGTGGATCCTGGGGGACAAGATGCACAGTGCGCATGCGCCGGAGCTTGACCTGTACCATGTGATCATCCCCATAATGCACTGGGCCGGATATGACGTTCTGGCCTGGGCATAACATTATCACAAGAAGTGGGCATTTCAGAAAGGACTTGGCAGAGCCCAAGGGGAATGAGGATGCCCAGCGGGGCATGTGGAGACAGTGCGAGGAGGGGAGAATGGAGCCTGCCTTTCCAGTCTCTAACTGGAGACAGTTTGTAAGTATAAAAGTTATTTTTCTTCCTCATTATAGGGCCCCTGTAGCACAGATAGGGATGGTTGGGGATTAGATAGGAAGGTTAGAGGGGTAGCACGACCGGACAGGCTCCCTTTAAACCAAATCCTTAATTTTGCAAAGGCCGGCCAAGACTTAACTTTCAGACTTCTGTCACCCTGTGATGGACACTACCTCAATATTAATTTTATACTTAGTAAATCTACATGCTGTTAGCCTCAGGCCATTGGCAACATTTGCTGTCAGAAGAGCTTTGCATTATCATAAAGATCCTGTAGAACCAGTTTACATTTTCGTCATATTGTTATTTTCTTGCAGTACCCATCATGCAGGATTAAAGTGCAAATCTAAGTCAAGTTTCTCTTTAAATTTCACAAATGAGTTGTGCTTTTTATGGTTAACATGAGCTCATTTGTTTGTGGTTTTATACATCTCTCCTTCCTCCAGTTCAGAACTTATATCCGGGGAAGCCTGTCTGACCCCAGCTGTAGCTCGCTATTCGGTGCTCACCCATCCATCTGACTGTGTTACCCTGCTGGAAGATGGTCACACCTGGCTAGTGCTGGCGGGTGATGTTTCTGTTCTGGTGATGTCCTTTCTGCATGTAGCAGTGCGGTGATTCATCGAGAGTGCACCATATTAATACTTTAAGTGGGGGGTCAGTATAAGAGGAGTTGAGTACCTGAAGAGTGACCTTGCTGGCGTTAGGATACATGTAACAATACTTCCTTTCCACACTGCAGCTTGTGTGTCCTGGCGACTTATCCAACTTTGTGCGCCAGAAATAAAGCTTAAAACTGAAATGTTGCAAAATTCTGGCATAACTCATACTTGTGCAAAAATTACACTGCTTTTTGCTTTTACCCCAACCCAACTAACTTATGGAACTATGGACGTATCTATGGGCGTAGCGAAACACCACCCAACAAATTCACATGTTGTGCCACCAATTCTGGCCTAAATGTATTCGTGTCCATGACTAGTATGGTTTTAGCGCATTGCAGCAAAAAGATGTGCCAAATTCAGTAAGAGGCAAACTTAATGAATTTGGTGCATCTTGCTCCAACAGATCTAAAACTGCAATTTTTCTGGATCTATCCCTTTTTGACTTGATTTTGAAGCTTCATCTGAGTGCTGCCTCAAAAGGACTCCGTTTGGATAGTCAGTCTGGGCTGGCAAAATATAGGCTCTCAGTGCACCCCTGGTGTAGCCAAACAGTTCAGTGCAGGAGATGGAGGGGAGAAAAAAATATGGAAAGGTGCAATCAAATGTTTGGTCACTCCAAGGGTGCACCAACCACCCATCCTTAATTTGAACAATCATTCTGTGCTGACAGACGCCCTTTAATCTCTTTTTTTAGGGCAAAATCTGATCCAATGCTGATACATTCTGTTCCACTATAGATTGTATTGAGAGTTCATAGTATAGATGTTTTGCAATGTGCCTGTGTGACATTAAGCTGCTCCTGCTCTTGGCGGCTTGTGCACACCACAGTCTAATTGATGTGGTGCACTATAATTACACAACCAAAAATGTGTGCGGCCACTGAGCAGTGCAAAGCCGACCACTGTACAATTCTCATTTATTCAGTGGTTGTGTGGCAATGATTCTTAGTTTTGGGTGTAGCCTCTTTGTTTAAGCCTCCCTTCTCATTAATTTCTTCAGATCTGCTCCCATGTGAAGGTTGTAATCACTGGGTCACTAAAGCTTTTGCGGATTCATTAAAAAGAGCCACGTGCCAGTTTACCAGATTTATAATGATATAGCTATACCTGCTATAATTTGTGACATTTGCCCCCTTTTTCACTGCCGTTGACACTTTACTAAAGTGTGTGGGGCTTAGCGCTGGGAGCAGGGTCATCGCTCTGCGCATCACATTTACTGTGTCTCACATCAGAAACCGGCATCAATTGTAGCCTAAATCTGTGCCTGCTTATAGCTGGCGAAGATCTCTGTTGGCGCAGAGATGAATTTATCAAGTATATTGACTCTGTCCCATGAACACACAAACTGTCTTAAAATAATTGTCCACATTTGTCAATTAAACTAGGAAGCAACAATATCTGAAAGTGTAGACATTTTTATAGTAATCCTGAAAGGAGGATGGCAGAGCTGTGCAGATTGATAGATGTAGAAACAAGGAACATGTGTTATTCTTTTAAGAAAGATGTCAATGAGTGATCTGTGTAATTGTCGGTCACTGATAGGAGTCATGGGGGGGCTAACAAGTTAATGATGGTAGAATTGCTAATGCAGTAAAGGTTGTTACGGAGTAGATCCTCCCACTGTACTCCAAACCCAGGAGTTATCCCATTTCATGTTTTGGTGTGGGATTTTATTTTTTTTTTTACTTTTATGATATAAATGTATAAATTAATTTCGCTTTTCATTTATTTTATACATTGTGCCCTCCATAATCTCATTGAAAAAACTTTTTGGGGAGAATTAAAGATTTAAAGTTTTAATAATAGTTTTCATTTTATTTCCCTTGTAAATGAGGCTGGTAAATGAGCCCCAGGTACAAGGGAAATCCTGGCTGCTCAGCAGAGTTGTCTGGGTCTTCAATGACCCAGTCGTTTCCTCCCTAAACATAGCAATTGCATTACTGCTGTATATGTAGGAAGAAGCACCATCAGCGCTGTGTATAAAGTGATGGAGAAGGCACAGATAGTAATAAAATGTTTTTAACTTCTTTACCGAGACTCCGACTGTCTGAGCCGGATCCCAGCTACCGCAGCTACATGTTGTCGTGTCACTGTGCTGCTATGCAGGGTTGTTTTAGAACATCACTGCAGATGAGGAGCCAGGACACCCTAACATGTAAAGTTTTATGGGTGGTCTGGAAGCAGTTAAATGAAGCAAAATGACTTACATTAAATAAAATAAGATTATTCTGTTTGAGTCCAGTGGGTGGTCCTGCTTGGTATTTGACAGTCTTTCCTGCATGAGTATTAAAACAGATAAAGGACGGCCCAGCGGCACTCCGGCCGGGCGACGGCCCAGCGGCACTCCGGCCGGGCGACGGCCCAGCGGCACTCCGGCCGGGCGACGGCCCAGCGGCACTCCGGCCGGGCGACGGCCCAGCGGCACTCCGGCCGGCGACGCCCAGCGGCACTCGGCGGCGACGGCCCAGCGGCACTCCGGCCGGGCGACGGCCCAGCGGCACTCCGGCCGGGCGACGGCCCAGCGGCACTCCGGCCGGGCGACGGCCCAGCGGCACTCCGGCCGGGCGACGGCCCAGCGGGACTCGGCCGGCGACGCCTGCGGACTCCGGCCGGGCGACGCCCAGCGGGACTCCGGTCTTGACCTGCAGATCATTCTGCTTATTCCATGACAGATTCCTGTAAAATCCATGTGTTCTCAAAGAATTAATCAGTCCGGTGCAGAAAATAATCAGTTGTTTAGATGCTTATCACTCTTCCCACATAGTGTCATGATCGGGCATGACGTTTCCCCCTGCAGATCTTTGTCCTGAGATTCCCCTGGGGGTGGCTACAGAGCAGCTTGTTGCACAGGTCCGGTTGTGTATTCTGGATCCCCATAGATAGCCAGGTACGTTTTTTTTCAGTGATTATTTCAGGCAGGCCGCCTTTTGTACAGGGTTACTTATCAAGGGTTTCTCACCTCTCTGTTTAGCCCAAATGTCTCAAGATAACTAGAGGGTGAAAGAATTATAACATTGCTCCTAATTTCTCACACATTTCTGCTATTGCTCATTAAATGACTGGGTTGCATTGTTTCTCTCACTATTCTAATGCAATGAGTTGATGATGGTCATATAGGTAAGTATTGTTACCTGGGTTGGACAGGACTTTCTCCTGCTCGACCTTTCATCTGATTATACAGTAGCCATGAGAGTATAGCTTCTTTCTCATGACTAAGCTGTATGGCTGCACACGGGCAGCCTACAGAGCTTCATTTTTGGGAAAATACATTTTTCTCATATCCACAGTGATAAATGTGATAAATATGACTCTTTGGGGTTCAGACTCACTGATAAGGAGGGAGGGGGTCTCAGTCACAACATGATTGATTGGGTGGAGTAGTGGGTGACCATCACTGAGTATATGTATATTGCTCAATATCGCTCCATTCATACAGAACTTGCAGTCCTGGTTCTTGGGATTGATGATGGTTGCAGCAATGGATCCCCAATAAGGATACAATTATTAATTTTCCTGCAGGTAAGTAACAAATGTTTATAGGACAGCTCTTGGGGTGACCATATATCTCAGGTGGCTATTGCCCAAAAGCTTGGAGCATTACATTTATTTTGAGCCTTCTTTCTGCCCCTGCACATGCTGTTGTTTTAGACCAACACTTCCGCATAGTGATGCAAGAAAACTACTTCCATTATTACATTTGTAATTGTAATAACTACTCTGCCCTCTTTGCATTGTTTGGGGCACTTTTTTTTTTTGTTCCTTTTTAAAGGGGTACTGCAAGAAATGTAATAAATATAATGTTCATTTAAATATTACAAGTTTAAAGAGGACCTGTCACCCCCCCCCCCCCTTCCCTGCTGCATGGCAATCTAAATGCAGCACTGAATGCAGCATATCTGCTGCATTCCGGGAAGGGGTCCCGGAATATAGCCTTCGAAAAACTCACTGCTAAAAGTCATGAGGGCATTCCCTGGGGCTTGAGTCAGCTTGATTCACGGGGGCCATTCCCTCCTTCTCTGCCTCTCTGTGCTGCATCCTGCTGTGCAGGTTCTGCCCTCCTCCTCTCCCGCTCTCTGTCACTCATCCTGCCGCACACAGCATGCAAATTATTTGTCCTGAGGTCAGTTCCAGATTCCTGCCCTGCTGTCTGAATAAAGCATAAACGGCATAGCAGGAGGCGGCACAGAGAGGCAGAGGGGGAGGGAATGACCCCCATGAATCAAGCTGACTCAAGCCCCAGGAAATGCCCTCATGACTTTTAGCAGTGAGTTTGCCTAAAGGCCGCTTCTAAACGTTGAGACTTTCCAGCGATCCCACCAGTGATCTGACCTGGCCGGGATCGCTGGAAAGCCTCTCTGCAGTCGCTGGTGAGCTGTCCAACAGGCAGACTCACCAGCGACCAGTCAGCAGCGACATCACTGGTAACAAGGGTAAACACCGGGTAAAAACTTGCCATCGATAACAAAAAACCAACACTGCACTTAGCAGGATACAGTCAGCCCCAATATGTAAAGCAAGCCCAGGTGCAGGCTAATAAATCACCTCAACCTACAACAAGGTGTGGGAGGCGACTTGCCATGCATATAATGGGCTTGTATAGGACACCATTCACACTGATACATATGATGCAGAGTGTCTGAAAGCTACCCACCTGCTCTGCTGCCTGAGCAAATGGGCCGCACAGTACAATACCTCTGCACCACTAGATGAATGGCGCCCCCATGGGGCCCAACTGCACATAGTGGGGTCTGACTGCATCCTGCAAGTGCAGTGTTGGTTTTTGTTTTTGGCATCGATGGTAAGTTTTTTCTGATGCTGCTTTTTCTTAGTAGTTTTTTTTAAACACCGGGTAACTAAGCAGGGTGCTTTGCTTAGTACCCGGTGTTAACCCTGGTTACCAGTGCCCAGCATCTAATGTGCGGCGCTGGGCATTGGCTGGGAGGTCGCTGATCGTTGGTCTCTCGCTGTCGCACACAGTGATGCGTGCTGACCAGCGGGTGACCAAGGCCAAAAAAATGGTCCTGAATGATTTGCAGCGATCAGCGATCTCACAGCAGGGGCCAGGTCGCTGATGCGTGTCACACACTGCAACATCGCTGGAGAGGTCGCTGTTACGTCACAAAACCTGTGACGTTTCAGGGATATCGCTAGCAATGTTGCAGTGTGTGACGTACCCTTAAGGTTATATCTCAGGGTACACAGCACACAGACACATGTGGGACCCCTTCCCTGAATGCAGCAGACATGCTGCATTCAGTGCTGCATTTAGATTGCCATGCAGCAGGGGCGTGACAGGTCGTCTTTAACTAAACACCATTTATTAGGCAGAAATGTATCAAAATGGCCATCTTTAATTGGTGCACTGTCATGATTTGAAATGTCCGCTCCTAGCAGTTTCCCAGCCGCCCCACATCTCTTAAGGTACCGTTACACGATGCAATATTGCTTGCAATTTCACTGGCAATTTGCTGGTTGCAGTCAAATCATGGACACATTGTTCCATTTGTACACAGCCACAAAATGGAGCAATGTGCCCATGATTTCACTGCAACCAGTAAGATGTTCAGAAGTTGGACAGATAAGTTGGTGTGTGTAAAGTGGCCCTGATACTAATTAGGTAATGTACGCGGGGTCTGGTTATGTTTCTAGTCACACAACGCTGGTTTACTTCATCCATGGAGTGGATGCCATTGATCTGTAAGAGAAGCATAGTCTAGTCCAGCATTTTCAGGTTCACTTCAGCTGATCCCTTCCAGAAGCTGGATCTGAAATCACTCAACATATTTATCATTATTTATTTATAGAGCACCATTAATTTCATGGTGTTGTACATGAGAAGGGGTGACATACAAACAAGTTAAAAATACAATGAACAAGCTAACAGTAAAGGCCACTTTACACACACCAACTTATCTGTCCAACTTCTGACCAACTTACTGGTTGCAGTAAAATCATGGACACATTGCTCCATTTTGTGGCTGTGTACAAATGTGACAATGTGTCCATGATTTCACTGCAACCAGTAAGTTGGTCAGAAGTTGGACAGATAAGTTGGTGTGTGTAAAGTGGCCATAAGATCTCCAATAATAATAAGTGGAATTCTTCCCATCCACCTAGTTAATTCCAATACCTCTCTAATCTTTTTGCTAGAATAAGGCATGGCCGTGATACATAATAGCTGTCCAAAATGTTTACACACCAGCACCACATATTGCCCTTCTTTACCTATGTGGGTCTCCTCATACTGAGTGGACTATGAATTAAGGTACCGTCACACACAGCAATATTGCTTGCAATTTCACTGGCAATTTGCTGGTTGCAGTGAAATCATGGACACATTGTTACATTTGTACACTGCAACAAAATAGAACAATGTGTCCATGATTTCACTGCAACGAGCAAATTGCCAGTGAAATTGCAAGCAATATTTAGGAGTGTGACGGTACCTTTAGTATCGCCACCCACCTCGTGTATGTGGAAAAGGTGGAATGATATGCTTTCTGCATCCACCTTCTGTTCAGTACGTGTATTTTGTCCCCTATCAAGTGAATTTCTAAAAGACACCACCGAGGGGTTTTGAGCCAAAACATATTGAAGTATAGCCGCCCTTCTGGTCTTAGGCTGGTTTCACATAACGTTTTTGTGCCTGTCCGTGGGATACGACTTTGAAGGGAGATCCCACGGACAGGCACGGATCCATACGGATCCCTGCAATCGGATGGCAAATAGCCATCCGATCTGCAGGATCCGTGTGGATCCTGCGGTCCCCCGTCTCTCCCTACTCCTGCCTCCTCCATCTTCTTCCCTCTCCTATGCTATTCTGTGCCCCCGCTATTCTTTGCTGTGCCCCTGCTATTCTATCCTCCTCTATCCCTACCCTGTCCCCTGTCCTCTCCCGGTGTGTAAAAAAAAAATAAAAAAAACTCCTCCGGGAGTATTCATCACCTCTCACCGGCTCCAACGCTGCAGCACGATCAGGGCAGAAGAGACCCGGTCAGCTGACGAGTCATGTGACCGGGCTGTTACATCATCACAGGTCCTTCTGCCCTGATGGTGCTGCAGCGTTGGAGCCGGTGAGAGGTGATGTATGCTCCGGGAGGAGTTTTTTTATTTTTTTACACACAGGGAGAGGACCGGATAGGGATAGAGGAGGATAGAGAAGCGGGGGCACAGCAAAGAATAGCTGGGAGAGCGAACAGAATAGCATAGGAGAGGGAAGAAGATGGAGGAGCAGAAGCAGGGAAAGACAGGGAATACAGAGCCGACATCGGATCCGAGGTGAACTCGGATCCGATGTCCATAGGCTCCTAAGCTGTGGGCACTAGGATCAGCCTCGGATCAGCAGGCTGCGATTTTGTGCCCGTGATTACATCGGATTGGGTCGGATGGTGCCAAAATCGGATGCCAATTGTGGCACATCCTATCCCATCCGATTCCCATATGGGAACATGGGGTCCGATTTCGGATCTGATTGTATCCGTTTTGAAACGGATACAATCGGATGACCGAAAATCGTTATGTGAAAGCGGCCTTATCCGACAGGCCACTCACGTTCCAGCTAAGTACTTTAATTGGTCCTCCCATCAAAGCCTATGGTAATCCAAAAGAGCACCACCCTCCCTTACATGCTGTCTTCCCACCCACCCCCTCCCCTCCCATCCCTTCCCTGTGTACCTTGTAAGCCCTCCAACCCCCGTCTGTGCCATACGTATAGCCTCACTACTCTCCCTGAGAGTGGGTTCTCTCGTGCCTAGAATGTAACCAACAAAGTGAAGTATTTTCAAATATTTCTCTGTCGATTATATCAAAGAACATACAAACGCAGCAAAACCTTACCAACCCCCACCTCCCGACGAATTGTAAATATCGAAATTAATCAACATTGTAAATCAAATTTGAATTTTCAGTGATATTTCACCGCCACATTCCCGTCTTTCCTTCGCCCCTGCCTCCTTAACGGACCATAGCCACTATTGCCTTGGACACCCCTCGTCACTTAAATTAAACTGGTTAACTGGGAGTAGAAAAAAGTGAATAAGGGTCAAAAAGTATAAACTCCCAAAATCATTAGAAGACTTCCGCCCCCTTTAGCCTGGATGCGCTTGGCATTAAGGCCAGTGCGTTGCTTCTTCTGGTGTTATAAAAATATGAACTCTGCCCAGCGCCACCACATGCAGTTTGGCAGGGAACAACATGGAGTATTGCAGGCCCATGTCACGCAGACGTCTCTTGACACCATTAAATTTCAATCTTTGTTTGTGCACTTCAACTGAATAATCCAGAAAATAGCAATTCTCTGCCGATTTACTGTGAGGTCCTCCATGTCCCTAGCTTTTCTCAGGATAATGTCCCGGTCTCTGAAATTCAGGAGCTTTGCCAGTATTATATGTGGGCCAGACCCAGGTGGTTGGGGCTGTGTCGGGACCCTATGGGCCCTGTCAACTGCAAACACTTTGTTCAGGGTATGCCATCAAAATTTTCCTCTTAGCCAGTTCTCAATAAATTCAGTGGTATTCCTGCCCTCCTTTTTTCCGGGATGCCCACAATACAGAGATTATTTCTCCTGGAATGATTTTCAATATCGTCAGTGTTTGCAGTGAGCTCCGATATTTGCTGGATATATTTTTTCTCAGCTTACTGCTGTTTGATAAAGTGATCCTCTGTGGTGCTCACCCTCTCCTCCACTGCTCCCATATGCACATCAGCTTTCTGCATAGCTGCATTTAAATTTGCCATCTCTCCCTGCAATCCCTGTACTGGTTGAGTCAGCACAGTCAGTGTCTGCTTGCAGAAGGACCCCACCGAGAAGACGTCCTTAAGGGTCGACTCATCCTGAGTGTCCACATTATCATGGCCCCCTGCTGCCCCCAGTGTATCTGCTCCTGCAGCGTCCTGGAACTCTGTCTCCCCCACAGACATCGGGTCCTCCTCCTCTACCCGGTCTATCTCCCCTCCGTGTCCCGCAGCGTCTGTGCTATGCTCCGACACTAGCAAACCGCTTCAGTGTGGCGGCCACCTCTATCCTCCGCTTTCCCTTTGTGCGGATTCCCGCGTAGCTGCACCATCTTGGAAGTTCCCTCCATCTCCCACTCCCGTTTCCTGCTGTCTTCTGTGGGTCATCACTGCGCCTCTGTGGTTCTGAATTGCTACTGCCGGCTCCTGGCCACTTCTATAAGCTGTGGCGGCCTTTTGTAGGGTTAAGCAATGTGGCGGTGGAGGGTTTAAGAAGGTTCTCCGGCGTCGAGATCTCTCGGCTGCATCCACTTGCATTGCTGTCTAGGCGACGTCCCCCTATGGCAGATTTTATATGCGGTCAGCTAGCCTGACCTTTATGGTTGTGTCCTGTCTATGGCTGTTGGAGTCATTGTGTCCTAATGCATAGACGTCGTCCCTGTGCATAATGAAAGTTAGAGACGGACTGACGTGTATAGGACCTGTGGACGCAGAAGTGTGCCGACTAGTAGTAGTTTATTTGCAGTAGAAGTTGATTGCAAAATGCTTTTTACATTTTTACTTCTGTAATTGATAAGTTGCTATTATTCTTCTTTTCAGGGAATAAGCTTACACTTGAAACAAGACCTACGAAAGAAGGACTCGACGTGCGACAAGAATTGCTGAAATTCCACAGCACTTATTATTCCTCTAACCTCATGTCCATCTGTGTGCTTGGAAGAGGTAATAGAAATCTCATAAGAGCTTAATTTATTTGTGGCTGTATAAAAAAGTCAGATTGGGACTCAACTCGTCATGGTTGTTTGTTGTCTCTACAGAGTTTCCCTTTTTCCTAGGAAAAAAAAAAGCACCCTGGGTCTTTGTGTGGTTTTGGAAAAATATAAGCCCAATGAACATGTGGCATGGGATTTGTCCCCTTCGTGAATCCAGTTTTTCAGTTTTCTATAACGAAACAAAGACAAAGCTGAAAAAAGCCATAATAAATGTAGGCACAGTTCTGGAGCACTCGTATTATAGTGGACATGTCAACTCAGGGTTTGGAGTGGTGGCTCTATCCCATTTAGCCATTCATTAGATCACTTTTTGGCTTTAGCGCGGCCTCTTACTATGTGTGAATTACTGACTGAGCAATTCTTCTGTTTACTTCTATAAAGAAGTATTGTCAGCGCGACAGACGGCACAATTGTCTGTCAAACTGCAGATGGGTCATCAATGATGTATGTCTGAGGCCTTGTGCCCATACAGCAGATTTTACAGGCTGTGGACTGGACTGAAAAATCTGCCTGTGTTCTGTGAGTTTCAATACATAGCAATAGGTGAAATCTGTTATGAAAAAAAGAACTCAGAACCATGGGTGTAGCAGGAATAAATGGCAAAAAAATGGCCATTATGATCTGGTGATAAACTGTAACCTTGAAGTGTCCTTATCTAGTTGTGCTTAAACTGTTCTCGGTGATCCGTAAGCCATTTGTATTTCCGGCCCTCAGACCTTCATCATTAAAGGTGTTTCTAGTCCTCCAAGTGATAATCTCCTGCTGATAAAACGGTGGGTTTATGAAACTAGACTAAGCAGCCCTGTAAGTGACACATCGTTGCTATCAGGCTCCCTGCCCCTACATCATGCTGTTCTAAGATTATGTAACAGAAACCTGGTGACCTATTTCCTTTAAATTGGGGCAGGAGCCGTTCTAATAGGTTCAGAGTTGTACAAAATTATTCACAAATGGACAAAAGTACAAGGATACATTTTTAGGACACTTCAGCAGTGGCATTGCTTCTGCTCCTTTATGGTGTAAATAAGATGACATATCGGGCCATTATACGTTTTGTCAAAAATGTGAAAAAATTACAGTATTTTGGGGCAATAGTTCTGCAATTATATATACCAAGTTAATTTAAATGGCCTCCTTCCTGTGCTGTGCGGGCCCGACACCAGCGGGGGGGGGGGGGATGTATTATGAAGCACTGGCTACGTACAGCACTGGATCAGGAGAGGAGCCTGTGCCATTAGCAGCGTGTATCGGCTATAATGGGGGGATCACGGCTAGTGCAAAACACATGAAAACACTATGGCATCTGAGCAGTTAGAGGGTGGGAGCTTCTTCCCAACCCATTGGGAGCCCCCACAACATGCCATAGATCAGGAGTGAGGAACCTTTTTTTTGTGCCAAAAGCCATTTGGATATTTACACCATCATTTGGGGTCTGTGTAAAATGATTAAGTTGAAAATTTTCCTACTATATGATGAAACAATTCACCTCTAATGTGCGGGAGCATACAGGGTTGGGGGTATTTCCAGCGCCAGCGAGGGCTGGGGGCATGTACAGCGATGGTGCTGCTGCTGATGTCTTAATCTTAGAGATGGGAGTACATTGCTCACTAGCGTCGACAACAAAGTACGTCCTGCAGTGGCCATTGTGAGGACATAATCCCTTAACGTGTGGTTTTGCAGTGCAAGAAGGGTTTAAAGGGCCGGCAGCCAGCAAAACGTGGCTTCCGACCCTAGCACTGCGGTCCTCCTTCAAGGGCTGCAGTAAAGGTCATGCAGCCTGTGGGCCTCTGCTTCCCCACCCCTGCTGTAGATACTCGTGTAAATGTGTAAGATCGGGCAAGGTTTAAAGCAAATTAATATCCTCTTAGGCTTTAATAACATGATCATTTTCAGTTTTTCATTGTTGTTGGTGTGTTCTTGGGTGTTTTTTTGTTCTTTTTCCTCTTATGTTTGCTGCATTTAGAAACATTCTTTACAGCAGCTAGATAAATAATTTCTATAGACATATTTTTGCTGTGAGCTGGACAGGTTATTGTGAAGGGGAAGTAGGGTGCCTGTGATGCCACCGGTTGTAAATGATGGACCCAGTGAAATCTACTCTATATAGAGGTGTTGTCTGTTTTAATCCTGCCGTGTATATAAAAAAAATAAAAATGAACTTGGTTGTTAAAAATTATTTATATAAATTAATATATATAAAATATATTAAAAATAATAATAAATAATATTATAATATTTATATTATTTACATCTGTAGCACATATTTAGTATAGTGATGAGGCTGCCATGTGAAGATGTGAGCCCGCTGTGCCTGATCTCCAGTCATCTCTGGGGCTGTGCCAGCTGAAATGTGATCTGTTGTAGTGTTCCTTCGTGTTGCTCCCTTGTTTGTCGCTGGGATACCTCCTGTGTTGTAGATAATAAATATCTGGTGTCCTGTACTTAGTTGTCTTCCTTTTTCTTTCTGCTTAAGCGTTTACTCGTCCTGTTCACTATCTCTCTCCCCCCTCCTATACCCCCCCCCCCCCCCCCGCCGCCTCTTCTACAAATTTACAAAATGCTTAAAGAATGTTTGTTTCTTTGCTTTTAGCAGATGGTGGTTTAAGAAAACCATACAGTGTATGTTCTTATTGTAATGAGGGGGAAGGAGTTATTTATCTGCTGATTTCTGGGCAAGTACTGTCTTTTTAATCCCTGCGTAGCCAGTTTACTGAAGCAGCAGCTACAGGGAGAAAATTAAATTAGTTTGCCTTTCATCCATTGTCCTCCAGTCATC
Organism: Allobates femoralis; assembly: GCA_033576535.1. NCBI lineage: Eukaryota > Metazoa > Chordata > Amphibia > Anura > Aromobatidae > Allobates > Allobates femoralis. The sequence goes on along the minus strand of JARQOC010000006.1, from coordinate 64,317,014 downwards.
TGTGCAGTTTAGGGAGCAGTACATTTGTCGCTCACACCTTCAGTGATGACGGCCGCTGTGACAGCTAACAATTTTTGAAACAAACAGAACAGGATCGTTTTTGGCCCTCATATATCCCTATGGGACCAGATACCGGACCGGACACAGAATTGGCATCTGGAGGTGCGAATTCGGTGCGGTCCGTTCCTGTTCATTGGATCCTGCAAAAAACAGGATCCAATGAACAGGAACAAAAACGTAGTGTGAAGCCAGCCTTAAATGCTAATTACCTACAGTTTGCCCCTAGGAGGTAAATGGCTTTGCAGGATGTGATCGGTTCTCTTTAAGCTCCAACAATTGTATAAATGTGATGTGACTTTCAGTTGATGTGAATAGTGATGAGGTTGTTATAGATTTTAGCATTTAATGACTGCAAGTTGAAATCTGGAAATTGGTGAATTGTATTGACCTTTGTTTTAGATTCGATAACTTCTCGTCATATAATGTGTATAATCCAAATAACGTGTATAATGTTTAGTATGTCATGAACTTTAATCTTTTTTTCTTTTACTTTTGTACACAGAAACCCTTGACGAGCTGACAGAGTTGTTGGTGAAATTGTTTGCAGAAGTTGAGAATAAAAATGTCCCAGTTCCAGAATTTACAGAAAATCCCTTCCAGAAGCAATATTTGCAGGTACGTCCTGATGCGGCACATAACACCACACCAGATTATACTCCATATATACAATTCAGCTGCAGTCAGTCACCAATAGGGGAGTTTCATCTTTAGTTTAAATCTGCTGCTTTACTTCTGATTTGGGGATCTGTGTCGTCCAGACATATTACAGTGCACAGAACTCTGACCCTAATGAAAGGTGGGCGTTCACCTATGTGATTGTAGCTTGTGAGCAGAGCCCTCACTCTTCTTAGCATCTGTTGAATTGTGTTAGGCCAGAGACACACTGAGCGAGACGCATGCTCGATACTCATGAGTCTCACATCACCCACAACGGCCACTGTCTCCCTAGGCAGGAGCATGTCGGCTCCATAGAAACGCATGCATTCACAGGATTCTATCCAGAGAGACAGTGGCCATTTCAGGTGAATCATGCGAGACTCGTGAGCATCTCACATGCGTCTCGCTCAGTGTGTCTCCGGCCTTACTCTCTATTGTCTCCTATTGTGTATACCAGTCTCCTCCAAATTATAAAGTGCTGTAGAATATGTTTGTGACTATATAATGTTTCTTTCTGAACTATAAGACGCAGACGGAACATAAAACACACTTAGGTTTTATAGGAGGAAAAAAATTAAGCAAAATATGTGGTCATGATGCATTGTTAAGCTGCGTATATCACCATTTTCGCAGCGCTTTTTAGCGCTTGTGTAAATGCAGTGAAACGCATCTCTGGAAATACATCCCAGCAAAAGCAATGGATTTTGCTGAAACGTGTTCAGACAATCCGCATTTTTGTGGACGTACTTTCACTGCAAAGCCTGTGCGCAAAAAGAATAACCATGTTAATTCTTTGCGCCTTTTTCAGTGCGCTTTTCTTATAGGCCACATTATAAAATGGGCTCTGGAAAAGCGCAACTGTAAAAGCGTGGCATGTGAAAAGGCAAAAAACGCGCAACTGCATGAATACGCAGCAAATTCACTACATGTGAACGTAGCCTTATGGGGGAATCTGCTGCTCGCACGTTATGAGGGTAGTGTCCCTCAATTCTGTGCTGATGTCCCCGAGCCTGGTATATGACGTCAGCTGCTGGAGTTGTTCACAGCTCCCCACACCTGGGATTAGGAGTTTAGGGAGCTGTAAATATTCATTCTCCTAGCGGGCACTGATAGGCCGGCAGCTGCAGGAAGACGGCAGCTGGGTGATCATGTCTGCTGCTATTAGAGAAAATGCATTTCCCAACTGCTCCCTATGCCCCATATTGATGACTTCAGTGCGGATAGGTGGGCTGGATTATAGGCATGAGGGAGCGGTGCATGTGCATGTTCTTAAACAGCCGACACACTTAGCAGGTAGGAGCAGGGCTGGGACTGTGACACTGTTCATGCCCCCAATCCTCTGCCACCCCGCTCCTCAGCCACTCACCCCCAGAGCCAGATATCGTATATTCGGACTATATTATGCACCCCGCTTACCTCCACATTTTGGGTGGAAAATGTGTCTTCTATTCTGAAAAATACTGTAAATGAAAAATATCCTTCTGTAAGGATGAATAATACAGATCTTAATTATGAGAAAAAATGTCCAATTTTTTTTTGTTTTTCTTTTTTAGAAAATGTACAAAATAGTGCCTATAAAAGACATTAGAAATCTATATGTCACATTCCCAATTCCTGACCTCCAGAAGTATTACAAGTCCAACCCGGGGCATTATCTGGGACACCTCATTGGACATGAAGGTCCTGGAAGTCTGCTGTCCGAACTGAAGTCCAAAGGTAAATTGATCACGCTCCAACACAAGACTCTGCTGTTGTGGAGATGTATGATCTGTTGAGTAATGCCATTTATACAGGTTATTTTGTTATTGTTGTGTGGGGGCGAGGAGGATTGATGACCATCTCTTGCCTGTCTCTATTGATGGTGTTGCCCTATGAATGACGTGATTCTTGTTTTGTTTTTTTGTGTTAGACCTGTTTTACTATGAAGATGATGCACCTCAGATGATAAATCTACTATGTATTTTTTTTTTGTAGGTTGGGTAAATACACTGGTTGGAGGCCAGAAGGAGGGCCCAAAGGATTTATGTTCTTCATCATTAATGTAGATCTCACGGAAGAAGGCCTATGTAAGTAATATGGGTTGGTTGGGATTTCCCTAAGAGTGTGGGCTGTTTTTGTTTTTAGGCTATATGTAGAAGATATTAAGGTTATATGTGTTGTCCATTTAGCTGCTCTATAAGCAGTCTATATGCTGTCTCTACATGCACCTCACACATTAGATTTCCTCAAGTTTCTGTATAAATCACCTGATTGATTCACACTGAGAGACCAGGGATATATAAAGTTAATTTAAGAAAAATGTAGCACTTTTTTCAATACCAGCAAACTCGCAATTAATTTGATATCAACTAGCCATGGTGGAAACTTATAAGCAGCAATAATGGGAAATGTACAATATGGAGGTATTTTCCACAACAAGTTAGGCTGGCTTCACACCACGGCGCAGTCTGGTCCGGTGTAAACCAGACGCCCCGGACCGTTTTTTTTGGCCCCATAGTATCCTATGGAGCCAGGTGGCAGCTCTCTGCCATCCGGCTTCCATCTCTCCGGATGAATCCGGGAGAATTTGGATTATTCTCACCGGACTCAAAAACGTTGCTTGCAACGTTTTTGGGTTGCGGGGAGAAAAATCTCACCAAAAACCCGTATCCTGGATTCACCCGGATTCTCCCGGATCCGGGGCGATCCGGCGCTCCTAAGCATGGGAGCCTATGGGGCCAGATTTCCCCAGTCTGGGACGATCTGTAACCGGATACGCGGCTGCACGCCGCTGTGATTTCAGGACCACGGCTAGCTCCTCGTGAGCCGCGGTCCTGAATCATTAGCAGCTGCAGCTGCGTCCAGCTGCACACAGGGCCGGAGGGCACATTTGGCCCTCCGGTTCTGGGTGCTGATCCGGTCCGGGGCTGTCAGGGTCATACCTGACAGCCCCGAACCGCACTGCGCCGTGGTGGGAAGCCAGCCTTAGTACACAGCTAATACAGTAGGCACCAGATTTTTTTTTTCTTATTTAATTTTTTTGCAGAAAGTTTCCAAATCTTTCTAAAATGCATGTCTGACTCCAAATTACTCTTATTATATGATTGGCTTCTGCTGCCTATCTGTCTGTCTGTGTCTTTACATACCTAATCCGTAAACTGAGCATAGAAATTTCTGCAAAAAGAAGAGGGAAAAAAAGTCTGAAGACTATTCCCTATGACTGCTCCTGCTTGTAGTGAAGTCTTTTAGGTTTCCATTTTTTTTCTATTGCCTAAACAGCAGAACTAGTGCAGAGAATTGAGATCTATTATGATGTGAGGAGCGGTGCCCCTGTAACTGGGATGTGTTCAATGTTTATTACATTTTTGCTTTCTGGATTTGAAACGCTTGGGATATAACAGATTTGTTTTCCTACAATATAATTGTATGTTCCTTCATACCATTGTAATGTGTTTTTTCTTTTATCTAGTGCATGTGGATGATATCATTTTCCACATGTTTCAGTACATCCAAAAACTGCGGACAGAAGGTCCTCAAGAATGGGTTTTCCAGGAATGTAAGGTGAGTGTACTCTGACAGTTATTCACCTACCTTTACCCCTAATAATGTTCATTTGTTGTCATGTATTTACAAATTTTACCAAAAAGAGAGAATTTTTTTTCCTGCAAAATCTTGATGAATTTCAGTCTATTTATTGGACTGAAGGTATAATGTAGACTGTGGCTCAGCGAGTGTTTATTGATGAGAACTACTTACATTGTTGTTGAGGTGCCATACTGAAACTGTGGGGTCAGTCGCCCATTCTCTTGTTCTCTCCCATTCTTCACCACATTTATTGCAAAGTTTGCATTAGTCAGCTCCTTCTAATGAGATGCATGTACAGACACTGTCAGAATAAGGCTGTGTGCACAACTCCGGGATTTGCAGCAGAATATTCAGCTGTTAATCCTAATGTGTTGGCAGAAAAAACGCAGTGTAAAATACTATTTTTTTCATGCTTATTTGTTCCAGATTTTTCCCCACTCATTACTATGGGTGAAATATGCAGCAAGAGCTGACATACTGCAGATTCATATCTTCAGCCAATCTGCAAGGAAAATATTAATAATAAGCAACGTGTGCATGAGATTTCAGGAATGTCATTCACTTTGCTTTCTAGGAAATTCTTCAGGTTTTGTATGAACTGCATTGAACAAATGCAACACGTGCACTAACTCTAATGCAGGAACTTCTAGCAAGCGCTGATATATAGTTATCAATATATCTATGGTACCAGTTCCTCTCCATCTCCACACCACTGCTCTTCTTGGTTGTGAGACGGTCTCTCTAGGGCAGAGGTCCCCAACTCCAGGCCTCAAGACCCACCAACAGTGCAGGTTTCAGGATTTCCTTAGTATTGCATAGGGCTTGGAATCATTACCTGTGCAGATGATCACATTAGCACCTGTGCAATACTAAGGATATCCTGAAAACCTGCACTGTTGGCGGGCCTTGAGGCCTGGAGTTGGGGACCTCTGCTCTAGGGGATCACAAAGAACAGACCTCTTCTATAGATTGCCCCGTTACAGTCTGCATTTATTTTGCAGTGTATCTTTAACACTTACAGAACACCTTTCCTTTTTTTTTTTTTTTTTTCTTTTTTTTTTATATAATATGTTGGTCTCCTTATGGTACTTGCTTATCTCCCTGCTGCAATGTCATGTACAAGAATCGGCAATCTATTGACCTAATCAGTCTCCTGAAATACAATAATGGCCTTACTGCAGAGTCCAGTGATTGAAATCTGCTTCGGTCTTGGTCCTGGACAACCTTTTAAAGGGGATGTCCAATACGGGAATAACCTCCATCTATTTCCCTATGTTTGCCCCATTAAAATACAAAAGCTTTTACTCCCCTCTTGTGTCTGTGTCCTTCTAGCGGCGTCAGAGATCGTGTTCCCAGGGCACACAAAGTTATGTCACCACTCTGCACCCAATCACACCGCCATCTCTCTCCCTGTCTTCAGATGTATATGTGATCAACTTTAAGTGATCGGCAGGTACAGCTTTTACCTTATGTTTAGTTTGATCCGTCTGAAGTTGGGGATAGAAAGTAGCGGTGATGGCGTGTGGGGCTTATGTGACATCACTACCTCACAAGAGCTTCGGAGTAGGTGGTTTATTTAATCGAGGACAGATTTTTAATTTTAATATGTATTTATAGAGCACCATTTGATTTCAGGATGCTGTACATGAGAACCAGTTGCATCCAAAACAAGGGAAAAATACAATGAACAAACTAACAGTGACAGACTGTTAAAGAGGGGAGAGGACTCTGCTGTTGTAGGCTTACATTCTAAATGATGATCGGGAAAGAGGCGGTAGGTTGGGCCAGCTCCGATAGAGGTGGAGTGCCATCTCTGGTGCCAGTGGGGTCATTGCAGACTGTAAGTTATTCTAAAAGAGATGCGTTTTCAAATTTTGCTTGAAAGCACAGAATATAAGAGCTAGTTGGAGGACATGTTGGGGTGCAGGATTCACTTTCATCAGTTCCTGTTATCATATCTGAACTCATCATTATAATGTGGTTGGTTCTCTCTGAAATTGCAATGTGATATTTAAAAATCTTAGTATATTTTCTCTAAAAATAGGACTGCCCACTTATGTGTTTGGGATAAGTCTTGCAGGTGGTTGGATGAGGTGGAGGAGAGGAGGAAGTCTTGGGAGGATCGAAGATTGCTAGTTGGATTATATCAGGAGATTAGTTCAGAGATATATGGGGGAGACAGATTGAAGTCAACTTTGTAAGTCCATGGCAGTAGTTTGAATTGGATACGTTGGGGAATTGGGAGCCAGTGATAAGATTTGCAGAGGGGACAAGTGGAGGAGTATTGAGGAGAGAGATTAGTTAGTCGAGCAGTAAACTTAAAGGGGAACCCTGGGAGGTAATTTTTAGTTCTGTCCCTGCCCTACTACATGATAGCTGGGCACTACAGTGCTAGGATCTATAGATCGCTTATAAATCAATAAAATCATATCTGCTTCTCAGCTCTCACCCCTATCTTCATGGACAGAGAAATTCAGTGATGCTTATGCAGAGAGCCGGAGGTGTACCCTGGGGGCTCCAGGATCATCTTGCATTCCTGCCCCTCACACTTCTGTATGAACAGGGGGTGTTGCTGCCGGTCCCATGGTCACACTACAATCCTTTCCTCTAAAATGTTCTATGGATCGTCACTGTTTCCTCAGTCACAACAAAGCATCCAGACATTCAGCAGCATCTATTAGACATGGTATAAACCCAATGTTCCATTATCAGGGCAGTATATACTGTGATCATGGGTTCATCATGTAGGGCAGTCTCATTGACGTTGTGGGTGACTAAGTGAGTCAGTGTGATGCGGGTGTGACTTGGTGAGGCTGAGTGCGGGGTGACTGTGTACCTGATGGGGTGTATGGTGGGCCTGAGTGCGGGTGTGACTGTGGTGAGGCCTGAGTGCGGGGTGTGACTGTGGTGAGGCCTGAGTGCGGGGTGTGACTGTGGTGAGGCCTGAGTGCGGGGTGTGACTGTGGTGAGGCCTGAGTGCGGGGTGTGACTGTGGTGAGGCCTGAGTGCGGGGTGTGACTGTGGTGAGGCCCGAGTGCGGGGTGTGACTGTGGTGAGGCCGAGTGCGGGGTGTGACTGTGGTGAGGCCCGAGTGCGGGGTGTGACTGTGGTGAGGCCCGAGTGCGGGGTGTGACTGTGGTGAGGCCGAGTGCGGGGTGTGACTGTGGTGAGGCCCGAGTGCGGGGTGTGACTGTGGTGAGGCCCGAGTGCGGGGTGTGACTGTGGTGAGGCCCGAGTGCGGGGTGTGACTGTGGTGAGGCCCGAGTGCGGGGTGTGACTGTGGTGAGGCCCGAGTGCGGGGTGTGACTGTGGTGAGGCCCGAGTGCGGGGTGTGGTGTACTGTGGTGAGGCCCGAGTGCGGGGTGTGACTGTGGTGAGGCCGAGTGCGGGGTGTGACTGTGGTGAGGCCCGAGTGCGGGGTGTGACTGTGGTGAGGCCCGAGTGCGGGGTGTGACTGTGGTGTGGTGAGAGCGGTGCGACTGTGGGGTGAGGCCTGAGTGCGGGGTGCAACTGTGGTGTGGTGAGAGCGGTGCGACTGTGTGGTGAGGCCTGAGTGCGGGGTGCAACTGTGGTGCAGGGTGAGAGCGGTGCGACTGTGTGGTGAGGGCTGAGTGCGGGTGCGACTGTGGTGAGGGGTGAGGTACTGGGCTGCAACTGATGAGGGCTGAGGTACCTGGCTGTTTTGTCCTCCCCCAAGTCCATATCCGCTTAAGGAACTGTGGTGACATCACTGTCGTGATCTGGCTCCGCCCATTAGTGAGATCACCACAGGTCCTGTAAACTCCTTACTCGATATTGTACGATGTTTGCGGGGGCAGATGGCATGTGGCTGCAACATCGAGTTTGGGGGGCGAGGTGCAGGGACCGGGCGGGGATGAATGGCTGCGGGCAGTGGGTTCGTGGAGTCGGCAGCACGGCTTGCAGGTGCCATATTTGCACTCCTATCACTTGGGTGTTCAAATATGGCGCCCACAACTTGTTCTGACCAATTGGCTGATATGAGGACACGGTGATGACGGACGCCACAAGGCATATATTGTAATAGATTGACCGGACTACATTGATATTCTGGATAAATTGTATAATGTTGAATGGCCTCCGCTTTCTCTCCCAAGGCCTGATTGGTTTTATACTTTCATCACTTTTGTTTTAGGACTTAAATGCTGTTGCCTTTCGATTTAAGGATAAAGAGCGTCCACGTGGCTACACATCTAAAGTGTCTGGATTACTACATGTACGTTGTACAGGTATTTTTATTGTATCTTCTGACCAGGAAAAGATTGCTTCGTTATCAATTAAAACCTACGATTACCAAAAACCTTAAAAGTCAAAATCCTAGTCGGCCCTTTGCACTGTATATCCTCATACATATCCAACTCTTCATCCTTCTTGACACCATACAGCTCCTTCTTTAGTTTTTGGCTTCAGTGAGGACTAGTTGGAGGTTTGAATATTATTAGGACTCAACAAGTCATACCTGACATGGTATTGACCATCTTATTACACATAGGTAACCCTCCACCTCACAAAAGATGTGGGCTGAAGACCCCATACAGTTACACAGCCAACAGCTATCCCATGTGTATCTCTCGAATTGCATCAGACACATGAACCTGGAACATGAAAATGTTCAACCTAATTGCAATTACTGAAAATAATGTTTTCAGGAATTTCATTTTATTCATTACCTCCCCCACATGTATTTGTCTAATACAACATAAAAATGTATGTAAAAATACAAGAATATCCATATTCTTAGCCCCACTTAAAGATAATTTGCCATCAGAACATATTTAAGATTTTAAAACTTTTTTGACATTTTGTTCAAGTAAAACTTGGGAATCTTGCACTTCTCAAACTTGCCGCTGTGGCTTTTTTGTTATTAAAACGTAATATATTGCATTATGATATAATATAGAACACTCCTGGATATCAACTTTTTTTTTTTTATAGTATTACCCTCTAGAAGAAGTCTTGGCTGCTGAATATTTACTAGAAGAATTCAGACCAGACCTGATAGAAATGGTCCTTGATAAACTTAGACCAGAGAACGTCAGGTAAGATCGCAGTAATACAATGGCCAACGCATAAAGGGTCCTGACCTGACACAACCTTATGTAGCCTATACTTGGGGCAGAGGGGATTTCTGACTTCTTGTTGGAACCATATTTTAGCATTGTGCTGTCTATTTAAGATGGCTATATTGCAGCATCATTTTTTGCAAAATTTGTGGCTGTCGGATATCCCCTGTTTAATAGGAAAGTCTGCACTGATTTCCATTTCTAAAGACAATGGAAACCTCCAAGTTGTCAGTTTATTAAACCATTTCCTGGAGGAACAATAGGAAATCTGCTCCAGAATTTGTTCTGAGAAATGCAAGTGTTTACTAAGGCTGCTTTCACATCACATATTTTTTTCCTGTCCGTGGGATCCTACTTTTTGTAGGACCCCACGGACAGGAACGGATGGCATCGGAGGAGACCGCGCGGTCATGTGACAACCTGATCAGCTGATCAGTCACATTGACCGCTCAGCTGACCGGGTTGCCAGGCAACCACAGGTCCTTCAGTCCCAGGAGCTAGCGAGACCGTGCGGGACACTGTCGGAGAGGTGAGCATGTTTTGTTTGTTTTTTAACCCTTTCTTTAACTAAATTTCACTTCTGCAATGTATGTATATACATTGCAGAAGTGAAATTAGACGGTTAGGAGCAGTTTTAGTGTACTGAGCATGCTCCGTACACTAAAATCTGGTCCGAGGAACGATCCTGTGTTTCCTCGGACCCGTGCTCCATAGGCCTCCATGTTATTGGCCGCGGATCATGTCGGATCAGATTCTGTCCGATTTGTTCCGCTGTGCCCAAAATCGGAGCAGTCTCTGATTTTGGCTACAGCTAAAAATCGGACAGAATTAGATCTGACAAAAATTGGATGCCATTATTATTATTTATTATTTATTCATTTATATAGCGCTATTAATTCCATAGCACTTTACATACATCAGTAATGCTGTCTCTCTCTTGGAGCTCACAATCTAAACATCCTATCAGTATGTCTTTACAATGTGGGAGGAAACCGGAGTGCCCGGAGAAAACCCACGCAAACACGGGGAGAACATACAAACTCCTTGCAGATGTTGTCCTTAGTGTCCTTGGGGGGAATTGAACCCAGGACCTCAAGACCCCAGCGCTGCAAAGGCTACAGTGCTAACCACTTGAGCCACCGTGCATTAAGGGCAAATCCGATGTGATCCGTGGCCCATAAGGATACATGGGAGCCAAATTGGATCCATGGCTGTCCATTTTACAACAGACCATCACGGATCCAAGAAAAAATTGTAGTGTGAAAGCAGCCTTGCCCTGATCACTAGTAATGGGAGGACCAGTAGTCAACTCTAATAGATACTCACTGTATGGACAAAAGTATTGGGAAATCTACACATTTCACGTACAGGAGCTTTTATGACAGTATTAGGGAGTTGATCCCTTTCCAGCTATTACGGTATATTTTTTTCAAGGTTCTATCTGTCCAATGACTATTTGCTTTACACCACTCCATTCGACATGGTGTGTGGTGATGTAAGTTTGGCGTGCTGCTACTAAACCCCATGATGGGCTGAACAATAGTCAGCAGAGGGTTGGTGACTGCTCTGTCCTTTGCTCCTCTGCACTCGGTGACCCGGCTCTGTAACTTTGTGGCCTCTACTTCATGCTCTGGCTCCTTCCACGTCTCCATATCACTCACCGGTGATGGGGGAAGTTTTAGGAGGGAGAAGTGTCATGAATGGACTTGTTACAGCAGTGGTGTCTGAGGGTGAGCGCCCACGGTCATGATTGGCAGTGTTTTGGACGCGGCGTCGTGTTTTTGATGTGTCCAAAACACTGCAGTACAAGCACAGTGGATGGATTTATAGAAATCTCCTGCCCACTGTGCTTTTTTTCCCACAGCGTAAACTGACATGTGGTGCAGCTTCACGAGTCACAGCACATAAATGTATTCTTGCGAAGATGTGAGTGTTCTCGGCGGGAGAATACAGCAAAAATCCACTACTCCCAGAATCCTGATCGCGGACGCTGCATTGTCCCACAGAGAACACTCTCGTCTCCACATGATGTTGCATCCAGTACGCAGCCTGTCCTGATCATGGATTGCGCTGGTATCACAATAGCTCGTTCTAAAGAGCTCACTATAACAAATGTTAGCAGAGGCAGACTGCATAGCAAGAGGCTTGATGTTCTACACCAGGGACACTGGGAGTAAGGAGGGGGTGATTAAACTTTGTCCCTCAATATGTCTCTGTATCCGTATGTACTTGCAGGCTCCTTGTTATATACCCTTCAGGGTGTCCCCGAACTTTGCAACTTAAAATGTGGGAAAACATTACAGTCTGTAATGCATCCCCTTTTGGATAGGAGTCTGTGTTTCTCAGCTTGTGAAAAATACAATTTTACACCAAGGATATTGGATTTTGTTTTCCATTTGCTTTCTTTTTTTTTTTCTATCCCCTCTGCCATTGAACAGAAGAGCCATTTGGAGATTAAATGAGGATGTTCCACTCTATCAACCTTTTTCTACCCTTTCTGCAGATTTGTGTTTAGTAAGCAGAGTACATGAGCTGAATAGGCCGCACTAAGTGCCCATATGTTCTGTTATTTCCATCCTGTACCATAACGTTCAGTTTTATGCACTGCGAGCGAACACGGGCTTGTTTACTACTGCAGAAAAGCAGCCCTAGAGACAGAAGGAACAGTATTATCTGTAAAGTAATGTTGGATGGGATTCTGCCCCGCCATCTGTAGCCAGCATGCTGATGAGCGCCGCAGACTGTGCTTGGAAGTGTCTCTCACCATTTCCCATCTTCTGTTGCGCCTTTTAACCCTGTTGCCATTGTGGATTGATGGAGAAAGAACTTGTAGCCGCCAAGATTTGTGCTGATCCTGCACTTCCGGAGATGAGAAGCTCGGTGTAAATGAGATTTCAGATTGGCCAAAATATATTAATGTGGTTTTGTGCAGATTTCATACCCCCTCCCCCCCTAGCTTGCAACTTTAAATCTGCTACAGGTCTTTCCTGCTCTGTTATGTAGATTGGCACCAAGAACATGTTAACATGCAGCTCACTCCATTATGTAACAAATCAGTATTCCTAGTTCAGACATCCCCATGGTCAACCATTAGAGCATGGTCTTCCATTCATTACTCTACAACATGTGATGGCAAGTGTGGTATATGATGGAAGGGTGCAAGAGACCTCAGTCAAGACAGTCAGGACACCACTGAAGAATAAAGGCTTGTCGGGCATGCCATGAATCATTACCATACAGCAGCTGATTAGATATAAAAAAAATTCTCAGTAGTGGCATTCCGCTATAGCGACAAACTTCACAGACGCTATATACATGAGATGTGTGGGCCAGATGCTGGTGCCCCCACCCCTGTCCAGAGTCACACTTCCAATAGTAACTGCTTCCTGGACGCAGTGGGAGCCATCACCAACACCCCATCGTTGTCGTCCCCGTTCCTCACTATACAGAGCTGCAGGAATCGGGGAAATTGGGAGAGGTGAGCGTTAGTGTGGGGATTTTTTTATTTATTTTTTTTCTTTCTTTTTGGTGGGGGATGTTATCAAGCATTGAGCAGTATTGTGGGATCTTAGATGCCTGCTCAGAGCAGCGACTCATTTTATATTCTAATTGTAGATCTGTAGATTTGTCTTTTTTTGTTTTCTGCTATAGCTTTCAGAGGGGTAACTATAAGAAACAATGAATATAAATATATATATAAAAATGAATGTGTCCGGGTATATATTGTGATAATGCCACTCACTTGGCTGCTTGAAGAGGTAGAGACAGGAACCATTTCTACTTAAATGTTGGCTTATTAAGTCTTCATTAACCTCTCCAAAGCTTAAATACAGTCATGGCCAAAAGTTTTGAGAATGATACAAATATAAATTTTTACAAAGTCTACTGCTTCAGTTTTTCTAATGGCAATTTGCATATACTCCAGAATGTTATAAAGAGTGATCAGCTTAACAGCAATTACTTGCAAAGTCAATATTTGCCTAGAAAATGAACTTTAACCCCCAAAACACATTTCAACATCATTGCAGTCCTGCATTAAAAGGAGCAGCTAACATCGTTATAGTGATTGTTCCATTAACACAGGTGTGGGTGTTGATGAGGACAGGACTGGTGATCAATCAGTCATGATTAATTAAGAGTGACACCACTGGACACTTTAAAAGGAGGCTGGTGCTTGGTATCATTGTTTCTCTTCAGTTAACCATGGTTATCTCTAAAGAAACACGTGCAGCCATCATTGCACTGCACAAAAATGGCCTAACTGGGAAGAGTATCGCAGCTACAAAGATTGCACCTCAGTCAACAATCTTCAAGAACTTCAAGGAGAGAGCTTCCATTGTTGTCAAAAAGGCTCCAGGGCACCCAATAAAGACCAGCAAGCGCCAGGACCGTATCTTAAAACTGTTTCAGCTGCGGGAACTGACTACCAGCAGTGCCGAGCTTGCTCAGGAATGGCAGCAGGCTGGTGTGAGTGCTTCTGCACACACTGTGAGGCGGAGACTCTTTGAGCAAGGCCTGGTTTCAAGGAGGGCAGCAAGGAAGCCACTTCTCTCCAGAAAAAACATCAGGGACCGACTGATATTCTGCAAAAGGTACAGGGAGTGGACTGCTGAGGACTGGGGTAAAGTCATTTTCTCTGATGAATCCCTTTCGATTGTTTGGGACATCTGGAAAACAGCTTATTCAGAGAAGAAGAGGTGAGCGCCACCACCAGTCTTGTCTCATGCCAACTGTAAAGCATCCTGAAACCATTCATGTGTGGGGTTGCTTCTCAGCCAAGGGCATCGGCTCACTCACAGTTTTGCCTAAAAACACAGCCATGAATAAAGAATGGTACCAGAATGTCCTCCAAGAGCAACTTCTCCCAACCGTCCAAGAGCAGTTTGGCGCCCAACAATGCCTTTTCCAGCATGATGGAGCACCTTGCCATAAAGCAAAGGTGATAACTAAATGGCTCAGGGAACAAAACATACAAATTTTGGTTCCATGGCCTGGAAACTTCCCAGATCTTAATCCCATTGAGAACTTGTGGTCAATCATCAAGAGACGGGTGGATAAACAAAAACAAACAAATTCTGCCAAAATGCAAGCCTTGATTATGCAAGAATGGACTGCTATCAGTCAGGATTTGGTCCAGAAGATGATTGAGAGCAGCCAGGGAGAATTGCATAGGTCCTGAAGAAGAAGGGTCAACACTGCAAATATTGACTTGCGGCATTAACTCATTCTAACTGTCAATATAACCTTTTGGTACTCCTAATATGATTGCAATTATATTTCTGTATGTGATATAAACATCAGACAAACACACATAAAAACCAGAGGGCAGCAGATCATGTGAAAATATCATTTTGGTGTCATTCTCAAACTTTTGGCCATGACTGTACAATCAACCCTTCCCAGGTACAAAATAAGGAAAACAAAACAAAATAACCAGTTCATAGGGCGGTGTGGGGTCTGCTCGGCAAAATTCCCACCGCTGGAGATGTTCACACCTCCACACAAAGACCCACATTGAGACCGCAGGTCTCCTTTTCTCCTACGCCTCATTGGGGAACAGAGGACCGTGGGTGTTATTCTGCTGTCCACTAGGAGGTGACACTAAGCAGAATCTGCAAAAGAGTTACAGTGGCTCCTCCTCTGCAGTATACACTCCTGGAGCAAGCACTGCCTCACCAGTTTTTGCTTAGGGTTGTTAGGAGGCACACATACATTTTTTTATTTTAATTTTTACTTTTTAATTTTTTCTTCCAAAGAAGAAGAAAAGTGGGTCCCTGGCGAGACCCCTGGCATGCTCCTTCCTCGGCTTCCCAGTTGAAGTTGAGATATCCTTACATATGCTGTCCTCCTTCCTCGGCATCCCACAGTTTGGGTGCTGGGTTGAGGTTTAGACTTCACAGCATAACATCCTCCTTCCTCAATTCCCCACGGATCGGGACCTGGGTGGAAGTTTAGGTCCCATATCATCTCCTCACATATCAAGCAGCAAGCTTCTGAAGCAAGAAACGGCAGGAGACATCCCCCTCATCACCCCATGGGTCATTAGGCTGAGGCACTACCGTACTAGCAACGCAATCAGCTGCACTTAGCTACAGGGCACCAGGACACATTGTTAATGCTCTCATCGCTGGGACCGGTACTGTTTGCAGAGGGGACCCGGCCCAGGAATCTGGCAGGGTCTGGGTCCATTCCGGTCACAGACCAGACTTCTGCGCCGGCCCTCCACAGTCTTCGGGTCCCACATCTAAGCGAGACCCCAGCGCCTATGATGCCTCATCCACAACGCCCCCGCTCCGCCCACCAGATGACGCCGATGCGCGTCCTTGCAGGGGGCGGAAACTGACCCAGTGGGCGCTTCTCGCTCATCGTGAGATGTGCAGCGCGCCTTTTTCTCCGCCCTTTTCTTCCTCTCTCACTCAGTGCGCCATTACGCCGCACAAGGTGAGCACACACCGCATCTAGCCATTCGGTCTCCAAGGGGCACAGGAATCGCTGGGCTGCAGCTGAGGCGCACTTCAGGTGGTAAGACCTCTGCAGAGGCCCTGTCACTGCAGAGATTTCTTCTTTCCCTGCCTTCCTCTGCACAGGCACTGTTTACACACAGGGGATCTGTTTATACACAGGAGATCTCAATACAAGGGATCTCATCACAATGTCTGGCTCTAAGGGCAAAAAGACCACCAGGGCATTTAATGCATATTATGCCACCTGCACAGTCTGCAGGGCTCCTCTACCTGGTGGATGCACGTCTCCACATTGGCAGAACTGCATCCAGGATACGGTGACAGAACCCCCCCCATTGCTCTGTCATCTACCAGTGCACCTGATGCTGCGCCAGAATGGGCAATTATTATGTTCCAATCTATGTCGCAATCTATTGAAAAATTGTCCTCGACTTTACTCCAGGCTCTGCAGACTCGCTCTTCTCCCTGCTTCACTGCCCAGCTGTTACAAGCCACTCAGGGCGAAGCCTTGGACCATGGATGGTCTACTGACCCAATCCCATCTTCCTCTAGTTCTGGATGCAAGAGGGACCAGAGAACACCCTTTCCAGCGTCCTCTCACAGTTCTAGGACATCCCTATCTCGGAAATGCCGCTATGACTCCCAGGAATCTGAGAGTCCCTATGATCCTGCTTCAGATTTGGACTTAGACGTGTCCCTAGACCTAGACCCACTGGACACACTGGCTCTGGTTGAGGACTTAATTACATCCATTAATCTGGTACTGGATGTATCAGACCCACCGACCGATACTTCAGAACATAAAGCCTCTTTTAAAAAAGCCAAGAGACCACAAATATTTTGCGGATCACCCTGAATTTCAGGAGATCCTCCAAAAGCATAGGTTACATCCTGAAAAAAGATTTGGTAAGCACAAAACTCTCGAAGCACGTTACCCTTTCTTACCAAAAGTAACCCAATATTGGGCGGATCCACCCCAAGTAGACCCCCGGTATCCCGAGTAGCTGCACGGAAGCTTCTTTCCTTACCAGACAGTTCGTCAATTAAGGACGCAACGGACCGCCAGGTGGAGCAGATGGCTAAATCCGTCTTTGAGGCCTCAGGGTCCTCGTTGGCCTCAGCGTTTGCCTCAGTCTGGGCAGCCAAGGACATCATGACTTGGGCCGGTAACTTACCGCATTGTGATCTACAGACACTGGCCCAGCTCTTCAGATCAGGCGGTTCAAATATAAGTCACTGCAGATTACTTACTGCATGCAGCTCTAGACTCCGCAAATTTGCAGCAGCAGCGGCGTCCAATTCTATTACAATTAGATGCGCCCTTTGGTTACGGGAACGGAAGGCGGATGCAGCTCCTAAGAAGTCTCTCGCAAGCCTTCCCTACCTTGGTGGCTGTCTCTTTGGTGAGAAATTAGGCAAACTAATCTATGATGCTACAGGAGGCAAGAGTACTTCTCTTCCCCCAACACAAACTGAAGAGGCCCTTCAACCGCTGACAAAAAACACACGATTCCGGTCCTTTCGGAATTCCGTTCGGCCTCAAGGCCAGCGCAAACTGGCAACCGCTCGCCACGTCGGGAGCGTACGCAGATTACCCAAAAACCAAGCACGAACTGGCAATCCCAATTTCACCAGTCCAAACCTAAGGTATCAAGATCCCATAGGTTTTCCTCCTCATGACTTTTTTTCCCCCGGAAGACACCTTACAAGTAGGCGGCCGACATTTACGCTTTCGTCAAGTCTGGTTAGCCACTATAGACGACAACTGGGTCAGAGAACTGGTGTCTTCCAGTTACAATAGAGTTCATTTCCCGTCCACCCAATCGGTTTGTCTATCCCTCCAAAACCACCGTCCAATGGTCGGGCTTTTTTCCAGGGATTCACTGTTAAAAACAGTCATTGTACCAATCCCCCTGGACGAGCGCTTTCACGGGTTCTACTCGAACCTGTTCATGGTACCCAAAAAGGGAGGTACGGTCCGGCCCATTCTGGACCTAAAACGACTAAACAAATTCGTCCAGGTGCGCCATTTTCGCATGGAGTTTCTTCGCTCCATCATATCGTCTATGGAGGAGGGAGAATTCCTCGCCTCCATTGACATACAAGATGTGTACCTCCATATACCAATCTCTACAGCTCATCAAAGATTCCTCCGGTTCACAATTAACCAGGACCACTACCAGTTTGTGGCTATCCTGTTGGGACTTGCCACAGCTCCCAGAGTGTTCACCAAGGTCATGGCGGCTGTCATGACCATTCTTCACTCAAGAGGAGTAGTCATCCTTCCATATTTGGACGACCTGCTCATCAAGGCTCCTACACTCAGGGCTTGCGAACAAAGAGGTTCCATCTCAGTAGACACACTACGTAGCCTAGGCTGGTTAGTCAACCTCCAAATGTCTTTGCCAGTACCAAGACAGTCTCTGAAGTTTCTAGGAATGCAATTCAACACCTCCAGAGGTCCAGTGCTCCTTCCTCAGGAAAGAGCACTTGCCCTCCACCAAAGAGTCTGCACCCTCATTCTTCCGTCACCTCGGTCATTTTGCTTTGCCATGAGAGTCCTAGGCAGGAAGGTCGCATCTATTTAAGCTGTCCTTTTGCCCAGCTTCACCTCAGGCCTCTCCAGCTGGCCATACGAGTGTCCTAGGACAAGAGTCCTTTTTCCCTGGACAGGAAGTTCCGGCTGTCAACTGCAACCAGACGCTCCCTCCACTGTTGGTTCAGACCGACCTCCCTCACACGAGGGAAATCCTTTCTTCCAGTTCACTGGAAAGTCCTCACCACCGATGCAAGCCTGATGGGTTGGGGAGCGGTATACCGACACCACAGGGCAAATGGTCCCCAGTAGAATCGTCCAAACCCATCGACCTCCTGGAGATTCGAGCTATATTCCTGGCACTGAAAGCCTTCAATCATTTGCTGACAGGAAGCCATGTCAGAATACAATCGGACAATGCCACGGCGGTGGCATATGTCAATCACCAAGGCGGAACCTGCAGTGTCCAGGCGATGCAAGAAGTCCAGCACATTCTACACTGGGCGAAATCAACAGCATCGGTACAATCAGCAGTACGCATACCGGGAGTGGACAACTGGAAGCAGACTTCTTCAGTCGGCAAGGCATAGATTCAGGAGAGTGGTCCCTGCATCCCGACGTCTTCCAACAATTATGCCGTCGCTGAGGAGCTCCGGATGTGGACCTAATGGCATCAAGGTTCAATGCCAAAGTTCCCACCTTCATGGGCATGTCACACGACCCGCAGTCTCTGGGAGCAGATGCCTTGGTTCAAGATTGAACACAATTCCCCCTTCCTTACATATTCCCACCTCTCCCACTAATCCCCAGAGTCGTATGGAAGATCAAACAGAATTACATTCCAGTCATACTTATAGCCCCAGACTGGCCCAGATGCGCATGGTATGCCGACCTAGTCTAGCTCACAGCAGACGTCCCCTGGCGTCTCCTAGATCGTCCAGACCTCCTCTCTCAGGGCCCGTTTTACCATCAGAATTCAGGTGTGCTGCATTTGACGTGTGGCCCTTGAGACCTGGGTTTTGACCCAAGTGAGGTTTTCCCCTGACGTGATGGGGACCATGATCAGAGCACGAAAACAGACTTCTGCTCGGATCTTCCATCGCACCTGGAAGGCCTTTTTCGCCTGGTGCTCCTCCCGAGCTCACGCTCCATTCCCCTATTCCTTGCCATAGGTCCTCGTTTCCTTCAGTCGGGTCTGGAGTCTGGTCTGTCCCCAAGTTCCCTCAAGGGCCAGGTCTCTGCTCTTTCAGTTCTCTTTCAACGACGCCTTGCCATCAAACCACAGGTGAAAACTTTTCTCTAGGGAGTTTGTCGACTGGTTCCCCCTTATAGGAGACCATTAGATGAATGGGACCTTAACCTAGTCCTAACTATGCTACAAGAACCGCCTTTTGAGCCTTTTCGGGACATTTCTTACCACCTTCTAACTCAAAGTGGTTTTCCTAGTGGCAATAACTTCGATCCCCCGAGTATCGGAACTATCAGCACTCTCTTGAAGGCTGCCCTTCTAGTGTTTCACCAGGATAAGGTTGTACTCCGTCCAGTTCCGTCCTTTCTCCCTAAGGTGGTGTCCTCCTTCCACCTTAATGAGGAGATTTCCTTGCTGTCTCTTTGCCCGGCACCGGTTCATCGGATTGAGAAGGAGAAGGCTCTGCATACTCTGGACCTTGTCAGGGCACTTCACTTTTTTGTGTCACACTCTCTTCCTTCTTCCGGAAGGCAATTGCAGGGGCACGTCCCGCTTCAAGGGCTACTCTGGCTAGATTGATCAGATACCACGGTATCAAGGCGCACTCTACCCGTGCTGCGGGGACTTCCTGGGCCATTCGGCACCAAGCCTCAGCACTACAAGTGTGTAAGGCGGCCACCTGGTCCAGCCTACACACGTTAACTAAACATTATAGTGTTCACACCCAGTCCTCAGCAGATGCGAGCCTGGGTAAATGCTGGATGGATGGATGGATGAAGGGAGGGCTTGAGGGCTGGATGGATGGAGGCTTTAGGGGTGGATGGATGGAGGGTTGGATGAATGGATGGATGGATGGAGGGCTGGATGGATAGATGACACAAACAGCACATAGTACAGTGCTATGCACATTAATTGGGACAAATCATTTTTTAAGTAAATTCATAAGTTGGGGTTACCAGTCAGTAATTCAAACCAATTTTAACTGCTTTGAACTTGTGAGTGTACAACCTTGAGTAACAAAATGTGGTTTGACTGGTTTTAGTTAGAAAATAACAGCTAGCTGCCCCCTAGCTTCAGTTGAGAGCTTGTTTCTGTGAGGAGTGGTTTAGTGTACTTTTTCTCTCTGTGATTCGTGCCTGTAAAAATGGATGTTACTCCACGGAAGAGGTCTAGAATTATTACTCTTAATGAACATACAAGTCTGACTGTAAGAGCAATCGCTTCCACCGTTGGTATTGCAAAATCTACTGTTTCAAGAATAATTCGCACACACAATGAAACTGGATCGTTTTCTCCAAAACGAAAGGGAAATGTGGAAGAAAAAGGAAAACGACACCAACAACTGATAAAACACTTATCAGCAATAGTAAAACTAATGCAAGAAAAACAAGTAAAGACTTGCTTTGTCCTAATTCATTTGCACAGCACTGTACATTGCAGATATCACACATAAAATCCACACTTGGTACACACAGCACAGACCCCACATAATAGTCACCTATAGCAGAGGTCCCCAACTCCAGGCCTCAAGGCCCACCAACAGTGCAGGTTTTCAGGATTTCCTTAGTATTGCACAGGTGCTAATGTGATCATCTGCACAGGTAATGATTCCAAGCCCTGTGCAATACTAAGGAGATCCTGAAAACCTGCACTGTTGGTGGGCCTTGAGGCCTGGAGTTGGGGACCTCTGACCTATAGTATCAGCAGGTTCCCGTCCTGTGACGGAGATGAGCAGTAGTTACTTTTATTTTCTCCAGTCCGGGATCCCGCAGGCGCCCCTCCCCCTTCTCTCTCTGGTGAAGACTTCAGAAAACAGGACAGAGCACAGAGGGGAAGTCGCCCTCTGCAGTCTTTCTACTGGAGCCTGTGTAGAACGAGAGAATCATACAAGTGAGTTTTGAGGTCTCCCTCTGGCTGGCGCCTTGTGCGGTCGCATGACTTGCACATATGTAAAGCCGGCTATGCCTATCGCCAAACTAGGGGTCCAGTAGGAATGTATCTGAATGGAACGGGCCCACAGCTTGATTCTTTCTATGACTTTTGGGCTCCTAATATTTGGGATTGGGAGGGCGGCAGCATTTGTCATCTATTTTGCTTGGTGACATATGCTTCAATCAACCCTTATAAGTATATAAGTTCTTTGCAGTTTATTTTTCCCCCAGAATGCGGAAATCCTTGCATTGCCCTTTGATAAGACAGTTTGCCCCCTGTACAGGGTTGGGAGATCTTGGATTATTTTTATCTGGGATGTCATTGACCAATGAATGTACGAATTTGCTGTGGGCCAGAGATGCGATCAGACCACCTGATATAATTATATCTGTCTTGCCCTACAGAGTGGCCATTGTTTCCAAATCTTTTGAGGAGAAAACAGATCAGACAGAGGAGTGGTACGGGACACAGTACAAGCAAGAAGACATCCCAGCAGATGTTATCGAGGTTTGGAGATCACATTATTATTTATTTTTTGTTTGTTTTTTCTACATCCAAATGTATTTTTTTACATTTGCATTTTGCAAAACATACAACCAGATTATTTTACTTCTGCTCATGTAACTTGATGAAAATTGAAAACAAAACCTGTTTTTATGGTGATTACATGGCACTAATGTACATATATTATGGTGATGGATATATGGGTGCTTCGTTATGGGTATTCGGCCCTCCAAACTGATGCCACAGGGCTGTTTGCCTACACAGAAAGGGAGAAGGATGACTAGAAGTAGGTCTAGCCGCACATGCAGCAGTATGGTACAGTAATACATTACCGCCATGTGATGGCATAACTAAGGTAGACAAGAGGAAACAGGATAGTTATGACCTGAAGCTGCATTTTGATGTGTATTTACTCTTGCCTACCTTTGATACCTCAATCCAGCTAGTAACTACATAACTGTATACATGTACGTAAATGAGATTACAGTAGTGTGGTACACTTTAACACCAAGAATGAAAAGTCATGAAATTATGTATTATATAATATGCAAATTATGAAAACCAAAAAGAATGCTTTTATTCAGTATGGAGTGTGAGTTTTACATGTAAGAATGTTCAAATCAAGATGTGCTACTGGCAGCTTCCTTTGGAGATCAGTCCAGAGATGCTCAATTTAAGGAGTATGACCAATGTGATGTTTCCTCGTGAAGCCTCTTTATGGGGTTAACAAATGGTCTCCAGATGGAGACTAGATGCTGGAATGAAGGTCTATTCCTCTCATTAAGATTTCTATTAATCCTGTTATTTCCACAACTACTTGTTGTTAAAATTCAGACATATTAGGCCTCTTTCACATCAGCATTTTTAGCTGATTGCGGCAGATCCAGCAGATTTAACGCAACTGCCGCCTAACGGTCGCACTTGCGGCAAGCTCCATGCATTGTCTATGGGGCTTGCGGCAGGTGCAGCAAATGCGGTAGTTATGCGATCCGGCAGTTGCGGCCGGAAAAAAAAACCCGGTCAGCAGCGGGGTTTTTTTGTGTTTTTTTTTGCACAGCCACAAGTGCCAGAACTGCAATACCGCACCTGCCGCAATCCCCAAAGACAATGCATGGGGCTTGCCGCAAGTGTGACAGTTATGCGGCAGATGCAGTAGATCTGCCGCAATTTGAAAAAAACACTGATGTGAAAGGGGCCTTTTTAACATATTTATACTGGCTTTTATTATCATCTATCGCTCTGGGGCTGAGCATTAATCCAAGATGGACATGCTATCAGCAAAGAAAATGTTTTTAATTCCAACTACAGCACTGCCTACTGGACAGGCGTTAGCGGAATAAGCCATTTTTATTTTAAAAAAAATTAATGTTTGGCATTGTAGTAACAAATTATGGTGGCATGCCCTTGGTTTAATCATGTAAATTGTACTGACTTGATCCCTTTGAGATTGAGATTGTAAACTTTATTTTCCTGCTGTTCAGACTTTCTAGTTAAAATGAACTTACCACCAGGATCTAATCATCTGTAAATCAGTGCAGCAGGTGATTGATGTGGGCAACATGACATCACTTTCTACTGTAAGCCAAACCTCCCTTCCCTCCGATGAGTCTGGATGAGAGTGAGAGGAGGTGAGGGGGTTTGGCTTACAGCAGAAAGGCAAGCCCACAGGGGAGGAATCAAATTAAAATGCAAATAGTGATGTTATGCTGCACATGTCAGTCACCTGCTGTACTGATTTACAGGTGGTTAAACCCTTTTAAGCCCTGGTAGTTGGTTCCCTTTTAAAGGAAGTCATGAAAACTGACTAACCTAAGTATTTTTAACACACATCCTCTATAAAGAGAATCCGTGCTCCGCTGTCTCCAATAAGTAATGGTCAGAGCTCCTCACCCTCTCTGCACAAATCAGAACATGCCCTCAGCTCCCCAATAGAAGCTTGTGAACATCTCTGCACTATAGTTCCCTCTAGTCAGAGTATCTGTGAAGCATAGCTACAACTGCTGTGGAAGCAAGATGTCTGACACATAATAAAATACAGAAAAAAAAATCTTAACGTCAGAAGATGGAAAATATATATGTAATATTCCCCTACAGTACAGTTTATATACTAACTCCAACCCGGAGCTTCACCTCTCCCGTGATTAGGTCTTTGCAGTCTAATTTTAAATATGACAAGCTTACATTTACTGTGTGCAGAATTATTAGGCAAGTTGTTTTAGATGATTATTTTTATTATACTAGATGTTGTCCCGATTCTAACGCATCGGGTATTCTAGATAATGTATGTAGTTTATTTGTGAAGATTTAAGAATAATGCAATGAATACACGATATCTATCATGTGTATTGAAGATTCTCCTGGGCTTACCTTAGTTGGTAGAGGATTTGTGTTATATGAATGGCGCGAACATGTTGTCTGTTTGCCCTGTCTTCTGGAGATTCATTCAGCCTATACGGTCTATGAGATTTGGCATCTTGGGCTTGTCTGGCAGCAGTTTGTTGTGGTGTCTCCTGTTGCCGACGACGTCTGTGAGATGCCGCATCCTGGGCCTGTCTCACAACAGTTTGTTGTGGTGTTTCTTGGTGTCGACGTTGTCGTCATCTTGCAGCTTTTGTAGCTTTTCTGTCATCATCATTGGCGTATTTGCGCTTACGACCAATTAAACGCATTGAATAAACGTGACTGAAGTAGTTCAGACTGTCACTGACACAACGTGTGAAGTAAATGTGACTGAAGAACAGCATACTATGACTGACAGCCTTGTAAACAGGAGTGAAGTGTGTCACACTATGACTCTCAGCCTTGTAAACGGGTCATTCCAGATCAAGTGATCTAAATATGAATATTTTTTTTTTACCTGACTTCTTCAGATTTTTTTTTTAAAATGTTTTCTATTTGAAGTACTACTTTTGTTAATTACAAATTAAAAAGATTTGATTTTTTTTTTCTTAATATCTGGTGAAAACCTGGACAGTTCTGAGTAGAATGGTGTTTATTTTGTTTCTCTATCTTATTTCTAGCCAGAGATATGATAGAAAATGTAAAGCCATACCAGGCCAAAATTCGTGCTTTTTTAAAACTTTACAAATCTGTAAAACATTAACTGATAAAGAAAAAAATTCAAAACTTTTTATTTGTAATTAACAAAAGTTATACTTCATATAGAAAAAAAATTAAATAAAATCTAAAGACATCAGGGAAAAAAAATATTCATATTTAGATCACTTGATGTGGAATGACCCATTGATGCTATTAATAGTAAAATATTTTAAAATATGATCCCATTGTGATCCCAACTTTGAAATTTGATACAGATGTGGCTAAGAGCACAGCAGACACGTGCAGTTTTTTAAATATTTAAATTATGCCGATTTTTCGGAAATCTGTTTTAAAATTTTGTGTTTCCATGGGTAAAACGTTAACAAAGATCCTCTTGTGACACATCTGGTGAAAGCCCGTACAATTCTGAGTAGAATGGTGTTTATTTTGTTTCTCTTTCTTATTTCTAGCCTGAGTTATGAGGAGAAATGTAAAGGCAGGCAACACCGAAATTCGCACTTTTTTCGAACTTTGAAAATCATTAAAAAAAAAAAAAAAGTTTTTAAATTTTTTTTCTTCACATTCTGCATTGTCTGACATGCTATTATCAATAACAAAATCTCAAAAGAATTAAAAATATAGTTAAAAATCATTGGTTCACTTGACATGGAATGGCCCAAGCAGGAGTGAAGTGCGTCACACTATGACAGCCTTGTAAACAGCAGTGAAGTGCATCACTCTATGAGCGGCAGTTCAAATTGCGCACCAAGCCGGGCTCCACTTCGCTGATTGGTCGCCTTCAGCGAAGTGGCGTGGCTTGGCGGGAAATAATCAAGCGGCGCAGGATTCAAAAACCCCTGCCAAGCCGTGCCCCGCTTTGCTGATTGGTCGCCGCAGCTGGCGGCGACCCATCAGCGCTGGTGCACGATTTTCTGGACAGACATGATTAGGCAATTATATAGTAGATTCATCAACAACTATGTTCTCAATCAACCCAAAAGACTCTTAAGTATCAAAGCTTAAAGTGATCCTAAACCCACAAACTGACCCCCCCGTATCTTTAGACCTGTCCCTGCACCCCCTCTTATCATTTCTAGCCATCCCTTTTGCAGAAAAAAATCGCTTTTGTAAAGTAGAGAAAAAGTTATATTACTTTGTCCTGTGTGAGTTCTCTCTTTCTGAGGAAGCCGCAATGGGCAGGGCCTGTCTACTGCTGCCTTGTAATTATGCACGCCCCCTCTGCTTCTAAGAGCCTGGCCGCGTCATGAAAGGGGACGGGGCTCGGCATGACATGATTTAGCCCCGCCTCTTTCATGACGCGGTCAGGCTCTTAAAAGCAGAGAGGGGCGTGCATAATTACAAGGCAGCAGCAGACAGGCCTGCCTATTTGCGGCTTCCTCAGAAAGAGAGAACTCACACAGGACAAAGTAATGTAACTTTTTCTCTACTTTACAAAAGCGATTTTTTTTTTTTTTTCTGCAAAAGGGATGGCTAGAAATGATAAGAGGGGGTGCAGGGACAGGTCTAAAGATTGGGGGGATCAGTTTGTGGGTTTAGGATCACTTTAATATTTTTGGAAGTTGGAGTAGTTTTTTTAGATTTGGCCATCTTAGGAGGATATCTGTTTGTGCAGGTAACTATTACTGTGCTGAATTATTAGGCAATTTAATAAAAACCAAATATATTCCCATCTCACTTGTTTATTTTCACCAGGTAAACCAATACAACTGCACAAAATTTAGAAAAAAACATTTCTGACATGCAAAAACAAAACACAAAAAAAATTAGTGACCAATATAGCCACCTTTCTTTATGATGACACTCAACAGCCTCCATCCATAGATTCTGTCATTCTTGATCTGTTTACGATCAACATTGCGTGCAGCAGCCACCACAGCCTCCCAGACACTTTTCTGAGAGGTGTACTGTTTTCCCTCCCTGTAGATCTCACATTTTAGGAGGGACCACAGGTTCTCTATGGGGTTCAGATCAGGTGAACAAGGGGCCATGTCATTATTTTTTCTTCTTATAGACCTTTACTGGCCAGCCACACTGTGGAGTAGTTGGATGCATGTGATGGAGCATTGTCCTGCATGAGATCATGTTTTTTCTTGAATGATACGACTTCTTCCTGTACCACGGCTTGAAGAAGTTGTCTTCCAGAAACTGCAGTAGGTCTGGGAGTTGAACTTCACTCCATCCTCAACCCGAAAAGGTCCCACAAGTTCATCTTTGATGATACCAGCCCATACCAGTACCCCACCTCCACCTGGCTGTCTCTGAGTCGGAGTGGAGTTCTCTGCCCTTAACTGATCCAGCCTCTGGCCCATCCATCTGGCCCATCAAGATTTTCATCAGTCCATAAAACCTTTGAAAAATCAGTCTTAAGATATTTTTTGGGCCCCAGTCTTGACGTTTTATCTTATGTTTCTTGTTCAAATGTGGTCGTTTTTCAGCCTTCCTTACCTTGGCCATGTTCCTGAGTATAGCACACCTTGGATTTTTGATACTCCAGTAACGTTGCCGCTCTGAAATATTGCAAAACTGGTGGCAAATGGCATCTTGGCAGCTTTATGCTTGATTTTCCTCAATTCATGGACAGTTATTTTGCGTCTTATTTTTGCCCAACACGCTTCTTCCGACCCTGTTGGCTATTTGCCATGAAATGCTTGATTGTTCGGTGATCACGCTTCAAAAGTTTGGCAACTTCAAGACTGTGCATCCCTCTGCAAGACATCTCACAATTTTGGACTTTTCAGAGCCCGTCAAATCTCTTCTGACCCATTTTGCCAAAGGAAAGGAAGTTGCCTAATTAAGCACACCTTATATACGGGTGTTGATGTCATTACACCACACCCTCCTCATTACAGAGATGCACATCACCTGATTTACTTAATTGGTAGTTGTCTCTCAAGCCTATACAGCTTGGAGTAGGACAACATGTATAAAGGCCACTTTACACACACACAACTTATCTGTCCAACTTCTGACCAATTTGTGTTGCAGTGAAATCATGGACACATAGTTCCATTGTACACATTCACAAAATGGAGCAATGTGTCCATGATTTCACTGCAACCAGCAAGTTGGTCAGAAGTTGGACAGATAAGTTGGTGTGTGTAAAGTGGCCCTAAAAAGTATCGTGATCAAAATACTCATTTGCCTAATAATTCTGCACACAGTGTATATTCTAGATTTCTCTATCACTTCATTGGGGGACACAAAGGACCATGGGTGTATGCTTAATTTTTGTTTCAGTAACCATTGCAAATTCTTTTTCTTATTTTCTATAAATGGATTACTGCACGTTGTCCATGTATTGTGTGAAGTGACTTGTGGGCTTTGCCTTTCTCGGTCATCGTCACCTTTTATTTGCTTATTTTATAGAAATGGCAAAGAGCTGATATAAATGGAAAGTTTCATCTACCAATGAAGAATGAATTCATTCCCACAAACTTTGAGATTGTGCCTTTAGAAAAAGATGCAACATCCTATCCAGCACTGATTAAGGTAACAATGCAGCATTTATTAGGTCTATGTAGTATGTCTGTAGAGGTAAATTTACACCTGGCACGTTGCATTTCTACACGTGCCCATGGGTGGTGTTTGACCGCCCCCTCTCTCTCTCAACTCCTCCTTTACAAATTCTTGTGTTTAAAATGGGGAGAGTGGAGTGAGCAGCTGACTGCTCATGTCCCAGGAGAACGAACAGATTTGATGTTGTAATGCAAACTACCCAACCTTTACTTTCCCTGTCGAGTGAAAACACTGTGGCACATTACAGAATCTGGCAATTTTTTGGTGAGTTTTCCTCATTTTATATTTCTATTTCGGTGAATCTTACATTACAGAATCTGTCACCTTCGTAGATAAATGCACATGTAGCAGTTTTTGCGGCAGAAATCTGACTTATTTTGAATAAAATAGAAGAAAACCCTTTAAAGGGAACCAACAAGCAGAATTTTGGGCTATAAAGTGAAACCAGTGCCTTACAGGCACTTGGATACTGAGTGCAATCATACCTTTACTTCAATAATTACATGTTTGATTGCAGAGAAAAGTGTTATAAAACTTCTGGAAAACAGGGCAGCAGATGAATAATATGTGTAGCACTGTGTCACTATTGTGGGTTGTTTTATTTATTTATTTTCTTCCTTCCCTGTGGGCATGCCTTTTGGCTGTAAACCAAACCCTCCGTCTCATTTCTACTTTCAGTTTTGTCAGTGGCTGGAGTATAGTGACAGAGCGCAGAAGCCAGAAACTGAAAGTAGAGATGAGTTTGAGGTTGTGGGAGGGTTTGGCTTCCATCTGAAAGGCATGCCCACCGGGGAGGGAAAAAAAACACTTTATAGCCCTAAATCCTGCTGTTGGTTCCCTTTAAGGCTAAATGTGGCATTTACTTCAACAGACCAGCATACCCTCAGTGAGGGGTTAATGACCACAACGGGCTGATTTACTAAAATTGTTCAAACTTTATAAACTTTAGAGGATTCTTGCTGCAAGTTCTATGGCCTGGTAAATCTTCCCACCCCCCCTTCCCCGGTCCAATGATCCTATATCTCTGCATCTTGTGGGGTGTAATTTGATGTGTATATACTCCTACTCTGTCAGTGTATTTTTTGTCTTGCATTTATAGGACACAGTGATGAGCAAATTATGGTTCAAGCAAGATGACAAATTCTTTCTTCCCAAAGCCTGCCTCAACTTTGAGTTTTTTAGGTATGTACATTCCCTTTTATTAGTTGTTGGGGGCTGATACTATTTTATAAGCAATTTGCATCTCTTGCGAAGCCACTGTCAGCATTTAATATTAATTAACAGACTGTTTTCCGAGCTTGGATAATTTGCGCTCACTAATATTTATGTGGCAGGCTGTAATCACAGGAATCATCCAATGTGCTGACACTCAACACTTTTATGTTCATGTTTTCTATTTATGGCTTGAACTTCAATAAAGCTGTCATAATACCCGGCAACGGCCATAAATGTGGATCATTTGATTTCTGTTTACGGCTAATGATAAATTCTGCCACATCTGAAATATTACACATTAAGCAGTTAATGCTGCAGTTGCTCCATTTGTCGTCTTGCATGAAGGAGTGTGTTCTTGTCTGTGCTAATCTTCCTCCACGTAGACAGACTTCAGATTCTTTCTAACTTGCAAAACTTAACCCAGAGTCCAAATGGTAAATGCATTTTGGTTCATTACAACTCCTACCTCCAGACATCATGTTAAGAGATTGTCAAGTTCTGAAATATTTATGACCTCTCTTTGGGTGGTCATCAATATTGGATAAGTGCGGTAGGTCAGACACCCTGAACTACACCAGCTGGCTGTTCACTGTTTTGCATTGGCTGAAGTAAAATGGTGAATGGAGCTGGGACACCAAAGCTCCATAGACCTATATTTTAGACTTTTTTTGGGTTCCGCAGCTCTGTTCCTATTCTTTTCTGAGTGGCGATCCGCAAGAACTGCCACTACTGTGTAATGAACTATGGTGTCCTGACTGTCCGCCTTTTACTTCTGACCACCATGGGAACTATAAATGGATCAGTGGGGTCTGACAACCCAACAGATCCGCTAAGACCTGAATAATACTAGAGAATAACTCCTAAAATAAGACAAAACAAAAAAGAGAATGTACAGGTATACTAAATACTATTTACACTAATCATAAGGATGAAAGGATAGCAGCAATAGGGATATGAGACCAAAATTGGGGTATAAACAGTGGTGAATAGAAAAGGCTACAGATTAGTAACTACTTTATAAATCATAGGTGGGGATATAATATCCTAGCCCTTTAGACTCTCAACTCATAGTAACTCTCAGTCAATGAGTGTCCAAGGTGTTATGTCCACACAATACATGTATATTCACACTTTCCCATTTCAGGCAAAACTTAATATCCCCACCACAGTAATAAAATACATTTCATATATAGACAAATCAAAAAGGAATTAACCATAAAATTCATTAACTGTTGATTCCTATTCCTGCTGTTTTTTTATCCTTCTGATTAGTTAATAGTATTTTGATATATTGTATATTGTTTTTCTTTGTTTTAGAGCCATCTATTATTTGGATGTGTTTTAATATATATTGTCACGTACCTACTTCTCAGCGCATGACGAGGGGGGCACCTCCAGGGGTTAATTTATTTCCTCTCGCTCACTCCAGCACTCATCCCTCGGCTGTAAAGGGAGCATAAATCGCACCCAGACACCATCCACACACCCCAGTTACACAAGACGCTGCCATCACTCATCAAACTAATGGGGTGGTGTGTCCCTGAATTATACTGCGGTTTGACAATCAACAAGGTCACACACTCTGTAAGGTTATGGATTCTTTAGAGCATACAAGGATCAAACTTAGTAGAGTATTAAGCTTTAATATAAAAATGACAGTGCTTTACCATAAAGCAATTATAAAAATGACACGTATATATTCAAAACAGTTATAAAATAAAATGGGAGACATACAGAAATACCTATCTTCGAGTCTAGAGTTATTCTGCTGTATCCTTGGGGGAAGGAGAAATGAAATATGGATCACATCAGCATTTAGCTGACCCCCACACATGCGAACTTGACCATGGCTAATTTGCATATGAAATGTCCTGTCTTTTACAAGCACCCCCTTCCTGTAGTAAATACTGTGGAGAATGTGAAGTCCTGCCACTGAGCACCATTTGGTCAGTTCTTTTGAAGCTTGCAGATGTGTGACAAATTTCACCCCTTGGATCCTGGTACTCAAGATAAGGAGAGGTTATGCCTTTTGTGCAGAGATGGCAGACTGGAATCAATTTTACATTACTTCTTCCTGCTGCTATTATACAATTATCCCTACAAATACATATTTCCTTCATGTATGATTGTTTAGGAGTTATTCTCTAGTATTTTTTTGGCTTTATTTGCTCCTTTTCTGATCATCATAATGGGAGACCCAGACAATGGGGTTTAGGACTCTGCCCTCCGGAGGCCACACTAGGTACTACAAGTATGTAGACACCGCCCCCTCCGCTTATAAACCCCCACCGCAGGGAATATCCTCAGTTTTAAACTTAGTGTGCTCGGAGGATCACGCTTTGCTTGCACTTCACGGCATTCTCACAGCTTACGTGATGGCGTATGAAGACAAGGTAAAATGGTCCCGGTCGGGACCTTCGGCAGTCTCCCTGCTCACCCTTGTGGAACACGCAGGTGGAGGTACCGGAGGGCCTAGGGCCTGGACACTGCGTGTCCCCCCGGTACGCTGTCGCGCTCCTTTCCATCCCTCCCTGGGGGGCTCTGGAAGGTGGGAGATAGGAGCCTCACACAGCTCCGCTCCGTCCGAGGCGTCCCTAAATGGTGCTTACAGAGCGGACTGGAGCCAGCCCAGTCCGAGGCCTCCCTAAATGGTGCTTACAGACCGGACTGGTGCTGAAACCCCCGTCCGAGGCCTCCCTAAATGGTGCTTACAGACCGGACCGGCACTGAGGCACTGTGTGTCTCCGGTGTGCCTGGGGGTAGTGTCTGACACTTTGTGTTCTGGCACTCAGACCGCGCGCTACCCTCGGGTCCGCGGTTCTGGCGGTGTACCCTGTGCTGGGGTCACCCTGGCTGACCGCCCTGTGTGTCACAGGGGCTGAGGCTGTAGATTGCAGGTGTTTTGTTTTACATGCAGTCTAAGTATTGTACTGTCACAATACTTCCCGCGCTGCGGGCTCTGGCGCCTTCATTACTGAGGCTGCCTGAGGGGATGTGAAGCAGCCCTGGTGGTGATGTCATCGAGGGCGTGCGTGTGTGCTTCCCGCGTGTTTTCGGCGCCGCCCACAGCTTGTCTGCCGGCGGCCATCTTTTCCCCTCACTTCCCGGCTGGGATCTGACTGCAGCACAGGTCTGCACTCCAAAAAGGGGAGACCGGAAACTTTCGTGGAGGCCACACACGCACCGCTTCCTCCCACCGCTTTACAGCGGTCGGTAAGCCACCGGGATCCCCGGTTTTTGTCTGTATAGATTGGCTTATTTGCCCCTGCTGTGGGAATGTCCTCAGCTGGAAAACGTGCTGCTAAGGCGGCCAGCACCACCACTGCCTGTGCTACATGCGCCGGGACGCTGGTTGAGGGGTCCTGCAATAACTGCGGACGCCCCCGGACTGATGCTGCTGAGACAGCAGCTCCGGTGCTTTACCCTGAGGTTCAGGTGATCCCAGGGCCATGGGAAACGCAGAATAAGATTAATGAATCTCTGTTGTCCCAGTTGTCCTCCATGTCGCAATCCCTGGAGGCACTTAATAGGAGACTGGAAAGCCCAGCTACTCCTTCCAGTTACCCCCGGGTGTCTCCTTCTTCTGCTGTGAGACCCCTTAAGCGGACTCGTCGTGAGGATTCACCCGAGCTCCAGGCTCTCTCTGAGGAGGAGCGTCCCTCTGATGGTGATGAGGATGATGGGGGTTCAATACTCGGGTCTGTGTCAGAACCACCAGACGGGGGGGCGTGGCTTGGCGCAGCTAAGGAATGGCCGCCTGATCCCGGAGCTCCGAGGCTCACAGATACTAAAGCGGCTCAACCAGTGCCCAGAACCTTGCTAAAAGCCAGCAAACCGACCCCGCTGACTCGGGACAGCACAGAGCACGCATGGGGAAGACCCGGAGCGGGAAGCCTAATTCCCCGCAGCGTGTGACCGCTTATTTCACCAGCTCTAAGCCTGCCAGCAGCTTACCCAAGATGGCGCCGTCCTCACCGCTCGCTCCCCGCTCTTCCTCCAGACGGAGTTCAGTGGCTTCATCTGTGTCTACCAGAGGAAGAAGGGAGGACTCGCCGGTCACACACAATAGCATGGAAAAAATGCTGTCTTCCATGCTTTCCTCCCTCAGATCTTCACTACAGGAAGATATAAAAGGTATGATGGCTGACATGAGGGGGGAAATAGCTGAAGTGGGAGGCCGGACAGATAGACTAGAAAGAAAAATGGTGGAACTTGTTAAGTCACACAATGACTTAATTGATACACACGAAACCCTGAAAGCTGACATGGCCAAAGTGCAGGCAAAACAACTAGATTTGGAAGACAGACACAGGAGGAACAACATCCGTATAAGGGGGATTCCAGAATCTGTGCAGCCTAAAGACCTCCGTCCTCTTTTGCAGGACTTCATAATGGCAGCTATGCCTAAAGTTCAGAGACAGGACATAATAATTGACCGGATTCATAGGCTCCCAAAGCCGTCTCATATAAACCCTGCACTGCCCAGAGATACAATAGCCAGGATCCACTTTTATGAACTAAAGGAGGACTTTCTTTATTGTCTCAGAGGCAAGCCTGACCTTCCAGAACAATTTGCACCCCTTGTTGTCTTTTCAGACTTATCTCCTGGCACTTTGGCACTACGTAGGGCGTTTCAGCCATACACTTCTGTCCTAAGAAAGGAGAACATCCCCTACACGTGGGGGTTCCCAACTAAACTCCTCATACGCCGAAATGACACTACACATGTCTGCGTTCTTCCAGAACATGCGGCCAAGCTCTTGCCCCAATGGGGACTGGGATCACCGACTAAAAAAGGAGGCTCTTCTTCTTCTCCATCTGCTCCAAACAAAAAGCACATTGATCCTGAATGGAGCACAGTCTGAGCACATTACCTAGACTCTGTGAGCTTTGAACTTTCTCCTTTGGATGTGGCCAAGAATTGAGGTTTGTTAAGATCCAGGGAGAAGACCTGTAATCCTGGACGTTAACCCTCAGAGTGTATTTTTGTCACTCACTGGACACTACTGGAGAGATGTACCTCTCTCCATTTTTGCCACCTTTGTTTTGGCTCTATTTTTTTCCTGTTTTGTTCTGTTTTGGTCCTGGTGGGATGGGATGTCGATCTCCCACTTCACCAAATTCTGTTCAAATTTGCTGTTTTTACCCCTTAACCTGTTTCCCACTCTCCTATTTCCCTTTCCCTTTCCCATCCCAGTTTGGATTATTGGAGCAGAAAAATATTTCCGTGCAGGTCTACTGGAACTATTTACACTATGGGATAATATACGAGTTCAAGTTAAACTGTCGATATGAGTATTAATATTTTATCTATTAATGTTAATGGGTTAAATTCCCCAACAAAAAGATCGATAGCATGGCGTCATATGCGCAAATCGAAGAGTGAGATTATCTTTATCCAGGAGACACACTTGTTAGCTGTAGACAACCATAGAATGCATTCACATATATTCCCCCACCAATTTTATGCTAATAACGAAGCAAAAAAGGCAGGAGTGGGAATTTTTATAAAACACTCTGTTTCCTTCCAACTTATAGCATCCATTCCTGACCCTGAGGGGCGCTACCTCATTCTTAAATGCACTATAAATAATTGTCATTATACGTTGGTCTCGTCCTACGCCCCCAATACTGGGCAAATCAGATTCATGCGGTCTCTCCTGGACAAAGTACAGCTTCATGCGCAGGGCCATAGATTAATATGTGGAGACTTTAACATGCCAATGTGTAAGAGATTGGATTGTACTGGGCCCTCACATACCAGAGGGGAGCTAGGACACATAGTCTCTGAGAGTGGTCTACACGATGTGTGGAGGTACCAACATGGCGGGGAGCGTGATTACACCTTTTTCTCCAATAGATATCACACCTACAGCAGAATAGACGCCATATTAGTGGATGATGCCTTATTACATAAATGTCAACAAACGAGCATTGGCAACATCACATGGTCCGACCATGCCCCGATTACGTTACAGATCTCCGATGTCATGGCCATGTCACCACCTCACACATGGAAACTAAACTCTTACCTTCTAACAAATCCAGATATTATAAAAGATATGACTGCTCAGATTAAGGATTATTTTTTAATTAACGATAATGGAGAAATATCAGATGAGGTGCTATGGCTGTCGCATAAGGCAGTAATCAGAGGATTTTTTATTAAAATTGCTGCCCATGTAAAAAAGTTATATACAGCGGATCTGGAAGATACTTTGGCCAAAATTAGTACTATGGAAGTTCAACATAAACAGAACCCCTGCCCACAACTATTAAAGGCCCTCCTAGAGGCTAGGAACCACCTAAGATCCCTATTACTGCAAAAAACTGAGAATAATCTTAAAAAACTAAAAGCCCGTTATTATAACATGGGGGACAGGGCCGGGACCTTGCTGGCTCGTCGAGTCAAGAAGAGAGCTGCTCGTTTTAAAATACCATTCCTCAACACTCACTCAGGAGATCAGATAAGGAACCCCATCTCCATAACGGAAGAATTCCGTAACTTTTACGAGTCTTTATACAACTTAAAATCTGATGGCACTATACCACAACCTAATGAAAATACGATTTCGGCTTTCTTAGATGGCTTAGATTTACCTAAATTGACACCACCCCAATTAAACATGCTAAATTCCCCAATTACTGAAGTAGAATTAAATCTCGCTCTTAGGTCCACTAAGAGAGGCACAGCTTCCGGACCAGACGGCTTCTCCTATGCTTACTACACGCAATTTTACCCCATTCTCTCTCCCTACTTGTTGAGACTGTTTGCTTACTGGCGATCCAGGGGGGAAATTAGGCGAGAAGGTCTAGAAGCTATAATAACTACCCTCCCTAAACCAGGGAAGACACCCACAGATCCGGGTAACTTTCGCCCGATAGCGCTGCTCAACTGCGACACCAAATTATATGCGAAGGTTTGGGCCACCAGATTGATGGAAGTCCTTCCATCTCTTGTGAACCCTGACCAGGTAGGATTTGTGCCGGGTCGCCAGGCGAGAGACGGAACCAGACGCCTTATAAACATTCTTGAACTACTGGAGAAAACCGACTCCCCAGTGTGCTCTTGTCACTTGATGCTGAAAAAGCTTTTGACAGAGTACACTGGGGGTATGTTGAAGCTGTTTTGAAAAAATTTGATATTATTGGCCCAATATTGTCGGCTTTAATGGCGTTATATTCCTCTCCTAATGCTTCCGTCTGCGCCTCCGGCTTTACATCAAAATCCTTCAATATCACTAATGGCACGCGCCAGGGATGTCCTCTTTCACCTTTAATTTTCGCATTGGTTATGGAGCCCTTGGCAGCGCATGTCAGGCGAAACCCCCGGATTAGGGGAATAACTGTGGGAGGTATTGAACACAAAGTTGGCCTCTACGCAGACGACGTTATACTAACTTGCTCTGAGGTTTTACCAACATTACATGAGATAATGGCTGTCTTAGAAAAATTTTTCAGCAGCTTCCTACTATAAACTCAACATCTCTAAGTCTATTATCTACCCGATAAATTTGAATATGCACACTATGGAAGAAATTACAAAGAATTTTTCCTTTACATGGGCACCTGATGGTTTTAAATATCTAGGAATTTATATAACATCTATACATAAAATAGTCAAGACTAACGTAGACCTCATTGCTAAGGACATTGGACGCGAACTAGATAAAACTAACTCGGTGGGTCTTTCCTGGATCGCCAGGATCCAACTAATAAAAATGCTTATCCTCCCCAAACTAATCTATTTGTTCAGATGCCTACCTCTCACTTTCCCACGAACCTGTTTGACCAGGCTACAGCGCATCATTAACAAATTCATCTGGGGAGGGAAACCTCACCGGGTAGCTCATAGGCTCATGATTCTACCTTATAAGGAGGGAGGCTTAGGTGTCCCTGACGTCCTCACTTACCACAGGGCGGCCATCATGGAACCTGCACAGTTGTGGTGGTCGGGAGACACAACCTCGGTAGGTTGGCTGCAATTGGAGGTTAACAGAGCCCCCTCTCGGTCGCTCAGACTTCTATTAGAGGCTGGACTTATGAGCCCTTAGACGAGGGGTGGTAATCTTTCCACCATGGACGCCTTGTTGGGGTTGTGGTATCATCTGAGTAAGACCCATCTCCAATTTTTATTTAAATACATATCTCTCAAAGCGCTGGAGATCCTAATTCCGGATCTGTCTCTCAAAGATTGGAGAGAAAAAGGAGCCCTTCTTCTGTTCGACCTCCTTGAATTAGATAAGATACGAACATTCCAAGATATAGTAAATAAATTTGGACTGTCCAATAAATTATTTTACCAATACCTACAAGTACGCCACTTAATAAACAGTTGTAAAGTTCCTATAATTGACCTAGAGTGGGCGAACCCTTACCTACAGAGATATTTCAAATCCTCTTCTAGTCAACATGGAGTCTCTATAATATATCAAGCTCTCCTATCCCCTATTGAAAAAACTAAACTCCCCTATATGCTAACCTGGGAAAAGAGATTGGGATTCACAACATCTTTGGAGACATGGCAAACGGCTGCCTTACACACTTCTAAATATACATCCTGTTTAAACCATCTGGAACAGGCTAAAAAATTACAACTGAATTGGTACCTGACTCCTATGAAACTCCACAAATTTTGTCCATCTACACCCAAACATTGTTGGAAGGGTTGTATAGTAGACGGTACAATGGAGCATATGTGGTGGTATTGCCCAGGGGTTCGGAATTTCTGGAGAATAACAGAACGTATTTTAAGCAGGGTTACAGGACTGCCCGTTACTTTAGAAGCTCCTTTGGCCCTTCTAGGTATAGATATAGACAAATTCCCTTCTCCTCTCAAACCTATCATCACAAATATTCTAGTAGCAGCTAGATTGTGTGTAGCCAGACACTGGAGAGATGGGACCTCCCCATCTGAAGACGAATTAATAGCTCTCATTAATTTGCACATGCAATATGAAACAATATTGTCTCATGATAATATTGTTAAATCCAAAAAATTAAATTGGTGGGACCCTTGGGCCCTATCCCAATATGCTCCAGCGACCCATTAATAGGTTACTAATCCCTATTATATCTTATCAGTTATCTTCTATTCTCTATGGACCTCTATAACATGGAATCCAGCACCAACTTACCCTATTATCTCTTACCTCCCCTACTCTCCTTCCCTCAACCCCACACATTCTATTGTATCTATATTCCAGACATATTCTGTTTTATTTTGTGATCTGCACTGCTTATACTGCACTTATTTTGTATTGTTTCCCTCCTTGTTACCCTTTTAATTCAATAAAAATCAATGTTTCAAAAAAAAGAACCACCAGACGGGGTAGAGGATCTGGTGTCCTCCATCAACGAGACTTTACGTCTCGTGACACCCCCTGAGGAGGTGACCGTACACCCGAAGGAGGTCTATCAATGGCTACGGCCAGAGGCTAGACCAAGTGGCTCCTTTATGGACCACACTAACTTTGGAAGGGTGGTCAGAGCACCCAGGTTACATCCTGGGCGGCGTTATGTCCGCAAATCTAAGGACAATCGCTTCCCCTTTCCCCAGGAGGTGCTTCAGGAGTGGTCGCAGTCCCCGAAGGTGGACGCCTCCATGACCAGGATTGCTGCACGCTCCCTTTTCTCTGCCTCTGATAGCTCCTCGTTGAAGGATGCGACAGATAGACAGGTCGAACAACTCGCCAAGTCTTCTTATGAGGCTGTGGGGTCTTCATTTGCCCCTAATTTTGCCACGGTCTGGACCCTGCAAGCGATTACCTCCTGCTTGGATGGCATCACTGACCTGGCAGGGTCCATTTCTGAGGTCCTGGCGCTTACTGATAGGGCAAGGGCCTATGCAGATTACGCCAGGACGGCAACATTGGAAACTGCCACCCGCTCTGCTGTGGCTTCGGCCAACGCTATAGCGATCCGCAGGTTGTTGTGGCTGCGTCTTTGGGACTCAGATGCCACGTCTAAGAAGATTTTGCAACATCTTCCGTTCTCTGGTGACAGGCTTTTTGGCACCGAGCTGGACAAGTTGATAAAGGATTCTGCTGAGTCTAAGATCCCGCAGAATAAAGCTAAGCCACGGTATACCGTTAAAAGGAACCCGAAACAGTGGTCCTTTCGTTCCAGCTCACAGTCATCAGCGGCGTCTGCTCGCGCGGACCGAGGGGGCAAGCCCACTACTCAGTGGCGCCCCAAGGGTCGCCAAAAGAAGCCAACGGGGGCAGCAGCTGCCACCCCCAAACCCACTTCCGCATGACTCGCTCTCTCGTCCTGCCTCCCCACAGGTGGGGGGTCGCCTGTTCCTTTTTCAGGACAGTTGGCTTCTCCACGTCCAAGACAAGTGGGTCCGAGACGTAGTCTCGCGAGGCTACAAGATAGAGCTGACGTCGCAACCGGCACACCGATTCCATCGGTCTGTTCCTTCTCCAGGAAAGGCTCAGGCTTTTCACCTGGTGTTGGAGGGGCTCCGCAGAGACGGAGTAGTGGTCCCGGTGCCTTCTGGGGAGAGGTTCCGGGGTTTTTACTCCAACCTCTTTATCGTCCCAAAGAAGGACGGCTCTTTTCGCCCGGTTCTGGACCTCAAGTTGTTCAACCGTCATGTGTTGGTTCGGAAGTTCCGCATGGAATCCCTGCGCTCCGTGATCGCGGCTGTGTCACAGGGAGACTTCCTGGCGTCCATAGATATCCGAGACGCTTACCTTCACGTGCCCATTGCACCGGCTCATCAGCGCTGGTTACGATTCGCAGTGGGGGACGAACACTTCCAGTTCGTGGCACTACCCTTCGGGTTGGCCTCAGCACCGCGGGTGTTCACGAAAGTGATGGCCTCTATGATGGCTCTCCTGCATGTGCAGGGACACGCCGTCATACCTTATCTAGACGACCTGCTGGTCAGGGCGCCATCGGAACACCTTTGTCGGGAGAGTTTGGAGGTAACCATGAAGTCTCTGGAACAGTTTGGGTGGCTTCTCAATGTCCAGAAATCAACCCTGGTTCCGACCCAGTCACTGACGTATCTGGGCATGGACTTCCACACAGACTCAGCCCTGGTGTCTCTGCCACGAGCCAAGCAGCTGGCTATCCAATCAGGAGTGCAAGATGTCCTCCTGTCACCACAATCATCCCTACGGGTATTGATGAAGCTGGTGGGCCGCATGGTAGCTGCGATAGAGGCGGTGCCTTTCGCACAATTTCGCCTTCGTCCTCTCCAGCTGGAGATTCTCCGCAGATGGGACAAGAGATCGTCCTCTCTGAATCGGCTGGTGGCCCTTTCCCAACCGACCAGGGATTCCCTGCAGTGGTGGCTCCAGCCACGTCACTTGTCACGGGGCCGGTCTTTCCTCAAACCGTCATGGTTAGTGGTGACCACCGACGCCAGTCTGAAGGGCTGGGGAGCGGTGTTCTTACACCACAGGGCTCAAGGACTCTGGACTCAGTCTGAGTCGACGTTGCAGATCAACGTGCTGGAGATCAAGGCGGTCTATCTGGCGCTCCTGGCGTTTCAGCAGTTCCTGTCAGGACAGCCCATCCGGGTTCAGACCGACAATGCGACGGCCGTCGCGTATATAAACCATCAGGGAGGGACCAGAAGTGCTCAGGCCCTCACCGAAGTCCACCGCATTCTATCTTGGGTGGAGGACAACGACTGCCTGATCTCCGCAGTTCACATCCCAGGGGTCGAGAACTGGGAGGCCGACTACCTGAGCCGGCAGGGGATGGACGCCGGAGAGTGGTCTCTTCATCCAGACGTCTTCCGGGACATCTGCAGCAAATGGGGCACTCCGGACGTGGATCTGATGGCCTCACGGCTGAATCATCAGGTGCCGCAATACATGGCAAGATCGTGGGATCCTCAGTCTCTGGGGGCGGATGCCCTGATCCTGAGTTGGTCCAGCTTCCATCTACCATATGTGTTCCCGCCTCTGGCTCTGATTCCCAGGGTCCTGTGGAAAATCAGGACGGAATGCAGCGTAGCCATTCTAGTGGCACCAGATTGGCCCAGGAGGTCCTGGTATCCGGACCTGTGGCAACTGTCAGGCGGACACAGGTGGGCTCTTCCAGAACGCGTAGATCTTCTCGCGCAAGGCCCATTCTTCCACCTCAATTCCAGGGCCCTCAGATTGACTGCATGGCTCTTGAGGCCTGGCTACTAACATCCAGAGGCTTCTCTCCTACGGTGGTCGCCACTATGAATCGGGCCAGGAAGCCCGTGTCCAGGAAGATATACCACAGAACGTGGAAAATCTTTTTCACCTGGTGTGCCTCGGGTAACAGGTCACCGTGGCCCTTGTCCATCCCGACGTTGTTGGCTTTCCTACAGTCGGGTTTGGAGTTGGGCTTATCCCTCAGCTCCCTGAAGGGTCAAGTATCAGCTCTTTCAGTGCTGTTTGACAGGCG
Source organism: Allobates femoralis (assembly GCA_033576535.1). NCBI lineage: Eukaryota > Metazoa > Chordata > Amphibia > Anura > Aromobatidae > Allobates > Allobates femoralis. The sequence goes on along the minus strand of JARQOC010000006.1, from coordinate 64,274,837 downwards.
CTTGGCGCTCCTCCCGAAGGTCCGTCAATTTCTGCAGGGGGTGTCTCGGGTGGTTCCGCCCTACAGGCGACCTCTGGATCCTTGGGACCTTAACATAGTCCTGGCGGCACTGCAGAAATCGCCGTTTGAGCCACTGAGAGACATTTCCCACTCTCGTTTGTCCCAGAAGGTGGTCTTTCTGGTGGCGATTACGTCTCTGAGAAGGGTCTCAGAATTGGGTGCACTTTCGTGCAAGTCACCCTTTCTGTTGGTTCACCAAGACAAGGTGGTGTTGCGCCCGCGGCCAGAATTCTTGCCAAAGGTGGTTTCCACTTTCCACCTGAACCAGGAGATTGTTCTCCCATCATTTTGTCCCGCTCCCGTTCATCAGGTTGAGCGCGACCTCCATACTCTGGATCTCGTGAGGGCTGTACGCATTTATGTGTCCAGGACTGCCTCCTTCCGGAGTTCGGATTCATTGTTTATCCTTACGGCGGGTCGCTGTAAGGGGTCCGCGGCGTCAAAGTCAACCTTGGCCAGATGGATCAAGGCTCCCATTCAAGAGGCCTACCAGTCTTCTGGTTTGTCTCTCCCGGTGGGATTGAAGGCGCATTCGACCAGAGCTGTCGGTGCCTCCTGGGCTTTGCGACATCGCGCTTCTGCTCTACAGGTGTGTCAGGCGGCCACTTGGTCCAGCTTGCACACTTTCTCTAAGCACTATATGGTGCATGCCCATGCCTCTGCGGAGGCAAGTTTGGGCAGGCGGGTCCTCCAGGCGGCGGTTGCCCACCTTTGAGGGGGACCATGTGTTATCCGTCTTTTGAGGAACTCTTCCCGCCCTGGGGTATTGCTTTAGGACATCCCCATTGTCTGGGTCTCCCATTATGATGATCAGAAAAAAGAGAATTTTGTTTACGTACCGTAAATTCTTTTTTCTTGAATCATCAATGGGAGACCCAGCACCCACCCAGTTGTTCCGTTGCATGTTTTGCATTTGATCTGTTCCCTGTTGGGACAGTTTCTCCGGGTTGTTGGACCGTCTGTGCACGGTTTCTTTCCCGATGTTTCGGGTGTGGTTTATTTGTCTCCTCGCAGCTTATGGACCAAACTGAGGATATTCCCTGCGGTGGGGGTTTATAAGCGGAGGGGGCGGTGTCTACAAACTTGTAGTACCTAGTGTGGCCTCCGGAGGGCAGAGCCCTAAACCCCATTGTCTGGGTCTCCCATTGATGATTCAAGAAAAAAGAATTTACGGTACGTAAACAAAATTCTCTTTTTTCTTGTGTCCTAAGTTGAAATAGAAACCTGAATGTATGCAACAATTTTAGATGTCCGCTGTAGAAACTTAAAGAAAGAGAGAAATGATTTTAATCTTTCCTAATCCAGAAAGATACAGGGTCTGCTGTAATCACAGGACTTTATAGTGAGTAAACTAGTAAAGAGATGGCTATTATTTAGTTTTCTGATCATGGGTGGTCCAGTACCTGCGTCGCCCAGTACTGACAATGAAGAGGTGAGAATCTGCTGCTGGCTGATGTCAGTGCTCGTGCACAGGAATGGCTGACAATGCTTGAAGGCCTCAAGGCACTAAAATAACAATAACATGATCATTCTTGATCAATGGGGACCCACTGGCTGGACACCTGCTGACCATAAAGTGATGATGTATTATAGAGTGATGTGATCACTTTTATCAATCTAGTTCCCTGTATGAAACAAAGGGCTATTTCCCTTTAGTAAAAACCTGTGATGACAGCAGACTCTGTCGTTTCCATCAGATATCTATAATATAGGGGAGTGTCAAGTGTAATTTATACTTTGCTTAACGAAGTAATAGCAGCAGCACTCACCGATCGCCAGAAAGTTTAATTTATAAATCTGCAAACTTGAAGATTGTGACAGGTAACCACGCCAGAGCTCTTCTTTGCATGAAACCATTTCTTTAGTGAAATAAGGGGAAGATGAAGTCTGCAGCATTAAAGGAATCCCTTCAGCTTTTTTCCATTGTCAAAACAAAAAGACTGCTGTTTAGGTCAGGGCACCACAATTTCCAGGGTACCTCTTTGGTTTAGTTTGGCTCTGTTGCACCATTGTTTTGGAAATCTTTCTTTTATCTCTGTAAATTTGTCTGCCGCAACACACTTTTAGGTCGTCTCTGCTGTTCTTTGCCCTGTGACGCCTTCGGCAGACAGAGGAGTGCTCTGCTGTGCAACGTGAATCTCCTACATCAGGCAAATGCATCTGCTACGTCTGGCATACATCTGACACATCCCTGCTATATCCAGCTCTGCAACTGAAGATTGATATAGCACAGCAAACTGCAGTGTACAGGACTTTCCATAACTGGTCAGTAGCACAGTGCTCTGCAAATAACCTCTGTATGGGGCACTTTGCTATTGTTCGGCTATGGGAAGTCCCATGCACTGAAGTCTACTGTGTTACATGAGCCTTCTACTAATCTGCTGCTGGGATGTTTCTGCCTGATAAAGAAAAATCACATTGCACACCACAAGGGGATGTCACACGCGTCAATATCGCTGTCAATGTCGCTCGTACGTCACGGATTTTCAGTCGCTCGAGCGACATAAAAGTGACGCAGGAGCGACATTGAAGCGTGTGACCAAGCGATGCAACCAGCGACATGTCGCTGATCGCCGATCGCAGGTTTCACTGCCAGATGTAAAACCTGTCGCTCATCGCTCAGTAGACCTTGTGCATCGCTGTGTGTGACACTAAACTCAGCGACGTATTTTCTATTTTGACAACGTACAAGCGACTAAATAAAATCGCTCGCAAGATGGCGACATCACCGCATCGCTGGGTCATATTGACGCGTGTGACATCTTACCTGCGATAATTCCACATCGCTCAGGCGATTAATAATTTGTGACGCATGAGCGATATTGCGGGCGACATTGACACGTGTGACAGGCCCTACAGTCCATGTGTCAACTAGCCAAGGGGCGGTGAGAACAGAGCATACATGGACTGGAAGATTCACCCATCAGTGTACTTGCAGCCGAATTTGCATTGAGATAAATGAAGACGTTTCATCAAATGGCGCAACAGATCTGGACCAAAGGGTTCTCATGGGAATTGTGGCATCCAGAGGCTCTGCTGTACAGGGCAATGGAAAGGAAAGCCAACCTATTCTCTTATAACTGCTTGGCTTGTAAAACTACTGGTGGTAGTTCACCAAAAAATGATTACTGTAACCCTATAAATCAGATCAAATATAGCAAAGGGATTACCTCTAAAATATAACGTTTATCAGATTGTTTAAAATCTGGATGGATGTGTCCTATTATACAACAAGCAAAAAACACTCATGAAAGCGGAGAGGGGTATATGCAATGGCCCTGTTACATCCCTATTCTGACCTTGCCTTGCAACGGAGTTTTAAACCCCTAAAAAAAAATACTCTGGTGTCCCTGTACCACGGCGGCTAGCCCTATTGACGGAAATCTCTATACTGTTCTGTTCCTAATTAGTAGGATTAAGCTGGTAGCCTGGTCAAGCAATTACCCTGTTAAAGTCTATTCACACACCTATCATTAGTCTACAAAGGCATATAGAAAGGCACACTACAAGGATGATGTCCCATAATCTAATAATAATGAGTGGTAGATATCTGTGGTATGGTATATAGCCCAATCCTGGAGGACACATTATCATTTAGCCCACTTGAATAATTCTCACAGACCAAGTGGCAGAATTGAGGCAGGTCAAGATTGATACAATTCATTTCATATGCACTTATCTGGTTCCTGATAGCCTGACTATCATATGAAATGAACACAATCATTCCAAATATATTACCCATTGTTGAAAATAAACCTCTTCATAATACGGGAAAAAAACTTTGTAATAACCAATAATTCATGGGCTAAGTATTCAAGAAGATGGAAACCCTAACATTGTAAAATAGGATTTGCTGTTTAAATTACTGGCATTCCTGCTATACTCCGTACTAATATTTCTTAACATGTTTTAATATTTGTGTTATTGATTATTCATAGGTTTTAAAAGATATTACCTACAGTTGGTTTATTAGTGCTGACCATTATCAATTGATTTTTTTTTCTATTTATAGCTTTTTTTTTTTGTGTCTTGCATGGAGTATTCCTGTTTGTTAGTTTCAATAAGAAATAAATACAAAGATGAAATGCTGACCGTGTGCACGTGGCCTTAGGCAGAGATTGCCAGGGATTATAAACCTACATTTTATAACTTTTTCTTGTTATCTGATGATGACGACGACGACATGATGTGATTTTGATATTTGCTTAAAGGAACACATTTAAAGTTTGAGTTAAATGTTGCAGTAATTTCTCATAATGTGGGGATTTTGTTTTATGGAAGCTAATGTGTTTTGGGATATTCTTTTGATACATAAACTACATGTATGAAATGATGGGTGTGGTACTGCACTGATCTGCATTTTTCCAGAATACCTAGGGCAACATTTAATTTATTTAATTTTTGTAACGTTTTATCAAGATATGTCAGGATGTATTTCCCACAACTTATATATATTTCCATCATGTGTCACTGTATATGCAAGCAGTGGCATAAATCAGCAAATTCTATCATATTGTATAAAAAAAATGACAAATCTTAAAAAAATTACTAGAAAAAAAAACTAGAGTCTGCCGATGTGGCACTTTTTTGGAATGAGTTTGATGCATGGAGCCTATGGATTTGCTTTGTGTGTGCAGAAAACTCTTATGTACAAATGCATGCAAGAAAAGTTAAATCTGACTATGGTAAATATAGACACTGCATTATGTTAAATGTAATCTAATTGATTTGTTGATCCATACAAATTGACACTTTTGTGGCCAGGGCATAACTGGGTAAGCAATTGGCACAAATCCCAGTGGTAAAGCCCACACCAATCTTACCAACACATTGGATAGGTGCTAACTTTAGATTGCAATACACTTTTTCAATTTCATTTTTGGAAGAAGTGTATAAATTAAAAAAAAATTCTTATATAAGAGGTTGTCTGGGCTTTTCCTAAAATCTGTATGTGTATTCAGGTTACAAAATGCTAACAGCTTGTAATTTACACCCTGTTAGCATTTTGCATGGTTACCTAGATATCATGATTCTGTATCGTTGCCACAAGCCCCCTCTCCGTGAAGGAGATGAGTGCGCACACATCGGAGCAATGGTTCATTTCCTTCAGAGGGGGCGGCTGTGGCTGTGATATAGAGAGGAGGATCGCTTCAGTGACGGCACTGGGAAGAATAATGAATGGCACACACACTGCAGAACTGCATAGAGTGGTCATCTTCATCACAGAGGGACGGCTTCGACACAGTGTTAGAGAGGAGGAGATGACCCCTCTGAACCTCATTGCCCTGTCTTATCAGAATCAGCCTCTACATAGGTGAATGGGGGTGATCCTATTGGAGGCTGGGGACAGGGGAGGCTTGTTGGAGTCTAGGGCGGCCGGGCATGCTGGAGACTGCGTGGGTGGGGGAGTGTTCTGCTGGGGACTGGTTAGGTCTTGTTGGAGTCCGGGTGTCAACGACCAGTTGTGACGTTATAGCCAGGCTCTAAAACAAACCCTTCTCTAGATGTGGGCTGAGCTGCTCCTCCACACATGAATCGTAATACGTAATCATGCAAAATGCTAACAGAGTACAAATTACAAACTGTTAGCATTTTGCAGCCTTGATATACACACAGATTTTAGTAAAAGCCCGGACAACCCCTTTGCTGAATTTGTGAAAGTCTCCAGTTTGGACTCTTCCAGCAAGTTTATGGTCAGATTCCCGCAGTTCATTAGTCGGGTGCCGCTGGCTGATGCCTACTGGTTTGGATAGTTGCAGCTGGGAAATGATGAAGCCAGACTTTAATTTCGATATTCTCTTTCAGCCCATTTGCTTATGTGGATCCTTTGCATTGTAACATGGCCTATTTGTACCTTGAACTGCTTAAAGATTCACTCAACGAGTATGCATATGCAGCAGAGCTAGCCGGCCTGAACTATGACCTCCAAAATACCATCTATGGGATGTATGTAAGTACCGGAAACCAAGGCGGAAGCGAGACAGTCTCCATGTCCTCCCTGGTCATTATTATGGGTGGAAGATCCTACCATTGCTCCAGCTTTTAGTCCTCTGTAGCGCCTACCTTTTTAGATCTGATTTTTGGGAAACCCATGTTTTTCCATTACCTCGTTGGAATTTTGAACCACAGAAATGTGATTTGTTTCACTGTGCGGTTCAGATCCCATCCCTAAGACAATGTGACTGTGAAGCTGCATATTCATACTCTTTTGTCAAAGCTCCCCCGGCACGCTCATCTCATTGCTTGCATTATCACGTTTAGTGCATCTTTTCTGTTTTTGTTTTATTTTTTAGTACTTTTTTTGTTACCTTTTTTCCCCATTTTTTCCTTTGTTAGTCGTTACCTCTATGCTGACCCCCTCCATTGCAACATGACATACCTGTTTCTAAGGTTATTGAAGGATGATTTAAAAGAGTATACATATGCAGCCCGCCTCGCAGGTGTCAACTATGGCATTGCATCAGGAATGAATGCAATTCTTGTAAGTAAATATCTCAAGGAAGCAGCAACTTCCCATTAAGGCATGAAAAGACATGAATATACTGTGTGGGGTGCTGTATATATGGACAGGGGTTCCCTCCTTATTGGCAAAGGTTTTGAAGACGTATTATGGTATATGCACTCAAACACTGAAATTCCAGGAAGAGAAAGTCATGGAATGATGGAAATCAGAGGCTGGATAGACATGGAACTGATTGGCAAATGAGGAAACAATGGAAAACAACATTTTTAGAACCTCTTGTTTGATACTGAATCTAAAGTATCAGTGACGAATGCAAAAAACCCCTAAACTTGCAGCTCTGGTTGCCATCAGTGATGTCATTAATGGTTGTCTGAGAAATATTTTGCTGCATAGAATGCACTTGCGCAAATCAAGATCCTCAGCTGGCAGCTGCCTGTGTAATCAGGGCCATGGAGTCGGTAAGCCAAACATCCGAGTCCCAACACCACCAAAATGGAACAGACTTCATGACTCCGACTCCACAACCAGGGCTGTGAAGTCCTATGAATTATGAAGTCAGTAAGCTGAACATCTGACTCCATGACTCCGACTCCACAGCTCTGTGTGTAATTGCTGAACAACGTCGTTTCAGATAGGCTCAGTTGGAGACAAGTCTGGAAACTCCTCAGGCCATGGTAGCACACTTTTATTTTTTTTCATTTATTTGAAGTTCTTTTTAACTTGAACTTTTTCTGGTGATTGTGTTGGAAAAACTTTAATATCATGCAATCACAAAAGTATTACCTCATTTTATGACTAAAAATATGCAAGAGTCATGGGGTTAAGATTGCATTATGAAATTAACGTCACATAGCCTGTAAAAAGTAAACCTTAATCATTCCATCATAGTGTCACGCCTTTATCCTCCACATGGATCCACATTTAGACCATACAGGCCGCTCCGTAACACGAGCAATTTTTTGGCCTGGTGTTGTGAAGAAAAACTGCTCCTGGGGCACTTTGACTTGGTAGTGAAACTAGTGGTACGGTCATTTCTACAACACAACATTGAGCTATTAATGTACCTGGAACAAAGACTACAGCGGTCCGGCTATACACTATGCCACCACTCGCCATAATTTGGGGAGAAGGTCTTTTAAATTATGTTTTCCGTTGTCTCCAGACTGATCTCTGGCTATCATTGGTGGTAGCTTATTGTATCTGGGATAAAGACCAGAGCTGTCCAGCTTCCATATACTAACAGCTTGGCTTTGCAGAGATTTGATTATGGAACCAGTGATGCATCCAATGCTCCAGTGACCTGGGAGCTGCTTCTCACCACTATTTCTGCGCTTGGCGCTCATACTCCATAATTACAAAATCAAGATTTTTTGAAAATTTTGTTTTTCTTATTTTTTTTGTGTATCAACTCTGAGATTTCCATGATTGCATGACTTTTCTTAGTTGCTGTTTGTAATTTCAGTTTTAAAACATATGATCTAACAATAGGCAATGGATGGCCATTTTGTTGGTCGTGTATGAATTAAATACAATGCCCCCGTGCTGTGGAGATCATTCCATTTCCAGATTGGATGGCCTGTAGTCATGCTTTTGCTGTACTAATTCGTTTCCGAGCTGCTTGCATCCAAGCACCCTTTATAGTGTAACCCTAATGTTCCTCCAAATGCACTAAAGGTTATTTAGGCTTATTACTTTTTAGCACTTTATAAAGTAATCTACCATAGACCTCTGTATGTCTGTCTGCTGCTAGACTACTCTGATCAGACAAGCCTAATGATTTAGCTTCTACTACAGATGCGTGCTGGTGTCCACTTATGTATATTCCTATAAAAATATATTCATTTAGAGGTAAATTCATGAAGAATGAGTCTTAATCAGAAGTCTGCTCCAGTGATGTGAATTAAAAAGGATGACACATTTAGTCGCCTGTGCGAGGTGAAATTTTTAATTTGCTCAGTCAACGTTTTAAAGGAAACCTGTCGCCTCCTAAAGGCCACCTAACCTATCAATACATGTCCCTGCACCTTCCTATCAGCATTATAACCATCCCTCTCTGTGCTAAATTCTGAAATAAACACTTTGATACTTACTCATTAGGATGATAATGAGGTGGGACAATATGCAATTGTCCCCAGGGCATGTTGTTTTGCAGCCTCCAGGATCCAGCCTCTCTGTGCAGCTTCTGCTGTGATGTGGAGCTGAAGGCAGAACAAATGATTTGCATGCTGTGAGTGATGGAGGAGGAGGGGCAGAGCCTGCACAAGCAAAGCAGCACAGAGAGGCTGGATCCTGGAGGCTGCAAAACAATACGCCCTGGGGGCAATTGCATATTGTCCCCACCTCATTATCATCCTAATGAGCAAGTATCAAAGTGTTTATTTCAACTTTGAAAGGAAGCATTTAGCACACAGAGGGATGGTTATAATGCTAATAGGAAGGTGCAGGGATATGTATTGATAGGTTAGGTGGCTTTTAGGAGGGTGACAGGTTCCCTTTAAAGAGGCAGATGCTTTTTAATGAATTTGATGCCTCTTTCAAGTTGCCCTTGAAAATATATGCCAGCGATGACCTTGGAGTACAGTTTAACTAAAATGTCCTTCACCAATTGTACAGAATCTGAGGCTTCGCCCTCCTGCTAAGCTCCAGATACATGGCGGATCGAGTATAAAATTGTGAAACGTAATTTGTTTGCACAACTGTTAAAGGAAATAAACCTTTATATACCAGCTTTCTGGCATAATTATTCCTCAAGGCTGATCACCTTCGAGAAGTTTATACGTGTGCGAACAATATTTAGGAGTGTCCCAACCCTGCAGGGGTCAATAGTTTTAATGAACATAGAAATATCTAAGCCAAATTGTCTCAAAACTATAAAATCACATGTTTTTTGAACAACCTGTGATGTCATCCAAGGACAGGGGTTTTAAAGTTCTCTGCAGCGCCTCCACAGGGGAAATTAAGTATTACAATACAAGTTATATTAAAATCGTTGAGCTACTTTAATGCATTGCGAGTCTTCCAGAGGGGTGGACGTTTGCTCTATCAGATGGGAGGGGGCCACGGCTTACTACAACATGAACACACACACACCTTTTTTTTTTTTTTTTTTTAAATCATACTTTTCAACTCATGACAAAATTAATGAGCTGGAGATTAGTAAAGCTAATAATTAAGTATTATGAAATATTGGTATTCTCCATAGTTTATTATTAAAAACTTGGAAGAGATTTTGAGTAACACTTTCTGAATGTGAATTATTGCATCAGCTAATTACCAAACCATGCACATTAAGGTTTTCCTAGAGTAAATCCCTGTGAACAATGTGCATGTTTTCTTAATCAATGCATGTGTTTCTCACAATGGGTCGGGGAAGTGTGTTTGATGCCCAAGCTAAACATGGCGCCAACAGTCAGGAACCATATTCTTAGACAGACTGTTACATCTGAAAATAAATTCACTACAAAGAATTGGGATTGAGCGCCAGACCTTGTATTTAAGGGATAGCTTCATAGTTTTGGTAAGAACTTTTATCTGTAGGAAAAGCGTTTGCATCCCGAGCCCTGGGGACCCAACTGCTGAAGAGCCACTTGGCTCAGTTTTCTGTGGGGTGTTCATATAGTCAGAGTAGTCTGACATGCTTACCGCTCTATTCAAGATGTGGGTAGGGATACAGAGCCCAGTTTTTTGGGATCGCTGGGGGTCTCAGCAGTTGGACTCCCACTTACCAATAAATTATCTCCTTTAGGTCATTTGCAGATGACTGTAGATTCTTTTATCTGAGAAAATTAGGTCAATTATTCAAACTACACAGATCTGATGTGAGCATAGCATGCTCAGATTCTCTTGGATGAGGAGATGGAGAAAAATATTTCTCCATCTTTTCCATTCTGTGAGTTTGTGGAAATCTGAGTGCAGTAATGTTTTCCACACACCTGTGGGACTTCCATGGCTGAGTGCGATCTGAATATTTATTTTTCCTTTGGAGCTCCTCAGTCCAAGGATCCAAAAGAATCACACATGTACAGCCCCATAGAATAACATTGGCCAAAAATATGCTCATCAACATCTGCCTTTACTTGGGCTCAGAGATGATGTTATGTGTTGGGAATAATCCTTTTAATTATTGTCTTATTTTGACAATTCTTATTCGGTATTTGTTTATTTCAGGAAACCCTTTTATCATAGTGTCTTCCTCTCACAATGTATACTTTTCATGGATAAAACATGTACCCGTTATATTTGTTCCCCCTCCCTTTTTTTTTTTTTTTTTTTTTTAACGCGGTAATTACTTTAAACCGCACAGTGCCACCACATCATTGCATTAGGGCATTACCATGGACCCAACTCTTAAGTTCACACAGGGGCGTTTTGAGATGGACAAACCCTACACATACTTCATTCAAATACAAACTGTAGTAAATGCCCCTCCTTTGGTGACGTTCTGGAGAAGTGTTCCTTGCAGTAACATAGGCACTGGCCAATCGGAAAGCTGCAGAATCCATCAGGATCCGCTTCACTGTGTGATTTTACATTTTTTTTTTTATATATTTTTTTTTTCCTTTTTATTACTTTAGGGGCAAAAAAAATGCTCTAATTCCTTATGTGAACAGCAAAGGATATTGCCTATAGAAATGTGCTGGGACATTGACTAGTGTTAGACATGGGGTTGCTGTACTAAAAAATTAAAACCAAAACTTTTCGACCTAGCCTCACTTATGTCATCAGTAGTAACAATCTGTCTATGAAAGTGTCGTCCTGACTGTAGTGACCCGTATAACCTCACAAGATTGACTCAGAACCACTCCCAACTAACACTGGCAGATGTAGGAACCCGTCCTTGTGTGTCTGGTGTGTAGTGCTGATCTGTGCCGTTTTTCCAGCTATCTGTGAAGGGATACAGTGACAAGCAGCATATCCTACTGAGGAAGATCATTGAGAAAATGGCCACCTTTGAAATAGACGAGAAACGTTTTGAGATCATTAAAGAAGCGGTAAGTCAGTCCCAATATTCCTCTGGTTCTCCTGGATCACTTGTTTTGTCGTACCTGTATGCACCGCACAAAAATGGTGTTCTTATTGGAAGGGATCTCTGTATATCTGATCTGTGGTTGGGATTAGAAAAACACCACTATGGGTTTGTTTGTTTCCTAAAGCCCAGTTACACACAGATAATTGTGCAGAGATTGTTCGCAGATCTCTGGTTGCAGTGAAATCATGGACACATGGCCACAAAATGTAACAATGTGTCCATGATTTCACTGCAACCAGAGATCTGCGAACAATATCTGCATATTTATCTGTGTGTGTAACTGGGCCTTTACAACCAGAAATCGCACCAGTGTTGACCATGGGTAGTATCTAGTGCTGCAGCTGCAATACCAGATGCAGCCATTGGATAAGGTGGCAGTGTTTCTACAGAAATTTAGACCCTTCCCTTTCATACGCTAGACAGCCCTTTTGAATGAAATGACTTGAAATTTGTTATTGATTTTGTTCAAAGAGTAAAGAGTCTCGGATATTAGTCTGAAAAAGAAAGTCTTTTTGGGGAGAATTTCTTTAACCTCAATCCAAAATTTTACATATATTCTTAAAGCTTCACATTATTTTTTTTTTTAAGTTTTTAACTTCTTTATTTTTTTAAATGTTCCCAACCCCCTCAAAAAATAAGTGGGCTGGTTACAGCCGAGTACTTTTGCCCGTTGTGAATATAATGTGAGCTCTTCCATGTTACAGTACATGCGTTCTCTGAACAACTTCCGCGCAGAGCAGCCTCACCAACACGCGATGTATTACCTACGGTTGCTGATGACTGAGGTGGCCTGGACCAAAGATGAGCTCCGGGAGGCTCTAGAAGGTGAGAAATATCTAATATCAACAATGTAACACTAATGAATGTCACCTGCAAATAATAGCGGAGGAAGCAGCCAGTAGAGGCTGTGAATTCTGTTCAGAGTTCATTTAAAGGCTTTGTATCCCCAGAATGAGCTACATGACCATTATTTTATATGCAAATTGCCTCTTCAAAGAGCACTTGAACTCTAGTGACACCTATTGGAAGTAGCAATCCTAAACGTTAATCTGGACCCTATAACGAGCCTCATCATATGACCAAGGTTATAAGCCTAACCAGAATATCAGTTTGCAGACACCGTGTTTCGGAGTGTTTGCCCCTCGTCAGTGCAAAGTGCAAGATCTGATTTGACTAAGTGAGAGGCTAAGACTGGGGAACTAAAAGATAAGGTTTCTCCTTATGGAGAGCGACATGCCAAGGCCTAAGGCTGGCTTCAGACTTGCAGATGCATCTGCAGCGTTTTGCAGATGCATCTGCAAGCATCTGCATGCAGACCACGGCCCCTATGTTTATAATGGAGCGCACTGCGGTCTGCAGATGCTTGCAGACTGCCGTGCGCTCTCATTGCCCGCCATTAGTGATCTGTGCGCACGCGGATGCCTGCGCACAAATCACACACTCCCGCCCGCACCATGGACGCGAGATGTTGCGTCCCTTGTGCGGGCGGGAGTGTGATTTGTGGCAGGCATCCGCACAGATCACTAATGGCGGGCAATGAGAGCGCACGGCGGTCTGCAAGCATCTGCAGACCGCCGTGCGCTCCATTATAAACATAGGGGCCGCGGTCTGCATGCAGATGCATCTGCAAAACGCTGCAGATGCATCTGCAAGTCTGAAGGCAGCCTAAGATTGCTACTTCCTATAGGTTGCAATTGGAATAGGCAATTTGCATATTTAACCCCTTCACCCCCGGGGCAATTTTCGGTTTTTGTTTTACCCTTCCCTTATTCAAAGAGCCATAATTTTTTTTTATTTTCCTGTTAATATATACATATGAGGGCTTGTTTTTTTGCAGGACAAGTTGTTCTTTTGAATGACATTATTTATTTTACCATGTAGTGTACTGGTAAATGGGGAAAAAATATTCCAAGTGCGGTGAAATGGCAAAAAAAAGTGCAATTACAAAAATGTGTTTTTTTTTTGTTTTTTTTTATCAATTATGTTCACTATATGGTAAAAATTACGTGTCGGTTTGATGCCTTGGGTCGGTACAAGTCGTAGATACCTAACATATACTTGTACTTCTATCTAAGTGGTGAATAATTTAAGAAGTTTATTAAGAAAAACAATTGCACTTTTTCCATTTTCTGTGACCCGTAGCGTTCTCATTTTTCGGGATCTGGGGCTGTGTGATGGCTTATTTATTTCATCTTGAGCTGACGTTTGTAATGATACAATTTTTGGGTGGATGCGCTGGTTTTATCTGTTACTGAATTTTATTAAAGTGTAGCTGTAACCAAAAAAACTTAATTCTGGCATTTGGACTTTTTTTCTGTTACATGGTTTACCGATCAGATTAATTGATGTTTATATTTTGATCGGCTATTTGTGAACGCGCCAATACCAGTTATGATTTTTCATGTTATAGTTCTATTTTCAATGGAGCAAAAGGTGGGTGATTTTAACTTTTTATGTTTTTTTTTTTTTTCTTATTTTTACATGACCCTTTAGGACGCCTCAGCACTGCACAGTCTGATTGCTTGTGCTATGCAGAGAGATGCTTCACCATCCTGCTGCACAGCAGAAATGATCACTTTCTGCAAGCGACATCACACGGGCACCGCTGGAAGGAAGTTATTCATGACAACATCCGGAGTCATCCATCATGGCAACGCATCAAGCCCGATGCTGGCAGGGAACAGCGCGATCCCTGCTGCATTGCGGTCATTGATTAACAGCGTGATCTAAAGGGTTAACAGAGTCGGGCAGATTGCTAATCTGATCGGTGCTGTTAGCTACACGTCAGCTGATCAGATCAGCTGTGACGTGCAGGGTATGTGCTCACATCAGAGGGAGGGACACGACTAGGGTGTACTTTTATTCCCTTGGTTGTGAAGGGGTTAAAGGCTTTTTATTCCCAGAAAATGAGCTATATGACCATTATTTTTATATGCAAATTGCCTCTCCAAAGTGGACTTGAACTCTAGTGCCAGCTATAAGAAATAGCAGTCCTAAAAGTCAAACAATGTCAATATTGACCCTGTAATGGGCCTTGCCATATGACTTGGGATGTTAGCCGAACCAGAACCTTAATTTGCAGACACTGTTTTTCGGGGTATTTGCCCCGCATCAGTGCAAAGTATGAGAACTTATTTAGCTAGGTGAGAAGCTAAGACTGAGTTCTAAAGGAAAAGTTTTTTTTTCCTAATGGAGAGTGACATGCCAGGTGCTATGATTGCTACTTCCAATAGGTGGCACTAGAGTTCAAGTCCTCGCTGAAAAAGCAATTTGCATATTTAATTTCCCAGAGGAGCATTGCGGCCTTGTCATTCTCCATAAGGAGAAACCTTACCCCTTTGATCTCTATTGTTTTTATGTTACACTCATTTGTCATGACTTAATAATGTTATAGTACATAGGGTTATATAAGCTGCGCTCTTTACACAAGACACTGTAATAATACATGAGTGTTTTCGGAGTATGGGGCTGACCACAATCCCTAAAAGCCTGAATTGAAAAATGGATGCTACAGTTATCATTCATCAGAACAGACAAGTGGTTAAACATAAGCGACCCCTGCAGTATTTCTATAGGTACCTCTGAAAGATGATCTCTATGCGCTAACAACCAGACCCTGCACTAAAGGATTATTGTGCTGTTTTGTAAAAGTGATCAACGGATTTTAGTCCTGTCCCATAATTTTTTTTTGTTCTTTTTTTAATAACAGCAGCCCTTTGTGCACATTCACAGGGCGGTGGGGGGGATACCTTTTAATACTAGACACAAACTCTAGAGAAAATGTCACTTTTTTTTTTTTTTTCTAGTCCCGGACAACCCGCTTTAACTTAGAATTTCAGGCTAAGTAGGGTTTGACTTGATAATGCGAGGGCACAGTTTTTCCTGAAGTGCCTGAATAACCTCATATTCAGTCCTCAGAATTGGTTACAGGTGACTTCTGCAGCATTCATTAGTGTCCTATACAGCACAGCATCCGTCGTCGACCTCATGAGCATATTCCGCTGAAATATTCTGGCCACAAAAGCTCGATTGTCATTCAGCTATTGTCCTGGATGCAGTCCTGACGGGGCGGACTCACAATATGCCTAAGCATTCCATACATTGCACCCCGGCTGTTCTATTTCTGGATTTGTATAGGTTTTTTTATTCCTCTCCTCAATCTGTGCACTCGGTTATCCTTTTTCTAGAACATCACATTTCTATCACGCTGCATTTCCTCTGCTTGCAGTCCTTTGTTTGTGCCGCGGGTGATTATTTCCCGCTGCTCTAATAGACCATTTTCCAGTTCTATAATACTTCATTTGCCTTCCCGGCAGCCTGTAAGTCATGTTCGCTCCTCTGCAGAGAGCGCAGCTTTATCTCCTTACACCACCTGAGCGAGCCCAGCTATTTGCTCTGGAGCGTAAACACATGTGCCGGAAGATTGCAAAGCAGAAATGGAGAAACTGGGTCAGACAGCGCGAGGATTAGGAGCGCAGCCTTCACTCCTGTCATTTAGTACGAAATGGAAACATTTTATTTTTTTCATATTTGTTCACTGACTGCTTCCATACATCATACAACTGCTCAAATAAGATCATCACTTTCTAGCCCAGAAGCATTTGTGCCATTGCTCACCCTGTTCTTCTTTTTTTTTTTTTTTTAAATTTAAAGATTATTGGGTAAAGCAAATGGTAATCCTATTTGATGCCCAAGTTTTTGCCCCCAGGAAAACAAACTCATTCAAACATGTGCATGGAATTTCAGTGAAAATTGAAGTGTGAAGAAATTAAGTGAGGCTCTATGGTCCAACTTCCACTCACTACAAACTCTGCCAACGTCTACAGCCCATGGCATCACGTGAACAACCTTGTGGCACTAGTGATCACTTTGGATGTTAGATCACACCAACGTGATCCTCCACACCTGTTGATTTCAACCATATTGCTTAAAATAATAGTTTTGCGTACCTGTAGAAGCCTCCGCAGTGCCAATTTTTCCACTTTCCACCCAGCCTGTGTTTACAGGGCAGCAGCAGTGACATCCAATTACCAACATGTTACCAATGTGACCACTCACTGGCTTCAGGTGTGATAGTGAAGTAGACGACTAGGAACTTAAGGCCAGTGATTGGCTGCAGTAATTATTTGGAAATGGGATGCTACAGCTCTGTAAGCAAAGAACAACAGGGGGCGGCTGAACTGAGGCCACAGAGGGTTCAGCAGGTAACTAACGTTTATCTTGTTATTTTAGAGCATCGTCTGCCTTGGACTTAAAGGGGTTGTCAAGTCATAAATATAAATACATAAAATGTTGGGATTTGAGCCCAGGACCCCAGCACTGTCGATCTATAGTGATAGTCACTGAGCCACCGTGCTGCCCTGTGGTCTCCAGTCTGTTTACTTCACTGATACAAGATACTGTGTATCCATAACCAGCCACAGTACTAATGCTTGCGCAAGATCATGCCAGACCACTGCGGGCAGTGACTGGCTGCAGCCGTCATGTGCTGTGTGTGCATGATGCTGTGTGTTTACTTCCTGCAGAGATTGAAGAGCAGTGGTGACCACTGGGGCAATGGTGCTAGACAGGCAGGTGTTAATTTATTTATTTTTTGAACCACCAACATTAGACGTTGCAGCTCAAGTGATGTCTGGACTTGCACAACGTTTGATCTCAATTTGTGTATAATCATCAGATATCTTAGCGTGGTAGTGTGCCCTTCTGCAATCTAAAAGACATGTGAATGCGGCACATGCCATATATTGATCTGTGTTATTGCTTTACTTAATCAGAAGACTGTATTGCACTTTATTCCTGTAAAACCTGAATAGTCAGAGCCGCAGGACCAGCAGATCATTCTGTTCTAATAAGTGTTCTCCTCTACCAGATGTTACCCTTATTCGTCTCAAGGCCTTCATACCTCAGTTGCTGTCCCGGCTGCATGTTGAAGCTCTTCTTCATGGCAATATAACAAAGCAGGTTGGTGATTTAAACTGAACATGTATAAGATTATTACATTGAACTGTACACAACAGGCATGGCAATGAATGAACAATCACATTTTGGCCTCCCTTCCCTATTCATGGCTTTTATGCACCAGTAAATGTACATAAAGATATATCAATATTGGTACCTGTAGCGATGATGAAGTAGTCATGTGTGGTAGCACTGGTGGACACAGACAGAAAAGGGCCCCTGTGCAAGAACAGCTATGAGGTCCCTTTGCTGTCCAATAGCTCATGTCCCTTTGCTGTCCAATAGCTCATCAAAATGCAAAAGTTCACCTGCATTTGAGGTGAATGTGGCCAACATATCTCTTGGGCCCCTGTGCAGCTGCACAGGTTGCACCAATGATATGTCCACCTCTGCGCGATAGATATATTGGCCTTGTGTTCACATCACCTACACACTAAACATATCAGATGAAGTCTATGGGCAAAGTATAACATTGTACATATCCAACAGATGTCATTAGTTTTTCACTACTTATGCATTATAGTGACAACATTTTTGCCAATGGGTTATCGATGCTGGAGAGTGGAGGCCATTCAGCTCCCCATGGGTTATATATACATATGTTCATTGTATGGAGGATGATGCCTCTGTTTGGAGACCCACAGCCCGAATCTATTGTTAGGAGCTATTCCTGCCAAACTGGGAGAAAAACGGTCATATCAAAGTTTGTCATCACTGAAAATATCTGATAGACTTTATACATACACAACCACTGTTTTTGAAGTATACCATTTTTAGGATGTTTTTTCCTTCTACAGACTGCACAGGGAATCATGCAGATGGTGGAGGACACTCTCATAGAGCATGCCCACACCAAGCCCTTGCTCCCAAGTCAGCTGGTCAGATATAGAGAAGTACAGCTGCCTGACAGTAAGTAACGTTTTAATGACAATTGATGACTGAAGCATTGCTGAGTCGTGTGTGATGTCCTTGTATTATTTCGCCTTTTACAGAGGGCTGGTTTGTATATCAGCAGCGGAATGAGGTGCACAACAACTGCGGAATCGAAATCTATTACCAGACCGACATGCAGAGCACGTCTGAAAACATGCTCTTGGAGCTATTCTGCCAGATCATTGCGGAGCCCTGCTTCAATACACTGCGCACCAAGGAACAGCTAGGTGAGCAATTCAGATCCCAGTCTGCTGACCTGTGATTGCCAGAGTAGAGGATCAGGAATGTTAAAATCTAACAGCCCATTCTTTTCTATCACCATCATCTGGATAGTTTTCTAGTTAAGCTGGCATTGGTCCAATATGTAGATATAAAACTGTTGTTGACATATTCTGCTTTTGAGCTAGTCATCTAGGACCTAATGTTTGGCAGTCAAGAAGGTGAAGGTCCTATTACTACTGAAACTGATGGTGCCCATATTGTACCAGGTCATCATTTTCCGGATAGGTTTCCCAAACTGTGAGGAAGGGAAAAATGCAGAAAAGTGCAGAGTATGCTCCAATAGGAGAATAGGAAGAACACAATTTACCATTGTGATACCTAGGTCTTTGTGTGGTATGCTTTGAAGCTAATTTTAATGCATCCATTTAATTGATAAAATTTAGTGTTCCCTGTAGACCTGATGCCCTTTTATAGTCGTATGTACTCCGCACAGCTTAAACCATACCATCACATTGTTAATTTGTGCACGAGTAAGAAGTGCCTTCACACTGGCGTTTTTATGAAAATGCGGCAGATCGGACAAAAAAACACATCTGCCGCATTTTCCGCCTAACGGCCACACTTGCTGCACGCTTGCGGCAAGCCCCATGCATTGTCTATGGGGCTTGCGGCAAGGGCGGTTGCAGCCTCACTTTACCGCAAGCCCATACACAATGCATGGTGCTTGCCGTAACTGCGGCCGTTAAGCGGGACCCTCGGCAGATGTGTTTTTTTGTTTGGATCCAGACAAAAAAGCTAGTATGAAAGGGGCCTAAAAGCAGTTTTTTTGTACCTGATGGCAAAAAAATACAAGCTTTTCATGTGTCTGGGATCTCCTCTTCCATACTCGCTGGAATTTTTTCCTTGTTTTGAGTCAAAGCATTAGTATTATTACTATACCTATGCCTCTAGATACTTACTTGAGAGGGTCTAGATTCTAAAATGGGGTCACTTGTGGGGGTTTCCACTGTTTAGGCACATCAGGGGCTCTCCAAATGTGCCATGGCATCTGCTATAAATTCCACATAATTTTGTGTTCTAAAAGCCAAACAGTAGTTTTCTACCACATATTAGGTATTTGCTTAAACAAGAGAAATTACACATCAAATTTTATGGTGCATTTTCTCCTGTTACCCTTGTGAAAATGCAAAATTTGGGGCTAAAGTGAAATTTTTGTGGGGAAAAAGTAAAAATTTTTTTTTTTTTCTTCCAAAACCACATTCATGAAGTTTGAGGGGTGCAGGCTTTAGAATGTGGTGTCACTTTAGGGTATTTTCTGTCACCTAGACTTTCCCAAAGTCACTTCAAATGTGATGTGGTCCCTAAAAAAAAAAAAAAAAATTGTAAATTTTGTTGGATAAATGAGAAATTGCTGATTTTAAATGATTAAAACTTCTAACTTCCCAACAAAAAGACATAGTTGATGCTGTAAAGTAGACTTGTGGGAGGTGTTGTTTTGGCTATATTGTGTGACATAACTCTCTTAAAGGCACTAAAATCTACAATTTTTGAAAATTGCAACATTTTCCAACTTTTTGTCAAATTTCCTATATTTATACAAATAAATGCAAAAAATTTACCACTGACATGAAGTACAACACATCATGAATGAACAGTCTCCGAATCATGGGATCCATTGAATTGTTCCAGAGTTATATCATAAAGTGACACTGGTCAGAATTGTAAAAATTGGCCTCGTCATGAAGGTGAAAACAGGCTCGGGGGTGAAGGGGTTAAAAAATTACTTTTGTGATTTCAGGTTATATTGTGTTCAGTGGCCCCCGTAGGGCAAATGGAATCCAAGGCCTGCGATTCATTATTCAGTCAGAGAAGCAGCCACACTATTTGGAGAGCCGGGTGGAGGCCTTTCTGAAGACTATGGAAAAATCCTTGGAGGAGATGACAGACGAGGCCTTCCAGAAACACATCCAAGCCCTTGCTCTCCGGCGGCTGGACAAGCCAAAGAAGCTGTCTGCTGAATGTGCAAAATACTGGGGGGAAATTATCTCTCAACAGTATCACTTTGATAGAGGTATGGCAAGGGGAACGAAGACCGCCTGATTATCCATCATGGGTCTACATCCCAATGTAACATTTGCAATATTAACATAAAGTTTACTTACTGTTTATAGCAATATAGTCTACATTTATAACATCTCTGCTAACAAAAGATCATATAATTGATAAATACCTCATCTTTCCAAACATATACACTCATTCATACATGAATATATTCAGCCAATATCTGCAGGATTGGCTAACAAGTAGGGGGGGTTCAAACTACCCTAAATGTCAGGGAAGATAAGATTCTGGCACATTGGATTACTGATTGCCGATCCTTTTGTTCCACAATGAATAGGCTACTGTCAGGATTCTGGCAGCGGCGCTCTCACAGAAAACATTGGCATGCCCTGCTGAGCTTTCCTGTGTATGGCTGTGTCTGTAAAGATGGCTGTCAGCCATCACTATTGTCTATGGGGGGCTATAGAGGGGCATCTTCAATTGAGCAGATTTTGTCAGTGGTGGATCAACGTTTTATGCCATATCATGGTCAGCCTGTCCATTTATTAACAAGATAGTTATATGTTTTTGTTTAGTATGTTACCTCAGTATGTGGTCAGTATGTTACCTCAGTATTGGGATGGTATTGTTACCTCAGTATTTGGTCGGTATGTTACCTCAGTATTTGGTCAGTATGTTACCTTAGTATTGGGTTGGTATGTTACCTTAGTATTGGGTTGGTATGTTGCCTCAGTATTTGGTCGGCATGTTACCTCAGTATTGGATTGGTATTGTTACCTCAGTATTTGGTCGTTATGTTACCTCAGTATTGGGTTGGTATGTTACCTCAGTATTTGGTTGGTATGTTACCTCAGTATTTGGTTGGTATGTTACCTCAGTATTTGGTCGGTATGTTACCTCCGTGTTTGGGCGGTATGTTACCTCCGTGTTTGGGCGGTATGTTACCTCAGTATTTGGTCGGTATGTTACCTCTGTGTTTGGGCGGTATGTTACCTCCGTGTTTGGGCGGTATGTTACCTCCGTGTTTGGGCGGTATGTTACCTCCGTGTTTGGGCGGTATGTTACCTCCGTGTTTGGTCGGTATGTTACCTCAGTGTTTGGTCGGTATGTTACCTCAGTGTTTGGTCGGTATGTTACCTCCGTATTTGGTCGGTATGTTACCTCCGTATTTGGTCGGTAGGTTACCTCCGTATTTGGTCGGTAGGTTACCTCCGTATTTGGTCGGTAGGTTACCTCCGTATTTGGTCGGTAGGTTACCTCCGTATTTGGTCGGTAGGTTACCTCCGTATTTGGTCGGTATGTTAGCTCCGTATTTGGTCGGTATGTTAGCTCAGTATGTTACCTCAGTATTTGTAAACTAGGCTTATAAATACTGATGTAAAAAAGTCAACAAATACTCAACCTGTGCTGCAGGACTTAAAATGAGTGTGTAAGTGATGTCCTATCACAAATTCTATTTATCGCTGAGATTTTGACCCATCTCCCTCCACCCCTGTACTCTCTCAGACACCACACGTTTTCAATAGCACAGCTCCATTTTTTTTACCGCTTGGCTCACAGAAGCTTAGCTGGCCCATTATAATGTGTGGGTGGTCGCCCAAAAGTTACTCTCACTGGCCATTAATATGCCACCATTTCCTGATGTGAGAATACTCCTTTAATGTAAATGGTCTACTTTATATGTCTTATTATTCTTTCATTAGGAAAGAAAAAAAAAAAGCTTCAATTCTGTGTCTAGCAAAATTTCTGTGGTGTGGGGATTGTGTTCCCAGTAGAGTTGTTTCAATTCTCTGATCTGCTAATCCCAGCAGGGGTCATGGTAATTGAGCTGCTGATATATTTCACCACCGCTGCATTGCATTTTTGCAGTCCAGGATCTGCAGAGAAGTGTTATGTCCCAATACCGCCACATTCAGCAGGTCCAGCTGTGAACATGACCACACTTACACATGGCCTTGGCTCTGGTTAAAGTGATCCTAAACCCGGAAGCCAACCCCACATCCCCTTCATACCTATACATGCAGCTTGTGAACCTGCTGCCATCGATCCCTGTATCTTGCAAAACCGCTGGGGCATTCTTCATAATTCATACTTTTATAATGTCATTTCTGGGCGTTTCACTGAAATTTTAAAGCCGCAACAGGCGGGCCTGTGTGCCGCTCTCCCCCTCCTTTTCCGTAATTCTGCACGCCCATGGCTGCGTGCATAAACAACAGAGAGGCGGCTCGCCTCATAGTATGGGCGGTGAAGCCGGTATGACGCGTATTACGTCATATCGGCTTCACCGCCCATACTATGAGGCGAGCCGCCTCTCTGTTGTTTATGCACGCAGCCATGGGCGTGCAGAATTACGGAGAAGGAGGGGGAGAGCGGCACACAGGCCCGCCTGCTGCGGCTTTAAAATTTCAGTGAAACGCCCAGAAATGACATTTATAAAAGTATGAATTATGAAGAATGCCCAGCGGTTTTGCAAGATAAAGGGATCGATGGCAGCAGGTTCACAAGCTGCATGTATAGGTATGAAGGGGATGTGGGGTTGGCTTCCGGGTTTAGGATCACTTTAACGCAGCTGCTGCTTGTGACATCAGTATGGACACCTCTTTAATCGCAACTACATTATTCAAATGCACCATTGTACTCCAGGATAACCTATTCATCATTCATTTGTTTAGGGATTTTAGAAATAAAGCAGGCCCCCTCTTTTATAACTATTTCTACTTCTGGATGACCAGTTGATTGAGGGTCTGTTATCTAAGATAACACAGGTCAACAAAAAAAAATTTTTTTTCTGGTGCCCAAAATATTTTAATGAATTTGGGGTATTTTTGGGGTGCTGATTCTGAATATGCTATCAGTTTTGCCAGATTGGCTCAAGTTTTTGAGATTTTTGGTATCTTATTTATAGCACTTGTTGGTAAATGCGACGCATCATCTCATTAATTTCTTTGGATTAGTACTTGAACTGAGCAGTTCTCAATATAGTTTTGTGTTAATTAGTGTTCTAAAAGTTTGTTCATAGCTTGATTTTTGCACTAACTTTATGTTTGTTGTCTGTTGTCCAGTGAAAAGCATGAACTCATCAAGAAGAAGTTGTCTTAACGATCCAGACTCATTCTGTTACATTTGTGGTGAATATACACTGACAAAACATAGAAGAAACATAACAGACTTCGTTAAAAAAGTAGCAAAAAACGTCTTTTTTTTAACACATTTTACGAAAAATCTCAAAAACTTGAGCCAATCTGGCAAAACTGATGACATATTCAGAATCAGCACCCCAAAGTTACCCTAAATTCAATGAAATATCTTTGGCACCAAAAATGCTGTTGACCAGTGTAATTTGTACTGCTGTAATTTGGCAGCAGTGTGACCTTTTTTCTTTTTGTGTTTGCAGATAATGTTGAAGTGGCGTATCTGAAAACCCTGGTTAAGGATGATATCATAAAATTTTACAAGGTAGCCTAAGATTGATCTTGTGCCTCATGTATTGATTGTGATGGTGAAGAACTCTAGCCTCATCATTTATTAAATACTGCAGTCAGGAACAAGCTGTGCACTAGAGCCAAAGCGCAGTGTGAAATCTGGGGAATGAAAATCATGTGCGTGTCTTGTGTATATGATGGTGGTTTCTGCAGTACCCCGCTATCCTTATACGGTGTGAGCAGCATTGCGCCTTCTCATAGGATGCATGTCGCAAACTCCCTAAGTGGCAGCCATAAACTACCAAATTAGAGTTGGGCAAAAAGATTTGTCGGACCCTGGTCCTGTGGCCACTTAGGTTCATAGCTGATGTAGGCAGGTAAGAGAGTGTATGTGGAGGTTTGTTCTGGAAGCCGCAAATTGGTGTGACCAGTGGACCAGAATCTTTTTGCACAGCTCTACAGCAAATATGTTAATCATATATAGTGAACACTGGTGCTCAAGAAAGCACTTGGATAACCCTATTCACTAACTAGAGAGTGACCAGAGGTAATATGATGGAGCGGCAGGTAGCTGGAGGAACCCACGTGATGGTCCTAAGATTGCAGGGACAAGAACAAATTACTTTTTGCTAACTACTGTGCTCACCCTAACAAAATAGCTAGTGGATAAAAGATACACATCGGTGAAATTGAGTACAATAAAATACAATGAACCACTTTAAATAGTCCTTTTCTCCTACTTTTGACCCTCGCTAATGTGACAATGAATAGTTATATGCAACAAGCATCATTCTAGTAGCCAATAGAGCAATTATAATTACCTCTAAGGGTACCTTTACACATCGCAATATCGCAATGCAACATCGACAAAAAGTAACGTAGTGTGGCCGTTGCAGTTGATATAGTTGGTGCGTTGTGTCGTGTAAAATGGGCAATGTGATTCGAAAAAAATCGTAGGTACAATATTGCAAGAAAATTGTGCAAGCCCTTCAACCGTACGATATTGCATATGCGGTCTGGCATGATCGTGCTGTGTGACAGCGCAACTACGATCTTGTTTGCAACTTCCCCTATTCACTCCAATGTTAATGCTCGGTCCCTGGGTTGCTCATACCCAGCGCACAAAAGTTGAGGACAACAGCCTAGTTGCGTTGCCTGCCGATATCTCCGTGTGACATCTACTATTCGATCTTGGACAAGTGCCAAAAACGTGCACGCTCCTGTGAAATTGTATGCGATATCGGAATGATATTGCGACGTGTAATGGTACTCTAAGAGTAGTGAAATCTCAGACTAGAGGAATGCATTAAAAAAAAAAAACGATTCCAGATTTCGGACTCTGGATACTTCACTCTGCATGAATTAACAGAGAGAAAAATACATTGTTAAGAGTAAGTGGTAATGCTAAAAAAGGGGGAAAGTATTGATTAAAAAAATTTTTCGGCAATATACCTGATAATTGGTTTATACCTGATGACAGATTTCATGACACATACATTACTTATTTCATGACAGATTTCTATGCAATATCCTTATACCTCTGCACCGAGGGAATATCATCACTTGAACAGCAATATTACGGTAGTTTCTTAAATAAACCAACTATCAAGTATATTCCAAAAAGGTTATTTGGGTTAATTCTTTCCCCCCTTTGTTAACATGACATTCACACAAATCGGTGATAGCAAAAATTAAATCTGTCCAAGGTCACAGAAGTAAATTAATTAAAATAAATGGACAACTTTTTTTTTCCCCCCACAAAGTATTTATTTATAAATATATAGTGAATTATTTATACACATTTATTATGAACAAAAATGTAAAGATATGTGAATTATTTATTCACAATAAATCATATAAATATTCATTTTACTTTCTTTTTTAAATTAGACAGGGCTTCCGTTTTGTTTATGTGACAATATAGGATTGGGTATTGATATTTTTCAGGATTTGCTAGCTGTCGAAGCTCCAAGAAGGCATAAAGTGTCGGTACATGTGCTCGCAAGGGAGATGGATTCATGTGAGTATTTTATCACCCTTTATGTAGCTCCTTGTGATGTCCAGTCTTGTGCAACTTTTGTTGTGGTGTTACTAGTTCTGGTTGCAAAGATCCAACTGGTGTCTGGAGTTGTACATCCTTTTTTCCATAGTTCATTGTCTATAGATTACCCTCCTCTGTCTGATTAGTCTTGCTTCATGGCACCTGACATTCACCAACAGATTACCCTCTGTGGGTGACACTAGAGGATGGTTCTTTCTTGTGGAATATTGTTATCTTGCTCTTGCATATTAAAGTATTAGAATGGATTGAAAGGGGGAATCCGCTTGGTAATGTATGTTGTGTAAAAGTAATAAAATGCTTGCAATTTCCATCTTCTCTGGTTTCCAGCACCGCTATGGTGCTCTTCTGGCCCAATGTGACTATTCTTCAGCTTTGACCATTCACACTGTATGGGGTGGTGCCCATTTTCCCACTGTGTGTCTGAGATTTAGAATGAGGCTCCATAGACTTTAAAAAGGACCTGTCACCCCCCTGGTGCTTGGCAAACTGAATGCAGCACTGAATGCAGCATGTCTACTGCATTCAGGGAAGGTGTCCCCCATGACTCTAGCCCCCCTGTAAGCTTTAAAAAAAAGATTTTAGAAACCTTACAGTTAAGAGGTTGCCTGGGTGGGATCTTATTAAGAGGTCCTCGCTGCTGGCACATTCCTCCCCGCCTCCTCCTTGTGTGTTCCGCCCCATCTATGTGTCTTCCGCCACAATATCCCCGCTGCAAAATGTTGACAGCTTGTAGTTTACATCCTGTCAACATTTTGCATTGCCACCCAGATATTACTGTTTTGCGACTGCAAGACCACAACCATGGAACTGGACGCTACGCCCAGACTCCTTCAAATACACCACCTCCTCCAGTCTACAGCATGCCTGGCCACCCCCAGACTTCTACAGGCCCGCCCCAACCCCTAATATGACCACCCACCCCTATTGCATACAGCGGTCCCCTCCTCCACTGACAGTGTGCCGAATCTGCTGCTGTGAAGGAGATTTAGCACGCAGTCAGTGGAGGGGACCACTGTGCACAATATGGTATGTGCGCTCACCCTGTGGTCCTGTATTATGGTGTGTGCGCTCACCCTGTGGCCCTGTATTATGGTGTGTGCGCTCACCCTGTGGCCCTGTGTTACGGTGTGTGCGCTCACCCTGTGGCCCTGTGTTACGGTGTGTGCGCTCACCCTGTGGCCCTGTGTTACGGTGTGTGCGCTCACCCTGTGACCCTGTGTTACGGTGTGTGCGCTCACCCTGTGGCCCTGTGTTACGGTGTGTGCGCTCACCCTGTGGCCCTGTGTTACGGTGTGTGCGCTCACGTGGCCTGTGTACGGTGAGCGCTCACCTGTGGCCCTGTGTTACGGTGTGTGCGCTCACCCTGTGGCCCTGTGTTACGGTGTGTGCGCTCACCCTGTGGCCCTGTGTTACGGTGTGTGCGCTCACCCTGTGGCCCTGTGTTACGGTGTGTGCGCTCACCCTGTGGCCCGTGTTACGGTGTGTGCGCTCACCCTGTGGCCCCGTGTTACGGTGTGTGCGTCACCTGTGGCCCGTTTACGGTGTGTTGCGCTCACCCTGTGGCCCCGTGTTACGGTGTGTGCGCTCACCCTGTGGCCCCGTGTTACGGTGTGTGCGCTCACCCTGTGGCCCCGTGTTACGGTGTGTGCGCTCACCCTGTGGCCCCGTGTTACGGTGTGTGCGCTCACCCTGTGGCCCCGTGTTACGGTGTGTGCGCTCACCCTGTGGCCCCGTGTTACGGTGTGTGCGCTCACCCTGTGGCCCCGTGTTACGGTGTGTGCGCTCACCCTGTGGCCCCGTGTTACGGTGTGTGCGCTCACCCTGTGGCCCCGTGTTACGGTGTGTGCGCTCACCCTGTGGCCCCGTGTTACGGTGTGTGCGCTCACCCTGTGGCCCCGTGTTACGGTGTGTGCGCTCACCCTGTGGCCCCTGTGTTACGGTGTGTGCGCTCACCCTGTGGCCCTGTGTTACGGTGTGTGCGCTCACCCTGTGGCCCTGTGTTACGGTGTGTGCGCTCACCCTGTGGCCCTGTGTTACGTGTGTGTGCGCTCACCCTGTGGCCCTGTGTTACGGTGTGTGCGCTCACCCTGTGGCCCTGTGTTACGGTGTGTGCGCTCACCCTGTGGCCCTGTGTTACGGTGTGTGCGCTCACCCTGTGGCCCTGTGTTACGGTGTGTGCGCTCACCCTGTGGCCCTGTGTTACGGTGTGTGCGCTCACCCTGTGGCCCTGTGTTACGGTGTGTGCGCTCACCCTGTGGCCCTGTGTTACGGTGTGTGCGCTCACCCTGTGGCCCTGTGTTACGGTGTGTGCGCTCACCCTGTGGCCCTGTGTTACGGTGTGTGCGCTCACCCTGTGGCCCTGTGTTACGGTGTGTGCGCTCACCCTGTGGCCCTGTGTTACGGTGTGTGTGCGCTCACCCTGTGGCCCTGTGTTACGGTGTGTGCGCTCACCCTGTGGCCCTGTGTTACGGTGTGTGCGCTCACCCTGTGGCCCTGTGTTACGGTGTGTGCGCTCACCCTGTGGCCCTGTGTCTGTGCTCACTGTGCCTGTGTTGGTGGTGCGCTCACCCTGTGGCCCTGTGTTACGGTGTGTGCGCTCACCCTGTGGCCCTGTGTTACGGTGTGTGCGCTCACCCTGTGGCCCCGTGTTACGGTGTGTGCGCTCACCCTGTGGCCCCGTGTTACGGTGTGTGCGCTCACCCTGTGGCCCCGTGTTACGGTGTGTGCGCTCACCCTGTGGCCCCGTGTTACGGTGTGTGCGCTCACCCTGTGGCCCCGTGTTACGGTGTGTGCGCTCACCCTGTGGCCCCGTGTTACGGTGTGTGCGCTCACCCTGTGGCCCTGTGTTACGGTGTGTGCGCTCACCCTGTGGCCCTGTGTTACGGTGTGTGCGCTCACCCTGTGGCCCTGTGTTACGGTGTGTGCGCTCACCCTGTGGCCCTGTGTTACGGTGTGTGCGCTCACCCTGTGGCCCTGTGTTACGGTGTGTGCGCTCACCCTGTGGCCCTGTGTTACGGTGTGTGCGCTCACCCTGTGGCCCTGTGTTACGGTGTGTGCGCTCACCCTGTGGCCCTGTGTTACGGTGTGTGCGCTCACCCTGTGGCCCTGTGTTACGGTGTGTGCGCTCACCCTGTGGCCCTGTGTTACGGTGTGTGCGCTCACCCTGTGGCCCTGTGTTACGGTGTGTGCGCTCACCCTGTGGCCCTGTGTTACGGTGTGTGCGCTCACCCTGTGGCCCTGTGTTACGGTGTGTGCGCTCACCCTGTGGCCCTGTGTTACGGTGTGTGCGCTCACCCTGTGGCCCTGTGTTACGGTGTGTGCGCTCACCCTGTGGCCCTGTGTTACGGTGTGTGCGCTCACCCTGTGGCCCTGTGTTACGGTGTGTGCGCTCACCCTGTGGCCCTGTGTTAGGGTGTGTGCGCTCACCCTGTGGCCCTGTGTTAGGGTGTGTGCGCTCACCCTGTGGCCCTGTGTTAGGGTGTGTGCGCTCACCCTGTGGCCCTGTGTTAGGGTGTGTGCGCTCACCCTGTGGCCCTGTGTTAGGGTGTGTGCGCTCACCCTGTGGCCCTGTATCATGGGTGTGTGCGCGCTCACCCTGTGGCCCTGTATCATGGGTGTGTGCGCGCTCACCCTGTGGCCCTGTATCATGGGTGTGTGCGCGCTCACCCTGTGGCCCTGTATCATGGGTGTGTGCGCTCACCCTGTGGCCCTGTATCATGGGTGTGTGCGCTCACCCTGTGGCCCTGTATCATGGGTGTGTGCGCTCACCCTGTGGCCCTGTATCATGGGTGTGTGCGCTCACCCTGTGGCCCTGTATCATGGGTGTGTGCGCTCTCACCTAGTCCCCTGTGGCCGCTGTCAATGAAGCCGAAGACCGCAGCCCGGGTCTCTGTGCACAGTGGAGCCGATGCTCCTCCTTTCTATCTTCTACAGTACAGAGCAGGGCACAAAGCTGTGGTGGAGCCAGTCCTCCCTATGCCGCAGCCGCCGGCTCTGTACTGCTGGAGACAGAGAGGAGGAGCATCTGCTCCACTGTGCACAGAGACCAGGGCTGCGGTCTTCGGCTCCACTGACAACGGCCACAGGGGACTAGGTGAGCACACGCACATAATACATGGCCACAGGGTGAACGCACACACCGTATTGCACACAGTAGTCCCCTCCTCCGCTGACAGTATGCCGAATCTTCTCTAGGGCTGAGGATTCGGCACACTGTCAGTGGAGGAAGGAACCGCTGTGTGCAATGGAGGTCGGGGGTCACATTAGGGGTTGGGGCGGGCCTGTAGAAGTATGGGGGTGGCCGGTCATACTGAGACTGGGGGTGGGACTTGTCTGGGCATATTGTCCAGTTCTGCATTCACATGTCGGCTCCAACACAAACACGCCCCTGGTCGTACTCTTGCAGATGCAAATAGATGATATCATCTGTGTGACAATGCAAAATGGATTTTGCAGCCTGGATGCACATAGAAAGAATCCAGAAAGCCCGGAAAACACCTTTAGGCTGGGTTCACATTTGCGGACCCCTCCGCATCATTCTGGAATGCAACATGTCGTGTCCCTGGTGCGGACGAGACTGTGTGATTTGTGCGCAGGCATCCGCCTGCGCACAGATCACATATGGGAGTGAATGGGTGCGCACGGTCATGCGCAGTCAAGCACAGCACCGTGCGTCCCCATTCTAAACATAGGGGCTTGCGCTGGCTGCGCACACATGGCGATTCCCCTCCGCAGAACGCTGCGGAGGGGAACGCCAGTCTGAAACCAGCCTTAATACTTGCACCACATAACAGACATATTTTAGAAGGGGTTATTTATAATGGAATGAAAAAAATTAGACCACAAACACATGGTAATATTGGTGCTGAGACAGCATCAAGCGTCAATACAGTGTAGATGCACGAATGCCAAATAAGAGATGATCCCTTTTTTCCTCAAGCAAAAAAGGAAAAGGTGGCTTTAGCATCCAATAATGATCAACTTGCTTAATATGGCCTCCCAAGGAGAGAAATGCAGCAGTGTTTCAATCCAGAGTATAGATCTGGGGCTTTAAAGTGTCCCAAGCAGGTGATTTGGGAAAAAAAATTAAATTAATTAAATTCTGTTTTGTAATGTTCCATTGTATCTGTGCACAGGTCCTGTCGTTGGGGAGTTCCCTAGTCAGAATGATGTTAATCTTGCTCCAGCACCGGCTCTTCCACAGGTAAGACATAAGACAGCAACCTTTGTTGATAAAGGCCATCTGTATAAGTGTATGAATTATAACATTAAATATTTAAGGCATTGTTAAGTGGCAAAAAAACAGACAACGTAGATCATCCACGTGACCCATACACAGTCATGAAATGGTTAAAGTGGGAAATATTAGTATTTGTTCTCCTCCACCCCCACCCCCCAAATAATTTACAGCCCTGGTAGCTTCCAACATGAGTTGGCAAATTTAAAAGCCATTGTCTGACAATCAGCAGAGATCTCGGAGCCATTGTGAACAGAAGCCAATTGTTCGTGGGAGCGATCATGTTTGACCTTTTGTGTGTTGTCGGCTCAGGTAGCAGGTGTTGTCTATCCGCGTGCATTTTTCTGTAGCTCCTGCTAGAAAAGAAAAATCTGTAACAATAAACCAAACTGCTAAAGGACCCTTTTTTGTAAGCTTTAGGTGAACTTGGCTACAAGTTTCACACTTTCCTGCAGTGCCTCCGCAGGATAAGTAGGGTATTGCCTCATCTCCAGTCACATGGGTCCTCCAGACTTTCTATCCACTCTAGGCGTTGCAGGGAGATCTTGTTGCTATTTAGGACACTCTATTAATGAAGGAAACCCCTTTTTAGCTGTGGAAATAACACAATATCACAAAGGGGTCTAGGTTGTCCATGATGTGTTGTGGTAGTTATGTTCAATGATCAGTATGAAATAATTCATCAAGCCAGCTGGCAATGTTATGGGGGTCCAATTTCTAATAACAATGGTTAAATGTGGGTGTCAGGAGATAGGGAATATTTTACCACTGATTTTTATTTTCCTTATACAGAATTTACCTACAGATAACAGTGTGTACTTACTTTTTTTTTTTCCCCACAGCCTGATGTCATCAGCAACATGACAGAGTTTAAGAGGAGTCTACCTCTCTTTCCACTCGTCAAACCTCACATCAACTTCATGGCTGCAAAACTTTGATGCAAGCAAAATCTGGAAAACCCAGAAAAGCATCGAAGCATGGTGTTCTTGGTTGGGTTTGGGAATGCGTAAACCATGTAATGACAATAGTAGGATTTTGCTAATAGACCTTTTAAATAGGATACGCAAATGATCTAGCTAAAATGTAATAGGTTATTTTATAATTGTGGCGTGTCTGATACAATCTGGATGGCGGGTCTGCATCCTATACGAAAAGGAACCTGTAATGATGATTATTTTTATTAATGTGTGTGAGTGTAGAGATATATAAAGCATTGATTTGCGGTGGATAGAAAGCAAGAAATAATCTTCTGAAAAAGGGTCCCAGTGATCACGAGTGGACAGGATGAGTGAAATGCAGAGCCGGCGCTTACACTTTGCTGTGGATTTTAAAGGTTGACTGGGTTATATCACCAGGACTACATATATTCTATTAGACAGGTATGCTCCTTGTTTGCATGGTCCTTCCATAGTTAAGTTTATCCGATTTCTGTAGATCTTAAAGGCAAAAGGACCTAATGTTTGCTGAGCTGATGTGATTACATGGCGCACATATTTACAGCTGGGATGTTAAAGATACTGCCATTAAACCATCTGGAAATCTGCATTGAACGTTCATCCAAGTAGTTAATACATTTTCCTGTATATGACCTTAATGCAAAGTGACTTAAAATGTTTATTTTGTTGTCCCTTATTGGCCAAACTTGCTACTAAGGACAGTGGCGTGATGGCATTAAGGGTTGGATATAAATATACATTTTACTTGGTCACTTTGGAGACATTACTTTATTGGTTGCTACAGGAAAACATTTCCACTTTTTTTTTCTTCTTTTAAAGTTGTCTCTTGTTAAGAAAAATTAATTCTTTAAGCCCTTTAACAGGCAAAATAAAAAATCTAATTCTACATCCCCACCAGGACACTGCCATTATCATGGTGATCCTGTGCGTCAGATTGTAGTTTTCATTTACAGGAATTTTAAAAAAATTCAGATTTTTAAAAGTTACCAAAGGGTCTTTAAATAGTAACTTCTCATAAGAGCCATCAACAAACATTTTCCATACACCTTCATCTTTCATAGTAATTCCTCCCCATCCTAGGAGTTCAAATGCAACAATTAAGCATTTTTAAAAAGAAAACTAAACTATGAGCACTTTATAAAGAACAAGTGATTTTTCAGCAGGAATCAGGTTGATGCGTCTACCTGTGAGGATCGTACGTACGCCTTCTAAGAGGCTCAATATGCAAATCTGCTTTTGATCTATACCATGATTCTAGTCATTGTCATGAAATCCAGGTATTTTAAATCCAAGTCAGATGCTGAATTATATATTAAGAGTCTCTTATTTATTTTAACTTTTTTTTTTCATCCTTCTTACCCCTCCTTTTTAATTTTATTGTTAATTCCTAATTTCTTTGAATCTTGTTGTTTTGGGGTTCCTCTGGTTTGTTGCCCACCTAGACTTTATAAATAAAACTGTTTTATTTAAAATGGCTCCCTTTGTAGTATCCTTTTTTTTTTTTTTTAGTAGGTTTAATCAAGGTGATGCATGGCAGGGTGGGGAAGGGGAATATCCTCTTCATTTTCTTTTTCGCCTTCAAGCTCTCGGTGCTGGATGTGGGCAATTTGTCTGCTAGACAGATATAGATTTGAAGAGATAGATATAGCTTTTTTATTAATGTATGGTAACAGGCTCTGCTAAAAAAAGGTTTAAAAAAAACCTAAAAGCCCACATTATTTTTAGAGGGGTCATTCCACCTTGGGGCCCCAACCACACACTAGTGACAATGGAGAGGTGGCAGCATGTCTTTTTCCAGAACACCCCTAGAATTAGTCACCAATGGAGAGATGGGGGGGGAGACTAACTTAAGTTGCCCTAAAGAGGTTTTCCACTACCAATGTGACCCCCTTTCTTTTGTCCTAACTTTTCCTAACTAACCCTTTCCTACTTGGTACTTGATACTTTGCTATCTACCTTGATCCTGTAATCTTCTCTCTAAGACGCTCATAAATACCTTTTATTGATTAAGCTTTGATCATTCCAGCTGCAGACCGGAATTGGACCAACTGAGCAGGGCCCTGAAGGTCAAAGCTAGAACAATAAAGGTATTTGAGTGTCTCGGAGATCATCTTACAGGAGCAGAGTAGGTAGCAGAAGTACTAGTGCTTCTCAATGAATTAAAGTATCATCAAAAATCAATGTAATATTGCCATGTGTCGGGTCATTTCCAGGAGACCTGAAACACGTTGACTAATAAATCAATATTCTATTCACCCTTTGATGTCTCAGGAAATACGGTAGCGTGGTTTTTAACACTTCATCATCCATACTTTAATTTTCTGAGCTAACGACTTTTGGGTTTTCATTGACTGTAAGCCATAATCATCAACATTTACAGAAATAAACACTTGAAATAGATCACTCTATCTGTAATGGCTCTATATAATATATGCGTATCACTTTTTGTATTGAATTACTGAAAAAAGTTAACTTTTTGATGATATTCTAATTAATATGCACTAGTATCTAGTGAAAGTGAATAGTTAGGACACGTGATGAGCGAGTAGTGAAATCTTCAAAGTATTCAGTTAGAGCGATCCGAATCTGAACTGTTTCATTACTCATTACTCGTCCAATTCAAGTCCAAAAGGAACTCACTCGGATCTCAATACTTAAACATTTCAAAGTATTCGGTTCGAGCTATCTGAATATATCCCTACACGCTCATCACTAGTTAGGACAAAAGAAAGGAGGTCACATTAGTAGTGGAAAATCTCTTTAAGGTCACAATTGTTGGATTGCTTATCCTAAGATTATCGTGGCTTTAGGTGCCATAGTTGTTTCATGATGAAGCCCACTTTTTATGTGCCCCAATTGGCTTATATGGACATTATCAAGTGGAGGTGGGGGGTCTTCATGAGAGCCATAATTGAGGCAGCACTCTCCATCCTTCATGTCTAATGGCTGACGTGATTTACCCTGCAATGACGTCCTCCTGGTCCATTTTCTCATAGCGGGCTATGGAAGAGTGAGTAATTGTTGTTACCTGGTTCCTTGCTCCATGATTCATCCCCATTTTACATCTTCATATACCACGAGAATGCAGATCTGTAACATCCCAGTTCTCGTCTTGTAGCTCAAAATATGGCGGTGTATTAGATGCACCAGATAAGGAGCTGTGATGACATCACAAACCTCAGCCCACGGCCAACACATTGCTGAACCCCAAGGTCACATTGGCTGGACAGACTGAATGTCATCACTTTACATGTACTCTGATCAGAGTGGAGCAGGCTAGATGTTGCCTTACTAGTTTGCAATTAAGTGCTGCATTAAGAAGTGTCGAAACAGATGTTAAATTGCTATGCAAATTAAAGCTACTTACGAGTCGGCGTCTAATCTTGTTATTTATGAATGTGAGAATGAACACAAACTAGGATAAAACATGGGGAGAAGATGTATTCGCTTTAAAGGAAGACTGTGCTGACCTTAAAGTATCTAGGGGGAAATGTGACAAAGCTAGTTTATGTATATAGAAATACTAGAGTTACGGCAAATGGAAACACGTTGATTCTAGATCCTATATTTCACAAGCTCGTACTGTGCTCCTAAACATATTTAAAATTGCATTAATTCTTTCAAAGCAGCTGAAAGATTGATAAACTACCTGATGGCAAAGTGACTTGACCGCTGACACCTAAATGTTGCTAACTTCTGAACAAGCGCCTATAGCCAGCAGACTAAGGGTGCAGTTACACACAGCGATGTTCCAGCGATCCTGACAACGACCAGGATCGCTGGAACATTGCTGTGTGGTCGCTGGGGAGCTGTCAAACAGGCAGATCTTCTCAGGGACCAGGGAACCGACCTCCACATCACTTGGAAAGCGGGAGAAGGCTGGTAACTAAGGTACACATTGGGTAACTAAGCACAGTGCTGTCCTAGTTACCCGCTGTGTACCTTGGTTACCAGCCTTCTCCCGCTTACAGGCTGGTAACCAGGGTACACAGCGGGTAACTAGAACAGTGCCATGCTTAGTTACCCGATGTGTACCTTGGTTACACATCGGGCGTGCTGTGAACCCGGCCGCGCAATGCACGCTGGGACATGTAGTCTTATGACTACATGTCCCAGCGTGCACTGCGCGGCCGGGTGCACGCCACTGTGGCTGCAGCTGGTGGCGGTGCAGCTACCCCCGCACCAGCTCCCTGCATTCTTGGGACTGGCGCTCATTGGTCTCCCGCCGTCAAACACACCGATGCGTGCTATACAGCGGGAGACCAATGCGCAAAAAATGGTCCTGATCATTGTGTAACGATTAGCGACCTCGCAGCAGGGGCCCTGTGGCTGTTGCTTTTCTCACACAGCCATAACACTGGCGAGGTCGCTGATTTCAGCGATATCGCTGTGTGTGACATACCCCTAAAACCATTATTTCTCCTTCGCCTCATTGGGGGACACAGGACCGTGGGTGTTATGCTGCTGTCCACTAGGAGGCGACACTAAGCAGAATCTGCAAAAGAGTTAAAGTGGCTCCTCCTCTGTAGCATACACCCCCTGGGGCAGACACTGCCTCACCAGTTTTGCTTAGTGTCGCTCAGGAGGCAGACCTCTTTTATTGTTTTCCTTTTTAAGATAGATTTTTTTAGAGTTTTTCTTTTTCTCCCTTTTTTTCTACAACTCTGAAGAAAAAGAAGAGTTCTTCTCAGCTCCCCACATGGGCTCTGAGTTTAAGAAACCTAATTTTTTCCCAGCTTCGTCTTAGAACCCGGGCCGAGGTTCAGACAGAATCCTACCCTCCCCAGGCCTCGCAGCTGAGCCCTGGGTGGAGGAACGGAGGTGTAGTCTCTGTCTCCAGGATCCCATTATGGCAGCTTGCAGGTCGGTCACTCTTCTCCGGGTAGAGACGCAAGACGGACTCTTGCCCTCCCCATTCCCCCCTGACGGGGACTCCGGGTAGAGGAGCCAACGACAGGTAGTCTGATCTCCCTCCCTTCCACCTCCAAGGACCCGGACACTGCGTTGCCATCAGCGGCCGCATGCCTCCGGTCTCCAGACCGACAGGACCCGGACACTGACGGTTCTGTGCGCCCGGGGACTCTCCCCGCCCCGCAGCAGCAATCTGACATTAATTTGGTCCGGGTCCGGCGGGCCCTCCGCGCCGGCCCCCCTTCTTTTCCGGGGCCGCGTCCTAATCCAAGCCCCGGCTTTGGCCTATCCGCGATGGTCCCCGCCTCCCTCCGCCCCTTACGTGACGCGAAACAGGCGGAGCCCGCCCAGGCCGCGTCAGACGGGGGGCGGAACGGCCTTCTCTTCGCGCTTCTCGCGCATCGCGAGAGTTTCCAGCGCGCCCCATCTCCTGGCCCGCCCCTTCCATCCAGGTCAGGGGTCGCCACTTCCGCCCGGAATACATCATGGGCGCCGCTGCATACCGGACCCTGGAAGGGCAACAGCTGGTGGTGAGCTGCCACCGCTACATACCCGGCCCTCGGTGGAGTACTTCTTGTGGCTAGCTGGCGCCGCTGCTTACCCGGACCCCGGTGGAGCACTTCTTGTGGCGAGCAGGGTAAGTGCTTTTCCGCTTGCACAGCCCTGCCTGCCTATAGTAGTCTGTCATAGCGGCAGATATAGCTTAGGGGGCAGCTGGTGGTTCAATATCAGTAGCCCCTAATGGCCCCAAAAAATCAGAGCCAGCCTGGCGTTTCTAGCTGGGTGCTCGGACACCTCCTCCAAGGGCCACAGGTCTCAGGGAAGCGTCATGTATAGGGATATCAAGCCTTCTCATTTAGACTGATCCCCTTCTTCCCTGTACTTCACAAGGTAGAGACAATGCAGGATATTCATCATTATGAAGATCTTTTCTGCCCCCGGCAGGTTCTAGCCTCACTGCCAGAATCGTACTCCTACCAGTACAAGATTACCATTTTCTCCCCCTCCTACTGGGCAGTTTGGGTCCATTCTACATCACAGTACAGGGACAAGACCTTTGGTCCTACAGGGTCGCCCAATACGCGACTCACACCAGGTCCGAATCGCAACGTGGGGAACCACGGAACAGACAGCGCACCTCCTCAGGCGTCTCTTACTATCGGCCTGCAGCGGAATGCAAATGTTACGACAGCTATCTGTGGATGGATACCTGGTCTTGGTATTCCCTTGTCATACCTCTAAGCTTCTAAAATAGGCTAGATATTAACTAACGGGCCACTGAACATGGTGGTTATGGTGTTCTCCGCAGGAGCTACCCCTTGGCTGGGTCCTTCCCTGGAGGGATATCTGGCTAGTCCTGTGTTTGAGACTCCTAACCGAGACTCCACAGACTCTATTTGCATATTAAGACAAGGGACGCAGGAAAAGCCGACTGGCTTAGACATTGCCCGTCAAATCTACATAGACTAGGGCCCTGATTTTTTTCCACGCTCGCCCTGCTGGACGTGTCGCACATTTGGCGGGGGTTGTTACCCTACTCAGGCGGTGAAGAAGAAGGAAAAAAAAAAAAAAAAAACTATTTGTACCTGATCCTCCTTGTTCAGTCCCATGTCTCACAGACTCATTCACAGAAAGAAGACGGGCATACTAAAGTTTGACAAGTCATCGCGCAATACAGGCGGTCCGTCAGATATACATGTCCCATTCACACCGAATTCTTCCCAGTGCCGACTGAAGTCCACCTTCACCACCCACGGGAGATAAAGGGCGACGGTACCTATGCGTACCGATTTCCCAAAACCAACAACAGGCGGGAACGCGGAGTGTTACCTCCACGTACCCCCTCCTGCTCCGAGGGACATCATTATGACGACGGTTTCTCAGCGTTCCGATCCTCAACTAAGACCTGTTTTAAAGGCTGATTCAGACAATCATCTGATACTTTCCCTCCTCTGCAGGAGAGAGTCTTCGCGAGGACGCATCAGACCGTCAGTTAAGCATACAATGCAGATGACAACCGATGGAGCAGCCGTAGTGGCTTCAAGCGTCATTAAGACTAGACAAGCAATCTAGCCACGTGTGGAACGAGTACTGCAAGATGGAGGGCGACGGTATCTGTGTGTACCGATCTCCCAACACCAACAGGCGGCAACGCGGGGTGTTACCTCCACGTTCCCCCTCCTGATTTGAGAAACATCATTTATGGCGACGGTTCCTAAGTGTTCCGATCTCCAATACAGAACTGCTTGGCCCGCAGATCCGGACAATCGGCCCCCCAAGGTTCCTCTTCAATACAGAACAGCTTGATACGTGGATCCGGACAATCATCCTCCCCAGTTCCCACTGTTGGAGCTGGGTTTGCAGTACATGGCGCTATGATTTAGTAGCTCTCAGTCTCCCCATTAGCCTTCCTCAGGGCACTTGGGTTGTAGCACTTTTATATTACCGTCTTCCATATGAGACTCCTTATCACGCGGATCTGAATATCCTCTCCAGCTCCCACAGCTGGGTGTCTGCTTTGCAATGGATGGCACCACTATTTGATACTCCTTAGTCTCCCCATCCGTTTCTTCTGGACATTGGGTTGCAGCACGTGCACGGTACCGTCTCTAATATGGGACCGTTTTACAAGCAACTTCGGATAATCATCTTCCTCAGCTCCCACAACTGGATGCAGAGTTGCAACAACGCCTTTCCTTAGTAATCCTCAGGCTTCCATCCGTTTCCTCATGGCATTGAGGTCGCAGCTAAAGCGGATGAATATCTTCACTGATTGTCATCAGGTCCTCTTGTAGTCCCCAAACAGGGAAACGATATGCGACCCTCCTGAACTTCTTTCATCCATTGAAGTACAAAGATTCCTAGCCTTCATGAATGTCGACACATTTGTCTACATATTCCCGGGTGCTCCATGGTTTGTTCTCTCTACCTAGCCCTTCGGTGGCTCCGTGTGATACCAGCGATCATATCCATTTCTCAATCACGAGGACAAGTTGTCCTCCCTTACCTAGAGGGTCTTCTTATCAAGGCTCTTTCACTTGGAGGCTGCGCAGATGCGTTTGCACACTACAGTGGACCTCCCAGCTCATTTAACCTGGTTGCTCAACAAGGATACTCTCATCAAGACGCCTTCTTTTGGGACTGCGCAGCGGTGTTTACACTACAGTGAACTCCCTAAGTCCTCTTACCTAGTTATTCCATACCGAGAAATTTTTCTCCAGTTCCAATCCGGGTGACATCGTCACAGATGCAGACCCTCTTCAGTCCATCACTTCTCTCTCCAAGAAGTTAGGGCATACGGGTTGGTTACCTCTTGACCAACCATTCCTCTGGACTCTCCACACGATTCTCCTCAAGTTCCGGGACAGGTTCCTTTGTTTTTCTAGTCAGGTTATTCAGTCTGACTCAGGTTTTCAACCGTTTCTCCTTCAGTGGTGACCGCACCTGTCCTTCCTCTCACAAGCCGTACTGACGCACACCTATATGAAGGATAGTGACGTCCTGTTATCACATGGCTCGGGGCAGCGGACGACCCTCGGGTCGCCCCTGCCTATCATTCTCCTAGGGATTTGTATCTCATCATTGGTACCTCGCAGGTGTAATCCGCACCACTCATGTAATGTCCATATTAGGACCCAGTATACAGCGAGTCAGATCACTCCGGCTTTCTTCTTCTTCAGCTCTGTTGCTAATACACAGCAGGTTCCTGTGTTCGGGCTGTAGCTCACAATTCACAACTTATGAGAGCGGATATCCCTCTGCCTCTTTCTTAGTCTGAGGTGAGGATTTAATCTCACGGCCTTGCAATCATCCAAATGACCATGGCAAGGTTCAGGTCCAATGGCATTACAGTCCTCTATAGGACCCCGCTTTGGTCCAGGCGCATTTAGTATGCCGGCCTATTTTCACTCACCACTGGTTTTCCCTGGCTTCCTCCAGTCCGCACAGGCTCTCTTTCCAGGGTCCTTTCTCACAAAATCGGAAACTCTAATCTTCTTAGTGTGGCCCTGACACCTGGTTGTAGCTCTGATACCTAGTCCTCCTTTCGCGAACAGGTGCTACAACCTTGACTCAGGGGGTAAACACCTGTTTCCGTTCACATCGATTCTCTCCCTCTCTCTCGAGTGCCTCAGAGGGCACATCCCCATGCTACCTTCTCGATTCCGCCTCCATGGCGTGGCTGTAGGCTCAGGTTAGCACCTTCCATCCGGGACATTTTCACGCATTGTCCCCTTCTTCCCTACAACAACTACTGGTAACATGGGGCTTCATTCCGGTCTACTATGTGCTGCAGGATTTTTCCTTCAGACCTTCACAAACATTTTTCTTTCACCCTTGTTACCAGAGGTGGTGTTAACAAACAACCAAAAAAAAAAAAAAAAAGAGGACTTTACCTCTATCCATTGAGTCTCTCACCCTAGCGCTCTCCTCGAAGCCCCCCTTTTTTTTCGGTGGTCGCCAAGATAGGTGGGATGCGACCTGTACCAGCTTTCTTCATAAGATGGCAGGGTCATTCCATCTAAACTTAGACCACACCGTTCCGGCTCCTTTTTCAGTCGTTCAGCACTGATGCACCATATCAACATGGCTCAGCACACGTTAGATTCGCCTGAACTCTACGTGTCTATGAGGCTAGTACGGCAGCTTCCAGAAATTCCTTCCGTCCTTCGAAGAAACTCTGACAAATTGTTCTTCATCCTCTCAGTGGGCCGCTGACTGCGCATGCCGACATCCTCAGCCAAACTGGTTACACGAACAGACTTCCTATGCAGGAAGTTTAGCAGTTGCAGATATTACCGTTTACATCGGGTATAAGGTCGCGCATGCACTCGTACAACTGAGGCCATCCTACCTCCTTTGGGCCCAGGCCTCTCCGCTGTAGGTGGCCGAGGCTGTCACCTGGTTCAGATTTTACACTGTTCTGGTACAACACAGTGTTTGTACGCTTACGCTGTTGTGCAACATCACAGTGTTCATTTTCTTACCTTAGTAGATGCAGATCTAGTTGATGCGTCTCCCTGGTGACAGCAGCTCACCGGTAGGGTGCAGTTTGTATAAGAGTCTCTAATGTATTCTTTTCCCGCCCAGGGACTGCTTTGGGACGTCCCACGGTCCTGTGTCCCCCAATGAGGCGAAGGAGAAAAGGAGAATTTTGTGTACTCACCGTAAATTCCTTTTCTCTTAGCCTCTAATTGGGGGACACAGCACCCACCCTGTTGCCCGTTCGGGCCTTCTTACTGGTTTTTCAAGTTTCTGGTCTCTCAGTGGCTTCTGAGATATTACATGCGTGCCTGTTTTTTTTTACAGGCCCGGTTATTTTAATATTCTGTTACCTGTTCTATAGGTGCCTGGTTTTTTACAGGCCTTATTATATCGTTAATCTGTTACTTGCTCCTACTGCTTTAGCACAAAACTGGTGAGGCAGTGTCTGCCCCAGGGGTGTATGCTACAGAGGAGGAGCCACTTTAACTCTTTTTGCAGATTCTGCTTAGTGTCGCCTCCTAGTGGACAGCAGCATAACACCCACGGTCCTGTGTCCCCCAATTAGAGGCTAAGAGAAAAGGAATTTACGGTGAGTACACAAAATTCTCCTTTTGCTATGAATTGTTATGGAAACGATCAGGTACTCATGATCTCCGGATGCCGATGGGGTAAACTCTGTAAACCATCTACATGGCATAGTCGCTACTAACAGAAGCAGGGGTAAAAACTGCCATGGTCAGGGCCAATAATGACTGATGCAGCAGGGGTCAGCTACAATGTATAGCTGCTGTAATTTCACCTATCAGGGGATGCTTTTCACTTTAAACTGACCTGAGATGTAAGTGATTTGGTGGTCACTAAGAGGTTAATCAACTCCACTGAGAGGCTAATTGCACCATGAATGGTTAAATCCTTGTATAATGGACCTTGTGCAAGCATGATGAAATGTATGTGGAGAAAATCTAAGGTCACGTGCACACATTGAGTATTTGAGTTTTTTTACCTCAGGATTTGTAGCCAAAGCCAGGAGCGGATAATTAAATACAGAAGTGTATGCAGGTGTTTCTATAAAGGCCCCGTCACACCTGGCGACGGGGCTGGGGATGTCGGCGGCGACTGGCGGTGTGCGTGCACATTTTTGGCGCCCCGCCAGCGTCGCCGTTCCCCGTTTAGACGGGGTGACACCTCCAGCCCCGCGCTGGCAATCTGTCAGGCGGCATTGCCGCCGGGGTGTCTGGAAACCCCAGCGGCGATGCCAGACAATGGGAGCCTATGGCTCCCATCGCCTGACAGGTCGCCAGCGCCCGGTTACATGGGGCGATGTGTGCACATCGTCCCATGATGGTCGCCTGGTTTCAGAGCACTGCTCTGAATCCAGGCGACCTCCCGGCACCGGCGACATCGCCCCTTTACATGAGGCGACGCAGGGGCGATGACGCCGGCGATAGGCCACGCCCCCACATCGCCTCTGTTATGGGTGGCGATATCGCCCTGTGTAACAGGGGCTTTAGACTTTTCCTCTGATTGCTCCACTCCTGGTTTCGTCTACAAATCCTGCGGTAAAAAACTCATCAAATACTCAGCGTGTGCACGTGGCCTAAAAGGAAGGAGGCATGTTTATTTGTTTCTTCTCCTCTGGGTTTAAAGGTAGCCTCTCATGTTGGATAATGCTATTAACCTGGAGACATAGGGTTAATAGCATTATGAAGGTGCTCAGCTGTCATACTTCTAAGGCTGCTTTCACACTGCGATTTTTGAGGACCTGTGGCTGTCCGTTGTAAAATGGACAGCCACAGATCCAACTTGGCCCCCATGTTATCCTATGATCACAGATCTAATTGGATTTGGCCTAATTGCCATCCAATTTTTGTCAGATCCGATTGTGTCCGATTTTTTTGCTGTGCTCAAAGTCTGAGACTGCTCCGACTTTGGGCACAGCGGACCAAATCGGACACAATCAAATCCAACAGGATTCGCGCCAGTTAACATGGGGGCCTATGAGCACGGGTCCGAGGAAACAGCTGATCGCTCCTCGGACCCGATTTTAGTGTACGGAGCATGCTCAGTACACTAAAACTGCTGTGTGCCATCTAATTTCACTTCTGAAAATTAAGTGAAATTATTTTTTTTATTTTTAACCCCTTGCTTTTACTTACTCTATTCTCACCTTCCAGCGATCCCCGACGCCTCCAGCAAGCTCCGGATAACTACAGTACCTTGCATTATGTCACAACCCGATCAGCTGATCGGGTCAAATGACCAGTTACTGCGGTAACTGCAGTCATGTGACCTGATGACGCTGCATGCAGAGTTGTGACGTAACGGCAGGTCCTGTAGTCTCCTGGAGCTTGCTGAGGCGTCAGGGGATCGCT
This sequence comes from Allobates femoralis, assembly GCA_033576535.1. Taxonomy (NCBI): domain Eukaryota; kingdom Metazoa; phylum Chordata; class Amphibia; order Anura; family Aromobatidae; genus Allobates; species Allobates femoralis. Next base: position 64,230,169 of record JARQOC010000006.1, on the reverse strand, counting down.
GGAAGGTGAGAATAGAGTGTTTTTTTTTTTTTTGTTTTTTTTTATTTTTAATCCCTTGATTTTACTTAATTAATTTCCGAAAATTAAGTGAAATTAATTTCACTTCCGCAATGTATGGATATACATTGCGGAAGTGAAAGTGCCCCGTACAGCTCTTTCTATGTCCGGACCTGTGAAAATCACGGGCCCGAACACAAAAATAGCACCAGGAGGGTCACCTCCGATGCCATCCGTTCCTGTCCGTGGGGTCCTGCAAAAAGTAGGATGCCATGGACAGGAAAAATATCGCTATGTGAAACCAGCCTGAGTGCAACATCCTGGAGAAAATTAACTTTATTCCGCCCAGGAGCAGCCGACTTTCAGTCATGCCACCATAGTAACCACTACAGCGGCTGTTGGCACGTCCCAGGACATTGACTGATAGCCAGCTCAGCAGCATTACAGAGCCAGCTGTCAGTCAGTGCCTGAGCGTGGGTACAGCTGCCGATTTCAGTGCTGGTGAATGGTAAATATAAATGCTCTGGGCATGTCTGAAAGTCGGCAGGTACTGGAGAAATAAAGTAAATTTTGTCCATCTTCATAACACTATTAACATTTAGATAGAGGGCTAATCTGCAGGGTAATAGGGTTCTCAGACCTGACTGGTTCCTTCTAATGTCTAAAGGCCGCTTTACATGGCACGATATCTTAACCCAACTATGATAAAAAGTCATGTGGTTCGGGCGTTCCCGCCGATATCGTTCTGTGCGTTGTGTGTGGTGTAAATGAGCAATGCGACGCCAGAACAATGCAAAAACGATATCGTTTGTGGATTGTGCACGCTCTCCAACTGTGCAATATTGGATTGACGATCTGGCATGATCGTGCTGTGTGTCAGCGCAACTACAATTTGGAGCGCTACTTCCCCTATTCACTCCCATGTTAATTGCTCATTCCCTGAGTTGCTGAGATGCAGTGTGCAAGAGGGGCGTACCACATCCTAGTTGCGTTGCCTGCCGATATCTCCCTGTGTAACATCTCCTATGCGATCTTGGACAAATGCCAAAAACGTGCGCTGCTCCCGTGAAATCGTATGCAATATCGGAACGATATTGCGCCGAGTACAATGCCTTAAGAATAACTATAAAATCGCTGCACAAATTTTTATTTTATTTTTCATACGGAATCCTACAGTATAACTTCAATTATACTTGAGACCTGTGGCAAAATGGTAGAGCCCAGGTGCCTCTGAGAGGACAAAATGCAACACAAAGGCCTTAATATGACTTTCCATCTAAATGTAGAAATCCATTGCCAAATAATACATGTGTATTGTTGTCCAACTATAAAAGCCCACACTAAGGCGATGTTCACACATTGTTTTATTTTCATGCCATTTAATGCCAAGAGGTCACGTTTTATATGCACAGAAAATGGCTGCAAAACCACCTGTGAACATGGCTCAAGTGTGAAATCTGTGCCCTTAAAAAAAACCTTATTTAAATGTGAAGGCCACTTTACACACACCAACTTATCTGTCCAACTTTTGAACAACTTACTGGTTGCAGTGATATCATGGACACATTGTTCTATTTTGTGGCTGTGTACAATGTAACAATGTGTCCATGATATCACTGCAACCAGTAAGTTGTTCAGAAGTTGGACAGATAAGTTGGTGTGTGTAAAGTGGCCCTGATACTAATTAGGTAATGTACGCGGGGTCTGGTTATGTTTCTAGTCACACAACGCTGGTTTACTTCATCCATGGAGTGGATGCCATTGATCTATAAGAGAAGCATAGTCTAGTCCAGCATTTTCAGGTTCACTTCAGCTGATCCCTTCCAGAAGCTGGATCTGAAATCACTCAACATATTTATTATTATTTATTTATAGAGCACCATTAATTCCATGGTGTTGTACATGAGAAGGGGTGACATACAAACAAGTTAAAAATACAATGAACAAGCTAACAGTAAAGGCCACTTTACACACACCAACTTATCTGTCCAACTTCTGACCAACTTACTGGTTGCAGTGAAATCATGGACACATTGCTCCATTTTGTGGCTGTGTACAAATAGAACAATGTGTCCATGATTTCACTGCAACCAGCAAGTTGTTCAGAAGTTGGACAGATAAGTTGGTGTGTGTAAAGTGGCCATGACAGACCGATACAGAGGGGAGAGAGGACCCTGCCCTTGTGGGCTCATATTCTATAGGGCAATGAGGAGAGAGACATTTACTTTTCATTCAGCCCCATTTATGATCTATACACAGCATGTGCTTTAAGTCAGCACCATAATAGCTATACAGTTTGAATTTAAAGGGATATGTCATGAGAAAATCACCTATTTTTCTCAATCAGGTTTACATTAAATGCAATATCACAATCTATTAAATAGAAATTCTGCAATTTTCACTGGCCTTTATGGCTTTTTTTTTTTTTTTCTTTTAAACCCGCAGGAAACCAGCCTGTACATTAGCCACAATGAACAGACCTTGACTATCTTTTGCATTCAAGCATCTAATGAGTGCGTGCAAAGATCATTGTCAAGGGAGGGGGAGCAGAGAACGGTGACATCACTTGTTGTGATTGGTGAATCCTGGGTTATGGGCTCTTTTTTAGAGGTTTATGCTGTAAATTACACAGCTGCTCAAAATGTTTGCAACATTTCAAGGAGTTGTGCAAAAATTTGCAACTTTTGGTGTTTACATCAGTTTTATCTCATTCCACCAAAGTGGCAAGGCCTGCACAACAAATACATCAAAATAAACCACACCTTAGTGATGTGTATTAAGGGGCTGTCACCCACTACGATGTTGTGAGTGATCTCACCTACGATCTAAGGGGTGAGATCCTGAACAACATCGTTAGTGAGGTGTCACATGTATAGATATCGTTCAGGACACAGCAGCGATATTACGTGCAGGGATCGTTCACACAACCAGCGATTGATGCTTGTCAATATTGTGAATAGGCGAAATCATAAAGGAGATAATTATGGTGGTGTCACACAGAATGATGCAAGCAGATTGCATGATCGACGTCGTCTGATGTGGGGTCCGGATCTCATATCTGCGATGAACAATCAGACCACTTATCACTTGTAAGATCGACGTGTCACACGCAACGATGTCGTTTGAACGACGGAAAACCCCTGACGTTTCAACGACATTGTTAATGATATCGTAGCGTGTGACGGCCCCTTACGAAATGTACTCCAACCCCTGACTAGAGTAACCTTTCTCGGAGAGGCGTGCTGCACGTGGAAGATGCGGCTAATACATTAAAGCATACAACCCGCCAATCTTAATGAGTCTATAAATAAAGCCACAGTGTGACAAGTACAAGATTGCAAATTTCTAGGTCTTTAATAATTGTGTTATGAAAAAAAAAGAAACCTCACAAAAGTATAAAAAAATGTATGTAAAGCAAAAATCTAATTTATATCTGAGGTAATTTTTGAGGATGGCTTACCGTTTAAGTGGTCAGGTCAGCCAAATGTGGGGTGCGTAGACTGACTCAAACAATGGTGGTCACAGCCACTGGAGTGAATTCCTCTCCTAACTGGATGTGGTTGTGCCTCCCTGTTACAATGGAAAGTTAAGAAAAAAAATCTATTTTTGTGTTCAACTTTTGTTCTTGATGCCAATTTAGAGAGAAAAACGCTTGCCCTGATCCAGTTTCTTAAAATGCAGCGCGCTAAAGGGACACAAGGCAAAGCTTGGTGTCTTGAGATGGTATAATGATTTAAGAAGCATGACAGAGTCCAAAGCATTATGCACCGTTATGTTTTTATGGTATAAATCACAGCAGGACCGTGTCAGACTGCCCTGCACGTGAGTTTCTGGTCCTGCAATGTTAATCACAGGGTAATAAACCCTTTACTATACATTGGTTTGCATTTGTTTTTTTTAACTCTTACATCATGCTGTACTTCACTAACATAGCAAAATCCTGCTGACAGATTCCATTTAAAGGCTTGCTTTTGCCTCTCCACTTTGATGGAGGGGTCCCAGGAATTGGACCCCAACTGATTAAAAATTCTGAAATATGTAGCACCCTTTAAAAAGGCAGCGCAGGGCAGAAGGACTACCCTTTTACGATGTCTGAATTATGTAGCATTTTGTTCTCTAGAGCTAGTGGCTATGAGCAGTGAAGCCATCATCATTGTCGTCTTGTGTAAGAAACATTATCACTTAAGAGGCATGAATGATAAATCTGTCTGAATCTGAACAGCGGCTTCATATATTTAGCTCTAGGGATGTTATACGGTCAGAACTTGGCTGTAGTGTTTATGCAATTTTTTTTGTTTTACCATTTACAAAACTGAGTGATCTCAGGCAATTGAATGGTTTCCTTGGAGGATATTCAAAGGCTGCAGATATCGAAAAGCAATACAAGACTACCTACAGCACTTACTGATAACAGCTAAATTTGTAGATGGCTTTCTGTGTATTTTTGTTGATGTGATATGTGGGACTGACGGTGTTGCATTGTATGTTATGTGGGTACAATTAAAAGATGTTTACAATTAATAAAATAAAATCTATATTCACTTTGTAGCATATGTGACGTTCCTTTATTATACAAGATGGTGATTGGGAGTTCTCTTCCTTTGCAGCTTCTCATCTGGCCACTTCACAACACCATTCACTCTGTGCAGAATACAAAAGGTTGCAAAAAAAACCTCAAAACATCACAAACTGCACCAGAGACGGAAGCTACTTTAAAAAATATACATATATTTCTAATGTGGATTTTTCTTGGAAACCATATTGGATTTTTGCAACTTTAAAAGAGGTTGCTTTAGGACACGACTCTACCCAGTTAGGGTAGTGAATTTATGAGCATTGGTATGTAGGGGCAAAATGGTGGAGACAGTTCTGAGAACTGGCACCTTCTTGTAGGTAGGTAGCAGGGAATTGGGTCAGGAATACATGGAGGGAACAGGTTGTGTGAACAAGCCCTTATGGATATTCTCCTGGAAGGTCTCCTGAAATAACGGCTACAGTGTATCTGTTACTGATCATAAAGCTCTATGGAGGTAGAGGGGAGTCTCTACTAACTTATCTACTATCCCTGTAATGTGAATCTGTATTCATTGAAGATACATTTTACCCATAAATTGACGGAGAAACATCAGTTCAAGAGAAACAAGTGGATTTCTATGATCAGATATATCAATGTTTGTTTTATTTTCATGTGCATTATGTTGGAAAAATAAAATTAAACTATGGGTACTTTAAATTGTTGTATAGAGGACATCTATAATTCTTCCTAGGCATCTCAAAGGTGGAAGAAGCTTGTAAAGATAAACTACTCAAAAAAGCTGGGGATATTTGGCTTTTAGGCGAAATTTCAGGATGAACCTAAAATGTCCTCTAACCTTTTCAGGTGAATTTAATGTGACCTTCTCTATACCTTTGACTGCTCATGTCCAACTTTTCAGTCTTTCCGTATATTTTGCACCACTTGGTGTTCTCTAACAAGGAGTTTAATGGAAAAAATTAGATCAGGTGCTTGATTCATGCATCACCCAATAAATTTTATGATTCAATTAAAATTGGTATTTTAACAGTCCTCATCATGCTGTTCACATTTTGACGTGATGAGACCAAGACGACCCCCAACAATTGATCAACAGTACCTCACCATTGCGAGGCTTTAGGTAGGATGTTGTCAAATGGAAGCGGCCACTGAGCTTAGAGTCACATACTGTAGTCATCGGCAGAGAGAGTGGAAGAGTCAGAGAAAGGCAGAGAAGTGGATGTCGTATGGCCACATGCAACACTGGTGACTGCTTCATTGTGAACAATGCATTGTGGAACCGGATGATGAATGCTACACAATTCAAGGCATGTTTAAGGGAGGACACCCAAGTGTCACATCAGACCATTTGAAACTGTTTACATAAGCTTAAACTAAGTGCTAGACAGCCTGCAAGGGTACCTGACCACACCACCAGGCACAGGTAGCATCTACACTGGACGAGGGACCACTGGGCCTCAGTTATGTTCACTGATGAAAGTCAATTCCTGCTGAGCAGAAATGATAGCTGCCAACGATGGATCCTGGCTTACATCCTCACCTGTGCTCAGTAAATGATCGATAAATTAGTGGGTGTGTATAAAAAAAACAGCACCCCAGACCTTCACTTAAACTGCAACTTGAGCTCTGACAGCATGCCAAAAATCCCACTGCGAACAAAGCTTTGCTTATCAAGAGGCTGAAGACCAGATCCACTGTAGAGGTGGCTGGCACCTTTAATTCGTCTCAGCGTCAAGTACAAAGAATTAAAAAAAAGATTTGAAGACACTGGAGATGTGTTTGACAAGCCCAGGTGCCCGCAAAACAACTGCTCAGGAGGACCGTTTGTTGGTTAGAAAATCCAAACCAAGCCCCTCTTCAACTGCAGTAGAGCTCCAACAGGCCTGGTCACCTCAAGTCCCTGTGTCAACTAGAACAGTTTGTAGGATTCTGTCTTGAAATGGCCTCCATGGTGGAATCAGTGCCCAGAAGCCAACACTAAACAAAAGGCAGGTGGGGGCGTGTCCAGCTGCTAATGGCGCCGGTCACATTCTAGACGAGCTCCACAGAGGGGATCTGAGCAGCAGCATACTAGCGACCTATTCGGACAACTAAACAGCTGAACTAGGTGGATGAATACCCCCAGCATCGGAAAAAATGCCCCGTGCAGCCTCCAAACGCCGCCAAACCGACAATAAACTGACGGATTACTACGCGGCGGGCACCAGGAGAGCTTCTCCATCTAAAATGGCGCCGGAGCAGGAGAGGGAGGGCCCTCCTAACACAGCGCGGACTGCGAACTCAACACGAGCGGCGATGCACACGCCTCAGGAGACGGGCGGCCGCTCACCGGGACCCGGAGCCGCAGCAGGCGATGAAGCACTGGTGACTCAGGGGATGCTGCGCTCACTGCTGGGCTCCCTGCGACACTCCATCATGGAAGACATGAAGGTACTGATGGGTACGATGAGAGAGGAGCTGGGAGTGCTAGGTGAGAGAGCCGACTGCATGGAGGGAAAATTAACTGATGTTGCCAAAGCACACAATGAACTTGCGGACAGCCATGATATGCTAGACAGGGAGGTGGGCTCGCTTCAGGCCAAATTACACCACCTAGAAGATAAACTGCGCAGTAACAATTCCAAGCTGCGGGGGGTCGCCGAATCAGACGGTGAGAGAGACGTCCCAGAGCTGGTGGGAAAATTCCTGGTGGTGGCGCTCCCGGATGCCCCAGCACTAGAACTGGGGATCACACAGGCATTCAGGATCCCAAAACCTAGACACCTTCCTGACAAAGTTCCTAGAGACATACTAGTCCATATGCGTAGCCCTGGAGCTGTTGACAAGATTCTGACGCGAATGAGACGGGGCCCGGAGCTTCCGGAACCATACAAGGGATTCTCAACGTACCCAGATCTGTCTCCGGGCACCTTAGCTAAACCCGGAGAGTTCGCATCTAGCTGCAAAATTCTCTGGGACAATGGGATACAGTATGCTTGGGGTTCCCCAGTGTCCCTGAACTTCAGGTATCAGAGCAAAAGATACGATACAGTATGCTTGGGGTTCCCCAGTGTCCCTGAACTTCAGGTATCAGAGCAAAAGATACATGTTTTCATCCCCGACGCTGATGCGTAGAACCCTGAGGGGATGGCATCTTTCCTCGCCGTCTCCAAGACAATCACCTAGAGCGGAAGGTGGAATGGAGAACACCAATCCTCAAGATACGACGGTCGCGTAAAAGCCTTTCTTTTTTTTTCTTTTTGCCAATTATACAGATCTCCTCTGGAAAGTTCTTGATATCTTGATAACCTTATATTGAAAGTAGCCCAGTTAGTACTTTTATTGTGGAACTGGGCGTGTGGTCAGTTAATTCTTCTCCTTTAGAAGGACTCGAAACAGTGTAAGGAGAGAAAGCTGACCGCTTCCCTCCGGTTTAGTACCTCTGTTTAAAAAGAGGATACCTAATTTTGTTTACATACATGTTTAATATCTTGTTACAGTATATTCTCTCTCTTTCTCTTTCTCTTTTCTCACCATCTTCCTTTTCTTCTTTCATTTACTCTTCCTCAACCCTTCTCTATCACTCCTATATCTCCTTACTTCTTCCAAACCTTGCTATTCCCTCCTTGAGGTACCGTAGTGTTTATCTTGATTAATATACCCGGGGGGGGCTCCTGAGGGACGGGCCGGGAGTGGGGAGTAGGGTGAGGGCATAACTTGGTAGTCATGGCGCTCAATTTTTTCTCCTTGAACGTAAGGGGACTTAATTCCCCAGCTAAACGATCCTTCATATGGAAAGAGATTAGATCAGCTCGTGCAGAGGTGATATACTTACAGGAGACACACCTTCTAGCTGCCGATAGGGAAAGATTGAAAAGCGCTGACTTTCCCCACATTTTCCACGCCAACGCACAAAATAAAAAGGCGGGTGTTTTGCATAATGATTAGACACACAGTACAATTCCGCCTTAAGGAAATGATAGCAGACCCAGAGGGCCGTTATGTGGTGGTCATTTGCGAAATTGGAGATTCCCTATTCACACTGGCTAGCGTCTATGCCCCAAATAGGGGCCAGCTAAGATTCGCAAGAGGGGTTTTCAAAACTGTGAGTAAACACTCGTTAGGTAACCTAGTGATCGGAGGAGACTTCAACTCACTCATAGACCCACGATTGGACTCATCTACCCAGGGAAGGGATAGAGGAGGGTCCATGGGACAGCTGTGTCGGGAACGTCACCTCCACGACGTCTGGAGATACCACCATGCTGAAGAGAAGGATTTTTTCTTCTTTTCCCATGTGCATAAAACCTACTCCAGAATAGATTTTTTTCTGGTCAATGATTTGGCGCTGGAGAGGTGTAAGTCATCGGGGATTGGTGTGATCACCTGGTCGGACCATGCCCCGATCACTTTGGAGGTGTCTCTGGACAGTGGGGGGGGGCGCAACCAAACGATGGAGGCTTAACCCAGGCCTCTTATTAGAGAGTGGAGTTGAAGAAGCAATGAGAGGTTCCCTAAAAAACTATTTTGAGATAAATGATAATGGGGAAATTACGGATGAGACACTTTGGGAAGCGAAAAAGGCTGTCATGAGAGGCCTTTTATTGCAAAAATCTTCACAATTAAAAAAAAAAAGGGGCAGATTATTAGAAGAATGGACAGCTGAAATAGCAAATTTAGAGGCGACGAACAAGGCCTCCCCCTCTCCGACTCTCCTTTCGCGCATCTTGACAGTACGAAACAAACTAAGAGCCCTGTTGCTGCGTCAGCATGAGACGAGCCTCAGGAAGCTCAAGGTTAAATATTATGAGGCGGGAGATCGGGCAGGGAAACTCCTTGCAAGAAGGCTAAAAAAGAGAGCAGCACGATCCATGATCACTGACTTAAAAAGGGCGGGGGGAGAAACAGTGAGAGACCCGTCGGAAATAGTGGAAGCATTTGCGTCCTATTATGAGGCTCTGTATAATTTGAGGCATAACAGTGACACCCCTCAACCCACCGAGGAGGGAATTAGGTCATTTCTGGAAAAATTAAATCTCCCGAAGGTCCCCCGGGAGAGATTGGAGGAACTAAATAACCCCTTCACTTTGGAAGAGGTAAAAAAAGTTATCGGTGGACTAAAAACCAACTCGGCCCCGGGACCGGACGGTTTTGTGGGAGAGTACTATAAGACGTTTTCGGACGAGTTGGCTCCGTTCCTTCTCAGGATATTTCGGCTGTGGCAAGACAGAGGTCAGATCCCGGCCTCCTCACTTGAAGCCATAATAACGACAATTCCTAAACCTGGGAAGGAGCGAGACCGCCCCGAAAATTATAGACCGATATCTTTGTTAAATGTCGACCTCAAGATTTTCTCCAAGCTACTGGGGGACCGATTGGGAGAGGTGGTCCCCTTGTTGGTAGACCACGATCAGGTGGGGTTTGTGCAGAAGAGACAAGCTAAAGATGGAACTAGGAGGATGCTGAATCTGATTGAGGTGGTGGAGAGGAGGGGTACCCCTAGTGTATTTCTGTCGCTTGATGCTGAGAAAGCGTTTGACAGGGTACACTGGGGATACCTCAGGGGAGTCCTCTCCGCCTTTGGATTTTCAGGCCCGATCGTTTCGGGCATCCTCAGTTTGTATTCCAATCCGTGTGCTAGGGTGTTCTCAGCAGGTTACACCTCGAGAGCCTTTCCGATATCGAACGGTACTCGACAGGGGTGCCCCCTCTCCCCTCTAGTGTTTGCTCTGGTTATGGAGCCCCTAGTGGCCCAACTAAGAGCGGACCCTGGAATTCGGGGTATCACAGTAGGGGAGAGGAAACATGTGGTGGGCCTCTACGCTGACGACGTCATAATAGCCACGTCTGATCCATTGTCCTCTCTTCCCAGGATAATGGAGGTCCTTGATCTCTTCTCGCGAACCTCATTTTACAAACTGAATGCATCCAAGTCCATGATCCTCCCGGTGGGGATATCGGAGGGGGTTGCGGCTCGACTGCGAAGTCTTGTCCCTTTTAAATGGTGCCCAACAGGAATACCGTACCTAGGAGTCCTACTGTGTAGAACGAGGGAAATCGCTGCTCGAAACATTGAACGCCTCTTATCTGCTCTGAGTTCTGCGATGGGAGACTTCCCTTTATCCTCATTGTCATGGATTGCAAGAGTACAAACAGTGTGAATGATGTGGCAACCAAAAATACTTTATCTTTTCCGATGTTTACCAATCTTATACACTCACGGCCAATTGAAACGATTGCAATCTATGATCAATAAATGCGTGTGGGCAGGGAAACCCGCAAGAGTGAGGGGCAAAACTATGTACCGACGGATCACTAGAGGTGGTATGGGTGTCCCAGACGTAGCGACCTATCACAGAGCGGTGATACTGGAAGCGGCAAGAGTCTGGTGGAGGGATGAGGGATCGACTGGTTGGCTACAGATAGAGAGGGCTGAGGCCCGGAAGGGCTCACTTAGATCCCTCATGATAGCAGAGACCCTTGGAGTGGTGCGAAGGGGGGAGCTGCTGGGAACAGCTCGGGCACTATTGACAGTGTGGAGCTCAATTGCATCGGTAAAAGCTATCCTGCCAATGGAGGAAATGCAACTTGAGGCGCTTAAATGGCATATCCCCTCGCTAAACCTCTCCATGTGGAGGGAAGCAGGCCCAGCCATCGTAGGAGACTTGACTTCTCAAGGAAGAATCATCTCGTTAAGAGACTTCCTCTCCAGGTATCCTGAGGTGGCCGGCTCTTACCTGCAGTTCCTCCAAGTTTCGCACTTTCTCAACTCCAGAAAAGGGTACTCGACACTGGGCCCTCCAAACGAGCCCTCAGCACTGAGGAGACTGATTCTATCAGAAAGGGATCAACCAGGCAGCTTATCTCAGCTATATGCAGAATTGACGGAACGAGATTCCCCCCCGAAACTAGGCCATATGGAAAAATGGGAAAGAGACCTAGGATTCCAGGCAGACAGTGACGAATGGGAAGACGCTATCCAATGCGTCCTGGCGGCATCCAAGTTTATTAATCACCTGGAACTGTTAAAAAAAATCCACCTACGATGGCACATTTCCCCAGCTAAACTCGCTAAATTTGGACGAGGAGTGTCTGCTCAGTGTTGGAGAAATTGTGGACAAGAGGGGGACTTAGCTCATATGTGGTGGTCGTGCCCCAAAATAACACCTTTTTGGCATCTGGTGGCGCGCCTAATGGGGTCCGTTACGGACACTGAGATCCCCCTCTCTCCGCAAATAGCCATACTGAATATAGGGCTAATGATGAATCCACCTGTGGTCCGGCACATAGCAACGTATATTTTCACAGCTGCGAGGTCTTGTATAGCGGTGAGATGGAAGAGTGAAACCCCTCCCTCCATGAGCGACTTGACAAATAGGATAAACGAAATCTTCTGTAACGAATATTATCTTGCCATAGATAAAGGCACAAAAAGATATGTGGCGGAGGCGTGGGAAGTGTGGGCAAGGCACCCGTTGGCTATGCAGATCCCCCTGTAATGTTTTGCTGGGATTGTGAGCCTCTTGGGCGCTTGGCGGGGCGTGAATGACACTTGACTGCCCCGTCTACCTCTCGCCTTCCGGTCGTCCCCTGGGTCCCTTGATGACATATTCACCTTTAACCTATCTTTGGTCTTTAGGGAATAAATTTTATTTTTCTAATTTTGTTATTATTTTTTCTTTCGTTTAAAATCCTTTTACTACCGTGTTTCCCCGAAAGTAAGACCCTGTCTTACATTAATTTTACCTCCAAAAGTCCCACCCTGTCTTACTTTCGGGGGAGGTCTTACATTAGCAAAAAAAAAGACAAATTTCCCACTTCAGCCTCCAATAACTTGTAGCAGTTGCGGTGAAAAAACCACACTTGGGGCGCAATTGCGGCACGGCCCCATGCAATGTATAGGCCTTTTGCGGTTCACTTGCGGTAAGTGCGGCAACCGCGGTTACCGCACTTGCCGCAAGTGAACCGCAAGTGGCCTATACATTGCATGGGGCCGTGCCGCAATTGCGCCCCAAGTGCTGTGCAGCAAGTACGGTTTTTTCACCGCAACTGCCGTATACACACACAGCCATACACACCCATACCCACCCATACACATACAGTACACACACACATACCGGTACACACACATACCCACCCATACACATACAGTACACACACACACACACCCCATGTTTATACAGTACACACGTGTCATTACGGTACCTGTTTTCGCCGGATCACTTTCGTTTTCCTCTGCGGTGCTGGGTGACGATTCCTCAGGGCTGGGCGGTCAATCACAGGTCGCGCTGGGCGGAGATCGGCGGGGCACAGCAAGTTAGGCTGTGATTAACCCCATGATCTCCGGACCAGCGGCTGCACCAGGGGGACAGAAGGAGCCTGGACGGCGGCATACAGTAAGCCTGCGGCAACCTAAAGGGAGGCCCGCGACCCCCCCCTCCCCCGTAGGTGGCCTTACATTTCCCCGGGACCCACCCGAAAGCGGCCTTACAATCGGGGGGTGCCTTACATTAGAAACCCCTGGGCACCCCCCTACCCTGCCTTACTTTTGGGGGGGTCTTACTTTCAGGGAAACAGGGTAGATCTGTATTACTCTATATGTAGACAAAACTATTTGGTCGAGACAAGCTTAATTTGATTAAGAAATAACCATCTAGATTTATTGGTGAACTACAATAAATGATGTACATTCCGAACCCTAACAGAGACTACTACTTCGGACGATGAGTTCACACTTTTGTCGATGGACTTCCTTACTACGGCTCGGCTCCAAGATATTGTCTTCTGTCTTTTGTCTTTTACTTTGTAAACTCTTTGTATTTGAGTCTGACATGTTGTTTAATAACAAATCTTCTAATAAAAAACTATTAATGGAAAAAAACAAAAGGCAAATAAAAAGCTGTGTGGCATTTTCAAAGTCCCACAAGTGGCAGAAGGTGGATTTCTCTGATGAATCTTCTGCAGTATTTGCGGCAGCTGTGGTGTAATTCTACTGGAGACCTACTGGAGCCTGTATGGATCCAAAATACACCCAGAAAACAGTTCAATTTGGTGGTGGAAAGATCATGGTCTGGGTTTACATTCAGTATGGGGTGTGTGAAACATTTGCAAGGTGGAAGGCAATATCAATAGCCTAAAATATCAAGAAATATTAGCTCTTATATTCCAAATCATAAAAGGGGTCAAATTCTGCAGCAGGATGGTGCTCCATCTCATACATCCATCTCTACAACAAAGTTCCTGCAGGCAAAAAAGATCAATGTGCTCAAGGACTGGCCAGGCCAGTCACCAGACATGAACATCATTGAGCATGAAAGAGGAAGCTTGGAAGACAAAACCAAAGAATCTAGATGAACTCTGGGAGGCATGTAAGACTGCATTCTTTGCTATTCCTGATGACTTCATTAATAAATTGTATGAATCATTGTTGAACCGCATGGATGCAGTCCTTCAAGCTCATGGAAGTCACACAAAATATTAAATATGATTCTAATAGCACCACAACTTCATTCACCGATGTTATGCAACATATATTTGTATTTTAAGTTAATTATTTGTTTGAATATCACATTACTTTCTGTGGGCGACAAAACTTTTGTCTTGCCAAAATCTGACCATTCTGTGTTCATTAAATGATCAATATTTCAATATTGATGCCAATTTATTTTCTTAACCTAAACCAAATTTGGGAGGGTTTCAGCTTTCAAAAGAGTAATTTTTACAACCAATGGATGAATTTAACGTCAGGTTATACGTTTTTATTTACATAACATGGTTAAGTGACACAACTTCTGTCAGGGACTGTACTTGAATATCATTAATCCAGTCATTGTGCCTATGTATGAACAACATAAGCCTAATTTCATCTTCATGGACAACAATACTTCAGCTCATACAGGTCGCATCATTAGGGAAGGGCTGCTGGAGACTGGGGTACCTCAAATGCAGTGGCCTGCACCTACCCCAGACCTGAATCCCATAGAAAACCTATGGGATCAGCTGAGCTGCTATGTAAAGGCTCATAACTCTGTACCCCAGAACCTCAATGACCTGATGGCCGTTCTTCAAGAAGAGTGGGATGCTTATTACAAGATAACAACAGCAATTGTGAACACCATGAGACATCGTCGTCAAGCTGTAATTGATGGTCAAGGCCACATGACAAGACAGAGACAATTTTGTTGGGGGTACACCCACCACTGTTGTTGGCTTTTGTTTTAATAAATGGTATGAGATGGGGAAATCATTGCATCCTTCTACTTACATGCCCTATTTTCATGATAAAATATCACTGTACCGAGAACTTCTTAGGTTTCTCATGAATTTCACCCAAAAGCCAAATATCCCTATTGAAGAGTAGTGTATATCTACCCTCTTTTTTTTTTACCATGCAGAAGAAAAAAACTAACAGTGGAAATAGATCAATATAATCCTTACATTTACAATCTCATAGAATATATCTAGACTATATCTGCAAGGATAGTGACCATTGTCAGGTATGATTGTTATAGGCTCCATCTTGTCAAACTAGCTCATTTCCAGACTCCTCCAGCACATTATGGCGTAGCCAAATGCAGGTGGGGAGTGGTGGTTCAGTTTTGGGATGCGCAGCAGCATAACTACATTCTTCAGAAACATCAATTTTCCATTGGTATTATATAAATTAAGTGATAAACAATGACCTAATTTCATCAGTTCCAACAGAAGCCTCAGAATGAGTGAACCTGCAAAACAATCTTGCGTTTCTTGGTGAACATCATGTCCTCTGGCCATGGCCACTAACCTGACAGCCCCTCCTCAATGCGAATATTTCCTCTTTTTAACATAGTAAATCATACTCCCCTCCAGTGCCTTTTTCTTTCTTACAGCTACAATATGACTGCAATAAAAAAGTGGTCAATTGTTTTGTAGTTAACATTAGGAAAATACAAAATGTACTAAAAAAAAAAAAACAGCAAAACCCTGTAGTTTAAAGACCTTGAGATTCTGGAGATAGCCAAATATAACACAAGGTTTTCTCCTCTGCTTCCACCAGCTATGAATGCACACGTGCGTCCTCTCCTCTGCTCTGACTGGGAATATCGTCCATCTGTTCTCTTATTGGTGGCGTCACAGCAGCTGGACACCTCCGACCCTACTAATCACAATCGTACTGATGCTGTGAATGTGTGAATGGATGTTAAAAAATCACCGAAACAGGACATTAAACTCAGAAAAAAATCACCAAAAATCAACCAGGTCAAATATCCATTACACCCAGCAGCAGGCTGCCAGCTGCATTGGGAGGTAAGGCTGGGTTCACATTTGCTCATGATGTGCGCTGTAAACGCAGCGTACCTGAGCGCAGCAAGACACAGGCACTATGCGCTCCTATGTTTAACATGAGAATGCATGGTGCCTGTGTGTACGTGTGCTCAGCTGCGTTTGCGTTCAGCATAATTTATGTGCATGCTGAACGCAAAATGTTGCATTTTTTGTGTGTAGCTGTGTGCTTGCTTTATGCTCAACCAGACAGCTGCGCACAGAAAATGAATGAAAGTGCATCTGTGCGCATTGCCATCTGCTGGCAAGCGCACAGACGCAGCGGAAGATGACCTCCGACGAGGTCATTTGCAGGTGCATCCTTTCCTGTCGTTCTCTTCTTCTTTCCTCTTCTTTCTTCTTCTTTCCTCTTCTTCTGTCATCTTCTTTCTTCCTCCCTGCTGTCGCAGCGGCCGGTGGGAAAGCCGGCGGTGAAGTGTTTTCACCGCTGGCTTTCCCGCCGGCTATTTTAAACCAGCAGTGGCGGCTGCAGGGAGGAAGAGGTCAGTGCGGCGGCTGGGAGGAGGAGATCTCTGCCGCTGATTGGGTGGCTGGGCACACTCAGTCCCATTTCATGTGAACGCATGCGACAATCACCGCTGCGTTCACATGAAAGTGTTTGAATTCGGCACTGCGTATGGGTATGCGCAGCATACACTGTAGTGCCAAACACAAATCTGAAGCCTGCCTAACACAGATGTCTCAATACCGGTCCTCAGTCCCCTGCAACCTAAGCATGGCTGGATGCAGATACCACAACCACCCCCATGCTTGGGTTGCAGGGGATTGAGCACCGGTATTCAGACATCTGTGTTACCTCCCAGTGGAGCTGGCAGCCAGCTGCTGGGTGCAATGGATATTTGACCTGGCTGATTTTTGGTGAGTTTTGAATGGATGTTAAAAGGATATTAACTTTCTATATTAAAATGTAAGTTGATGCTTTATAAAGCATTGTGCACATTATATTCAGGATTTTATTTAGAAACTTTTTGGGTGTTTATATGTAATGATTTAAAGGGAACCAACCACCCCAAATTACCTCCCCGGACTGTTAATATGTGTCCCTACACCCAGCACACACATTTGGGGCAATCGTTTTTGCTAAAAAAAACTGTTTAGTAGAAGCTAAGATATAGCTTTATAAAGTTTAAAAAATCTTGCCGACTGGGTGTTACCTAGCTTGTCCTCCTGCAGTCTTCATGTGCCTGTCAGCCTCCTCCCCCCCCTCCCTTGAGTAAAGCCCTGCCTTTTCAGCCTCTCAGGTTTCAACCTTTCAGGTTTGCCTTCTGTTATCATAAACAATGAGACTCCGTGCAGCAGCCTGTGATGAGGCTGAAAGGGCAGGGCTTTACTGAATGGAGGGGGGAGAGGAGGCTGACGGGCAGATGAACACTGCAGGAGGACAAGCTAGGTAACGCCCAGTCGGCAACATTTTTTAAACTTTATAAAGCTATATCTTAGCTTCTACTAAACAGTTTTTTTTAGCAAAAACGATTGCCCCAAATGTGTGTGCTGGGTGTAGGGACACATATTAACAGTCCGGGGGGGGGTCACTTGGGGTGGTTGGTTCCCTTTAAATTAATATATAAAGAAAAAGAAACTCAAATACTTCCTGTCAGCTTTGCTGCATAGACTGGTACAGGATGAGCAGAATCATTAATCTCGTTATTAAAGGGTAAAGGAGCGAGGCTTGTGTCATCACATTTTTTAAATGAGATTTTGGAGTGCAGATTTCTCAAAAAAATGCAAGCAAATCCTTATGCCAGCTAAGTCGATGAGAATTCTGAAGTGTTTTGCACATGTTGCTTAAGGCTTAAGGTTACACGCAGCGACATCGCTACCCACGTTGCAGCGACCTCGCCAGCAACGTCGCTGCGTGTGACATGCCGCAATGACCAGCGATCAGATCGCTGATCGCTGCAGAATGGCCGGGATCATTTTTTGATCGCTGGTCTCCCGCTACCCCGCATGCATCAGCATGTGTGACAGGAGCAAGGACCAGCGATCCCCATGCTGCGCCCGAGACACCCGACAGATCCCTGCAGCCATCGGGTGTCGGCGCATCGCTGATGCCTGTGTGGCATCTCACCAGCAATCACATATCGATGTTCCAGCGATCCCGGTCCAGTCGGATCGTTGATTGGGTCGCTGGAACATCGGTATGTGTAACCCGGCCTTTAGTTTTCTTGCGAATTTGGCACAGAAATAAATCTGCAATACTTTCAGCATCTTCCCACCCCAGAATGCAAGAAAAATGCACAGAAATAAAGTACAAAAACCACACCGGAAACACAGAAGAACTGAGCGTTTTTACCCTGAAGGGGTTGACCGTTTTCACAAAACTTCTGATTGCAATCTGGAATAGATGTAAAAAAAAAAAAAAGAACATAAAAAACCTGATCTTTACTTACAATGTCTTTTGGTTCTTTGACCTCGAGAAAGGCGCCAGGTCGGTGCTATAAGGTGTTGGAGAAACAATTACAAATCTTATTTGAAGCTCCAATGGCTCCTCATCTCCTGCAGCGCAGTCCGTATAATGTAATTTTCTGCATTCTGGAAACTGCTAACCCTCTCTTGTTTTTTTTGTTACTTTGGAAAAGATAACAGTCCAGCGCCAAAATGTGTTGGAACTAATAAAAACTGTATTTGAAGCTCCAAAGCTCTACATCTCCTGCCACGCAGCCCCGCCCAATGTGATTCTCCACTCTGGTAACTACTTACCCTCTGCGGCTCCAGTGTTGCGTTTCTGTCATTGCACTCGTTGGGTCGTTACAGTGACGGTGCTGCAGCCAATCACTGAGCTCAGTAACTTGCCCCACATGGTCTGATTGGCTGCAGCACTGTCAATGTGACATCACACAAAAACATTATACAGATTCTCCGGTACTCTCTTACCTCTAAGGAAGAGCTGCCATAAAGGTCACACCCTCCAGTGATGTATAGAAACAATGCAGGCGTGGGGTAGCATTTACAAGACGTTTTTAAAAGTCAAAAACATATAACAAAATAGGTCTTTTTGTTCATTTACCCATTATAATTATTTTATGTATTTCCACCCAAAGTGCTATGAGCAATAAGACCCACGTCATCAATGCCTTGGTAAACGATGCTCCGCTATTATATTTGGGTTTTCATTTGGTAAGGTTCACACCACATTTGTTTCTCATCTCTCTGAGGGATGTATTGAATGGCCATTGTGTGAATGTTATGGGCTTCCTGGCCGCTTTCACAGATATGCACGTCCAGTTGTTAGCAGAGAGATACAATAGAGCGTCAGTGTTCACTTCTCATACACAAGGCCGTCTCTTTCATGTCGTTCACAGTTGTCATGGTAACCAGCCTTCTATAGAAACCATCAGAAAAGTCCAACCCGAGATTCAGGTTAACAGCAGCAGATCACAGAGGAACATCTCCCAGGAAAAAATGGAGACAGACAAAATTCTGGCTGTAAAACACCCAATTGAGTCTATAGTTTTATGTTGAAAGCTAAAATCTTTGTCAAACAAGTGCATAAAAGCCGTGTTCTGTTATATAGCAGCACGGACACCACAATTTTCATGTAACCTGCACTGCAGTATTTGGGTATATGGCAATTAACAAACGCAGGGATAAAATGGAGCACTACATGCTGAAACGTTAAAAAGAGTGGCCAACAATATGATATACAGGACATGCTATTATATAGCAGCTTCCCACCTTGGTTTTGATCAGCTTCTACTGAACAGTGCAATCCTGCCCAGGCCGCTACAGCAGTGCCCATAATCCTGCCCAGACCACCAAGCAGTGTCCTTCCTCCTCCGCACAGTATAATCCTGCCCAGACCACTATAACAGTGCGCTTCCTCCTACTGCACAGTATAATCCTGCCCAGACCACCAAGCAGTGTCCTTCCTCCTATCGCACAGTATAATCCTGCCCAGACCACTATAGCAGTGCGCTTCCTCCTACTGCACAGTATAATCCTGCCCAGTCCGCTGCAGCAGTGCCCTTCCTCCTACTGCACAGTATAATCCTGCCCAGACCTCTATAGCAGTGTGCTTCCTTCAACTGCACAATATAATCCTGCCCAGACCACTATAGCAGTGCGCTTCTGCCTACTGCACAGTATAATCCTGCCCAGACCACAGTAGCAGTGCACTTCCTCCTACTGCACAGTATTATCCTGCCCAGGCCGCAACAGCAGTCCCCTTCCTCCTACTGCACAGTATAAGCCTGGCCAGACTGCTACAGCTGTGCCCTTCCTCCTACTGCACAGTATAAGCCTGGCCAGACTGCTACAGCTGTGCCCTTCCTCCTACTGCACAGTATAAGCCTGGCCAGACTGCTACAGCTGTGCCCTTCCTCCTACTGCACAGTATAAGCCTGGCCAGACTGCTACAGCTGTGCCCTTCCTCCTACTGCACAGTATAAGCCTGGCCAGACTGCTACAGCTGTGCCCTTCGTCCTACTGCACAGTATAAGCCTGCCCCGGTCGCTACAGCTGTGCCCTTCCTCCTACTGCACAGTATAAGCCTGCCCAGACCACTATAGCAGTGCGCTTCCTCCTGCTAAGCCTGCCTAGGCTGCTACAGCTATGTGGTTACTTTCACTGCTCAGCATAAATCTGCCAGACTACAACAGCAGCACCATTCCTCCCAATGCTCAACATAAGCAGAACACATCCTCCTATTGCTCAGCATAAGCCTGGCCAAACCACTACTGCGCCTTTCTCCTACTGCTCACTGTAAGCCTGCCCAGACCACTACAGCAGCACACTTCCTTCCATTTCTCACTGTTGGGCCTTGTGCCCACGCTGCAATATTTGGTTTAGAAAATTCTGCATCAAATATGCATGTCTGTCCTTAATATGCAGATGAAGTCCATGGAGCCTCGGTTAAGAGTCTACAACATGGACACCAGCCAGTTATCCCACCAGCGAAGGACCTAGCCCAGGGTATTAGTAGCCCTTAAGTCACTATCCAGTCCTTGCGAGCTTGAAGATATGGCCAGGGATTTACCATAGACTAGGTATCCAACCACAGACAGCTGTTTCGGGGTTGTTGCTCCTCATCAGTGTGGCGCAGGATTCTGGCTGGGTGGGAGCAATGCTTGATAGACAGACATCACAAAGCATCCACTGACCTTGTGGAGACCAGTGGAGGATAACACTGCGGGCACCAGTTAAAGCACTCAAACACAGTGAAACCCAAGGTGCATTGCTCGCTAGAATTTGAATATGCAGATGAAGTCCATGGAGCCTCGGTTAAGAGCATTGCTCCCACCCAGCCAGAATCCTGCGCCACACTGATGAGGGCAACAACCCCGAAACAGCTGTCTGTGGTTGGATACCTAGTCTATGGTAAATCCCTGGCCATATCTTCAAGCTCGCAAGGGCTGGATAGTGACTTAGGGGCTACTAATACCCTGGGCTAGGTCCTTCCCTGGTGGGATAACTGGCTGGTGTCTATGTTGTAGACTCTTAACCGAGGCTCCATGGACTTCATCTGCATATTCAAATTCTAGGGAGCAATGCACCTTGGGTTTCACTGTGTTTGAGTGCTTTAACTGGTGCCCGCAGTGTTATCCTCCACTGGTCTCCACAAGGTCAGTGGATGCTTTGTGATGTCTGTCCTGAAGCCAGAAAAGTCTGAGATTTCAGAAGTGCTGTGCCCACAATGTTTTTTTTTTTATTCTCCTTGCATAGTTGGTGCAGATTATGGATGCAGAAAAATCTGGAGTATGTCAATTAGTGTTTTTTTTACCAAAAACATGCCAAAAAAGGCAATACTATTTTGGTGCATTTGTTTCTGCAAAACAGATGCAGATTTGATGCAGAATTTTCTTCACCAAATACGGACTAAATACACAGCGTGGACACAAGGCTTAAGACTGCCCAGACCACTACAGCAGTGTCCTTCCTCCCAATGGTCAGAAAAGCCTAGTCAACTACTACAGCAGCACCCTTATATGAATGTCACATTACACATGGTTGCCTTTTTAGGCTGCTGTAACCTGGGCAGGCTTACAGTTAACAGTGGAAGGAAGGACACAGCAGTGGTGTTTTGACCAGGCTTATACTGAGCAACAGGAGGGTGGGCACTGCTGTAGTGGTCTTTATTTTCATGATTTGTGTAAAAATCTTGATGCAGTTTTAGGTCAAATCTGTGCAGAAATAGGGAAAATTATGATGGGTACACAAATTTTTAAGTACCACTTTACACAGACATAAGAATGGGGACATGTACACCTCCAGGAGGTTTTAGGACATCCTTCTTCTATATCCAAAAGTTGGGATCTTCAATGAAACTATCTGGGTTCAGGACCAGTCTGGCTCATTTTATCCCTGCTGATAAAATTCATTTGTTTGCTTTCTTAGCTCCTTAAATGTATTGCTCTCAACAAAAGAAGTAGCTCCCTTGCAAATCAGATGTTTTGGCTTTCAAGGTTCATTTAGCATATCGATCCGGAATCTCCTGGCTTCTATTGTGTTGTCTTTATATCTTTTGATCCGGTATCTGAGGAATGGATTTGCAAAGAACAAGTTTGCACAGTTCCTTGTAAGTTGAAGACGTTAGGTGGTCCTCCCAGGCATCATGTATTAGGTATGAACTCCCCTGACTATCTTACATCTGTAATGAGTGTGTTAGGGGCACTTCACACATTGCAACATCGCTAGCGCAGAAACATCACAGGTGTCGTGACATGCAACATGTCGCGTTCCTTGTGCGGACGAGAGTGTGTGATTTGTGTGCAGGCATCCACATGAGTACAAATCACACAGGCAAATGAATGGGAGCGCATGGTCATGCGCAGTCAAGCGCAGAACCGTGCGTCCCCATTATAAACATAGGGGCTTGCGGTGGCTGCACTCAGCTTGTGGATCCCCTCCGCAGAACACTGCGGAGGGGTCCGCAAGTGTGAACCCAGCCTGGAAGAGCCCCAGTGACCAATGTGAAAAATGTAAGTTTACTAACTCTATTTTTTAAAAATATATATTAAAAAATACATGCAGCACAAAAACCTAATCTAAATCTTAAGTAATTTTTTAGATGCCAAATCAGTGAGTTCTGTGGAATTTGTGCTTCTGTGATGAGAAGAATGTATTAGTCTATTTTAATAAACTTCCACCAAACTTCTGACAGTCTCAGAAAACCAGATTACCATGGATGAAGGAGGGGAAAAAAAAAACCATACTCGCCTTTTGGCATTATTGTTGTGATCCTTTATTTGTGGGTCACTCTGGGGATTAACGAGAGAGCGTTTAAAATAATAATAATAATATCGCCCATGGGACAGACATCCCATCTTTTGATCTGATGCTTTAATCAAGGAAGTAGACAACAATTCTTCAAACAGAGGATGGCACACAATCTACTGCTGGAAACTACATTCCCTCCCAAGGTTAAAGTCACAAGGTCTTTCTGTCACAACTGGAGAGAGCGGCTTCTTGAGCAGAATCTCAGTCTAGGGAAAAGAAGGGATCAGCTTTAGGAAGGGCCTGGAGGCATGAACAAATGGGTTCCCTGCGGATTTATCTCAAGTATGAATCTTTTCATTTGCTAAGAAACCTTTAGCCCCCCCGTCACATAAGCGAGATCGCTGCTAAGTCACAAGTTTGGTGACGCAACAGCCACCTCACCAGCGATCTCGCTATATTTAACACTTAGCAGCAACCAGGCCCCTGCTGTGAGATCACTGGTCATGTCAGAGTCGCCTGGACCATTTTTTGATTGTTTGGGTCCCGCTGGGCAGCATGCATCGTTGTGTTTGCAGGGACAACGACCAACGACCTCAATACTACAGGTCTGAGAAACAGGGTCCCAACGACCTCCGTATCATTCCGGATCGTTGCCGCATCGCTGGTGAGATCTGACTGTTTGACATCTCACCACCGATCCCGACAGCGACACACCAGCGATCCCTACCAGGTCGTATCGCTGGTGCGTCGCCAAGTGTGACGGTATCCTAAGATGTTATGGTCTTGGCACAAAGACAAATCGCAGGTTTTCAAAAAGCTATAGTTTTGTTTTAGTTTTCTTCTAGTGGCTCATCTATCTTGAGAGGCAGCTACCTTCCTCAGCACCTTCCTTCTGAAATATGAATTTTCTTTTGAAAAGTAAAAATCATGTTTTTCAGATCATGTACAACTGTGTCAATGGAGACTCCATAGCTGTGTGATTTACTTGTATCTGGCCAAACCTTTTGCTAATAAAGTCTCCAAACTCACTAATAGTAATGGGTCCCCGCAGAGTTTTAACCATTTCTTATCAATATAATTTGGTCTGTGTAGTAATGTCCTACAGCAGGGGTGGGGCACCTCAGGCCCCAGGTCTGAACGCAGCCCTCGATTACTTTTTTTGCGGCCCATGGGCAGATTCCTGGGGGCTGCAGTGCTCAGGCTGGCTGATGCATTTTGCCAACTGTCTGCCCTTTAAATCCAGCTCCCCAGTGACCTCTATGACCCAGGCTCAGCCTCCCCAGTGAGTTACATGCTCCCAGCCTCTCCTGTTATGTCTAGGGATCTAGCAAACCTGGAAAAGCAACATGACCAATGACAACCACCCATGCCAAAGAGAAGCAGGTCCAGCCATCATAGTAGGGGGAAGATGATTAGTTAACCAAATATAACAGGTCATTTTCAAGTTGATAATTTTGTACGGCCCCCGAAGGATGGTAGAAATTTCCAAATGGCCCTCGGCAGAAAAATGGTTCCCCGCCCGTGTCCTACAGGAAGATGTGCAAGACCATATATACAGTGCCATGAAAAAGTATTCATATACTCCATTAACAGTTCTTCATTTTTTTCACATTACATCATCAGACAAACGTATTTTATATGATACCAACACTAAGTAACAAGTATTTGTGAAGTAAAAAGTTTTTCAAGGCAATGTAACAATGCTGTTCAGTGTTTGTGCAAACAGCACGTGGTGAAGCGCCAACCAGGAATAACTATCGGCTACTAACATCCATCATTTTTTTGGAAATATATATTTATTAATATTTAACATCAAAAGGAAAATAAATGTTTACAGCAGAACGTGTTACTTCACTGTAGCCAGAAATCTGTAAAAGCCAATTAAACAATCAACATTAAATGACTCTTGGCTCATGAGAGCTGCAAAATGAATAGTGTTGAAAATGTCTAGAATAATGAAAACGTAGAACATTTGAAGGAAAGTTAATTGGTTCTCATTACAACACATAAAGGTTAGTAAATGATGATGACTATGGGCAGAAGAAAGAATGACACCACCCCATTACACTGGATGCAAGTCTCACCAAGTAGTGTTATGACATAGGGAAATAATCACAAGGATTACAAATGGTCCAACCAAAAGAACTGAAAAAAGTATCAGCAATCATAGAATTCCTATCAAACCCAACCACACTGGGAAATAACATTGATGATCTGCTCTAAGATGATCATATAATTTGGATAGGCGTTGGATGAACACTTGTTTGGTCAACAGGTAATCTTTCTGGTCCTTTTATACACATGCATGTTCGATATTCGTAATAGAAAGAGGGCAGTAAGCCCCCGATGACAACATCTGCTGAAATGCAACTTGCCCAAACCTTCTGTTGTTGAAGAAACATTTGGACCCCTCTATACACAAAGGATTGTCAAGTCATAACTAAAGCGCTGGGTTCAGCCAACTGTCATCTAACGAGCATGGCCACTTTTAGACAACTCCTTTCAGGATGTATTCGTGATTTCACAAATCAGGAACCTGTTGCATCAACATAACCTGACCACACAAATTTGGTGTAAATTGGTCAAACCTAACAGGACTGCGCTGGTTGACCATCTCATTATGTATGGGAGCTTTCCAAATCTTCAAAGACTGCAGATGTCAGAGAAAAAGATTGGGCTGCGAAATTTTAATAATGTCTGATCTATTCTTAGGAGTCAAATTGCCTTACCGAGAGCAACATGTACATCAGAGTTTGGATTATCTGCCAAACCAGAGATAGGGCTTCTTCAGACGTCATTGCAAATTAGTCTGAGCGTGGACTGCAATGCACAAAGTGGCCACTTGGGTTGGGAGAGCCACGACCGGTCCAAGCTCAGACCGATTTGCACAGACGTAAAAAGCAGCTCTTAGACCATTGGCTATGTAATGTGTATGGGCATCTTTGTTCTAAAGGCATAGTAGTCAATACTAAAATCGGATCACCAAAGCAAGCCTATAGTTTCATATAATACAGTCTTAACTTTAGATTTATACTTTTTAACTTGCTGGTAGTGAAATCCATATGGAGGCTTAAGGTGGGTTTACATGGGAATTATTTTTGCCCTTAAAGAGCTATATTTAACAATATGACAAGTTGATCGGAGAACAAATGAACAATACAACTGATCGCTCCTCATAAAGCCTGCAAAAGAGGATCCAGCCATTCTCACTCGATTGCTGGATGACCGCAGGTCAACAATTCGCAGTCGGCATTATTACAAGTGATCGTTCAACAGATTGTCAGCCCAAGAAAGAGGACCTTTAAAGTAGCTCCTCCAGCTTCTTCAACAACTCTCCTAAAACATGGCAAATATTGAAAGTCCCCACCGGATAAGAGAGACGGCAGGACAACTTCATAACAGCATTGTGATTAGAGAAGTGTCTATAGTTTGACAGATGGCTCAGTCTTGTTTTATGAGGTCAGGCATCATCTTTGCTCTTCATTTTGGAGGGAAGCTATTTTGCAAAGGGTACAATCCTATAAAGTTTTACAAAAATGTTTAGAATTTACTACAGTAAATTAACTAGAAGACAAAATGGCTCAAGAATCAAATTCATTATGGAAAAATGTTGCAAAAAACAAAACTGATCCCACTTTGAGTTATATTTATCTATGGGTGTATTTCTGTGGATATTCACTTTTTGTGGGGGTGTGGCGAAAGAGCACAT
Organism: Allobates femoralis; assembly: GCA_033576535.1. Taxonomy (NCBI): domain Eukaryota; kingdom Metazoa; phylum Chordata; class Amphibia; order Anura; family Aromobatidae; genus Allobates; species Allobates femoralis. The sequence goes on along the minus strand of JARQOC010000006.1, from coordinate 64,203,473 downwards.
GATATCATTTTGGTATTTTTCATTGTTATATACACATTCTATATTTCCCGCATGCCATTTTTTCAGTGGTAACTTGTAAGAACTTTGACCAGGATAAATTTTCTGCTTATTACCCTTAAAGAAGTGCCCCCTCGCCCCTCATATGTGGCCGTATCTGGTGGTGCAGTTCTATGTCATTTAACTAACACAGGATGTAACTATTATTTAAACAGTGTTTGGAGAAATGTCACTTGGATCACTGTTTTCTCAGAAATCAATATATTTCCATGTTCTGTAATCTGTAGACATTGACTACAGTTCAGAATAGAGATTTTGAATTTCCAGAAACAGTGATACCCCTGTCCAGATACCAAATATTGCAGCTTGGTAAGATTTTACTAAAGGGTGCAGTGCTGCCATACCCAAATGTATCTCATAGACATGAGTGGAGCAGCTTTTTGAAAGATAGAAAAAAAAAGTACATATATTTCTATTTAGTATTCATACCCATAAAGAAAAATTAATTATGATGAATTAAATATGATCATATTGTACATTACAAAGTAAAATACTGTGGAAAGAGCTACATCCTATTTTCAGGAGCTCCTATGAATGGATAGACAAGGGCGCAATGGGTCTTATCTCCTTATTTATACAGTACATGCAGTGCGCTAACTGCTCACGTTAGTCGGTTGTGTGACCCACAACCAGTATCAGCGCCGCAGAACTCCACACTCGAGGTGGCCAATATGATATCCCAAAGGACAGAAACAATACGGGTGTGGAATAAAATATAGACGTCTAGAAGATATTTTTTGGTGTCTTTATTTCTCGACGCGTTTCAAGACCATCCCGGTCCCTTCCTCAGGAGTACACCAACATGAAGGAGCATGTTGGTATACTCCTGAGGATGGGACCGGGACGGGCTTGAAACGCGTACCGTATTGTTTCTGTCCTTTGGGATATTTTCAGGAGCTGGCCAATACAGACACTCCATGCCAAAGCCTATCATTATTATTACATTTTTTTTATATTCTTTCTTTCTATATTAGACTTGTGGTTTAAGTCCATGTGAGAGGGAGGAGACAGGCCATATTCAACAATTCTGTAAACAAAAATTAGACTCTCTATAACAGGCTTCTAGAGGAATGGGGAAAAACATTTTTCTTTTCCCAGGGCCATCACGATTCTGGTCCATAGGCTGTTTTTGGTATTGCACCTTAGCCCCAATCAGTAAAAGGATCTTTGGTAGAATCAACCTTCCAAAGCAGTCTACATAGACATGAAGGTGATAGGAAGCTGAATATATTGGATACCTTGATAACTATGATCCAATGACTTATTCGATTACATTCGAAAGCTACATTTCTTATAAGTAAATGGACTGTTCCAGGCTATGGGCAAGACATAGATCCCCCTGAGAATCTGCTTCCGGAGATTATTGTAAATAACAAGGAGAGTTACCAGTGTGAGACATTTAACAGGACAGCAAAGCTGAACTCTGTATTCTTACAAACACATTTGCTGCAGCTTTCACAGCTCTGCTGTATTGTAACAATATTGTAGCCCTGTCTGCCTGATGGAAGCTGAGGAACCTGCAGATGTGTCAGTCATAATCACACACAGCTCTGCAGGGGGTTCAGGAGGGCAGAGAGCAGACATGACTCTTCACTTAAAGGGAACCAACCATCAAAAAAACCTATCTAACCTCTAAATATCTGTCCCTGGGGCCCTAAATGACTATTCTAACCAGCCCTGACTGACTAAATCTAACTAACTACAGGCACAATAAATCACTTTTATACTTACCAAATTCTTGTCGCCCGGGCGTTCCTCCAGGGTCTCTGTCAGCGAGGCGGGTCTCCTCGCTGCTGTCCGTCTTCCTTCCAGGGCGGCATCTTCTTCCTATGGATTCAAAATACCCGCCCATTGCGTCCTCGCAATGAGCGGGTCACGTGATGCAGGCCCCGCGTCACTTCCGCCCGCCGCGTCACTGGTGCACTCAGACCGGCTTCTGAGCATGCGCAGATGGCATGCTGAAGCCGGCCTGGCGCGTCACAGTCCCAGCGACGCGGCGGGCGGAAGGGACGCGGGGCCTGCAGCACGTGACCCGCTCATTGCGAGGACGCAATGGGCGGGTATTTTGAATCCATAGGAAGAAGATGCCGCCCTGGAAGGAAGACTGACAGCAGCGAGGAGACCCGCCTCGCTGACAGAGACTCTGGAGGAACGCCCAGGCGACAAGAATTTGGTAAGTATAAAAGTGATTTATTGTGCCTGTAGTTAGTTAGATTTAGTCAGTCAGGGATGGTTAGAATAGTCATTTAGGGCCCCAGGGACAGATATTTAGAGGTTAGATAGGTATTTTTTGATGGTTGGTTCCCTTTAATGCCGCTATCTATTTAATAATATATTGGATTGCAGATAACAAGGTATTATTTTATTCAGCTTTCTCTGACCGCTGTGCCGATGTAACCAGCTTAAGAGGGTTGATCCTACTAACAGATTCCCTTTAAATGGTGCAGATAAAGCCTGAAAGCAAGTGGTGACATTTCTGGAGGAAAATCCCATGCTTTTTTCTATCCCTTCTGAATAGTAAAAGGCTTATGCTACAAGGCATATACTAGTTTAAAAAACAAAAACACATATAATTACTTACAACTTTATACCCATCTTTTTTATTCCTTGGGCAAACCTCTCATTGTGTATCGTGTATTGTATTTGGATACTTAAAAAGAACAAATTACAATCTTCAGCAGAGATGAGCAGATGATCCTTTCATTTTCCTATTGCCAAACCCCTAATCCAACAGGGACAAAAGTGACTGATAACCCAACTAAAATGGAAGTACTCTACATATGGCACTGTGCCCACGCTGCATATTTGGCCTATGATTCTGAATTTTCAGCACCAAATCTGCATGTCTAGTCTGAAGCCAGCAAAGTCTAGAATATTTCTGAAGTGCTGTGCCCACGCTGCGTTTTTTTCTATGTATTTGGTGCAGGCTGCTGATGCAGAAACACTGCAGCATGTCCATTAGTGATCCGCTTTTTTACATTTTTCAGCCCTCCAGTCACTTACCTCATTACAAAATATGCGACTGGAAAAAAACGCACCAAATACGCGGCAACAATGAACTAAAATGTGCCAAAAACACAAAACATTTTTTATGCATTTTTTTCTACAAAACGGATGCAGATATGATGAAGAAATTGGGCACAAGTCCTTAAGCTGATGCATACTTGTTCTGCAGCACTTTACAGACATCACTGTCTCCATTAAGGCTGACAATCTAAATTATCTATCAGTAGGTCTTTGGAGTGTGTAAGGAAACCAGAGAACCTGGAGGAAACCTACGCAAACACAGAGAACATACAAACTCCTTACAGATTATGTACTTTGTGGGATTTTAACCTAGGACCCCAGCGCTGCAAAGCAATAGTGCCAACCACTGAGCCACCACACAGTGCCAACCACTGAGCCATGAAACACTGCTAACCACTGAGCCACCATACAGTGCCAACCACTGAGCCACCACACAGTGCCAACCACCGAGCCACCACACAGTGCCAACCACTGAGCCATTAAACACTACTAACCACCGAGCCACCATACAGTGCCAACCACTGAGCCATCACACAGTGCCAACCACTGAGCCATTAAACACTGCTAACCACTGAGCCATCACACAGTGGCAACCACTGAGCCATTACACAGTGCCAACCACTGAGCCATTAAACACTGCTAACCACTGAGCTCTCACACAGTACCAACCACTGAGTCATCAAACAGTGCCAACCCCTGAGCCACCGTACAGTGCCAACCACTGAGCCACTGTACAGTGCCAACCACTGAGCCACTGTACAGTGCCAACCACTGAGCCACTGTACAGTGCCAACCACTGAGCCACCGTACAGTGCCAACCACTGAGCCACCGTACAGTGCCAACCACTGAGCCACCAGACAGTGCTAACCACTGAGCCACTGTGCTGTTCAAACTGATGTAAAACTGCAATTTCAAGAGAGCCCTGATAACTCGTAGCAGGGGAGCATGCTGGGAGCTGTTTTGCAACTGCTTGAGAAGCACAGTTCAGAAACACATTTTAATAGAAAATTGACTACGGCAAAAGGTTGCCCATTAAGTTGACATTCACAGTAATGTAAATGCTTTCCTCCTCCTCAGTACACAGCAGAGAATGTATGCATCGGTCATTACTAAAAATAATCTAAAAAAGCAGCACAAAATATTCACAGTTTTGCTGAAAACTAACAATTTCTTAACAATAGCATACATTGTCTTGGATGACTGGCGGGTTTTACTAATACTACTTCTTGGCTATGCGTACCATGTAAAGCCTGGCACATGTAATGAAATCTTAAAAGCCTATAGAAACTTGCGCTGGTCATGACCCCACTGTGCAATACAATGACTTACATATATTTATTGTATGATGCAAGGTTCACTCAAACAGCCATGTGGCCTTCCCTGCCACTGAAAGACAATTGAAAAATCCACAAAGTCAGAAAATGATGTGCAGCTTAGTACGTGCTTGTATTAATCATGAGCTGTACCTTTTATTGTAGCCCAGAGCTCCATTCACAATTCTGCATCTACTGCTTGCACATAGTCATGGGGTAAAGATTTCCCCTCCTGGGGTACAAATCACCAAATGTTGTTGGACTGTTTAAAGTATCTACTGGGAGATTTGTGAAAGCAGCACTGGACTAGAAGTGTATCTGAGCACACGGCGGGAAAAAAAGCCAATGCCAATTGTCTTGCTGTTCCTAAATAAAAATTAAAATGTATGTATGAATCTGCGATTGAGTATGGAATGGATTTTTGCTGCAAAAGTTAGCGAGATCGCAATGCAGATCGATTTCCACAAGGAATACATTTTCCACACTGAAAAATCAGCAGCCAATGAAGAAAGCATTGCTTCTATGATTTAATCAGTTCTGCCATTGGTAAATCCCTATAAAATCCCATTAAAAAGGGATAATAAAAAGGCCCCCCATCAAATAATTAAAAAATCAACCCATTCTACTCACGTGTTAGGACCGTATTAAGAAACACTGCTCTTTATTCATGTGTCTTGCAGCTGTATTGTAAGCAGACAAGACTGACAGGAGAAGAAATAAATCTTCTCTGTCGACTTAGCACAAAGGCCCCGATTCATCAAGACTGGTGATTTTCTCGTGGGGTTTGATGGAGTCAGACTGATGAGTAGCATGTGCCAAGCCAGAAATCTAATTCCAGTCAGGGACTGGAGTGAGATTCCAGGTGTAGGGAACGCCACAGCTTGTTAAGAATTAGATAAGCTGTGGTTCTTCAGGTAAAAATGGCAAAAAACACAAAGTTTTGGTGTAACTCAGAATTGTGCCAATATTTTGCCATGTTTGGAAGTCTTTACATCACTTTTTAGCATAAGAGCTTTGATGAATCGGGGCCAGAAGGGTTTTTGCTGTTGCCTGGATCCTCAATGCTCAATTAGCGGAGGAGATCCATTTCTTCTCCTGTCACAGCTCTTCTCCAGCATCTCCCTTACCAGTTGATACATAAGGAAAAAAAGAGGAGCACCACTAGTCAATCATATTTAAAGTGGGTGCTCACCATGTCAAACAACTACACATGAACCACAAGAAACACAATTTGACATATGGTCAGGGAGCACAAACCAGAATAAAATTATTATAGTGAAAAAAGTATTGAACAGCTTTATTTACAAACATTTGTGGACAAAACATTAAAATCACTGAAAATGTAATTACAGGGGGACTCCGGCTGTTCATAGTGCCTGATGTTCAGAAGAATGGTAGAAAATGACAAAATTATATACTCCGTTATAATAATTTATGCATAGTAAGTATCCTCAGAGTTTTTATTATAATTGACCAGTACAATGGTTAATAACCATAAAAATGATTGGAGACTCTCCCCTAGGGATAATAACTAAGCAGAGGGATGTGCGGCCGTGGTACATAAACAGGATTCAATATATTGATATTATCAAGTTGGCTTATACAGTAACACAAAATTGTGCATAGATAATAATAGTCTGGTATATATACATTGATTTTAATGTTGTTTGTCCACAAATATTTCTAAATAAAGCTGTTGTATATTTTTTTCACTATAATAATTTTATTCTGGTTTGTGCTCCCTATTCTGTTTCTTGTGGTAGCAGTTTGATACACGTCACAGGAGCTGTGTTTCTGCAGAGTGTGGCCATTCCTGAAAGGTGACTGGAACATTTGAATGACACAACATGGGCAAATATATTAGATTTTTGGAGAACCCCTTTAAAGGAATTTAGCACAGAACTAATAAAGAAAAGCAATACTTTCTTCTCACGATGCTGCCAATCTGACACTTTCTATGTCTTCTGCAGTCTCAACATCCTGGTTTACACAAAAAGTGTTAGGAACTGACTGTGCTTAGCAAATCTGCTGAGTGATTGACTGAGCTGGCATTTCCATTATGTTAATAAAGAACCAGGAGATCAGTATGAAACAAAGGAATAGTGGTAAATATACAATCCTCAACATTTGACATTGAAAGACAAGGAAAAGTCAGGAAATTATAAATGAGATGGATAGGCACACATTTTTGATATGTACAATATGAAAAAATGGAAACAATGTTGTCAAAATATCGATTTATTTAATATAGAGTATCAGTACCATGTGCAGAAAAAAAATCCCCATGCTTACATGCCTTGGCTGCTTTTAATAAAATCAATAATCTGAGGACTGTTCTCAGGCACTTAATGGATTTGGGCAAATCATCAAGATCCGCTGCTGGCAGCTCCTTTTGCAAGTGCCAACGATAATGTCCCTAATGTGGTAGATGGAAGACGAGGCCTGAGATATTGCAGGAGACGGTAAAACAATTAGACCACACAGTAGCACAAGCAACATGCAGCCTGATGTTCTAGTGTTGACAAGCAGCCATAGCACTGGTTCTATGAATGATCTGTACTGCAGCTGAAATTGGATGCCACATACCAAGCCTTCAGAGTCAGTCAGTACATAAACTGTTGGAAGGTGTTTGAATAACATTGGGCTACAAGCCAGATGTCCAGCTACAAATGTACCAATGACCTCACACTACCGCTCACAAATGGCTATCATGGTTCAGGGGAAAGACTAATAGAGGCTGGAACGGATGTCTATTCTCTCAAGCATAAATCCCACTTTTGTCATGAACACAATAATAGCTGCAGATTGGTCTGGAGACCACATGGTCAATGCCATGAAGAGGCCTTCATCAGGAGTATGTGTATTTCAGGAGCAATTTTTCAACACATCAGGCCACATGTTGTTAGTGCTACTGTGAGCAGTCTATGTGGTCTAAACATTATAGCATGGGCTGCAATGTCTCCAGAGTTGTCTTACATCACATCTGGGACGTCACTGATCAGCATTGAGCATGGCAGACAACCATTGATAACCTCATTGACACCAGCCAACACATTTAAGTACGGGGATTTCAGAATGTTATGCTCATATTTATTACTGAATAGAGTTGTTTGGAAAACTTAGTAAATTAAATAACGGATACAATCATTGGCAGATCTATCCAACCAGTACCGTATATACTCGCGTATAAGCCGAGTTTTTCAGCCCAAAAATTGGGCTGAAAAGTCCCCCCCTCGGCTTATACGCGAGTCACTGTATACTGTATACAATGTATACAGTATACAGTGCCCCCATCTATATACAGGCCCCCCGCCGCAATCCTGTAAAGGAATAGATTAGTATACTTATCCATCCGCTGCAGCTGTCCCGCCGCCATCGCGATCCAGCATCTTCCGTCTTCCAGCGTCTCGCGTCTTCTTCCGATGGTTGCAGGCAATGACGTCATTGCCTATGCGACCGAGGAGGAAACCGGAAGAAGACGCGAGACGCTGGAAGACGGAAGATGCTGGATCGCGATGGCGGCGGGACAGCTGCAGCGGATGGATAAGTATACTAATCTATTCCTTTACAGGATTGCGGCGGGGGGCCTGTATATAGATGGGGGGGCCTGTATATACCTCTGGGGCATATATATGTGGGGCTGCTGTATACTACCACTGGGGCTGTATTTACCTGTGGGGATGCTGTATACTACCACTGGGGCTGTATATACCTGTGGGGCTGCTGTATACTACCACTGGGGCTGTATATACCTGTGGGGCTGCTGTATACTACCACTGGGGCTGTATATACCTGTGGGGCTGCTGTATACTACCACTGGGGCTCTATATACCTGTGGGGCTGCTGTATACTACCACTGGGGCTCTATATACCTCTGGGGCTGCTGTATACTACCACTGGGGCTGTATATACTTCTGGGGCTGCTGTATACTACCACTGGGGCTGCTGTATACCACACTGTTGAGGGCTGTATACCTGTGCTGGGGTCCACCCTCGGCTTATACACGAGTCAATAGGTTTTTCCAGATTTTTGGGGCAAAAGTAGGGGGGTCGGCTTATACACGGGTCGGCTTATACACGAGTATATACGGTAATTTCCAATACTCCTTGACTTTTCCATCTTGGTGTTGCAATATCAATGTTGAGGCATGTATACATAGTTTATTTTAATTTGTTTTAAACCCATTTTAAGCCACTCATTTTTTTCTAAATAAACAAAATACTACACACTTGTTCGCGGTTTTATCCATGTTAAAAAATGTTTTAAAAAGCCAGCAAAGTAGCCAGCGGACCTGTAGGCTACTCCGACATATGACACCAGGAGTCTTCACAGCTAAGCTCCTATTAATTCTAAAGAAAGTACTGCACAAGAGGCTTCAGAGTTGCACGGTTGCCCAGGCTAGAGGACTGCCAACCCTAATTTATCATTTCTGATGACACACGCTTGACGAGAAAATCTTACATTTTGTGCTTACTCCAACACATCTTATCCTGTAGTTCAGAGGTAGAGATATGAGATATCCAATGAGAAAAATCCTCGTGTTCCTGTACCATTGTAGGATAATGTACTAAAGGAAGTCCAAAACCAGATCAGAAGGTAGTGAAGAGGTAAAGAGGGACCAACCTGGCACAAAGAAATTGAACATTCCTTTGACTCAGGTTGACATCGGCTGAGGCCCTAACAAAGCCTGAAGAAGGTACGCATCGAAAACCAGGCTGGAACGGATGAACCCAGTGTCATTTGGATGGGTATAGCTTATGTAAGAAAACCCGGTTCATGTCAGAGCTTACAATTATGATGCTGTGTCCACGAACAGGAAAAAAAACATTATTTTAGGTCACCAGGTGTCTGATCTTAACATACAACTCACTTTGGATTCTATGAAGGACAACAGATTATGCAAAATAAAGTGTCCTTAATGAAGTAATCGATGCCCCCTCCCCCCCTAAAAATCACACCCGAACGCTGTGCCATGCCTGCCCATGTACTCATGTCAGTGTTAATAAAGAAAAGCACATGCAGCATGATGGTCATAATAGCAACCCGGCACAACGCACAACACAGCAGCGCCCATTCCTTGGAACAGCAAAACAGGACATCACCAGTGTTAGGACATTTCCATTTTTGCTTGCAGTGTCCATCATATGGAGCAACAAATCAATGAGTGTAAGTATAGCTGTACGGCTGTCGTGTAACCCTGGCACCACCGTGCCAGGGTGTAAGTCTTGAAGGAAGATCATAAACAATGTCATTTGGCCGCAAAATTAAATAAAATCCCTCTTTTTTATTCCCATCTGGTTAAAGCCGCTGTGCAAGTTGTGAAAATATAAAAATGGCAATCATAAACTTCAGTTTATTCTCCCATATGGATGACAATGTATCGTTCTGCGTACAACAGACTACGGGGTTTATAACCAGCACGTCAGATGCAAAACGAAATGGTACAAACAACACGATAATCGGATCGTCCAAGAGCAGGGGACAGCGAAATTCCACGTTCACAGACTCTTGCCCTGCTAAATAAAAGTGCTTTATCGTGTGTTGGGTAAAAGAAAAAAAAAAAACAACAAAGAACTCAAAAGTCGTAGCAGCCGCGGCTTTCCACAATCCTAGGACTGTGCGATGGCGAAGAGTCACTGACATTTATGACACGGAAAGGGTTAAAAGCTTTATACTTCCTCTGGTTCAGGGTTGTTAAGGATCTTCCGATGGGCCTGGCGAAGGTACTGCTGCTGCTTGAAATACACCTTGAAGGCTCCTTTTATGGCCACAAAAGCAATCCCACCCTGAAAAAACAAGACGTATGGAAGCGAAATGGGAGCACTAAATATTGGCAGACAAGCATAAAACTTAAAGGGGTCTTCCCATCACCAAGATCCTATTCCAAAATATAGTAGACTTAGTTTCTTACCCTCATGTGCAGGGTATTGCAAGAGATTAGGTATCCATGGTTACGACCACTCATATAGTGACAGTTAGTCGCTCGTGGTCATAACCATGGATACTGAAGTTCCTGCAATACCCTGCACATGAGGGTAAGAAACTGGGCTGATCAGGAGAACCACACTACATTTCTAATTGGAAGTATTTGCTAATATTATTACACCTACTATATATTGGGATAGGATCTTTGAGATGGGAATACCCCTTTAAACAGATGATGACCGCCTTCAATCGATTAAACAAATTGTTCACTTCTAAATTCTATGTGATTATCATTTGATATGGTTGAAATTGTCCATTTTCATAAACTTTAGACTAAAGTGTCTAAATCCAATTTTAGGGCATTAACTTAACCCTTTTCTGACATGTGATGTAATGGGGTTCAGGTACTGTGCTGTACAGCTGGCACCTGCCTGTAACGATAATAGGGCGCTAGCTCCGATCTCTGCTGCTTAAATCTCTGACAGCGGCCTTTAAATACGAGAGCCCTTCATTAAAGATTTACCCTGCCCCACTTCTATTTATCGCAAGACGCTGAAACTGCACATGTAATGATATAAGGGTACCGTCGCACTTGGCGACGCACCAGCGATCCCAACAGCGATCCGACCTGGCCGGGATTGCTGGTGTGTCGCTGTCGGGATCGCTGGTGAGATGTCAAACAGTCAGATCTCACCAGCGATGCAGCAACAATACAGCAGTCGTTGGGACCCTGTCACTCTCGGGCGTAGTGTTGAGATCATTAATCGTTGTCTCTGTCAAACACAGTGATGCATGCTGCCCAGCGGGAGTACGACGACCAAAAAATGGTCCAGAATGGTTTGTAACGATCAGCGAACTCACAGCAGGGGCCTGATCGCTGCTAAGTGTCACACATAGCGAGATCGCTGTTGAGGTCGCTGTTGCGTGACAAAATTTGTGACTCAGCAGTGATCTCGCTAGCGATGTTGTTTAGTGTGACGGGGGCCTAAGCCTCTATAGGTTATGTGCCAATTTGCAACTCTGAACTGATAACGGTCTTTCTTTTACAGGTGATGAAGTGGTGTGAGGTGTGATAATGGGGCCTGTGGAATACAGAGCAGTAATCAAGTTCCTTTACTTGAAAGGCCGCAAATCTAGGGGGACGTTCGATGAGATGAAAGAGGTTTATGATGACGATCACATTTAAAATGACGATGCCAGTTCTTGACTAAATCATATGATGGGGAATTGTCACCATGAACCTCTTCCACCTCATCGAGAAAGTCTCCCTTGGTGTGCGGCCTTTCAAGTAAAGCAACTTGATGACTGCTCCACTGTGTCGATTCTCACACCTCACACCACTGCAGCACCTGTAAAAGAAAAACAGTTATCAGTTCAGAGTTGCAAATTGGACAATAACCTATAGAGACCTATATCATTACACATGTGAAATTTCAGCATTCTTCAATAAATAGAAGTGGGTCAGGGGAAATCTTTAATGAACGCCCCTCATAGTTGGAATCTGTGTGCCCCAAAAGTGACGACACAGATTGCAACCATTTAAATGCTTTTGTCATAGATGGCCCGCAGCATCTAAATGCTTAAACAGCAGGGATCGGAGCTAGATCTCCCAACTGGTAGAAGCAGAAGGCGGCTGTATAGCACAGCAGAAAGTATTACCACAGCAGGTGGAAATCTACTGAATATGGCCATCAACACCATCCTTACACTACCCAACTTGTGTCCGGGCTTCTTAGTAGATCGGCATTTTTATTATACGTAGCTACATAGTACAAAAGGTTCCAGATAACTAGGGGTATATAAAAAAAAAATCAAATAGAAATTTTTTTTTAACAAATATTTAGAAACCATTGGAATAATCATTGTAACACATTTTATAGAAAAATAAATGATTTAATCTTAAGCTATACCAGATGCCTTCATATGGCCATGTTGAAAGAAAAAGAAAAATGTTATGGCTCGTAGAAGAGGAAGAGAAAAAACAAAAAGAAAAAGGTCAAAATGAAAATTGGCCATGGTGGGTGGAGGAGACAAAGTGTTCCGGGTCAAATAATTCCAAGTACTGACTGATCACAGATATTTGTTTGGGATTGCCAGCAATTTTTCCATAATGGAATGCACAAAGGGCAAACTTGTGTAGAATGGAAAGTGTGAAGATAAGCTAAAAAGAAGGGCGAGATTAAGACATCTACAAAAAACATTGGCACCATTTTTCTATGAGTTGCTGTATTACAGAGCACATGAATAGCTGGACAGGTATTAATACATTCACTTGACCTAATCGTATGTTACAAGTACATTCTTACCAAAATCGTCCTTTGTAGGTTGGAGTTAACACTGCTGAACATCAGTTTGCCAACTATTGTAGCGATGGTGGGAAAGACTAGAGCTCCACATAGTATGCGGGTGGCAGAGACATGATCTGCCAGAGGGTTGGCTTCAGCGGGCACCCGAGGCACTGGGCATCCAATTCCTGTAGAGAGGTAAAACAATGCAAGGAAAGCTGTGAAACGCAATGTGAGTATACACCTTTGTGTCCTGCTGTATTACATAAGTTGTGGAGGTCACAACATATATGTCCATCTATATACAAACCAGTACGCATTGTTTGGCCAATACACTGCTTTTCTGCAAAAGTGAAACACAAAAGTGGGAAAACTTTATCCTCACAGATTTTAGCATGCCGCGTTTCCTAGTGAAGCGCCTATTGCTGAATCATATTGGGACTAGTTAGTCTTGAGAGATACTGTTAGTTGCATGCACTCCCAGAAAGAGAATATGTATAAAGTCATGTAGGAGGAAGGCTGTGGAAGAAGCTGGTGGATCACCATTAGGCCTGGGTCAGACTGTTATACAACACGGACAACACTCGTATTATAATGCATGAACTGGCCGGAGGATCCCCTCACCCGATCAGGACAGCAGCACAGTAATTCATTAAGCTGTCATAATTGGGTCAGGGGAGCTGCTGGATGCTCCATGCTTTATAATAAGAGCCTTATCAGTGTTATATGGCCGTCTGATCCCAGACTTCTAGAGCTGCTTAGGCAGGTGCCTCTGTGGACGAACTTAGACAGCAAAAAAAAAAAAAAAAAAATTGCTCACTCCTTTATATGAAATAAACACGAGCATTCTGGGATAAGGCGCTCCATTTATTAACATTCTAGGTTACTTTACCTGGAAATATGCTGTTAAGGATCTGCAATTTGTTGGAGTATTTCCTCCACAGTCTGAGCACGTAATCTTCCCAGCGGATCATTTTTCCTAGGATCAGCATAACAGGGATGGTGGGGAGGCCGATCAGTAGGAACAGAGGATCTGCGCGCTCCATAACATCCAGACCCTCCTTATGCCCAACAACCTGCAGAATAAGAGACCAAAGTAGACAGCTACAGTGAGAAACTCATAACTAATGTCCGGGAGAGAGATGATGATCCCTGATACTCATGTTCTTTTACAGATATATCCCCCTGCCCTTTCCTTTACCATTTTTCTCTCATTTCCACCCTTTGCTCCATTTTTATAATAAGTTCCACAATGGATGGGTAAAGAAAAAAAATGTTCCTGTGCTGAGATAATCTTATATATGTACTGTGTAATGGATGTGTCTGACCGTACAGGAACATGGTCTGATCATACCACATCTGATGTGCTGAGATAATCTTATATATGTGTCCCTGCTATGTACTGTGTAATGGATGTCTCTTACTGTACAGGGACATGGTCTAATTATGCCTCATCTCCTGCGTTGAGATCATCTTATATACAGTATGTGTCTCTGTTATGTACTGTGTAATGGATGTGTCTGACCATACAGTGACTTGGTCTGATTATACCACATCTCCAGAACAGGCAAGGAAGAAAAGGAGTATACAGACATTACAGCACAGGAAATAGTATACATACATTACAGCACGGTATCATATATGATTCTTTCTGTGATGAAAAACATTTCCCTGCCTGTTTTTAAAAAGTGTTTTACCTAAAAGAATACATTTGTGATTCCGTGCTGTAATGTCTGTATACTCTTTCCTGTGCTGTAATGTCTGTATACTCTTTTCCTTCCTCCTTGGCCCAGGAGATGTGGTATGATCAAACCAAATGTATTAAACTACTGAATAATCAGTGGCATGCTTCATTTTTGCAAACTGTATATAGTGCGAGGGCTTAAAAAGAAAAAATCTTGGGGAATAGTTTCTTTCATTTATTTAAGCCAAATATTTTCCAACAGATTCTAATATCCAACACTGTAAAGGTCGCAGCAGAACTTTAGAGAGGTCAATGCAACGTAAATGGTTATAACCAATCCAAATAAGTCTTACCCATTGAAAGTCATTTTGACAGATTTCCCAATGCTTTTGGCACATAAAACAGAGGGGCTATACTTTGACACAGAAACCACAATGACCAATTAGAACTAGGAAAAGCTGTAACAGCTCTAAAGAGGGGTTGTCCACTACTTCCATACAAACTTACATAAGGTCATCAATTTCAGATTATGGGGTGTTTCACCAGGCACACTCACCAATCAGCTGTTATCAGCTCTGGCAGCAGCCAAATAGAAGGACATCACGGCTCCGTACACCGTGTAGGGGCCATTGTATGGTGAACACCATAGATGCAGAACTGCAGCACTGGCAGTCTGTGGCCTGGTTAAATCCAGATACCTCCGGAGTAAATGAGTGGGTTTGCTGGGTGTCAGACCCCACCGACTGGCTACTGATATGACCTAGGGATAAGCCCATCATTACAAGCATGGGCTGTGGAGTCAGTAAGCCAAACATCCGACTCAGACTCCTCAATTTCCCTGAATCCGGCTAATAAAATGGACTCCAACTTCACGACTAACTCCACGGCCCTGATAAGGCCGCTGTACCACCAGACAGAGACGCGCCTCAGACTCGAGAGAGCCGGCGGCCGTGTCGGGTGACGTGATGCAAGACTCACGCAAGTGTCTCGCTAGTGGGACCGTGGCCTTAACCTCTTAACCTCTGGGTGATTTTCAGTTTTCTGGTTTTCATGGTTTCCTCCTCTTTTTCCAAGAGCCATAACCTTTTTACTTTTCTGTCATAAAGACATATGAGAGCTTGTTTTACGCGGGGCGGGTTGTACTTTTGAATGACATTATTTAGTTTACCATATAGTATACTGGAAAATGAAAAAAAAAATCCCAAGTGCGGTGAAATTGCAGAAAAAAGTGCAATTACACAATTCTTTTTTGGTTTTTTTATTCACCATTTTCACTATACGGTAAAGCGGACATGTCGGTGTAATGCCTCGGGTCGGTACGAGTTTGTAGATGCCAAACATGTATACGTTTACTGTTATCTACATGGAGAAAAAAAAAATCTGAAGTTTTTAAAGAAAAAGAATCACACTTTTCTCACCATTTCTCATTTTTCGGGATCTGGGGCTATGTGATGGCTTATTTTTGTGGCTTGAGCTGATGTTTCAATTGATACCATTTTTGGGTAGATGTGATGTTTGATCACCAGTTATTGCCTTTTATTGCAATGTTGCGGCGACCAAAAGAAATGTAATTTTGGCGTTTTTACTGTTTTTCCATAATGCAGTTTACAGAACTGATTAATTGATTTTATATTTTGATAGATCTGACATTTATTAACGCGGCGATACCAAATATGTGTATTTTTATTTATCTTTTTAATACTTTATTTTCAATGGGGCAAAAGGGGATGTTTGAACTTTTGTGGGGATTTTTTTCAGATCATTAAAACTTTTTTTTTTTTAACTTTTCCCCAATATTACATTGCCCTTTAGGGCACCTCAGCACTGCAGTGTGCAATCGCTTGTGTTATGCAGAGAGATGTTTCAGCATCCCTCTACACGCACAAATAATCACTCTCTGCTGGCAGTGTCACTCAGACATGGCTGGCAGGATGTGATTCAGACAGCTTCCAGAGTCATCAGCTGACCCCGGGCTGTTATGGCAATGCTTTGAGGCCCCATGATCGCTGATGTCAACGGAGAACAGCACAATCCCCGCGACGGTGCTCCGAATCGTGCTGTTAATGATTTAAAGGGTTAACAAATGCAGGGTGGATCGCTGATCTGATTGGTGCTGTTAGCTACACATTAGCTGATCACACATGTGGAGGATGATGCGAGCTCAGCATGTGAGCTCGCATCAAAGATTGTGACACAACTAAGGACGTATATATATGCCCAAGATCATGAAGGGGTTAAACGTAGCAGACAACACCTTTAAAGGGGACAGTGAAATTGACAGAGCATTTCCTCTCTGGGACATATGGATGGCTTTATGTTTGCTCGCACTGCCTGAGAGATCGAGGCATCAGACCTGCCAATAATCAGCGGCTCTTGCTGACCCAGTCCATCCACGTAGTAAATGCTCAGCTTTCATTTAACTAGCCACATGTAACACAACAATTCCCCTTTAATGGCCATTGCAGGGAAAACAAGCAGCTGGCGTCAGCCTCCCCACAACATGGCGTCACACCGCTTCCAATGTTGAGCCATATTTTTAATGACGGATGTTGAGCCATAGAGGTTTCAGAAAGAATATCTGATGGATCAGAAACCTGAAATGCGTTGTACACTTGCACGGCAGCACATATGGCGTTGTCGACAGGACGTATAATGAGGCGCTGGAGAGCTTTAAATACTTAATGCCCTGCCAGAACCTAACAAAGCATCAGGAAAACAATAATTGTGCCACCTCTCCTCTCCACGTGGCCCGAGTGAGTAATCACTTATATATTCACTATGCAAATAAACACACCAGGAGCTCAGAGAAACTGGCAGAAAATCAAAGGCAACACTGACATAACTAGCACAGATGTTAATTAACAATGATAATCAAGCTTAACATTACTCATTAACAAGGAGAAGAAACTTATTTTTATAAACAAAGGAAATTGATGATTTTGTGTTTCACTATGGAAACAGGAGCAGAGAAGGGTCCAGTAGTGAGGACCACTCAGCATGGAGACATCCTCAGATACGTACCAGCACTGTACACAAGCCAACCCTCGACTACAGACAATGTGATTCTGTCAACAGGCGACATTTCAAAGAAATAATGTAAAAACTGTAGTAATGGGGCAGCAAAATGCAACTATATTTTTAGCTGCCAGAAGAAGGAGGAGATTGATTCTGCTAGAAGGGGAAGGAGACTGATTTTGCTAGAAGGGGACGGACAAAGGTTGAGCTTGAAACGATCGCAGGGGCGGGTGTCACTGCAGGATCCTCCATTGCACTTCGGCATTCTCCCTCCTGAACTATTTGGTCAAACTACCACTGAGTCCCATCTTTACTCCCTATATGGTACTTGGTCTCCTCTGTACAAAGAGAGGTTGTCATTGGGTGTGAACTAATAACAGCATTAGTGAAACAAATCATGCGTGATTTGGTGCAAATTTGCCATTGAGCCCATTGGCTCTGTAATAGCAGTCTGGGACATCGGTAGTCTGGGACATCGGTAGTCGGGACATCGGTAGTCTGGGACATCGGTAGTCTGGGACATCGGTAGTCTGGGACATCGGTAGTCTGGGACATCGGTAGTCTGGGACATCGGTAGTCTGGGACATCGGTAGTCTGGGACATCGGTAGTCTGGGACATCGGTAGTCTAGGACATCGGTAGTCTAGGACATCGGTAGTCTAGGACATCGGTAGTCTAGGACATCGGTAGTCTAGGACATCGGTAGTCTAGGACATCGGTAGTCTAGGACATAATTGATATCTTTGGAGGTTTAGGAGAGTATGAATTTTCTGATGTGCGTAATGAGTATGATCACACAATGTGCATTACTGTGAACTATGTTGTGCGCCCTGTTCTTGTTTTGTTGTACTTGTGTCCTTCCTCCATCCTCTTCTAATACACCCAACAATAAAGCTGTGTATTTTTGCATGATGGACGTCTGTCCGCGTGATCTTTCTTTGTGCTAGAAGGGGAAGTCTTTCTTTGTGCTAGAAGGGGAAGGAGACCGATTCTGCTAGAAGGGGAAGGAGACCGATTCTGCTAGAAGGGGAAGGAGACCGATTCTGCTAGAAGGGGAAGGAGACCGATTCTGCTAGAAAGGGAAGGAGACCGATGCTGCCATTAACAGCCTTTTAAGAATGACCTTTCTTGGGTAAATCCTTTACAGAAAACCCCTCTGGTCCAATATAATTTTTTTTAGTAAATGAAGGAAGTCTGGTCAATGATGGCTTGTATGGCTTAGATATAGAAAAAATATGACTGTCCTAACTGTATTACATAGTATAGTTAACTTTTTTTTAGCATATTTAGCTACTTTCCAAATAAAACGCTAAGTGATTTTCTTACATTTTAAAATACATTATCCTGTATGAGCTAATATTTTATGAATGTTTATATGGTAATATCAAAAAATCTTGATGCAGGAAAGCAAGGCAACCTTTCTTTTGGGTAAGGTATGGCTTCCGGGATGCACAGCGATGTCACTGAAGCTTGTCTGGCCGCACTCCACGGCTCGCACAGCATTCAACAAGGCTGCAAGTCTAAGATTATGCTCCTACAGAGCAAACATCTGTAGATAATACCATGGGGAAATACAGTGAATACATCTGCTGGAAATAACCATGCATTTTCTAGGACATCTTGAAGCTGGTAATTAAAATGCATGTTATGTTAGAAATGCACCCTGGTGGTAAATACAGACGAGGGCTGGCCAGCTGTACCCTTTTGGTGTCACATCAACTAACACTACTGAAAGGAAGAATAAAATAAATAAGTAAAATACAACCCAGGAGAAGAGATATAAAAGAAAACCACAGTAATCAGAGGATCTGGTACTGTCAGATGTCGGCGGATCTATACAGTACATTAATAATTCGGAGACCCTATACTTGGAGAATAGTTATCAGCCTTTGTACACGGTCCTCGAGAGAAGGCTTTTGATCAGTTTATGAGTATTTTATACACTAGTGGCCAAAATTCTGGAAACCTTTAAAAATAAAAAAGTGCACTTTTGACTGACGGCTCAAAACACCATTTTTTGGGGTCTCCATAACATTTATTCGAAAGAAAATGTAATATAGAATGTGAGGCAGAAAAAAAAAAAAAAGTGTTATCTCTATATGCAAATAAAGTGATAACTGAGCGGAAAGAACAAACATGGACACACACTTAAGGCTGCCTTCACATCACATCCCATTTGGTCTCCATGTATCCCTCTGGGCAGGGATGTGCACGGATTGGTCCTTATTGGCATCCGATTGTGTCAGTTTTGTGATGGATCCGTTTGTGTCAGAAATTTTCCCGTCCCCAAAATTGGAGCCTGCTCAGATTTTTATCCAGCCTTAAAAAAAATTGGACCGAAATGAACAGTAACAGATCCATTGCTGTCCTTTTCAAGTAACATGGAGCTCTATGGTGATGGATCAAAACGGATCCGATTTGCTGTACTGCGCATGCTCAGAAGGAACAGCCTATCTTTGCTAAGTGATGATGGATCCGTGGAAAACATAGATCCGTGGTCATCAGTGGCCATCAGCTGGAACAGATCTGTGCCTGTCCATGTGATCCTTGAAATTCAAGGATCACCACGGATGTGCAAAAAACGTGATTTGAAAGCAGCCTAAGCTATTGGATCAGAACGGTCAGTCAACGGGCATTGCCTGCCCAAAGAACTAGGAAGTAAGGAGGCTGCAGAGCTGTGAGCTGTTCAAGAGGCAGTGTGAGAAAGGGGACAGCAACGAGCGTAGGAGCCAAATGAGCTGAGCCTATGCTGCCAACCTACCTGGCTAGGCTGGGAATTCATGCTTTGTTTTGGTCAGGGCACAATATGGAGATACTAAACCATCAGATAATTTTAATCTAACTAATAAATGATAATTCTCTCAATGTCTAAAACCTACTTACTTTCAGATTATAAAACACACTTTTGTTCCCCCAAATTTTGGGGGAAAATGGGGGGGGGGGGTGCATTTTATAATCCGAACATATGTAATATATACTGTAGGGTCCAGGGGAGGTGGGGGCAGCACTGGAGCAGTGCTGGGGCGGGCTGCTGCATGCGGCAGGTCACATGCCCCCGCTCATATAATATGCACTGCCACTGTCCAGCACTGCAGTGTGAGGGACTGGGGGAGCAGCGCATATTATATTTGCCTGTGCCCCCTTGTGTTCGATATGGCTCTCATGCTGCTGCCATAGTAAAATAAAAATATTTTACTTACCTTCTCCAGCGCTGTCCTCCCCGTTCTCCCTGCTTGCCGCTGTGATTGGGCACGCAGAGATTATATTGCTCTGCTGTGCCAGGGCGGGCATATACAATCACATGGGGGGACGTGCGCCGGCAATAGGGGGACGTGCGCCGGCAATAGGGGGACATATCCAGATTAGGGGGGCTAATTGTAGGATGAGGGGCTATATCCTACTATATCCCAGGATGAGGGACAATGTACAAGGGGGCTATGAGGGACACATACCCTTTATGATTTGTTATACGGACACTGGCATTATAAGAAAGACACCATTTAACGTTAAAAAATATTTTTTTCTCTTCTCCATCAAATTTGGGTGGTGTCTTATAAAGCGAAAAATATCGTAACTGCTTTAATTTCTCGGTTTAATCTGATGTTTGTAAACTGTTTCCACCATTTAAAGATCATAGCAAATTTTATCTTTTTTTTTTAAGGGAACATTTACGTTTTTGTTTGAGATAATTTATGGATATCCTTGTACACCCCCTTATGGTACATTTACACGCGGCCACAGGAAGGTAGGAACAGGCAGGCATCGGACACAAATTGTGCCTGATGCCTTGAAAAGACCACGATGTGGCTGCGTGTAAATCAGGACTTTCCTGCCTTCAGGGAAGACACAGGAAGGAAAGTCCTGAATTACACGCAGCCACATCGTGGTCTTTTCAAGGCATCAGGCACAATTTGTGTCCGATGCCTGCCTGTTCCTACCTTCCTGTGGCCGCGTGTAAATGTACCATAAAGTTAGGCCGGTATCACATTAGCGTTTTTTTTTTAGCATTAAATTTTTATTGGAGAAATTTTTAGCTTACAAATGCAAGAAATAACAACAACATTTAAAAATCAGAGGAAGAATGGGGGGAAAGGAATAATGGGGGAAGGGGGGAGTAGGTTGGGACCAAAAAGGGGGGGGAAGGGAGGAGGGGGGGAGGAGAAGGGGGTAGGGGAGGAAAAAAAAAAAAAGTAGAGGGGGGAGGGACAATCACATTAGCGTTTTTGAACGCAGCGTATGCGCACCTATCTTTAACATGGTGTGCGCAGGTGGACGCAGGGACCTGCATTGGAGTCAGTATGTCAGCGTATGCATCCCTGTGCGTGGTTTCTTTGCACCCAGCGAACGCAAAAGGTTGCATTTTTTTGATGACTGAAAAATGCGAAAGCATGCGCACGAGTACGTAAAAACAACACATTATTCTCCATGGGTGCGCAATGGCTTGCGCATGCCTGCATTCGATGTGCATGCGTATGACACAAAACGCATGCCCAGGAAGAGATTTCCCTTAAGACACGCACTTTGGGAGTGGCTTGTCTTCAAAATTCAAGAAAAACACTCCTGGAAATATTGATGGCATGCGCAAAAAACGCAAACACACGCCAAAACGCATACAAACGCATGCATGAACTGCATTTATTTTTATGTCTTGCGTACGCTCATGCGGATAAAAAAAATGCTGCGTAAGCATGTGTTTTGGCATGCGCAGCGTACAAAACCGCTAATGTAAAAATAGTCTTAGTCTGCTAGTCGGGAAAAATCTCATTTTAATGAAGTTTTCCAACTTACCAATATGTTTCCCCAAACTCCAGTCCTAGTAATAAAGTGTTAGGCCGGCTTCACATCGTGGTGTGATCAAGTCCGGGGCTGTCCGATGTGATTCGGACAGCCCCAGACCCAATTTGCAAACAGAACCGGAGGGCAAACATGCCCTCGGGTCCGGTTTGCAGCCGGAGTCCTCAATTGCAGCTGCTGCAATTTCAAGATCGCGGCTAGCTCCCTGCTAGCCTGAAATCTGTGCAGGGGACAGCTGGTGGTGCTGACGTTTAGTAGCACTCGCTGCTAAACTTCAGCCGCCAGTTCCTGGATTCTACTGGATCTGGGCAATCCTGCACAATAGACTCATGTTAGGGGGCGCCGTATTGCCCCGGATCCTCACATCAAACAGCCGAAATCTCAGCTGATGTGATCAGCTAAGATGTCGGGCTAACAGCACCGATCGGATCTGGGATCCAATCGGTGCTGTTAACCCTTTGGATCCCTCCGTCAAGACAGCGGGATCCAAAGGCACCGTGGCAGGGAACACGCTGTTCCCCGCCTGCCCCGGAGATCCAGCGATAGTATCGCGGGATCTCCGGCGCTCACGTGACAGGCCGGGGTCCTGGCTAGACCCGGATGCTGTCACGGAGCACTTCCGGGCTGTGGTTGGCAGGCACTGCCAACCACAACAGGTCCGCGATTCTGAGAGATACAGATGAGCTGCAGCATAGGACTGTGCAGCAAGGTGCCTCTCTATGGGGCAGTGTAAAAAATGAGAATGTATAAAAAAGTAAAGTTTTTAAAAACATATAAAAAAAAAAAAAAAAACAACAAACATGAAAGTTCAAATCGCCCCCCTTTTCCCCCGATCACAATAAAAGTATTAAAAAAAATTTTAAAAAACCGCACGTTTGGTATCGCCACGTTCAGAATCGCCTGATCTATCAACATATTAAATCCATTATCGAGAGCCGTCAACTCCGTAACGGAAAAAAAATCCAAATGCCAAAATTACGTCTTTTTGGTCGCCGCAATATTGCTATAAAATGCAATAACGGGCAATCAAAACTGCGACTCCCACCCAAAAATGGTATCATTAGAAATGTCAGCTCAAGACGCAAAAAATAAGCCGTCACACAGCCCCAGATCCCGAAAAATGAGGACGCTACGGGTCGCAGAACATGGCGCAATAAGTCTGTTTTCTTTCTTTTTTAAAAAACTTCTGAATTTTTGTTCACCACCTAGATACCAGAAAAAGGTATACATGTTGGGTGTCTACGAACTCGTACCGACCCGAGGCATCACCCCGTCACTTCGGTTTTATCACTAAAATACCCAACAAACAAACGTGTAATTGCACTTTTTTTTTGCAATTTCCCTGTGCACTATATGGTAAAATAAATCATTGCATATGAAAGTACAACTTGTCCCGCAAAAAACAAGCTGTCATATGTCTATATTGACGAAAAAATAAAAAAAGTTATGTCTCTTGGGAGCAAAAATCGAAAACTTCCAAGGTCATGAAGGGGTTAAGAGTAATAATTCTAGACCTCTTCCGTGGAGTAACATCCATTTTTACAGGCACAAATCACACAGAGAAAAAGTACACTACACCACTCCTCACAGAAACAAGCTCTCAACTGAAGCTGAGGGGGCAGCTAGCTGTTATTGTCTGACTAAAACCAGTCAAACCACATTTTGTTACTCAGGGTTGTACACTCACACCTGTTCAAAGCAGTTAAAACTGGTTTGAATCACTGACTGGTAACTAACTTACGATTTTACTTAAAAAATGCTTTGTCCCAATTAATTTGCACAGCACTGTAGCTCCATCATAAGACTGGCTGTGTTTACACAAAAGTACTATCACTTTCTAGGTGACCGATCAACTGTCCCCCCCTTCCCACCCCTCATCCCTCCCCTTTACCCCCTCCGTTACCCAGCTTATATATTGGATAGCATCCAGATAAAAAATGTAAGTCATGGGATCAGTAAGGACCAATTTCAAAACAGATAAACATGTATCCACCAGATTCGTCACAAGACTATTACATAATCAGAATTCATGCAAAAAGTATGAATCCAGCCTATAACAAACTCTAAAAGATAACTCTCTTGCACCTCTCCAGTCTGTCCTTAACTCTGCTGCCCAACATATCCACCTCTCTCCTCGCTACTCCCCTGTATCTCCCCTCTGCAAATCCCTCCACTGGCTCCCAATTCCCAACGAACCCAGTTCAAGCTACTAACACTGACCTACAAAGCCATCCATAAACTGTCTCCCCATATACCTCTGAACTAATCTCACACTATCTTCCCTCACGTAATCTCTGATCCTCCCAAGACCTCCTCCTCTCTTCCACACTTATCCGTTCCTCACAGAATCGCCTCCAAGATTTCTCCCGAATATCCCCATCCTCTGGAATTCTGCGCCCCAACATGTCGGATTATCCACCACGCTCGGATCCTTCAGACAGAACCTCTCTCTTCAGGTAACTTACAGCCTGCAATGACCATTCAGCCGCTCACCACCACCGGATCTGCCGCCTCACCACCACCAGAGCTGCCGCACCCCGACCTTCTATCTCCTCCCCATTATCCTGTAGAATGAAAGCCCACAAGGGCAGGGTCCTCTCTCCTCTGTATCGGTCTGTCACTGTTAGTTTGTTCATTGCATTTTTAACTTGTTTGTATGTAACCCCCTTCTCATGTACAGCACCATGGAATCAATGGTGCTCTATAAATAAATAATAATAATAATACAAGATGCTCGGCACAGGAATTCAAAAAGCAATAATGGACTTTATTGTTGGGGTGACTAGAACAGGAATAGTCCTACTTGCCTGCATGACGGTCACTGCACCATAGGTGACAGCGGTCCAATAGATTGAACCCACCATTATTCCAGCAGCAGCAAATGGACAGGCTTTGGAGATCAGTCTGTCTGCGAGGTCCAACATGTATACAACTGGACCTGGAAGAAAGAGAACAAAATATATATACATTACAAAACCTTGTGTATCCAGATTTATCAGCCATGATTTTCTTTTGACTTTGCAAAAACGGTTGAGGATCGATCTCTCTGCTACGGTTTATTATTATCCCTGCATCCAGGGATAATACTACTTTAATGTTCCCGAGTCCTGTCTGCATGTGGCTTCCAGTACCTCAGCTACCTGTCTGCAGTCTCCAGGACATCTGTCTGCCTGTGGCTTCCATACCTTTGCTACCCCTATGCGGTATCCAGGACATGTTCTGTCTGCCTGAGGATTACAGAACCTCAGCGGTATCCAGAACGTGTCCTGACAGCCTAGGGCTTTCACTGCCTCTGCTGTATGCAGTCTCCAGGACATCACCTGCCTGTCTGTGACTTCAAATACCTCTGCTACCTGTCTGCAGTATCCAGAACATCTCCTGTCTGCCTGTGGATTCCAGTACCTCTGCTACCTGTCTCCCACGTGAATCACCTGCCTGCTGCACTGACACCCCATGGGCCCACCCCGATCTTGGGCTTGGAGAATCTACCTCACCAGGTGAGTCTTAAAGGTATGGAACCGATAGGATTCATTGAACACCCAGATCTAAAATTATGTGATTTTGATAGGTGACAAAACCTTCGGAACTCCCCAGTAGTTGAGAGTATTTCTCAAGCCGGGTTTAATGTCATAGCCAGTGATAATTCATATAGATCCGACTAGTTCACGACAAAATTTATGCAAATCTATAAAATATATGGTTACCCCATACTGGAAATAAGCTTGCTCAATAAAGCATGTTTGAATGGAAAAGAACAATAAATAAAAAATATATGGGCATTATAGAAAGCACTGCTTACTTGGCTATTTATGTATCACTAAGGGTACCTTTACACACGGCTACATTTGTAGCTTGTCACCAGGTAACTTACTGGTTGCAGTGAAATCATGGATACATGGTTCTATCTTGTTGCTGTGTACAAATGGAATCATGTATCCATGATTTCACTGCAACCAGTAAGTTACCTGGTGACAAGCTACAAATGTAGCCGTGTGTAAAGGTACCCTAAGAGTACCGTTACACGCAGAGATATCCTGAGAGACATCGCTGATACGTCACGGGTTTTGCATCGCTCGAACGACATTGTTAGGACGTTGTTGCAAGTAAAACCGAGATATGGGTGTGATAACTCTTTGGATCGCAGATTTGAGAACCTGTTGCTAAATCAAGCGATCTGTGATCAGCAAACCTGCAGCATATTTGTGTGTGACTCCGCGATAACTATCAAGTTTTCGATTTCTGGGATCGTGAACACAATTTCGTAGGCGTGCCGTGGCGTTGTGTTTCCCGCGCCCAGTCTGTGCCGATTGGTGGCCAGTACTGCGTTCAGATTGTCTGGCGTTGGTTAATGGCAAAGGCCGCCATAGTTCATCTACCGTGCGTAAATCATTATACTCCTTGGCATTTCTTATTCTGCTAAATCCAAGTAAACACATGTAAACAAGCAGACACATTAAAGTAGTTATTCTTCAGTCTTTGTGGTTACGTCCCTGCGTTTGTTTCCAAATAGATTTTTTGGGGGTTTTTTTTCGTGTCCTCTACATATATGTGGTTATTGTTCAATGTGGTCATGTTCCTTTGTTTGCTAGGCCACAAATGTATGATGCTACATGTGGCACATATCATTAAATAAACACATATGGAAACTCTCAGGACGTCCTTGCTCCTGTATGTCAGCCACATTGTTCCCAAAAGTAGGTCAACGTATATGAATTAACCTGAGACATGCAAATAACATACACACATTTTTCCACATAACCAAGTAGATACAGTTTCATTTAGACATACAATGTATGTGTATGTACATCTACACATTGGCGTCATCATACACATACATAGTGGCAGATGCAACTACATCTCAGCCATCATAGTTAATATTAATGCAAACACATCTACATCGTCCAAGTGCTTAGGGCCACAAACCACTCAACCATAGGCCACGCACGAGCGTTCCCGTGTGACATATTGTGACTGCATCGATGGTTTGCACAGTTGTCATGAAACACAAAAAAACTTGAATGACAAAATAGTTGAGAGGGCGACAGCGCACATGAAGTCGCCATCTTGCCAGACAAGGCTGACCAATGGTAACGCAGTTGTGGCCCCCAATCGGAGATGTAGGGGTGCGGTAAAACACAATCTGGCACGCCTAGCTCCTAGCCTGTGTCTCAGACTTCGCCCACATTGCGGTAGGATTTGTTCATGTAGTTGCTGTGTGACAGCGTGATCATGATCGGCAACATCGCTGGGTTTTTCAGTTGGTGCGACGTTCACAATATCTCACTGTGTGACATCTCACCAGCGATGTCTAAAAGAAGTCTTTCGCGAGAGTGCACTCCCGAGATCTTTAGAGATCTCCCAGCGATATCTCTGCGTGTAACGATACCCCAAGTTATTGTATAACCCAGAGATATTTGGAGGAAGTAAATCTGATGTGGTTTTCAAACAGAATCCGCTTTTCTTTTCTTTTTTCAGGATATGCGGAATTCAGAAGGTTATTGAACATTTGAGGGTCTTTTAGGCTTTTTGCAACTTGACAAGTACGGTTTGGAGCAGAATAAAAAATACTCAAAAAACTCATATGATCACCAAGATAGAACTTCAACTGAAATCAATGGGAAGAATAGCACATGGTTTTTCATGTGGATTTTGGAGCAGATCCACTTTTCTCAAAAAGAAAAAAAAAAGCAAACCTATCTGCCAGGAGTGAGATGGGTCTCCCGGGTTGGGAGAGGATCCCACCAATTTCTTTCAGGGCATGTGCCCACGTTGCAGATGCGATTGCAGAAATTTCTGAACCAACCTAACAACTCTAAGCAGGAAAATGCTGCGGAAAAAACATGTGGTTTTGCTTGCGCTCTTTGTAATGAAATCTATGTGAAAAACGCAGGAAGAATTAACATGCTGCAAGTTATTTCTGCACCCAAATCTGCAAGGAAAAATAAGCAAGGAGTGCACAACACTTCAGAAGTCAGAGACAAATCTGCACCAACAACGCAGTGTGTGCACATAGTCTTACAGTAAACCCTGTAGCTACACCAAAAAGATCAGACATTAAGAAACACTTTAAAAAGCAAGATTAATGTATGATTACAAGCTATAATCAGCAATCATCCATTTCATCCAGACCTTTAGCCAACAAGTGCATACAACGAAGCAAATAAGCATTGGAACATTTTTTAATATGCATAAAAAGAAAGAAATTTGCACAAACTCTACAGCGACATGCAACATTTCACACTTCGATCTCAGACTCATCTAACATTGGGAAGTCGACTACAATGCTTAAAAAGCTGCGCTGCCCTAATTTATTCCTAATTTATCATAACAAAGAAACGATTGATTAATATGAAGGGAGTGCGCTAAAGATCAACTGCAAATCACAGGAGGCAGGTTACAGGCCCCATGTGAGCAGTGATCCGCAGACTCATGGACATTGTGACTTCTGTTTGCTGGTCGTCTTCACAAACCCCACCAGCATTACTTATTATTCTAGATTTTACATGCACAGTAAATGCCGGCAACTGGACAACCATGATCTTTATTTCTATAGACACATAGTCACATCTAAAGAGCTTTTCTAGGCCTTTCATCCTCAGTGTTACCAGCTCCCGTCTGTATTTTATTTCTTAACCCCATGTTCCTTGATGTTAATAATTGATCTAAGAAAGTACCAGCCGTCTACAGCTTCTAAGTCTTCACATGAGATCTAGAGCGATCCAACGACCTCATTCTCTTCATATTAGGTCACTGTGGACACTAAGTCAAGAGTTTGGGCTTTATTCGGCCACCTTAAAGTCTCTACAGCGCTTCACACACCCAACACTCACAACCAAGAGTACACATAGACAGTACCGTCTCCTAGTGTCTACATGTAAATCATTAATATACTGATAATACTGCCTCCTAGTCTCTCTCCGTAAACACAGATAGTACCACCTTCAAGTCCTCCCTGTATATGTATATGAAGAATATATAATTTTATAAATAATATTGCCTCCTTCTCTCTCCTAGTTAATGAAGAGTACATAGATAGTACTGCCTCCCAGTCTCTCCCTGTAAATGATGAATACATACACAGTACTGCCTTCAAGTCCACCCAGTGTATGATAAATATATAAATTACCACAACCACCCTGTAAATTATTAATATATAAATAGTACTACATCCTAGTTTCTTGTTGTAAATTATGAATACTTAAACAATTAATTCAAGCCCACCCCAACCTCAGGTTCCCTGTTTTTGATGAATATATAATTATCAAGGCCTCTCAGTCATCCCTGTAAATAATTAAATAATGTATAGTGCTGCATCCTAGCTTCTCTCTATAAACGTTGAATTCATAGATAGTACTTATTTCAAGCCAAAGACTCAGCTCCTCCCATTTTTTGAATGTATAGATAGTACAGCCTCCCAATCTGCCCCTGTAAATCAAGAATACACAGATAGTACTTTATGCTAGTCTCTCCCTGAGTAAGGAGTTTTACCAAAGCATCTCAAAAAGATGCATTGATACAACTACAGTACAGTTTCAAGTTACAGTTGCAACGCTTGGTCCAACAATGGGTTCCCTGGACTGATAACAGCCTCACATATACGTTTCAGATTGTTATTTCAGGTCAGATGACCCAGAGATGTGCAGATATTGTAGCCGTTAAACAAACCATAATATAGTGCCCCTATATATGTTCCTGCAAAGTGAATTTATTCCACTTACCGAGGTTTGGGAACTCTATTAAGTATTCGGCATTACACTGAGGGCAGGCGACTCTGGCAGTGCTGTTCCCTCTCTGTTTCTCATCTACCCAGCGCTGGAGACATGACTGATGTACCCATTTTGTAGACCCCCTGCACCGGCACGGTCTGACCCACTCCGCTGTTCTGTCATCTTCATCTGTAGCAAAACACACCCAGCAACTCCTAGAAAACATACAAATACAGGATGATCAATAAGAAGTTGTTAGCTCGCTATAAAGGCTCTGTATAATCCATTTCATATACATCCATCACTCTATTATTCTGAATCTACCCATATCTTTTCACAAGAGGGACGGGGTGAAGCCCATTGCAGCCTGTAGGTGTCGCTGTCCCTCCTGCAGCCTGTAGGCGTCGCTGTTCCTCTGGCTGCCTGTAGTTACTGCATCTCGTCATCGTTCAATAAAATGGAAAGTGATTGTATTTTCTAGTAGAGGGCAGACTCCAATGTCACAGGGGAAAGTACAGGCAGGCTAATTGTTTCCTAGTCTGTGACACGGCTCTCGTGTCCGGGCACTGAACGCTCGCTGTGCTTTACCAATGCAGAGCGGCACCATGCACCTGTAACACAAGTCCACCTGGCTAAAAAAAAGCCACAAAAAAAAAAAAAGACAGTTTTTGGTGCAGTTTTGTAGGAGCCCCTGATTGCCCCCCAAATCCACCCCATAGAATGTACATAATGTCAAAATGACATTGCTGTGCACAGGTTTCGTCTTCTGTCAGGTATTTAACCCCTTCAGCATTCGGAAATCCTGAAAGAGAGAACGCAGGGACACGTTCGTTCCTCATGTTCCTTACTTCCTTAGGAATTGCTGTAAGAATAACAGCAAAGCCGCTTCAGAAAAACGACCACCGATGTTCTCCTGAGGCGCCTGCACAACGTCTTAAAGACACCGTGTGCACATGGCCTACAGGAACACACCTTGGATTTCAATTCTTCACCTCTATGTTTGTGGTCACTGAATGACATTAAAGCACCATTCCAGAGGGGGGTAGCTAAATATCTATAAAGGATGATGAATTGGGTGAAAAAGATAGCACCTCTACACGTTTTCTTTCCCAGTCCTGGAGCGGTGCTTTGAATGTAAGGTTATTAGAAAAAATTGGAATCTGGCTCAACAGGAATGGTTTTTTCTTTTATTTTTTCAATAAAGATAGTGCATACAAAAGTAAAAATTACATGGTCGACATGACCCAGTCGACGCGTTTTGACTGTATTAAGCAATCTTACTCATGAGTAACTATCATGAGCACCATCTTTATTGAAATATAAAAGAAAAATCCATTCCTGTTGAGCTGGATTCCAATTTTTTTCCATTAACCTTGATGCAAGGCCAAGGTGAGGCCGGTGTCTGAGCCCCGGGGTTGGATGAGCAAAGAGCAGTCGGGTGACTGCTTTAAATGTAAGCCTTCACTCAATTACTAATTTTCCGACGACTTCACCTCTTACCGACCCCGCTCCGGCAATGCCATACCATCTTGTGTCCACAACATATGACTGACTAAGTCAAAAGTTAGATCACAAGAACTCAATGCATCTCTATGAGACCAGAACAAGGTTCTCATAGACTTGCATTAAGTTGTGAGCTTTAGCTGCTCTATGAAACACTGGAACACCAGACGGAGCAGCTGTGCTAACATATGAAGATGTTGGAGGGTGAATATAAGTCAGTGAACTTAGATTTAAAGCACCACTCCAGCGGTGCACGAAAAAAGAAAAAAACAACAACCCTGGAGTGGTGCTCTTTAAAGAAAAATGTGCAAACAACACAAAACCAAACAATAAAAGACGCGGAAAGGTGGTGGTGAATTGGAGTCACCATGTAAATATAATGCATTACTTTACTTGTACTGATCAAGGAGTTACAGACTGTATTACACCCACAAGCTGTATTCATATATCTGGAGATTAATAAACTTGCCGCCACTTGTCATCCTAACCAGCTACCGTAAGGTGTAACTACAAGGCTATGTTCACATGAAGTTTAATTATTTCTTTTAATTTTTAAATAAAGTCTTTTATTTCCATAAAAGAGAGCAGCAAACCACGCTGCATGTGAACAAAGCCTTACATGCTTACCTAGAGGAGGGTTTTCTACGTCACATTACGTGGGGTGTACACCTGACAAGAGTTTGGAGAAAGTAATAGGTGTCTGGTCTTGGGCCTGTACCGTGCTCGGTGTGCGGATGCAGCAGCAGAGGGTGAATGCAACAAATGCAGGGCACAAAACTAATAAGTGTAGGTACACATTCAAAGTACATTTTTTGCAGAAAATCATCCCTTAAAACGTTGATTGTGGATTTATATAATTCTAGTCTGTAGTCATAGAAAGCTACAAAATAAAAATTGCCTTCTGCTTATCGGCTTCTCAGTTGGCACCGCAGTTTCCTAATTGGTATCTGCATGGAGGCTTCTCCCTCCAGGACTGTAACTAAATTAGCGATAACCGTCCGGCACGCTATTTTCCCATCTCCTCAGCTCGGGATTTGGTTATGCCTGATCATCACTGGGGGACGTTGGCGATTCAACATAGAAAACGTTCTTCCGTCATTTATAACTAGATAGATGTAAGGGAGGGAAACAACTGAGGGATCCGTGATTCAATAACCAGTTCATACATCATTTTATGCGTACGTAGACTATGCATTCAGCTCCATCAAGTGAAACTATTACAGGAGTTATCCACCACTTGGACAACCACTTTCCATTCCCCATATTTGCCCTCATTAAAATAATAAGATTATACTCCCCTTACATGCCAATGCTGTTCCAGCGGTGTTGGCACTTACTCTCCCGGTGGTAACATGTGGTTGTTAAATCACGCGAGCCCCGAGTCCAATCACCGCTGGCTTCACTGTCCTCACCTCCTGACAATTAAGCAATCATCAGTAAGTGTCAGCCACAGCGCTCACCTCTTGTTGGTTACGGTACTTATATATCTAAAAGCGGAGAGAGGCCAGTCAGTGGTGATTGTTAAATAAAGCGAGCCCCACATCCAATCACATGTGACGATCAGGAGAGCGAGAGTCAACACTGCTGGAACAACACCAGTATGTAAGGCGAGAATCACCATTTTTATTTAAACAGGGAAAGACACAAGGAATGGGAAGGGGTTGTTCAAGTATAAGAGAACCCATAATAAAGGGAATCGGTCAGCAGGTTTTGTTCTACCTTATCGGACAGCATCATGATGCAGGCAAGGAGATTCTTAATCCAATGGTGTATCACATAGATTACTGAGTGCAGCTGTTCTGTCACAATCAAAGCATTTAGGTTCAGCCATGTAGCAGAGCTGGGAGACCCCCCACTGCACCACTCCCTCTATGTGGAGCGCTTGGGAAACCCATTCACTGCAGTAAACTCCACATCATTCCCAACCTCTTTACATGTTACAACCAATCCTTCCTGGGCCGAAACATGGCTGACACCCTCCGGCACAGCCTCCCCTGCTGCTCTGTGTTACCACGCATCCACATCCTTCAAACTCTGAGCTGGCAACACACACAGTGGAGGAGGGAGTCTTCTCCTTTCTATCAACTGCACCTTCAAACCAATCCCAACTTCCCTTGTCTTTCCCTCTTTTGAAGTGCATTCTGTCTGTATCCACTCTCCCTCCAACCTCCAAGTGATAGTCTTATACAGACCCCGATCCAGCCACAGCCTTCATTGACCACTTCTCCACGTGGCTTCTACACTTTCTAAATGCAGATATTCCCACCATCATCATGGGTGACTTCAACATTCCCACTGACACCCACTAGCCTCCAAACGCCTGTCGCTTACTTCATCCTTTGGTCTTACTCAGTGGTCCTCCATGGCCACCCACACAGACGGACACGTTAGGCCTTATCGTCACCTGCCTCTGCTCCCTATCTAACCTTAGAACATACCCTCTCGCCCTACGTGACCACCATCTGCTCACATTCTCATCCCTGTCCTCTTCACCCATCCCCCCTGCTGTCCAAAATCTGAGTGTATCAGCCATATCCTCTTTCTCCTCATGCCTCCTAAAGCTCAATGATGATAATAAGGAACTCATTATTTTGCCTGAACTCACTTAATCTCCTCTATCCGATCTATCACACTAAATTATATCGCACTTTCCCCTGTACAGGAAGTCCGCTGTCTCAGAAACCCTCAACTCTTCCATGTCCTTCAAGCCACACCTCCAAGCTCTTTCCAAATCCTGCCGCCTCCAACTTAAATATATTTTCAGAATCCGTCCTTTCATTGACCTTGAATCTAATCAAATACTAGTGCACACCTCACCTCCCACCTCAACTACTGCAACATCCTCCTCTGTGGCCTTCCTGCTAACAGCCTCACACCTTTCTGCTGCTCGACTAATCCACTTCTTTCTGCAAATCCCTTCATTGGTTCTTAATTCCGCAACATCTTCAGTTCAAAC
This sequence comes from Allobates femoralis, assembly GCA_033576535.1. Classification (NCBI taxonomy): domain Eukaryota; kingdom Metazoa; phylum Chordata; class Amphibia; order Anura; family Aromobatidae; genus Allobates; species Allobates femoralis. The sequence goes on along the minus strand of JARQOC010000006.1, from coordinate 64,169,207 downwards.
AATTAGCATTGACCCATCTCCTCCATATAACTCTGACCTAATCTTCCGATATTTTCCCATATGTAATCTCCAGTTCTCCCAAGACCTCCTTCTCTCTTCCACATTTAAACAATCCTCACTGAATCGCCTCCAAGACGTCTCCAGAGTATCCCCTATCCTCTGGAATTCCCAATATCTACGATTATCCACCACATTCTGAATTTCAAGTGGAAATTGAAAACTCAACTGTTCAAGACAGTTTACAGCCACCAACAGAGCTGACGCAACCCCGAGTCTACCGTTACCCCATTATCCTGTAGAATGTAGTAAGCCCACACTCCACCTGTCATTGTTAGTTTATTCATTGTAATTTATATGCGTTTTGTTTGTAACCCCTTCTCATTTACACCACCATGGAATTAATGGTACTCTAAAAACAAATACCGGTAATAATAATAATGATCATCATCATTCTAGATTTTCTACATACCCACTAAGGACTGAGTGCAGCAAATGTTTTGCCAAATTAAAAATTCAAGGTCGACCTCCTTTTAAACCCCCAGAACAAAAATGGCAGCACATGATAACCCTCTGTATAATTAAAGCTGGAGAAAGCGATGAATAATGGATTGAAACTCCCTTGTATTCTCTCGTCGGCTTCATCTCTTTCTATTGTTGCACGGTGAGCTAAATAAAAAAAAGCGGTTTCATCACAAGGATCCTGGTGCTTGCCAGATTTTCCATTTTCTTGCACTGAATAAAACATGACCTTGGTCCTGGGACTGAATCAGGTCAGCGCTCAAATAACAACCTGAAATAGAAAAGTCTGGCCCGGCAGAGACAGCGGCGGCATTGTTGGGAGAGCCAGGCCCGGTCCTCTGATGAGGACGGCACAAAGCAAACAACAAAATTTGTCCAGTAACACAACACTCACAGCAAACAAACTGGATTAACAGGAGTGTAAAAAGCACAGAGGAAGCCAAGCCTGCGGTGTAATCCACAAAATACAAGCGAGCAGGGCATGATTCTGTATTAAAAAGAGGACCATCACCTGTCCGACATCTCCTCAACTCAATACTCAATACTTTGATTGCTGTTCGTCCTAGAAATGTATGAATAAATGGGTGTTATCAATTGGGGAGGGGGTTTTCTTAAGCATTCTGATGCCGCACAATCGAAGCTGACATGGTAACACTGCAGAGACCCACCCTTTTGACAAGTGCAATTATACCACCCAGTTGTCAATTTATATACTTCTATGAGGAATATGAGGAATAGCACCTTGCAGCAATATGTGGAAACCAGATCCAGAATTAGCATTTTATGGGAAATTTAATAAAATGTCAGGTGACCTAATGAGCCCTCTCTTTAAAGGGATATGTTAGAAAAAAAAAGCACCAATTGCCAATGTTGTATGCTGCTCGTGCCTATGCACTGGCATTGTAGGATAAGGTGTATAGGCAATTGCTCAATGCACAGGCAGGTATAGTCCCATACACTTAGTCTGCAGGGGCAGGGTACAAGCAAAATCTGCAGCTCCATTCCAAATCTACTGCTCACTGTCCTCCTTTGGCAAGGAGAACAAATAGAGTAAAGCAAAAATCCTTCATTCTGGTAGTCACTAATGGCAGGCTCCCATGATCAGTGTTTGCAGTGGTTTGGACACAGAGTGTTATCGCTATGTCCAAACCGCTGTGTTTTACAGCACTCGCAGTGGATTCACAGAGATCCCGTGTCCACTGTGCTTGTTTCTTCTGCAGCGTAACCCGACACGCAGGAAAGCTTCCCGAAATGCAGCATGTCAATTTACTGCTGCGGAGTCGGAGGTGATCTCAGTGGGTGAATGCAGGGAAAAGATGCCGAGCCCTGAACACTGACCATGGGCACAGGGTGCTGCGTTCACCCACGGAGATCAACAGCTTCTCCGCAGGAGAGGAGACACTGTGTACATGACGCAGGGCCTCCGGATCGTGTGGAAATAGCCTAAAGGATATATATATATATATATATATATATATATATATATATATTTTATTTTATTCATTTTTTCCTGGGGCAAAGGCTGGTTTTACACTACTGGTTTTTTTATTTAATCCAGGTGAAACCAGCTGAAACTGTATGCAACTGCAGGACGCAGGCTCATACGGAGGCATGCGGTTGTATATGGTTCAGGCCGGATCTGACTGATAACAGTTTTTAACAGAAACTTAAAAACACAGTTTGTAACTTTTTTTTATGTTTTGGTAAAAACCTTAAACAACCGGATCCAGGGCCATGTGGCCTTAAATAAAAAGGTGCTCTACAGAAGCCGGATCCCACTGAAGCCAGACGCCGGATTCAGGTTTTTTGACTAAGAATGCCCAGAAACCAGTTTCATATGACACATGAACAATGGGTGTATCAATTTTGACTGGCTCCATCAAAAAAAATGAAATGTACACAACCTGTTACTGTGTGCTAGTGCATCAGGTTTGACAATTGTGGGGGAATGAAGGTTTTCACTGTATCCCCACTGGATTCCAAAATCAATAGTGTGAAACCAGTCTAAATCTGTGAAAAATGCTAGCATGACAATAAACATTCTAGGTATGGACTTATGTAATTGTATACTACTTAGTATTATATTGTACAATATTTGATCCAGCCCATCTTTACTTAGTGGGTGGGAGGTGGCGGACAACGAGTCGTTTCGTGCCGATCTGGCACTTCTATTCCCTTGAGTCAACTGGGTGTGAACTCTTGAGGGCAGTGCTGCTTTTTGATTGGCCAATATCACAAGAGGAAGAAGGAAACACCCCCAGATGTTCTGTGGTACACGCACAGTTGATTCAAAAGAAAGTTTGCACCTTTAATTTTGAGGGAGAGCATAACTTTGCAACGGAGGGACACAGAAGAAAAAGAGAAACTGTTCCAGAACCAGTGGAGCAGCGGCAATCAGAGAAGGTACTCAGTTTAACTGAAGAAAAAAATAAAATAAAATAAAAAAAAAAATCAGTGAACAGTCCTCTTTAATAAATCGTTATATAACTGCACTCGTACAGCGAAAGCAGCTGAACAGGAGAGATAAAATGTAGCATTAATGCATTATAAATGCATTTCCTACAATTTAGTTTGTACTCCTGGTGTCAGCTAGTTCAAAGTCAGAAGACAGGAAAGCAGTGAGCAAAGCTGTAAAAACAGCAAAGCGGTGTCCGATATTCGCCTTTGAAGATCACTGCGGCATTTCTGCATCTCCAGAATTAAAAAAAAAAAAATTAAATTATGCTGATCAAGCAAAAAGATATTACTCACATATTAAAGTAAAATTTTAATAGCTGCAGATTAAAAAGCTAATGAAGGGTAAAATCAGCATATGTGCGCATTAATGAAATGCCATTCTACACTGGCAAAGGGAAAATATTGGTATGCAAAACCTAAATGAGAATTAAACCCTACATCAGCAACTGTGAGAAACAGAGTGTGGAATACCATTAACAATAGAAAGTGAAATGATTATAAAGATTAATAATAAAAGCACGGTATAGATATGCACATTAATTCATTTCCTATACTATCTCAGCATAGAAGCACTTATAACAGTATGGGCGTGGGCACGATGTCTGTGGGCCACATTTTTTTAGCCTCTTCGAGAGCGCACCGGTGGTTTTTTTCTTGAACCGGTTCCGCTGTCTGCTTTGGTAGCGCCTTATCTATATTTTACACTACAGTGGAATAAACATTTTAGATATTTTATCTTCTTCACAGTTTTCAAACCCTGAAGAAGTTAAAATGAGTATGGCCCCTTTCATATCAGCATTTTCGCTGAATTGCGGTAGATCCGGCAGATTTACCGCATCTGCCGTGTAGTGGTCACACTTGCAGCACAGATCCGGCAAGCCCCATTCATTCTCTATGGAGCTTGTGGTCAGGTGCGGAAAGTGCAATTTGCCGGATATGGCAAACCGCACTTGCCACACCTGACCGCAAACCCCATACAGAATGAATGGGGCTTGCCGCAAGTGTGACCGTTACATGGCAGATGCGGTAAACCTGCCGGATCTGCCGCAATTCAGTGAAAACGCTGATGTGACAGGGGCCTAACAAAAAACTGAGGTGCACAGCAATGTTGTTACATTGGTCAAGGACATTTCTTACATTGTTGTGCACAGGGGCTGGCTGGGGATTCAAGATCTGGGTGGCAGATTTGCTTTGCCAGCCCTTAGGTGAGGTCCGGGGGGATGGGGAGTGCTGTCGGAGATTTTTGGAGGTCCGGGGGGGTGCTTTCAGACTCCCTGTGCCATCTCTGCCGCAGGCCGCCGCGTCTCCTGTACTTTAACAACGCCAGCCGCAAATCGCCGCCGGCCCTAGATGAGGGCTATACCACCAGCCCAGGGGGCACTTGTCCCCTGCCACCTGGGCCAGTCCGCCCCTGGTTGTGCACGATGGTTATTTTGCAACACTTTTCCAGGCAGATTACAGGAGGAATTCGCCTGAATAAGACAGTGTTCACATACCCTGAAGGTTAGGACTCCAGTGTTAATAACTGAAGGCAAATGGATAGGATGTGCCATCACGCTGCAATGTGTAGGGTCCGAATCTATAATAAATAAAAAAAAAAAAGGAGAATTTTGTGTACTCACCGTAAATTCCTTTTCTCTTAGCCTCTAATTGGGGGACACAGGACCGTGGGTGTTATGCTGCTGTCCACTAGGAGGCGACACTAAGCAGAATCTGCAAAAGAGTTAAGTGGCTCCTCCTCTACAGCATATACAGCCTAGAGCAGGAAGAGCTTCTCCAGTTTTGTGCTAAAGCAGTAGGAGAATTAACAGAAGAAAGACAAGAATCACAGTAAAATAAGGCCTGTTAAGTAAACAGGCAGCCACATAATAACGGTAAGGTAAAACGTGTAACCGAACAGGCAACTACGTAATAACAGTATAAGCAGGCCTGTAAAATAAACAGGCAACTATATAACCTCTCAGGAGTAAGATGAGAACCTAGTTACGGCCCGAAAGGGCAACAGGGTGGGTGCTGTGTCCCCCAATTAGAGGCTAAGAGAAAAGGAATTTACGGTGAGTACACAAAATTCTCCTTTTCTCCTTCGCCTCATTGGGGGACACAGGACCGTGGGACGTCCTAAAGCAGTCCCTGGGTGGGAACAGCAATGGAAAATCACTAATGATAAAAATAACGATGCACCTACAGGTGGGCTACTGCCACCTGGAGGGTACAGTTTCCCAGACTTGCCTTTGCAGAGGACTGAGTGAAAACCTAAAGCGTCTGGCAAGCATGAGCATGCTGGCCGCGTGGATGCCTTACGCACTTGTTGTGGTAATTCCTGGTGCCTAATAGCTCAGTAGCCCAGGAGACCCCAGCAGACATAGTAGAATGTGCTGTGCCCGCAGCCGGAAGGATACAGCACCATGGATGAATGGTGCCACCTAAAAATTAATAATATAAACGATATTAATTTATGTTTCACTTTTTTTAACAATGCAACAAGCATGGATGGTGGATTTAAGCCATTTGATCAAGTATTTGTAGAACCTGGCCTGCCTGCTGTGTTTATCCTTCTGGAAGAAGGAAAAGAGATTGCTAAAGGGAACTTGTCCTGGGCGCGTATATGCGTAGGGTTCTGACCAAGGTCTAGTAATGTAGCATAATTCTGACCGGATGAAACTGGCGCTGGACTTAGGCCGTCAGAATATATATTCAGGTAGGCGGACAACAAAGGACACCATCATCTTGAGGAAAAAACCAACCAGACATAGGACAACATTGTCTGGGAGACCAGAAAAAACAAAAAAGGTGGTTTACCTGAAAACGCTGCAAATTTAAAGACTCTGCGGAGAGAGGCAATTGCCATCCAGAAAAAAACAACTCCCTGTGTGAGAAAACAAAGGGATTTGTCCCCCATGGCTTAAAATGTGGGTAGCGTAAAACCTGCAAGGACGAGGGTCAGGACCCCTGGGTCTAGCAGACTGAAAGGGAGGAACAAGTCAGCAGACTCCTTGAAGAAAAGATGAAAATTGAGGTCTGGTAACAAGGCGATGCCGATAGGGGTATGAAAAAGGTTGAAACTTGTCCTTTGAGAGGACCTAAGGAACAGGCGCGAGTGCAGATCCGATTGCGTGGGACTGGGAATCCTTGGGAGGAAACCGTGCTGAGGTGATAAAAAGCACAAGAAGAAAGGAAAGAGAATGATTTCCCATGTTGATGGAATATCTCTTCAGAAAAAACAGTGTCCGCGCTCTGATTGAGGTTGTGACAACATTATGTGAACACCCAGGTGTCCAGGGTCACGTTGTCAAATTCAGAGCCGATGGATTATGATGGTAAGACGGTCTTCCGAGAGTGGATCTGGACGATCAAGTAGGTGGCATAGCACGTCAGCTATGAAGTGACCGAGATCGGCATACCAAGCGCGCTTGGGCTAGTGTGTGTGGTCACAAGGATGATTTGTCGACAGTCCAGTTTGATTATCTTCACTACCTTAGGATAGTGGTAGTCTGGGAGAAAAAGGAGTGGAGTTGGAATTTGGTCCAGTCTAAGATTAGACCTTCCGCCGTCTATGACTGTGGGTCGTGGGACCTGGCTATGAAGCTAGGAACCTTGGTAATGAGGTGTGACTCCACTACGGATGTTCCCGGAGTTCTCTAACGATGCCAGAGTTCTTTGAAGACACCTAGATGTAGGAACCCTATTCTGAGGTAAGCCCTTGGCAACGGAGGAACCGTTTGGTGTAATCATCTACGAGCGTAGAATAGTAGCCGGTAATACTGAGTTTGTGAATCCCGCCTAGTGAAGAATGTGGTAAACGTCCTTCATTGCCTGAGAACCTCGGGATTCGCTCTAGGGAATCGACATATGCCACAGCCATGGCATCGTCAGACTGCCTTCTAAAATTGCGGTACGCCAGAAGAAGGGATAAAACCTTCAGTGTTGGGAATCTCGCCCAAATCTCCCAAAGGACGATGAGTATCGTTGATTCCGATCAGGATCAATTGTTCAGAGTGTTGAGATGTAGGTACATCGCGCCTTACTCTGTCCGAGTCACGTCCGTGAACAGTACCCTTCAACTTGGTGGAAGAAGATACTTCCCCTGCGTACTAGTGAGTGGCTGAGCCACCACAGAAGATACCATATTGCTGGTACTGGAAGATGACAACTCTTGATACGAGATCGTACCATCTCATCTCATGACTTGAGCATGGATAACTGGGGGGCTTGAGGAGCAGCTGTGTCAAGGAATAACTACCAGTGCTGCCACCGTCCTGCCTCTGACCGTCATGTCAGCTCTGACAGGCTGAGGTGACCGTTGAAGGAGAGTGCGGACTTCCAGTTGAAGTGCCTATGCCTAGTCTCGGAAAAGTCTGACTAGTGTTTTGAATATATTGAACTGCGTTTCGAAAATACTAAAGACTGCAGTGAAAACTGGCGTAGACTTGTGGAGGGTGACCACCCAACCAAGTCCTAATAAAGTGTTCACCGTAACAGAGACGCTGCGTTCTCAATCCCTGAAGGTCGTGTATTGAGGAGTAAACTTCCAGGTATGGAAGAGTGACCTCGTCCCTGGATGCAGGAAAAACCCAGACAACTGCCATAACCTCTGTGACCACTTAGGGAACTGTAACAAGTGTGCACGGGAACGCCACACTTAGGAATGGCCTTTGCAAATTGTAAATATGATAAGTGGCTGCAAGTGGAACATGCAGGTAGTCATCCTGTATATCTAAGGATACAAGGTATTCTCCGTGTTCCATGAAACATTATTATGTAGCGGAGAGAATCTGTGCGGAAAAATCTGTCCCAGGTATGTTTGTCTAGCTGTGTCAGTCTAGCACGGGACGTACTGCACGTTCTTGTTTATGGGCTACAAGATATTTGGGATAGAGCCTTTAAAACCCTGCTGTGTGTGTGGCACAGGCATAGAACCTTTAAACACGCTCTGCGTGTAGCACAGGCATAACGACTCCCTGAATTGAGGGTTGTCTGTGATCGTTACATGTGCGTTGATCGAGTTTGGGTTGATCTAGACGATGATCCGTTAAATGAATTCTCAAGAGGTTGCAATTTGGATTGTTGACTGCGAGTGAGGCACCGTCTGGTGCTGCGATTGGCATCCTCAAGGCATGGTAGCGGACTCCGATGCTCACTGTTGTGTTCTGTTCAGCAGAACTGTGACCCTAGGGAAAAACCTGTTGTCAGATAGGGTACCGTACGAGCCTTGCCATGGAGTCCAAATCCAACAAAACTCCCTTATGGTAAGTGGGGCGCTGAGGGTCCCATGGGTACGATCTTGCGTCCTGCGAGACACAGTTGAATGTTCGAATTATCGACATTTAGCTTCCTTTGAGATGGGACGTTGATTTGGAGATGCATAAAGGTCCGAGTCTGGGGTTGGATTGCGAAAACCATCAGACGTCGGAGCCATCATCCTGCTGCATGCTAGTTTCCCATAAGCTGTGACATAGTCACAGACGTAAAAACTGTCTACCTAGATGTAGCATTATGTGCTCTGATAGGTACTGGCATCATTGGCTGACACGATGCAAGGAAAGCCAGGCTGTGCCTATTTGTCACCCGCACTAGGCAGAGGAACTCTGCTCGCTGGATGTGAACATAGGCGAAGCCGTGTCATCGTAACGACACAAAATAAACACATTACATCCATAGGGCATTGAGTGGATCACTTCTCCCCTGTGCGTACTGAGAACAGTCTGACGCCTAATTTCTTCACTGAGATTATGTGTAGCTGCTGACAAAAGGGTTTACAGCAGCACAGAGTATGTCAGGGGAGATCTTGTAGGGCACGGTACATCATTGTGATGTTGGTGATGACAGCACTGTGCTGCAGCAGTTGATGAAGTTGAAATATTCACAAAAAACTGTATTCACAGCAGCACAGAGTATTTCAGGGCAGAACACGTCGGTCAGCCCACTTGCTGTACTGGCCCTCGTAAATGCCTATGTAGCATGTCACACATGGCATAGCCTGTGACCCGTGGCATAGCCTGTCACACGTGGCATAGTCTGCACATGGTGTACAGGGGGAGAGGAGGCTGCAGCAGGGACTCATATCCCTGCTGACAGCCCTGCATCTGCCCCCCCCCCCCTGTCACTCATGGTGTGCAGGGGGCAGAGAGCTGCAGCAGGGAGACAAACCCTGCTGGTCTGATATATGCCCCCATAACCTGTATGCCCTCATAGCCATTACACACTGTATATGGCCGCTGTGCCTAACAGTGTGCTGTGCCCACAGCCTGTCACTCATGGTGTGCAGGGGGCAGAGAGCTGCAGCAGGGAGACAATCCCTGCTGGTCTGATATATGCCCCCATAGCCATAACACACTGTATATGGCCGCCGTGCCTAACAGTGTGCTGTGCCCACATCCTAATGGCGCCCAGAGCGTTTTTGGCGCCGCCGGGAGGAACAAGGAGGGGGCGGGAACCTGAATGGGCGCGCATAACAAGCGCCCAAAGGAACTTCCCGCCCCTCTCCGTGATGCGGCGCCGCGTCATTTGACGCGATCCGGAGGGCGGGCGGTGGGCGGGGATAGGCGGTGCCTTCCACGCTAGGCCTGAAGCCGGGGCCTAGCGTGATTTGCGGCCCCGCAATGGCGGGGGGGGTCGGCGCGGAGGTCCGGGATGGATCCAGAACCGCCGGTCTGGCAGCGAGGGGGGCCATGACGGGTCCCTGCCACCCCAGGTACCTTGCTGCCTGCTCTTGCAGGGCAGCGTAGGGGAAGCTGAGTACCTCTTCTCCCTGCCTTGGGCTGTGGAAGCTGTGCAGGGAGAAGGGGGGACAGGTAGACACCTCTGGCCCTGCAGGGCTGAGTGGGGCTGTACCCGGACCCCACCAGGATCCTGGGGTAGATAAGTGCAGCTGCGCTGCTGGTACCTATGGTGCCTCAGCCTAATAGCCCACAGGGTGATTAGGGGGACTGCTGTGATTAGGGGGGACTGCTCCAGAATCCCAGCCCAGAGTGCAGCATGTGCTGCTGGTACCTGTGGTGCCCAGCCTAATGACCCATAGGGAGATTAGGGGGTCGTCTCTGAGCCTGTGCTTCTGCAGGCATCCATCCAGAGTCCCAGCCCAGAATGCAGCATGTGCTGCTGATACCTGTGGTGCCTCAGCCTAAGCACCCAGAGGGTGATTAGGGGGACGTCATCTGGCAGAAAGTCCAGCTCTGGCTTCAACTCAGGACCCCGAGGGAGTGAGGAAGGTGGATGTTATGCTGGGCTGTCTTAACTTTAACCCAGCAACCCAACAGTGGGAGGCCGAGAAAGGAGTACGGCATATGTATGGATTCTCAACCTCAACCCAGAGCCCCAACAGTGGGTGGCCGAGGAGGGAGCATGCCGGGGGCCACGCCGGACCCACTTTTCTTCATTGGAAGAAAAAATAGATGTAGGTGTGCCTCCTTCGACACTAAGCAAAAAACTGGAGAAGCTCTTCCTGCTCTAGGCTGTATATGCTGTAGAGGAGGAGCCACTTAACTCTTTTGCAGATTCTGCTTAGTGTCGCCTCCTAGTGGACAGCAGCATAACACCCACGGTCCTGTGTCCCCCAATGAGGCGAAGGAGAAAAAGACATCTAACCTTTATAATCATTTGCCAATCCAACGCAGATGGCTCATTGGGCCACTGCCATTTATTGTGTGCAAGCAGCCAGCGATGACAAGACATATCAGCATGTGCATCACAGTGGCCTAAGTGGTCACACATTTTACTTAGTGACAGGTGATGCCACCAGTTAGGGCTCTTTCACATTGCATTGTACCACGCATTCAGTGGTTCCATTGGGGATTATGTCCGAACCCCCTGCAAAACAGGCTTTGGAATGTATGCGTTGATGGGGCCATTGATGTTAATGGTAGTACGACACAAGCCTGATCGGGGCACTGAGTGCTTATGTCTAGGATCACTGGCATAATGTAGAAAAAGACCAGTATTCTTTTGGATGACTGCGGTCTAAAATGTCATAATTACATAGCTTCTTTTTTTTTTAACGTATTCTATAATATTTGCTTCCCCCCTTTGAAGGGAATCTGACAGCAGGTTCACACTATGTAAGGTGTTGAATGCACAGTGCATGGGTTAAAAAAACAATAGTCAACAGTGCCTTTTTTATCAGGCTTCAGTGCTATTGTATACTTCAGAGGTCCCCAAAGCCAGGCCTCAAGGGCCGCCAACAGTGCAGGTTTTCAGGATTTCCTTAGTATTGCACAGGGCTTGGAGTCATTACCTGTGCAGATGATCACATTAGCACCTGTGCAATACTAAGGAAATCCTGAAAGCCTGCATGGTTGGCAGCCCTTGAGGCCTGGAGTTGGGGACCTCTGGTATACTTAAACTAAAGGCTTTATCTCCTGGTGATTCCCATTACATGACTACTTTGTCACATGCACAGCAGACACGTCCCCTGCTGTGACTGACGCCTAAAGGCCCAGTCACACATAACGACGCACCAGCCATCCCGATATCGATGTGCATAGATCGCTAGTGCGTCGTTTTTCACATCGCTGGTAAAATGTCAAACAGATATCTCACCAGCGATATGAAAAACGACGCACTAGCGATCCAGAATTATACGGAGGTCGTTGGGAATTGTCACTCCATAGCGTAGCATTGAGATTGTTGGTCATTGTCCCTGTCAAATACCACGATGTAGTGCTCCCAGCAGGAGTGCAACGACGCAGGAATGACCCAGAGCAGTGTGTAACGATCAACGATCTCACAGCAGGGGCCAGTTCGTTGGTGCTTGTCACACATAACGAGATTGCTATTGCGTCACAAAATCTGTGACGCAACAGCGATCTTATTAGCGATCTCGTTATGTGTGACAGGGCTTTAAGTGTCAACGCACAATCTCTAGAGAGCCTGGTGTTGGTGCGGGCTGCTCTACCGGCTCTGCTGTTTCTAAAAATGAATGATTTGATTGTGCCAGAACCGCTTCAGCCAGTAATTATGTGACATATCATTGGATTCAGGTTTTCTTTGTCTATGCTATGTTTCTGTCAGATGACTTGGCAAAAACCTGCTGACAGATTCCTTTAACATTCTGTTAGGTAATAGTCCATATTCACACCACTATGTATAATTTTGTGCAAACATGGATGTGTTCAATTATTTGCAGTCCTATAAAAATTTGAATGGCCAAGCTGGATCAGAAGAGCTGATTCATGACTTATTCAGCTTCTTTTTTTTTTTCCTTTTGAAGACGAGAAACACAGATCCATGTAAAGAAAAATTATATGTACTACTCGAGCTGGTGCAAAATGACACCTCCAATCAAAAATGGTAGGTCAATTTTCCTAATTAACCTTTCAAGTAAAGAGTACTGTCCCTCTTCGAAGTTCCTGACATCAGGAGAGGCACTGGATAAATTGGACAGTAATGGTGCTGAGGCAATTAGGCAGCACTGATAAGATTTTTATGAAGAAATATGCACCAAACAGCATCACCTAATCGGCCATATGCCACCTAATGGTGGGAGTCAAGAAAGTCCTAGATATTGGAGATGGCCTCTAAAATAACAAGCCCTGTCCATATGCCCCAATAGGTGACATCCACTACTGGGCATCCCCTTCTAACAGGCAGAAAAGATAGCTTCTCTATACAAGTAGCTTCCATTCATACAATCATTATGCATCCGGATGGCCACCATCGCATCTACAATTCCTCTACTTTGGCCACTGCCTGACTGCTCAATGCTTCCACCGGCAAAATCGGCAATTTTGCAAGGCGCGACACCACGGTGCTTATCTGATGAGATGCCCCCTCTAAATGATTGCTAGGAATGAATATCTTGGGTGTTCCCTCCATATATGAACTGTAATAAAGCTTTAATCTTTCCAATGGGATTTATGATGGGACCAGATGTTAATTCCACTAGTGCAGAAAATGATTTTCTATAATTAAATGTAAAATTGTCAACTTATAAGAAACGTGAAGATTTCCATTTCTAGTCTAGGTGATATGGTTCCTTGCACTGGTCCAATAATTACTTTCTAGTAGTACAGTGACTCCAAGGCAGAGGAGAAATGAAGCATTATATTAAAGCTGCACAAGTGCTGAGATTTGCAGCGTCAACGCCGATAACGGACGTTTATACCAAACCAACAATTCAGACACCACAAGACACTTAACACTTGAGGCCTCTTTATATTACCGGGCAGAACACATTCTTTGCCAATCAAGTGCATCTGGTTCAAGACTAATCAGACATCCATATTTTTTTATTTTAATGGCTTTCTGCCATAATTAATGAACGCACTGTAGGAAGATCGATCTTGTGCAGCCTAGACAGGTCCACCAGGGTCTTCTCAGACATCTTATCTTGACAGTATCAAGCTGGTCTTGCTGGTCTTCCTCTTTGCCTTGTACCTTCTAGTCTTCAAACCATTATGTCATTCATCAGTGATTCCACTCTTCATATGTATGATGTGAGCTTGATGATATTTGCTTCAAGTGACATGTCTAGCTTGATTTGTTCCAAAATTCAGTTGTTGTTGACCTCCAAATAGAGGCAGCAAATCCTGCACCGACCTCTGTCCTCCTGACCTGCACAAGCAGCCTCATTTACTATACGAGATGAAGAATTGGCAAAACCCTCTAAAAGCAATGAATTCAGGATTTTCATTCTGTTTCATTGCCTCGATGCATCAAATCCAGCCCCTCGCCATGTCATGTGCATCTACAAACAAGTGCAACAGAACAGTTGGTGGTAAAGATCTCAGTGGTATCAGAGCAGTCCTGCAATAGAGGAGCCTTCGGGGTAACAAGTCGGTTCATGCCTTTTAAGCCTAAATATTTCATGAAACACTTTGTGGCCAAGTTGGTGAGTTTCCTTCCACTTTTCAATACTATTACTCAAAGAGAGGACAATGTAACGTACAGAGCAGGGTCATCGAGTGCTGAAGAACAGAGGACAGGAACGTCACCACCGCTCTGCTGACTCCATAATTGCACAGTCCACACCTCCTTAATATTAGCACAAAAATTGTCCCCCGCAAGAAGCTTTATGGCATGGGTTTTTAAGCAGTTGCTTGCTAGCCTTAACTCACCCAGCACAATGCCAAGCATCAGATGTAGTGGTGTAAAGCTGCCACCTCTGGACTCTGGAGCAATGGAAATGTGTTCTGTAGAGTGATGGATCACACTTCTATATCTGGCGTCTGATGAACGGAGTCTGGGTTTGGTGAGCGCCAGGAGAACGTTACCTGCCTGACTGCACTGCCACAGCTGTAAGTTTTGGTGGAACAGGGTTTCAGTGAAGTATATCCGCGACAAGGGCAGCCCCTTCTCATCCCCCATGTTTTCCCCTTTAAAATAAAAACACGTGTACCCACCTCAGCTGCTGGGGCCGTTCCAGAGATGCATTCCCAGGGCTCAGATGAAGTTATGTCACGCGGACCATGTTCCCTCTCCCCATCTTCAGATGTATAAGTTATCAGAAAGGAGTGAGAGCTGCGGCTGCCGCTCACTTTCTGCCGAGACCTTAAATGCTAGAAGGTGGCGAGAGAGAATCTGGCACTGATTGGGTGCGCGGCTCGCCAGAAGGTGGCTAGAGAGAATCTGGCACTGATTGGGTGCGCGGCTCGCCAGAAGGTGGCGAGAGAGAATCTGGCACTGATTGGGTGCGGGGCTCGCCAGAAGGTGGTGAGAGAGAATCTGGCACTGATTGGGTGCGGGGCTCACCAGAAGGTGGTGAGAGAGAGAATCTGGCACTGATTGGGTGCAGGGCTCACCAGAAGGTGGTAAGAGAGAGAATCTGGCACTGATTGGGTGCAGGGCTCACCAGAAGGTGGTGAGAGAGAATCTGACACTGATTGGGTGCGGAGCTCACCAGAAGGTGGTGAGAGAATCTGGCACTGATTCGGTGCGGGGCTCGCCTGATGTCACAACGCAAATTCACGCCAGGTTCAGGAGAGCGACTGCCGATATCACTGGAACAGTCCTAGCAGCACATGAAAGATTGCTACTGTAGCGTGGGAACAGTTTGGGTAAGGCCCTTTTCTGTTCACCATGCCTCTGCACCACTGCACAAAGCAAGGTCCATAAAGGCATGATTGGGGGAGTTTGGTGTGGAAGAGATTGTGGGCCTGGCACTCTTGTGTGACCTCACAGTCTGACCCAATTCCAGCGGTGTGTCACTTACTGGGCTTCTTGCTGTAGTTTTGATAATCACATTTTTATCTGCTACCAGTTCTCTGAATGCTGAGATCTATCTATTCTCACCCATACCACTGATAGCAGCTTTTTGTGTACACTGTGAATAGGCAGAAAGCTGCCAATCAGTGTTGGGGGCAGGGTTATACAGACCTCCTGAATATGTAGGGACTACATGGCAGCAGGTTTACTGGTGCTCTAGTAATAAAAGTGACTTTAGCAAATCTACAGCGAGTAGCCAGTAAGTGACATCACTGGAATCAGGGTCTCAGTCTCTATATTCTGCTCTCAGATTATATGACAAAACCCTGGTGACCGTTTCCATTTAAGAACCCACATGCACAAGCTGCATAAAGCTATCTGCAGTATAAGTAACCAAGTGATTTGGATTACTCTGCCGAGGTCATGACAGATTTCACCCTTATATTAAATTGGGTGAAATATGCGGCTTCATTGTGCCATTTTTTGCAACAATCTCTACAACAGTAAATGCACTGTGGGAATATGCCTTTAAAATGGAAATAATCAGGTGAGACCAAAGTACTTTTAAAAGGCAAATAGTGGCAATCACAACAGTCCTCCACCATGCTGCACCTTTCCACCATCTCTTCATTAGTCTCTGTATATTCCCATGACATTCCTATTCATTTATGTACAGATTTTCGCTCATGTTCCTCCTGAAACGAGGTGCCATTAATAATTCATTCCGCACCCCGTTTCAGCCCTTCCCGTGTATGAGACCATACACATACACACCATGTATAAATCTGGATATAACATATGAGGTTTCACATATTAGGTTCTTCTAGGTTCATTTAAGCTCACGTTTGCCTCCGCTTCCATATATCAGAAATAAGTTCATTTAGTGGCTGCTCCCATCCAACCGTACACCTCCGTACAGTCATTCTACCAGGATGAGGGAGAAATGACAATTTCAGCCGAGAATAATGAAGCTCTGCCCTCCGAGACAGAAAAGGTCAAAAAATCTATTTTCAAACTAGGGCCGATACGAGGCAACTTAATTGGAATCCATGGAAACTATTTTATTGCTGGAAATATAGATTGCACATTGCTCTGCATCAGTAAACATGTCAGCGTTGTACGTTTCTATCGCTTCGCAGGACATATCTGCACCTTTGTGTCATCAGAGTTTCCTTTTACTCAAAATATCTCACAAAGGTTTAAGGAGAACCACTTGTAAAGACTTTATATAAAAGTTGGACCTATAAACAGTCGCACATACCGATATCCTGATCTCGGAAAGTAATGTGGTATAGGATCTATAGCATTATCACATGGATACGGCATTAATCATTTCCAAGAGATAGGACAAGATTTAAAGGGGAAAATTATAATCTGGAGTTACTTATTGAAAATCATCATTAAAGGGGTATCCCCATCTCCAAAATCCTATCCCAATATGTAGTAGGAGTCATAATAATAATATTAGCAAATGCCTCCAATTACAAAAGTAGTATAGTTCTCCTGATTAGCTGTCACCTCATGTGCAGGGCATTACAGTATAGGTATCCATGGTTACGACCACTCATAGTGATAGTTGGTAGTGGTAGTGACCATGGATACCTAACTATAATACCCTACACATGAGGGAAGTGACAGCTAATCAGGAAAGTTGTGCCATATTTCTAACTGGAGGTACTTGACAATATTACACCTACTACTAATTGGGGTAAGATCTTGGACATGGGAATACTCCTTATCGAGATCTCTAGTTCTCAGTCTGAGCTCAGTGTTCCTTAAGGAGTACACTATTAGTGTACGTTCACACACAGTGTTTTGTGAGGATTGGTTTTTGGTGCAAAATGAATGCAGAATGCAGCGTTCTGTGTGTGAACGGTCTGCGCTTTCTTCCTGCGCTTTATTTACCTCGCCGCACTCCCTCGATGATCGCTGGCGGTGTCTTCTGATCCCCCACCGAGCTGCAGCGAGCGCAGGATCTAGTACCCCGCAGCACCATGTGACCGGTGACATCGCCTGGTCACATGGTGCTGTTTATGGTCCTGCACAAGGTCTTACGGTGCTGGCAAGCAATCACTGGGGGAATGCGGTGAGGTGAGTAAAAAGTGCGCCAAAAAAGGCGCAAAGAATTTACATGGTCATTCTTTTTACTGATGCGTTTGGCAGCGCAAAGCGCATCCGCAAGATTACGGATGATGTGAACACATTTCAGTAAAAGCCATTGCTTTTGCTGGAATGCGTTACGGCGCTTCACTGCATTTACGCAGCGCTAAATGCAGAAATACTCTGTGTGTGAACGTAGCTTTAGGAACACTTAAAGTTCCTGCGGCACAATTCTGGCACTATGAAAATGTTTGTGAGCAAACACGGCCAACTTTTTGCCCCTTTCTTCAGCCCCTGACACTTCTACAAGCCGGAGGCGTAGTCTGCCTTCGGCCCAAATGGAGTTAAAAGGTTTTTTTTCCAAATACATATAGATGGTTAACCTCTTAACGACAGCCATACGTCTCTAGAGGTCGGCTGTCATTACCCAGTGTTTGAAGTGAGCTCACTTCAAACCTCCCACATCTCAGCTGATCTCACTAGCTGAGATGTGGGAGTAACAGCACCAATCGGTCACGCCATCCGATCGGAGCTGTTAACCCCTTAGATCCCGCCCTCAATCTCTGAGAGCGGGATCTAAGGGAGCCGGAGCGGGCAGCGCGCGCTTACCGGGCTTCAGGGGAGATCTCGCGATAGTATCGCGAGATCTCCCGTGCTGATGTCACAGGCCAGGGTCCTGGCTTGACCCTGGAACCTGTCATGGAGCATTTCCGGGTTGTGGTTGGCAGGGGCTGCCAACCACAACAGGTCCGCGATTCTGACACATACAGAGAAGCTGCAGCTCCTCTGTATGTGTCAGAAGCGATCGGACTGTGCAGCTGCATGCCTCTCACAGGGGCTGTGTAAAAGTAAGAATCAATAAGCAAATAAAGTTTTTACAAGTTGAAAAAAAAACAAAAAACATAAAAGTTCAAATCACCCCCCTTTTCTCCCATCCACAATAAAAGTATTAAAAAAAAAAAAATACACATATTTGGTATCGCCGCGTTCAGAATCGCCCGATCTATCAATATAAAAAATCAAATGAGATCCGTAAACTGCGTAGCGCCAAAAATGGTTCAAACGCCAAAATCACTGCAACAATGCTAAAAAATGCAATAACGGGCTATCAAAACAGCGCATCCACCCAAGTATGGTATCATTAAAAACGTCAGCTCGAGACGCAAAAAATAAGCCATCACCCAGCCCCAGATCCCGAAAAATGAGGACGCTACGGGTCGCAGAACATGGCGCAAAAAGTGCAATGTGTTTTTTTTTTTCATGCTTTTGAATTTTTTTCCACCACCTAGATACCAATAAAGGTATACATGTTTGGTATCTACAAACTCGTACTGACCCGAGGCATCACACGGTCATGTCGGTTTTACCATATAGTGAACACGGCGACTACAAAACCCAAAAAACAAACGTCTTATTGCACTTTTTTTGCAATTTCCCTGTACACTATATGGTAAAACAAATTATTGCATCTGAAAGTACAACTCATCCCGCAAAAAACAAGCCGTCATATGTCTGTGTCGACAGAAAAATAAAAATGTTATGGCTCTTGGAAGCAGAGGAGCGAAAAAACTAAAATGAAAAATGACAAATTTCTTCGTCACTAAGGGGCTAATACTGCTAAAGTGCGCTTATTAAAAACCCTGTTCTCAGGAATGGAGATTTTTTTTTTTTTTTTTTTAATTCTACCGGTTATTGCTCGTTACCTAAATCACTGGTCACACATCTTGGAAAGGAGCGCCGCACTTACGGCGAATCGCTGAATCCAGCTGGCTTCAATGCCCCTCCAAGTATCAGAGTGCGCACAGTTCAGGCCAGCAGCGAGACCATGCCATAAATCATCTAAGGCTATGTTCACACGCTGCGCAATTGCAGCGCTTTTGATCCACTAATTGCGGATGCGCTATTGCAGTGGAATGCAGTGAAATGCATTGACGTTAGCTTTCACAGCCAAGTCAATGCATTTCACTGTTTTCCATTCACACGCTGCGCTTTTTACGTATCCGCTTGTGGGTTGAAAAGTGGATGCATAAAAAGAATGAACATGTGACTTCTTATTGCGCTATTTGCCTGCGCTTTTTACTCACCTTGCTGCACTCCCACAGAGATCTCTCCTTATACACCATAGGACACTGTAAAACCTCTGCAGGACCTTAGACAGCACCAAGTGACTGAGCGACATCACCCGGTGACATGGTGCTGCAGGGTCCTAGAGGCCGTACTCGTTGCGGCCTCTGGGATGAGAAGAGATCACCACCGGCGGTCACCGAGGAAGTGCGGCAAGGTGAGCATGCGCAGGCGAATAGCGCAGCAGCGTTCACACAGAGTACACTGCGCTTTATGAGGATCCGTTTTGATGCAGTTTTTGCACTAAAAACATATCCTCACAAAACTCAGCAATACGCTGTGTGTGAACCCAGCCTAAGGCCGGGGCCAGATGCTCCCTTAAAACAAGGACAATGCTCGCATTGTAATGTACAGAGTGGCTGATAGCTCCCCTGACTTGAGCATGACAGCTTAATGAATACTGTATAGCTGTCATGATCAGGTCAGGGGAGCCTCCAGCCACCCTGTACATTACAATGCGAGCATTGTCCGTGTTTTACAGGGGGGGGCGGGGCATCCAACCCCAGCCTTAGTTGATTAATCACCAGTGGGCATACCCCAAGGCTATGCTCACACCTTGACGTCTGACCCCGGCCTTATGAATACTCTCCCACTAGGATTTCATTTGATGCCCAGAAACACATTGTGGTCAGCAGGAGCACTCTCTCTGCCAAAAAAAGATGTCTTATCACTAGAGAGATGGCTTCTATTCCTCAGTACAGGAGCTGTATTGGTGGTTTCTGAAAATCCTATAGATTAGAATTCACAGACAGTCAGGCATTTCTCCCAATTCAATCCCCACTGGATATAGAAGGCAATTCACTAAGCATATTTAGAGTCAGTGGAAACACCCCATTATCTGTATCCTGATGGGGCTCCAGAGTCACACCCTTAACCTAACATTTATCAGCTATTCTGCAGATAGATGAAAAATATTATAGGGGTTGTTCATGCACTTAAGGTATATTTATTCCCTTAAAAGTGCTCAGAATGGTGTAAAACAATAAAAATAGCAATGATCACCTTATAGATCCCTCGCAACTCTTGTACCATTGTGTAATAAACCCTCTCCATCCCAACAGTCCGTACTTACTGCTCCATCTGGACAGATAAGTAAGCTCTGCAGCCAATCACAGGGTGTGGCGGAGATGTGGTAATTACTGCTGCAGCCAATCACTGGGTGTGGCGGGATGTGCAGGTCACTGCTGCAGCCAATCACTGGGTGTGGCGGTATGTGGAGGTCACTGCTGCAGCCAATCACTGGGTGTGGCGGGGATGTGGTGGCCACTGTTGCAGCCAATCACTGGGTGTGGCGGGGATGTGGTGGCCACTGTTGCAGCCAATCACTGGGTGTGGCGGGGATGCGGTGGCCACTGTTGCAGCCAATCACTGGGTGTGGCGGGGATGTGGAGGTCACTGCTGCAGCCAATGATTGAGCTTCATATTTGTCTGTACGGACGTGTGCCCGCTGCAGACAGACTGGTAGGGAACCCATGAAGCATCAGAACGAGAGTGTCAGGGATCAGTAGAGCAAGCCTTATTACTTTACAACATTCTGAGCAAGTAAAAAATGCATATATATATAGCCACTCTTACAATTTTATGAGTCTTCTAAGCTTTCATTTCACTTTTCATTCTCTTGAAGAGTGACGCAATGTTGTCCTTCTATTGTAGAAGGCTGAACTCGGGACGTGTCACTCCCATGTTCTCACCAGCTGGTCGGCTTTCATGAAGAGTACAGTTGAGCAAATATTGTCAGTGCTGGTTTTTTGGAGAAACTCCCAGCTAAGGCAGGATTTATTAAAAGACGTCTTAGGCTGGCTTCACATTTGCGTATGGGAAGGCAGCGTATTGCTGCGTTCCCATACGCAGTCAAACGCATGCGCACTGCGTTCCTATGTTTAACATAGGAACGCATGGTGCCTGCGTTTGCTGCGTTCGGGTGCGGATGCAGACGATATCTGCTGCTTCCGGTGTCCAGCATCCGCACCCGGGACGCAGCATGTTGGGTTTTTTTTGTGCGTTTGGGGAGCTTGGACAATCAGCAAGCGTCCCCAAGCGTACAAAAAATGCATTGGCTTCAATGGGTCCGCAGTGTCCTCTGCATGACACCGCAGGAGAACGCTGCGGACCCATTGAAAAATCTCCCAGTGGCCGCCGGTGATGTCACAGGAGCTCACCGACGGCCACCGGGAGATCAGCTCAGCCTCTGCTGTCCTCCTTCTCCCCGCCGCCTGTAATCTCCTAGCGATGTCGGCGGGGAGAACAGCTGATGTGAGAGCTGTTTGAATCTTCCCGCGCCGACATCTCCTCTCAGTGTCGGCGCGGGAAGATTCAAACAGCTCTCACATCAGCTGTTCTCCCCGCCGACAGTCCCGGAGCTTACCGGCGGCCGGGGGGGCGGAGATCTCCGGCGCTGATCTCCGCCCCCGGCCCGCCCCCGGACAGCGCCGATTGGCTGCCGGGCTCCATAGTGATGTGTCCGCAGGCGGACATTATCCGCTGCGGACACATCATTTGGACACTGCTTCTGACAGCGTTTGTGTCTGCATGCCATCAGCATGCAGACACAAACGCTAATGTGAAGCCAGCCTTAGTGCAGCCTGAGAATCGACACCTAACACAACAATGACTTTATAGTTCGGAACTATAGGGTCTGTCGTATACCACCACATTGGTAATGTACTGGTGACATAGATACCTGGACATTACCAATCTAGGGCTTAATTATAATTGTAAATACTCAGTTGTCATTGATTACTTCAATCACCCCGAAGCCACCCACCAGGGCATCGGGTAAAGCTCCAAAATTGGAGCATCTTATGGAGGCAGCTGTGGCTCTTCCCACCCTGAGAATACCAGACCTCACCTGACGACTTTACCTTGGTTGGTTTTCAACAATAATTTGAAAATATAGCGTGGGATAACCGGTTTTGGATTACCAGCCAAGGAAAAGCTGACAGCTGCGGTCTGTAGCCGTCGCTTTACCCTAGCTAGTCATCAAAAATAAGGGGGGCCCAATGTAAATAAATTGTAAATATTCTGTGGATAAAAAACCTTTAGTGCCAGATGAAAGGCACTAAAGGGTGCCTTATATATAGGAGGGGACATTATATAGGCATTTCACATGTATCTATCTATTCTTTCTACCTATAGCTATCTTTTCTAGCATATATCTATATATTTCTATGCTTACTTTCTTCTTGAAATAAAAACGTACATAGAGTAATGCAGCATGTAAAAGATAACATTAAAAATATAGGCATAGCACACAGATACTGGGGGAAAAAGAAAATCACACTAGAATAGCACTTGCATGACAAACGGACTGAAAGCCACATGTCACTCAGATGTTTTCAACAGCAACATTGGACAGATTTTACAAACACCAGTGTGAAAGCTGCCTTACAAGGGTTGTTCCATGAATCTCCTGTGAAAATGGAGTGGGAAGAAGGATGACCACCACTACATTCACTGCCTATAAGAGTGGTGGTCAC
This sequence comes from Allobates femoralis, assembly GCA_033576535.1. Taxonomy (NCBI): domain Eukaryota; kingdom Metazoa; phylum Chordata; class Amphibia; order Anura; family Aromobatidae; genus Allobates; species Allobates femoralis. Next base: position 64,146,393 of record JARQOC010000006.1, on the reverse strand, counting down.
ACAGGCTCATGACTGCTTCATTCACACAGAACATGGGCTTTGGACCCCTTGTTCTTCAGTTCAGTGTGATCAACACTGAAGTTGTTCTGTGTTTTATAACTGCAATTATAAGACTGCAAATTCAAGGCCCTACTGGGTATGTGTGAGGACATCATGCTGTGCCCTACGGGGCATGTGTGAGGACATCATGCTGTGCCCTACGGGGCATGTGTGAGGACATCATGCTGTGCCCTACGGGGCATGTGTGAGGACATCATGCTGTGCCCTACGGGGCATGTGTGAGGACATCATGCTGTGCCCTACGGGGCATGTGTGAGGACATCATGCTGTGCCCTACGGGGCATGTGTGAGGACATCATGCTGTGCCCTACGGGGCATGTGTGAGGACATCATGCTGTGCCCTACGGGGCATGTGTGAGGACATCATGCTGTGCCCTACGGGGCATGTGTGAGGACATCATGCTGTGCCCTACGGGGCATGTGTGAGGACATCATGCTGTGCCCTACGGGGCATGTGTGAGGACATCATGCTGTGCCCTACGGGGCATGTGTGAAAACATCATGCTGTGCCCTACGGGGCATGTGTGAAAACATCATGCTGTGCCCTACGGGGCATGTGTGAAAACATCATGGTGTGCCCTACGGGGCATGTGTGAAAACATCATGGTGTGCCCTACGGGGCATGTGTGAAAACATCATGGTGTGCCCTACGGGGCATGTGTGAAAACATCAATTATAAACTTTATAAAAGGGGCGACACGGTGGCTCAGTGGTTAGCACTGCAGCCCTGCAGCGCTGGGTTCCTGATTTCAAATCCCACCAAGGACAACATCTGCAAAGAGCTTGTATGTTCTCCCTGTGTTTGCATGGGTTTCCTCCGGGCACTCCCATTTTCTCGTACATTTCAAAGACATACTGATAGGATGTTTAGATTGTGATTAGTGATGAGCGAGTGGCGTAATATTCGTACTCACTATACGTGTAACGAGTAGTTTTTAATACTCACATATTCGTCTGAATAGTGAGTCCAATGTTAGTCAATTAATGATAGGATCTGCCCACACACATCCAGCCATAAAAAGAATCTATCCAGGATTTTTTTTACATCTCTACTGCATAAAACACCTTGCTGTGCACCCCAGATAGAGCCTAACATTTAATCTGCTCTCACTGGGGTGCCAGCTCACTTTGTGTACTGAAGGGAGCTGGTAATATGTGTCAGATCGATAACAGTCGACACATCACTCACAAGCACCAGCGATACTCACCGAATAACGAGTATCGCGAATTCCGTACTATCCATGCGAGTAGTGAATAGCAACGATTACACTCGCTCATCAGTAATTGTGAGCCCCAAAGGGGACAGTGTGCAAATGTATGTAAAGCGCTATGAAAGTAATAGCGTTATATAAATGATTAAATATTCATATCATTATTATATGTTTATTAGCTGCTAAAGGTAAGAACATGTAACATGTATTAGCAGTAACATGCATTAGCAGTAACATGCATTAGCAGTAACATGCATTAGCAGTAACACCAAGTCACCTGACTTAACACTGCTCAAGATTACGTGATAAAAAATAAGGAGCAGATCTAAGTTTTGCCAATTGGATCGGCCCCTTAGGAAAATTAATTGCCCACCCCTGATCTAGATAATTTCGAGCTACATATCATCCAATGTGTATAGAGCAGAGCAAACATGCCATAGTTTTCTCACATAAACTAACCCACTGTCACATAACCACAGGACAACAAATTAAAGGGCTTGTCTGGAACCTGGTCCTATACATTACCAGCCAGCCCCTCTACAGAGAGCATGTCAGCTGAATAATCTGCACTATGTAAAAGGAGAAAATTGCAACTACACGTCTGTACTCCTAGAAGCCAAAAATATACATTTGCAGAACAATAATACTTGTAACATAAGGCAAAATATGATAAATGGTATTTAAAATTGCAATCTGTCTAGCCTGCTTTACAGTAACTACTAATCAAGTCAAGCATGCACAGTTAAAGGGTTGTCTCACCTGTCATCACCATTTAACCTGTTAAAGTAAAGGTATGGCCATAATTAAATGGCCCCATTACACAGATTTAATAAGATACTTGTAGTGAATAAAATACATAGCCAGATTCTAGTGTAATTCACCTTAGACATTTCAGTTCAGTAGCCTCTTCATGAATCAAGGCGAGACTGTGGGTAGGGTCTTCGGTTCTATCATGGCTCCTCTACATTTGTATGAGTCTTCTTTTAAACTTCACGCTGGCGCAGCCTTTGCCGCAGGCGGCGCTTGTGCAAATTCATTTTCTGACACTCTCCATCAAAATGGTGCCATAGGTGGCACATAGCCAAATTAGCCTGGCTATTAGCAGATTAGCCTGACCAGATTAGCCAGTTTAGTGGTGGCTCATGCGCAAGATTGAGATCTCAGCTAGCCAATGATCTGACTTCTCAATCTGCGTATACGCTGCTACTGGTGTCATTTTACTGGAGACCACTAGAGGCTAATCAGAGTTTGCACCATCTCCAATGTAATTTGCAAGAAGATGAAAGTGTGCAAGAGCAGCTCTCGGCAAAGGCGGCGCTAGCGCGAAATTTAACAAGAGGCAGCTCATACAAATGCATTGGAGCCAAAGACCAAGGATATTGAACCAAAATATATGAGGTGACTTAAAAAAGAGCCAGGCTAAGAATTTGTTCACTATAGGTTTCCATTAATTCAGTATTCCAGGGTCATTATGGCCATACTTGAACAGATTAAAGCATAATAACAGGATCTCTTCAAACAAGTAAAAACAAGTAACTTTGAAACTTAACTATTTATTAAAAAATTCTGTCCATTCTCAAGAACAGAGAAATTTATATTTCTATAGTGTAAAGCATGTTGTCTACATTAGTGGCCACGGCTGCAACCTTGGAGTGACTATGCTAGGAGCCTGCGCTGCTAGCAAGCTCTAAAGGGCCTGTCACACGTGTCAATGTCGCCCGCGATATCACTCATGCGTCACAAATTATTAATCGCCTGAGCGATGTGGAATTATCGCAGGTAAGATGTCACACGCGTCAATATGACCCAGCGATGCGGTGATGTCGCCATCCTGCGAGCGATTTTATTTAGTCGCTTGTACGATGTCAAAATAGAAAATACGTCGCTGAGTTTAGAGTCACACGCAGCGATGCACAAGGTCTACTGAGCGATGAGCGACAGGTTTTACGTCTGGCAGTGGAACCTGCGATCGGCGATCAGCGACATATCGCTGGTTGCATCGCTTGGTCACACGCTTCAATGTCGCTCCTGCATCACTTTTACGTCGCTTGAGCGACTGAAAATCCGTGACGTATGAGCGACATTTACAGCGATATAGACGCGTGTGACATCCCCTTAAGAAGGGAACCGGTCACCAGTTTAATGCCTTATAAACCATGTCCATCACCTTTAAAACCATGTAAACAGGATTACTACAACCCCTTCATACCCTTATAGGTGCCCCTACATACCTCTGAAATATGCTTTGTTCATTTACTGCACTGCGTGCAAAGTGAGTGATCCGGTCTGACGGGCTAACAGAGATCACGTTCAGCATTGCCCCTGTCCATTCAAAAGATGGTTTTTCTAAATTGATGGAAGGATAGTACATCTCTTACTTCATCCACACGATGCTCGGAGTCTTGCACATGTGCAGTGGAATCACTTTAGGGCCTCACTCTGCCTTACTGAACAGCAAGAGAACCAGTGACAGGCAAGTGAAGCCGGCACATTACATGACTTTGCTCTCCCGGTCTGTGATTCCATTGTGCAGGACCGAGACTCCCAGCACCGTGTGGATAATGTAGGCGTCATCCACTACCATCAAGGTAGAAAGGATGGCGTTTGAATGGACTGGCGCAGTGCTGAGCATGATCTGGATTCACCCATTGGACCATTCGGCACAGGACATGAATATAACACTTTTCTGGAGATATGCAGGGGAACTGAGAGGATATAAAGTGGTTGTAGGAACATCATGCATATGCTTTTAAAGCACTACTCCTGCGGTTTGGTTATTTTTACTGTTGTAGTGGTGCTTTAAATGTAAGCCCTCTGCCCCCATCATTTACTCACTTTCTTGCAGCTTTACCTCTTACCAACTCTGGTCCGGTCCCGCGGCACCAGCTTTTGCCTGTAACTTCTGAAAGGCTGGAAGTTAGAACTTACCGAAGCTACCGTACATCACAAGAGCTCAATGCATGTCTACGAGAGAGATAATGAGGCCAGAACAAGGCTCTCATAGAAATGTATTGAAAAGTGACCTCCGGCGGGCTCTATGAAAAAATGGAGTGTGCTGGCAGGTCACTTTTCGGCATAGCCTGACGTAGTGAAAGTGATAGTGGGTGAAGCCACTGGAAGGCGAGTATCAGACAGGAGGCAGGGGACTTGCATTTAAATGGAGCCTGTCAGGTACCCCCCTGGGCACCCAGAACCACGAGCAGTTCGGGGTGCATATCTATAATCCCTGTCAAACAGTCCCAGCTCGTTATAGCATACATAAACTAATCTTTACAAAAAGTGCTTCTAAAGACCGTTTACGAGATGCTAATTAGGGCTTTGACTAGTGGAGCAGTGAAATAAAAAAAATAAAAAAATGCTTTAAAAAGGTGACAGCATGGTCTTTAAAGGCATAAAACTGGAGACAGGGTCCCCTGAAGTTAACCAGATTGCTGGATGTGACCGGCTTCAAGGGCCCTGTGCTTCTACCTTGCCTTACAGGCAAATCTACCTTTGCCAACAGCATGGCAAAGGTCACAGGCATTAATAAATGCTCTTTATTTACATGTACTATTACTGTCTACTTATTTACTTACTAGAATATATATGCTCAATTTGTTTTGTTTTATTGGATTCTGTCTGAAGATGGCCTCACAGTGCCTTAAACAAATGTATGCTCCAGCTCATTTATTTGGTTTTGGTGACAAACAGGGGTGGGCCCCCTTTCTGTGCCAGATATTTATCTATATAGCTTCACATTGACAGGTGCCTAAACAGTCGTGGCCCTTGTCCTGCTCTGCGCTTGTGTGGGAAAAGGAACCAAAAAGAAACTACCGGTATTTCGAAAAAGGGGAGCAATTTTAAGCTGCATTTTTATTTATTTTTTTTATTTATTTTCAACGATTTTAAACATTTTTTGTAGCCCCCTATGTGATTGATCCTGCAATCAGTGAATAAATACTTTCAAGTATCTTCACATTAACAGTAGTGCTTCATAGGGGTACCAACATGGCACACACAGGGGACTTCAGTACTCCTAACTGCCCAGACACAAGTTAACACTTGGGGACCTGACATGTACCAATAGCCTGAATGGTAGAGCAAATACTCCAGGTTTTCTTTAAACCTGTTCTGATGGGGTTACCTTAATGTGGGCTTTTTTTTTTTTAACTGCACAAAACTGCAATTGCGAAACAAAAAAAAAAAAGCAGCAGTAGCAAAATGCAAAAAAGCCGCCACATCGTAATAATTCATAACTAAAATATTTTATTACACAATGTGGTTATGAGCTCAGACATGGAATCATCCTCCGAACAGAATCCCCTTCTGTATCCATATGTAGATCAGTAATACTGAAACTAGTCATCGTCACTAAAAGAAACAAAACCAAAACTACAGTGTACACCGTCTGGGGGCGAGTCTATGACTTCTAAACCAAGTGAACCAGTCACGTAGGTTGGAGTATGGCCTTGGGTAACTTGGAGCATCTGGGATTTTTAGGGGGTTTTGAATGTTACTTTTGCCTCATACATGCAGTCCCCATCATTCACTTTTGGGAATAGTAAACTGGTCATGCAACAGCGTCTCTCTCCATGTATTTGGCACACCATCTCTGGCACCAATGCCCTGACGGTCTATGTATGTACAACCTGAAATATAGCAATGAGGAGTCGTCACATTTGACAGGCTCCGTACACAGTACAGCAGGGGAGGGGGGTGTTGGCAGGGTAACATGGACACGGATTATCTTAAACTTTGAGTGTAATTAGGCTGGTTTCACACTAGCGTTTGGTCTGCATGCGTGTGGCATGCAGATGCAAACGCAGATATCCAGATGGCAGTGTGTTCTCATTGGCCTCCATGTATGATTTGTATGCTTGCAGAGACTTGCGTACAAATCATACATCCTCGGACACACAGAAAATGCAACATCCACAGGTGAACGCATACACCGAGCGTTCGCATGTTAAACATACAGATGCACAATGGATGCGTCGCCACAAGCGTTCGGCCGCTGCCCTATGCAGCAGAGACTAACGCTAGCGTGAAACCGGCCTTAGTCTGGATTTGCAGGTTTAGCTGCAGATCTACGGGTAAGACGTAAAGTCTGAAAAAACTTAGGAGTTGGGTACACTTTTTGACACCCTCATTTGTCTCAAAGGGGAAAATCTTCAACAAATCTGCAATATAAAATAAGCCGTGGATTTTTAAAAAAGATCATTTTCTACATTAAATTTTGCAGAGTCTGGATAAGATTTTTACTTGCAGCAGAATTTTCAACCTAAAAGCCTGGCAGAAATCAGCAGATATTCTTACCAGGGGCTGGTGGTATAGCCCTCATCTAGGGAAGCCCAACCCCCCCCCCCCCCCCCCCCCCACAATGGGCCGGCGGCGATTTGCGGCTGGCGTCGTGAAAGCACAGGAGACGCGGCAGAGGCAGCACAGTGAATCTGACAGCACCCCCCCACCCCCAAAAATCTCTGACAGCCCCCCCCGGTCCTCACCTAAGGGCTGGTGAAGTAAATCTGCCACCCACTTTTTCAATCACCAGTCAGCCCCTGATTCTAACATAGGTTGAAATAAGGTCTTGGGTTCAAGAAGTTCAACCTTACTTTGCTATACATAAATATACCAAAAAGTATCGTGACGACCCCTATGGCTGAAACACAAGTTACCACATTCCCTCAACAGTTTGTCAAACTGGAAACTACTGAAAAATGCAAATATTTATCTGTGCGATAAACCGTAACGCAACATCCAGCTGCATGTTTTGTACAGTCGCACACACTCCCCCGCACAGTCACACACACTCTCCTCTATACAGTTGCCCTCTCCCCCTACACAGCCACACTGTCTGAACAGTTACACTCTCCTGTACAGTTGCACTCTCTCACCCCTGGACAGCACACTCTCCCCTTTGTAGTCGCACTGTCTGTACAGTTGCACTCTCCCTCCCCCTGTACAATCGCACTGTCCTCTGTACAGTCACACACACTCTCCCTTGTACAGTCACACACACTCTCCCTTGTACAGTCGCACTGTCTATACAGTCACACTCTCCCCGTACAGTCGCACTGTCTATACAGTCACACACACTCTCACCCATACAGTCGCACACACTCACTCATACAGTCGCAGTGTCTATACAGTAACACCCTCTCCTCTGTGCAGTCAGTCTGTACAGTCGCACTGTCTATACAGTCACACACTCTCCCCGTACAGTCGCACTGTCTGTACAGTCACACACACTCTCACCCATACAGTCGCACACACTCACTCATACAGTCGCAGTGTCTCTACAGTAACACCCTCTCCTCTGTGCAGTCAGTCTGTACAGTCGCACTGTCTATACAGTCACACTCTCTCCCCGTACAGTCGCACTGTCTGTACAGTCACACACACTCTCACCCATACAGTCGCACACACTCACTCATACAGTCGCAGTGTCTATACAGTAACACCCTCTCCTCTGTGCAGTCACAGTCTATACAGTCGCACTGTCTATACAGTCACACTCTCTCCCCCGTACAGTCGCACTGTCTGTACAGTCACACACACTCACCCATACAGTTGCACACACTCACCCCAGTACAGTCATGCTCTCCCCTGTAAAGGCGCGCACTCTCCCCTGTAGAGTCGCACTGTCTGTACAGTCACACTCTCTCCCCGAAGTCACACTCCTCTATACAGTCGCACTGTCAGTAAAGTCACACTCTCCCCACTGTACAGTCGCACTGTCGGTAGAGTCACACTCTCCCCTCTGTACAGTCGCACTGTCGGTAGAGTCACACTCTCCCCTCTGTACAGTCGCACTGTCGGTAGAGTCACACTCTCCCCTCTGTACAGTCGCACTGTCGGTAGAGTCACACACTCCCCTCTGTACAGTCGCACTGTCGGTAGAGTCCCACTCTCCCCTCTGTACAGTCGCACTGTCGGTAGAGTCACACTCTCCCCTCTGTACAGGCGCACTGTCGGTAGAGTCACACTCTCCCCTCTGTACAGTCGCACTGTCTGAACAGTTGCACACACACTCTCCTGTACAGTCAAACTCTCCTTTGTACAGTCGCACTTTCTATACAGTCACAGTCTCCCCTGTAGTCAATCTTCCCTGTACAGTCGCACAACACGCTCCCACGTACAGTCACACTCACTTTCCCCTGTACAGTCGCACTCTCCCCCCTGTACAGTTGCACTCCACTGTACAGTCGCGCACACTCTCCCGTGTACAGTCACACACTCTCCCCTGTAGTTGCACTGTCTGTACATTCACACTGTCTCCTCTGTACAGTCTGTACAGTAACACACACTCCCCCGTACAGTCACACTGTCTGTAGTCACTGTCTCCTCTGCACAGTCACACACACACACACTGTCTCCTCTGCACAGTCACACACTCACACACTGTCTCCTCTGCACAGTCACACACTACACACTGTCTCCTCTGCACAGTCACACACTGTCTCCTCTGCACAGTCACACACACACACACACTGTCTCCTCTGCACAGTCACACACACACTGTCTCCTCTGCACAGTCACACACACACTGTCTCCTCTGCACAGTCACACACACACACACTGTCTCCTCTGCACGGTCACACACACACTGTCTCCTCTGCACAGTCACACACACACTGTCTCCTCTGCACAGTCACACACACACACACTGTCTCCTCTGCACAGTCGCACAGTCACACACACTGTCTCCTCTGCACAGTCACACACACTGTCTCCTCTGCACAGTCACACACACTGTCTCCTCTGCACAGTCACACACACTGTCTCCTCTGCACAGTCACACACACACACACACTGTCTCCCTGCACAGTCACACACAACACACACTGTCTCCTCTGCACAGTCACACACACACACACCACTGTCTCCTCTGCACAGTCACACACACACACACACCACTGTCTCCTCTGCACAGTCACACACAACACACACACTGTCTCCTCTGCACAGTCACACACACACACACACTGTCTCCTCTGCACAGTCACACACACACAACACTGTCTCCTCTGCACAGTCACACACACACTACATGTCTCCTCTGCACAGTCACACACACTGTCTGACTCACTGTCTCCTCTGCACAGTCCACACACACTGTACTCACTTCTCTCCTCTGCACAGTCACACACACACTCACTGTCTCCTCTGCACAGTCACACACACACTCACTGTCTCCTCTGCACAGTCACACACACACTCACTGTCTCCTCTGCACAGTCACACACACACTCACTATCTCCTCTGCACAGTCACACACACACTCACTGTCTCCTCTGCACAGTCACACACACACACTCACTGTCTCCTCTGCACAGTCCCTCTCCTCTGCACAGTCACACTGTCTGTAGTCACTCTCTCCTCAGCACAGTCACACTGTCTGTAGTCACTCTCTCCTCAGCACAGTCACACTGTCTGTAGTCACTCTCTCCTCTGCAAAGTCCCTCTCCTCAGTACAGTCACACTGTCTGTAGTCACTCTCTCCTCAGCACAGTCACACTGTCTGTAGTCACTCTCTCCTCAGCACAGTCACACTGTCTGTAGTCACTCTCTCCTCTGCAAAGTCCCTCTCCTCAGCACAGTCACACTGTCTGCAGTCACTCTCTCCTCAGCACAGTCACACTGTCTGCAGTCACTCTCCCCTCAGCACAGTCACACTGTCTGCAGTCACTCTCTCCTCTGCACAGTCACACACTGTCTGTAGTCACTCTCTCCTCTGCACAGTCACACACTGTCTGTAGTCACTCTCTCCTCTGCACAGTCACACACTGTCTGTAGACACTCTCCTCAGTACAGTCACACTGTCTGTAGTCACTCTCTCCTCTGCACAGTCACACTGTCTGTAGTCACTCTCTCCTCAGTACAGTCACACACTGTCTGTAGTCACTCTCCTCAGTACAGTCGCACTGTCTGTAATCACTCTCCTCAGTATAGTCGCACTGTCTGTAGACTTTCTCCTCAGTACAGTCGCACTGTCTGCACAGTCATCCTCCGCACAGGTCGCCCCGTCATTCACCTGTCCAGGATCTGCTGCAGGGCTGCGCTGCTGGGCTCAGACATGGCGTCCTCCGCTCACACGTCCATTCACAGACCCCGGGGTGATGGAGCAGCTCCGCCGCAGCCCGTACACCGGGGCCGGTCCGCACTGTTGTTGTGAGGTCACCGGATTCGTCGCCCCTCTGCCGTCACGTGACCCGCCGTCCTAGCGTTCTGCGTCATACGCCTTTGACGTGAGCCGGAAGTGAGGACCATGTGGAAGGCGTTGCTCAGGCAACAGTTAGAGGGGTCCAGACTGTGGATGATAGGAATGCTGGGGTGGGCTCTGCACACTATGGAGGAGTCACAGCATGTCCCTTATTATAATGATGAGCTGTCATGAAGAAAACCTCCAGCGTCCTCCACACAGATTCCTCATCCCCTACAGGACTGATCTGCTGCAGGGGCAGCGGCGGAACGTAGAGCTCCTGGGCCCTGATACCAAAGCTCCAACAGACCCCCAATTATTGCAAATCTTTAATGGCAATTGTCTTTATAGGCCAAAGGGACTTTTGGGCCCCCCTAAGCTTTAGGGCCCGGGTGCGATTGTAACCTCTGCACCTACCTGCATTGTTATACAGCTCCAACATGTTTCACAGCACTTTACAGACATCACTGTCCCCATTGGGGCTCACAATCTATATTCCCTGTCACTATGTCTTTAGAGTGTAGGAGAAAACCAGAGGAAACGTACACAAACATGGGGAGAACATACAAACTCCTACAGATGTTGCCCTCAGTGGGATTTGAACCCAAGACCCCAGCAATACAAAGAAACAGTGCTAACCACTGAGACACCATACAGTGCTAACCACTGAGCCACCATATACACTGAAAACCACTGAGCCACCATATACACTGAAAACCACTGAGCCACCGTATACAGTGCTAACCACTGAGCCACCATATACAGTGCTAACCACTGAGCCACCATAGAGTGCTAACCACTGAGCCACCATATACAGTGCTAACCACTGAGCCACCATACAGTGCCAACCACTGAGCCACCATATACAGTGCTAACCACTGAGCCACCACACAGTGCTAACCACTGAGCCACCATATACAGTGCTAACCACTGAGCCACCATACAGTGTTAATCACTGAGCCACCATATACAGTGCTAACCACTGAGCCACCATACAGTGCTAACCACTGAGCCACCATACAGTGCTAACCACTGAGCCACCATATACAGTGCTAACCACTGAGCCACCATATACAGTGCTAACCACTGAGCCACCATACAGTGCTAACCACTGAGCCACCATACAGTGCTAACCACTGAGCCACCATACAGTGCTAACCACTGAGCCACCATACAGTGCTAACCACTGAGCCACCATATACAGTGCTAACCACTGAGCCACCATACAGTGCTAACCACTGAGCCACCATACAGTGCTAACCACTGAGCCACCATATACAGTGCTAACCACTGAGCCACCATATACAGTGCTAACCACTGAGCCACCACACAGTGCTAACCACTGAGCCACCATACAGTGCTAACCACTGAGCCACCATACAGTGCTAACCACTGAGCCACCATATACAGTGCTAACCACTGAGCCACCATATACAGTGCTAACCACTGAGCCACCATATACAGTGCCAACCACTGAGCCACCATATACAGTGCTAACCACTGAGCCACCATATACAGTGCTAACCACTGAGCCACCATATACAGTGCTAACCACTGAGTCACCATACAGTGCTAACCATGAGCCACCATATCAGTGCTAACCACTGAGCCACCATACAGTGTTAACCACTGAGCCACCACAACAGTGCTAACCACTGAGCCACCATACACAATGCTAACCACTGAGCCACCATACAGTGTTAACCACTGAGCCACCATACAGTGCTAACCACTGAGCCACCATTACAGTGCAACCACTGAGCCACCATATACAGTGCTAACCACTGAGCCACCATATACAGTGCTAACCACTGAGCCACCATATACCGTGCTAACCACTGAGCACCATATACAGTGCTAACCACTGAGCCACCATATACAGTGCTAACCACTGAGCCACCATACAGTGCTAACCACTGAGTCACCATTACAGTGCTAACCACTGAGTCACCATATACAGTGCTAACCACTGAGTCACATACAGTGCCAACCACTGAGCCACCATACAGTGCTAACCACTGAGCCACCATATACAGTGCTAACCACTGAGCCACCATACAGTGCTAACCACTGAGCCACTGTACAGTGCTAACATGAGCCACCGTACAGTGCTAACCACTGAGCCACCATATACAGTGCTAACCACTGAGCCACCATATACAGTGCTAACCATGAGCACCAAACATGCAACTGAGCCACCATATACAGTGCTAACCACTGAGCCACATACAGTGCTAACCACTGAGCCACCATACAGTGCTAACCACTGAGCCACCATACAGTGCTAACCACTGAGCCACCATACAGTGCTAACCAGTGAACACCATACGTGCTAACCACTGAGCAATACAGTGCTAACCATGAGCCACCACTGCTCACTAGCCACCATAACATGCTAACCACTGCCATACAGTGCTAACCACTGAGCACATATACAGTGCTAACCACTGAGCCACCATTACATGTACCACTGGCCAATACAGTGCTAACCACTGGGCACATATAGTGCTAACCACTGAGCCACCATATACAGTGCTAACCATGACCACCATACAGTGCTAACCACTGAGCACCATACAGTGCTAACCACTGAGCCACCATATACAGTGCTAACCATGAGACCACCATACAGTGCTAACCACTGAGCCACCATATACAGTGCTAACCAGTGAGCCACCATATACAGTGCTAACCACGTGAGACACCATACAGTGCTAACCACTGAGCCACCATATACAGTGCTAACCACTGACCACCATACAGTGCTAACCACTGAGCCACCATACAGTGCTAACCACTGAGCCACCATATACAGTGCTAACCAGTGAGACACCATACAGTGCTAACCACTGAGCCACCATATACAGTGCTAACCAGTGAGACACCATATACAGTGCTAACCAGTGAGACACCATACAGTGCTAACCACTGAGCCACCATATACAGTGCTAACCACTGATCCACCATACAGTGCTAACCACTGAGCCACCATACAGTGCTAACCACTGAGCCACCATATACAGTGCTAACCACTGAGCCACCATATACAGTGCTAACCACTGAGCCACCATATACAGTGCTAACCACTGAGTCACCATATACAGTGCTAACCACTGAGTCACCATATACAGTGCTAACCACTGAGTCACCATACAGTGCTAACCACTGAGCCACCATACAGTGCTAACCACTGAGCCACCATATACAGTGCTAACCACTGAGCCACCATACAGTGCTAACCACTGAGCCACCATATACAGTGCTAACCACTGAGCCACCATACAGTGCTAACCACTGAGCCACCATATAGTGCTAACCACTGAGCCACCATATACAGTGCTAACCACTGATCCACCATACAGTGCTAACCACTGAGCCACCATACAGTGCTAACCACTGAGCCACCATATACAGTGCTAACCACTGAGCCACCATACAGTGCTAACCACTGAGCCACCATATAGTGCTAACCACTGAGCCACCATATACAGTGCTAACCACTCTGCCTCCATATACAGTGCTAACCACTGACCCATTGTACAGTGCTAACCACTGAGCCACCATATAGTGCTAACCACTGAGCCACCATATACAGTGCTAACCACTGAGCCACCATATACAGTGCTAACTACTGAGCCACCATACAGTGCTAACCACTGACCCATTGTACAGTGCTAACCACTGAGCCACCATACAGTGCTAACCACTGAGCCACCATGCAGTGCTAACCACTGAGCCGCCATATAATGCTAACCACTGAGCCACCATATACAGTGCTAACCACTGAGCCACCATACAGTGCTAACCACTGAGCCACCATACAGTGCTAACCACTGAGCCACCATATAGTGCTAACCACTGAGCCACCATACAGTGCTAACCACTGAGCCACCGTACAGTGCTAACCACTGAGACACCATACAGTGCTAACCACTGAGACACCATACAGTGCTAACCACTGAGCCACCATATACAGTGCTAACCACTGAGCCACCATACAGTGCTAACCACTGAGCCACCATATACAGTGCTAACCACTGAGCCACCATACAGTGCTAACCACTGAGCCACCATATAGTGCTAACCACTGAGCCACCATATACAGTGCTAACCACTGATCCACCATACAGTGCTAACCACTGAGCCACCATACAGTGCTAACCACTGAGCCACCATATACAGTGCTAACCACTGAGCCACCATACAGTGCTAACCACTGAGCCACCATATAGTGCTAACCACTGAGCCACCATATACAGTGCTAACCACTCTGCCTCCATATACAGTGCTAACCACTGACCCATTGTACAGTGCTAACCACTGAGCCACCATATAGTGCTAACCACTGAGCCACCATATACAGTGCTAACCACTGAGCCACCATATACAGTGCTAACTACTGAGCCACCATACAGTGCTAACCACTGACCCATTGTACAGTGCTAACCACTGAGCCACCATACAGTGCTAACCACTGAGCCACCATGCAGTGCTAACCACTGAGCCGCCATATAATGCTAACCACTGAGCCACCATATACAGTGCTAACCACTGAGCCACCATACAGTGCTAACCACTGAGCCACCATACAGTGCTAACCACTGAGCCACCATATAGTGCTAACCACTGAGCCACCATACAGTGCTAACCACTGAGCCACCGTACAGTGCTAACCACTGAGACACCATACAGTGCTAACCACTGAGACACCATACAGTGCTAACCACTGAGCCACCATATACAGTGCTAACCACTGAGCCACCGTACAGTGCTAACCACTGAGCCACCATACAGTTCCAACCACTGAGCCACTGTACAGTGCTAATCACTGAACCACCATACAGTGCTAACCACTGAGCCACCATATACAGTGCTAACTACTGAGCCACCATATACAGTGCTAACCACTGAGCCACCATACAGTGCTAACCACTCAGCCACCATGTTGCCCTATCAGACCTCCAAAATGGTACAGAATAGCAATAAGAACAATTGATGTGGCATGCTGGGGCAAATTTTCAACCACCCCTCTATCCACACCTATTTCACATTTCCTTCTACCCTGGCAGGAGAAGACATCAGAGGAGCGGTGGCAATAAAAGACATTCAGCAGAGCAGAAACTGCAAGGCATAGACCCAAATCCGGGATTGTCTGCTATGTCTGTGATTGTCGGGATCCATGGATTTGTTTTTTCTTCATTCATTCATAGCTGTAGCCACCAGAACTTAAAGGGAATCGGGCAGCAGATTTTTGCTATACTGTATATGATCCGGTCGACAGGGTAGGGGGTACTCGGATACCGGGACAGGGGGTTACTTCGGTGGGGGATCACGGTTCCCGATTCTGTGCCCTGGACCCTCAGTGGCGGGGATGCGGGTGATGATGATGGGGAATGATAATGTGACGCCACCTGTGATACCTGGTAATAGGGTTACCAGCGCTGCGGCCGGCCGCTGAGGTGATGGAAATGCAGCTTTGGTAGTACAACTCAGGCAAACTGCCTGAGTCCTCCCCTCAGGCCTGGATCTTTATAGGGGATCTGACTTGAGGACAGCCAGTGGAGCACCCCCTTCAGGTCTGGGGTGGAAGATGTTGGATGCTGTGTGTGCCAAGGTGTACATCCCTCCCTGCATCGGTGGGTCCTATGGCAATCCCTCGCAGGGGTGCCACATTCCCCCTAGTTAACTTCAGTCCTCCGGGACTGAAACATTTTTCAATAAACATAAAGTAACATAATTATTTACATTTGAAAGTGGAACAGAGTCTCAAAATAAAATTTACAAAAACCATGAGAAAAATGGGAAAAACGAGTAACCAGTCCATACAAGTGCATGAGTGCATAAAACTTCATTAAAAGGGCACCAGAGAGTTACATTGGTAACGCGCTTAGATTGGCGCTGCATGTTTGTTTTTTTATATACAGTCCATACAACGTTAGTCCATCCGCTGCAGGCTGCTTAGAGTATCTTTGCCACCACCAGTCCTGTAGCTATGGTCCATTTTTAAAGATTAGAAAAAGTTCAAAAGTCCAAACAGGTAAAGTCTCTGTAGGCTTAAAAGTTCAAAGTTACACAACAAACAAACACTCCGGGTGCCTCGGTGTAGGAGTCCTAGGTACTGCAGGGGCCTCTAACGGGTCATAAGCGCTGTAGGCCTCCTAGCCCTGGGGTCACCTATTGGCCAAGATTTTGCTCTCCGTAGACAGCTCCTTACGCCAACTCCACTCACCCCTCTTTCTGATGTTATGTACCTGGTTTGGGTTGTTTTGGCGTACTCTTCACCCTTATGTACACTGACATTGGTTACATACTTACATTTTAAAAATGTATTTACATTTCTCTATGTTTTGTACTCTATTGTCTGTACGTTAGTGGAGTTTGACCCAAGTTACTGCGTGTTTATCTACGTAAAACCGGTATTCCACTAGTGTGTAAGCCTGGTGTAGTGCGAACACTGTCTACTGACCCATGTGTTGATCTGCGTAACGCAGGTATGCCTGAGTGTCTTCTCATTCTCACTGTGGGAATGGCAGGTGCACCAATTGCAGGGTTCTCTGGCCCCGCTACAATAGGTGGTTCTTCTGCTCTTGGTTCTTCTACTGGTTGTGGGAATGTCAAAATTGGGACTAGGTATGCACCTTCTATTTGGGGCCAGTCTGCAGGTACTTCTCCTATGAGTGTCTGGACTGTCTTTGGCTCCTCTTTTTCGGATTCTGGACAAGTTACATATTCCTTTGGTTGTGGTGGTTGAAGGCACTTCTTTAAATGATCTCTGGGCACTGTTGCTGTTGTTTCTCCATTGTCTTTGCTGATCAGACAGGTCTTCTGGTTGTCAAAGTTTGATGGTAATACAGTGTATGGTTCTGCTTCCCATTGATCATCTAATTTTTGGAGTCTCCTTTTCCTTTTCAAAACCAGTTCAGCTGGTGTTAAGGGTGTTCCTTACTATACATAGGGCATACCGGTCTCCTGCGTTTCTGCACAGGATTGGGGTGCGTGACACGTCTGAGTGCCCGAGGTGTTTGAATGAGGATGCTGGAATTTTACATATGTTGTGGGAATGCCCGAGGTTGCAAGCATTTTGGGTGGTAGTGTTGAGTCTGATGGAAGGTAGATATGAATGTGTGGTGCCCAGATCTCCTCTGGTGTGTGTGCTTGGGTATGTGGAGGAAATTGAGGTCCAGAATACTCGGAAAGTGGCGATTGCCAGACTACTTTATGTGGCTCGGAAGTTAATTGCTCGTTGTTGGATCAGGGCCGAGCCCCCCACAAGGACGGAGTATATCCGGCAGGTAGAATACGTTATACGGACAGAGGAAAGTATATATTTAAAAAGGAATAGGCCCGGTGAATTCGACAAGATTTGGTCTGCTTGGTTACGGGGAGGTAACAGGCCTGGGTGATGTAGGATTAAGAGGGATGAGTGGGTGTTCTGGCTGAACTATGCCTTGATGTTTGCGGTATCAAGAGGTTTCTGTTACAGATATATGCTCAACTATGACTAGACCTTAACGGTATATAGTTAATGGGAGTTTATTGCTGTCTGTAAAATGGGGGGGTGAGGGAGGGAAAAGGGTGTGGGGGGGGGGTTTATGGAGGGTTAGGATGGTTATCTGAGTCGGATTTTGGTTAATGATGCTATTGATATGATATTGGAAAGGGGGGAGGGGGGTGGGGTGGGGGAAAGGGATGTGGGTTTAAGTATGTCAAAATTTGGAATATATGTGGTGTCTCTACGATGTTTACAAAATGAATATGTCTAATAAAAAATATCTGATT
Source organism: Allobates femoralis (assembly GCA_033576535.1). Lineage (NCBI taxonomy): Eukaryota > Metazoa > Chordata > Amphibia > Anura > Aromobatidae > Allobates > Allobates femoralis. Next base: position 64,128,162 of record JARQOC010000006.1, on the reverse strand, counting down.
TAAAAAAAAAAAAGGGTGTTCCTTGTGCACTTTTGTTAAAGTTGGTTTCTTCCTTCTCTCTTGATTTTGCAAGACATCTCTCAACACACTCCTGTATTTTCTTGTATTGCTCTGTTCTTCTGGTATCCCAATCTGCATCTAAAGTGTTTTCTTCAGGAACTACAATGCCCATTTCAAAGTCTACTGGCAATTTTCCTGGTCTTGCTCTCATGAGGTATGCAGGGGTACAATTTGTTGAGCTTACTGGGATGTTGTAGATGTCAACAAGGTCTGGTAACTTCTCTGGCCATCTGTTTTGCTCTTCTAAGGGCAGAGTTTTTGACAATTATATTACCACATGAGTCATCTTTTCGCACATTCCGTTAGTTTGGTGATGGTAAGGCGTGGAACGAATTTTCTTGCATCCGTACAAGTTACAGAACTCTTGAAATACTTCAGCTTCAAAGCCAGGACCTTTTGTCTGTCAATACCTGTTCTGGATACCTGTGTGGTCTGCAGAAATAGGCTTGAAAGGTTGTTGCTGCTGTCTGAGCTGTTAAGTCTTTCACAGGAGCTACCACAAGGAATCTGGAATAGTTGTCCACCATGGTAAGAGCATAGGTATAGCCCGATCTGCTGGGTGTGAGTTTGACGTGATCTAAGGCTACCAGTTCTAATGGCTTTTTAGTGATGATAGGCTGTAGTGGTGCTTTCTGGCTGTTACGGTCTTTTCTTCTCAATAAGCATGATCCACAATTTTTACACCATTTCTCTTTGGTAGACCTCATGCCGATCCAATAGAATCTCTCACGTAACAATATTTCCAGTTTTCTCCATCCAAAGTGTCCTGCTCCATTATGATACGCTTCTAACACCATTTGGACGTCTCTCTTTGGAACCACAATTTGCCATACCATTTCATGCGTTTTTGAGTTGATATACTGTCTGCACAATTGACTTTGATAGATGAATAACCTGCTTTGTTCTTTCCACAGGTATTGGGCCTCTGGTGGAGCATTCTTTTCAAGTTGGGAATCCGGTTGGGTTAATAGCTTGTTTACTAGGCTTACTGCCAGATCACTGTCTTGCGTCTCTTTCCTTCCATAGGCAACGGGTTTAGTGCAACACTCTGACGGTTCTGGTAGATATGGGCTTCTGTCATCTTTCATTTTCTACTTTTATGGAAAGCTGGGAGTTCTACTTCCTCCAAGTCATCTACCTCCTCTTCATGTTCCTGCAAATGTACTTGACGGTTTCTGGAGAGGGCATCAGCATTTGCATTGTTACGGCCTGCCCGATACTTGATGGTAAAGTCATAGTTTGATAGTCGGGCGATCCAGTGTTGCTCCAATGCACCAAGCTTCGCTGTAACCAAGTGTGTTAACGGATTGTTGTCCGTGAAGACGGTAAATTTTGAAGCTGCCAAGTAATGCTTGAACCGCTCTGTTATAGCCTAGACCAAGGCCAGGAACTCCAGCATAAAGGAACTGTAGTTTTTCGGGTTCCTCTCGGTGGGTCGAAGTTTTCTGCTGGCGTAGGCAATTACTCTTTCCTTGCCATCTTGTATCTGGGATAGTACTGCTTCCAGGCCTGCATTGTTTGCGTCGGTGTAGAGGACGAATGGTAGGTTAGAATTGGGATAAGCCAGAATTTCCTCACCGGTCAGAGCCTGCTTCATCTGTTAGAAGGAGTCTTCTTGTTCCTTTCCGCATTCCAATGGGGGCTCTGAAGCCCTTCTCTTCTTAGTTTGGCCTACCAGATCTTGTAGGGCGCTGCCATCTTTGTGTAGCCCTTAATGAATCTTCTGTGGTACCCAACCAAACCTAGGAATTGACGTACCTCGCTGACGGTGGTTGGTCTCTGCCAGTCCTGGATAGCTGTCATTTTTTCCGGGTCTGGTGCTACTCCATCTGCACTAACCACATGCCCAAGGTATTGGACTTTTGGTTTCAGCAGGTGACATTTAGATGGTTTGAGCTTCATTCCGTACTTTGCTAGAGCTGTAAATACCTCCACCAGGTGTTCCAGATGTTCTTCATAGGTTTTGGAATACACGATGACGTTGTCCAGGTATAAGAGCACTGTCTCGAAGTTCCGGTGTCCCAGGCAACATTCCATGAGTCTTTGAAACGTTCCCGCTGCATTGCATAACCCGAATGGCATGCTGTTGAATTCACATAGGCCCATTGGTGTTGTGAATGCTGTTTTCTCCCGGTCTTCTTCCGCAACGGAGACCTGCCAGTACCCACTAGTGAGATCTAACGTAGAGAAATAATTAGCAGTATTTAATGCAGCAAGAGACTCCTCTATTCGGGGTAACAGGTAAGCATATTTGTGAGTGATGTTATTGATTTCCCTGTAGTCCACACACATCCTCATAGTGCCATCCTTCTTTCTGACTAGGACTAAGGGGGCTGTCCAGGGACTACAGCTATCTCTTATAACCCCGGCTACCTTCATGTCCTGCAGCATCTCTTTGGCACACTGGTAGTGATTTGGTGGAATGGGTATGTGTCTCAATTTAATTGGGGGATGATCTCCTGTGGGTATGTGATGGTGTACCCCTTTAATCCTCCCAAAATCTAATGGATGCTTACTAAATATCTGTTCGAACTCTTGTACTGCCCGGTAGACTCCATGCTTCAGGTGGGGAGGGGTGGCATTAGTTCCTACGTGCAACTGCTGACACCACTCCTCTAGCTGTCCCTTGGAGTTGTTATCCTCCGCCTGGTCTGGCGGAAAAAAGGGCTCTACTGTCTGTATGTTGTTGTTACAGACAGTATACAGCTTTGCTACAGTAGCATACTGGGGTAGTTTGGCTTCTTCTTCCCCCAATTTAATACACGGATTGGTACTCTTCCCTTGCGTACATCCACCAACCCTCTGACTGTCAGTAGTGTAGGTCTATGCTCTGAATACACTGGCTCTACAACTGCCTGGTATTCTTTTCCTCTGAGACCTACAGCTGCTCGACACCATATCATCATTTAACTTTTCGGTGGTATCACAATGGTAAACGGGTCTGTTACCCATACACTGCCAATCTCTCCCCCAGACAGATTTACCTGTTGCTTGTGGATGAGGGCTCGGATTTCTCTTTGGATGACTCTCATCCGCCCATAACCAGCAGTCACAGCGATCTGTTGGAGTAAAAACAACACTTCTCCAAGGCAGTTTTCAATCACATCAGTACCAATTACCATGTATGGGTATTTTTCATCAGAATTATTTTCTACCACACATAACCCTTGGCCTTTTAACTCCACCCTCCCCAGCTTTATTGTCACTTTTCTGAACCCCAGCTGATTCTGTGGTTGTCCATTAGCTGCAAGAATGACAAAGTTAGGGTCTGAGGGTTGCAGACTCTGCAGGCCCGGGGTCTCGTCGCACTGTTATGGCGCGGTCTTTTAAAGCATTGAACTTCACATCAGGATGATCTAAGACCCACATGTGTACCTGCTGGCGGTGGTAGTCCGACCTCAATCCATTCGTAAACTGTTCTGCAAGCATTTTATCTACTTCTAGCACACTTGCCGGGTCTACCTGTTTTAAGGACCAGAGTGCCCTTGTAAACGTAGGGTAAAGTCTCTGATTGTATCTTGCGGTCTCTGTTTGCATTGGTAGAATATCATCCTTAGTTCAGACTGTGTGCGTTTTTCAAAAGCAGCCTTGAGCTTGTCATATACTTTTGCTGCGGAGTCTCTGTCAGCATCACTCCAAGACGTGACCTCTAGCTCTGCTGCGCCTGTTTATTATCCCAGCACAACAGCGTCTCGCTGCTTTTCTGTCATGGCATACATGTCCAGCACTGCACATATCTTTTGTCTGAAGGCTGCTAAGGTACCGGGCTTACCCTCGTAGGTTGACAACCATTTTGCGCCCGGTATGTACGGAAAGGCTAACGGCATTATCGGGGCCACTGCTCCAGGTGCTGCGGCTCCCACACCGGCTGCAGAACCGGTCGGTGCTGCGTTCTGGACATCCCTTCTGTCAGGGACCTGGGCATCGTCCGCTTCACTCATGGTGGTGCCCCCCTAGTTAACCGCTGCCAGCCGATGCGGTTAACTTTTTCGGTAGTCGGTGGCTTTACAGGGGAAGTGGAGCACCTCGGGTTTTTCCGGAACTAAGACACTGCACTTCGGGGATCTCCGGCAGAGCGCAGGGGTGGGGATTATCTTCGCGCTCTTTTAGCCGCGCAGCCACGATGCTCTTCCCGCTCTGTGGCGCAGTAATGGCGGCCCGATTTTACAATTCACAAAACAGTCAATAAAGTCTATTTTAAAGGGATCCTGTCACCCCCAAAACACCTTTAAAGCTATTAAAACCTGTCCCTACAGCATATTAACACTTTCCCTACACTATTTTTAGCTCCTAAATGCAGTAAATGATATTGCATAAAAACGTTTTATAAGTACCTGATTAGTGATGATAATGAGTGACTATGCTATTCATAGTCACTCATCAAGACTGCCCCTCTGCTTCATAGCACGCCTGAATAGGCGTGATCTACATCCAGGATTCAAAATCGCGCGTCCCTTCTGTGCCCTGTGTTCGTAGGAGGCTGCAGTGTGGCTTGTGACGCGATCCGCGTCATTCCCGGCGCCCTGTGACGTATTTACAGCGGCGCCGCGCTGTTAGCTTCAAAATGTGCACTGCGCATGCCCAATGCGCATGCGCAGTGCACATTTTGAAGCTAACTGCGCGGCGCCGCTGTAAATACGTCACAGGGCGCCGGGAATGACGCGGATCGCGTCACAAGCCACACTGCAGCCTCCTACGAACACAGGGCACAGAAGGGACGCGCGATTTTGAATCCTGGATGTAGATCACGCCTATTCAGGCGTGCTATGAAGCAGAGGGGCAGTCTTGATGAGTGACTATGAATAGCATAGTCACTCATTATCATCACTAATCAGGTACTTATAAAACGTTTTTATGCAATATCATTTACTGCATTTAGGAGCTAAAAATAGTGTAGGGAAAGTGTTAATATGCTGTAGGGACAGGTTTTAATAGCTTTAAAGGTGTTTTGGGGGTGACAGGATCCCTTTAAGCACACAGTACCCAGCTTTATCGGGCACGGGATCCTGTTCATGATGCCAGAACTGATCCGGTCGACAGGGTAGGGAGTACTCGGATACTGGGACAGGGGGTTAATTCGGTGGGGGATCACGGCTGAACCTGCCGCTCTTTCTCCCTCTCAGGGTGCTGTTCCACAACCAACAATGAGGACCTTGCTGTGGGGATCCCTATTCTCTGCTTAGGTCCCTGGTCCTATGCTTGGTCAGGTTTGGAGTCTTCTATTCTTTTCTTCAGGGGGAATAGATCCTCCTGGTCCGTCCGGTCTTTTGCTGCTACACTGTAGATGAATAGTAGCTTCGGACTCCGGTGTCCGGGTGAGCTAAAGGGTTCTCAGATCTGTGCCCTTCTTTCTACTTCTCCCACTGGCCTCCGTCCCTCTCCCTAGGGCGCTGCACAGCTGGGTCAGGTTTCCTGATTCTGGGCCTGGCTTGGTCCCAGCAACCAGCTCCTTCACTAACTGCTCTCTCCTCTCCAGTTTCTCTGGAACTAACTTCAGTACTAACTGGTTGGAACTAACCTCTCCTCTTCTTACTGCAGACTGCCTGACTCCTCTCCTCAGGCCTGGATCTTTATAGGGGATCTGGGTTAAGGACAGCCAGGGGAGCTCCCCCTCCAGGTCTGGGGTGGAAGGTGTTGGATGCTGTGTGTGCCAAGGTGTACATCCCTCCCTGCAGCGGTGGGTCCTGTGGCAATCCCTCGCAGGGGTGCCACATATATCCTTTGGCATAGAAAAGAGATCATATGCAAAACAAAAGCATTACATTGGTTGTTTAAAGAAATAAGAAACAAAACACAAGCATCTCAGTTATCTACATAATTGCATGAACATTGGAAACTAACATTAACATGTTGGCCTGCTGCCATGAGGTGAGAGCGTGTCTGTGTGTCTGTAGGCCTCACTAAAACATGCATTTTTTCTCAACGAGAAGTTTCAAACCAGAGATAGTGTGTACTTTTAGGTTAATGCTCATGGTTGAAAGTATGTTTTAAAAATCCTAACAGAATTCTATTGTATGATTTGAACCTTCATAGAACATGAAACATGGCCTCAGAGGATAAAGCTATTTGTGCTCTGAACCTTCATTAGCAATATGGATGTCATTCCACGAATGGTACCATCACATGTTAAAACGCAGATTTCAGCGATATGTCTCTTATCAACCTCTGTGTTGTTGTTTACTTGCAATGATTGTTTTAGCACCATAACCTTATCATTGCTCAGACTACATTACCTGATGCCTGGTAGTCCAACACGTCCCCTTCTTTAATAAGCAGCTCACTGTCTATAGATATTGTACATACAGAGTGTGGTGTTGGTGGGGGCAGCTTTCCAGGCTCTGCTGCATTATTAAATCTAAAATCTTTCATTGTGTCAGAACTACTGCACCCAGTAATCCAAGTGATACATCATTGGATTCAGGGTCACTTTTGTCTATATCATGCTGCTCTCAGATGAATTAGTAAAAACCTGCTGACAGATTCTGTTTAACATACCCCCCAACCTTGAAAGAACAGAATGAAGGATGCATGCGGCAGCACATTTTTGCCCACCCCCCCAAGCCACACTTATTTGCCATTTCTTTCTACCATGGCAGGGGGAGATGTCAAAGGGGCAGAGGCAGTGAGGGAAATTCAGACGCCTGACACTGATCCCACTTTATCCAAGACAGTTGGGACTGGAGATTAGTGGATCAATTCACAGGGCTCCGGTACAGCATCCAGGTCAGTGGAACCCAGCAGCTGGACGGGAGTCCACATATCTCTTACCTTCCGGCGTCCGCGATGCAGTTTTCAGTTATCCTTGGCTGTTGTAACGTCATTTGTGTGTCCTGCTCATCTTCAGTTGGGACCTGTGGTCCCTGCTGTTTTTTACATGCATTTTTTATACTCCACATAGAAACTTCTAGAGAAAAAAAGCACCAAAACAGTTCAGCAGCATTGTTAGATGCACAGTGGGGGACATCCACTTTGGACAGTAAACTGTAGAATTTCTGGACTAAAAAAGCAGCATTTATGTGGCGCCCCACTGGTCGGGACGCCACGTAGGGGTACTGCACCCATAAAAGAGAGTGTGGTACTCCTGTGACTAGGGGATTGGGATGTCACATAAGGGACCCTCAATTTACCCATACACACACCTTAGTGCAGGCACGACGGTGGTGAATCCATTGCCAGGGAGACCCAGTCCCAGTGGGAGGAGTCAGGTGGGTTAGTGGAAGAGAGGGAAGACAGTTAGCTAGAGAGAAGCTGGGGTGTGCTCCTGTGGGGAGCGAGGAGTACAGGCCGGCGGAGGAGCCGCCGAGAGAGAGAAAGGGACCCTAGGGGCACCAGGTGTTGCGGTGCACCTGAATCCGGACTCGGTACATCTACCGACCGGAGGGGTTTAGTCCCGGAATGGAGGACCGGCTCAGAGAGCGGTGGGGGTGTTCATCCCCGAGCTGCTAAACCGGAGGCACAAGCTTCTATAGGATGTCATGGCCGACACCCGGTGTAATCCCCAAAAGGACCCGTAAAGGTTCCGGAGGTCTGGGAGAGGAACCCTCCAGAGAGGATCCGTGGGAGCTGTCTAAGGGCTCTGTGCGCGGGAGTGCTGCTGGGAAGTAGGAGAGAGCGCGGTGAGGGACAAAAGAAAGGAAATCACATAAAAACAATAGTACAGCGGTCTCAGGGAGCGCCAAAGGAATACTGGACAAATTAGTGGATAAGAACCGACCTTTATTCTTCCTCCAATACCACTGCCACAACGCGTTTCAACGGTCTAAGCCGTCTTCATCAGGTGGGGTAAAACATGCAGTGGTTTTACCCCACCTGATGAAGACGGCTTAGACCGTTGAAACGCGTTGTGGCAGTGGTATTGGAGGAAGAATAAAGGTCGGTTCTTATCCACTAATTTGTCCAGTATTCCTTTGGCGCTCCCTGAGACCGCTGTACTATTGTTTTTATGTGAGTTCTCTCTCTACGGAGCCAAAGCGGCAGGAGCAGCCTGGAACATCTGGAGTGTTGAGGACCTGTGGTTACCTAATTACCGGGATAAACATACTGAGGACCTGCGGTGACGCGGTATCCGGTCCGGTAGGATTACGTGAAAATCGCGGAGCACAGATTTGTGAACGCAAACACCGGCAGGACGGCAGCACTAATAGAAAGAGGCGACCCGGAGCCCCATCACCCACACGTTTAATCTTGGTTGTGTAGACGTACACAACCATTATAGGTGAGTGCACTGGCACTTTTTATTTATACAAATAGCCCTGTGTGTCTACACATGCGCCCTTTTCTTTTTCTTTCTGCAAAAGAAAGGAAATAGCAGGCACACCACCGAGGGTCCCAAATAGGACGTCCCGGTCCCCTGGTGACTACCAAGGCCAGCTGATCCAGTGAGAACTGTGACATCTGTAAGCTGCCTGAAGTGTTACCAGTAAAATCTATACAGAGCTAAAGACTGTGTGACGTACTTTATTTGCCTACGCCTGTGGAGCCGCACACTTGTTCCTGTGTTGAGACTGTGACTGGGCTGCTGAATTAACTGCTTCCCAGTGTAAATCCCTATTCACCACAACTGCCCCTAGGACCCTGCACCACCTAGTTACTAACTAGCTGCCTCATCATCACCCCGGAGGTCTGCAAGCAGTGCCGGTAATTATACTGGGAACCGTAGGTGGCGTCACGAACACTTTTTATTTTTCCTCTTTTTCAGCGACCACCAGGGCCACGGAACTGGGCAACAGACCCTGTGACATCCCCAACTAAATCAACTCCCGGAACTGGGTACCCCACGGCCCTGGGGCAGGTAATTTATGCTAAATATGAACATGGCCTAAAGGTCCAAGCAAAGTGGATGAGATTTCATGAAATCATCACCCACTGTGCGTCCAAAGACGCTGCTGAACAGTGCAGTATTGGGGCTTTTTTTACTCTATAGGCTTCTGTTAAACCTGAAAAAATGCAAGTAAAAAAACCACGCCATTTTTAAGCTCATAATCAAAGCTTTTCTGTAATATTTAAGAAGCATTAAAAATGTGGATTCACACCTGCACCAGAAATAAATCAAATAAGGGGGAAAACGCATAAAAAAAAACACAGCAAACAGACAATCATCAGAGAAGATTGTTATTGGGTCATGTAGTGCAAACACGTATAGAGAACGTGTAGGATAAAAAAAGAAGCATTTACTCTATGTGTGAACACGGCCTTAGCCAATGCATATTATTAATTTTTTATGGGTTTAATAGAGAACAATACTCAATCATGCCAGGTTTTTACACATTTTCCACAAACATCAATAATCTGATTGCTGTGTATTGCGTGTTGTTACAATTACAGGGACACCACTTATGTCCATGTTGTTTGCGTAACTTTTATAGGGAGAAAACAATCTCTCTTTTATTCTCCCTCTAGAATGCAGCGACATAGAAATACACTGTACAATATACAGTTGTGGCCAAAAGTATTGACACCCCTGCAATTCTGTCAGATAATACTCAGTTTCTTCCTGAAAATGATTGCAATCACAAATTCTTTGGTATTATTATCTTCATTTCAATTTGTCTTCAATGAAAAAAACACAAAAGAGAATGAAAGCAAAAAGCAAAACATTGATCATTTCACACAAAACTCCAAAAATGGGCCGGACAAAAGTATTGGCACCCTCAGCCTAATACTTGGTTGCACAACCTTTAGCCAAAATAACTGCGATCAACCTCTTCCAGTAACCATCAATGAGTTTCTTACAATTATCTGCTGGAATTTTAGACCATTCTTCTTTGGCAAATTGCTCCAGGTCCCTGATATTTGAAGGGTGCCTTCTCCAAACTGCCATTTTTAGATCTCTCCACAGGTGTTCTATGGGATTCAGGTCTGGACTCATTGACTGGCCACCTTAGAAGTCTCCAGTGCTTTCTCTCAAACCATTTTCTAGTGCTTTTTGAAGTGTGTTTTGGTCATGTGCTGGAAGACCCATGACCTCTGAGGGAGACCCAGCTTTCTCACACTGGGCCCTAATTATGCTCGAAAATTGTTGGTAGTCTTCAAACTTCATAATGCCATGCACACGGTCAAGCAGTCCAGTGCCAGAGGCAGCAAAGCAACCCCAAAACATCAGGGAACCTCTGTCATGTCTGACTGTAGGGACGTGTTCTTTTCTTTGAATGCCTCTTTTTTTCTCCTGTAAACTCTATGTTGATACCTTTGCCAAAAAGCTCTACTTTTGTCTCATCTGACCAGAGATCATTCTTCCAAAACGTTTTAGGCTTTCTCAGGTAAGTTTTGGCAAACTCCAGCCTGGCTTTTTTATGTCTCGGGGTAAGAAGTGGGGTCTTCCTGGGTCTCCTACCATACAGTCCCTTTTCATTCAGACGCCGACGGATAGTACGGGTTGACACTGCTGTACCCTCGGACTGCAGGGCAGCTGGAACTTGTTAGGATGTTAGTCAAGGATCTTAATACACCGTCCGCACAATCTTGCGTTGAAATCTCTTGTCAAATTTTCTTTTCCGTCCACATCTAGGGAGGTTAGCCACAGTGCCATGGGCTTTAAACTTCTTGATGACACTGCGCACGGTAGACACAGGAACATTCAGTCTTTGGAGATGGACTTGTAGCCTTGAGATTGCTCATGCTTCCTCACTAATTTGGTTTCTCAAGTCCTCAGACAGTTCTTTGGTCTTTCTTTTCTCCGTGCTCAATGTGGTACACACAAGGACACAGGACAGAGGTTGAGTCAACTATAATCCATGTCAACTGGCTGCAAGTGTGATTTAGTTATTGCCAACACCTGTTAGGTGCCACAGGTAAGTTACAGGTGCTGTTAATTACACAAAGTAGAAACATCAAATGCTTTTTCTAACAGTGCCAATACTTTTGTCCACCCCCTTTTTTGTGTTTGGTGTGGAATTAGATCCAATTTGGCTTTAGGACAATTCTTTTTGTGTTTTTTCATTGAAGACAAATTAAATGAAGATAATAATACCAAAGAATTTGTGATTGCAATCATTTTCAGAAAGAAACTGAGTATTATCTGACAGAATTGTAGGGGTGTCAATACTTTTGGCCACAACTGTATCTCTATGTATTTGAATAATATACCTGTGGCGTCAGAAGCTGCACTGGGATTTTAAGTAATACAAAATTGTCTTTGTTAGCACCAGAGCATGTGCACATATGGTACATACCAGTCTGTCTCCTCGTTAGTTCAACTAGACTCCTGCAGTTAAAGGATCTTTGGTGACATCAGGGTCACATGATTGTGATGGCACCAAAGCTCTTCAAGCAGTCTTAACCTCAGAATAGAAATGCTGGGGCCCCCTAATAGACTGAGGGTCCTGGGCATTTGATCTGTGCTAGATCACCAATCTCGACTATAAGTAGGGCTTATTTTTGGAGTAGGGCTTATAGCTTAGGCATAAACCTTGAAGAAATGGAGGATTAGTAAGGGCTGAATGAGTTATCACCAGCCAAACTGTGTAGAGCTTTTTGGTTTGGTGGATTTGACGAAGAGTTATGTTCAAAGAAATAGTGAATGACCTACATATAGAGGACTTCAATTAGAGCAAGATAGGCCGCCTTAAAAAGATGTGTTTTTGGGGACTGCCTAAAACTGTGTAAATTGTTGATAGTCTTTCTTGGGGTAGAGCATTCTAGAAAATTGATGCAGCTCAGGAGAAGTCTTGGAGCCAATTTTGGAAGGTTTGGATTAGTGGGGATGTTAGTCGAAGGACACTTGTAGAAAGTAGAGAATGGGTATGGTGATAGAGAAGATGGAGTAGATGTATGGAGGCGCCGCACTGTGAAGAGCTTTGTCGGTGAGAACAAGCAATTTGAATCAGCTCTAATAATGTATGGGCAGCAAGTGCAATGACTTGCACAGAGCGGAAGCAACATTAAACAACATATGAAGGTGGGATGTTCTGCTCCCTACATTACTGACCATCCCCGGTGGAGCAGATATCAGGTGATTGGTGGGGGTGCTGGGTGTTTTACCCAAATATGCTCATTTTGAAAACATATCCTAATTAATCTGTAAGCCTTAGACAATCCATTTAATAGAGTAAGTTAAATATTCAGGACCAGTGTACTCACATCACCCATATCCAGTGCATCTAATGTGCCCCAGGGTTGTGGGTTATTCGGAACCAGGCTTTAGCAGTCCTTCTGGGGAGTCACAGGGGTTGAGACCCGGCTCCGTGACCCTGGGTTCAGTGTTAAAGCGTTCTTGGGGAGAGTGTAGGGATAGGGTAGTTTAAAGGGTAAATGGTCGCGACGCCACCCATGGTTTGCGGCTATGGGTAGCCGCCACTCCTGCAGAACCTCTGGGGACGATGGACGGGCAGCTGGGATGTAGTGGCTCCCCATGGGCAGAGCGAATTCCCAGGGCAGCGAGAATGGGGATTAATAGTCTCTAGCAGGCAGGGGTTATCTCAGCCACCGTTACCTTATTCAGAGGCCTGAATAACACAGTCTCACACAGTTCTGCAACTCTGTACCTGGGTTTACTCTCAGCATCAAGTTCAACAGGTCAAAGATGTTACACACTCTTGGATAAGCTCCGGCCTGCATAATCTTAGGAGATCGGGGTAGCATGTATGAGATCCTCATTGGTGTGCCTGCCTTCTGCCTCTCATTGGACCTTTTCATCAGCTCTCCTTGAAGCGCCTCTGCGTGCAAAGCCCTGATCCTGCAGCCTCGGGTATGAGTGGGCAAACCTTGTCCCCAGACCCTTGTTCGGCTGCTTTCTCTGGGTATACGCCAGGTGTTTGAGCCACAGCTCCTATGAAGCTCGTAGCCTCCGGTTCAATGGTTCGGGTATGAATCCCTGTGCCGTGTTCAGGTCCGGTCCTTGTTTTAGACCACAACCCCTCCGGCCGGTATCACCAACTCCGGATTCGGGCGCATGGGCCAATTCAGCACCGCCGGTGCCCCAGATTTCTTTCCTCTAGGTTCCGTAACGAGCGTTACACGGCTCAAACCCCTTCTCAGAAGTTTAGCTGTTCTCTCCTCCTCGCTCAACTTGACTTCTCCACTCTTTCAGCTCTGCACAATAAGCTGTTTACTATTCTGTTTCTCAAACTCCACTTAACTCCTGCTTCTGCTTCCCACCCACACTTCTCTACCCCTGTTATTCCACTGAGTCCTCCCCACCGGGCTTTGTGCAGGGTCCCCTGGGTCCTAAGTGTGTGTGTGTGTGTGTTGAGGATCATCACACCTACCATCCCCCATCTCCTGACTACTGGAGAACCACACCCTGGCATGGGTGCAGTGCCGCTTGTGGCGTCCAGACCGGTGGGGTTCCACACATCTCGCTATTCAGCATTAGCAACCGAATCCTTATCCACTGGTCCCAATTTTGTCTGCAGCCATCCTCTATTGGTATAAAGTTGCTAAGTAACTTGCGCTTGTTGAGGATGTTAGATTAGACATTTTAGTTAATCACTAAACAGCCTGCAATTCCCTTATTGTTAAATAAAATCTGGTCTAGCCCTTGTTCCTTGTGTTTTCTTTCTAGCGACCATGATCATAGCCATAGTTTGTTCCTTACATTGGCCATACCTGACTCAGATTTTCCACTTGTTATTGCTGTTCTACTTTTATTTCAACCTCTGGCTGTGTTCTTGACTATGTTTCTGTCTTGTCCTCTGGTCTGTCACATCTTGATCATTCTCTAGGAGACAACCTTTGGCTTTGCTCCCGTATTATTACTGTATCTGATACATGATCTCAACAACTTAGCAGTAAAGCCATCTATTAGTAAAAGATCATTGTTCTGTGGAGTATAGATCAGGAGCAGCACTACAGGTAGATCATTCTTATATACTCCACAGAAGAATGTTCTACCTGTATTGCTATTCTTTGATCCTGACTTCTGTCTTGCTCCAAAAAAGGCTCCTGTCTCATACCTTAGCGTGTAGCGTTCTAACAGCTTTACTGGTGACAATCATGGCTCTCTTCCAAACCATGCCTTGCACCGATAGTGCCATTGCCTCCAATCTGAGAGTATTTAGGAAACTACAACCACGGAATCATCATGCAGCAACGTTTACACCTCCTGAGACTCCGCACCCCTATGTCAAAAAGTTTATGTAACCATAGCAATGGCTTTTATGTGCATTACCAAGTTTGCAAACCAACCTACTCATCGCAGGGGTCCAAATATTGGAATCCCCAACAATCACACAAATGGGGCTCTCCAGAGTTCAACCCTAGGTACCTCTGCCACATTTATTATCTATGAGACTGTTAGAGATTATTGTCTATGGTGTAGAGCTTAACAAAGTGGTGCACATGCTCGACCTACATTGAGATGGGGCTCTGCAGAACCCATTCTTTGGGATCATATAGGATCCCGGCGAATGTACTCTCAGCAATCAGTAATTTATTCATGATCCTACTGATAGGGCATAACATGAAAACTTTGTTTAGAAGAAAAAAAGTTTTGGTACCGTGTTAGCCAGTTGAAAAAATGTTGATTGCTCTCAGTGGGAGAAACAAGATAATAATAATCTTGTAGTTGTGATACCTTTTAATGGCTAACAAACATAAAATAAGTGATGTGACGGCGAGCTTTTGAGACTTCTCAGGTCTCTTCATCAGGCTTCTTGAAGAGACCTGAGATGTCTCGAAAGCTCGCCCTGTCACATCACTTATTTTATGTTTGTTAGCCATTAAAAGGTATCACAACTACAAGATTATTACACTGGTCAACAGCATTTTTGGTGCCAAAGATATTTCATTGAATTCAGGGTAACTTTGGGGTGCTGATTCTGAATATGTCATCAGTTTTGCCAGATTGGCTCAAGTTTTTGAGATTTTTCGTAAAATGTGTAACAAAAAAGATGTTTTTTGCTACTTTTTTAACGAAGTCTGTTATGTTTCTTCTATGTTTTGTCAGTGTATACCGTATATACTCGTGTATAAGCCGACCCGTGTATAAGCCGACCCCCCTACTTTTGCCCCCAAAACCTGGGAAAATCTATTGACTCGCGTATAAGCCGAGGGTGGACCCCAGCACAGGTATACAGCCCCCAGCAGTGGTATACAGGCCCCAGCAGTATAATATACAGCAGCCCCCAGTGGTATATACAGCAGCCCCAGTGGTATTGCAGCCCCTATATACAGCAGCCCCAGTGGTATTGCAGCCCTAGTGGTGTATACAGCAGCCCGTATATACAGCAGCCCCAGTGGTATTGCAGCCCCAGTGGTATTGCAGCCCCTATATACAGCAGCCCCAGTGGTATTGCAGCCCCAGTGGTATTGCAGCCCCTATATACAGCAGCCCCAGTGGTATTGCAGCCCCAGTGGTGTATACAGCAGCCCCTATATACAGCAGCCCCAGTGGTATTGCAGCCCCAGTGGTATTGCAGCCCCTGTATACAGCAGCCCCAGTGGTATTGCAGCCCCAGTGGTGTATACAGCAGCCCCAGTGGTATTGCAGCCCCAGTGGTATTGCAGCCCCTATATACAGCAGCCCCAGTGGTATTGCAGCCCCTATATACAGCAGCCCCAGTGGTATTGCAGCCCCAGTGGTGTATACAGCAGCCCCTATATACAGCAGCCCCAGTGGTATTGCAGCCCCAGTGGTATTGCAGCCCCTGTATACAGCAGCCCCAGTGGTATTGCAGCCCCAGTGGTGTATACAGCAGCCCCTATATACAGCAGCCCCAGTGGTATTGCAGCCCCAGTGGTATTGCAGCCCCTATATACAGCAGCCCCAGTGGTAGTATACAGCCCCTGTATACAGCAGCCCCAGTGGTATTGCAGCCCCAGTGGTACTGCAGCCCCTATATACAGCAGCCCCAGTGGTATTGCAGCCCCAGTGGTAGTATACAGCCCCTATATACAGCAGCCCCAGTGGTATTGCAGCCCCAGTGGTAGTATACAGCCCCTGTATACAGCAGCCCCAGTGGTATTGCAGCCCCAGTGGTACTGCAGCCCCTATATACAGCAGCCCCAGTGGTATTGCAGCCCCAGTGGTAGTATACAGCCCCTGTATACAGCAGCCCCAGTGGTACTGCAGCCCCTATATACAGCAGCCCCAGTGGTATTGCAGCCCCAGTGGTAGTATACAGCCCCTGTATACAGCAGCCCCAGTGGTATTGCAGCCCCAGTGGTACTGCAGCCCCTATATACAGCAGCCCCAGTGGTATTGCAGCCCCAGTGTAGTATCCAGCAGCCCCGGTAGTAATAAACAGCCCCCCCTCCTTATCACGTCCCCCCAGGCTGCGGCAGCTGTTAAAATAACAAACACTGTATACATCACCTTCCGACGCAGCTCTCCGCTCCTCCGGTCCTGTGCCCTCCGCTCGCCGGCTTCTTCTTCCTTGATGTGCCGACTTCTGTGACCGCGCGCAGGAAATGACGTCATCTCCTGCGCCCGGTCACATGACACCGGCACATCAAGGAAGAAGAAGCCGGCGAGCGGAGGGCACAGGACCGGAGGAGCGGAGAGCTGCGTCGGAAGGTGATGTATACAGTGTTTGTTATTTTAACAGCTGCCGCAGCCTGGGGGGGACGTGATAAGGAGGGGGGGCTGTTTATTACTACCGGGGGAGCCATATTAAGGAGGGGGGCTGTGCAGTGCAATATGCACGGCATCCCCCCGCCGCTGATGGACGGGGGGATGCCGTGCATATTCATTGCACTAATGAGGCGGCCCCACGTGACCGCCTGCGGTCACCGCGGCCCCCTCCTGCCTCCTCCAGCCCCCGGTCACAGCCCCCCCCCACACAGCATACCGTATGACCCGTGTATAAGCCGAGGGGGGACTTTTCAGCCCAATTTTTGGGCTGAAAAACTCGGCTTATACACGAGTATATACGGTATTCACCACAAATGTAACAGAATGAGTCTGGATCGTTAAGACAACTTCTTCTTGATGAGTTCATGCTTTTCACTGGAAAACAGACAACAACATAAAGTTAGTGCAAAAATCAAGCTATGGACAAACTTTTAGAACACTAATTAACACAAAACTATATTGAGAACTGCTCAGTTCAAGTACTAATCCAAAGAAATTAATGAGATGATGCGTCGCATTTACCAACAAGTGCTATAAATAAGATACCAAAAATCTCAAAAACTTGAGCCAATCTGGCAAAACTGATAGCATATTCAGAATCAGCACCCCAAAAATACCCCAAATTCATTAAAATATTTTGGGCACCAGAAAAAAAATTTTTTTTTTGTTGACCTGTGTTATTATCTTGTTTCTCCCACTGAGAGCAATCAACATAAAAACTTTGTAAAACCAAGTTATGGCCAACTTATATCCAACCCACTGTTAGTGTGGTGGGAAGATCCAAATACATGGTGCCTCTTTTTGTTTTATCACAGTGTATTTGTGAAACATGATCATTTATGTTTGTCCAGATGGAAATGATACAAATTGATTGTATTTTGCTGCTTGCACAATGGTCGCCATTATTTCATTGTGCCCCTGAGGATAAATGGATGGTCAGAAAAGCAGATCTAATGAGCAGAGATACCTTGGTGTAAAACATGAAAACATATGGGCCTCGGTTGGTAAAGGTTTGCCATGCATTACTGTTCTCTTGTGAAACGATGAAAAGATGAGATTGGCTCATGCTGCGAGTAATTATCTAGGAAATCTATGCGCAGTACATATGATTACAATCTACTGGTTTGTCTCCGAATTTCGCAGTGCGAGCTTCCTACTAGCCATATTTCATCTGGAGCAGAACCCCTTGCTCTATAGATCAGCTGGTACTGATTTCCTCCACAGGAAATGATATGGGCACAGTTATTTTTGTTCCTACCTCTCTGCAGCTGGCCACTATTGTCATTGTGTGAGCTGGCCGCCTGCCTTTGCGCACTATCCCAGCAGCTGCAATGTCACTGGCTTCTGGAGAGTATTGCAGAGAGAACAAAGAAATGATATGATTCACATAGACTATAACCTAGGAGCCCTTCTACAAAAGCCGTGGGGGGTTGTATATCCTTTTTTTCGTCTAATTTTATACCAAAAAGCTGGAGCTAAGCTGCTTCAATCTGTACAGGCTAACCTGGCAGCCTACTTACATATCCATTTCCATGTAACACAATGAATACAATCAAATTTGACTCTTAATACCATGCTTTTTACCTGTTCTACACTTTTGTGCATAAAACATTTGTATATTTAAACAAGGAAATATTCTACATGTAAAATATACATCATGTATATCTCCCTCTATACATAGGAAGGATAACATTTATGGTAAAAGTAGCTTTCTTTATTTCCCAAAAAATGAACAGCGGTTTTCAGTTTATCATAAAAAATATTTATTGTCATCCCTTTATCTTTACACTATACATCCAGGGGCGTAAGTACAATAGGTGCAGGGGTTGCAATCACACCTGGGCCTGCAGCCTAGGGGGGCCCCAGAAGTCCCTTTGGCCCATAGAAAAAGACTAATACTATTAAAAATTTCCAACGGCGCAAAGGAATAAGGGGGGCGTGTCCAGCTGTTGATGGCGCTGGTCGCACATTGAAAGAGCTCCGGCAACCGACCCGTCCTACGACGATCAAACGGCGTCCTAGCTGCTCGGATCCACGCTGAACCGAACAAACCACCTCTCCTAACACTGCTGCCTCCGGTGAGATGTCGAAGAGAACGTCTAAACGGCCCCCAGCTGGGAATCGGCTCACGGACTACTTCTCCCCCGACTCACCACGAGCCAGCCCCCCTAAGATGGCGCCGGCTACCGAACGCCTCTCCCTGGACTCCAGACCGTCGGCCAGCCCAGGCCCACACACCCGAGGCAAATCGAAACAGCCTACGTCTGATGACGACGCCCGGTAACTCAGGGCATGTTGAAGGCGCTTCTTGGGATCCTTCCGGGACTCTATGATGACCGAAATAGCGGCACTCTTGGGCTCCGTTAGAGAGGAGGTGAGAGCGATCGCGGAACGCACGGATCATTTGGAGGGAAAGATGGGAGAGATCGCGAAGGCGCACAACACTTTAGCCGACGATTATGCGACTATAGACAAGGAAATCAGCTCCATCAACAATGTCTTGCACCATCTTGAGGACAAACTAAGGTGTAATAACTTCAAGCTCCGAGGCGTCACTGAGGCTGGAGAGGCGGAGAGCCCTGCGGCACTTGCGAAGGACTTCCTATTGACGGCTATCTCTAACCTCCCCCCGGCTCATCTGGAGATTGAGTCGGCCTTCCGGATCCCCAAACCACGAGGCCTCCCAGAAGGGACTCCCAGAGACATCCTGGTTCGTATGCATCGCCCTGGGGTTGCAGACCAGCTCCTCCGCAGGATGCGGCAGGGTCCCCCTATACAAGGCCCCTACGCCCGCGTGGCGGTGTATCAGGACCTGTCCCCTGGGACTCTAGCCCGAAGGAGGGAGTTCGCCTCCAGCTGCGGGATCCTCCGTGATAGAGGCATCCCTTACACCTGGGGTTCGCCGGTATCCCTGAACTTTCGATTTGACGGCAGACGACACTCATTCGCCTCACCAACGTTCCTACGGAAAACACTACGATCATGGCGCCTGTTCCCTGCTGCCTCGCCAGGGAGAGGGGAAGGCGTCAGGCCCCCTCCACGAGAGGATTTACCAGACGAGCAAGCGGCTCCAGGAGACAACGATGCTGTGTGACTCCAAAGAGCAGACAAGAACTTTTAAAGTTCGGGACTTTTGCGGCGGACTTGGGCCGGTTGCTATGACCTCCGCTCGTTTGGACTTTCCCACCGGTTAGTGTTCCTTTAATCGGTGTGTATTGGGGACTGGGGTCCTATGTTCCGGCTGAGCCGGTCCTTCGCCTCCTCTCCCTACCCCCGCATGGAATCTGCGCAGACCACTGTCTGTATTGCAGATCTGTTCACTAATTTGTATGATTTACTGTTATTTACATAACGTTACTACCCTCTGACTCTCTCCTTTCTTGGATCTCTAAACTCTTTCCTAGTTCTCCCATCTCTTCTTCACCCCTCCCCCCCTCCTTCCCTGCCCTCTCTTTCGCGCCCTTTCTTCCCGCCTTTCCCTCCCTTCCTCCTTCTTCTCCCTCGCCCTCTAACCCTCCCCTTCCTCTCCAAAGAGGTCCTACCTCCTTCCTCGCCGGCTTCCGCCCCCGCGTCACAAGCGCCCCCGCCATGTCTTGTAAAATTGTTTCATTGAATGTACGAGGACTAAACTCGCCGGCCAAGCGCTCCTTCCTATGGAGGGAGGCTAAGCGGCAAAGCGCAGACATACTATGTCTCCAGGAGACGCATCTCCTGGCGACAGACAACGTCAGGCTGAAACACACACAGTACCCTCATGCCTTCCACGCTAATGCGATGCAAAAAAAGGCGGGAGTCTCCATCTTGGTGAAGCACACTGTGCAGTTTACCCTCCGCTCCGTCTACTCAGACCCGGGAGGCAGATACGTGATCCTGCGCTGCGACATAGGAGGAGCACTTTACACCATAGTTACAGCGTATGCACCTAACACAGGGCAATTGAAATTCGCGAGAGCGCTCCTGACACGCCTGGACATGGAGGACGCAAACAGGTTGATAATCTGTGGGGATTTCAATGCGGTGATGGAACAGCGCATGGACGTTTCGTCCGCGCAGACCAAGAGGGGAGTTGGAATTGGCGACCTTTGTCGGGAGCGCCGCCTCCACGACGTCTGGAGGTACCACCACGCGGAGGAGAGGGACTTCTCGTTCTTCTCATCTGTGCACAAAACATACTCCAGGATTGATTTTTTCCTGGTCAACGACCGGGCCCTGGAGCATTGTGGGTCCTCGGGGATTGGACTGATCTCTTGGTCGGACCACGCCCCGATAGACCTGGTGGTAAATCTAGGGTCGGGGGGTGGCGCTCCCCGACGATGGAGACTAAACGCGGGCCTACTTGCGGACAACGCAGTAGCGGAGTCCGTCGCAGACGCGATCTCCTCTTACTTTCGCATTAACGACGACTCGGAGATCGCGGACGACACGTTGTGGTACGCCCACAAAGCGGTCCTCCGCGGACTCCTTCTCCAAAAGGCCTCTCAGGCCAAAAAACGTAGGGAACGCCTGATGGAAGGCTGGCTCTCTGATTTGCACAGATTAGAGGATCTCCATAAAAAGTCGCCCTCCCAGCACCTCCTGACCCAAATCCGCTCCATCAGGACCCAGTTGCGCTCTCATTTGCTTTACCTGCATGAAATTAGCCTACGAAAAATGCGAACAAAATACTACGAATCCGGGGACAAAGCCGGGAAACTGCTTGCGAACAGACTTCGACGCAAGGTAGCCCGTTCGGCGATCTCTGCACTACGAGATGCTCGGGGCACACTGGTTAGGCACCCGGGGGAGATAGTGGAGGTTTTTGCGTCCTACTATGAGGGTTTATACAACCTGAGAGATGATCCCTCGACTCCTCAGCCCACGTCGGAGGCGATCTCTGATTTCTTGGGCAGACTACACCTCCCCTCGCTCCCTTTGGAGGCCTTGGAGGCATTAAACAGGCCTTTTTCGCTTGCGGAAGTGGAGGAGGTGGCAAGGGCAGCTAAGGGGGGCTCGGCCCCCGGACCGGACGGGTTCATTAACGAATACTACAGCATGTTCGGCGACATCCTATCCCCGTACTTGCTACGTCTCTTCAACAAGTGGCAGTTGATGGGCTCCATTCCCAGCACTGCGCTGGAAGCCACAATAACCACTATACCTAAGCCGGGGAAGGATCTCGATCGACCTGAAAACTTTCGCCCTATCTCCCTTCTCAACACCGACCTTAAACTGTACGCCAAGCTGATTGCTAACCGACTTGGAGATGCAGTCTCACTCCTGGTCGACTTCGACCAAGTGGGGTTCGTGCGAAGTCGTCAAGCCATGGATGGCACAAGGAGGATGCTCGACCTGAAAGAGGTGGCAGAAAAAAGGGGGGTCCCCACTGTATTCCTGTCTCTTGATGCCGAGAAGGCATTTGACAGGGTACATTGGGGATACCTCCGGGAGGTACTTTCCGCTTTCGGGATTTCGGGCCCTATCATGTCGGCCATCCTCAGCCTATATTCTAACCCATGTGCCAGGGTTCTTGCATCTGGACAGGTCTCCAGACCTTTCCGCATTACGAATGGCACCCGGCAGGGCTGCCCCCTCTCGCCCCTGGTGTTTGCCCTCCTAATGGAACCCTGGCGATATCATTACGATCTGACCCAGGGATCTCTGGGATTGTGGTGGGCTCTAGGAAGCATGTGGTGGGGTTGTATGCCGACGATGT
Organism: Allobates femoralis; assembly: GCA_033576535.1. Classification (NCBI taxonomy): domain Eukaryota; kingdom Metazoa; phylum Chordata; class Amphibia; order Anura; family Aromobatidae; genus Allobates; species Allobates femoralis. The sequence continues at coordinate 64,105,900 of JARQOC010000006.1, read as the reverse complement.
CATAGTAATGACGGAAAACCCTTCCTCCTCCCTCCCAGTGGTATTGGAAAAGCTTGACCACTTCGCAGGTATCTCCTACTACAAATTGAATATTTCCAAGTCGGAGCTCCTACCTCTTGGTGTTGGGAGGGAAGAAACGACGCGATTGTCAGGAACATTCCCCTTCCGATGGGCACCCACAGGGATCAAGTATCTGGGGATTATTTTAAGCTCCTCTAAAACGGTAGCCCTACAAAACATCACGCACATCCTTGGTGACCTATCCCGGGCATTGGAAAGCTTTCCGCTATCCTCAATGTCGCTCATGGCTAGGATCCAGGCTGTGCGGATGATGTGGTTGCCAAAAATCCTCTACATGTTTCGTTGTGTCCCGATTCGTTACCCGTCCGGGTCGGTGGCGCGACTCCAGGCGCTCATCAGTAGATGTGTGTGGGCTAACAAACCGGCGAGAATTAAAAAATCGGCCATGTGCAAACACCTAACAAACGGGGGTATGGGAGTCCCCGACGTAGAAAGATATCGGAAAGCGACGATTTTGGAGGCGGCTGGGGGTTGGTGGAGGGATACGAATCCCCAGGGTTGGAGGCAGCTTGAGGAGGCGATGGTTGAGAAGGGCTCTATCCGGAGCCTCATTGTGGCAAAGACGGCGGTAGCGGTCTCCCCGATTGGGATCCCGGGTACCGTCACCGAGCTTCTCCGGGTGTTGGGATCTTTGAGGGGGGAGTGGACCAAGATTCCCACGGAGACCTTTCCTCTGGGGGCCCTCAAATGGTTCATCCCCTCCTTGAACCTCTCCCCCTGGAGTGGTGGCCCGCAGACCTTGGGGGACATCATGTCCGGCCCTCGCCTCATGTCCTGGGAGGACTTTACCGTGAGCTTCCCAGCCCTCCGGAACACATTCCTATTGTTCCTGCAGGTGCAACATTTGATCCGTTCTTCGGAATTTGGACATAACCTGACCCCTCCAAGAGCCCCCTCGGCCCTGCGACGCAGTCTATCTGACGACCCGCCCCCGAAAAGGGGTCTCGCGCAGCTTTACGCGGATCTTGCAGAATTTGAGTCCTCCTCCATCCCTACACATGTCAGGGCCTGGGAAGAAGAGCTGTGCTTCACGGTGACCTCAGAGGACTGGGAGGACTCCATTCATTGCGTTCTGGAAGCGTCGCGTTGCCTCAACCATGTCGAACTAACCAAGAAAATTCACCTTCGTTGGCACTCCTCCCCAGTGAGGCTAGCGAAGTTCACCAAAAACGCCTCCCCCCTATGTTGGAGACAGTGCGGTCAAACCGGTACTCTCTCCCACATGTGGTGGGACTGCCCAAAGATACGTCAGTTCTGGCTCTCCGCGGCCTCCCTGTTGACGACGGTGACTGAGACCTCGATCCCACTGGAGCCCCAGGTTGCAGTACTACACCTGGGCGTCATGCCTTTCCCCCCAGTGGTCCGTAGACTGATGACCTATGTCCTGACGGCGGCCAGGCTATGTGTGGCGTCCAAATGGAAAGACCCACTTCCACCAACAATGAAAGATCTAACAAACAAAATCAATGTAATCTTTACACACGAATATTATCTGGCCTTGGAACGGGGGGCAAGGAGATATGTCACAGAGGCATGGGACCTTTGGGCCCGTCACCCTCTGGCACTGCGGCTACCAAGCTAAGCTAAATCAACCGTGCATCCGGACCTCTGATATGGTGATGAGGGGGACGCAGCCGATACTCACTGCCTCCTCACCTCCCTCCCCAACCTCCCTTTCCCATATCCCCCCCTTTTTTTTCCTCCCCAGTCCTCCCCACCTGACCTAAGGCTTTTCTCCTTCTTCCTCTTTTAACTCTAATCTTTACTCTTGCCCTGGTGATGTCACGCCTCTAAGCGGCAAAGATCAAAGTGGCGGTGGTGCCGCTTGGGAGGGACGGATGAAGACAAACTCATGGACTCCTATCACCCCTCTGCACCACTATGGGGAAGAACCTGCTCAAGCTCTAAAAAAGACCACCGGCACATGAGTCATTAGAACGACTGAACTTGACCGTACTCTTTACTAAACACGGCCACTTCGGCGGCCCCTCAATCTAGCTTGCCAAAAAAAAAAAAAAAAAAAAAAAAAAATCTGCGCCCCAACAACTCAGACTCCTATACATTAAAGCACCCCGTCGCACAGGTGTAACCCTTCACATTTCTACAGTGCCTGCGGTGCAGTGCCATCGTGCTGCCATTCTCAACTCAACTTATACTTGTACCCCCGTTCTTCCCCCACTCGATAGCCTCATCCTTGATTTCTTTCTTTCTGTATTATTGTTGTACATGTTTTATTTGTCCATGTAAAGAAATTTACCCAATAAAAAACAAATGATGAGAAAAAAAAAAAAAAAAAAAAAAATTTCCAACAATTGGGGGCCCCGTTGGAGCTTTCGCATCGGGGCCCCTGGGCCTGAAGTTACACCACTGTATACATCATATAATACTCAAGTTCCAAAATATGAAGGCCATTATTGTTCATATGTAGATCAGCATGTTTGATATCTCCATTTTTCATGTTTCAACCCATCATCTATAAATTGTCTTCCAGAATGTCATAATCAGGGCCGCACCGTCTATTGGACAGTGTGAGCCCTGAGTATCAGGCGGCAGCCAGGTAGGGGGAGCGGCAGTGGAGAAGAAGGCGGCACCTGCATCACACATCGGCTTCCTGTGTGATGGGCACCGCCGCCAGCATCACTGGTAAGATGTGCCTTCTCCCCCCTGCTCCTCACTTACGGCCGGCTGCAGGGCGGCGGTGCTCGCAACCAACAGCACTCCGCCCCCCCGCTCCACACTGCGCGGCTCAGGCGGCAGGGGGGCTTGATACACCCCATGTCATAATATATATGTATCCAAGAAATACGGTGGACAGGTGAGAACAGGTGCATGCTTAAAAAACTGGTCCGTACAATTGAATAAAGCTGCCCACTGAAATGCTATACTAAGCACCCATTGAATATAAGAATATTGGGACTTCATTACTGCCATAGAAAGTAGGTTAAAATTAAGGTACTTGTACACAATTTCGCCAACTCATGATAAGCCCAACAGCCAGCAACAAGGCGTGCCCTGTTGTTGGGACCCTACATTGAATGCCTTTTTTAAGGACGTACTGGAAAACCAGAATAAATCATAAAAGTTTAAAGATATATCCATTTCTCAGATTAGTGATATAAAGACAACAGCACTGTCACAAACACGCTTCTCAGCACATGATGCAGGGTGCGCCTGCAAGGGTTAATTAATCTCCTCTCACTCACTCTAGCACTCAACCTTTGTTCTAGGCTATAAAGTGACCATAAATCACACCCGATATAGTCCACCCACCCCAGTTACGCAAGATGCTGATACCACTCATCAAACACAAAGGTAGGCGAGTCCCCAAAATATACTACTTTCTGACAATCAAAATGGTCACAAACTCTCTGTAACACTAAGGATTCTTTAGAGCATACAAGGAGTAAATTATTAAACTTTTAAGCTTTAATATAAAAAATACAGGGCGCACAATAAAAGGTATGAAGGATAATTATAAAACAACACCCAGATATGTAAAACAGTTCTAAAATAAAATAAAAAAGGGAGAGATAACAGAAATCCTTAAACATTTCTGCCTACAGTTACCTTCTGAAGGAGAAATGTGATCATATTTCTATTGTATCCCCAACTTTTAATACACATGGTCCTGGGCCCATGTTTCCCGGACGTCCTAAATTGTAATATTACAATGACTGGTCTGTGACTCGATCATGGGTAAATTTAGGGGCACGCACTGCATTTTAAATAGTTTGTGTCTCCAACCACAACATTCCATATAGTATAGGAAATTTCCAGCCTGGCTGCAATGACTATTTGCCCAACCTATGACGTTTGGCTCTGTAGACTGAGATGTCATGATTGACAACTCCCAATATTCTTCCAGTAGACCCCTATGGTTCTGAGTTTCTTCAGTAAGAGTAAACAGAGGTTAAGGACTTTGTGTAGAGACAGCCATGTGGAGGCAGAGTAGACTCGCTAATCTTACTTGACTGATGTTATACATTTTCCTTATACCCAAAAGGACAGTGTCTTCATGACCCGCGCTGCTATACGATGAAACAAGACCACAGGGATCTATCGGATAATGGTGGCTTTATTCGACACATTTCTGAGCGTTATACCCACTTCTTCCTCAGGAATGTAACCAAAGGTATTATGGTTGCATTCCTGAGTATAGAGCTGGGAAAACTCTCCAAAACGCATCGAATAAAGCCACCACTATCCTATAGATCCCTGAGGTCTTGTTTCATCGTATAGCAGCGCGGATCATGAAAACGCTGTCTTTTTGGGTTTACTTCTGATTACCACCATTAAAAGTGGAGTGTGGATCCTGCGGCAGCTGTACTGTACACATATACTGGTTGTGGGTTACACAACCCGCTCAGGTGAGCAGTGACAATAGCCATTTATAAAACAGCACTTAAAAGGATAAGACCCTATTGTGCTTTTGTTTCCTTAATTTTAGTACATTTTCTTTAAAGGCATCATTGTTACATAGAATTATAAAATGATAATTAGACTAATAACCCACAGAAGCTTCTCCTCTTACAAGAAATACATCACAGACAGTTTTTTTGGACAAAGAAGCATTGATTTTTTTTTACAATTTACAGATAGTTGATAACCCCCCAAAATGCTAACACAATTTTGCCCTCAGTACTGACCAATTTTTGAGTAACTATTAGGCCGGCTTCACACCATGGTTTTTCAGTTGTCAGGCTGTGTCCGGTGCTTTGCAGGAGGCATTGGACACAGCCTGACAGCTCTGGACAAACAGAACCTGAGGGTTAATATGCCCTCCGATCCTGTTTGCAGCTGGAATCATTAGAGCGGCAGCTGTCACTGTCCAAATGTTGAATTTACAGGATCGCGAGTAGCGGGGAGCTATCCGCGGTTCTGAAATGAGCTTTCCAACTGCTGAAGTTCAGAAGCACTCACCGCTAATCTTCAGCATCCGGCATCCGGGAACTGGACAGATTCTCTGTTGGGAGTCTATTGGGTGCCGGATCGCGCCAGATTCGGGAGGGTCCGATTTGTGCAGATTTTTGCCCCAGACAGAAAATTGCAGCAAGCTGCGATTTCGTGTCTGGGTGAAAAAGCCGAAGTCTCCTGGGTCCTCCCGGACAGATGGGAATCAGATGGCAAATAGCTGCCATCCAGCCCCATCCGGACAGCCCTGGATCCACAAAACCATGGTGTGAAGCCTGCCTTACATGAAACATAAAAAGAAAGAACACTAGTTTAGCACCATTCTTGCTTTAAATTTATTTTGAAGCCATATTATAACATTTTCACCTTGGCAAAAACAATGTATAAATTGTAGCATCACATATTCACCCCAGTATGCCAGTCCATATGATAGCTATCCAAAGCTTAGTGTCCATGTATAGCGCATGGGACACTACACTGATCCAGCATGGAATAACCCACCTGGACGTTCTACATAAATGGACTTTTGGTTTTATCTTTTTGTTATTTTGCATTTTTGTTACTTGATTGTTGTACATTTTTCTAATTCTTGATAATTTATGGTTCAGTGTATGTGTAATACTTGTACATTTTGTATGTACATATATACAGTATATATTCCCCTAATGTGTTTTTTTTTTTACTTAAGCCATTACTTAAACCCTTATTCTTAATTGGGATGTAATATGCATTTCATTCTTATAATGTGTAATAATAGTACAGGATACATAATATGGCACAGCCTTGAAGAAGGGCACATGCCCCCTGAGACACTCAGGTATGTTGCATCCCACCTGCTATGAATGGACACTAAGCTTCAACTAACTACCATATGGACTGGCATACTGTGGTGAAAATATAGTGTTACCTTTTTATATTTTTTTTGCCATTGTGGAAGTATGTGATATGGCTTCAAAATGAATATAAAGTTATATCCTTGCTTGTTGTGGCTTACTGGGTCCAATGGACAGTTTGGTGCCGTCATGGCTTGCTCGGAGTTCACTGCTATATATTTAAAGAGAAGCTGTCACCAGGAATATCTTCAGTTTTTGTTATTTTATTCTGCTTTGCCCGGTGACACGCCCCTCCAGGGCCTTAAGATACTTGGAACCGGGCTTTGAGGCTTCATGGGAGTCACGGTGGTCGAGACCCGGCTCCGTGACCCTGGCAATGTCATTAAAAGTTCGGGAAGGGTGGCTCTCTTCTTTAGGGAAGGTCATGAGGACGGGGAGTTTCGTTAGGGAGAGGATGACCGAACCTGGGGAAAACTGTTTCTTATGTGACGCCACCCGCAGGTTGCGGCTATAGATAGCTGCCGCTGCACAACAGTTCCTCTGGGGTTGAATGTAATCATGCAGCAGTGTTGTAAAGCCCTCTATGGGTAGGGCCGACCCCCAGGACAGCAGATGTTACTGAGTGAGTTAGTAACTATGTTTCCAGCGCAAAGCTTACGACTCATCAAGAAAGGTCACAGACACAGCGGGTTGCAGTCTTTAGATGTTTATTCACAGTCACTGTGCAACAGCCCACCGAGTGCTGGGTTCTCGGAGGCAGAGATCCAGCTACTCACGGGTAGTGGGATGACACTCAACCGGTACCCCTTTTCTCTGTCCTTTCTCAGTCGTCTCACACTGTGCTTGCTTTGCCCTCCTGCCTTGCGCTTCGCTCACACAGACCCCCGAGCCAATGACCGCGGGTCCCTCCTGTGGTTACTTGAAGTCTGTCCCCGAACCCTATATAGCCATCTTTTCAGCGTATGTGCGCAGTATCAGCTGCGGCACCTTGGAAATACTGCAGACTCCGGGTTGCTAGCTGAGCCTTGGTCTTCTCACCTTGTCTTGGTGTCCCGGTACTTCTGTTCTCCGGCCTGGTCCCTCCACTGCCTACGAAGGGCAATGGATGCGAGCCCCACGGGTGGATTACTCACTACCTGTGCCTCTGGAACACCTTCTTCCTCCTGGAGCACCCTGATTCTCTCTTTCTGCTCCTCAGTCAGGCCTTAGGATGAGCTCCCACTGGCCCCAGTCCTCTGGACACGTCTCTCAAGTTCTTACTCCTCTCTGACAGGCTTCCTTCCACTAGCTTCCCTCCCACTCGACTGACTTCTAGATCTTTCCTTGTTCTATTTATGCCCTCTGTCATGTGTCCCACGTCATCTTCGTGTGTTCTTCCTGACTTCACTGCTTCCCAGGTGCTTCCCTTTCTACTTCCTCTTCACCCATCCCCACTACCCTAGTTCCTCCTTCCAGACAGGATCAGGGACTGTGCTCTGCCGTAGTAGCAATCTTGCCCTAACCCTGACCTGGACTAAGTGGAGTGCGTGGCCTGGGTGTCCCAATACCGGTCTGTGCCCCCTGTTACCCAAGAGTGGGGTACTACACTTCAACAGGGGTGCAGTACCGCAGTGGCGACTGGCCCGCAGGGGCACCACACTCGGCCTGCCCACTGTTGCTCCCGCCATGTCCACTGCGGCTTTACTGGATGCGTTCCTGCACTTGGTATGTCAGGGGCGCCGTCATTCCTCTAGACCTGTGCCCACTCCTACTCTATGACTGGCCGCCCTTTCCCAAAGCTTGTACATGCTCTGTGGGCATCTCGGGAGTGCTCTTAGGATGCAGCCCCACTCTCCCGATAAAATTTAAAGGACCAGCGCACCCTAAGCTTGAGTGCCTCTTGGCCAATGGCTGAAAGGCACAAGGTATTCTTCGTTTACTTCCCGATTGGGAGTTGCCTGATTATCGTGTTTTTTTTTTTTTCCTGTAAATCAGATCAATTTTATTAGAATCAGCAAGGAATAACAAAGCATAATACAGTCCTTCACAATGTCAATTTTTCCCCCTTGTATAAACCTCCCAAAAACTGTCCCCCTTCCCACAAAACAACCCTGATTATCGTGTTAACATTTTGACCTCTTAGCTAGAGGTCAGGTCCCGTGAGCTCTGTTCTTTATCACTGTGCCCATGCCTAAACCCTTATCTGTTGTTAGGAAAAGGTGTACCACGGTCCGCGCTGCTGTGTCACGAAAGATCACTAGGAAGGCAATGCTTCAAATCAAAAACTTCCTATATTCCTTCTTTCCTATGCGTTTCAGAGCCACATCCGAGCTCCTTCCTCAGGGACAACTCCCCTGTGGAAGGAGCTTGGATGTGGCTCCGAAACGCATAGGAAAGGAGGAATAAAGGAAGTTTTTGATTTGAAGCATTTCCTTCCTTGTGATCTTTCGTGAAACAGCAGCGCGGACCATGGTACACCTTTTCCTAACAACAGATATAGTTTTTTCCCCGAACAGTGGCGGTGGAGGTCCAGCGGCAGCTGTACAAGGCGCTCTAGCCGGTTGTGGGTTTACACAACCAAGCAAGGTGAGTGGTCATCACACATCACCGATTTCAACAGTGTCATCATTGATAGGGCACTATTCTGCGCTTGTCTCCTTTGTGTTTTACACACATGCCTATACCCTGTGTGTCTATCCTTGTACTCTAATGCCGCCAGCTACTAAAGTACTTTAGTACTTTAAAGTACTAAATTAAAAGCTCTATATCTATAAAATGGTATGGTGCATTAAAAAAGAGAACAATAGAAAAAAAAAGAATACACAGAATAAAGTAAAAGCAAAAAACGGCCACTTTTGACTTGGGGACAGGTCCTGTTTAAATAAAGTTAATGGATTTAAGCATTTAAATGCATGAATTTAATTACATTAAAATATTTCAATTAATTATTGCTATTAAGAAAAATATTAGAATCTGAGAGTCCTCAGTGGTTGATACCTTTTAATGGCTAACTGAAGAGATGGTAAGCAAAGCAAGCTTTCGAGACACTATGGCCCCTTCATCAGGCTGATATTAATGTCCTGAAAGCTTGCTATGTTTACCATCCTTTCAGTTCGCCATTAAAGGTATCAACCACTGAGGACTCTCAGATTCTAATATTTTTCTATCTACTGGCTAACACGGTATAAATATTTTTTACCTTATTGATATTAAAAAATTAGTCAAACCATTAGTGTTCTTAATGTTATCTTTGGAGTCTGAGAGCCTTGGGTGTTGTAACCTGCAGTCATTTCTGTTTCCTTGTGTATGCAGAGAGGAGCGGAGATCCTCATTGGTTTCTTTACCATTTTCTCGCGACTATTAATAGTATCTTGACTCTTGATATTAGTGTGTAAGTGTGAAGAGACGTGCCCCAACTTGTTCCAAAGTAATCCATATCCTAGGGGGGTTATCTATAATTAGAAAATTATTAACAATTAAATGCAGTAGTCTCTTTTTCCTTCTGAGTGCAATGTTGCAGTAAATCATTAGCACCTCAGTTGGACTTTCTACTTCTTTATTCAAGGCTGAGTTCACACGGCTGGGATTGCAATATCCGGCCCTACCCACTATTCTCCTGCCTCAAGTGGACTCGCAGCTTATCTGGACAATGCAGTCTGAAGATGGACGTCTAATCTCAGCCTACCTTTGTGAATTTCAGGAAATAGTTTAGGTACAAAAATGGAACTGCAGGCTCACTCCAAAGAAAATGAGTTGGAATGACCTTGCAGTACCATTCTAGGCCACTAAACAATGTATGGCGCTGTACTACTGCTCTGCAGCTCCCTCTGATCACAGGGAGGAAAGAGTCAGACCCTATCAAACCAATATTGATTGATCAGAACGACACGTCATCAATATTAAAGTCCCTGGAGCTCTGATACAATAACATTATAAAATCTGCCAGGGCTTTTAGATCCTAGATGTGTTAATGACCACACATTAAAAATGTGTAAATGTTGGTAGTTATGAGGATTGACGAGGTAGCAGTCACACTTGAAGTGCTGTGCTAACGACACCCAAAGACCTCTCTATCACATAAGACAGGGGCGGGGAACCATATTTCTACTCCGGGCCATTTGAAAATTTCTACAATCTTTCGGGGGCCGTACAAAATTATCAACTTGAAAATTACCCGCTATATTTGGTTAAAGAATCAACTCCCCCCTACTGTGGTGGCTAGAGCTACTTCACTTTGGTGTGGGTGATATTGGTCATGTTGGTTCTCAACTGCTTTTCCAGGTTTATTAGAGCCCTAGACATCACAGGAGAGGCTGGTGCATATACCTCACTGGGGAGGCCGAGACTGGGGCATAGAGATCACTGGAGAGCTGGATTTAAAGAGCAGACAGTCGGCAAATAGCGTCTGCCAGCCTGAGCACTGCCGTCCCCAGGAATCTGACCGGGGGCCGCAAAAGAAGTCATCGAGGGCCACATTCGGCCCTGGGGCCTGAGGTTCCCCACCCCTAACATAAGAGGACAACAGTGGTATATATGCCACATGATGGCTGGTGGGTCTTGTTAAGCTGCTGACCATGGTCATACATAGGATACATGATAGCTTTAAAGGGAACCGGTCAGTTAAAAAAAAAAAATTGTATTAACCTGCAGATATGGGATTAATCTGCAGGTTGATAGCATTCTGAAGCTTCTCAGTGCCAGCACTAAGAGGCCTGCTGTTGGGAGAAAATTAACTTTAATACTCTCGGCAGCCTTGGATTTAAGTCATAAGGGTGGCGCCAGCGTGGTTTAAGTCACCGTGAGAGTCAGCTGTAACCACACCTCATCACTGACTGACATCATTTAGAGCCAGCTGTCAGTCAGTGTGGGGGGCGGTTACAGCTGCTGCTCACTATGCTCAGAGCGGTGACTTGAAACCGCATCTGCTCCCTCTCTATGACTAAAAGCCCGAATCTTCTTGGACAAATGAAATGCATGCTCTCCTGGTAGTGGAAGCCAGAACACTTTAAGGCCACGTGCACACGTTGAGAATTTGATGAGTTTTTTACCTCAGGATTTGTAGCCAAAACCAGCAGTGGATGATTAAACACAGAAGTGGTGACGTGTTTCTATTAGATTTTTCCTCTGATTGCTCCACTTCTGGTTTTGTCTACAAATCCTGAGGTAAAAAACTCATCAAATACTCAACGTGTGCACATGGCCTTAATATGCAAACTATCCCCACATGTGCAGGTAAATAGAGCTATTTTACTTGACAGGTATAGGGCTACTTTCATTTTGATGAGCATTAGGTGATACATACCAGAAGATGGGGCAAATTTCTCCTTCGTCCAAGAAATAAACTAAATGGAAAGGTGCATCAGCTTATTATGGTTCTCAATTTCCTTCTCATCTGTGACAGTCACAAAGGAAAACTTTGTGCAAGAGCCGAGTGGTGGAAGGTAGAAAATTACTATTGTGAACAAGTAAGATAGTCAGCTTGTCATCTGTTTTAGGATAATGTGTATATTGCTGTCCTAGTTCACAGATTTCTTCTATGTTTGTGAGTGGAGAGCAGCATCATTTTCATGGGGTGCAGAGTATAAACCCTGCCAGCTGGACTGTAGCACATGGCGGATGTAATTGCCAGCCTTCTTTTCGTTTTCTCATAGGAAGAACCTTCCCAGTGGTACCCATGCATCTCCCCATTCATTTGGGAACACTTGTTAGTTGAAAATAGCTGGTGAAGTCTATGGACAGTTTAACTTGCGGTTCACATTTGCGTTCGGCACTGCAGCGTATAGAGCGCATACGCAGTGCTGAACGCAAACATTTTCATGTGAAAGCAGCGCAGATTGTCCGCATGCGTTCACATGAAAATGTCAGTGACTCTGCCCGGCCACCCAATCAGCGGCTGCGGCCGGGAAGCGGAGATCAGCGGCGGAGATCCAGGCAGCTGCCGCTGATCTCTTCCTCCCGGTCGCCACCACTGATCTCCCTGCTGCTGGTTCATTTAGTACAGCCGGCGGGAAAGCTGGTGGTGAAGTCGGCTTTCCCGCCCCGCTGTTTCAAATGAACAGCTGATGACATGTCGCGTTCCTGGTGTGGACGACAATATATGATTTGTACGCAAGCATGCGCATGCGTCCAAATCACACAAGGAAATTAATGGGAGCACAGGGTCATGCGCAGTCAAGCACAGCACCATGCGTCCCCATGATAAACATAGGGACTTGTGGTGCCTGCGCTCACATGTCGAATCCCCCTCCGCAGAACGCTGCGGAGGGGAACGTCAGTGTGAAGCCAGCCTTAAGGCCCAGTCACACATAACAATGCATCAGCGATCCTGATAACGATGTGCAGAGATCGCTGGTGCGTCGTTTACACATCGCTGGTAAGATGTCAAACAGGTATCTCACCAGCGATGTCACCAACGACTTCTGCAACGATCCAGAATTATACCGAGGTCGTTGGGAATTGTCACTCCATAGCGTAGCATTGAGATCGTTGGTCGTTGTCCCTGTCAAACACAACGATGTAGCGTTCCCAGCGGGAGCACAACGACGCAGGAATGACCCAAAGCAGTGTGTAACGATAAACGATCTCACAGCAGGGGCCAGATCGTTGGTGCGTGTCACACAGAACGACATCGTTAGCAGGATCGCTGTTGCTTCACAAAATCTGTGACGTTACAACGATCTCGTTAGCGATCTCGTTATGTGTGACAGGGCCTTAACACTTGTAACTGCCTGGTGAATTTGCCTCCTCCATTGTTCCTTGTTCCCATATATTGACTGAACACAGGTACAAGGAGAACATGTTATCTCCACTTATAAGTAAACACTTCAGCTGGAGCATTTGTCAAACTCAACTCAACCCTGGAAAGAAAGCTCAGAGGACAAAGGCATTATTTACTAAGTGGACTCCTTGATTTCACCACTTCCAAGAAAGCAATAATTGTTTGCTAGCCTTGCTATCTAATGAGTGATTATATTGTTTTGTGTCATTATCTAACATATGTAAATGTGATTTGTTTTGTTTTATGTATTTCTTGCATAGACTAGCCAATGTCTCTGATCAGTTGCTCAATGAATGTTCCTTTAAAGTCAATGTATGAAACTGTGGCAAATGACATCATTATAAAACAGAAGCAGGTACCGTATATTGGTTTAAAATTTACAAACGAGGTACAAGGTAGAAGAATCGGGAAAAAAAAACACAAAAGGAAATCATGAATCATGAAAAATCATTGGGAGACAAACTATAGGTACAACATGATACTAAAAAAGGGATACACAAATAACGATTCCAATCATAACCTAATAACATGCCAATACAGAAATTCTTAAAAACAACATAGAATCACATTGGAATATGCTATTATTTATTATTTACTGGCCTCCAGCTCGATCTCGAGCCATGGCGACTTGATGGATGAACGAACTGCAGGAAGATCTATCTTGTGCAACTTAGATAGGTCCACAAGGGTCTTCTCCAAGCCTAGATAGGTCCTCCAGGGTCTTCTCCAAGCCTAGATAGGTCCTCCAGGGTCTTCTCAAAGCCTAGATAGGTCCTCCAGTGTCTTCTCCAAGCCTAGATAGGTCCTCCAGGGTCTTCTCCAAGCCTAGATAGGTCCCCCAGGGTCTTCACTGCTGTTATCTTGATTGTGTCATATATGAATATGAATAGAAATATGCTACGAGAATGCTAAAGTCATAGGAGGTCTTCTACCAACTAACCAGGGGCGTAACTACAATAGGTGCAGGGGTTGCAATCGCACCTGGGCCTTGCAGCCTATGAGGGCCCCAAAAGTCCCTTTGGCTCTATAGCAAAAGACTAATGCTAATAAAGATTTACAATAATTGGGGGCCCCATTGGAGCTATTGCGTCGGGGTCCATGAGCTCCAATTTACGCCCTTGCAACTCTAGATTTATTTATTAGAAAACATGCAATATGTACAGCACAAAATAATAATCACTTTAGGAATATACCGTGTTTTTCTGAATTAACCATTTTTTTCAATGTAAAAAATATAACACGTGTCACATGTTGAAAGATAGTAAAAGCATACAAGAATTTAGTGAAAGTGAAGATAACATATATAACATGCAGCACAAAAGGAGTCATTTATTGTATTGAGTGTCCTTGCCAAAAGAAATATGTGGGGAGAGGTAAAGCCCACTGTACAAAGAGATTCGTGAACATAAAAAAGTACACGACACAGCCATTATCTAGACAATATATAACCAAACATTGAGGGTTATTTATAGGGTCAACATTTTGGTACAGACAGTGAAAACCCATTGGAGAGGAGGGGACTTCGAAAGCCGGTGGATCTGTGGCACCCCTGCGACCAGGCGACCACAAAGGGAAGTGCAGCCAGGTAAGGCAAGACGGTTGATAAAACACCCACACCGCAGCACACACCGACCCTACGCCTAGGACTCTAGGTTGGGCAAGGGGTGGCGGGTGTATATAACAAAGTGGGTGGAGTGTAGGTGAGCACTGACAAGTGGCTGGAGAAACATTAGGAGTTGAGCAATAGGAGAGAGAACACCGAAGAGAGAAGATGGTTGGAGAAGTAGTGAGAGAGTCTTCCCAGGAGGTTTTGGGTTCCCTGGAGGCGCAGAATCCTGAGAGGAACAGACCCTAGGAGAGAAAGCCCACTTCATAGCCTGGAGGTGACAGGAAGGAGAAAGAGACTGAAAGAGACTTCACAACTGAGAAAGTGGGAGGACAAGGGCCCGGCAGCCGCACACATCTTAGCTGACCGGAGGAACCCTGAGTTGAAACAGTGATAGACAGAAGGAACCTGGTGTGCCCAAATATCTGAACCTGGGACATGGAGGCTAGGCTTAAGTTGAGACTGAGAGGCCTGAAAGGACTTAGAGGGAACAACCCAGAAACACCACCTGAACTGCACAGTTTGAGTTGCCTGGAGCAGTGTAAATTGTGTGAACTGTACGGAAAGAGCTGTGAACTGTTGTAACCTGCTGTGAAAGACCTAGTAAAGTACCCAGTAAGGTTGGCTTCACATTAGCGTTCGCCGCCGCTCCGTATTGTGGCGGGCGAATGCAAGCCGACCACAAGCACCGCCCATCCCCATGTTTAACATGGGGACACACGGTGTATGCGGTCGGGTGCGGATGGCCGTGCGTTCCAATTGCCCTCCATGTGTGATTTGTACACATGCAGAGGCTTGCATACAAAACAAACATTCTCGGCCACACAGAATTCGGTGCGGACGCGAATGTATGATTTGTACACAAGCCTCTGCATGCTTACAAATCACACATGGAGGGCAATGGGAATGCACGGCCATCCGCACCCGACCGCATACACCGTGCATTTCCATGTTAAACATGGAGATGGGTGGTGCTTGTGGTCGGCTCGTGTTCGCCCGCCGCAATACGCAACGCCAGCGAACGCTAATGTGAAGCCGGCCTAAGCTGATCTCAGCCTGAGACTGTTTACTTCCAGCATCGCAGAAAAGACCTGCCTGAGGAATCACAGACTGTCATCCCTGCACACTGGCTGGAGAGCTGCAGCTTTGAAGTGCATTGCACCCAGTACGATCCCTCACAAAGCCCTATCCAATACCACTATCCTCTTTGCCCTGGGGACCCTCAGCCCTACCCGAGGAGGGCTTGCCATCCACGCTGCCCCAAGTCACCGTCCCCAGCAGGAATACGGCAGCGGTGGTTCTTTCTAACCACATACCCCGGGTGGAGTCACGACAAATCCCCTGTAAATAACCCCTTTTTGGACTGATCCCAGGCCATGGGACCGGGTCATGACTACCGTGATACCCAGAGAGACAGCACCGGCCCGACTCTCGAGTACCCCATAGCCTGGGGGCGCATCAGACCTTTGAACTACACACCCTGGCACCAAGGAGATTCAATTACAAAATAGAATTATTTGCCTTTCAATAAGAAATCTAATATGATGATGTGCTCCCATATAAGAGCTTAATCAACAGAACTGAAGGAAAACATATTTTCTGTAACGGGTTGGGTCATTTTTTGGTTTTTGCCTTTTGTAGTTGTTATATCACATGGCACTGTACTCGGAAGGTAATTATGAATACAATCACAACCGGCTGAATGCGTACCTCCTTCCGGGAGGCGCCAAGCACAATACTTCCTATCATCCTATCTACAGAATACCAAACTGCAATAGTAGCATTTTGATTGATCCCATGGACCAACTATTTTAAACACAAGGATAAAGTTGACTTCAAAATTTCTCTACAAGAAGGTATACTCAAGGTGGGTACTAATCAGAGACTTTGGCCAATCTATATACATGAACCAGCTGAATGAACAGTAGACACATATTAATATCTCATTCCGCCAATAGAAATTTATATGATTATATTATATATTTATTTGCATTTTGTTGGAAATACCATATACAGTATGTGACCTTTTGTTCTGCAATTAGAATTTGCTGATAGCAGCGCCTGATGATTTTACTAATTTAATTATTAATTTCTTGTTGGACTCTTAAGGCCTTGTTTATAAGGCTGGTTTAACATAACGTTTTTGTGCCTGTCCGTGGGATCCGACTTTGAAGGGAGATCCCACGGACAGGCACGGATCCATACGGATCCCTGCAATCGGATGGCAAATAGCCATCCGATCTGCAGGATCCGTGTGGATCCTGAGGTCCCCTGTCTCTCCCTACTCCTGCCTCCTCCATCTTCTGCCCTCTCCTATTCTATATGCTGTGCCCCCGCTATTCTTTGCTGTGCCCCCTCTTCTCTATCCGTATCCTGTCACCTGTCCTCTCCCTGTGTGTAAAAAAATAAAAAACCTCCTCCGGGAGTATACATCACCTCTCACCGGCTCCAACGCTGCACACGATCAGGACTGAAGGACCTGTGATGATGTAAGAGCCCGGTCACATGACTCGTCAGCTGACCGGGTCTCTTACATCATCACAGGCTCTTCTGCCCTGATCGTGTGCAGCGTTGGAGCCGGTGAGAGGTGATGTATGCTCCCGGAGGAGTTTTTTTATTTTTTTACACACAGGGAAGAGAAGAGGGGACAGGATAGGGATAGAGGAGGATAGAGAAGAGGGGGCACAGCAAAGAATAGCGGGGGCACAGCATATAGAATAGGAGAGGGCAGAAGATGGAGGAGAAGCAGGGAAAGACAGGGGATACGGAGCCGACATCGGATCCGAGGTGAGCTCGGATTCGATGTCCATAGGCTCGTATGCTGTTGGCACTAGGATCAGCCTCGGATCAGCAGTGATCCGAGGTTGTCCGATGTGAGTCACGGACACAAAATCGTAGCAGGCTACGATTTTGTGCCCGTGATTACATCGGATGGGATCGGATGGTGCCAAAATCGGATGCTAATAGTGGCACATCCGATCCCATCCGATTCCCATAGGGGAACATGGGGTCCGATTTTGGATCCGATTGTATCCGTTTTGAAACGGATACAATTGGATGACCGAAAATCGTTATGTGAAAGCAGCCTAAGGGGGTGAGTAGGGGGCATTTTGTTTGGACAGGGATTAAAGGATACCCCTGCCTTTGAGCACCTATTTATTTGATTTTTCAATGGCCTGGTTCAGCAGGGGTGGTAGTTATACTCTTTCTTCCCGTACTTATTATATATTTGTAAATAACAACACTGCTTAAAAATATCAAAGGGAACAGTTAAAAAGTACCTACCAAAACTTATTTTTTTTTCAAATTATGGATACTACCTATGCGGAGTGACAGAATGGGTTTAGTTCTGGGACCCCTTACAATCACTCAAAACATCACTATCCAGGAGGTTGCTCAACAGGCTAAAGTGCTGAGCTTCTGTCTAAGTGCACACTATCCAGTACACAGGCTCAGTAGAAAGTCTATGAGCTTGTATTTCACTTTCTGTAAAGGCTCATAGACTTTTTATTGAGCCCATACACCCCTTTCCACACATTTAGGCAGAAGCTAATGGATGGGGGTCCCAGAACTAATATTGGTCTTCTATATCCCTAAGGGTACCGTCACACAGTGCAACGGTACCGCCGATTTGTTAGGCGATGCAGGGGCGTGGCCTATCGGCACCGACATCGCCCTTGCATCGCCTAATGTAATTGGGCGATGGCGATGCCTTTTACTGGTCGCCTGGTTTCTGAGCAGTGCTCTGAAACCAGGCAACAGATCTGGGGCAATGTGCACACATCGCCCCATATAAATAGCCGCCAGCGACCTGACAGGCGATGGGAGCCATAGGCTCCCATTGTACTGCATCGCTGCTGGGGTTTTGAGACACCCCGGCGGGGATGCCGCCTGTCAGCTCGCCAATGCATCGCCGGAGGTGTCTAACCCGTGTAAACGGGGGGCGGTGACACTGGCGGGGCGCCAAAAGCATACATCATAATTAGTGATGAGCGAACAGTGAAGTATTCAGGTTCGGAATATTCTAGACGAATATTTTTTACTATTCGGGTATTCATCTCGAATACCGACCCTAATGCAAATCAATTAGTTATGGGCTCCACCAACACACAGCCAGCTATAAAACGAGCATTTCAAGGGGAAGGAAGATGAACTTTTTCTTTTTCATACAACACATCATTCTACCCCCAGTGAGAGCCTTCCATTCAAACGGCTCCCGTTGTTCACTCAAGGGAGCCGGCAATTTGTGTCAGATCATTTGACACGTCACTCTCGAGCACCTGCGATACTCACCAAAGAACGAACATCCCGAATACTGTACTATCCGTGCGAATCACAAATAATGACAAGTAGAATTGCTCATCACTAGTTATAACTGGTGCGTGTGGTATCTGTGAAAAATAAACACATACCACTTGTATTAGAAACATGACAACAACATAAAGGAGGCCTAAGGTAGTACCAATCACTATAAAAAAGTTAAATGATAACAACTCTTTAAATTACAAAATGGTTCCCAATGAGTGAAAGATTCAAGTTGAAGATCTTTACTGATAAAAATTGGGTGGTTCTTTGAGAACAAAATAAAGTATCACCGAATAATGGAATCCAATCATCAACCAACGAAATACTGGACACCCCAAAATATAAACTAAAAACTGGAATCACAGTTCGATCCAATTGATGTGAATTTCATAAAGGCATTTCCATAATGTGAGACAGTAGTGTGCATCACCCCAAATGCCTACTTGTACTCCTGGGGTGCTACATGGAGGCATCAGATTCATTAATACATGACGTAGCAGAGGTTCTCTAGTCAGACCTGTGGAACGTACGGGTTCGTCAGTGGCATCAAAGTCTTTTTGATCCCGAAATTGCCTACACACTCTGGGTACATGAGGGATTTCGTCCCTGCACTGAACAACATTCAGGATATGGCTGGTGATGGTTTATGCAACCCTTCAAGAAAATTAGTCCTATATTAAAGACCTATAAGACGCTCGTAGTGACAGCGGGAGATTTACCAGGTGAGTATAAGTTATTTTTTGTTTTACCACTTTCCCTACCTATAGTACATTTTTATTAAAGGTGTGGAAATTCCTTTTAAAGCCAATGATCTACTACAGAGCTGCAGTGGTCTCATCTACTATGTAAACCGTCTGCATTCTGCACATAAGTATTACCACTGGTGTAACGTGAAGCTCATGGGCCCGATACAAGGGGCTCCAATGGGCCCCCAATTATTGCAAATCTTTAATAGCATTGGTAATTTCATATAGGCCAAAGGGACTATTGGGGTCCCCTAGGGCTCCAGGGCTCGGGTCCAATCACAACCCCTGCATCAGTTTACTGTAGTTAAGACCCGGGTATTCCTCACAGCCCACTTAGAACAATGGTTTCAGTGGTATACAGAATTAACTTTGTAATGACGCTTTATTAGGAATATTAGGAAATTGCTATTTCTGCATTTTCAATACATATGTTGAAATCTGTATGTTTTCTTCCGTGATGCGTCCACATATCAGTGATTCCTTGTTATAGGTAAGGGTTAACATTTTGATAGTGTACACTAGACCTTAAGACTTTAGCACAACATACGTCATGAAGACAAATGAACCATAGCGAGGACTTTAATACACAAACAGTTCACATAAGTCAGCTCAGTGAACAAAAAGGTCTTATCTATTTTGTGCTTTAAGCAATCTGCCACGTGGCCATTGTGGACCAAGGCCAATAAATTATACGTGTAAGTGACATCACAAAGCCTTCATGGAAGTGTGGGGCAGGACGGCTTTACAGGTTTAGGTGAAATGTTGGTTTTGCATTATATTTCCAAGGATTTTACATTTACAAAAACTAAGTCAGCAGCAAAGTTGCAAATCTTATTCCCTTCCTTCTTTCTGACTTATTCTTTAGATGATAATTAGTGATGAGCGAATAGTGAAATATTTGGGTTCGGATTATTCTAACCGAATACTTTTTACTATTTGGGTATTCGTTTTGAGTACTGAACCTAATGCAAGTTGTTCTGTCTCTTCCTAGAGGTTGCAAATCCCAATCGCTCTAATTACCGGTACCTTAGGCAAAATTGTATGCTTGTTCTTACACCACCCAGGCGCCAACAGACAGCTTTGAACTTGGCTAGAACGATGACTTGTAGTAAGACAGGATTGTATTAAATTTAACGTCACAGCAGGTGAAAAGGAATAATATGTACAGGGTTGCAGACATGCGTCTTCAGCAATAGCTTCTCTAGACTGGGGAAGAAGGGAGGAGCATCCTGTACAGAAGCAAACTAAGGGAGGGACATAGGGACAATCTTTTTTTTAAACATTAAATTTTTATTGAAAGATAAAAAATTTTTTGCATAAATTGAGCAACAAACATACATAACAGTAGTGGTTCTCTGTCGGAATCATATCCGGGAGAACCGTCAGAAGGACAATATAAAATACCAAAATATAACAATCAAAGGTCATAAAGGGGATAAAGAAAATAAAAGAGATAAGAGAAAGGGAAGCAGAGAGGGGAGATGTGCTCAGAACCAGGGATGGGGGTGAGACGGGGAGGGAGGGAAACTCGCAATGACTGCCGCACCAGCCGAGGAACGTTCAACTCTCTGGTTATATGTAGGGTATCTAAGGATCCGATTAAGCTGAAAACACTATGTGTGATGACTTCCTCTGAACAGGCATCTCACAGGGGAGACCGGTTCTTCTAACCATTTCTTCTAACTCAGTGGGCCTGCAGGGCAAGAGGGCTGGAGGAGGCCCCAAGGGACCGGTGCAGCTCCCGGGTGGGAGGCCCAAACACTCCATCTATCGTGAATCGTCCGTCTGGTCGGCCCATTTAGTGCTAAGTGATATTCCTGGTGAAAGATCCAATTGATCTTATGGAGCAATTCAGTTAAGGAAGGAGATGAGGGAGCCTTCCATTTTGCGGCTAGGCACAGACGGGCAGCAATGAGAATATATGATACTGTCCCTCTCAGCGGGATGGGGAAATCTTGAATACCAATATTCAGAACTGCCAGCTGCGATGTTAAATCTTGTCTAATTCCCGTGACTGAGTGGATTAAGCTTTGGACCAAAGTCCAAAACATAGGGACAATCTTAGTACAGGCTAATCTACCTAGCAACAATAGAATAGACATTACAGGTTGTTCCCATTTGTGGGACACAACACAAGTCAATGGGGAGCTTGAATATTTTTCTGGGAAATCTTCCAGTATCTTGACTGAGGTCCACATCGGACAGAAATGCATTGCCCCTCCGCTTCTTTCCTTCCATTGCTCACTGTCATGTCCTCATTTGTACTACTTTGTCTATGCCACTTGGCATTTTATATGTAATAAACTTGTTACCTTTTGCACATCTTAAGTGCCGGTTCAACTATTTTTGTCTTTGAATATCTATACTAAGCATTGGACCGTGCACCGGAGCGGGTGAGCTGGAAAATTTCCTTTTGATTACTACAATGTTAATTTTTTTTACCAGCCTATATAGCATCATTAAATTCCATAGCACTTTACAGACATCATCAACTGTCCCCATTGGAGCTCACAATCTAAATTAACCATCAGCATGTCTTTGGAGAGTGGAAGGAAACCGGAGAACCTGGAGGAAACCCTTGAAACATAGGGAGAACATACAAACTCCTTGCAGATGTTGTCCTTGGTGGGATTTGAACCCAGGACCCCAGCGCTGCAAAATAAGTGTTACTCACTGAGCATCTGTACAATACTATTATTATCCAGTATAAGGACATGGTGGTGGTTTAGAGGCATAAAACCTGTAGCAAGTTCCTTTTATGAACAGGCTGAATTGCACTCATTATAAAAAGCTGCTGATTGCTCCTCCAACCTTACGCACTCCAGCTATTGTAACACTACCACTTCCAGAATGCTCTGATAGTTGGGGTTTGTATCTGTGGTAACATACATTGATCACTAAGGACTATAGACCTTTTCACATCACATTTTGGCCACAAGTCTGTGACTCTATTGATGGTGCATTCTGACACCTCAAAAAAGGGATTCTGAAATGCTCCCGATGGAGCCATAGACTTATTAATCAGAGTCCAAAACATGCAACTTTAGACTTCACTTGAGCTTTTTGACAGCAGTATCCAGCTTTGAAGTTGAACGACAGTTAACAGTACACATTAGACTGAGTTAGTTTTTTTACTTTAACCCTGCATCAGGTGCAACTGGCCTGACAGGCACAGCTTAAGGCCACTTTACACACACCAACTTATCTGTCCAACTTCTGAACAGATCTCTGGTTGCAGTGAAATCATGGACATATTTGTACACAGTCACAAAATGAGCAATGTGTCCATGATTTCACTGCAACCAGCAAGTTGGTGAGAAGTTGGACAGATAAGTTGGTGAGTGTAAAGTGGCCTTACACGCTTTTGTTTCCCCCTCCTCTCCAACGCGGCAGGTGATTCCCTTCCCGATACCTTCCTATCTTTAAGTGCTGCTTAAAACCTTCCAACTCAATTCTACCACTGTCCTAGAGGTGACCTCAGTGGACTCTCAGGCTCATTGCTCCTGAACTCTTCCCACTTTTGAAGGTTTGTAATTTCTGGGGGGTTTTCATCAGAATTGTTTATTTTGCTTGTTTTATGAATAAATAATGCAAAGTTTGTGGATATTTCATAGAAATAAGTAGGGTTTTGTTAGAATTAAGAGGGTGGCTTCTCAGGCACATTTGCGCCTGAACACATGCTAATAATAATGAATGAGCCACCACCTGCACCGTGGAAATGGGTGTCACATTGGGAAAAAAAAACTCTCAGCGTATGGTGCAACATAAGGGAAACAACGGGGATGGAAAGAGAGGAATGCCCCAATGGTAGGGAGAGGGGAGATTCTCCTGTGTCTGGATCCTTAGCTGCCTAACGTCCTTATACAGGTCCTTCCTCCTGTTGCTGTCACATGCCTAATCCCTCAGTGTCCCTCTGTTCACCCTTGATAATGCAAAGGCCAGGGAGAGCGATAGTCTCACACCTGCAGTAATCAGACACAAGGGAAGGAGACACAAGCAAAGCACCAATGCTGCAAAATTCACAACTCCAGCAACTACAAGAGACTTGCTCCTTCCACAGTGGTCAGCATAAAAATGGATTCAATAACTGCCAACAGATAATAGAACATGTAACTATTTAAAGTGGAGGGGAGTGGTCACAAAAACTTCACCTGAGATAGGACTTACAAAGAGCTACCAGCAAGGAAAGAGTCCTTAACCCCAGTAACACCAAAAGAAAGAATATACATTTAAAATCCAGAATTTCATTAGGCAACATAACCCTCAGGTCCCAGACTCGTGAAATGTCTCCCAGGGACAGGAGACACCCATGACAATGGGTCACAGAAGGCTGTCGAATTATGACTGCCAAAAATGTAACAACGTGATCAACCTGTTCCATGCAAATATGATCTGCCAGCCACGCTTTTCTCTCTGCCAATGTGTTTCTTTTGCTCAGTTTTTAACATCTGTATCTCAGTGAACTTGACTTCAGTAGTATCTAAGTGCCTTACAATTAAGTTTTTTTCCTTAATTTTAATGTTTAGTATGTCCTGAAAGCTATTTGGCAGTGGTTATGAACTGTAGGCACCTTTTATTTTATTACGGTTATGGTTATTAAATTAGTTTTTTTTCCATCTGATTTTGTATACCCTCTTTTGATACATCCCTATGAAGGCTCAATTTAGAGCCCTGACATTGAGATAACTATATATTATAGGCAATTTTCTAACGTTTGCCTGCACTTCAGACAAGGTTGGAAAAGAACCAGTGGAACATGCAGTGAGTTCAGACAAGGACACAATAAAATGTCCCAACGTAACATAGAAAAAGAACCCAATTTTAAGGTGACTGGAGCTGATCACTTACTTTTGATCTCTTTTTTTTATGGGTTGATTCACAAATAATCTATTAGATCTTGAAAGCAGAACTCCAGTGTTTTTTTGTTTATTGTACCATTCGAGAGGTGCTTTAAAACATGGCCCGTCTTATACTCACCTTATGGCGGCTTCATCTTCTATTGCTGACGCTCAGATGGCAGCAGATTTTTTATCAAGAATGTCTTGGTCCATTTGTCCATTCATCCTTTCTTCAATTTCTTGACAAACAGCCCCACACCATGATGTTCCCACCTTCAAACATCACTGTTGGTATGGTGTTTTTGGAAGTCATATGCAGTGTCTTTTGGCCTCCAAACATGAAGTGTTTTATGGCATCCGAAGAGTTCAATTTTGGGCTCACCTGACCAGATTATATTTAGTATTAGTATTTCACAGGCTTGTCCAAATGTTGATGAGCAAACTTTAAATATGCATTACCTGGCTTTGTGTTCAACAATGAAGTCTTGAATGGTGACTACAGGCAAGGCATGGAGGGTGAGTGCATTACGGTATTTATTGTTTTCTGTGAGACAATTGTACCTGCTGATTTCTGTAACTCTCCACAAGTGGTCCTTGGCTCTTGGTCAACTTTTCTGATAATTATTTTGATTCCGCTGTCTGAAATCTTGTGGTGATCACATGGTCGTCACCAGTTTACGGTGAAATTATGTTCTTTCCACTTCCGGATTATGGCTTCAGCAGTGTTCACTGGAACCTTAAGTAGTTTAGAAATTAATCTGTAACCAATGCCATCAGTATGTTTTGCAACAATAATATTATAACAGTCTCAAGAACATTTGAAAAAGGGGGCCCTTTAGCCCTGAAACGCATTGCGTACCGAGATTTTAATGAAGACATTTTTAATCACCTTGTCCCAGGTCTGTTGTGGAGTTTAGTTGGGAACTACCCAGAACTTAATTTATGGACATCTATGGTTTGATTTATTAGCCTGTGTGGATTGGATGGGTTGTTACCGACATCTGGTGAGAAATTCATGTCAATAGTACCTTTAGAAATAAATTTACTTACAAAATTGGTGATGAGTTCAATACTTATTTCACCCACTGTATAGGTTTTCTTTTAATCAGTCTATTTCTGCTCCTTGTCATACTAGTACATCATGGGGTATTTTTGGGTGTACGGAGCAGGCTACTGAGCTGAACCTGCCCCATACAGTATGAGTGCCGGCTGTGTATACTGCCATCATCTGCCTCTAATGAGCTACTTACGCTCTGCCAATGAACTACTTACATGCCACTTAATGCAGCATTGAAGTGGCATGATTCTGATGGGGATTTGTTCTGGTGCCCATTATTTGGCGATGGTGGTCCCGTTCCACCGGCCTCTCTCAACATGATCATGGGGATTAGATGTGTTGCCACTGTAGCTGAATGAATGCCCTTGTCACCACCATCTATGAGCTCTTGTGAAGCCCAGCCGCAGGCTGTCCTTCATAGATCATAATTTTTCTTAGGCTAGAGACACATGTCAGATACTAACATGAGTCTCGCATGACTCACCCGCACGGACCTGGCTTTCCGGACAGAAGTGTGTCAGCTGCTTGTGTTTCTTTGAGCTTCACGCTCCTGTCTGGAGACGCGGAGGTCATGCTAGGTGAACCATGCGAGACTCATGCGAGTATCTGGCATGGTCTCGCTCAGTGTGTCTCTGGCTTTAGTCCCATTAAGAATTTGAAATCCCCCCCATTCATCAATAAGTTTTATAGTACACAGCAAAAAGAAAGGGGTGAAAATGGTTTTCTTTAAATATCTAAATAAATTTATATATCAAAATATAAATACAAAATCATCAAGATGTGTGTACCCCACAATGGTACCAGTAAAAACTACAGCTCGGCATGCAAACACCAAACCCACGCAGATGCCCATCGGCAGGAAAGAAAATGGCGACACAAACCTATTTATTTATTTTTATTATTTTATTAACAAAGTTCAGATTTTTTTAAAGTCACTAAAATAATAATAAAAAGGCCATATTCTGTATGGATGGTGGCAGTGCCAGCATCAGCACCCAGTATACCTGGTCGGGTGTCGAGGTCCTGTACAAGTGAGGGGGCCCACTTGCTGTGTGGAGCAGAAGCATTGAGGAGACCTGATCACAGACAGCTGCCCTCTCTCCCTCTCCTGCTCTCCACTTATCTATATGATCCGTACACAGCAGGAGAACATTTACCGTACTGAAAGGAGGCTGAAGGACCTTCCAGCCATGTAAGGCTGGGTTCACATTTGCGGACCCCTCCGCAGCGTTCTGCAGAGGGGATACGCAATGTGACCGCAGCGGCCGCCAGCTCCTATCTTTATAATGGGAGCGCACGGTGCTGCGCTTGACCGTGCGCACCCATTCACTCCTATATGTGATCTGTGCGCAGGCCTGCGCACAAATCACACAGTCTCGTCCGCACCAGGGACGCGACATGTTGCATTCCTGGTGCGGACGAGATTTTGTGATTTGTGTGCAGGCATCCGCCTGCGCACAGATCACATATAGGAGTGAATGGGTGCGCACGGTCATGCGCGGTCAAGCGCAGCACCGTGCGCTCCATTATAAAGATAGGAGCTCGCGCCGCTGCGTCACATTGCCGTGACCCCTCCGCGAACGCTGCAGAGGGGTCCGCAATGTGAACCCAGCCTAACCGATCACATGACTGAAATGAAGGTCCTGGAAGATACTGCAGCTGCTCAACTTCTCCAACCTCCGTGCAGCTCCTCTTTCCTGCTCTACGCGATCGAGAACAGCTAGATGTGGTAATGTATGGTGTGTGTGTGTATGTATATTTGTGTGTAAATGCAGAGCTGTGTGTATCTGTATGTGTCTGTATATGCATGTATTGTTCATGTAGCAGAACTGCGTGTGTCTGTATGTGCAAGTATTGGGCATGTAGCAGAGCTGTGTGTATGTTTGTATGTCCATGCAGCAGAGCTGTGTATGGTTGTATGTGCATGCAGCAGAGCTGGAGTGTGTATCTGAATGTACATGTATCAGAGCTGTGTGTTTTTGTATGTGTATGTAACAGAGCTATGTGTGTTTGTATGTGCATGTATTGTGCATATAACAGAGATTTGTGTGTTTATATGTGCATGTAATAGAGCTGTGTGTGTATCTGTATGTACATGTTTTGTGCATGTAGCAGAGCTGTGTGTGTAGTGTGCACGTAGCAGAGTTGTGTGTTTGTATGTGCATTACGATCTGGGTAATCGTATGACATGACTGTCAGTGCAGAGTGGTGTGTATCTATATGTGCATTTATTGTGCATGTAGCAAAGCTGTGTGTTTATCTGTATGGTCATGTAGTAGAGATGTGTGTGTATGTGCATGTAGCAGAGCGGTGTGTCTGGTGTGCATGTTGCAGTGCTGTGTGTGTTAGTGTGTGTAGCAAGCTGGGTGTGTGTGCTTCTGTATGGTCATGTAGTAGAGCAGTGTGTGTAGTGTGCATCTAGCAGAGCTGTGTGTCTAAATGTTCATGTGGCAGAATTGTATGTGTCTACATGTGCATGCAGCAGAGCCAAGTATGTCTATGGGCATATAGCAGAGTTGTGTGTGTCATTATAATTTGCAGAAAGACAGTGTCTTAAAATAGATTTTTGCTCCGTTTCTACCCTGGTATTAAATTAGGCTAAGACCTCCCTTTACACCGCCAGGAAGCTCGAACAGGAAGAATGTGTTCCATTTCTGCTGTCAACTGGGGTGCAGCTTATGGTGTTGGACGTGCAGCAACAGGAGGGACGGGCAGAGTTGTTAAGGCCACTGAGATTTTGCCGGTTAACAAACCTGGATGGCAGGCAAGAGTATAACACAATAGGTCGGGGGGAGTTGCAATCAATGACCTAGGAGCCCAAACTCCCTTTGCCTGTAGAAAGACTAATGCTGTTAAAGATTTGCAATAATTGGGGGCCCTGGTGGAGCTTTTGCATCAGGGCCATGAGCTTCATGTTACGCCGAAGATGGCGGATTATAAGTTAGGATGTACAAACATAATAGATATATCCCACACTTATTGCTAAAATACATTCTGGTCTATACTGGGTGGTGTAACGTGAAGCTCATGGGCCCCAATGCGAATGCTCCAACGGGGCCCTCAATAATTGAAATCTAATAGCATTAGACTTTTCCTATAGGCCAAAAAGACTTGTGGCCCCTAGGCTCCAGGGCCCGGGTGTGATCGCAACCCATGCCCCTATTATAGTAACCCCCCTGGTGTATACATTGCTGCATAGTCTATAGACACCACAGACATGTGTGAGACTAATAATATATATAATAATTATATAATATTATTTTTTTTTATAAAAATATTATATATATATATATATATATATATATATATGTATATATATTGACCCCTTAGAGACGAGTGGTGGCCCATAGCAACCAATAACAAATTCAGCTTTTATTTCCCCAGTGCAGTTTCAAGAATGAAACAATTGATCCCATTGGCTGCTGCCTGCAGTAGTTTTATATACATGACGACACGCACTGATGATGTCACGCCCAGGACGTGCACTGTATGATGTGTACGCTTTGTTTTCCGTGTCACTGCTCCCCGCAGCTGCCTGTGCTGCGCCATGTCTCATGTGATGTGATGCAGGCAGGCGCTCACGGCTCGTTATTGACCCTGCAGTTGTGGAAAGCTACAAACTTCCCCTAAAGCCTAGAAATCATGCGCCTGAGCTGAGAAAAACTACATCTCCCGTGAGCCAGCGCGGGCGCATGCGCACTAACGTCCCAGTTGTCAAAGTGCTCTTGGCGATCAGGTCGCTCGCCAGCTGTAAGCAAAGCGAAAGAAGGACACCGGGGATCTGCTCTATCGGTCTGATCACACGAATAAGGTAATTACAGGCGATCTCATCAATCTGCGACCATTAGCCGATCACTAATGACCTGCCATTAATTAGTGGGCGCTGTTGTGGGGGGGCAGCAGGCTGGCTGTACAAGATGGGGACAGTCTTGGCTCTGCAGCACAGGGGACACCTGTCACTTATTGTGCACAGACCTGTATAGGACTTGTGGCTCTTGACCTTGAAAACAAAGACAAATTGATCCTGGGCGATAATTAAGTGGCTGATTACTAATTGATTAGTTATCCCAACCAGGGGCCAAACAGGAATCCTTAACAACCCTGACAATGATGAGCGCCATGTTTACAGTTCAGGAACAATAAGGCGGTCGCAATGTTATATGCAATCGTCATAATACTTTAATAAAACAGTATGTTCACATTATGCAGAGCCTTGGCGGTGTACGTACGGTGCATTTACCGGATCCTGTACCTTCAGTGGAGTCCAGGGAATCTCTTTCCCAAAGGATTTCTATATTCCTATGATGGCGTCCATCTTGGCGCACCCGTCCCTTTAAGGGCAGGTCTTGTTGACGTGCGCCATCCAGTAAAAGGCAGCAACATTATATTTGTGCGCGCAATATCAGGATGGCAAAAATACTGATTTATTATTAACAACTGTGATCTGTCTCACTACAGCTGGGGTGGGGAACTTTTTTCTGCCAGGGGCCTTTTGGAAATTACTACCATCCTTTGGGGGGGCACACAAAATATCAACTTGAAAATTACCCGCTATATTTGGTTAAACAATTATCCTCCCCCGTACTGTGGTGGCTGGGGCAGCTTCTCTTTGACGTGGGTGATATTGCTCATGTTGCCTTTCAACTGCTTTTTCAGGTTTGCTAAGGCCATAGACATCATAGGAGAGGCTGGGAGCATATGCGTCACTGAGGAGGCTGGGGCGTAAAGATCACAGGAGAGGCTGGGGGCATATACGTCACTGGGGAGACTGAGGCTGGGGGCATATATGTCACTGGGGAGGCTGGGGCGTAAAGATCACAGGAGAGGTTGGGGGCATATACGGCACTGGGGAGACTGAGGCTGGGGGTATAGAGATAATTTGGGAGCTGGATTTAAAGGGCAGGCAGTTGGCAAAATGTGGCTGTTAGCCTGAGCACTGTGGTCCCCAGAAATCTGCCCGGGGGCTGCAGAAAAGGTCATCCAGGGCCCTCGGGCCTGAAGTTCCCCACCCCTGCACTACAGCGAAGTGATTGCATGGTGTAAGGCCTATTTCTCACATCCGTGCCTCTGGAAACATGGACATATGGGGCCCCCTTTAGATGTCCGTTATTCAGCCCTAACCGTGTCGCTGTGTGGAGCAGATGTGTGTCTGTGTGCTCCACACGGTGAATTGTCCATTTTTCAGCAGAAGCACGACCCATTCAGATCAATGGGTCCGTGCAAAAATGTCCCGCACACGGATGTCATCCATATGACATCCGTGTGAAAGGACCAGAACCAAGATTTGTTAGTCATAAAACAAAGAATTTCATACTCACACTTTCGGAGCCGCTCATTACTCTCTTCTAATATTCACTTCACTGAGAGCTGCAGCGGCCTCGGATGAGAGAGGAGCAGGCAGCGCTGGAGGGAGGTGAGTATGAAATGACAGGCTGTCCGTGTGCTATCCACGATAGGACACGTATGTCACACGATGTTTGACACCACGGAAGCACCACAACCAAAAACGGCCTGTCTCACACATCCATGTTTTGCATGGATGTGTGAAACGGGCCTAAGGCAGGGGTCAGGAACTTTTTGGCTGAGAGAGCCATGATCGTCACATATTTTAAAATTTAATTCTGTGAGAGACTTACAATATGTTTAAATCTAAATACAAGTAAATGTGGCATTTTATGTAAGACCAACCCTTTTAAAGTACAATAAGTCTCTGAATTCTTTTTAATAATGTTGTTATGCTGTTGCCAACCAATGATGAATCCCCTTGCAGCTCCCAATATGGTACCCCCCATCATCCCCTTGCAGCCCCCAATATGGTACCGCCATCATCCCCTTGCAGCCCCAATATGGTATCCCATCATCCCATTGCAGCCCCCAATATGGCATCCTTATCATCCCCTTGTAGCCCCCAATATGGCATCCCCATCATCCTTTTTGCAGCCCCCAATATGGTACCTCCATCATCCCCTTGCAATACCCTTTCATGCCCTTGCAGTACCCCATCATCCCCTTGCGGTACCTCAATTATCCCCATGCAGTACCACCTATAATCCCCATGCAGCCCCTTGCAACCCTTTGCATCACCTTGCAGCCCCCACCATGGTGCTGATACCTGCAAAAATAAAAAAACCATATATACACTCACCAATCGTCTCTGGGCTGTGCTGTACGGTGTGCCGGGTGCCGCTCTGTCCATGCTGTCGCACTATACGTTACCAATCAGAAGCCAGCAGCATCTAACCTATCTGATTCCCGCTTGTGACAACATGCTCCTCTGATTGGGCTGCATGTGCTGGCTCTCATTGGACGCGGCTACTGGCCTCCTGGCATAACCCCCACAGCAGCGAGGACAGCGCGGCACCCGGAACACCGTACAGCAGCGAGCACCCGACAAAGGCATTTAGCAGCGCACTGTGGCGGGTCAAGCTGTTTTATATAGATTTGGCTGCGAGTCAGATGCAGCCATCAAAAGAGCCACATCTGGCTCGCGAGCCATAGGTTCCCGACCCCTTGTGTAAGGCAAACGTATGAAAAATCTTACAATTTTCATCAAGAAAAATATAGCAATTTTCACCTGTGCGTCCATTTTTACATCAATATGACATCATTTTTTTTTTTTTACATCAACACTTTAAAATTTCAAATAATTAAGACCAAATACAGTTTCCTATGTCAATATTTGCAAATGTGTTCATAAAATTAGATGCTATGTGGATGATCCATTTGTAATTATTTATATTATTTTATTATTATTATTTATTTATATAGCGCCATTCGGTTCCATGGTGCTTTACATGAGGATAAGGGAGACAAGAACAAGTACACTAAATCTAGGCGATCAGGACGGTACAGGAGGGGCAGGGACCCTGTCCACGAGGGCTCACAGTCTATGAATCTATTTATTTTTTTCTTCTTTTAACACCCATAGATTTGAACACATCCGAATTATGACAGAGCCGCTCAGTCCATGTGAAAAACCTCATTTAGGCTTTTTCAATATTGTCCGATTTTAACACGGCCAGCACACATCTATACATAACACTAGTCAGAATAAGCCCTAGTGCAAAGAGATTGTCAGGGCTCATCACGTTTGCTGGCTTCTCACTCAGACGTCCAGTCTTCACATACATATTGTATTCATATTTTTTTACAGATTGAACAAGTAGCTTATGGGAACCTTCAGCTCATGGTTTGTTTTGGATTGGGAGTGTACAAAAAGAAACAGCCATCGGAGTCATGGATCAAAAACTACCATTGCAAGTAAATAGGTCAGCAACAAAACAAATGGCACCCGAATCTCACCCCTGTGTCATCCGAGTGCTGTCCATGTTGTACTGAGAGCAGATAGAAATAGATCCTTTTAAAAAGGACAGACCCACTCAGAATGAATTAAAATTGAATGTAGTCATGGCCCTTTTATTCTAATGTGAAAAAAACATACACTGGTGCAGAATTATTAGGCAAGTTGTATTTTAGAGGATTATTTTTATTATTGATCAACAACTATGTTCTCAATCAAACCCAAAAGACTCATAAATATCAAAGCTTAATATTTTTGGAAGTTTGAAGTGTTTTTTTTTTTTTAGATTTGGCTATCTTCAGGTGGAGGCACACTATCATGCATCAAAAACGCCGCGTTTTTGATGCATGACAGTGATGCGAGTGCTGTGCGTGTTTGGTCCGAGTGTGGTGCTAGTGAGGTGCGAGTGACTGTATGGAGACTGCGGGGGGCCAGTGATTTTGACAGCACACGGCTGCGATTATCGCACCGTGTGCTGTATGGGTGCGAGTTTGAACTCGCACCCATACTATAAGGCCTCCCTTATGCACATGGTGCACTCTTCTCGCAAACGAGTGTAATGCGTGAAACTCGCATTGGTATGGCTTGTATCATTGAAAGATACAGGTCCGAGTTTAATGCGAGATTTTCTCGCTTTAAACTCGTGCAAGTTAAACGCCAGTGTGCCTCCACCCTTCGGAGGATATCTGTTTGTGCAGGTAACTATTACTGTGCAGAATTATTAGGCAACTTAATAAAAAAACAAATATATTCCCATCTCACTTGTTTATTTTCACCAGGTAAATTAATATAACTGCACAAAATTTAGAAATAAACATTTCTGACATGCAAAAACAAAACCCCCAAAAATTAGTGAAAATATATCCACCTTGCTTTATGACACTTCACAGCCTTCCATCCATTGATTCTGTCAAGCAATCTGTTTACGATCAACATTGCGTGCAGCATCCCAGACACTGTTCTGAGAGGTGTACTGTTTTCCCTCCCTGTAGATCTCACATTTTATGAGGGACCACAGGTCCTCTATGGGGTTCAGATCAGGTAAACATGGGGGCCATGCCATTATTTTTTCTTCTTTTCGACCTTTACAGGCCAGCCACGCTGTGGAGTAGTTGGATGCATGTGATGGAGCATTATCCTGCATGAAAATCATGTTTTTCTTGAACAATACCGACTTCTTCCTGTACCACTGCTTGAAGAAGTTGTCTTCCAGAAACTGGCAGTAGGTCCTGGAGTTGAGCTTCACTCCATCCTCAACCCGAAATGGTCCCACAAGTTCATCTTTGATGATACCAGCCCATACCAGTACCCCACCTCCACCTTGCTGGCGTCTGAGTCGGATGGAGCTGTCTGCCCTTTACTGATCCAGCCTCTGGCCCATCCATCTGGCCCATCAAGAGTCACTCTCATTTCATCAGTCCATAAAACCTTTGAAAAATCAGTCTAAGATATTTCTTGGCCCAGTCTTGACGTTTTATCTTATGTTTCTTGTTCAAAGGTGGTCGTTTTTCAGCCTTCCTTACCTTGGCCATGTCATTGAGTATAGCACACCTTGTGCTTTTTGATACTCCAGTAACGTTGCAGCTCTGAAATATGGCAAAACTGGTGGCAAATGGCATCTTGGCAGCTTCACGCTTGATTTTCCTCAATTTATGCGCAGTTATTTTGCGCCTTTTTTGCCCAACATGCTTCTTGCAACCCTGTTGGCTATTTGCCATGAAACGCTTGATTGTTCGGTGATCACGCTTCAAAAGTTTGGCAATTTCAAGACTGCTGCATCCCTCTGCAAGACATCTCACAATTTTGGACTTTCCAGAGCCAGTCAAATTTCTCTTCTGACCCATTTTGCCTAAGGAAAGGCATTTGCCTAATAATTAAGCACACCTTATATAGGGTGTTGATGTCATTAGACCACACTGCTCCTCATTACAGAGAGGCACATCACCTGATTTACTTAATTGGTAGTTGGCTCTCAAGCCTATACAGCTTGGAGTAGGACAACATGTATAAAAAGTATCATGTGATCAAAATACTCATTTGCCTAATAGTTCTGCACACAGTGTATCTGGTTGCGATCTTAAGGCAGGGGTCCCAATCCTGTGGCTTGTGGGCCAGTGATGTGTGGCTCTCGGCTGTCTTCCAGCTTGGTGCATCAGCATCAGGTCCAGGAAACAACTATGAAGAGCAGGTCCCCAGATGGTGATATTTGTGAGTAGCGCCACGTAGAAGAGCTGATGTGAATGGGGGGGGGCGGAGGTAGTAGCCCCTGGATCTTAGTATACTGCCTCGGGGTGTTTTCTTTGAAAAAGCTTTGTCAGTCATTATACCAGTAATGGGGTCTCTCGATGTCACTACCGTGAGTGGGGTGGGGCAGAATATGGATGTCGCTCGCGACCTTCTCTCTGTGCTGAATACGTATCTTAAGGTCACAAAAGTTGGAGACCTATGTCGTAGAGACTGTTCACATGTACCTGTTGTGCTGTGGTTATTTCAGTGCAGACATGAACCACACGGCAAATACTGCTGTAAGCCATGTGTGGTTCATGGCCACATAGAAATTACTGCAACACAGCGGACACACGTGAATATAGGCTTAGGATTTGGTCATATGGAACTTCCAAGACGTGGCTGAAAACCGCGCCAATATACTCAATGTGCGTTGCTAATTGATTTATAACAGGTATGCGTTTCGAAAGAAAAAACTGCAGTTTTTACACTCCAAACTGATAATTATGAGCAATCAGTTTGTTAATCTTGCCAAATCCCATGTCAGAGGAGTTTATGGCCACATCAAAGACTCTTCTTCTCCAAGCCTAAAAGACCACATACATATCAGGCTAATGTCAGCCGAACCCACCGATATCGACACTCAATGTTTATGGGTGTGCCGGCTGGTCTTTTGGGGAGATGTCAGACTGCTGTTTGCTTTGTTCTCTGCTGGTTCTCTGCTACAATTGCTTTGTAAGCTGCTGGTATAAACATCAGATGAGAGCTTTCTCATAGAGAACATAGGAGCACTCGAATGAGCGCTCTTGTGTATGGGAAGGATAGTGAAAATGACTTTTGGCTGAAGCAGTGTTCTTCACACAGCTATCTAATGTGTATGACGGGGTTAACGGTGGTTTGACACCTCTAACTTTCAAGGTCCAACTACACATTGTGATGTCCAATCCTGCCGCTGGTATCCCGTGTATATATATTTATATGTATTGCGTGTGTACAAATATACACAGCGCTTTGTGCACCAAGATATATCTGAATTGTGAATATGTAAAGTTTGAATTGAATTACTGCTTTATATACTATACTTAATAGAATCGAGTTTAAAGGGAACCTGTCAGCAGTCTTATTCCCCTATTTTATCACTACCTGTCCCTGCACCCTCCTAGCTCATCCTTAACCCTATTTGACCAAAAACTGCACTATAAAGCTTAGGAAAAATGATTTAATAACTTACATCCAGTGTACATCCGTAATTCCCGAATGTAGAAATTCCCGCCTGCTCCATGTAGTATGATCAGTTCCCGTCCGGTGCATTAAGGGGGCTTATCAGGCTGTACGGATTGGTTCCGGCGCATACGCAGTGCGCATATTGAAGTCGACCCATACACCTGATAAGCCCCCACAATGCGCTGGACCAGAACTGATGTCCGGGTGCACGTCATTACTACATGAGGGAGGCGGGAATGTCAACACAGCAGACATAATGATGACGCCCAGCGAGGAGGGAGAATGGAGCCCTGGAGACAGCACATTCCAGTCTACGGATATAGACTGCATGTAAGTTATTAAATCATTTTTTATAAGCTTTATATTGCAGTTTTAGCTCAGAGAGGGATGGTTAGGGATGTGCTAGCAAGGTGCAGGGACAGGTAGTGGTAGGATAGGGGGCTAAAACAAGCTGACAGGTTCCCTTTAATAGAGCTGGATCCTACCTGGTCTTTCAATTTGTAGGCCCTGGCCCAGGAGAGGTAAGTCTTAGCAAATACTCAATGTGTGAACGTGGTCTAAGTTTTTTACCTCAGTATTTTTAAGTCAAAATTAGGCCATCTTCACACCACGTTTATTTGCTGTCAGGTTCTGTCCGGTGTTTTGCAGGATGCACCTGGCAGAACCTGACAGCCACGGACAAAACAGAACTGGAGGGCAAATATGCCCTCTGATCCAGTTTTCTGCCAGAATCAGCAGCTGCCACTGTCCAAGTGCTGACATTTCAGCACTTGGAGGGAGCTGCTTTTAGCAGCCGCCAGTCTTTCAGCACTCGGCATCCGGGAATCGTTCCGATTTTATGTTGGATCCGGCGCCCACAGACTCCCATGTTATGGGGCGCTGGATCCGGGGGATCCAATTTTGTCAAATTTTTGCCCAGACACAAAAAATGCTGCAAGCTCTAATTTAGTTTCTGGGGCAAAAAATGAAATCCTCCGGATACAGCCGGACAGACAGCTGCTATCCGGCCCCATCCGACGCCATAGGGATATAATAGGGGCCAAATCAGATCCGGGGCTGTCCGGTTCACAGCGGAAAGCCCCGAATCCCAAAAATCGTGGTGTGAAGCCGACCTTAGGAGTGGAACAATCGGAGGAAATATTCCACATCTGCATTTTTTACCCACTCCTAGATTTGGCTACAAATACCGAGGTAAAGGCTCACCAAATACTCAATGTGTGCACGTGACCTTATAGATTCCTATTTACAAGGTACGTCTTCTCATGGCCGGTGGGCACGCACAAATTGAATAATGAAGTGCCTCAATTTTATAAGTAAAGTCTATATAGCAGTGATGCAGTTTAAATGTCATGTATTCAAGGTTTGATTATGGGCGCAATCAGACGGCCGTATAACATGGACGATGATCCCATCGCAATGCTCAGAATGGCTGACTGCTCTCCTGATCTGAACATGACAGCATGTATTTCTATGCTGCTGTCAGGAGAGCCACCAGACAGTCCAAGCATAGCAATGCGATCCTCGTCCACTATAGGCCACGTTCACACGTCGAGTATTTGGTGAGTTTTTTACCTCAGTGTTTGTAAGTCGAAACCAGGAGTGGAACAGTATAATCGAAACACGTTACCCACTCCTGGTTTTGGTTACAAATACTGAGGTAAAATACTCACCAAATACTCAACATGTACACATGCTCTAATACAGTCATCTACACAGATGACTGTGTAAGAGCATACAGTCAGTATTTTGTAGCTATGGATCAATCGGTCATCTATCGAGTCTGTGTAGTGCTTCTTTGTGTTCCTACCAGTTGATGTATTCCACCTTTGCTGAGATGACATGGCCATCAATGCAAGTAAACCATTCATACTCTAAACCCTCTCTTCCCTTTAATCCCTGGAAAGGTGCAGCGAGGGCATGCCTGTGCATAAACATTGAGAGCTGTCATGTGTCACTGTCGCATATTTCAGACACAGTGATAAAGCATTCTTCAGCCTATCTGCTAGGGGTATTTCAAAGGTTAAATGCATAGCAAAACTAGAAAAATATGCTAGAGTTCATTAGGCAGGACTTTGTCATACTGCACTCGTGAGGCCTCAGGGTATGCTGTTTATTGTGCCAGCAGCTGATCGAGGA
Organism: Allobates femoralis; assembly: GCA_033576535.1. Lineage (NCBI taxonomy): Eukaryota > Metazoa > Chordata > Amphibia > Anura > Aromobatidae > Allobates > Allobates femoralis. Next base: position 64,067,880 of record JARQOC010000006.1, on the reverse strand, counting down.
GTGCTGCATTGCTGTACTGCAGCACCGTGATCACACACACTCATCCTCGCTGCAGACCCCGAGGACTGAGCCCCTGCTCCCAGCCCTTCACATTATCCGCCACAGGCAGCAGTAATCGGGTGACTTTCCAAACACATCATTGCTAGTGGAATTTTTAATTTGTTTCTTAATCCCTATATGTAAATAAATGGTGTAGTTATCATAAGGAAGAAAGTATTTTACATAAATTTGGTCTAATTATGATATAAATAAACTCTGTAAGGCCACGTGCACACGTTGGGTATTTGGTCAGTATTTGTAGCCAAAACCAGGAGTGGGTGATAAATACAGAAGTGGTGACGTGTTTATATTAGATTTTTCCTCTGATTGTTCCACTCCTGGTTTCACCAAATACTCGAATGTGTGCTCATGGCCTGTTGTGTGTGGTATTTCAATTTTTGTTAATAGACCTCTTAGACTTGATGAGGTTAGAGGTTTTGCTATGAAAATCCTGCATAATCCTACTAAAATGCTCACATTTAATATCAGGATTATTTAAGAACTAGATGGAGGCCTGATGCTATGGAACAGAGTCCTCGAGGGCCGCCAACAGTGCAAGATTTCAGTATTTCCTTAGCATTGCACAGGTGTTAATGTGATCAAATGCACAGGTAATGATTCCAACCCCTGTGCAATACTAAGGAGATCCTGAAAACATGCACTGTTGGCAGCCCTCAAGGCCTGGATTTGGGGACCCCTGCTTTAGAATCAGGAGGGCAGTGACGTGACGATGGGGGCATTGTATCAAATAAAATAGCATCAAAAACAAATTGGTATTCACAACTTTTGATGCTTTTTTAGTGCATTTTCACTGTGTTTTTACCATGCACTCTCTGCTCGTCTGCCTCCCACTCCCCTCTTGCTGTGCACGCTCTGCCCCCACTCCCCTCTTGCTGTGCACACTATGCCCCCCCACTCTCCTCTTGCTGTGCACACTATGCCCCCCCACTCCCCTCTTGCTGTGCACACCATGCCCCCCCACTCCCCTCTTGCTGTGCACACTCTGCCCCCCACTGCTATCTTGCTGTGCAAACTCCCCACTTGCTGTGTGCGCTCTGCCCTGCACTCCCCTCTTATTGTACATGGTCTGCCCTCCCATTACTGACCTGCTGTGAGCACTCTGCAAACTCTGCACAAAACTTTGCACTCTGGCAAACTGTTACAGGACCTGTGGTGATGTTGTGGTCATGTAATCAGTCATATGACCGTGACATCACCCCAGCGAATCCCTCAAATATGGCGGCATCAGTAACTGTGCCTATGCAGTTGGTTTGGCGTTGTGTTCTGCAGTGATGTTGGGTGGCGTTCAGGAGGGTGTGTGCGACGGGGTGTTCAGTCTGGTGTGCAGCGGGTTTCCAGCGTTGTTTTCCAGTGGCGTCAGGTGTGACTGTCAGTGGCTCGCTGGCGGTAGTGTGTGCCTGGGTCCACTACCACCAACGGGCGCCATATTAGCACTCCCATCACTTGGGTGTGCTAATATGGCGCGGCGGAAGTGACGTGGATTCACAGGCAACCGAATGGAAGTGAAGGAGACACTTCAGAATTATGTAAACAGATTCTGATGTGGATTTTCAAAAATAAGTACAACTGCCTCAGGTTTAGGGGATCTTATTAATAATTTATGCTGTTTGAATTGTGAAATCTAGTGACAGATCTGCTATAAATGAATAAGTTATACTGAAAAGGGACCTAACTTTAGCTCCAAGCTCTGAAGTATGCCATCTTCAGGGTTTGTGTCCAACACAGGACAATACTTCCACCATACAGTGCTGCTCACCATTATTGGCACCCCTTCATTTTTTTTTATAAACTGTACAATATCTTCAGAAAGTTATATCCTCAGGATTTTTTAATTAGTGTCCAAAGTAACACAACAATAAAACATTGTTTGTCAACTTACATGTTGCAATTTCAAAGCAGAAACAAAATAAACATTGTGCAGCAATAAATAATTAATACTTGCTTGCACCCCCTTTGACATTGATGAAGCCTCCAAACGTTTCTTGCAGCCATCTATAAGCTTCTTGCACTTCTCAGCTGGCATTTTCTTCCACTCTGCCTTTGCAGTTTGTTGAAGCTCTTGAATATTTGAAGAGTTCTTTATCCCAATGGCAGATTTCATCTCAACCCAAAGATTTTCAATGGGATTGAGGTCAGGACTCATTGTTGGCCATTTTAAAACAGTCAACTTTTTCTTTTTCAATCATTCCTGTATACTTTTGGATATGTGCTTTGGGTCTTGTCTTGCTGGAGGATCCAAGATCTTCGACTCAAACCAAGTTTTCTTACACTGAGTAGGACATTTTTCTCTAAAATCTCTTGATAATTCTCTGATTTAATGATTCCTGTGATACAGTCAAGGCCTCCAGTACCAGAAACAGCAAAGCTACTCCACAGCATTATGGATCCTCCACCATGCTTAAACTGTTGGTAGGGTGTTCTTTTCCTTATAATCTTCATTGCCTCATCTGTAAACAAGCTATTGTTTTGCATTGTCAAAAGTGTCTATTATTTCATTTGTCCACAGATCAATTTCCCAGAAGGATTGTGGTTTGTCTTTGGCAAAGATCAGTTGTTCCTTTTTATGTCTTTTCTTTAGCAATGGTTTCTTCCTTGGCCTTCGCCCACAAAGCTTTGCTTGGTTTAGTGTGCGGCGCATGATGCTTGTTGAAACAATTACCCCAGACTGTTCCAGGTTGGCCTTCAGGTCTTTGGATGTTTGACATGGTGTTTTTTCCACTATTCACACCAAATTCAAAGACATCCCACGTCAATTTTCCTCTTTCCACCACATCCAGGAAGGTTCTTGATGGTTCCATGCTTGGCAAACTTCTTAATTACATTGCACACTGTTAAAACTGGGATACCGAGGCCTTTGGAGATGACCTTATATTTTGCAAGTCCTGTGTTTGATAATAATAGCAGTCCTAAGGCTGGCTTCAGACTTGCAGATGCATCTGCAGCGTTTTGCCGATGCATCTGCAAGCATCTGCATGCAGACCGCGGCCCCTATGTTTATAGTGGAGCTCACGGCGGTCTGCAGATGCTTGCAGACCGCCGTGCGCTCTCATTGCCCGCCATTAGTGATCTGTGCGCACGCGGATGCCTGCGCACAAATCACACACTCCCGCCCGCACCATGGACGCGAGATGTTGCGTCCCTGGTGCGGGCGGGAGTGTGTGATTTGTGCGCCGGCATCCGCGTGCGCACAGATCACTAATGGCGGGCAATGAGAGCGCACGGCGGTCTGCAAGCATCTGCAGACCGCCGTGCGCTCCATTATAAACATAGGGGCCGCGGTCTGCATGCAGATGCTTGCAGATGCATCTGCAAAACGCTGCAGATGCATCTGCAAGTCTGAAGCCAGCCTTATGTCATCAGACAGCTCCTTTGTTTTCACTATTGTTACAAAGTAACAGGGCCTAATATGTAGCTTTTTAAAACACTGAAGTCATTATTCATTGGCTAATTCATGTCACATGGGCACCAACAATATATCACAGGTGATTGTTATTCCTGATTTACAACAGGCGAGTCAAAATGTGTTTCCTACTAATTTAATGTATAGGGTGCTAATACCAGAGTCACAGTAGCTTTAGGGTTTTTTTTTCCCTCCCATTGGTTTTGAGAGTTGAGAGTGGAGCTTGTAAACTGGAGATCAGGGGGCAACGTTGAGACCTGAGTATATCAGTAAATCTAGGATTACTCAATCAGATTTTCAGTCCAAGTATGATCCAACAAGACATTGGCTTGGATGACTGAAACTGTTCAAAGGAAAAAACGCAGCCCTGCATAGTTTTTGTCCATATATCGGATCACATTAGTCAATGCAAATCAATGGGTCCGTGGAAAAAAAAACCAGAACAAATTTGGGATGACATTCACATACAGTCTGATTTTCACACACTGACATAATGGAGAAGATGGAGAATTTATTTTTTCCATCTTTTCCACATCCAAGAAGATTGGATCACCCTCTGATCAGCATAATAGCACCGATTTTCTGGGATGAGAGAATGTACGGTTTTGTGACCCCCCTAGCCTCAGTTACATAATTTTCAAATTTATCCTCGCTTAACTAAATTATAAATACATTTTCATCTTGACAACCCCTTCAAGGTTTGTTACAATTGTATTTAGTGTAGACAATCCTGTGAGTTGGACAGCCTGGACTGCAATCTGAAATGCTTTACCTAGGGTATGTGCATCAACCGATGGTGGCTGTTAATCGACCGCTGATATGCCACATGGCTGTTTAATAGCCTGTATAGACCAGCCTGATCAATAGATCACTTTATGGACATAGGATAACATTAATCTCAACAGCATGTGTCTTGTATTGTAAATACTATTAAATCAAAAAAGAATTAAGCCACCTAATGGAAGAGGATCCTGTTATGTTAAAGTCTCTGGCCACGCATAAGGTGGCTGTCGGATGAATGATGCTTTGGCTGACAGACATCTTGGCCGTCTCTCCAATACACAGGAGCATATGCTCGGCCGAGCCCTAATTATATTATCTGTGTGAAAGCCTCCAGCATAGGGAACATATCTTCAAGAGAACAAAGCGATTGATAGTCCAAAATCAAGCATGCCCTTCTGATATCTCCCCCGATGATCACTTGGCCGGTGTCCCCTACACATTAAACTGTTGGCTGGATCCATCAACATCAGTGGGTTTGGCCAACAGAAGCCTAATGTATATCAGGGCTTAAGTCAACCCAGTCGTTGTGCCTGTAATCACCAGCCTTGCCTCCAGTTCAGAGATCAAAAGGGTTGACTAATGACAGACATTTAGGATATGCCAAAAATGTCTAATTAATGTAGGACCCACCTGTGGGACTTGCTCCTTTCTCTAGTATGCTGGTTCCTCAATTCCCCATTTTAACTAGTACCTGACTGCAATGAAAAGAAACATTATTAGACATAGCTTCAAACTTAGATGAGCAAGTGCGCCCCTTGCACATGAATGATCGGCTCGGCCAAGCGATCTTATGTTCTCTATGGGAAGAGAGGAGAGAGCCATTGCCTGGCTTATCTGTGAAAGAACAATAGGATCAGGGGTTTCAATCCAAGCCACCGTGATCCTTCTCTTCATGATATCCTCTTCGGTGGAGAGTCCGGGAGCCCCTTATAAACATCAGATGCTCAGACAAACCTTTCAAAGTTTGGTGGATTTGGCCGACCTTAATAAATTGTGTATGGGGTTTTCGGGTTGGTAGCCTTTTATTATTGACATTTTCCAAGTAGCCGCAGTAGATTTTCCTTCTACACTGCAGAGAGGAAAGATGGACAGATGCTATGAGGAATTCATGTCACAATGTTTGAACAGAATCAATATTAATGAAAGATGGAGGTTCACTTTAAAGTGGAAAAATTAATTGTAATAAATAGGAACCCATGAAGTGTGGCGGCTTCTTAAGAAAACATTAGCCTGTGTTCACATCTCCATCAGAGGCGCTGTCAGTCTTCCTTGCAGATTTTGATTGAAATAATAGGACTATTTTTCTGGCAAACAAGGGTAAATGTGGCACCCAGTATAGGTGATAAGTGTATGATTGAAGGGATAACCATGAGTGATGAGAACTGGGGTCCTGTCTCCACTTCCCATGATTGGGAAAAACTAAGACTGACCAGGAAAGAACAGTACAATCCAGACGTCCCATGTAACATAGTGCCGTCCTTTTGTGAGGGGGAACGGTGAAAATGGTACCCTGACTTATGATCGGTGGGGTCCCATCACTGGGGCCTAAACTGATCAGGCATGTATCACCTGAAAACTAAAAAGAGTGTAAATCTATTCTTATGATGTACGCTGTATGCAGAATTATTAGGCAAATGAGTATTTTGATCACATGATACTTTTTATACATGTTGTCCTACTCCAAGCTGTATAGACTTGAGAGCCAACTACCAATTAAGTAAATCAGGTGATGGGCATCTCTGTAATGAGGAGGGGTGTGGTGTAATGACATCAACACCCTATATAAGGTGTGCTTAATTATTAGGCAACTTCCTTTCCTTTGGCAAAATGGGTCAGAAGAGAGATTTGACCGGCTCTGAAAAGTCCAAAATTGTGATATGTCTTGCAGAGGGATGCAGCAGTCTTGAAATTGTCAAACTTTTGAAGCGTGATCACCGAACAATCAAGAGTTTCATGGCAAATAGCCAACAGGGTCGCAAGAAGTGTGTTGGGCAAAAAAAGACGCAAAATAACTGCCCATGAATTGAGGAAAATCAAGCATGAAGCTGCCAAGATGCCATTTGCCACCAGATTTGCCATATTTCAGAGCTGCAACGTTACTGGAGTATCAAAAAGCACAAGGTGCAGAATTAAATATCAGTTAGCAACACACGCCTCTCCCTTAACTCCTTTTCTGTATAGCCCGCATACTTTGGGAGCTTTAGATTCTACCACAATGCGTAAATGGGCGGAGGTGGGCCTTTTTTGCTTCCGGGACATAGTAAACCCACTTACGCATGAACCACGACGCTTTGCCGAACTGCGTTCGTTATATAAATTGCCGGAAGGGTTGGACTACTCGTATCGACAAATAACACACTACCTTAAGTCGATCATGGGGCCCAAAAAGAATGCAGGCCTGACCCAATTTGAAACCTTATGTTCGAGGGGCTCCTCTACTAAAGGCCTTATATCCGATATTTATGCTATCCTGAATTCTCGGGGTTCCTGGGGCTCGTTTAAACACGCCTATATGACGCGATGGGAAGCTTGGTTAGGGAGGGAGATTTCTGGCCCAATGTGGGGGGTGATATGGGATAGAACATTCAGGTCATCAGTTAATACCTTATATAAAGAGAACCAGATGAAAATATTAATGACATGGTATCACACACCTGAACTCCTTCATAAGTTTAATTCAAATATCCCAGACAATTGTTGGAGATGTGACCAGAGCAAAGCATCTTTGTATCATCTTTTCTGGTTATGCCCGTTAATCCAAGGTTTCTGGGACTCCGTAACAACAGTTCTGTCCCGGGTTATAGATCATCCCCTACCCCTAGACCCGGCTGTATGTCTCTTAAATCTTTTTCCCCCAGGTCTGAATAAATCCAAGAGCAGACTCTTAATGCACTTACTTACAGCAGCGAAATGCTTGATATCTCTACACTGGAAGAGGAGGGCTCCACCCTCAGTATCAGATTGGTACGCACGGATAAAAGATATCCAATTAATGGAGCGACTGACTGCTACACTCCATAATACGATGGACAAATTTAACCAGACATGGCAGATGTGGGATCTTTCTACGGATTTGTTACAGCTATGATGACCGAAGGGAATGAGCTGATGTTATTGCTTACTGATTATTAGTAATGATGACTGTACTGCAGACTTGTGATTGTGATGTTATGTTATATGATTTGTTACGATTGATAATGAAAAATTAATAAAAATTAAAGTTGGAAAAAAAAAAAAAAAAAGCACAAGGTGTGCTATACACAGGGACATGGCCAAGGTAAGGAAGGCTGAAAAACGACCACCTTTGAACAAGAAACATTAGATAAAACGTCAAGACTGGGCCAAGAAATATCTTAAGACTGATTTTTCAAAGGTTTTATGGACTGATGAAATGAGAGTGACTCTTGATGGGCCAGATGGATGGGCCAGAGGCTGGATCAGTATAGGGCAGAGAGTTCCACTCCGACTCAGACGCCAGCAAGGTGGAGGTGGGGTACTGGTATGGGCTGGTATCATCAAAGATGAACTTGTGGGACCTTTTCGGGTTGAGGATGGAGTGAAGCTCAACTCCCTGACCTACTGCCAGTTTCTGGAAGACAACTTCTTCAAGCAGTGGTACAGGAAGAAGTCGGTATTGTTCAAGAAAAACATGACTTTCATGCAGGACAATGCTCCATCACATGCATTCAACTACTCCACAGCGTGGCTGGCCAGTAAAGGTCTAAAAGAAGAAAAAATAATGACATGGCCCCCTTGTTCACCTGATCTGAACCCCATAGAGAACCTGTGGTCCCTCCTAAAATGTGAGATCTACAGGGAGGGAAAACAGTACACCTCTGGGAACAGTGTCTCGAGGCTGTGGTGGCTGCTGCACGCAATGTTGATCGTAAACAGATCAAGAAACTGACAGAATCTATGGATGGAGGCTGTTGAGTGTCATCATAAAGAAAGGTGGCTATATTGGGCACTCATTTTTGGGGGTTTTGTTTTTGCATGTCAGAAATTTTTTCTAAATTTTGTGCAGTTATATTAGTTTACCTGGTGAAAATAAACAAGTGAGATGGGAATATATTTGTTTTTTATTAAGTTGCCTAATAATTCTGCACAGTAATAGTTACCTGCACAAACAGATATCCTCCTAAGATAGCCAAATCTAAAAAAAAAACCACTCCAATTTCCAAAAATATTAAGCTTTGATATTTATGAGTCTTTTGGGTTGATTGAGAACATAGTTGTTGATCAATAATAAAATTAATCCTCTACAATACAACTTGCCTGATAATTCTGCACACAGTGTATTGCTAGGGCAGCTTCATGGTTAGTATGATGCCTCCTTGTGGTCAGGGGATATAACAGGTAACCATCTACAAAATGGTTTATAAAGTGGGGAGCATGATTAAATTCATGGTGAATAGTAGGGCAGAGCGTTATAGTTTGGATGAATAGTGGGGGCATTTTATGAGTTAATGTTGGGGTGTATTTTTATGATCAGGATGAACATCATTGGAGGGAAGCAGCTCTCGATTACAATAAATAGTGGGTGCAACTGTGAATAGCGGGGTTATACAGTGGTGAGTCGTAATTGGGGTTTGTTATCAAGAACATAATGAGATCATAAATAGTGGGGTGCACTTTGGTGACAAGTTAGGACAGTGGTGAACACTTGGGTGATCATAGTATGTGGTATCCTTTAAGTATTAGAAGTAATATGATCATTAGAAATACTGTGGAGCACTTTGCGGATAAGTTTAATATAGGGTTATATAATATTTATATTAATAAATAATTGGCTGAAGCTTCGGGTGCAGCAGGATCAAAAGAATTAGAGGAAAGGAGTGATAATTGGGATAAATAGTGGGGTGCAGTTTGATGATCAGTATAAAGATTGTGGAGCACCTTGTTGATTAGGTGTAATAGAGGGGTACCTCATATTTATATAGATAAGAGCTGGAGCTCCATTTTCAGGATAAACAGAGGAGCATGATGATTACAACAAATAGTAGGGTGCAGCATGGTAAAGATAGAAATTGAGGTACTACATGATTAGAATAAATAATGGGGTGTAGCCTGTGCATCACTATAAATAGTAGGGAGTAGCCTCTCTATTCGTATGAATAATAGGGTGCAGCTTGTGCATCAGTATAATAAGTGGCGTGTAAGTTGTCTATCAGGATGAATAATGGAGCGCAGTTTATGGATCAGGAGATATAGAGGTGTATAACTTGATGATCATCATGAACAATGGGGTGCAGCCTGCCCATCAGTATGAATAGTGGGGTGCAGCAGGATGATCACCATGAATAGTGGGTGCAGGAGTATGAATAGTGTAGCAGCTAGAATACTGGGGTGCAACAAGATGATCAGGATGAATACTGGGGTGCAACAGGATGAATAGTGGGTGCAGCCTGACCCTTGGGGTGGGCAGTGGGTGCAGCCTCACCCTCTAGTTGGGCGGTCAGTGCTGTCTGACCCTCGGGGTGGGCGGTGGGTGCAGTCTGATCCCCAGAGTGGGCAGTGGGTGTAGTGTGACCCTCAGGTTGGGCAGAGTGTGCAGTCGGACCCTTTTGAGTGGCCAGTGTGTGCAGTCTGCGGATTGGGGGACCGGGGGCAGTGCGGCAGTCTGACGCAGTGGGGGGCCCTCTGCAGACGGGGGGGGGGGGGTGAAAGTGCATGCCCTCTGCAGACCGGATGGGCAATGTTTGCCCTCTGCGGATGGGGGGGGGGCTGGGTGTGCAGTGTGATCCCTGGGGTGAGCAGTGTGTACAGTGTAACTCTTGGGGCGGGCAGTGTGTGCCCTCTGCAGACCGGGGGGCAGTGTGAATCTCAAGGGGGGGGGCAGTGGGTGCAGTGTGAAGCTTTGGGTGGGCAATGTGTGCCCCTTAGAGACTGGGTGCAGTGTGAACCTCGGGGGGGGGGGGGGGGGGTACAGTTGGTGCAGTGTGAACCTTGGGGGGGCAGGGTGCGGTCTGATCCCAGGGGCAGTAGGTGCAGTGTGAACCTTGGGGGGAGGGGGTGCAGTGTGTACCTCGGTGGGGGGCTGGGTGCAGTCTGATCACGGTGGGGGGGCATAGGGTGCAGTGTTAACCTCAGGTGGGGCAGTGGGTGCAGTGTGAACCTGGGTGGGGGGACGGACGGCTGGGTGCAGTGTGATCTATCTCCGGGGACAGTGGGTGCAGTGTGAACCTCGGGGAGAAGTGGGGTGCAGTGTGTACCAGGGGGGGATGATGGGTGCAGTCTGATCCACTGGGGACAGTGGGTGCAGTGTGAACTACGGGGAGGGGGAGCAGTAGGTGCAGTGTGTACCTAGGGGGAAGGGGGCGCTGGGTGCAGTCTGATCTAGGAAGGGGGGAGCAGTGGGTGCAGTGTGAACCTTGGGGGGGGGGGGGGGGGGGGACAGCAGGGGGCAATGGGTGCCCTCTGCAGAGCGGGGGGGACAGTGTGAGCCCTGGGGGGGCAGTCTGATCCCTGGGGAGCAGTGTGTGCCCTCTGCAGCCCGGGAGGGGCTGGGTGCAGTCTGATCCCGGGGGGCAGTGTGACTCTCGGGGTGGGCAGTGTGTGCCCTCTGCAGACCCGGGGGGGCTGGGTGCAGTCTAATCCCCGGTGGGCAGTGTGTGCCCTCTGCAGACCGGGGGGGGGCTGGGTGCAGTCTGATCCCGGGGGGCAGTGTGACTCTCGGGGTGGGCAGTGTGTGCCCTCTGCAGCCCAGGGGGGGCTAAGTGCAGTCTGATCCCGGGGGGCAGTGTGACTCTCGGGGTGGACAGTGTGTGCCCTCTGCAGACCGGGGGGGAACTGGCAGTGTGTGCCCTCTGCAGCCCGGGAGGGGTGGGTGTCCCCGGCTCAGCACTGCTCTCCGCCGCCGGTAACCTTGTGAAGGACGCGCAGTGTGTATTGACGTATGCTAATAGCGCAGGGCTGATGGAGGGAGGAGGCGCCAGGAATAACAGGAACCAGAATGTGTGAGTGCAGCCTCGGAGCGCAGAGTTCCGGTGCTGGGGCGCAGAGACGTGGCGGAGCGGTGTAATGTGGCTCCTCTGCCCCCGGGGCACGGCTGCTGGGCACTGCCACACTCCTCACATCATGCAGCACATTGCAGTGGTTTAGTGCCAGGTGACACAGTCCTAACCCACATCTGCTTTCTCTCTTCCCTGTTTCAGCTGTGCAAGCCATGCAGGATGATTTACTGATGGACAAAAGCCAATCTCAGCAGAGACACCCAGCATCATCCCAGGCTCAGCAGGACCCCAACAGCTCAGAAGCCCCCTATGCTGCAGAGCCCTCCAGCCCTGAGAATAACAACAACACCCCCACTCTGAAGGAGAAGATGCAGATGGAGTCCCCCATTCTGCCTGGTCTGAGCTTCCCCCAGCCTGGGCAGCAGGAGCCCCCCGCTGGCCCTTCCCTGTCCCATCCTTTGGAAGCACCTGGTCCACTGGAGGTACTAGCAATGCTGTGGATGACAGCTTTTTCCAAGGAATTACTCCTGTCAATGGGACCATGCTATTCCAGAACTTCCCGCACCATCACCACGTCAACCCTGTATTTGGGGGCACCTTCTCCCCTCAGCTGGGGCTAGCTCATCAGCAACAACAGAGAAGATCGCCTGCAAGCCCCAACAACCACCCCCCCTATAATCAGAGAAACGCTTATAGCCACCAGGCCATCCTGACCAATAAACCCTCCACATCCTCCTCCTCGTCACCGTCCCCTTCCAGCTGGAACAACCAGCAAAATGCAGCATGGAATAACCCCTCCAATCCCTGGGGAGGACTACAGCCTGGCAGAGACCCCCGCAGGGCAGTGGGGGTAGGAGTCGGTGTTGGGGTTGGGGTGCCTTCACCGCTCAACCCAATTTCCCCATTGAAAAAACCCTACTCCAGTAATGTGATTGCACCCCCAAAATTCCCTCGGGCTTCACCTCTAGGTCCCAAATCCTGGGTGGAGGACAACGCGTTCAGGACGGATAACGGCAATAACCTCTTGCCCATGCAGGTACCTGATGTCTGTTTGTCATTCTATGTGTGTGCCATCGTGTTCTAGAAAGTATTTGCTAGCAATGACGGGGTTAAACCTTCATCTTGGACAATGTACTAGTCATGGGTAATTCAGATTTGGCATGTGCCCCGCAGTGTCGCTGTCGGTACCAAATTGAAGTCTCCGTACCCTAGAATGATTGTTACCTCTGACAGAATAATCAGAAATACATTTACAATGGTGGCACCATTCCTCTATCTGTGCCGTTCATATTTCTGCGTTTATATGTGATTATTGTTAACTTTTTGGCCCCAAATAGGCAAAACATATTTTTTTTTACCCGGTGTTATTTCATGTATTGATGTAACCCCAATTACCGAAGCCCTTTATAGAATTGTATTGTGAAATGAATTTCATGTATTTTCCATATGGGCTAATAATATAGTGTCCTTTACTCTGTAATCCACCGCAAGCACCAAATCTGGAGCAAAAATCCACATCATGAGTCGACAAGCCGCAGATAGAAAATGAGCCCCGCAGATTCAGGACCTGGGTGAGGTTTCTCCCATTCACTTTGGTGCCAATGTGAAATATTGCCGACTTTCCGCCTCGGAAACCTGGAGTGTCTCAGGCGGATTTTCTGCCGCTAAAAATCGACGGGAGCAAAATCTCCAAATAATGCAGACGTTTTACAGCAGATTTCACAGTTTCCATAGTAAATCTGAGAAAATCTGCATTATAAACTCAAAACCCCCCATCAAAATTGCTGTAGATTGTGACTGAAGGGGGGTTTACACGTTGCGATATCGGCGTCCAATTTCAATGAAAAGTCACGTGGTTCGATCGTTGGACCCGATATCGTTCCTGCGTTGTATGGTGTGAACGTCCAATACGATGCAGGAACGATGTCAATGCGATATCGGGGATTGAATGAGCGTGCTATTCAATGCCCCGATATTGAAGGGAGATTGGAGCCGGATCGTGCTGTGTAAACGCCCAACTACGATGTGAAGTTCAACGTCACCCATTCACTCCCATGTTAAATGTGCGATCCTGGGTTGGGGGGCGTAGACATCGTACGGACGTTGTATTCCGATATTGCAGCGTGTAAACCTCCGATGCGATGCCGGAGAAACGTGCACTAAATGCGCGCTCCTGCGCCATTGAGTTGCGATATCGCAACGATATTGAAACGTGTAAACCCACCTTAAGGGCACTGTTACACGTCGCAACATTGCATGCAATTTCACTGGCAATTTGCTGGTTGCTGTGAAATCATGGACACATTGTTCTATTTTGTTGTTGTGTACAAATGTAACAATGTGTCCATGATTTCATTGCAACCAGCAAATTGCCAGTGAAATTGCAATGTTGCGACGTGTAACGGTACCCTAAAGGTACCTTTATACGCCACAACCGCGGGAGACATTTTTGATGGCGATATGTCGCCCTGGGATTATCGCCGTCAAATTGCCTCCCAATTGAGGCGTGTAATGTGGGAATTTCCAATGGGAAAATACACCTGTTCTGCACATGATACTATTCTTTTCCACGTGGGTGAAGACGCAACTGCTAAATCACAGTGGTGTTTCTACCAATGATATTTTTTTTTTTTTTTTTTTTTTTTGTGTCTTTAGACTTTTCATCCAAACTTTGTAGTGGGTTTCCATCAAAATTTTCATGGAATGGTAATTGAAGGTTTGTTGGTGTGGATTTTGAGGCAGATCCACAACAAAATCCACATAATGAAAACTCCAAGTGACGTTGCGAATGTAAAATGCGTGTACTGTAAGGGTACCGTTACACGTCACAACATTGCATGCAATTTTACTGGCAATTTGCTGGTTGCAGTGAAATCATGGACACATTGTTACATTTGTACACGGCAACAAAATAGAACAATGTTTCCATGATTTCACTGCAACCAGTGCATGCAATGTTGCGACGTGTAACATTACCCTTAATGGCCACTTTACACGTCCCGATATCGGCGTCCAACTCCGACCAAAAGTCACGTGGTTCGTGCGTTGTATGGTTTAAACGTCCAATGCGATGCACAAACGATGCCAAAACGATATCGGGGATCAAATGAGCCTGCTCTCCAACGGGCCGATATTGGTTAGATGTTGTGGCCGGATCGGGCTGTGTAAAAGCCCAATAACGATGTGAAGTACAACGTCCCCTATCCTGCCCCATGTTAAATGGTCGTTCCTGGGTCGGCCGTACAAGGGGGCGTACACATGGCTGTTGCGTTGTCTGCCGATATCACGCTGTGTGACATCTCCTATGCGATCTTGGAATTCTGCCCAGAAAAAGTGCACTCCTGCGTCATTGGATCCAATATAGAACCGATGTTGGGACGTGTAAAGTGGCCATTAGTCTGGGTTCACACAGGGCATTTTGCTGCGTTTTTGGCCTTACTGTTCACCTACGTTTTGTGATAATCTAAACATTTTTGACTCCCAGCAAAATCTGTGTGATTCTGGGATAAGCGTCCACACACATTGGTTTTATTTCTTTGCAGAAACTGTAAACATTCTGGGTTTTGCTGTGTTTTTGCATGAATGAGCGTGTCCGTTCTTTTTCTGCGTTTTTGCTGTGTTCTATGGGCAAAAAGGTAGCAAAATGCAGCAAATTTTCTACCAAGAAATCAGGAGTAAATAGAATCTCCTATGGTTTTGCTGCGTTTTTTTGCTGCATCAAAAGCCAACGTGTCTGGACATAGCCTAATACGCAGTAAATTTATTATTATTTATCTTTTTTATCCAGGGTGTATATAACATTTGTGATATATCCTAGGGTACATAGATGTAATGTATTTGCTTGCACAATTTTGCATGCGTAAAATCCGCCATAAAATCCAATCCCAGCTAAGGGTATGTGCACATCAGTCGTTTCTGCATCTTTGCAGAACGACCGGGAACCGGTGGAGATTAGCAGAAACTGAGTTTTCTGCACTCGCTAGTGTCCCTGGTTTTGTTAGCGTTTTGCTAACGATTTGCGATCGGGTTACTAGCAGTCGCACAGCGTGTTCTTGGCGATTTCCCGGCGTGTTCCTTAGCGATTTCCAGACTGGTCTTTGCTGCACTTGTTCAGCTGGACCCGCTGGAAAAACGCTGAAAAGAAGTCGCTTGCTCTTTGACAACCGGTCAGAAACCGGTGAATAAACTGAAATCGTCAAGACAAAAATCGTTGTAATGTAGACAGCGTTTTCTAAACTCCATTGACTAGCATGTTAATCCTACCGGTGGGTAGGATTAACATAAATTAACATAAAACTCAGCGGGAACCGCCGACGGAAAACGTTCCAAACCAGCCCACAAAACGTCAGATGTGCACATACCCTTAGGCTGCTTTCACATCTGTGGTAAAGTGTAATTCCCGGCGGATGTTGCCAGATCTGCCGCATAATGGTCGACTTGCAACACCGATCCGGCAAGCCCCATTCATTCTCTATGGGGCTTGTGGTCAGGTGCAATATTGCCGAATCCGGCGCTTGCGGCACCCACAAAAAAAAACCGCTGCTAGCAGCGTTTTTTTTTGCACGGCTGCAAGTGCCTTATCTGCTGGATTTGGCAATACCGCACCCGACTGCAAGCCCCATAGAGTATGAATGGGGCTTGCCGGATCGGTGCCGCAAGTCGACCGTTATGCTGCAGATGCGGCAACGTTACACTACAACGCAGACGTGAAAGCACCCTAAGAGCGTAAATCTGCTAAAATCCGATCTACACGTTGCGGAAACTGACCGGCGACATTGTGTGAGGCTGATCGCTGTCACAAATCTTTTCAGAGGCCGTTCTTGCTGTCGTCGTCCTGTGTCATCCGCGCCACCAGCAGCATATTAATCGGTTTAATGCTTGTCATCACATTGCATACAGCAGAGATTCATTGTCACATCAGGGCGTCCTGCTATTTTATGTTGTTGTTTAATAAAGATCTCTTTGACCCCTGCGCAAATAATTTGTTGCTTCCAAACATCCATAGAAATAGTCTTCAGTGTCGCTTTCTTGCAAAGCTCCAGGTTAGATTGTTTCCCTTCTGACACCAGACCTTGATACAAAATTGCAGCGTGGAGGGAATGTTTGTGCAGCCTTGTAACAGCTGTTGGATAAAGGCAGTGCTGAAATGCCATTCATTACAGCACGGTCGTCTTGACATTTCCGCTAATCTGATCCGTTGACATACATGGCCTTGTTTTTCCCTGCAGAATATTCTACCTGCCGCTGATAGGTAAGAACAGAATACGTCCTTATTGTGTGCGTCTTTATTGTGTGTCCTTTAGAATCCGCATCTCGAGCCTTTTCTGCAAAGAATGGTGTACGCTGATGCTTTTTATTTATATGTATATCTTAGTCTTTTTACAGAAAATTGCCATGGTTTTTAGACGTTCATTGACACTCACAAAATAAGTATTTAATGGTTTTTCTCTTTATTATGCTGCATATTTTAACATCCCCTAAAAAACTGCAATGAATTACAGTGCCAACAAAATGGATGAGGTTTATTTATATTGTGTGACATCTATGCAGCCTTTTTTTTTTATTCTTTCTCTAGGCGGACACGTCCACTTTTTGACTTTGACTATGCTCTTGATTTGCAGGTTTTCTCCATCTATCTAAAGCAGCCCTCCAGTGGGTTTCTTTTTCCCAGCACTGGAGTGGTGCTTTAAATGTAACACAACCCCCTCCCCGTCCTGAGTTATATTGTGTATGTATATGTATGTGTGTACATATCTATATCTTCCTTTCCAGCGCTTCACCTCTTATAGACCATGCTCTGATCTAGCGGCACTGGAGGTCAGAAGTTTTGTCATCAGTGCTCAATACATCTCTATGA
This sequence comes from Allobates femoralis, assembly GCA_033576535.1. Classification (NCBI taxonomy): domain Eukaryota; kingdom Metazoa; phylum Chordata; class Amphibia; order Anura; family Aromobatidae; genus Allobates; species Allobates femoralis. The sequence continues at coordinate 64,050,827 of JARQOC010000006.1, read as the reverse complement.
GAGCCAGAACAAGGCTTCCATAGAGATGTATTGAATTGTGACTTCTGGCCACTGTATGAAACATCGGAGCCGCCTCAGGTCACAGATGCCCACTGACCAAGCAGAGAGGCGGCGATAGAAGATGAAGATGCTGGATGGTAAGTATAAGGGTATGTGCACACAGGACGTTTTTGCTGCGGTCAACCTGTAGTGGTTTCTAGGATCTCTAGATTCCATGCCAGGAGATTTGCTGCATTTTTTTGCACTTTTTTCTGCATTTTTGCATAGACTGCATCAAAAACGCAGAAAGAATTGACATGCTCGTTCTTTTCCAAACACAGCAAAACCTGTGGTGTTTCCACTTTCTGCAGAAACAAAAACCAATGTGTGTGGACAGCTGTTCCCTAAAACACATACCGTAGGTTTTCTTGGAAAGTCCAAGCGCAGGTATTGATAAGCATATATTTGCATAAAACCATGGAAAAAAACGCACTGTGTGCATATAGCCTAAGACACAGGACCGGAGACTTAAGGCCCAGTTACCCACACAGATAATTGTGCAGAGAATTCACAAAAAAATAATCTACAGTAGGTTTTATTGCAAGAAAGTAGCAGAACATCTACAGCATAAAAATGCCTCTAAGGGCAAAGACACACTGACTGAGATGCGTGCAAGATTCTTGCATGAGTCTCGCATGACTCACCAGGATCGGCCCCTGCCTTTCTGGATCTGAGCACGTCAGCTGGCATAGGAACACCAGCAGCTGACATGCTCCTGCCCAGGCAGGCGGCAGCTGTGCCGGGTGAGTCATGCAAGACTCATGCAAGTATCTCGCATGCGTCTCAGCCACTATGTCTCTGACATCAATGTATCACTTACTGAGCTGCTTGCTGTCATTTTGATGCAGATTTAACAGCTCATGAATATGCTGGACTATGTGAGGCCAACTAGTCCTCTAATGATCATCTCTAGCTGATTAAACAGTGATTTTATCAACTACACTGAGTAGCGCAGTAAGTGATACATCGCTGAAATCAGGATCTCAGGCCCTACATTCATGCTGCTCTCAGATTAGGTGGCAAAAACCTGGTGACAGATTCCCATAAGACTAGTAGACCAAACTATTGTTGTCAGATGGTGGCAGCCACGTTCGGCTTTATCCCACGCAGGGTTACATTACTCTTTGCAGCTACAGTTGGGCAAGAAGGACATAGAACATCAATAGGGAAGACTTATTGACACATTTTCTATACTAAATTCATTAAATAATAATATTTATTCATTTATATAGTGCTATTAATTCCATGGCACTTTTGGTAGATTTAACAGCCCATTACTACCGATGAATGGAGGAGAAAGGTGATCGAGAAATGTCAGAAAATACCAGGTCTGACCTGATGTTATTTAAAGGGGTTGTCCACTTAGTCCTGCACTCATTAGATCCTCCTTCCTCACAGACGCTGTCCTCATATCAATATGGCCATGATTAAGGAGCATGTGACCAGACCGCTGTCCTGATATCAACATGGCTACTGATGAAGGAGCATGTGACCAGACCTGTCAATCAGTGTCCTCGAATTGCAAAACAAGCTTCCTGTGTGAAAGCCGTTTTTCCATTGGAGGAGATAGATGGGTAGGTCTGGTCACATGCTCCTCCATTAGCGGCCATGTTGTGGACAGCGGAGCCTTTCTCAACATAATATAATAGACTACCCCTTTAATCATGTGCATCGGCAGGTCTGGTACTGTAGTGAATGAGGAGTGGCACACGACTTTCCATAAATTAGACTGCGAAAATATACATTTCCAATTCGGATACCGGTGTCTCCTTATCAAGAACTTGGGGAAAAAAAAGTCTTTGTTCCAATAACAGAAAAAAAAAAAACATATCTCCCCTGATCTTGATTTGATGATGACCAAAATCTGAGCGTGTGATCTGGGCTTGCCATGGATCTATACTCTATTGGTTCTCAGGCAGGACATGATTGTGTTGAGGGATGTCTAACCCTAAACATGGATCTACACTCATATGGGTTCTCTGGCAGGGGGACGTGATTGTGTTGGGATGTCTAACCCTAAACATGGATCTACACTCCTATGGGTTCTCTGGCAGGAGGACGTGATTGTGTTGGGGGATGTTCAACCCTAAACATGGATCCACACTCCTATGGGTTCTCTGGCAGGAGGATGTGACTGTGTTGGGGGATGTCTAACCCTAAACATGGATCTACACTCCTATGTGTTCTCAGGCAGGAGGACGTGATTGTGTTGGGGATGTCCATCCCTAAACATGGATCCACACTCCTATGGGTTCTCTGGCAGGAGGATGTGACTGTGTTGGGGAATGTCCATCCCTAAACATGGATCTACACTCCTATGGGTTCTCGGCAGGAGGACGTGACTGTGTTGGGGGATGTCTGACCCTAAACATGGATCTACACTCCTCTATGGGTTCTCTGGCAGGAGGATGTGACTGTGTTGGGGGATGTCTAACCCTAAACATGGATCTACACTCCTATGAGTTCTCTGGAAGGAGGACGTGATTGTGTTGGGGGATGTCCATCCCTAAACATGGATCCACACTCCTATGGGTTCTCTGGCAGGAGGATGTGACTGTGTTGGGGGATGTCCATCCCTTAACTGGATCTACACTCCTATGTGTTCTCCGGCAGGAGGACGTGACTGTGTTGGGGGATGTCTGACCCTAAACATGGATCTACACTCCTCTATGGGTTCTCTGGCAGGAGGACGTGATTGTGTTGGGGGTGTCTATCCCTAAACATACCCAAATAGTTTTTGTTCTTTTTTGGCTGATTTGTTTTCAGACATTAAATCTTTACCTAAATCCAATCCTAACAGAATGATTGAGATTATTCCAATCTCATCCACACTGTGCTTTTTATTTTCTGGATCTCGGTTTATCTATTTTGTAGATTTTTCAATCTGTAGCATGTCTGTGCCACCTTTCATAATCTGTAGTTTTTGGGGATCTTTCCTCATAGAAAAAAAAATGTATGTCTGCCATCCGCAGTATGCATTCAACACTGTAGAGTTTGCTGTAAATCAGCAGAAAGGTAAGCAAGGGACGGTGGCACTCCGGCCCAGGAGACTGGAGAATCTCGCAGTAGGATCTTCATCTTATCTATTCCTTTTCTATTGACGTTCCTGCAGATATATCCGTAGAAAATCCATAATGCACTTACCCTTTTTCTCTGGGTATTTGTTTTTTTTTTGTTGAATTAATTGTATGCCGGTTATTGTAATGATCGATGATTCGATATTATATCACATATGGCTGGTATATTTAGGATTTTCCATCCTATTTGTGAGCATAGTAAAGATTAAACCACGGTATGGAATATTACAGTGTGGCAGGTCAGTTGATTCATGTATACATTTCTGCAACTTGTACTATGAAATATGCTACCGACCTCCCCAAGGAGAGGTCTTGTGCCCCCCTTCTCCACTGGACTCCTCAAGACCGTGATCAGGAAGGAAATAAATGGACCCGCCGGTGATACATGGCCCTCTGCTGTCCTGTTATGTCCCATGAATGGGTATTATTCAATGTTTTCAGTGCTGTGTTGTATACTTCTGTGTTACTAGGCTAAAGCATTGCTTTCTTTGTATTTGTCCCTCCTCTCTCCCTGTAGCTCTGTGATGTCAGTAACAACTCCCTTCTTCCCCATGTTTTTGTTCCTGTCATCCATCTTAGTATGAATACATATTTTACTGCTCTGTGAAGAATCACTCTTTTTACCTGTTACATTGTATTGAGATACAAGAATTTCAGTGTAAAGAATCTCCACTTCTCCTGGACTCTTACTACAATGTCTGTGTGGCTGAGTTAACCTATCTGTGACACCTTCATATGAATGCGAGTACAATCGATTTGAATACCCAGCATAGGTAGTCCTGGTGTATATTTTGCATCTTGAAATGGTGAAAGAAAATATGTTGCTTTCCCAGTCTGTGGGATTGATATTCATGAACAGCACTTCGTGATCGTCGGGGTCTGAACAATGGGACCTAAACCAATCAAGAGATGAATAACCAACAATGATGGCCTCCTGTTAGGTCAGGTTCACACAGCGCTACTTAGGATCCAGTTCTGATTTTTTTTTTTTTGGCTAAATAAACGACATGTGCTAACCGCTCATAGACAGAGCTGTGTAAATCCTCCAAGTGGGGAATATTTTAGGCACCAGCAGGTGCTTGGCCTTTAAAATGAAAGAATTGTACTTTGGTGTCAGATTGCAAACTGAGATAGAAAACCACAATCTTTCCAGAGGCAGTGAGACCTTTCACTAATACATGTGCAGTTTTATTTTTTTATAAAGTGGTTTGTAGGATTTTCTTTTTATCTTAAGTAGTAAATTATAATACTTGTGAAAAGGAGTAAACATAATAAAAACAAGTATGGTACAATAATCATAAACCATACAAGGCACACACACGTACAGGAGGGGAAAGGACCCTGCCCATGAGGGCTCACAATCTACAAGGGATGGGTGAGGGATACAGTAGGTGAGGAGAGAGGACCCTGCCCACGAGGGCTACAGTGTACAAGGGATGGGTGAGGATACTAGTAGGGCCGAGGGGCATGGAGTAACCACTGCCCACGAGGGCTCATGGTCTTCAAGGGAAGGGTGAGGATACAATAGGTGAGGAGAGAGAACCCTACCCATGGGGGCTCACAGTCTACAAGGGATGGAGTGAGGATACTGTAGGTGAGGACAGAGGACCCTGCCGGGAGGGCTCACACTTCATGGGATGGGAGAGGATACAGTAGGTGTGGGGGAGAGGACCCTGTCCGCGAGAGCTCATGGTCTACAAGGGATCGGTGAAGATACAGTAGGTAAGAGAGAGGACCCTGCCTGCAAGGGCTCACAGTCTACAAGGGATGGGTGAGGATACAATAGGTGTGGGGAGAGGACCCTATCCGCGAGGGCTGACAGTCTACAAGTGATGGGTGAGGATACAGTAGGAGAGGGTAGAGCTGGTTGTGTGGCAGTTTGGTGGATGAAGGTCTCTGCATGTTGTAGGCTTGTCAGTAGAGGTTGGTCTTTAGGTTCCTTTTGAAGGTTTTGGCGGTAGGCGAGAGTCTGATGTGTTGGGGCAGAGAGCTCCAGAATACGGAGGGGATGCACGGGAGAAATCTTGTATGGATTGTGGGAAGAAGAGATAAGAGGGGACTAGAGAAGGAGATGTTGTGAGTATTGGAGGTTACATGCAGATAAGTATTGGGAGACCATGTCACAGATATATGGATGAGACAGGTTGTGGATGGCTTTGTATGTCATGGTAAGATTTTGATCTGCAGTCTCTGGGCACAGAGTAAAGTAAAGGAATTGGCATAGAGGGGAAGATGAGGAATATTGGGGACTGGTGGATAAGTCGAGCGCAGAGTTTAGGATAGATTGGAAGGGTGCAAGAAGGGAGGCCGGATAGCAAGGAGGCCTTTCCCCCCAAAAAAAAACTATTTTGGTAGAATCGTAGCTTCATAGTCTTCTATGTGACCCTACTTCTGTATGCTGGATGACATGCATTCATCTAATCCTACAGATCAGTAAGGAGTCATGGGCTGTAATGATAAACCCTTTTCCTTCTTGATTATTGGTTATCTGAAAAGTTATTTTCAGCCCCCATTTACCTGCTATTTTACATTAAGGTAAATCGATTTCATGCTTCAATTTTTGGCATATAATGGAGACATTTCTCCCCACCCCAAACATTTTGTCAATGGGAAGAGTGGAGCAGATTATCTTTATTGAGAGCTAATAATAGAGCTTGATGAATCTCAACATTTCCCATTCTTCTTTACCCCAACGTTCTTTGCATGGGAAGAGTTGTAGTATCCTGATATACGAGAGAGATTGGTCTGCTGTCACTCAAATTCCCGGCTTCGGCTGACTTTTCTCATGTTTTTTGTGTTTTTAAATCCTCCCCTGTGTGACATCTGTGACAGCCCCTTTTGGGTTTCATAGTGTATTAATATGGTATACACTGTGAAACCCAAAATAAATTAATCCAAATGTGTTAAAAATAATAAAAATTGAATACTTACCCTCCACCGGGTGTTCTGGGAGCCAACACAACCGCAGATATCGACCTTCCAGGACCTATCAAGATTGCTGATTGGCCGCCCACGGTCATGTGATATGTGACATGCTATGACACGCATATCACATGACCGCGAGCAGCCAATCAGTGATCTTGATAGACCCTGGAAGGTCGATACCTGTGATTGTATTGGCTCCCGGAACACCCATCGGAGGGTAAGTATTAAATTTTTATTATTTTGAACACATTTTGATTACCATAGTTTATTTTGAGTTTCGCAGTGTATATTAATACACTAGGAAACCCAAAAGGGGCTGTCACAGCTGTCACACAGGGGAGGATTGTTTTTGATGACCGCTTCAAGATGACTCCTGTATGGAGAAACTAGTTGTCTGCATTGCTGAGATGTGATTTTGGTCTATTCCTCCACACAAACTCTCTTCACTTCCTGAAGATCCTATGGACTCCTTCTATGAAATCTGTTCCTTCCATACGTTTTCTGTTGGATTCAGATCAGGTGTTCTGGCAGCTTTATTTTCTTTCTCTGAAACCAATGATCCCAAACACACATCCTCGGCTGTGTGTTTGGGATCATTGTCTTGCTGAAGTGTCCACCCTCATTTCATCTCTACCATCCAAGTAAATAGCAACAGATTTTTATTAGGAATGTCTTTGTATATGTGTCTATATATTCTTCAATTATATGAAGTTTGCCTGTGCCTTATACTGAAAAACAGCCCCCACCATGATGTTCTCACCTCCAAATTTCACTGTAATATGGTGGTTTTGGGGTGATATGCAGTGCTGCCTTTTGGCCTCCAAATATAGTGTTTATTATGGCCTCCAAAAAGTTCAACTGTGGTCTCATCTGACCAGACTATATTCTCTCAGTATTTCATAGGCTTGTATAAAACAGGCATATGAGATTTCATAAACCTTATTCATTTTGCTGCTACAGTCAAATGCAATGTATGAACATGCTCTAGAGCAGGGGTCTCAAACTCGGCTGGGTTGGTGGGCCGCACATAGAAAAACATTTATATTGTGGGGCCGCATCCCTTGTAAGACTAAGTGATATTTTTAGTAATACCAGAATTTTTTGCTCAATGTAGTAAAGTACAAATCCTGATCCCCTTCTTGTAATAATGTCCCCATCCTGTAGTAATGTCCTTTTCTACTGATGTTCCCCATCCTGATCCCCTTTTCTACTGATGTTTCCCATCCTGATCCCTTTTTCTAGTGCTGTCCCTATCCTGATCCCTTTTTCTAGTGTTGTCCCCATCCTGATCCCCTTTTCTACTGATATCCCCCATCCTGATCCCCTTTTCTAGTGATGTCCCCCATCCTGATACCCTTTTCTAGTGATGTCCCCATTCTGATCCCCTTTTCTTGTGGTGTCCCCATCCATCCTGGTCCCCTTTTGTATTGATGTCCCCATACTGATCTCCTTTTGTAGTGATGTCCCCTTCCTGACTCCGTTTCTAGTGATGTCCCTCATCCTGGTTCCCTTTTGTAGGGATGTCCCCATCCTAATCCCCTTTTCTAGTGATAGCCCCATCCTCATCCCCTTTTCTAGTAATGTCCCCCATCCTGATACCCTTTTCTAGTGATGTCCCCCATCCTGATCCCATTTCTTTGTGATTTCCCCCATCCTGATCCCTTTTTCTAGTGTTGTCCCCATCCTGATCCCTTTTTCTACTGATGTCCCCCATCCTGATCCCCTTTTCTAGTGTTGTCCCCATCCTGATCCCTTTTTCTACTGATGTCCCCCATCCTGATACCCTTTTCTAGTGATGTCCCCCATCCTGATCCCATTTCTTTGTGATTTCCCCCATCCTGATCCCCTTTTCTAGTGATGTCCACATCCTGATCCCCTTTTCTAGTGATGTCCACATCCTGATCCCATTTCTTTGTGATTTCCCCCATCCTGATCCCATTTCTTTGTGATTTCCCCCATCCTGATCCCCTTTTCTAGTGTTGTCCCCATCCTGATCCCTTTTTCTACTGATGTCCCCCATCCTGATACCCTTTTCTAGTGATGTCCCCCATCCTGATCCCATTTCTTTGTGATTTCCCCCATCCTGATCCCCTTTTCTAGTGATGTCCCCATTCTGATCCCCTTTTCTAGTGATGTCCCCATTCTGATCCCCTTTTCTACTGATGTCCCCCATCCTGATCCCATTTCTTTGTGATTTCCCCCATCCTGATCCCTTTTTCTAGTGATGTCCCCATCCTGATCCCCTTTTCTAGTGTTGTCCCCATCCTGATCCCTTTTTCTACTGATGTCCCCCATCCTGATCCCCTTTTCTAGTGTTGTCCCCATCCTGATCCCTTTTTCTACTGATGTCCCCCATCCTGATCCCCTTTTCTAGTGTTGTCCCCATCCTGATCCCCTTTTCTAGTGATGTCCCCATCCTGATCCCATTTCTTTGTGATTTCCCCCATCCTGATCCCTTTTTCTAGTGATGTCCCCATCCTGATCCCCTTTTCTAGTGTTGTCCCCATCCTGATCCCTTTTTCTACTGATGTCCCCCATCCTGATCCCCTTTTCTAGTGTTGTCCCCATCCTGATCCCCTTTTCTAGTGTTGTCCCCATCCTGATCCCTTTTTCTACTGATGTCCCCCATCCTGATCCCCTTTTCTAGTGATGTCCACATCCTGATCCCCTTTTCTAGTGATGTCCCCATTCTGATCCCCTTTTCTTGTGGTGTCCCCATCCATCCTGGTCCCCTTTTGTATTGATGTCCCCATACTGATCTCCTTTTGTAGTGATGTCCCCTTCCTGATCTCCGTTTCTAGTGATGTCCCTCATCCTGGTTCCCTTTTGTAGGGATGTCCCCATCCTAATCCCCTTTTCTAGTGATAGCCCCATCCTCATCCCCTTTTCTAGTAATGTCCGCCATCCAGATACCCTTTAGTAGTGATGTCCCCCATCCTGGACCCCTTTTATAGTGAGGTCCCGCATCCTGGTCCCCTTTTGTACTGATGTCCCCATCCTGATCTCCTTTTATAGTAATGACCCCCATCCTGTTTTACCTTCTTTTTACACACTCACATACACACTCATTCATACTCATTCACACTCGCACACTCTCACACAGAAACCCCCACACACACATACTCTCTCACACACTCTTACACATCCTCATACACACTCACACTCTCATACATACACTGAAACTCACACACAGCTCACACACATTTTCTTATACACATATCCTCACTCACACCCTCACCCTCACACACTCACCCTCTCACATACACTCATACTTTTCTCACTTTAATGATGCATGGCTCCAGTGCAGGGGGCCGCCACGGTCCCCGCTGTGCTGACTTCCAGCCTCCGCTGTGCTGTGACTTCCTCCAGCCGCCGCTCAGACAAGCTCTGTTGCTCAGCAAGATCAATGCAATCTGCCAGCCAGAGGCCCGCATGTGATGTCATATTCCGCCTTAATCTGCGGACCTCTCATTGGCTGGCAGCTTGCATTGATCTTGCTAAGTGGCAGAGCTGGTTAGTGCCGCGGACGGAAGTCATCACACAGCGGGGACTGCAGCGGCCCCCTGCACTGGTACGATGCATCATCAAGTTGCCCAAGGTGCCGCGGGCCGCGTAGTGAAGCCCCAGGGGCCGCATGCGGCCCTCGGGCCGCGAGTTTGAGACCCCTGCTCTAGAGGCATGCCGTCACTCTGGACTCCTATATATCAGGCCTCCTTCACACACCTCTGTTTCCAGTATGTGTGCTATCCATTGTTATGCACACATGCTGCACGTTCTTGTTAGAATCTATGGTGCTATTCACATGTCCATGTTTTTAAAGCATCACGGATGAAAAGTGTCAATTCAAGTCCATGGGTCTGTGAGAATTGGTGTACAGCACGCGGATGGCATCAGTGTGCCATCCGTGTTCTGTCCTTATTTAACATTGCAAAATATAGCATAAGCTTTGGGATTTAAGGTATTAACATATCTTCTTATTTCAGGTATGGTATGCCAATAGGAGGAGACTTAAATGAATTATATGCTCCTCTGGGAAATTAAATATGCAAATTGCCTCTTCAAAGAGGACTTGTACTCCATTGTCACCTGTTGGAAGTAGCAATCCTAAACGTCAATATCATCCCTTTAACAAGCCTTATCATTTCACCAAGGATATAAGCCAAATCATTTTCTCAATTTGCAGACACGGTGTTTCTGAGTGTTTACTCCTCGTCAGTGCAAAGTATGAGATCTGATTTGGCTAAGACTAAGGATCGGAGGTATAGCATTTCTCCTTATGGAGAGTGGCATGTCAGTCTCCTCATCTTGGCCTGCCAGACCTGTCATGACACTCTCCATAAGGAGAAACAGTATACTTTACACCAAGGATGGGGAATCTTTTTCCGCCATTTGGAAATTTCTACCATCCTTTGGGGCTGCGCAAAATTGTCAACCTGAAAATGACCCGCTATATTTGGCTAAACAATTCGCCCAACTGTGATGGCTGAGGCTCTTCTCTTTGGCATGACAGTGATGTTACAAGATATTGATCATGTTGCTTCTCAACTGCTTTTCCAAGTTTGATATGATCATAGATATCATAGGAGAGGCTGGGGGCGTATACGTCACTGGGGAGGCTGAGGCTGGGGCATAGAGATCACTGGGGAGCTGGATTTAAAGGATAGACAGTCGGCAAAAGACTTATGCCAACCTGAACACTGCGGTCCCCAGGAATCTGCCCAGGGGCAGCAGAAAAGGTCCTCCAAGGTCTAGTCAAATTAGATCTAATACTTTGCACGGATGAGGATGAGACTCCCCGAAACACTGTGTCTGCAAAATGAGAACATGATTAGAGGGTCAATATTGACTTTTAGGATTGCTACTTCCAATAGGTGTTGCTAGAGTTCAAGTCCTTTTGAAGAGGCAATTTTCAAGATAAGTTTTGTAAAAAAATTTTCTTTCTTTATCCATCCGTGGAAAACACTGATGGTACAAATAGACACATAGATGACAGATGGATCCACTCATGACACCAGTACATTTTTTCACATATGTATTGAGGTCTTAGTCGGAGCATGGTGATGCTACAATGGTCACCTATCACTTAGGATGACAGACCAAGCACGACCATGCATTTTAATTGGCACCTGATTTGCATTCAGCTGTGAACGTGTAATGCTGCCTTATTCCTGTAGAGGCGCTGCCGGGGTATTGGTCTCTTGATGGCAAGTTTTGTTTTTTTTTTTTTTTTTTTTTTTTTTTAAGCAGATTTTTAATTATCCCCAAATAGTAATCATATTAGGAAGCCTTCAATTCAATGGACAATCATTAAAGTGATCCTGTCACCTAGTTAAATCACCACAGGCTATCATTACCTGTCCCTGCTCCTTCCTATTACTATCCTAACTATCCCTCTCTCTCCTAAATGTGTGGTGTGAATGTGTTTTAAAAGCTTTTTCTTACTTACTGTCTCCTATGATAATGAAGCGGGGGTTACCATCCCTAGCCCCCCTGGGTGTCCTCTTTAGCGCCCTTTTGCCACCTCCAAGAGTCTTTATCACGCCCCTATGGGCGTGATATTGTAATTTCAATGCGCACCCCCAGTCTGCTTCGGAGCTCTCTGTGCAGTTCAGGGTATGACGCCAAACGCATCATTCCTGGTACTGTATTGCCCGACATCAAGCTGTGCATTGTGCATGCTCTGTGCGTCTGTGATGAGCTGCCGTAATGTGCCCCACAGAGCATGCGCAATGCGCTGCTTGATGTCGGGCGATACAGTAGCGGGAATGATGCTTTGGCGTCATACCCTGAACTGCACAGAGGGCTCCAAGGCAGACTAGGGGCGCGCATTGTAATTCACACACCATCGGGGCATTATAAAGACTCTTGAGGCAGCAAAAGAGGACCCAGGGGGCTAGTAATGGTAGCCCCCGCTTCGTTATCATAGCAGACAGTAAGTAAGAGCACATTCACACCACACATTTAGGAGAGAGGGACAGTTAGAATAGTAATAGGAAGGTGCAGGGACAGGTAGTGATAGCCTGGGAGGATTTAACTAGGTGACAGGTTCCCTTTAATGTACAGAATATTCGTATGTATGATGAAATGTGTCTTGTGACTGTTGGTCAATGTGGTATTGTGTTGTTATGTGCTCATCCCCTTATCTCTGTGTATGGTGTTGTGTAATGTGGGAATTATATATGAGTGCAGGATAATTGCAGTGTAAGTGCTCTGGAGAGGGATTTCCAGATAATCGGGGCACTGCGTCCTAATGTTTCTCAGTGGATGTTTCCCTTGTATTTACTTCTTGCATTACTAATTCTCTTCTTTCTTATGGAGACCCCTTACAGTAGAGGACATCATAAAGTGTGGAAGCCCGGCCTGAGATACATTGATGAGGGAGAGGGGTTGTCCGCGGCGTCCTCCTGCTCCGTCTGATCTGACATCAGGAGTGTATAGATTCTGTTGTATGTGTACTGGATGGTTGAGGCATCTGGAATCCAGCTGGTTTTGTCTAATATGATGTCCTATTAGTTAGACAAGAGCAGCTAGGCCTCATATGGTTTCCTAAGCATCTGTCCCACCCGTGTACGGCAGTGTCACATCAGGCAGAAGAGACGCTGCAGATAACCTTCGTAAAGCCTCATTCACATTGGCTGCAATATGGCTTTGTAAACCTGTGATCTGTAAGGCCCCACCTGTTTGTGAAGACCACATAGACCAGGGTTTCTATGGCAAGTGTCCTCTTTGCCATATTCTCTGTATATTAACCTTTCTTTGAGAGGACCACCATCTAGAAACTACATACCCAATTCATAAGAGCCTTCAACTAAATATAGGCAGCCAAAAAAGGTTCCATGGGTCAAGTGTGAGAATTATGTGTTTTTTTAATAATTGAACTTTTCTTTCTCGTTTATGTAGTTTTGAGAAAGTGTTATCTATTACGTTTCTGTAGTTTAGGCTGGGGCTACACGGCGACCTTTCCCACTCCACTTGTTGCATGGCCAAATCTTGCTAGTTGTCACTGCTACATCGCAGCACAATACTAGAGAATGGGGGTCGTACAAGAAAGTGGAAGATAGTTTGACATGGTTGGACTTCTTGCTTGTCACAGTATTCTCGAGGTCACAATACGACCCAAATTACACTTGTATAGCCTTGCAACGCAGCAGCGATACTCAAAAAACGAAGACTGTGTTAAAGAGGTCGCGGTCAGGTTCGCATTGCTGCATTATTTTATCATTTTGTTTCCTCCACAACAATTTAACACATTGGAATTATTGCATCTCTTGTGATCTTGTTAGATCGTGGCATTATGTTGTATGCAACCACAGCCTATATTTATCACCAGATGTTGGTAACAACCTATTCAATCCACACAGGCAAAGATATCAAACCATAGATGTCCATAAATTTAATGATGTGTAATAATGAGAAATGACACAGGGAAAAGGTATTGAATACGCTTACTGAAATTAATTTAATACTTCATACAAAAGCCTTTGTTTTTGATGACCGCTTCAATATGACTCCTGTATGGATAAACTAGGTGCCTGCATTGCTGAGATGTGATTTTGGCCCATTCTTCCACACAAACACTCTTCACTTCCTGAAGATCCCATGGACTCCTTCTCTGAACTCTGTTCCTTCCATAGTTTTCTATTGGATTCAGATCAGGTGTTCTAGCAGCTTTATTTTCTTTCTCTGAAACCAATGATCACAAACACACATCCTTGGCTGTGTGTTTGGGATCATTGTCTTGCTAAAGTGTCCACCCTCATTTCACCTTTACCATCCAGGTAGATAGCAACAGAATTTTATTAGAAATGGCTTGGTATATTTGTCTATTTATTCTTCAATCATACGAAGTTTGCCTGTGCCTTACGCTGAAAAACAGCCCCACCATTTATGTTCTCACCTCCAAACTTCACTGTTGTATGGTGGTTTTGGGGTGATATACAGTGCTGCCTTTTGGCCTCCAAACATGGTGGTATTATGGCATCCAAAGAGTTCAACTTTGGTCTCATCTGACCAGACTATATTCTCTCAGTATTTCATAGGCTTGTGTAAATGCTGGCGAGAAAATGCTCTTGTACATGCTTTTTGTGCAGCAATGGAGTCTTGCTTTGTGAGCATACTTATAGGCTATGAAGGGAGAGTGCGCTACTTATTGTTTTCTTTGAAACTATTGTACCTGCTGATTCCAGGTCTTTTGGTATCTCTCCACAGGTGGCTCTTGGACAACTCTTCTGATAATTCTTATCAACCTTTTGTCTGAAATCTTGCAGGGAGCACCAGGTCATTGTTGTCTTATGGTGAAATGTTCTTTCCACTTCCAGGTTAGGCTGGGTTCACACTTGCGGACCCCTCTGCAGCGTCCTGCGGAGGGGATCCAATAGCTGAGTACAGCCACCGCAAGCCCATATGTTTATAATGGGGACGCACTGTGCTGCGCTTGACTGCGCATGACCGTGCGCTCCAATTCATTTGCCTGTGTGATTTGTGCGCACAAATCACACAGTCTCATCCACAGGAGGAACGCGACATGTTGCATTCCTGGTATGGAACGAGAGTGTATGATTTGTGCGCAGGCATCCGCATGCGTGCAAATCACACAGGCAAATGAATAGGAGCGCATGGTCATGCGCAGTCAAGCGCAGCACAGTGGTCCCCATTATAAACATAGGGTTTGCGGTGGCTGCACTCAGCTTGCGGATCCCCTCCGCAGGACTCTGCCGAGGGGTCCGCAAGTGTGACCCAGCCTTAAAGCTCCAAAAGTGTTCACTGGAACCTTCAGTAGTTTAAAAATGTTTCTGTAAGGCTGCTTTCACATCACGATTTTCTTGGATCCGTGGCTGTCCGTAAAACGGACAGCCACGGATACAATTTGGCCCTCATGTTTCCTATGGGGGTCGGACGGATTTGGCCTAATTGCCATCCGATTTTGTGGGATCCGATTTTTTTTGCTGTATCCAAAAAAGGGGACTGCTCCGATTTTGGGCACAGAAAAAAATCGGATGTCACAAAATCGGATGGCAATTAGGCCAAATCCGATCCATCTCGGCCTTTAACATGGGGGCCTATGAGTGCACGTCCGAGAAAACAGCTAATCGTTCCTCTGACCCGATTTTAGTGTGCTGAGCATGCTCAGTACACTAAAATTGCTCGTAACAGTCTAATTTCACTTCTGCAATGTATATTGTGAAATTAAGTAAAAGAAAGACTTAAAAATAAAAAATCTGTATGCTCACCTGTCCGCGATCCATCGCTGCCTCCAGCAAGTTCCGGGTGCTTATAGGACCTGCCGTGATGTCACAACCCGGCAGCGTCATCGGGGTACATGACCACAGTTACGCTATGGGCTTCCCGACCTGATGGCTGTGACGTAGCAGTCGGATCCCGGATTTAAGGTGAGCATGCAGATTTTTATTTTTGACTCTTTCTTTTTACTAAATTTCACTTCCGCAATGTGTATTATACATTGCGGAAGTGAAAGTGCCTCGTTGTGTCTGGATCCGTGATAATCACGGACCCAGTCACAGAATAGGTCACCTGCTGTGGTGTCCTTTCCTGTCCGTGGCAGGGATCCATGGACAGGTAAAAAAACGTCACGTGAAAGCAGCCAAACCAATGTTATGAGTAGGTTTTGCAACAATAAGAATGCAAAGGACTTGAAACAGCTCACTGGTTTTACCTATCATGAGATGTTTTTTTGTATGGCATTTGGTAAATGAGATGCCTTTTTAAAGGCCATAAGATCAACCAGCGGATATTATTTTCAATAAGTGGCAGGATTGCTTTCTAATTACTGATGGTATCGGCTGGTGTCATGACTTTCCATGGCTTTTATCAGCTCTCCTTTCTTTGTATTCAATAATATTTCCCTGTGTCTCATTATTATTTTATAAATTATTATTTATTCTATGACTTAAAAGGAACCTGTGAGGTCCTCTGTGCACACCGAACCATGGGTAGCTTTGTGCCCATATCTAGAATCCCTGCTTAACAGTCCCATCCTGAAGTTTCATACATAAACAGATCTTTAGAAAATGTATTTCTGAATACTGTTTGAGATGCTAATTAGGACTTTGACTAGCTGAGGGGGCGTTGGTTTCCCCAACTAGTCGGCCCACTTATCATGGCATCTGTGGGTGTGATAACATGCTTTACAGCATGCAACACCACCCGGCCCCATAGAAACATGCGCATGTGCAGCTTTGTGTCTCAGTATTGAGCTTCTCCGACATCGCCCGAGCGGCGTAATGCGCATGACCGGAAGTGCGTTGACTTCCAATCATGCACAGTGAGCCTCTCTAAAGCCGGAGGTGCATACACCCAGCGTCGAGAAGCTCAGCACTGAGAGGTACAATGCCGCACACACGCGGCTTTATATAGTGGGGCCGATAGACTTTCTAGACATCTATGGTTTGATATTTTTGCCTTTGTGGGTTAAATTTAATACTTATTTTACCCTATATGTATGTATGGTATGTATATGTAAAACCATGGCCGATACTTAGAGCCATTCAAAAAAATATTTTTGAAAAAGTCATGAAAATAAAAATATCAGAGCCCCCTTCCCCACAAAAAATTCAATGTGAGTATTATAGGTAATATTTCCCTGTTGAATCCAATAGAAAGTCTGGCTGCGACGTTCATTACTGCATTATGTTGGGCTATTGCCACTAGTGCAGCTGTGTGTGGTGTGAACTATGTCATAAGTGAAGCTCTGTAGCATTTACTAAATGATCCAAGCCATCTACGTAGCCTGTGTGCTCACTTATGTGCAGGTTCAATTACATGACCGTACTGATCCTCCTTGACCCCAAATATCTCCATTTTCCATTTAACACCGGAGAAACACGAGTGGAATCTGAACGTGTTACTGAACCTCTAATCGTTCATGCCATCAGAGAGCACAGAATCGTCTGCGTCCTTTATATATAACATTTGTTTTTCTATTATTATAGAAAAATAGATGTGTCCTCTAGTTACTATTCTTTGGGAAGCCCTACAGTCTATAATTTATTAGTTTAGAACGATTTTTGCACCCATTAGTGCCTCTGCATAACTTGTGGACATTAAACATAGATGCAAGCATTTGTCTTATTCATATACCGCATGCATATGTGTATATCTATATATGTGTGTGTGTGTGTAATATATATATATATATATATATATATATATATATATATATATATATATATATATATATATATATATATATATACCGTATATACTCGTGTATAAGCCGACCCGTGTATAAGCCGACCCCCCTACTTTGCCCCCAAAACCTGGGAAAACCTATTGACTCGCGTATAAGCCGAGGGTGGACCCCAGCACAGGTATACAGCCCCCAGAATTGTGGTATACAGCAGCCCCAGCACAGGTGTATACAGCAGCCCCCAGCACAAGTGTATACAGCAGCCCCCAGCACAGGTGGTGTATACAGCAGCCCCCAGCACAGGTGGTGTATACAGCAGCCCCCAGCAGTGTGATATACAGGGCCCCTCAGCAGCGGTCTACATGGTCCCCGACGGCCCCGGCAGTGGTATACAGCCCCCCCGCCTAGTACCGGGCCCCCATGCTGCGGCACAGCATACAGTAGCTCATACATTACCATCTCCTGCAGCGCGCGCTTCCTCCATCTCCCGCCCGGCTTGTTGCTGTAGTGTCATGTGACGAGCGGACGCGCCAGTCACATGACACTACAGGAAGATGCCGGCTGGGACATGGAGGAGCCGGGCGCTGCGGGGAGAGATGGTAGTGTATGAACTACTGTATGCTGCCGCAGCATGGGGGCCCGGTACTAGGCGGGGGGCTGTATACCACTGCCGGGGGCCGCCAGGGGCTGTGTCCGGCAATATGCACTGCATCCCCTTGCCGAGGATGGACAGGGGGATGCGTGCATATCAATGAGGCGGGCCCACGTGACCGCGCGGTGTCACTGCAGCCCCCTTCTGCCTCCTCCTGCCCCCAGTCAGAGCCCCCGTCCCCGTCACACTTAGCACACACTATGTATATACTCGTGTATAAGCCGAGGGGGACTTTTCAGCCCAATTTTTGGGCTGAAAAAGTCGGCTTATACACGAGTATATACGGTGTGTATATGTATATATATATATACATCAGATACTCCGCGTGTGCACGTAGCCTTATTACCAATGGCGTGGAAACGTTTCGGACCGGAGGTTCTTTCTCAAGAGAGGACCTCCAGTCTGTAACGTCGCCACGCCATTGGCAATAAAAGTTCACTTGATATCTATTTGGTGCTGCTTTTTCCTTTTCTTGGACTGTCTTTTTCTTCCCTTCGGAATAGTTAAAATTAACTTCCATAGCTTTCAATTATTTTTTTGTGTGTGTGCATAATCCATGTAGAAATCTGCAAAAGCAGCAAGTCCGCACAAACTTGCTGAGAATATTTCTGATCGTTAGGCAATGATCACACTTTAAGTATTTATTTGGTCAGCATCTTACATCAATATATGAAAGCCAAATCCAGGAGTGGAGCTGCCGGCAGGTCACAAGTCACCGCAGACCGACCGGAGCAACTCTGGAAAAAAGTGAAGGTGAGTATCAGACTGGGCAGGGGGCTTACCTATAAAGCACCACTCCAGCTGTGCAATGCAAAAAACCTCTGGAGTGGTGCTTAAAATATTTCTTTAGTAACTTGGGCACATATTGTGTGTCATTGGTAATGAGTGTTGTGTGATGTGTACCTGTCATAGCTGTCCTCACACAACACCTACGATGGGCACACCCCACAGCTATGGTATCTGTTCCTGCGGAAGGAGAGCAGAGGTGCAGAATCCTGGGTCATGTTACTATGTTCCTACCCTTCTACATATGTGCACCACCCGTCGTCTGATGAGTAAGCTATTCATAAAGAGGAATGCCCGGGATGCCAGAAACATTATTTCCTTGGGAGGAGCGTATTTTAAGTCATAACAGATTAGTGTTTCATATATTTTTTTTTTTTTACTCTACTTTGGTAACAGCAGGGAGGATCGTATATAGAGGATGGTGACGCTCCCAAAAGGGACACTAGTATCTGCTCCAGTCCAAAAAACGGTATGAGGATTATTTATAAAAAAAAAAACATTTAATTAGTGGTAGGTGGACAACATGTTTTGGCTTAAAATAAAAACAAGCCTTTGTCGGGTCTATTACAAACAATCATAACATACATAAAAGGTGCACAGACATTAAATTGGTTGTTGCCATCTCCTCTTACAACAGCTATTTTAAGGTCAGTGCACTTTTTATGTGTTTTATTAGTATTTGTAATAAAACTGATGAAGGCTTGTTTTTAATTTTAAGCTGAAATGTGTTGTCTAGCTACCACTATTTTGAATACATTTTTTAATAAATAATCGTCATACCTCATATACCTTATACATTTTTTGGACTGGAGCATACACCAGTATGGGTTTCCCTTTTGGGAGCACCACCATCCACTTTATACGATTCTTAACCTGTCAAGGTTCTGTCGGAGGAACCTCTTTGGTTAGCAGCAGACCAAAGGAGGATCTCCCACAGGAGGACAGACTGAGTCTGGAAGACTCGTTATACGCATTATTTTTTATTTTTTTTGCACCTCCACTAGGTGAGTGCATCAGAATTATTTGCTATGTTATTTAGTGAACTAGCACCTATTACCCTTAAGGTACCGTCACCCACCGCGATATGGCTTCTATATCGCCGGCGATTTGACGTGAGTACGCTCGTTTCAGGCACTTTTTTTCTGATTGCTGTGGAGCTGTGACACGTAGCGATCTCGCATGCAATCTTCGGCGATCCTGCGTTCCGGAAATTGCCTGCAGAAGACCGGAAGCGATCTTCCCTTCCCACATCGCCGCGTCACACGCCACAATCGTAGCAGCGATGTGGCTATACTGTTTTGATAGGGGCGTGCTAGAGTGTGTTTCACCGCGCCCCTATCACTGCGATTGGTGGACGGAACTGTGTTCCCATCGGTCAGCCTTGCGTGAACGCACGGGTCATCAAATAAGGCCAGCTAATCGGAACGCAGTATCACCCACCAATCTCCACAGGTGCGGCGCAAAAAAACACCATCCAAGCACGCCTACAGGATTGATTTCAGGATCGCTGTGTACGTTGCTATCGCCCTGTCACACGGCACGATCCGCTGAAATCGCTTGGTGGATATCGCCTGATTTCACTGCAGTGCAGGGCGATCAGGCGATGTGCCACCGGCGATTTCTTGCTGTAGAATCGCCCAGTCACACTCCACTACGCACATGCAATGTGGTTTCCACATCACCGAATTCGGGAATTGCCAGCGATCTCGCCGGCGATATGGCGGCGTGTGACGGTACCTTAAGATCATCGCTAACCTGTTCTTTCTCCCCCCTCCACCCCTTCTTGTAGGGAAATTTACATAGCAGGAATGATGAACATACTTATTACATATTATACATTAATACCAACCTTACAACACTTGATTCAAAAGTCTACATTGCTATGGCTTTAGTATGTTTCTTACGCCTCATCCCAGCCCCCGAACCAGAGCAATCTTCTACTTCTGTGCCTGGAATCCTTGGCGCCTCTTGCTTTACTAGGTCCCACGACATCTTGATGCACATCATGAAGTAAAGACTGCCCTCATTCGGCTGTCACAGACGACTGGACTGTATTCTTACCGGGGCAGAGTCATAGAATGGTAACTTTGGAATGGACGTCCTGGATCATCTGGTCGAACCCTCTACTCAAAGCAGGATTCACTAAATCATCTGTCAGTCTCTGTGTGAAGACTTCCATTGAAGGGAAACTCGCCACCTGTTCCACTCGTTGATCACCCTCAGGGTACCTTTACACGCCGCTACAACAGGATGGATACAACCTGCTACTTCACGTGCACGAGCACGGCCAAACGGTTACAAACGGGAAACGCACCACCTTTACACGCCGCCACAAGGTGCGCTACGCTACGTTACATCTACAGCTAGATACATCGCTGGGTGTCTCAAGTAGCCATCTGTAGCTTACCTTACCTCATTTACACACCGCTACTACAAGCTAATATGGGCGGACCTGGTGCAGCAGGGACAGCACATAGGCGTGCCACAATTGTGGAGTACGAGACGTCCGTACGCTGATAGGACAAAGCAATAACATCATGATTGGGCAGGCATCGCAGGAGGCTGTTTAATACATGACGCTCGAGCAATTGTGTAGTGTGACTGGTCAGCTCCTTAAATATGCCTCCCAATGCAGTGACTACCAATCGTCATGCAGGAGCTTCCTCCAATGATCGCTGAAGGGGCGCGGTATCCCGGAGCCTGTGTCACGCCCCAGCTACATACCAGGTACATCGCCTGGTGTATAGACATCCCTTCTGTAGCTTCTTTACACGCCGATACAGCTCGCTGCAATCGGCTTTGTAGCCACCTGTTTCAGAGCAGTGCTCGGAAACAGATGTATCTGTTGCCGGCTGCCTCCTACCGTCTTCACACGCCGCTACTACGGGCTATATTGACGACGCAAGCTACAATCGTAGCCTGTAGCGGGTTGTATCCATCCTGTTGTAGCGGCGTGTAAAGGTACCCTCACTGTTAAAATGTTTTAATGTGTCTCCTCCTATTCAGTTTCCTTCCATTGCTTCTAGTCTTTCCTTGTGCAAATAAGAATAAAGTTTATCCCTCTACAGTTTGACAACCCTTGAGATATTTGTAGACAGCTATTAAGTCTCATCTCAGTCTTTTTTTCTTTGGCAAGCTAAACATTCTCAAATCCTGCAACAGTTCCGGATTGCAGACCGGTCACCATTCTGGTCGCTCTTCTCTGAACTTGCTCCAGTTTGTGGATGTGTTTTGTAAAATGTGGTGCCCAGAACTTGACACTATCCTAGTTGAGGTCTGACCAAAGAGGAGCAGTCGTTTTGCTTGACTGTAGCTAAGAGTTGTAGTGCTACAGCATCTAGGGGAGCCGCAGGATGGACACCACTGATCTGCATTAATTTCTATCCGATTATGACGTTTTGCATTACTATGAAAACATAGATGATGTAGAAAATATGAAATATGCCCATTAAGGAAGGCATGGTGTTTGGCGGATCAGGTGCACATTTGCTCTGGAGCTCGAGTATCAGATTTGTGCTGCAGATCTCATTATTTTTTTTCGTCTTGATTCTTGCAGCCTGTCATTTTCCTAATATAACATTACAAACTAAGATGTTTAGTCTAGCTGACTATCTCAGCAAGCTTGCAAGTAGGTCACAAACACACTACTTTGAATATTTAATGCACAGCCATGTTCCCGCAAATCTTGGCACTAGACGTATAAATAAATGAGGTTAGAAGATATTTTTTCTGGCAAACAAAGCCTAAATTTGTAGAAGTCTGCAGAAGCCAAGAATGGAAAATAAATAGCATTTGATGTAGATGATGCTGATTTTTATTTCTATTTTTTAATGACTGTTCTTCATGAATGCGATTCTAAGAGTTTTATTTGGCTTGGGAATAGAATTTAAAAAACCCTACATATCCAGCTGCTAATTCTGTAGACAAGGATAGAGTAGGGTAGTTTTAAATTTGCTACTTCATCATTCAAATGTGGCGAAATTGCAATGAGATCATAGAAAATTGAGTGCCGCAATAGTGAAATTTGTCTATTTACCGTAAATGGCCTCCTAATAAATAAACGCTGTACATTAATAGATGTTGGATGCCGGTGTCGCACCGACCTCCAACATGTTCTTTCGATGGTTTCACAAAGTCTTTCCTCTTCGTGGCTCCATCATATTGTGTGTTTTCAAGGGCAGCCCTTTGATTCATCCCATCATGTAATGCCTGTTGTGGCACTGTAGGGGCACTTGAACTAAAGGCCCTAAAGGCTCCTATACACGTTAGATGGCTGCCGGTTGGCTGATGACCGGCTCAGCCTCTCTTCCCATCCACAGGTGCGCTCATTTGCGGAGAGCCAACGGCCAACGGCTTTTCCCAAGATGAGTAATAGGATCAACAGTCTGGACATGCCCTATTGTCATCTCTGCTAACTGGCATCCCCCATACACATTTGATTGTCACCCAAACCTTTCAATATCAATAGATTCAGCTGTCAATATAGTCTAATGCATATTCAACCCACAAATTACTTCTAACCGCTAGGATCCCAACAGCCAAACTCCTGCGTCCAGCTTATCATTAGTTGACTCCTTTACCTAAAGGAGAGTATAGACAGCCCCTTAAGGTTCCTTCTATTTGGTTCCCCAAATATAAGAGAAATTTAGAATTTTGTTTTTGTGCCCAGTCAATCAAACCTTATTTAAAAAGTTAGGCATCGGCATCCATTTGTAAGGCATTATTGCTATGTGGGATTTGTCAAGCCTTGTCTTGGTAAGAAGCACGTCTGGATTTCTTATTAGATATGCTTTACCCTACCAATCACTACTGCCCTCCGCGTCACAAGTTGCTCAGTGTTCATGACTCCTGAAGCCACAAATTACCCCCAGTAAGTGAATAGTCCTCATTAAAATGTCTTGACTCAGATGCGCCAGATGTACAGAGGAGAGTAGACCATTGCTTTTGGCTAATAAGGTCTCCTAAGCCAGGTATGTTTTATTCTGAAATGCCTTACAGTTCTCGAGAAAACATACTTAGAAAAGATGGAGACTATAGGGAGAGACCTGACAGTCTTTGTGGCTCCAGGTGATTGTGGGGACTCTCACTACATACGTTCAGGTGAAAGACCTGTCAATCATCTTGAGCAGGGTGGAGAAAAAAGCCAGCCAGGGGCCATGTCGGAATAGTCTTGTCTCCCTATAGTACCCCACCCCCCCCAAAAAAAAAATTGTGCTCCTGTACATTAATTTATCGTAATACTAAAGGTGTACGGACCCTATTGTTTTTTAAATTATGGAATGTAATACAACCTTTACCTTTGTAACGGCCACTTAAGAATGTTTTCCCTATTAAGACCAACCGGACCCACAAAGGCATTGGGATCCGTTTTGAGTCAGGTTGGCTTTGATCTAATTTGTCCAGATGGAATATCCCATTTCATTGTTGGAGTGGGGTGTTTGTGCCTTCTTTACATACTTTTTACATATTGTTTTGCCTTTTTTTAAAGGGAACCTGTCCTCTCTGAAAAGCCACCTAACCTATCAATACATGTCCCTGCACCTTCCTACCGTGTTTCCCCGAAAGTAAGACCCTCTTACATTTTTTGGGGGGCCAAAAGTGGCCCCCGGTCTTACTTTCGGGGGGGGGGGGGGGGGTCTTACATTGGGTGCCCTAGCAGTGTGGCCTACAGGCCCCCTCCTGCTGGGACACTGCGGGAGCGGGTCGCACGTCACGTGCGCCCGCTCATTACATATGCACTGCATCCCCCTGTCAATCAGCGACAGGGGGAGCAGTGCATTATACGGTATATATGGGCCCCCTCCTGCTGGCACACTACCCCCCTGTTCTGAGGCCCCCCCTGCTGCTGCTGCAGACATCTTACCCTCCAGGGTCTTCTTGCAGCAGCCAGCGCGTCCGTCCTCTGTCCTCGGCTGTCTCCCGGATCATGTGACCCGTCGCAGCGCATGACGTCATCGCGACTGCGACCGGCCGGTCACATGATCCGGGAGACAGCCGAGGACAGAGGACCGACGCGCTGGCTGCTGCAAGAAGACCCTGGAGGGTAAGATGTCTGCAGCAGCAGCAGCGGTGGGGGCCTCAGAACAGGGGGGTAGTGTGCCAGCAGGAGGGGGCCCATATATACCGTATAATGCACTGCTCCCCTGTCGCTGATTGACAGGGGGATGCAGTGCATATGTAATGAGCGGGCGCACGTGACGTGCGACCCGCTCCCGCTCCCCCCCCCCCCCCCTATCCGCTAGGGGCCTTACATTGGCCCCCCCGGTTGTAAGGCCTTATAATCGGGGGAGGCTTTACATTAGCAGGCCCCCCCTTTACCCCTAGGCGGCCTTACAATCGGGGGGGCCTTACTTTCGGGGAAACACGGTATTACCATTATAACTATCCCTCCCTCTGGTAAATGCCTGTTTCTAATGTTCTAAAAAAGTTTTTAAACTTACTCATTAAGATAATAATGAAGTGGGGGCTATATGCAATAGTCCCCCTGGGCGTGTTTGTTTGCAGCCTCCAGCATCCTTTATCACGACCCCATGGGCGTGATCTTGAAATAAAATTTCACACCCCCACCCTGGCTCCCTCTGCTCTGCTATGCAGCCTTCCTGTGGGAATGACGCTGAACACGTCATTTCCGCAACTGCTGGCCCCTTAGCAACCCGTTATTTATCTTAGCAGCGGCACAGCGCTGCTAAATGAGGCTCCATAGAACTCGGCTTAGCAGCGCACACCGCTACTATGGTAAACATTGGGTTGTTAAGGGGCCATAGCAACCCGATGTTTACCATAGCAGCGGTGTGCGCTGCTAAGATAAATATCAGGTTGCTAAGGGGCTCGCGGTTCCGGAAATGACGTGTTCAGCGTCATTCCCACAGGAAGGCTGCATAGCAGAGCGGAGGGAGCCAGGTTGGGGGCGCAAAATTTAATTTCAAGATCACGCCCATGGGGTCGTGATCAAGGATGCTGGAGGCTGCAAACAAACACGCCCAGGAGGACTATTGCATATAGCCCCCGCTTCATTATCATCTTAATGAGTACGTTTAAAAAACGTTTTTAAAACATTAAAAACAGGCATTTAGCGGAGAGAGGGATAGTTGTAATGGTAATAGGAAGGTGCAGGGACATGTATTGATAGGTGGCTTTTCGGAGGGGACAGATTCCCTTTAACATTTAAGGATCTGCATATTCTTCTTCTGCAGTGTAGGTGGCCATACATTTTAGATAGCTGACAGCTAGGCCTCCATCCGGCCTGCATTGGATCCTCCCCATACACCTGCACACTCTGGAGCATGTTCCAAATTAGGGGTAGAGACTTGGCTTCTGTCAGGGGCCCCTGGTGTCCGCTTATCTCCCATGAGTAAAAAGGGATCTGCCATGTCAAGATTCAACATAAAGAGCCCTGCCAACATCTGCTAGAGGAGAGTTTGGACACTGTCATTAGATGGTTGACTGGTGTGGCTAAATTATGCCTGATGTGTTTGGGCAACTTATTTCGGTCTTCCTGTAGCAAGCATCTACGGTCCTTGTCTGTAACTTAATCTTGATGTTTTATTGCAAATTCTTCTCCTGTCAGGTTACTAATCTATAATTTATGGCGTTGCCATTAGGCTTTGTTACTTGCAGAACTTTCTCTATATTAAACCTGGGCTGCACAGTGTCTTCTGGAATACATCGAATGCAGCTTGAATGGTTTCCGTCATCGGTGTTGATAATGTTGAGGTTCACAATGCGGCTCTAGTTTTTAGTAGCATTTCATACACAGAAAGCATGCTCCATGTTTTCACTTACACAGACTGTTTAACACAAATCTGGTATTTATTTTCTCAAATGCAGTAGACGGCTGAATGAGGCCTTAAATCTTTTGGTAATGCTCCAAACCGTGTCCCCAACCTGTGACTCGGGGGCCCATGATGTGTGGCCCCACCCAGCTGTCTTCCAGCTTTGGGCATTAGCACTAGGTATAGCAAACAACTATGAAGAACAGGTCTCCAGACAGTAATTTTTGTGAGTAGCCCCACATAGTAGAGAAGATCTGAATGGGGGTAATGTAGGACTCCCCGGATCTTAGTATATTGCCTCTGTGTGATTTCTAGGTAAAATCGTTGTCTGTTATTATGGTATACCAGTAATGGGGTCACTGGTGTCACTGCTGTGAGGGGGCAGGAGCTGGATGTGGTTCGTGACCCTCTCTCAGAGCTGAATGTGGATCTCAAGGTCAGAAAGGTTGGGGACTTTTGCTCCGATGTATGTATGCCTCCAACATAAGGTTCCATTACATGGTTGAAGTGCGCTCATAGATCAGACCTATGGATGTTGATATTCTTAGAGTTTTTACCCCATTTATGGTGGCTGGACACTCTCTGTATGAAGCGGGCTCAAGAGTTGATTCAGTAACATAGCCTGCACCCGAAAGTAATTTATGCGATTGGAGCTAGCACATACAGAACACTATGAAGATGACAAAACTTATTGAATCCGTTAGATATGTGTCACACTTGCTTACTAAGCTGCACATCTCCAAGAGGTCTTTTGGGTGATCTCTGGGGACCTCGCCACCCAGACCCCCAACAATGTGCACAGAATTGAAGGACAACATATCCAGAAGTTTAGTTACTCTTTAAGACCCTGTAAACATTAAAAGTTGGCCAACCCCGCTGATGGTCACAGCTCAGGCAGACCATCAGTTGTGTGTGGGTGTTTTCACGCTCATCCATGTCAAGGGAGAGAAGGATCGGTTGTTGTAATTTTAACACCCTATCCTTTTGTTTTCAGGGTAATCGGCCTCTGCCAGTGGTGTCTAGCAGCAACTTTCTCTTCTGCCTATTGAAAACATATCATGTATACGGAAAGCTGTTTAGCTGACGGCTAGTGTTTGTTCAGCTTTCCGGGAAGGAGTGGCTGTGAGGTGTGTGAATGTCAAAGCAGTCTTGCACCTTGCTGTGGAATATGTTTGCACTATATAAGCAAAAGGAAACTTGGGCTTGGTTCACACTGGCATTAGGAGTTCCATTTTATGCAGATTAAATCAAAAGACGACTCCTACATGAAATGAGTCCATTATACGATGGACACAATAGGTGCCAGATGGACCCCATTATCTGTATTTAAGTGTTTGGTTTCCATTTGTAGGGTCAAGAGGATGTCATTTATTTAGAGAAAAATATCGGATGCAGCCACTGCACTCATTTCTTTTTGTGAATCTGGCGGAACATGTGATGAAGCCTCCTTTGTGCGACACACAAATCCCTCCATGGCTCATCCTTATCTGTAAAATGACCAAGTTGTGGAAGAGCCTGTCGTTTTGGTCTGAGCCCATATTGTGCATGGCCAGGCTTAGGCTGGTTTCACATTGCGTTTTTTGGGGATCCGTGGCTGTCCGTTGTAAAACTAACAGCCACAGATCCAATTTGGCCTCCATGTATCCCTATGAGCACGGATTGGTGCTCTATTGCCGTCCGATTTGTCACTGATCCGATTCTGTCCGATTTAATTTGCTGTACCTAGAATCGGAGACTGCTCCGATTTTGGGTACAGCTGACCAAATTAGACAGAATCAGATCCGACCCAGTCCGCGGCAATTAATGGGGGACTATGGAGCACTGGTCCAGGAAAACATTGTATAGTTTCCCGGACCTGATTTTAGTGTACTGAGCATGCTCAATGCACTTAAACTGCTCTGTTCCTGCTTAATTTCACTTCATTGCAGAAGTAAAATTAACTAAAGCAAGTGTTAAAAATAAATATATATCCTCACCTCTCCGGCATGTGTCCTGCGATGTGCGCCATCTAGTTCCGAGCTTAAGGGCGGGGCGGGGCTACTCGATCAGCTGATCGGTCACATGACCGCATCAGCTGAGCAGTTTAAATTGCACGCCTGCCAAAACTGATTGACGGGCGGGAGATTTAAACCGCTCAGATGATCGGGTAGCCCCGCCAGGTTCATAAGCTTAGGATAGATGGCGCACATCTCGGGACACACGCCGGAGAGGTGAGGATCTTTTTTTATTTTAAACCCTTGCTTCACTCCCGCAATGTATGTATAACATTTGCGGGAGTGATAGTGCCCCGCTTGCCTGCACTTTGCAGGCTCGAGCTTTCTGCGTCCAGATCCGTGAAAATCATGGACCCCGACACAGAAATGGAACCCGGAGGCCACATCCGATCCGGTCCTTTCCTGTCCGTGGGGGTTCTGCAAAAAACAGGATCCCCACGGACAGGAAAAATACGCAATGTGAAACCAGCCTTACCGGCTTCCTATGTGTGTTCTATATTGACCAGGATAATTATAGCCCTTGTTTCGGGAGGAGCACTATTTATCTGTTCCCATTGTGTCTGGGTGAGTAAACCCTTTCAGCTGAAACCTTTTGTTTGTGTCAGCAGAGGAGGCTTTTAAGCTTTTATGTGTTTTGCTTGCTGGGGAGTTTACAGAGCATATCCTTTCATTTCTATTAGGTAATCATAAAGCTTCTGCCTCTAAATACAGCAGGTTTTTATTTTTCTCCTTTGAAAGTATCCTTTTTCATGCAAAGCAGCCTTGTGATATGGTTGTCCGCCTTCATACTGCCTAAATGAGTTTCTCCTTCGAGTTTTTCATCCATGTCTAGAAGAATGCAAACTTTTTTTTTTTATTTCTCAAATACAATAACTAGGCCCATTTTCATTGGACACCGGATGCACAGTAAAAAGTGTAAGATGAAACGTTATCGAGGTCCTATAAACCTTTCATATAATTTGGTGAAAATTGCAGATTTTGGTGCGATCAGCCAACCATGGGTTCACAGAGAATGTAATAAATTGGCTCCCAACATGTACGGTAATTCAAGCGCAACGGGTCCTAGTCACTTTTGATGACCGGCTGCAATCTAAAGAAACACTGCTCCCCAGACCTGTCAAGAGGAGCTGTATTATAAGCACATGTACTGATGAGCTCCAAGGGAAAGAATGGAGAGGAGAGAACTGTATTATAAGCACATGTACTGATGAGCTCCCGGAAGTGCTATGAGAGGAGAAGAAACACTTCAAATCTTCTCGACTGAGTACCGTCCAAAGGATTATTTTGATTGTCCAGCCTCAGTTCACCATGCTACGGTAGGTCGGCAGGGTAGAAAATTTATCTCTTCTCCCGTCACAGTTGTTCTCCTCGGCTCACATAGTGGTGTGCTTTTGACGCAGCTTCTCTGTCAGTTGAGACACGGACCAAGAATCTGTTTCTTAAGGTTGCAGACCATCCTGACACGTCACTAGAACATGCTGCTGTTTGACTTGCTTGTGGGGGGCCATTTTACATTCTGTTGAAACCCCTTCAATGTGAATGGGGCCTACTAACTCTCCAACAGATTATTTTGGTGGATTTATCAGAGTCCGAATGAAATGCCTAACTGCTTGATCCCGGGTTGATAGATCACCGACACAGGTGTCTGGCTGCTGATTTCACCGGTCTCCCATTGAAAACACATTAACACTTTTAGACAAAAATTCATATGTTTATTGGGAAGTCAGAAGAGAAAGCTGTTAGCTGAACAAGTTATTGCATGTGTACGGTCAATTGTAGCCCACCAAATTGTCCCGTAACATTTCAGTGGATCGGTATGTGTTTCTGCAATAAAGCCAATATGCCACGTGTTCATGGGCATGTCAGGGGTGAGGCTATTAAAATGTCTCAATCTTTTGTACCACCTCATCTAAGGGTTGGTAAGTGTAGCATAGACCCTTGCAGGCATTGATTGCATATCCCATGGCTATTGGCAGAGGGGCGTCCATTGAGCGTTGACTTCTAGTTCTTGTTTGCTTGGATCTTTCCATAGTGTCCCTGGACTCTGTTGTCCCTACTATGGATATGCATGAATGCTGTGATGGGAAATACCCTTTAGTCTTTTTTGGCTGAAGATCTTCGATGGAAATAAGTATAGACGTTGTGACTTGGCCATACTCCTTTTCCAAGACATTTCTCTTATGTGTATGGTCGCCTATGATCTTAGGCCTTACCTTTTGCATGTTCATACTTATCCATTGTTTGTAAGTATTTTTCAAGCACTTGGCTAATGCCAGTAATACTTTAGATCTTTCATCTATGAGACAACTTAAAAGCTTTTCGAGAGCTTTATCTTCAGCAGTGGTGCTTGCTTTCAAGTAGAAGACTCTGCTCCTTCAAGTCCAATTTCATAACCGTCTGGCAGAAAATAGCTTTACACATCAGATTGCTTTTAATGGGCACTTAAGTCTTACTACACCCTAGACAGATGGATGTAGGACACAGCAGTACTGACTAGTCAGTAGATTTTGTCCCAAATTGGCTCATTTTGCCTGGGGTCCCATTATGTAAATACACCTCATTATGACTTCCATCTGGAACTTACGTCTTCATCCTCAAAAAATGACATTCAGACGGGTCACTCCAATGTATCTGTTCACTTCAGTGAGGCAGAGGGAGCCCAAAAGATTAAACTTCGTCCAATTTACCACTGTGCCCAACATTTTGTGTGGTCCTAATAGCTTATTCTCAGGGTGTCCTACAAAAATATAGGGAACAAGATATATTTTGTGTGTGTGTGTTGTATTGGTATGCAAGTTGCATCTTGAAGGAAGACTTGAACTCAATTTCCACCTATTGGAAGTAGCAATCCTAAAAGTCAATATTGATTCTTTTAATGAGCCTTATCCTACGACCAAGGATATAAGCCAAATCATATTCTCAATTTGCAGACACAGTGTTTTGGAGTGTTTGCCCTTCATCAGTGCAAAGTATAAGATCTGATTTGGCTAAATGAGAGGTTAAGACTGGGGATCTAAGGTAGAACGTTTCTCCTCATGGAGAGCAAAACTCCAAGTCTGGTATGCCACTATGAGGAGACTTAAACGCCTTGCATGCTCCTCTTGGAAATCTAATATGCAAATTGCTTCTTCAAAGAGGACTTGGACTCTAGTGCCGCCTATTGGAAGTAGCAATCTTGAACATCAATAGTGGCTTTTAGGATTGCCACTTCCAATCGGTGGCACTGACGTCCAAGTCCTCTTTGAAGAGGCAATTTGCACATTGTATGGGTGACCTGCTCACTAGCTCAGAGAAAAGTGATATTACAAATTGAGGTTAGAGTGGAGGAAATGTCAACTAGTCGCTTTGATTGATAGTTGGAAAGATGCATTGAGGCGCAGAAAAACAATTCGAGTCAGGAGACCACATCGGTCCTGGAGCAGACCATGAAAGACAGACATCTGAATTTAATGGTATGCGAAGATGTTTTTTTTTTTTTTTTTTTTTTTTTTTAGGTGTGTCTGCTCCAAAACCCACCTGAAAACCAGCCCAGAAAGACACTCAGTTGAATGACTCTGTGCCTTTTTATATACTAACTTGTAGCTCATACGTTAAGTCGTTTTAAGGCCATGTTCACACAACTGTGCTGCTAGTATTTAGCAGGTCTCCGCTAAATACTTAGCTTTTTTCCGTGAAGCAGAGATGCGTGAACACCGCCTCTTCCTGGTGATTCAGCCCCTGGTTACCCGATTTTGATAGTTTTTTGTAACGTGTGTCCATTATTTTTATGGATAGATCACAGAACCGTTAATTTGTATGATTTTTTTTTTTTATTTAAATACGGTAACCTCATTTTATTTATATAGCTCCAACGTATTCTGTAGCACTTTTAGGCTGTGTTCACACTGTGCGTTTTTGATTGTTTTTGCAGTGAAACTACAGTGAATGCATCACTTACGTATTTGAAATAAGCTCTCAATTATGGCTGCGTTTTTCTGATCCGCTTTCCCCATTGAAACCATTGTCAATGGGCTAGAAAATGCAGCAGAAAAAGAAGCATTCAAAACGGATGATAAGTTTCTGATGCATTTTTTTTGAAAGCTGATCCATTTTCATATTTCCAGCTGAAAAAGAGACAAAATGATAAAAATGCACAGTCTGAACATTGCCTTACAATTAAACAGGGACATGTACAGAGAATGGAGACCTTACAAACTGTAGCTCAACAGTTACAGGAGCGGTGAGACACAATAGCAGAACGTGCTTGTTGTGTATGGTCCAGCCATCATTATAATGAATAGGGTTGTCTTCTAAAGCTGCATGATCTGTCATCTGCACTAAATAAATTAAGGTACGTTCACACATTTGCGTATTCTGTTGGCATTTTGCTGCGATTTTCGGCCGCACAAAAAAGCGCAATACAATACCAGGTGCTTTCACACACTGCGCTTTCTTTACCCAGAAAGCACAGGTGATGTCACACAGGGGAGGAAGAATCCTGCTTCGTCTCCCCCTGTGACAGCTGTGACCGGCCATTAGATTTTGCAGTGTGTATTAATATACACTGCGAAATCTAAATTAAACAAAGCCAAATGTATGTAAAATAAAAAAAATGAAATACTTACCCTCTGACGCCTTTTCCCGGTGGCGAGGCCAGGCGATGTGTGTCCTGCAAGAGCCTGTCGTGATGTCAGAGGGGCGTTCCCGGCGCTGATTGGCCGCTCGCGGTCATGTGATATGTATCACATGACCACGGGTGGCCAATCGGCGCCGGAACACCCCTCTGACCTCACGGCAGGTCCTGGCAGAACACGCATCCTGGCCTCGCCACGGACACCGGGAAAAGGCGTCAGAGGGTAAGTATTTCATTCTGTTTTTATTTTATACATTTGGCTTTGTTTAATTTAGATTCGCAGTGTATATTAATACACACTGCAAAATCTAATGGCCGGTCACAGCTGTCACAGGGGGGAGGACGAAGCATGATTCTTCCTCCCCTGTGTGACATCACGGGAGAAAACGCAGGAGCACTGCATAAAGAATTGACATCTCAATTCTTTACGCAACTGCGTTTTCTCCCAGAAAAAGCACTGCGTATTTTTACTCAGTGTCTGCACAGCAAAGTGAATTTCCCATTCACTTTACTGGCAGATGCAAAACACATTGTGTATTTTGAAAAGCGCGCACAAAAAAGCGCACAAAAATCTGCAATGTGTGAACATAGCCTAATGGCAAAACAGATGCAGCAGCACTAGATCCTCGATTAAAATGTAACTTTATTTTGTTAACAACTTAGCGGTCATCAGGCTTACAGTATAGGGGTTGCGGGGGAGAGGATGGGGGTTCTTCATACACATTTATTTTAGTTTCTGAAGACCCCCCATCCTCCTTCCCTGCATCCCCTATTCTGTAAATCTGATGGCTGCTAAGTTTGTGACAAAATAAAGTTGAATTTTAATCCAGGACTGGTGAGTTTTGCTATTACCTGTGAACCGGAAGAGTGTGCACCATCGAGTTCCGGAGCTGCGTCGGCATGGAGGCCGGCGGTCGTGTCTTTACTCTCCCTGAAGTGGACCCCAGGACAGGAGGCTACGACCAATGGTGTGCCCGACAGCCTGAAGGTTTTGTATCTGAATACAATTATCCAAGTGCTATTGGGTGCATGGAGGATGTGGAGAGATGATTGAGACCAAGTTCTAAGGAAAAATTGGAAAGGGGGAACAGTTAGATAAGTGAAGTGAAATAAACCTTTCTAAAGAGATGTTTGTTTTTAATTCACACTTAAAAATGTGGGGCTAGGTATTAATCAGATTGATGTAGTGCATTCCAGAAAACTAGCGCAGCATGAGAGAAGTCTTGAGACAGACATGGGAGGAGGCTTGGATGTGGATGAAGGTTAGTCTTATCTCAGTTGAAGAATCTAGAGCATGGATAGGTTGATAGAGATGGAGGAGATGTAGGGTAGTGCAGAACTGTTGAGAGTTTTGTGAGTGAGAGACGTTTTCTGTAGTGGATGTGTAACCAGTGCAATGACTGGCACAAGGTGGAGGCTTTGGTGTAGTAGCCAGACAGAAATACAACCCAGGCTGCCACATTCAGGATAGATTGTAGAGGAGAAAGTTTAGTAGATCAAACTCATCAAATGCATGTCCATGGCCCAAGAGAAAGGAAAAAAACACGCTCACTACAACTGTGCGCTATCTTTATTTTTGGGTTTAACGAGGAGAAGCTAAGACATTATTATTATTATTATTATCATTAACCTTTAGGTTGCTATTTGCTGTGGTTCGGCTGACAACTTTGTCTTCTGATTCCCCTACATATTAGGAGCTCTTGCTCTGCCGAGCGCTCCTGTGTCCTCTATGAGAGACACTGTCCAACATCTCTGATGGAGACTTCTCTTCCAGAGAATAGAAAGATTGGCCGTCAGAAATTGCACATACCGCACCCTTCTGTTCCCCGACATTAGGTGACAGTCAGGAGGCCTCAATACACAGGAGACGGTCATCTGAGCTTGGCAACTTTTGTGTTTGGGGCCCATAAAACTTTGAGACCTTTTTTTTGGGAGTGAGTTGTCCTTGACCATAAAGGAATCTGAAATGGCCTCATTTCCATTTATAACAACCCGTCTGGATTAACAGAACGGGTTGCTTTATCACTTCCCATATTTAAAATAAAGAACAGCTTGTTGAGCTTTCACAGTGACTCCGACAAATATAACCCTATATTTAGTATGGGAGTGGAGCACATTGCTGGATCATTGTGATTGGCACTGTATTACAAAGAGATAATAGTAATGCCCTATATTTAGATAAAGGATAATTGTTCATGCAGGTCTGGGTAATGAAACCTCTACGTTAATTCTCGATTCTTACCCGTCCTTTCTAATAAACCCATTTTTATATACCCTATTTTGGAGTTCTGAGTTATGCTGGCATCAGAAGATCACTGACCGCCAGACGTGCATTCGACACACAACGTTTCTCACCCGATCTCCCCAAACACATGACTGCTTAACTCGGCCAATCATTCATATATTTTATATAGAGCTGAAGAGGAAAAAAGTAGATATTGGACTCCTCGAAATTCCAACTGCCCAATCTTTCTCTTATCTGACATCATCTATATAGGAGAGAATCATAGAATTCTAGAATGATCGAGTTGGAAAGGACCTTCCTGGTCATCGTGTCCATCCCCCTGCTCAAAGCAGGATTCACTAAATCATCCCAGACAGACGTCTGTCCAGCCTCTGTGTGAAGACTTCCATTGATGCGGAACTCACCACCTCTCTTGGCCGCCTGTCCCGCTCGTTGATCAGCCTCACTGTCAGAAAGTTTTTTCTAATATCTAAGGCTACTTTCACATTACGATTTGAAGGGAGCCGATGCTGTCCGATATAAATCGGACAGCATCGGCTCCCTTCTGATGCCTGGAATCGGGTGCCAAATAGGCACCCGATTCCGGCATAAAATCGGCGCCGGGCTGCAAAAAAAAAAAAAAAAAAAATAAAGGTTATTCTCACCTCCCCCCGAGCCCCCGCCGTCTTCCGCCATCTTCTGCCATCTTCTTCTAGGCTCCCGCAGGCTGCCGGTGTCAGCAGAGGTGTACCTCTGCTGTACACAGGACCTGCGGTGATGTCACAGTCACGTGACCGCGGGTTCACCATGGTGAAGCCGAGGTCACGTGACTGTGACATCACCGCAGGTCCTGAACAGCAGAGGGAGCCCTCTGCTGACACCGGAGCCTGCGGGAGCCACCGGGAGCCTAGAAGAAGATGGCAGAAGATGGCGGAAGACGGCGGGGGCTCGGGGGAAGGTGAGAATAACCTTTATTTTATTTTTTTTAACACTTGTGCTCCCAGTTAGGAGCAGTTTTACTGTACTGAGCATGCTCAGTACAGTAAAACGGGGTCCGAGGAGACATAGATGTTTCCTCGGACACTTCTCCATAGGGCCCCATGTTATAGGGATCGGGTCAGATCGGATGTGCACTAAATGCCATCCGATTTGGTCCGATCCGAATCTGTCAGATTTTATTTTCGGTGCTAAAATCGGAGCAGGCTCCGATTTTAGCACCGATAATAAAATCGGACAGAATCGGATCGGACCAAATCGGATGGCATTTAGTGCACATCCGATTCGGTCCGATCCCCATAGGGATACATCGGGTCCGAAAATCGGTCCGATGCTGTCCGATTTTTTTCGGACAGCATCGGAAAGGCAAAAATCGTTATGTGAAAACAGCCTAATCTGTGTCTTCCCCCATTCAGTTTCATTCCATTGCTCAGTGGGAGGAGAGGCCCCACTATACATTGGGTGGTTAGATGCTGTCACTGAAAACAGTGGGCTCAAACAACTTCTTCTAATGTGTACAGTGGCCTTCAATAGAGGGGAGGGGGCCTCTAGATCAGGGCCCTCATCTTTTGGCCAGCGTAATAGTGGTTTCAAAGACTCTCATGTTCTGGAGGTCCATCCTATTCCATGTTGCAGGAGGACACTTTGTGGTCCCCCTATTGCCAAGAGACCCTTTTAATAAGTTTGGGTTGTTTAAAGTGGACAACCCCTTTAAAGAGGACTAACATTGAGTATGGCACTTTCTGATAAACATTATGTTGGTGTGCAATATATATCTCTTTAAAAAAAAGAGTAACAACTCAAAACTGGACTTTAAAGAGGACAAGTCTGAGGTGTCAGAAGTGACCGGTTGGTCTGGTGATGGAGCCTTGGTATAGTGAGTTATTATAGTTGGTTCCTATGTCAGACAAATTATCGTGTATCATTGGAGACTGTCATAAACTCTTAACTTGTCAGTCGGGTACATTGGATAATGTACCGTAAGTGTTGTCATACCTTGTTTCTTCACTGCATTGAAAAGCATAACTGAATACACTTTTCAGCACATAAAAAATCTTATTGAGAATGTCTTATACTGTGCAGTTCTTGATAATGGGCAACTTATACAGTTGTGGGTTTACACGTCACGATATCGTTCCGATATCGTATACAACGGCGCTGGAGCGCGCATTTTGTGCCCGGTTTTCTCAGAATCGCATCGGCGGTTTACACATTGCGATATCGGGATACAACGTCCCTACGATGTGTACGCCCCCGACCCAGGAACGACCATTTAACATGGGAGTGAATGGGTGACGTTGCACTACACATCGGAGTTGGGCTGTCACACAGGACGATCCGGCTTCAACCGGCATCCGATATCGGGCGGTTGAATAGCACGCTCATTCGACCCCCGATATTGGTTTGCCATCGATCCTGCATCGCATTGTACGTTCACACCGTACAACGCACGAACGATAT
The DNA here is from genome assembly GCA_033576535.1 of Allobates femoralis. Lineage (NCBI taxonomy): Eukaryota > Metazoa > Chordata > Amphibia > Anura > Aromobatidae > Allobates > Allobates femoralis. The sequence continues at coordinate 64,013,143 of JARQOC010000006.1, read as the reverse complement.
CGGGTCCAACGCATGAACCACGTGACTTTTGGTCGGAGTTTGACGCCGATATCGCAACGTGTAAACCCACCATTAATGTTGATGCTTTGTATTATGATAGCCATTATAGTATATTGGTGACATCATTTTTATTAAGGAAATCAGTAATTATGGGGTGGTATTACTACTTGTTTCTTTAATTTTTATGCATACACACAGCTTTTAAGGAGGATTTGGAGATTTTTTTCTGTTTCTCCTCCAAAAAGACGTGCACATGCCTTTTAGGCCCCAATTAATCATTATTGTTTCTTCACTTTTCTGGAGTAATATTTATTTTTTTTGGTGCACCCTGCTGTAGTCGTTGCCTGCACTAAGGTTTTTGGTGCTGTTCTGTTTTGGCAGCAATGGAAACTGTCAGGTTTAGGCTGGCTGTGCTACGAAAATGGAGGATTCCAAAGCCTTTTTGTGATAAATGCCAACGCATTTCTGAGTCGGACCAACGTCTTTCTCAAGGTATAAAAACTAAATCTACCTTTTATTTTAGGTTAGTTAATGACTAACGTTCGACACTTTTGAACTAAACAGTCACAGAGAATTTTTGAAGTTTGAGCCAAATTCATGAACTATGCGCGCCATTTTAATAGTCATGAGAGTGACAAAGATTGCAAATGATGGATCGCCCCTTATTCTAAGGCTGGCTACACACCAGGAAACACTGGACAGAACCTGACTACCCCGGACAAACAGAACTGGAGGGCAAATATGCCCTCCGGTCCTGTTTTCTGTCGGAATAGGCAGATCGCAGCTGCTGAAATTTCAAGATCGTGGCTAGCGGGGAGCTAGCTGCAGTCCTGAAATCTCAGGCGGGGAGCTCTTCATCTGCTGAAGTTCTGCAGAGCTCGCTGCTAAACGTCAGCAGCCGGTGTCCAGGAGCCACATCCAATTTTATGTCGGATCTGGTGCCATCCGGTACCATAGACTCCCATGCTAAAGGGCGCCAGATACGGGAGGATGCGATTGGTGCCGATTTTTGCCCTGGATAGAAAATCACAGCAAGCTGTGATTTTGTGTCCGGGAGTAAAAACCCGCATTTTCCCGGATCCTCCCGGACAGATGGAAACCGGATAGCAAATGACTGCCATCCGCTCCATTTGACCCCATAGGGATATTATGGGGCAAAAATCGGATCCGGGGCTGTCCGGTGTGAACCTGAAAATTGTGGTGTGAAGCCAGCCTAAGGCTACATTCACATATACATTATACACATCCATGTTTTTTAAACCGACACTATGCAAACCCATAGATCTGTATATCCGATCTGTAAGGGTATGTGCTCACGGTCCAGAGACGCTTCATGTTGGATACAGCTCCTCTGGACCTGAGTGAACCCGCGGGTGGCCGCAGGTAGACCGCAGCCGCCCAATACTCACCATGTGCGGTGGGTGCAGGGCGGCTGCTCCTTGCGTGCACCCGATGGCAGCCACTTCTGACTCCGCAGCATTAAATGAAAATGCGGAGAAGGAGTGGAATGCCGGCAGCCCGCACCGCAGCTGTCATAATGCTGCAGTTGGGTTAAGCATAGTGGGCATGGGATTTCTACATATCCCATACACTATGTTGATACTGTACTATGCAGCGTTTTGGACGCAGCATCAAGGCGCTTCGTCCATAACGATGCGTTTACTGACGGCGAGTATGCAGTCTTAGACTCTGAGCATGTCATATTCTCATACATTTTGTGGATAAATCTCAGCCATTAAAAAATAGATTCCTTTTTTACTTGATTGTATCATCCGTTTGAGAAAAACGACTGCAAAACTGATGATGTGGAGTAAAAGCAGCCCATTTTACACAGATGGGGAAAAAAGATAGCCTGAGAGTTATGCTCTACAATGAAATATGCATGTGTTAGATGTTGACGTCATTGTGGACCTTGCTGCAGATGTAACCTTAAATTTCACTCCTTATTACATTGCATGTGTTTGTACAATCTGCTGTTTCCACAATAGGGCATGGTTCAGACTTGGAAATCCTCAGCAAGCCCAGAATCTGCTGCAGATTTTTGACGGTAATCACCAAAGCAAATTGAGGGCAGATTTTGATCACTGCATATGGCTACAAATGCTCTGTAATAATGACTGTGTTACTTATCACCTGGGTTTTTCAGCAACAGGTAAAACTAAAGGCCCCGTTACACCTGTCGATGCCGCCGGAGATGTCGGCGGCGACTGGCAGGTACGCGCACGTTTTTGGCCGCCCCGCCAGCGTCGCCGTCCCCCATTTACATGGGGTGACACCTCCGGCGGCACCATGGCGAGCTCAGAAGCGGCATCGCCGCCTGGGTTTGTCTAAAACCCCGGCGGCGATGCAGGACAATACGAGCCTATGGCTCCCATCGCCTGTCAGCTCGCCGGCGGCCCGGGGTGTTACATGGGGCGATGTGTACACATCGCCCCAGATCGGCCGCCTGGTTTCACATCACTGATGTGAAACCAGGCGAGCTGTCACAGCCGCCGACATCGCCACTTTACTTTAGGCGACGTAGGGGCGATGTTGCCGCCGATAGGCCACGCCCCTATGTCGCCTATGTAATCGGCGCGATGTGGACTGGTGTGAACGGGGCCTTTAGCAACTCAAGAACTAAATTTATTGTTGTTTCTCTCGAAGACTGGCATGGTCTGATTCTCAAATGTCAGAGTTAAATAATGAATGAATATAAAAGGCTGCTAATAATAGTTCACCGTGTGCGCGGCGCTCTCCACGGACGGTTGTGACTGTGCATCTGATTCTGTGTCTGCTTATTCTGCATTTCAGATCTGCCCTTTTAGCCCATTAAAAAGCCTAGTTTTCACAATCTACTACCCTGGCAATTATATTGTCATTTTAGAAAACTTATGTATGAAATAGTTTTGGGAAAAAAAAACCAATCATAAATCAGCAGGTTATATTTTTGTGAAATTAATGTTTTCTCTTCCTTTATAAGGAAAATATAAAACATACACTGATGAGCAAAAGGGTAACAATGTTTTGAACTTTTGACTTTGCGACTCCATACCTTACCGTCTAGTACAGCTTTGAGTGGATACTACCTTCGTTTTATAACCAATCGTCTGAGTTATCTCACATAAACTTGACTTTCAACTATTTTAGCATATATTTGTTATGCAGATTCTTGACATGTCCTGCACATTTACAGTTTAGCTTCTAAAAATCTAAATTAGAATTTTTATTATTTTGGAAATCCACCTTTTGGCTTTCAACACTGCCTGAATCCTGGGCATGCTCTCCATCTGATTCAAGCATGTCTCATCTGACATTTGATCCCAGGTCTCTTCCACCCCTATGTTAGTGCATACTCAACTCACTTGGGTATGTACAAGTATACAAGCTTTTTCTTCAACTCTTCCCACAAGTGTTGGATTGGGTTGTTATCGGGGGCTATTTGGCCAATCCAGCGCCTCTACTTTTTTTGTCATAGAACCATTTCTTTGCCAATCTCAAGTTATCAGTCATTCTTTTCATACCCATAGTACTCGAGTGTACACAGTAACTCGTCTTGTAGGACTCACAAGTAGCTCTACATTGAGACCACCATTGATCCTGGTCAAGTATCCAAAGCCTTTGGCGGAGAAACAACCCCATATCATCAGGTTTCTTCCACCAAACTTGACAGTTCCTTCAATTTCTCTACGTGTTAGAGAAATGTAGCTGTTTCTTCCAGACCCATTTGCACCCATCAGAGTTTAGTCTATTGACTTTCATCTCATCGCTCCATATCATCTGTTTCCAAATTCAAGCCAACATTTCTTATAACGATATTGTGGGTTGAGGCTTCTTCACCTTTTTTCAGGCCACCAATCTAGAGTTGTGTAATGTGGCATTGCACAGTTCTTACATGGACATCTGTGATCTCATTATTACAAAGCATATGAGCCACCTCCACTGCTGTATTTGTTGCACCAAACTGACAAGACCTGTAGTGAGCCAACTTGTTCACTGTGATTTTTTTTGCCTGGACATCCGTCCACCTCTTGGCTTTTGAATGGATGGACAGACTTCATTTTATATTATTCCAGCTGTTATGGCACTCGCATGATTCAGTTTGCTAGCTTGCACTTGGCCAAGAAAATTGCCAATGTGGTGGATGATGTTGATTCTCTTTTCTTGGGAAATCTTCATGGCTGCTCCTCGATTCAAATCATTGATCTTTTGCTTGGGAATCAATCTAATAACAAGGGAATGTGAGAACAGGTTGTATTTGTAGTATACTGGAAGAAAAAATGTTCAAACACCAGAAGAAAAACAGTAACAATGCAGTGACATGACGAGAATCTGCATAACTAATCAAATGCTAAATAGTTCCAAGTCACATTTATATATGAGATAGTCAAAATGATTGTCTATAAAATGAAGGTAGTTTCACAGTCAAATCTGTAATGGATGGTGAGATTTTATTTTATTTTGCAGACTTCTAGGAAAACCATGGGGTTGACTGCTTTTGACCGGTGGTCGGATCAAAACCGGCAATGCAAGTCTATGGGTCTGTAAAAAATATAATTTAACCACTCTCGAATAAAAAAATTTGGTTCAAGTTTTGACCCACGTGGAAAAATTGTATGTCTCTTGAGCTCTTAGTGGACAGGTTTTAGCAAACTTCACTCATGGCATAAAAAAATCTGCAGCGCGTCATACTGTTTTCCAGTGTGAAACCTGTCATTTCCTATTTTCCAGCCTGACGCTCGCCCTGTCTGTTGAAGGGATGCAACAGAAATTCCCAGCTACGGCAGCAGCAAGGTCCATCATAAAATCCACTTCGAGGACATGCTTATTTTATGGGTCATTTGTAGGCCACTTCTACAACACAATATTTATACTTCCGTCAAATGATAAGGCTTCAGGGCACTAAGTGGCAGTATCAACCGTCATGCTCCGGGCGGATTGCCCTGTAGGCAGATTCTTTCCCTGGTGGTGCTAATCCACAGCACAAGCAATAATGAAAATATAAAGAAAGAGGCAGCACTCACCAGTATTGTGCAGCAAGGGTCTCTTTAATCCGGTATATTCACGGATTCATGACAGGGTGCAGGGAGGTGACCATGGAGGGCGGACGACGACGCCGTTTCGCAAAAAGATTTGCTTCTACGGGTCCGGTAGAAGCAAATCTTTTTGAGAAACGGCGTCGTCGTCCGCCCTCCATGGTCACCTCCCTGCACCCTGTCATGAATCCGTGAATATACCGGATTAAAGAGACCCTTGCTGCACAATACTGGTGAGTGCTGCCTCTTTCTTTATATTTTCAATATTTATACCTCTGTGAACACAGCCGCAGGGGCGGACTGGCCCAGGTGGCAGAGGGGCAAGTGCCCCCAGGCTGGTGGTTTTGCCCTAATTTAGGGCCGCCCCCTTAATGATATGGGCCGGCGGCCATCGCTGCTTAGCGAGACTATGTGGAGGGCAACATGCAGTGAGTGTCTGAACCCTAACCCCCCCCACCCCCCCGCTCCTCAACCGGCCATATCAGATGGAACCCCCCCGCTCCTCAACCGGCCGTATCCGATAGCTCCGCCCAAACCCCCAAACGATCCTCAGGGCTGAAGGATCTGGCTGCCACCCGGGACAAGCTCCCCCAGCCAGCCCCTGCACAGCCGAAAGGCATGTTCACATGAGACATCAAAAATATTTGCGTTGCATGCAAAGCGACAAAGTCTGCAGAAAATATTGAAATGCTATGATATTGATACATTTTCTGAACGTAAAATATGCTGTGTATCAGACTTATGCTAAATGTTCAAGAAAACCGTAAATGCATTGTATGAATGCATCCATACGTGATAAGGTCAAAATTGTTTGTACGGTGTCAGCCAGTAGATAAAGAAATATTAGAATCTGAGAGTCCTTAGTGGTTGATACCTTTTAATGGCGAACTAAAAAGATGGTAAACATAGCAAGCTTTCGAGACACTGTGGCCTCTTCATCAAGCTTAATGATACAACTGGAGAAACACATAGATATTGTGAGGCACCGACCGGGTCGGGCCCCTGCGACCGGTATGTGCCTCCCTGGGTGCGTCCTCCATATTGACAGGTCGCACTCCATCCCGGGATTTGTGCTGGTTCTGCTTTACTGGCTTGGGTGTGATAAAAGGAAGCTAGATCACAGGGTGTGGTCTCTAGTGAGGGAGTGGACACAACTCCCTGAGCTTCTGAGAGAGAAGCATCCCTGAGCCAGGCCTGAGACATTGTGGCTGGTTTTGTCGGGGTAAGTCCTTTTGGGTGAAGCTAAGAAGCGGCCCCTGATTAAGGGGAATCCGGAATATTGTACCGGACTATTGTTTTCTACATTTTTTGGCCATATAAACGTGTGCCGTGACCAGTGGTGCCTGGATCCCGTGTCTTTGCCTCCCTGACACCGCTACACCTCACAATATGTATACAAAGGCAAAGTAGGGTAATGCAATACATAAATATTTTTGCATCCATACATGTCATTTGAAGATTTTCTCAACATCCACAAGGTCCCAGCAAGTATTCAATCCAACCCCGCGATGTCATGGTTGTGACAATGTTTCAACCAATGCAGTTGACCAATGATGTTGTGTGTATGGGGACCACCTCACTCTTCCTCATAAGCAGAGGGATTAGCCATGTTGAATTTAAACAAGGTCTACCTATTCTTACTTACTACAAGCATTAAGACCCCTCTTTGCAGAGCTTTATTCCCTCAAGTAAATAAATATGATTGCGTGACAAAGCTTTTTAGGTGGAATTTGGAAAAATAGTCTGCCGTTCCGGTCAAAGGGAGTCTGTACTCGGCTTGGTGGTCTCAAAGTTTTAATATAATAGGTAATAAAATCAAACTTGTAACACACCTTTCTGCATATAGATATGGTTTAGAGAGACAATCAACTTTGAAATCTTGTACATCATTGTGGCATGTGTTGAGCATACGGATGAGTCTGCCTGTCCTGGGGGTGCTGCCGGTCCTGCGGGGGTGCTGCCGGTCCTGGGGGTGCTGCCGGTCCTGGACGTGCTGCCGGTCCTGGGGGTGCTGCCGGTCCCCATCTTTGCACCATGTTTTTCCAGCGCATGCTCTGCTCAGTGCTCCTTTCTGTTGGCAACAGCTTCCATGAGATTTAATGGACGAACTCTACGATATAGTGGAGCTGTAGAGACCTCCATCAAGGATAAAGGAGCTGTTGGGAAGAATTTCTAAGGCGAGCCACATCACTTTTGGATCTCGAGCCTCTGCCAGAGCACTTGCCAGCTAAATTGCGTATTGCTTCAACCATCATTTTCACCGCAGTACAAAGTGGGGCCAAAAAGGTTTCCCTTTGTCGTTTTCAACTCTACCTGGGTCTTCAGTTACGTGACCATAATGTTGATGACCGACGCCCCTTTAAGGCCCTTCAATGACCGTTTTATTATTTTTAAATCTTCTTGCAAGAAAATGTTACGTTTCAATAGGTTTTTTTTGTCTTTTGAAAACTAAGTAGCAATTTTAAAGCAATATTTACTCCTGGACCAAGATGATGGAACATCGAACCGCCGCCGTGTTTACCTGCATTGTTAGCTGGGCTTATTACGCAGTGGCGAAGCTGCTTTAGTTTTAATTTCATGTTTGTTTAGCGGCGGCTGATCGCTGTATCCAAGCATTACCATCTCCAGCCCAAGGATTGCTCCTTCAAATGGCTTTTCCTTCGATTCACTGAGAAGATAATAGTTTATTGACCTGCGCTGGATTCAAAGGTTGAAGAATGCTGTATGTGACTGAACTGTGTGATTGTTGATTTAGTGCTAAGCTCCAACTGCAGAGATGCTGAACGTATTCTGATGGACGGCCGATAGGACACAATGTTCTCAGATGTTGATTGCTATTCTGAAGGAGAACCTTGTCTGTCTGACCTCTGCGTGTCATTTGATTAGCCTTCAAGTATATAGATTGTGTGATAGATACTGAGCGACTGCGGACCACTTTTTCTATTATATGAACCGCAGGATTTAAGGCCACCTATGCACATGTGAAAGATCGTTTATCAATTACCCAAAATACATCCATCGTAATTTTGGGCATTTTTCAGCCCAATGTTGGAGCCAGTGTTTCTCATAAGCCAAGAATTCCAATAAGCCCAACCAGTGTTTTAAGTACTTACGAACATTCATTGGTTGGTTGGAAGAATAGGTTGTTCCTCTGAACCAGCCACGAATCATTGGTTATGGTTAAAAATGTCCATTTCATTCAACTTTAAACTAATATCTGTATAGGTTCCTTATTCAGATATCTTTTTTCTTTTAAAAGCGAAGACTTGGCTTCATTGTAGAAAGCAGGCCAAATTTGTCTATGAACTGAATCCAATCAATTGGTCCACAAGAAGCTTTCATAAAGGTAGAACGTGATGGGGTTAGTCACTGAGCTTGCTTCTTGAGGTAACAACATGGACAATTTTACTTAAAAAGGTGTTTTATATAGCAACGCATAAACCACTCTCCAGGAACATAACACAAGCCCTCTTTCGGCTTCAAGGAACATAAACACGGTATCACAGTCCGTTTTACTTGTGGGTATGCCTGCAGAGGTTCGGGTACAACTTCTGTGACATCCGTCCGATGCTACTGCCACTGCTGTTAGGCAGAACTGAGTGACTCTGAGGCCCTCTAACCCCTATACAGGAATCTGGAATTTTAGCAGAATTCAGGAGGTGACTGCCCATGGATAAGCAGTTGTCCAGAGGTGGGATGATCACCAAACAGGGACAAGCTGGGGAGGTAAGGTAAGGAATTAGAACAGAATCATGTAGCAAAGTCAGGGCGCCTGTTCAAAACTGAGGTGACAACCGAGTACAAAATCATGAGTGGTGTCCCAAAACCGGCAGAGGTCAAACTGTAGCTTGCAAGAAAAGGTTGGCGGTATATGTAGGGTGTGGTACTTTCCAGTACACTGGAGATCAGGATCTAATAACCTCATCCGGACTGCCCACACATTAAAACCAGTCAGACAATGATAGCACCACAAGTCCAAGACACTCTAACCCTAATGGATGAGCGAAGCCTTCACTCTCTAGAATCCTCTGCAAGGACATCTCGCTATTGCCAGCATGACCTACCATGTGAATACGGCAATGCCTAGCCACAGGAGAAAATGTTACATGAGCAGTCTCTGGCAGGAGCGCAATGCCTTTATCACTAGCATGACCTACTGGGTGAATATGGTGGTGACTAGTGGCAGGGGCAAGAATCGCAGGATCAGGCTCTGACGAGGACGCATCACCTTTATCACTAGCACCACCTACAGGGTGTATACGGTGGAGCCTAGTGGCTGGGGCAGAGATTGCAGAAGCAGGTTCAGGTGGTGATGTGACAACTTCTCTCCAGAAGTATCTTAATGAATGGAGATGTAGCAGCCTCACTCACTTTGCTCGGTCAGGAAATGCCAATCTTCTCTCCCTCTCAGAGGTTCCTTCTGGAAGTGCAACAACTTCCATACACTGTCCATGTGTCAAACAAACAGACACAATTATGAGATATGAGACACACCATGGGTGGAAGTATGTGGACGTAATACCTGTAACTGTAAGGGTACCTTTACACGCGGCTACATTTCTAGGGTGGCTACAGGTAACTTACTGGTTACAGTGAAATCATGGAGACAAGGTTCTATCTTGTTGCTGTGTACAAATGGAATAATCTCTCCATGATTTCACTGCAACCAGTAAGTTACCTGTAGCCACCCTAGAAATGTAGCCGCGTGTAAAGGTACCCTTAGGGCCACGTCACATCTGGCGACTTCTGCGGCGATATTTTAGGCGACGTTGGGGCGTGGCCTATCGCTGCTGACGTCGCCAATGCGTTGCCTTATGTAACTAGGCGAGGGCGACGCATTTGACTGGTCGCCTGGTTTCACAGCAGCGCTGTAAAACCAGGCGGCCGATCTGGGGCGATGTGTTCACATCACCCCATGTAAACGGCCGACGGTGACCTGACAGGCGATGGGAGCCATAGGCTCCCATTGTACTGCATCGCCGCTGGGGTTTTGAGACACCCCGGCGGCGATGCCGCCTGTCAGATCACCGGAGGTGTCGCCTCATGTAAATGGGGGACGGCGACGCTGGCGGGGCGCCAAAAACGTGCGCGCTCCCACCAGTCGCCGCCGACATCTCCGGTAACGTCTCCTACTACAGGTACCAGAACAGACATCTAGAACATCCAGGAAATTATACTTTCATGAGATATAGACATCCATAAGGGAATAATGCTAGTTGTAATTTAAGTCTATGAAAGGTTCTTGAAAATCCAGTATGCATTTGAGCACTTTCCTGTTTCCTATGTATTAAATCCTCTTAGATGATGATTACATGTGTGAGATCAGTTTTGAACATTTCAGTCTTGTTTTGTCTTGTTTTTTTCAAGTTGACTCTTCATCATAACTGATATATGGGGTTAATATGCCAGTGTTGAGAGAGAATCCAAAGTTGTGAATCTTTTGAAGTTTTTGAAGTCTTTTTTTAAGTATGTATAGTTATACTTTGCAAACAATAATCCACTAGCAGGGGTTTATTCCGCTCTCCACCTTTAGCGCATGTGCACTCAGCCACATATTGAGGTGAGGGGCTCAACACCAATAGTTGTCATAATGACCAGTCTTTGAGAAAAAGTATCTGAAGTGTGGCCCCCTTAAGTATATAGATTGTTTTCTGCCATCATGTTTGTATGATTGCTTGCTTTATTCGAGCATATTGCAGTGACGTCTGATGACTAAAGCAAACTGTTTCTCTGCAGTGAACGGATGGTTTAATAGACCTGTCAATTGCCATAGATGTGCTTTTGTTTTTTTTTAACCTGATAATGGAGCTATACTCCTGAACGTGACATAATTATTATTATTTTTTTTTTCTTTTGTTCCTGTAACTTCTTTTGATGTCTTCTATTTTTTTTTTTTTTGGCGTCAGAAATTGGGTCACCAGTTAATGCAAAGTGAATATTCACTCCTTCCCACACCCACTCCTCCGTGTTGACATCAGTGATTGGGTGCAGGTAAACTTCTGTATTACTCACCCGAGGGTCGCATCGAGATCTGTTCTGCTGACCTAAGTGTGACAGCTGCATAGAAGTAAATGCCGTCAAGCTCTGGTCAGGAGAGCTGTTCTCCTCAGGTGCGTAATACAGCAGTCTGACTGCACCTAATCACTGACGACGGTACAGAAAGGAGGGTGGGGGAAGGAGTGAATATTCATTTGGCATTAACAACGTACATTTAACTAGCCTCCACGCGACTAAATTTTCCGGGGCTTACAGCTACACAACAGGGCAACGTACAGCAATAAGTTACATATCCTAAAAAGGATGCCCAAGCCCTCTTTAGGATATTTTTAGTATGATGAACCACAGTTAGGGCTTATTTTTGGAGTAGGGATTATATTTTTCCCATATTCCAAAACGGCTGAAAAAATCAGGCTAGGGCTTATTTTCGGGGTAGGTCTTCTTTTCAGGGAAACACAGTATTATTGGTAAGTGTCAGGTTCTCTTTAAAAAAAATTAAAATGGGAACATAAGAAAGAGGACATACGCACGTATAAGAAGACCGAATAATGATGTTTGGAAATCTTGTTATATTTCTACTGTTGCAAACAAAATTGAAATACCCAATCAATCCTAAAAAGTATCAAGTGCTCTCCGAATTTACATTCATGATGGCAGCTCTCCAGTTTATGCATAATCTTGATTGGAAGTAAAATTTCTACTGTCCCAAATGGAAAAAAAATGAAATAGTTTGAAGTCTTATCAGTGTGAAGATGAACCTCGTGTGTGATCTAATCATCCAGGGAAAATAATTTTTTGCATTTGCTAAGAAACTCTCTATGGACAGCTGCGAATATTCTATTCTGTTTACGTTTTCATATCGTTCTTTCCTTATCTGATCTTGCTATCTAAGGGTGCCTTCACAATGCATCACAATCTGGTCCGGGGCTGTCCGGGATGACCCTGACAGCCGCGGACTGGATCAGCACACAGAACTGGAGGGCTAATATGCCCTCTGGTCCGGTGTGCAGCGCACGCAGCTGCAGCCGTTGACAGGTCAGGACCGCGGCGCCGTGGTCCTGACTTATCAGCAGCGGGAACTGCGTGTGGCTGCACACCAGACCGGAGGGCATATTAGCCCTCCAGTTCTGTGTGCTGATCCAGTCCGCGGCTTTCAGGGTCATCCCGGACAGCCCCGGACCGGATCACGCCGCAGTGTGAAGGCACCCTAACTTGTTTTTCTGGATGTCGGAAATGTTTTTCTTTTTACATCTCCCAACAAACTGGTATATGGCTAGATAAAGGGGCCTCGCGTCGTCGCTGCTGATTTTTTTTCCAAAACTACTTTTATTGCCATTGTGGATTTCAAATGCACAACACCGGTCATTGTATGTTGTGGATATTTGTGCATTTGTGTCAAATATCATAACATGTTTTTCACAATGCCCATATTGTAAAGTTGAGCCAATTTTTAGACTTGCCCAGTGTGCACCTGCCCTGTAACTGTAGATCATTAGTTGCCAAAATACCAATATGTCTGCTATGCTCATACGAAGGCTACAGGGATCTCTGCCGAGGATTATTGATAGATCGAAGTAATAAACTTCTAGAAATGTTCTCCTGGCTCCTTCTTTTCTTGGCCGATTTGTGTCGAAGTGTATGGAAGCTCTTCTAGTGGCGTGTTACCGGATACATCCCTATCGGCATAATGGAGACGCCGCTCTGCTTCATTGAAGCGTTTGTTCATTTTTTCCTTATTTTGATTACTACACACTTATGTTGTACGCGGTGCACTTTTCAGAACTGGAAATCACCGGAGATAAGACATTTAGACCTAAAACAAGCATGAGCTTTGGACAGTGCAAGCTCAATGGAATATAGCACTGTAAGGGATGGAAATGCTGCTAATTTTTTATCAGGGATGTAGGGCCCCTTAATGGAAGTCGCAGTATTTGGGACGATCACCATTTACAGCCCCAGTGACGAGAACACCTGATAATTCAGTACTTAGATTATAGACAGCATTGCTTGGACCAACCAATATTACTTTATTACTTCTGCAGTATTCACGGACACCCGCTCCACTGCGCAGGCACGGTTGCCGCTGTCCGTGCCGAAGTCTCGCAAGACTTCAGCACTTCTATGCCTGCAGACACCCGCTCCACTGTGCCGTCACTCACCGTGCCGGACAGAGGAGGGGCAGCAAATTTGAAATATTCAGGGCGGGATTTGCAGCATGGAGGGGCGGCGAAACTTTGCCCCACCATGACATATTAGTTGCCTCTATGACTCAATCCGAGTCCAGCCCTAGAGAGAATATAACTTAATATTTCAGGTATGTGGATTACGTCTGGGCATATACAGGGGTTACTAGAACCCCATTACATGATAGGCACAGTATTAAATGCCCTGGGGGGTGGTGACAGGTTCCATTTAAATTGTACAGATATAAGTCATTTTTTTGGACCTATCTCTTGAAGGAAATGTCAAAACACAGAACATCCATTGTTCTATCATGAATCTGTTATTGGTATTGCTACATTATGTACGAGAAGGTCTCCCCACTCACACTATTATGCCATCTCTTATGGGACTTCACCAGAGCTAAAAGATTCTTTTCAGATGAAAAACTTTTACTAACTTACTAACAGGAGCCATGTTATTACAGAGCAGTTCAAGCTAGAGGATGCAAAAAAGTAATTTGATAGATCTTTCCATAAAATAAAGGGTTTGACTAGGAATCAAGCCCTACAGTCTAAACATGGCAAGACAGACCACAATAATAGCAATAATTTACCGTAGTTACATTCGGTACCCCATACAGTCTACAATTTAATGATCTAAAAAATATTGTTTTGAAATTCATCCCTATTTTATATCAAGATGATACAATTAATGCCATTTTATCGGACATACATAGATGTGTAGCTAGGAGGGGTCTTCATTTGATAATACACGCTCAACAATCTTGTACCACAAACGCAACACTCAGTTGGTTATCAGTTAAAGGTTTTTTTTTTTGTTTTTTTTTTAATGTGCAAATATGGCAGAAAGACATTGAAATATAAATTCATTTATTAAATGTAATAGGCAATAGGTCATTTATTGTATTTTTTGTAGTTATTTAAAATATGAAATACGTAGGATGTACAAGTCGACAATTTAAAAAAGAAAGAATTTCTGCGTATTGTGTACAAAACATTAATGACAACAATAGAACTTATTATAGGGCAGTGAAATATTTTCTGGGTATACATAATGCGGAATGGAGATTTTCCTCTTTCGGCTTTGAGAAGGTTAATCCGCCCAATAGGGGAGGGGATTGGCAGAGAAGCTCTACTTAAAAAGTTTATCCACTACTTAAACATTGGTGGCCTATCCGCACATGGAATTGCAAATAAATGGCACTGGTGTGCGATCCATTATTTGCCCAGACCCAGAGGTATTGTATGGGTAATCTAGACGTGAATCAAAAACTGACAGGTCTCTTGTGATTTATTTGCAGACTCACAGGTTCACAAAAAACCACAAACATGTAAACCGTACCATAGATTATAATTGGTTTTGTGTTTTTTTTCCGTGAAACACAGACATTAGGGTAAGGGTAAAGTCACACTGGCGTCAAACTTTAATGAGTGCAATTTGAGATAATCTCGCATTGCACTCGGGCCAACGTTGGACAATAAGGCAGCTCATAGAGCCGAGGAAAAAATCACAGCATGCTGCGATTGTGAGTCTCTGATCATTTGCACACATATTAGTCTATGGGTGCACGGACACACATGCGAGTGGAGCGTGATATACAGTACAGACTAAAAGTTTTGACACACCTTCTCATTCAAAGAGGTTTCTTTATTTTCATGACTGAAAATTGTAGATTCTCACTGAAGGCATCAAAACTATGAATAAACACGTGGCATTATGTACTCAACAAAAAAGTGTGAAAACAACTGAAAATATGTCTTATATTCTAGGTTCTTCAAAGTAGCCACGTTTTGCTTTGATTACTGCTTTGCACACTCTTGGCTTTCACTTGATAAGGTTCAAGAGGTAGTCACCAGAAATGGTTTTCACTTCACAGGTGTGCCCTGTCAGATTTAATAAGTGGGATTTCTTGCCTTATAAATGGGGTTGGGACCATCAGTTGTGTTGTGCAGAAGTCTGGTGGATACACAGCTGATAGTCCTACTGAATAGACTGTTAGAATTCGTATTATGGCAAGAAAAAAGCAGCTAAGTTAAGAAAAACGAGTGGCTATCATTACTTTAACAAATGAAAGTCAGTTCGGCTAATTGGGAAAACTTTGAAAGTGTCCCCAAGTGCAGTTGCTAAAACCATCAAGCCCTACAAAGAAACTGGATCACATGAGGATCGTCCCAGGAAAGGAAGACCAAGAGTCACCTCTGCTGCGGAGGATACGTTCATCCGAGTCACCAGTCTCAGAAATCGCAGGTTAACAGCAGCTCAGATTAGAGACCAGGTCAATGCCACACAGAGTTCTAGCAGCAGACACATCTCTACAACAACTGTTAAGAGGAGACTTGTGCAGCAGGCCTTCATGGTAAAATAGCTGCTAGGAAACCACTGCTAAGGACAGGCAACAAGCAGAAGAGACTTGTTTGGGCTAAAGAACCCAAGGAATGGACATTAGACCAGTGGAAATCTGTGCTTTGGTCTGACGAGTCCAAATTTGAAATCTTTGATTCCAACCACCATGTCTTTGTGCGATGCAGAAAAGGTGAACGGATGGACTATGCCTGGTTCCCACTGTGAAGCATGGAGGAGGAGGTGTGATGGTGTTAGGGGTGCTTTACTGGTGAAACTGTTGGGAATTTATTCAAAATTATAGGCATACTGAACCAGCATGGCTACCACAGCATCTTGCAGCGGCATGCTATTCCATCCGATTTGCGTTTAGTTGGACCATCATTTATTTTTCAATAGGACAATGACCCCAAACACACCTCCAGGCTGTGTAAGGGCTATCTGACCAAGAAGGAGAGTGATGGGGTGCTACCCCAGATGTCCTAGCCTCCAGTCACCAGACCTGAACCCAATCGAGATGGTTTGGGGTGAGCTGGACCGCAGAGTGAAGGCAAAAGGGTCAACAAGTACTAAGCATCTCTGGGAACTCCTTCAAGACTGTTGGAAGATCATTTCCGGTGACTACCTCTTGAAGCTCATCAAGAGAATGCCAAGAGTGTGCAAAGCAGTAATCAAACAAAAGGTGGCTACTTTGAAGAACCTAGAATATAAGACATATTTTCAGTTGTTTCACACTTTTTTGTTAAGTAATTAATTCCACATGTGTTAATTCATAGTGTTGATGCCTTCAGTGTGAATCTACAATTTTCATAGTTATGAAAATAAAGAAAACTCTTTGAATGAGAAGGTGTGTCCAAACTTTTATTCTGTACTGTATACACCGAGGCCGGCAATAGAAGAGATGGGGAGATTAATCTGTCACTCTCACTTTCCACCGCAGCTGAGATCCGATTCCAGGAGCGGATCACAATTGCAAGCAAGCATGTCGAGTTGGTAAGGCTGGTTTCACACTGCAGTATTTTCCCTGATCAGGTTCGATCAGATTTGTGTGCCAAAACCAGGAGTGTCTCCAAAACTCAGAACAGGTCTCAATCTTTCAATTATAGTTTTTCTCTGCAAGTTTCACTCCTGGTTTTGTCACCCAAACTGGATGGAACTTGATCAGGTAAAAACTACAGTGTGAAACCAGCCTTAGACAAACCTCCAACTCCGGCTTTTCAATTTCCCTGAATCTGACTCAACCTCCACCAAAGTGGACACAGACTCAAACTCCACAATGCCGACTCCACAACCATGATTGTGAAGTCAGAAAGCCACATACCTGACTCCTCAATTTCCCTGAATCTGACTCCACCTCCACCAAAGTGGATACATGCCGACTCCACAACCACGGCTGTGAAGTCAGTAAGCCACATATCCGACTCCTCAATTTCCCTGAATCTGACTCCACCCAAAATGGATTCGGACTCCACAGTCCTGGTTGCATCACAATCTGCTCCTGTTCGCACCAGAGCTTGAGCTCTCGCATCGGATGCCGTACGCTAGTGTGCTTCTACCCTAAGCCAGAGTGACGCAAGAGAATTTCTTAAGATTTATTTACGATTGTGTGCGATATATACGCTTATTGTCCCAACCTAATTATCTGCAAATAGTCACTTTAAAATCCCTTTAAATCGATTATCACCCGCTATGCATTTTCTTCCACGTGTTAGCTGTGATTGACGCTTTCCCCATTTGCTTAGTGAAGCGGTTGTCAGCCGTGTCGCAGTGTGTAATTAGTCTCTGATCTGTTTTCTGGCCATTCGCTTGTTCTTGGAGTGAATGGACGCAGATCGCACATTAGGAAGGTGCTGAACTTTACTGAGTGATGCAGATGAAATGATAGCACTGCTTTCCTAAAGGTCACCAAGCACTGGAATATTCGGAGATTTATTCCCCCTCCAGTCAGTGGTGAAAGCGTCGGCTTGTACATATCCTGCGAGGAAAATTGATAATAAAAAAGCCTACATATTCCTAGTCCTCCTCGGCCTACACATTTACAGCTTGTAAATTTGTTTTTCTTGCTAAAGGAAATGTGTCATCAGAAAATGATATATTGCTTAAAAGACATATTTGAGTTGTTGAGTTGTATTTGTGTGTATCTCTGTGCATGTATATGAATGTGTGTGCGTGTATATCTGTTTGTATTTCTATTTGTACATGTATGAATGCGTGTGTGTGAATGTATTTGTGTGCATCTGGTTGTATCTTTGCATATCTGTGTGTGTGTATGTGTGCCTAATATGTATATATTTTTTTTTTTTGGACGGGGGGCAATTTTTTATTCTAATATCTGTCAGAAATCTTGCAATTTTCACACTGATAATTGGGTCTATTATTTATTTATAGAGCACCATTGATTCCATGGTGCTGTACATGAGAAAGGGTTACATACAGACAAGTTAAAAATACAACGAACAAACTAACAGTGACAGACCGATACAGAGGAGAGAGGACCCTGCCCTTGCGGGCTTACATTCTACAGGGCAATGGGGAGAGAGACAGTAGGTAGGGCATTGTGGTGGTGGAGCGCCGGGTCCAATGGTGGTGGAGCACTGGGTCCAGTGGTGGTGAGGTGGCACGGTGGTCATTGCAGGCTGTAGGCTGTTCTGAAGAGATGGGTTTTCAGATTCCGCTTGAAGGTTCTGAGTGTAGGGGATAGTTGGACGTTTTGGGGTGCAGAATTCCAGAGGATGGGGGATGCTCGGGCAAAGTCTTGCAGGCGGTTAGATGAGGAACGTACAAGTATGGAGGAAAGGAGGAGGTCTTGGGAGGATTGAAGATTACAAGTTGGCTGATATCGGAAGATTAGTTCAGAGATATATGAGGGGGACAGATTGTGTATGGCTTTGTAAGTCAATGTTAGGGGAACTTGCTATCTACCTTATGGAGAGGAGTTTGCCTGCAACCATAAAAAGACAGTTAAGTAGGTATAGGAGATTTAAAGCCGCAACCCTCCTCTAGAAATATGCAAATTTGCACTTCAGTGAGGAAGTGGATAAAATCCAGCGCCACCTTTTAGGTAGCTCCTCAAAGTCATAATTGACTTTCTGACGAGCCTTTTAATATCACTAGGGATTTGTGCCAGATCAGAACCCCAAACTACAGACGCTGTGTTTTGGGGTAACTGCCCTCATCAGTGTAGGTGGCAGTAGGTGGCAGCGCTAAACGTGGCGCTGGAGTTTATCCACTTCCTCACTGAAGTGCACATTTGCATAAGTCAATGTTAGTAGTTTGAATTGGATACACTGGGGAATTGGGATCCAGTGGAGGGATATGCAGAGGGGAGAAGTGGGGGAGCAGCGAGGAGAGAAGTGGATTAGTCGGGCAGCAGAATTAAGGACAGATTGGAGAGGAGCAAGAGTGTTAAGGAGGCCACAGAGGAGGAGGTTACAGTAGTCGGGACTGGAGATGGTGAGGGTATGCACTAGTAGTTTAGTAGATTGAGGGTTGAGGAAGTGACGGATTCTGGAAATATTTTTGAGTTGGTGGCAGGAGGTGGCGAGGGATTGGATGTGTGGTTTGAAGGATAAGGCAGAGTCAAAGGTTATTCCATAGCTGCGGACTTCAGGTACAGGACAAAGTGTGATGTAATTTATTGTGATAGACCGATCAGGTAAGGAAGGTGCGCGAGATGGGGGAAAGATGATGAGTTCAGTTTTGTTTACGTTTAGTTAAGTTTTTGTATTAAAGCATCCAATGGGCATGTCTAAAGGTCATAGTGAAAGGGGGAGGAAAAGCTGTGATATCACCTGTTGTGATTGGTGGATCCTGTGTTATCAGCTGTGTTATCTTGCTGCAGATTTTACTGTGTTTTTCACCCATAGAACCTCATGTTAGCTCAAAATATGCAGCAGATACACAGCAGTGTTCGCACTATGTGTTGCTTATTTTGTGCCTAATTTGCATTAAATTCCACAGTAAGCCATAGTGTTGAAGGGGAGGAGCAGGATATGACATCTTTTTTTTTTTTTTTTTTGCCTAAGTATCCAAGCTTTATTCAAAAAGTCACAATGCACCTTAAAATCCGCATCAAACCCACACCGAAAATGCATCAAAAAACACATTGTCCGGACAGGGATGGTTTTAGTGCGTTTTTCTCCCAGTAGGTAAAACACTCAGTGTGTGAACACATCTGAAATGACCAGTGTGAAAATAGCAATACTTCTGTTTTTTTTTCCCCCAATACTCCTAATGATCAAAGGGGGATAAAAAGCCACAAAATAAATTAAATATACATATTAAACCAGAAAAGTACCCAATTTATAAAATCTATTTTTTTTGTGTAACATTTACCTGTAATGGGTATTCCAACCAAAGACTCTCATCATTTATCTACAAATTGGCAATAAATTCCCAATTATTGGGGTCTTTGTTGCAGGGATCCTCCCTGATTTTCATTGCCCAGTAAAGAATATGCAGAACGATTCCACTGATCTGATGTGTAGCGAACCAGTATATGTGTCTGTATACCTTGGCTCACACTTCCCGGCAGGTGTGTGGGGTCATAACATTATTGGCAACTTTCGCCTCCGAGGGAAGTGAGCAATGCCGGATAAATCTTTTTTTTTTTCTTTAAGAGGATATTAACCAAAAATAGGGGGAAAAGTGTAAAAATACTGTTGTAAGCCAGAGCAGGGACAAAAGTTCAGTTCAAGTGCCCTCGCCCTTCATCTAAAATTCTGGCACAAGGGAAGGCCCCCAATCACTCGTCATACAACCTCACAACTAAGAGGGACAGATTGTGCTGCAAAGGGAGACGGGCTTAGGGATTTCTGCTCCAGATCTCTTGTCCGGTAATTGTTCATACACTGCATGAAAATAAGGTGATTAAACATAGTTATTTAATTTATTTAAATAAAGTTTGTCCCCCTTTTTTGTCTCTTAGGACCGGAACAGGCCCTATGAATCTTTTAACTTGCACTCTTTGGAGAATTCATTGATGGATATGATAAGGACAGATCATGAACCTCTAAAAGGTAAGAGCTGCCATTGATTATAAGCAGTCATGCTAATGGGAATATATTAGTGCAGCATCTCAATGAATTAGAGTATCATCAAAAATCAATGTAATATTGCCATGTTTCAGGGCGTTTCTGGGAGTCCTGAAACACGTGGACTAATAAATCAATATTACATTCACCCTTTGATGTCTCGTAGACTACAGTGGCACAGTTTTTAACCCTTCATCCTTCCTACTTTAATTTTCTGAGATAATGACCTTTGGGTTTTCATTGGCTGTAAACCATAATCATCAACATTATCAGAAATGAACACTTGAATTGGATCACTCTGTGTGTAATGACGCTATATAATATATGCATTTGACTTTTTGATTGAATTACCAAAATAAATTAACTTTTTGATGATATTCTAATTCATTGAGATGCACTAGTATAATACACAATGGTTACCTAACCTGGGCTAACCGGATGCACTAGCTAACATTTTTGTCCTGACTCGTATGTGATTCATTGTATGTCCTCCCTTCATTTTTTTTATTCCTGGCTGACTAGATCCCAAGAGGAGTGGCGCAAGATGACCATCTTCAAAACTACAGCCATCCCCGCAAAACCCAAACCCACATATTGTTATGACAGTGAGAAAATAAAAGTTGTGGCTTTTGGAAGAAAGGAGAAAAAAAATTAAAACACGGAAACAAAAAATTGACCAGGGTTGACAGGGTCGAAGAAATTAGTACAATGGGTTGGGCGAAAATAGACAAATATATCCCAAAATGATGTAACGCTACCTTCCCCCCCACCCCCCCCCCCCTTTTATTTATTTTTTTTTTTTTTTTTTTTTTTAAAGGCTTTGTTATAAATTTGGAAAAATCTTGCCTGCCTTCCAGAAACTGCGCCACAACTGTCCATGAGTGGTGTCTGCCGCTCAGCCCCAGTCACTATAATATAGCTGAGCCTTCATATAATCTATGGATGGATGTGACTCTGGAATTAGTGTTTCAATCTAATGTCAGCAAGCAGAGATCTTAGAAATGAAAAAATAAACTTGGCAAATCGGAAATCTTGTGACGTTACCGGCATGACTTATAAAGCAGATCGAAGTTCAGGGCAGGACACCAATATTACCAGCTGCTTGGCAGGACTTGTACATATTCAGCTTGGGCTAGAAAGGAATCAGGAGTGGATGATGGAGAAACCAGTAACGGGCAGCAGTTGCTGTTAATTCAATCACTCAGGCTGCTTTCTCAATCAGTATTGACGGGAAGAGGTTTTAATTTGGGAGGGTGACGTGTTGTCCTGTATGTGGAGCTACTGACGTGGAGCATGGCACTCTCTGATAATCATCTTATATGGAAACAAATCTATAAACTGGACTTTAAAAAGGTCCTGACACTAGGTCAAATGAGCCCAATTTTATTCCAGCTGTGCCTCTGAGTAATGTGCTCTTTCTTTTTATAAAAACCATCATATGGTTCCAGAAGTGTTTTTGTATTTAATGTAACCTTTTTTATTGTCTTTACAAGGGAGCAGTGCTCACAGGGTAATTATTCAGCCTAAAGACACGCCACTAGAGAGCCCTCAGCCACGCCCACTTGCAAGGACCTACGGAACCAGGCTCATATATCTGGAATCGTATGGCCAATTTAAAAAAAGATATAAAACGGAACATTGATGGGAACAGGAAGGATAAATGAAGAGCAAAAATCCCCCCCCCCCTTTTTTTTTTTTTTAACCTGTTGATGGGACCTCTTTAATTGTATGTTCACACATTTAGAAATCTGTCAGGAAATAGGCGCCGATCATGCACCGAAAACCAGGCACAGTCCGCTGACACTGCCAGTAATTCATGTAAGTTTATATGTGGCAATTCTGATTATGTCCTGACATGGGCTAGCTTTCAATCAAAAACCCTGTAATCATTACATGGCTAAGTGTTCAGAGACTGCAGTCCAAGCAGATTTTTAGTCTGACGCCTTCTGGATAAAGCACCCATTGTCACTTGGATAAAGTGCAATTGCCACTGACTTCTGTTTTCATTTCAGTTCTCCTTCTTGCCACTTCTTGCCTACTCCAATTTAAAAACGTTTCCCAGATTCGTACACTCAGTGACCCAGAAACTGCAAAAAACATTTGTGCAAGCCCTCATCATCTCCCGCTTCGAATACTGCAATCTCCTGCCTCCCCCCTAGCGCTCTTGCGCCCTTCCAATCTATCCTAAACTCTACTGCCCGAGTAATGCACCTGTCCTTTCACTATTGTCCCACCTCTCCTCTTTACTAAGCCCTTCTCTGGCTCCCCACTGCCCAGAGGCTCCAGTTAAAGACCCTACCCATGACATACAAAGCCATTCACAAGCTGTGTCCTCCGTACATCTGTGACACATGCCTGGTACTTGCCTTCAAACAACCTGCGATTCTCTCAAGATCTCCTTCTCTACTCCCCTCTTAAATCTTCCTGCAATCACGTGTAAGTTTTCTCCTGTGCATCCCCCATACTCTGGAACTCTCTACCCCAACATATCAGACTCTCGCCTACCGTGGAAACCTTTAAAAGGAACCTGAAGACCCACCTCTTCCGACAAGCCTAGAACCTGCAATGACCCTCAGTCCACCAAGCCGCCATACGACCAGCAATTCCCTCACTTACTGTATCCTGACCCATCCCTTTTAGACTGTGAGCCCTCGTGGGCAGGGTCCTCTCTCCTCACCCACTGTATCCTCACCCATCCCTTGTAGACTGTGAGCCCTCGCAGGCAGGGTCCTCTCCCCTCACCTACTGTATCCTCAGCCATCATTGTATACTGTGAGCCCTTGCAGGCAGGGTCCTCTCTCCTCCTGAACCTATGTGTGTCTTGTATTGTTCATAATTATTGTACTTGTCTATGTATGCCCCTTATCACATGTAAAGCTCAATGGATAAATGGTGCTATAGTAATTAATAATAATAATTTATATTAAGTTTGTGAATTTCCCATTATTTTAACAAACTTCCCATATGTCAATGGTGGTGCAATCTGAAACTTTGTAATATATCCTCTCATTTCTACAGTACATAGAGATTGAAGAGCAGGAATCCCTCGGTGTTCTTTTTATAGGAGACTGCATAGTACCTTTGTCACCACCCACAAGCTCAGAGATAACTAAAAGTTAAAGGATTTGTCCCCTATTCAGACAACCCTTTCTTAATCTGAGTGTTTGCCCCTGTTATATTAAAAATACTTATACTCCCCACCACTGCCGGTGCCACCAGTGGTGTCTGCACTTGTTCTCTCGGGGCTCACATGATGTTGTTACATCACAAGATCTAGCGCCGGCTTCACTCTCCAGCGAGTTCGGACGAATCAAATATCAGAAGGAAGTCAGGGCTGCGGCTCATTTCCTATTTATTCTCATATGTCCGAACCTGCTGGAGAGTGAAGCCGAAGCTAATCGGGCTCAGGGTGCACGTAACAATGTGAACTCCGGGAGAACAAGTGCCAACACCAATGCCACGGCACCAGCATCAGAGTCGAGTTATAAGGGTTTTTTATTTTAATGAGGCCAATAATCAGATTGAGAAGGGCTTGTCTAAGTAGTGGACAGTCCCTTTAAAAATACAGGCCCCATAGGATAACACTAGTGAAAAATGCATGGTTCAAGCTCTATAATTGTGAGAAATAACACAAATTCCAATGTACAGACTTGAAGGGAATCTGAGAGCAGTTTTTTGCTATGGAATCTTGAGAGCAGTATTATGTAGGAGCAGAGAGCCTTATTCCAGCAATGTATCCCATGTGTTTTGCAGTTTCCAAATATTCAGTGTTTTATCAGCTGGAAATATCACTACAGGACTAGGTGTCTCCTGACTCCTAACAAAACTACACCCCGATCACTGATTAGCAACTTTGTGTCAATATGCAATGTACACAGATAGCTACCAATTGGTGGTGTGGGTGGGGTAATACTGGGCTACTCATTCTGAGCTCAGCTAGATCGGCAGCAGAGAAAACCGTGATTCTATCACAACCGCTGCACCCAGTAAACTGAAACCCACTGGAGTTAGGCTCTCTGCCCCTACATCATGCTGCTGTCAGGTTACATAGCAAAAACATGCGGACAGATTCTTTTAGCATTCTAAGAGATGTCTGTCTTTGAGGGCTTGGTTTTAACTATGCCACTTAATGGACATGATGGACTGGATTAATCTTTTGTTAATAAGACAGTCAACTCTTACATCTTAAAGAGAAGGTATCTATTAGTCACTAATTCATAGCCATTGTGCATTATTCATGTGTGTTATGAGTACATGTAGACTTTTATGCTTCAGAGTATGTATTTATGTTGCAATCTTGTCATAGCGGCGCCAAGTATGAGGAATCCTCTAAAACCTAGGAGCAGAGAATTTCTTGGTAATATTCAGTTTCCTTGCACTTACTTTGCTCCTCCGTGCTACATAAATAATATACGTCCTCGATTAGCGCTTTCGACCTATATATCTGTTATATAATACCTTCTTGGATTCATGCTAAAATCTGCTTTTTATTTTCATGAGCCGATTGCTAGACCTTAGAGGTTAAGGAAAAAAAAAAAAGTATAAAAATAGCAGGTTGGGAACAGGTGACAAATGTCACACAGGCAGCGGCTGGCACAAGAACCCGGACCGAAACCGAAATCTCCAGATGTCACACTGCCTTTCTATTTTCGGAAATAGTTAAAAGAGCAGCAATAAAAAGATATGACAGGTTATGGCCTTACATTTGCAAATTGATATACACTATATGGATAAATTTATTGGTACAACTAAGGGAGCCTTTATGACCTCCGATTCTAAATCCATAGACAATAACATGGAGTTGGTCCCTTTGCAGCTATAGCAACTTTCTTTCTTCTGCAAAGGATTTCTACAAGAATTTGGAGGGATCTGTGAGAATTTTTCCATTCATCCATAAAACCATTTCTGAGGTCAGACATTGATGTTGGATCAGAGGGGCGGGCTCACAATCTCTGTTTTAGATTATCCCAAAGGTGCTGGATTGAGTTGAGGTCTGGGCTCTGTGTGGCCCATCAAGTTATTCCCACTAAACTCCACTAACCAAACCATGGCATTAAAACTTTTATCATAGAATTGTCTCTGTTGTTTTGGTATGTTAAAGCTTAAAGAAGCACTTCCATCATATACTGTGAACTTAGAATTGCTCATTTTGTCCTTTTACCCAGTTAATTCTTCTGTTTTCCATTAGGTCTATGGCATCACATGATTAAAAACTATTTATCTGAATCTTTTTAAGCTCTATAGGAAGTCTCCCACCCGAGTCATGAGTCACGCAAAAGTTTCTGGCAGGGGGCAGGAGGAGAATCTGGAATTGAAGGGGGAATTATTCATGCCTGAACAAGAGACTTTCTACATAGAGCAGAGAAAAGAGAAGAATTTACTGGGTAGAAAAGCAAAAATGATGACCGCACTATATTAAGAGGATAAAAACTTTTTACAGGAGTGCTTCTTCAATAACAGAACAAAAACTCCTCTAACCAGAAAAGGATCCTTTTATGCTCTGAAATCCTTGTAGTACAGCAGCAGTGTCCAGGCTTTATTAGTAATCCAAAACTCATACAATAGAATCGTAGGTGCCTTTTTGACTAAACGTCCTTACTCACTGAATGTTTCTTTTAATAGGTAAAGTAAAAATTATCTAATAGGTCAAGGCCAACTCCTGAAAAACAAGAATATAGCATTATCCCTTCACCACCTAACTTTACAGTTGAGAAACTGAATATTGTACCCCTAGAAAGTAATGCATAATGTCCCCACGGGGCACCGATACTACAAATATAACCGAGAAGAGAAAATATAATGTGCAAGGACAAAATACTGTAATCAAAAGTATAAAAGAATTGGTAAACTTCTTTTTTTTTTTTTTAAACACCCTGATAAAGCAACAATGAAACACGCATTGGATGTTTGGATGGGGGAGCCCCTTCATTACTGAACATCCATTTATCTTTATTATCTGTGTGTTCACTATTTATTGCTATTTTTATATAGACACCTATCTGATTACACGTTATTGATTATTTTTGTATGCTGCTTTATACTATTTATAACACAGTACTATGTCATCTGTACCAATTACTCTTGGGGTACCACTGTGACTCACCGACCAATTGTAAACATTGTCTATATTGCAATTTCATTGTTTTATAATTTGTATTTCAATAAAATGTTATCAGTTCTTTTATGCTTTGGATTACCGTATTTTGTCCTGGTACTTTTTTTTTCTTTTTTTTTTTTTTTCTTGCTTGTAAATTTTAGAGTAGGTACATTGCAGCCAGGCTGGTGATGTTTTCCTGGCATTCACCAGACCTGTCCATCAGACTCCAGATAGGGAAGTGTATCTGTAACCCTACAGAACACTCCAGAGTCCAGTGGTGGCGGACTTGCCTTACACCACGTTATCTGATGTATGGCATTGGTGATGTAAGGCTTGCATTCAGCTGCTTGGTCATGGAAACCTATACCATTGCAAAGTTTTTGTTCTGATGTCAATACCAGAAGGGGTTTGCAGTCAACAGAGTGTTAGTGACGTTTCTGCACTCTGCTCTTCAGCACTTGGAAACTCCACTCTGTATCATTACGTGGCCTCAAAGTGGAGACCACGTAATTTGCTGCTATTTCTTCCACTTCTCAGTAATATCACTCCAGGTGATGCAATATTTAGGAGGAAGAAATGCCACAAATTACTTGTTGGACCAGTGACCCCTATCACAGGATAACACCAGTATCATTAAGCTCTTTAGAATGGCCCATTCTTTCACAGGTTTTTGTAAGGCTGCAGGGGCCCATTGTAGCCTTGCCGCACGGGCTCGTTCCTGTCTTGCCACACGGGCCCGTTCCTGCCTTGCCGCACGGGCCCGTTCCGGCCTTGCCGGCCACACCCATAATTTTTGCCACAAAAATCACTGCAAAAGTGTTGCAGATCTACCATGATTGCGGTGAAAAAAGCTCAATACAGGTGCAATGGATGAGTGCAGCCTACAGACAAACTTTATGGCAAGGTGCCGAATGTTAAATACTGGAGGCAATGGGAGTGCATGAAAATCTTAAATTAAAAGATTAAGATGTGTGTTCCAATACATTTTTTCATATAGTCTTTGTTCATTTAAGTGTTTCACTGTGACAGAGATTTATCTATCATAGTAGTGGTTCCAAAAACGTAAAGGGGTTTTCCAATTTAGAAAAAATACTAACATCCCCTTTTAGCTAATAGATGGCGGTCTTCTATTCAGCATCCTCCTCTCTGGGCACTCATAGTGGAGAGTGGTCCCCTGTGGTGGCGCTGCTGGTAAATGAAACATTTATTGGCACCTTCATTAAGACTCCTTCCTGTTTGCCATATTGACCGTCATGGGGCTGCTCTTTGTCACTCGGTCACCAATTTGTTTGTACACCATCCACTCTTACTTCCTTCCTCTCTGTGCAGCGACATAATTAATTTCTTGCCTTTTTGTAAAGTGCGAAAAATCATCTGCTGCGTGTTGTCATTTATGTATATGGGACAGACCAGTGCATTTGTGCTAGTTCGTCCTCTTTGGTTGTGTTTGGTGGTGTGATCTTCCTGCTGTGGTTGTACTGAGCAGATGCTGGAGGGGGCAGCATGGTGGATCAGCGATTTGCTTTGCTGTATGGGGATTTATATATTCTGATTTAGATATTTCAGTTTTCTCCCAATTTTATAATAACATATATTGCTGCAAGAAATGTATTGTTTGCCTGTCTGATCGATAAGTTCAACTCCTGCCAGTCCCAGAGACGGCGAAATAATGTCCACAAGGCGCTCCAAGAAGTCATCTTCATGACCTAACCGCCACAGATCTGTCACCACTTTTCACTATACAAACTGCATACGTTTTATTAAACATATGTTAGACCTGATGATACTGTTGTGCTTATATTTTAATAATCCATTTCAGAATGTCTATATACCGTAATCATTTTTTAAAGTTTACTTCTGTGATCTTAGCTAGAGGTTTGACACATGCCCCCTACGGAACGAATATAATAATAATATAATATATATTTTGTTTTCACAGCTCGAATGGGGATCAATTTCCATCACCCAGGAACGGATAATATAATGGCACTTAACAGTAAGTTCTCTCTCTCTGTGCACTATGTAGAAGCACTATACAGGAGGCTTGTATGCTGTATATAAACCCGTTGGTGGCGGTTTTGCTTGGGGAGATTTGCCTTTGTATAACACACAATTCACAATTGAAACAAGGAGTGAGTCTTGCCCGCAAGAGCTGACAATCTATAAGGAAGTAGGGGGGTGACCTAAAAGGTAAAAGTGCTTGTTGAGTATGGTCCAGCCATCCTTACATCACCTTTTTACAAGGTTATTCATGGGGCTGCGTAAACTAGTGGTCACCAACCAATATCTGTATATGTCCTGATACAATGTGCTGTCAAGTACATGGAGCATTTGGGAATTAGATGTTGTAAAGGACCAGATTCTGGCAGACATTCACCACAGTGTTGCTTCCAAAAATGCGAACTGTATACGTTATTGAATAGATCTTAGACCTGAAGAGGCTGCTGTATTTTTATTTTTTTTTATCCACATCAGAATGGCTATATGATGCTAATAAGAAAACGAGCATTTATTATGAGATAACAACTGCAGCTTGTACTGATCATTATGAGATCTCAGCAGGCGGGAGGAACACTGAGGAGCTGTCACGCAGTGCAGAATGAGTTAAACATTCATAAAGGATTATATATCCATTCTGATGGATTAAGTACAACAGCCTCATCTGGTTTAAGGGATCTGCTTAATAATAATATATGCAGTTTGTATTGTGAAATCACTTTGAATAAATATACAAAATCCAAAATGAATAATATAATAATAATAATATTTATTCATTTATATAGCGCTATTAATTCCATAGCGCTTTACATACATTTGAACATAAAACAAATACAGGTCTTAAATGCAAAGAACACAGTTAGGAGGTGAGATGACTAACGTAATGGAGATTGTGACTGGTTTAACTCCTAGTTATGGAGCTTGGAATAGAAAGACTCGTCTTTAGGGAGTCTCTCACCTCCGGCGTTCCTCTGCCCCGCTCTGCTGGATTGACAGGTGTCTGTCTCCTCACATGCAGATAAGGATAGACCTGTCATTGGATTCAAGTGGGAATATGCATGAGGGGAGTCTTCTCCCTATACATTGACTCTTCTTCCCTTGTGCTTGGATTCTTCTCTCATTTGGATGATCAAGAAGTGAAATATGTTCAAAAGGGGAAAAACATCTTAAAGGGGTTGTCTAACATTTAAAAAAGTGGTACAGTATGTTTTTTTATTTTAAGATGTCTATGGGTTGTGTCTGGTATTACAGTTCTACCATAGACCTCATCAGGTATTCCAGCTTATCCCCATCAAGTGAATGGATGAGCTGCAATTCCAGACGCGGTCTGTGGAAAAGAGGGGAGCTGTTTCCAGGGGAAATGGGGGATGTGGCATTTGTTGCTAACCATAGATAACCTATGAGAGACCTGCATCCCAAATATTTCGCATATGTAATCCAGTTTTGCCAAGTGACTCTTTAGTTTTGTTCACATTCATTTTGTTTATACAGTATATAGAATTTCTTGTTTTATAAATTATTAGTATCATCTTAAATATCTGCCAAAGGGGTTGTACCTAGGCCGGCTTCACACCACGGTTTTGAGCTGTCTGGCTGTGTTCGGTTTATTGCTGGATGCACTGGACACAGCCTGACCGCTCCAGACAGAACAGAACCAGAGGGCTTGCCCTCCGATTCTGTGTTCTGACAGATTCAGGACTGAGCAGCTGCTGCCGCTGCCCAGGTCCTGAAATTTCAAAATTGCGGCTAGCAGGTTCTGAAATCTCAGCGGGGAGCTCTCCAGGTGCTGAAGTTCAACTGGGAACCCTACAGATTTTGCCCACAGACTCCCATGTTATTGGGCGCCATATCGCGCTGGTTCCTGTAGGATCCGTTTTTGATTCACTTTTTGCCCCGGACACAAAAATGCTGCAAGCTCCGCTTTTGTGTCCGGGACAAAAATTGAAAGCGGCCTGATGCTGCCGGACAGGGATAAAACCAGATGGCAAATCACTGCCATCTGGCCCTATCCAGCACCATAGGGCTACATTATGTCCAAAATCAGATCCGGGGCTATCCGGTTCACACCGGACAGCCCCGAACACGAAAAAAACGTGGTGTGAAAACCTCCTAAAAAACCTTGTGTGAGTAGTGGGTACAGCAAGTACTTGTAGAGTACACCCCTTGGCTGTTGCTATAAGTCCAATAAACCTTGACCTAATAGGTGTTGGACGTGCTAGACCTTCTCTCTGTTATGTCTCCTCCGCACTGTGGTCATCCATGGAGGAGGAGCGGAGTGCTCAGGACCACATAGATGGCTGATAAATGTCAACCATGGGATAAACCCCCTTTAACAAAGTTGTTTTTCTAGTGTAGCTGTTACATAGTGTCTGTCTGAATGTTATAGGTGTTTCTTCCTTCCTTTTAAACTGTTGTCGTAGAGCACATAATTTGTGGGCAGGGAAGAGTTTTCTTTTCTGGTTGTAAGCGTATTCGTCAGGCCTTTGAAGTGTTATCGTAGTAATTCAGTATTCCGCATTTCCCAATTTTCGCTGTCGGCTGCTTTATTGTGATAAGCCTTAGTTATGGCTTTTTTTTCCCCCTGAAAGCCCATAGGACAGATACATTTTGTTCTCATTTTATCTTTATATAACGTGCCTTTGACAAGGCGTCGTCTTATATAAACCTGCTCTAAAGGAATTCTGTGCAGCTTTTTTCTCCAGACGTGTTCTAATTGTGGATATGTATGTACCTACTCTGAATGCAGCATCTATGGGATCGCTTTTAAGGTTTTTCTGTCCATGCTTCAAGGGTTTTTTTTTTGCCTAGGCTTCAATGAATGTGAATACTCCTTATTTTATGTATTTGGCAAACTTGGCAGCAAGAGACTATTGTGATTATGACATTTGTAGGACAGGCTAAAAGTTACCTTTTACATACAAGCCACATTTTACAGCTGGCGGTGCACTTTGCTGCCATAAATATTGAACCATGATTATCCCCTATTTGTAGGCCACCTCCCCATTTCCGCCCCATTTCTCAACTCTTTGGCTATGCGGTAAGTCGTGATCTCTCCCTCTCACAATGGAGAATCTTGGCAGTCAAATACTTTCCAGAAGGAAGTTTCCAGATTTGCCAAATTGTGTAAGAATCCGTGAGGTCTCCCTTTTGTTACAGGAGGCTCATGGAAGTCCTGCACATAATTGGCAGGTATGATCATAGAATAGAGTTTATTAAAAATCGCAATTTTGTATGATTGAGTCATTGGAGAAGTTAAATTTTTCATAAAATTCTGATGAATGGAGGCCAAGGGCCTTCACATTGTTTGCTCCTCCCCAGCCATGTGTAGGTAATTAATACATAGCAACATTTAATGAGCGCAGTCCTGTGTGTGGACCAGAAAAAACTGTGAGAAGCCACCGCACTGAATGGAGATGCTTACCTTGCCCTGGCATGACATGCAACCACAATTGAGCAGTCCCTAGAAGACATAACCTAGAATTAGCAATCTCTTCTATTAGTGGGAAATAACCCCGCCTATGAGGATCTTTGTGCAAGTTCTGCTCATTGAAAGATGAGCAACATGTATTATGCAATTTTCATGGATAGGTTAGCTCACGTGTGCGGATATCTCTATAAGGTTCATGTGTGTTATGGAACAGCTGTGCAATAAGTGAGTCTCCTAACTCCTTTGGACTCATGTAAACACCAGTCTACATTAGATGATGTGCCGACAATACAAGAGATGACTAGAGAACTTTACCACAGTACATTGTTATTTGTTAGGATATAACATTCCTTTAAGATTAATCCAGTTCTTTGCTCAGGGACCCCCACCTATTGTGCACAAATATCAGAGGCAAGGGAGGACATGTCGTTGGTGCAACCTGTACAGTCACACCCGGGGCCCAAGAGGCAAGGGGCCCCTCTCCTACCTCTAAGGAGGAATTGTGCATTATGATAGTTACACGGTTTTTAAGGTTTAACCCCTTCACCACGGACAATTGTCCTTTTTTCTTTTTTTTTCTTTTCTTTCACTCCCCTCCTTCCAAGAGCCATAATTTATTTATTTTTCCATCAAGATAGACATGTGACTGCTTATTTTTTGTGGGATGAGTTGGACTTTTGAATGACATCATTCATTTTACCATATAGTGTACTGGAAAACAGTAAAAAAAAGTGCAATTACACATTTGTTTTTGTTGTATTCAACATGTTCACTATACGGTAAAAGTGACGTTTTGGTGTGACGCCTTAAGTTGGCACGAGTTCATAGATACCATACGTATACTTTTACTCTTATCATAGTTTTTTAAGAAAAAGAATTGTACTTCTGTCACCATTTTCCGCGCCTTGTAGCGTTCTCACTTTTTTGGCTGTATGACTTATGTTTTGCGTCTTGGGCTGACATTTTTTTATCTATACAATTTTTGGGTAGATGGAGCAAAAGGGGGGTGATTTGAAATGTTATTTTTATTTAATATTTTGTAAAACTATTTTTAAAAACTTTTCTTTTATTATACACTGCCCCTTAGGGCTTCTCAGCACTGTACAGTATGATTTCTTGTGAGAAAGAGGGGACCGGGTATGACCATGTTAGGGGCAGACTACTCTGAATGCATTATAAAAAGAAAGAGAAAAAGTGAGTGCAATTTAACCAAATAGGTTTTCGCGAAACACGTGTCGGGGCTACTGGACCAGTGGGCAGATCTGACAGGGACCCCTTACTAGGTTCATGGGTAAGTTACTACTGTGCACTTTATCTTAGTCTAGACCAGGGTTCATGTTATACCTATTTGGTTAAATTGCGCCTTTTTACCTTGATCTATGCACCTTCAGCACCTTTCACTTTTACTACCCCTCTGAACCTTGCTGTACACTGTCCTTGTCTATCTTGCCCACTTGTCATTTGTCTCCCTCCTTTTTGTCTTAAATCCTTGTCATCTTTTATTTTGGACACGTTTATTTATTGTATCCACTGCATTTAATAAAGTATTATTTTTGCAATATACACTGGTGTGGACAGTAAATACGTGGTGTAGTTACGTGGGCATTAGAACTCTCTTTTTCTCTTTCTTTTTAGTATGATTTCTTGCGTAGAGAGATACTTCACCATCCTTTTACACGGCACAAATGATCACTTTCTGCCAGCGACACAGCTCAGACATCATCTGCAGAAAGTGATTCATAACAGCTTCTGGGGTCATCAGCTGACCCCGGACTGTCATGGCATCGCATCACGGGACCTGCGATGCCGGCAGGGAGCAGCACAATTCCTGCCGCGGTGCTTTAGGTCACACTGTCAGTGATTCAGGTTAACAGTGCAGATCGGATCTCTTATCTGATCAGTCCTGATAGCTACACATATTAGATGATAAGATCAGCTGACATGTACAGGGAATGATGTGAGCCCAGCGCGTGAGCTCGCATTAAAGGGAGGGAGGCGGACAAGGGCGTGTACCTACGCCTCAGTCGTGAAGGGCTTAAGATAGAATTAAGTTCGAGTTCAACCCATATTCTAACGTGTTGAGCTGTTAAACTGCAAAGAGCCCATATATTGTTCTTGCAAAGGGGCTCTTTTTAGTCTGCACCTGCCAGTGATCAGGGGAACACTTGTTTCACAATAATCGTGCGTTACCAACAGAACTTAGTCCTGCGTGATCAAGAACTACGCTGCCGAGAACAGTGGGAGACTATGAAGAGCTGTCTGCCTGTGTAATCAGGCTATTAAACAACCGCCAATAACCAAACATGTATTTCCTATCTTTACAAACTGTTTCCAATTTTAAATGGGGGATCATAGCACCTAATTGGGACAGGATGAGTCAAACACCTGCCAGTGTCTCTGCAAATAAATAAAGTGCTTTAGAGTTCAAAGACTATTTGAAGAAGGGATCAAGTTCTCAATAATGATATAGTAGGGGGAAACACAATAGATTGATGGTGGAATGTAAAAGACCTTCCTGAATATATGATATTAGGGCATGTTTAAAACTGTGGATGTTGGGAATTAACCAGTCTGAGATAGTGCATTCCAGACAACTGGTGCAGCATGAGAGAAGTCTTTAGAACTGGAGTGTGGGCTCAGGTTATGGAGGACTTTAGCCGTTTAGTCCTAGTTTAGTGTGAATTGAGCAATATATAAGCATGTAATATCAGCACATATCATTCAGGACAAAAATATCCGTTTGTACTTTGCATGTGTTAATCTTCCCAACTTTTCCTCTGTTTCCATGCAGCCAGGAGCTATGGTCGAAGACGAGGTAAATACACTGACACTTGTTATGGGAGTTTTTAATTATCAAAATCTTAAAACAAAAAGAAAATCAACGTGATCAAATGAGGTTTTGCATTTTTGTGATTTTATTTTCCTTCTCCTATATTTAATTAATTTGATGATGCTTTTGAATGAATCATCGGGCAATTTCTCTCTTAATTCAATGAAAGTTTTCATTTTAGTTTACTGTTTAATTCTTCTGGGAGTAATATATCATATTGGGTATTTCTGTAATGATTTAACCCTTCTTGGCAGTGGATTAATTGATTGGATTTAGGGGGTATTGCAGTTGCAGCAAAATTAAATTGAAAAAATGTCATAATCTAAAGTCTGGATAAAACGGAGGTGGAGCATGAACATCTCCCAGTGGTCAGACAGGTGATCTCGGGATCGCTGCAGGTCCTGGAGGTTAGATCCACAGCAATTAAGATGGTATCCCCTATTCTATCAATAGGGAATAATTTGGTGGAACCTCTTAAAGGTGCATGTACACATTAAAGTCAGCAGAACCTTCTGATATCGGTTAGCTTGTCCAGACAGCTAATGTGTATGGAGGCCTCCATCTTCCAGGATAATATAGACAGTTTAAATGTGCAAGTCCAATAATTAATTTTTTTATATCGGGGGATATAAGCCTCTGACTTGCAGCTGCTTACTCCCTCACCCCACTGAGAGCCTGAACACTGAAGGTACCGTCACGCGCGGCAATTTTGCTAGCAATTTCACTGGCAATTTACTGGTTGCTGTGAAATCATGGACACATTGTTACATTTGTACATGGCAACAAAATAGAACAATGTGTCCATGATTTCACTGCAAACAGAAAATTGCCAGTGAAATTGCTAGCAAAATTGCCGCGCGTGACGGTACCTTGAGACTTCAGGTGTTCGGCCAACAGCAATTTTTTTTTCATATAGGCCCTTAAAGCGAATCTGTCACCAAGTTTTTGCAACCTAATCTGAGAATGACATAATATAGGACCCGAGATCCTGATTCCAGCAATGTGGCACTTACTGGGCTGCTCAGTGTAGTTTTGATAATCTCCAGCTGATTAAACAGTGATTTTACCATTAGCAGTCTCCTTGGCCTGCTGCCTGGTAGTCTGGCATATTCACAGACTGCTAAATCTGCAACAGAAAAAACATACATTTTATCAAAATGACAGCAAGCAGCTCAGTAAGTGACACATCGCTGGAATTAGGGTCTCTATTTCTACATAATGCTGCTCTCAGATGGGATGGCAAAAATCTCGTGACAAGTTCCCTTTAAGTTCAAGCGAAGTGATACTGAAACAAAATTCTGTTAAGTTTTCATTGTCATTTTGCCATTGTTATTTTGAAAGGGCTTGTTGGCAGCGGATTATTCAGGATAGTGTCCAAGCGTGTGACAACAGAGCTTCTTTATTCAGCAACAAACAGGAACAAATGAGCTTAATAGATCAGGAATAAAACATATGTTATGTGTCATCTGCAGCAGCTCTTCTCTCATACACAGACCCAGGAATCTGGATACAGTCACATGTTCTTCCTGTGTGAGCCTCTGGGAGGTTTTTTTTTTTTTGTTCTAGCTTTATAGACAACATACAAACCTAGCAACAGAACAATCATATACACGAATGGAGTTGTTGCACTAAACATATTCCAACAGGGCTATGTCAAATTCCATGTGAAAAAGATCCACAGCATATGGGTGAAGCCTGAAAAATCTCATTAATTGGCCTCGTACTATGTACAATCCACAGCGGATTTTTGTTGCAAAAATTATTATTATTCATTATTATTGTTCATTATTATAGCACCATTTAGGCCATGGCGCTTTACATGTGGAAAGGGGCATACATAGACATGTATAATAAACATGAGCAATACAAGGCATACACAAGTACAGAAGGAGAGAGTACCCTCCCCGCAAGGGCTCACAGTCTACCAGGGATGGGTGAGGATACACTGGGAGAGGGTGGAGCTGGTCGTGTGGTGGTTGAGTAGACTGACGCTCACTGCAGGTTCTAGGCTTGTCGGGATAGGTGGGTCTTCAGGCTCCTTTTGAAGGTTTTCACGGTGGGCGAGAGTCTGATGTGTTCAGGTAGAGAGTTCCAGCATATGGGGGGAAGCGCTGGCAGCGTTCTGTCTCCTGTGGATTTGTTCTGGTTGCCCATTTCATGACAAGACAAGATTTGTATACTCTGAAAATATATAATAAGGAATCCAAATGAGACTTCAAGCAGATATCTTGAAAACCTTGTGGATTTAATACAAAATGTATATTGTACGTATACTTTTCCAGATTTTATGCACCAATATTCGACTGATGATGGTCTGACTCCCAGCACTCTTATTTTTCTTTACAATGCCACACATTAGGCACACCATACATTTCATTCAAGCGATTGGGACAATGCGACAAATAGCTGCTATGAAGTGTGTGGAGTACAGAGTACACAACATTGTAAGAGGTTGCAGCATTTGTCTAAACAAATGGTCTCTCCAAAAAGTGGATTGGTGGGAGTGCTGAAAGTCCTCTCCAGCGATTGGATGGGTCTCCAATAGTTCCTATAGATAGGTCATCAGTAATTAATCATTAGTTAAGGGAGTTGTCCAGGATTTTAGGAAAAATTATAGCATTTACGAGAAAATGTACTTTGAAAAGATCGCTGGGGGCCATGTGCCTCACATGACTAGTCCAAGGTATGTCCCCAGCTTTCCCCAATCCCACTCCCTATGACTGACAGGTCTCTCCTTAGCATACATACACACAGCAAGAAACCTGTTAGTATGGGAAAAGCCATCTTTTCAAAGCATGTTTTCTCATAAATGCTACAGTGCTTCAGAGTAAAACATAGATAACTGCAATAATGTATCCAATGCAGAACAGACTATACACACACTACTCACAAGACGTTTGGGATATTTGGCTTTAGTGGGAAATTTCAGAATGAACCTAAAATTCGCTCTAAGCTTTTCAGGTGAAATATTTATTAATATGACCTTCTCTACACTTTTGAGTGCACATTTCCATCTGTTCAATATTTAATTACTTTTTGCACAACTTACTGTTCTCAAACAAGGAGCCTAATGGCAATATTCACAACAGGTGTTTGTCCATGAATCGCCCAATAAATTTCGGGTTGCGTTAGAATCCGGTATGTTAACAGATCTCATCATGCTGCTCACATTTCGACATTAAGAAACCAAGAAGACACCATAGAATGGATCTTGTCGATTACGAGGCTTCAAGCATGAGTTTCTCAGACTGAAATGGCCACTGAGCTCAGAGTGTCACAGAGTGTCATCAGCAGGATGCAACAATGAAACAAAGAGACCGGAAGAGTCACAGAACGACAGAGAAAAGGACATCTCACACTGATGACCACTTCACTGTTCACAATGCTTTGCAGAACCGGATGATAAATGCCGTGCAACTCCAGGCACTTTTTTAGGGAGGTGAAAGGCACCAAAGTGTCACGTCAGACTATTCAAAACGGTTACCATCAATGTGGTCTGCATGGTTGACGACCTGAAATGGTCCCTGACAACACCACCGGGCACAGACATCATTGTCTTGCATGGGCCAGGGATCATCTACTCTGGACGTGAGACCACTGGGCCTCAGTGCTGGTCACTGATGAAAGTTGAGTCAAGTTGATCAGAAATGATGGCTGCCAATGATATTGAAGATATCAAGGAGAGTGCTATGCATCAGCCTCAGTTCTCACCAGACGAGCCTTTGGTGGTGGTGGTGTTAGTATGGGCTGGTGTGTCTAGTCAATACAGAACTGCCCTACACTTTGTGAATGATACAGTGACAAGCCACTACCACTTGAATAGCTTAGTAAACCTGAGTAATGTCATTAATCCAGTTATTGTGCCTCTTCATGAACAACACATGGACAACAATACTCCAGGTCATCGAGGTTGCATCATTAGGGAACGGCTGCTGAAGACTGGGATACCTCAAATAGAGTGGCGGCATCTTCTCCAGACCTGAATCCCATAGAAAACCTATGGGATCAGCTGAGTCGCCCTGTGGAGGCTTGTAACTCTGTACCCCAGAACCTCAATGACCCAAGGGCCACCCTTCAAAAAGAGTGTGATGGCCGCTTCAGCAGATAACTCCCACTTGTGAACAGCTTGAGAGGTTGTTGTAAAGCTGTAATTAATGTTTAAGGGCCACTTGACAAGTTGAGACGTTGACATTTTTTGTCGGGGTATACCCACTACTCTTGTTGGCTTTTGTTTCAATAAATTGTTTGAGATGAGGAAATCACTATTGCATGCTTCTACTTAAATACTTAAAATATAATAAAACAATATTGTGAACTGTTAACATTTTCCATAAATTTCTCCCGAAAGCCAAATATCTCAAACTTTTTGTGAGCAGTGGATATGCCCCATAATTCATATTATTGATTAGTATAATGGCCTGCCACCCTCCAGTCACTGAATGACATCTATGAAATATGTATGTCTACCTTTGTAATGCTAGACTTTGTTTCATATTTGGATCACAAGATTTTATGCCTTTTGTATTATTTGTTGTTTTTATTGATGATTTTGTATTATTAAACGTCCTTCTTTTTGTTATGTTTTTTTAATTTTGGAGAATTATCTGTATTCCATAGGTACACTCTGCAAGTGGTAGATCATTTAAAAATCATAAAAAAATTAAATTAAAGTGTGGTTTATTAGGCTTCAGAGTATTTTGTGTAATTGAATCCGTAATTAGTTGGATAATTGTAGAATATTCACTGAAAAACCTAACAATACAATAAAATCATAAACTATGAATTTCTTAATGATGTCTTGTGAATAAAGTAGTCCACAGTTAGTGTTGTGGGTGCTTTAGTTGGGATGTCAAAACTATATATCTCTCCTTAACTGTCTGCTTTCCCAATCAATAATAAGAGGTGTCTGCGAACAAATAACCACACTTGACTCGGGTGCAAGTATGGTAGAATTCTAAGTCTTACTAGGAAGCACATAAAGTTATACAGACAACCCCACAATAAGATCATTCATTAATTGGTTACAAAATATTAAACCTAACTAATCAATGGTTACTAATAGCTGTGAACTGATTGGATAATTATTATTATTTATTTAGATAGCACCATTAATTCCATGGTGCCGTACATGAGAAGGGGTTACATACAAAATTATATATATATATATAGTTTACAGTAAACAAATTAGCATTGACAGACTGGTATAGAGGGGAGAGGACCTTGTCCTTGCGGATTTACATAGATTTATGCATTTCTGTAGATTAATGCAAATCTATTCTAAATACGTATAATTTGGTGTTATTGACATTGACTCATTTCATTTCTTCATTAACTAATATTATGGAACATCTTGCCTTGTTATTAAAACATGCTAGACTTTGGCAACACTCCCAGTAACCTTCACCATTGGTCTACATACATTCTATAACTCGCAGTAAGCAATACTTGATATGAAAAACACAACTTATTCTTCTTAAAGGCAAGTACTGAAAGGGATACATATATGCTAGATATGCAGTACAATGCAGAATACAGAATATGAGCACATTGGCAAATATTTGGATATTTTTATATTCTCATTTCTATAACATGAGATCATCGATAGCTTTTGAATATTAGGCTGTGAAAGCTGTTTTGTAAAAAAAAAAAAAAAAAAAAAAAGAAATACCCTGTTCCCTGGATGCATTTTGCTTAAAAAAAACAACCAACCTCTCATGGTCCAGTGCTGAGTTTCCTATGCTGCTCCATTATTTCCTACAGCGCTAACATCACGTCAATAGCACTGCAAGCAATCAGTGAACTCGGTGGCTCCTCCTGCATAGACGGCACAGTGCTGTGGAACCCACTGATTGGCTACAGTGCAGTCAACCTGCTGCAGGCAATAACAAACACTGGAAGCAGAGACCAGGGGGGAGTGAGTAAGGCTAGGATCTAACTAGCGCCAGCCTTTAGGCTGACGAATCCGTCTAAACCTTAGGTTCTCTCAGCCTGAGCGCATAGCGCATGCGCCGGCTGCCTTTTCATTACTATGTATACCTGACGCCTCGCGCAGCCACCGGCTCCACACAGAAGTCCCAGATAAGCACTTTTGCTGAGTGCACGGGAAAATCACGTTTCCTGTCCGTTCTGCAATAGTGCATATCCGGTCCTTGTGTGTGGAGGCGGCGGCTGCGCGAGGTGTCAGGTATCCATAGTGATGAATAGGCAGCCAGCGCATAGTGTTACATGCCGTTAATGCTATGCGCTCAGGCTTAGCCCGGCATTTACACTTTATGCTTAATTGGCAAATGGAATAATCCAGTCAGATTAGATAACGCTCCCAAAAAGATTTAGGAAAACCTCTAGCAAGGATTATGGTTAGAGTTATAACCTGGAATTTTAAGGGTCTGAGATTCCCTGAAAAAAGATCAGTGGTTCTGAGACACCTGAAACGCCTTAAAACTGATATTGCTCTGTTACAAGAAACGCACTTGACCCAGGACGAAATGTTCTGAATGCACAGATTGTGGGTGGGGGCAGTTTATGGCTCAGGAGCAGAAGTGAGGAAATCGGGTGTGCTGATTCTTGTTAGTAGGGCCTTTCAACACAAGATTCTTTCTGAGGTCAGGGATGACAAAGGATGCCTGATACATTTGGTACTTGAGAGTGGGTCGGGCAAACTGAGTTTATATAACATATATGCTCCTAACTCAGCTCAGAGAGAATTCTTTATGTACGTCTAACAACTGGTACTAGAGGATGGGGAAGACACAAAACTCTTGGTAGGTGACTTCAACACAGAACTATCTAGATTGGAAGATAGAAGGGTTGGGGAACAGTGTAGGCCTCACGTAGACAGGAGGGAACCGAATTTAGGAGGAGAAGGAATTTTATTTGAGTTGACCTCCTGTTTGAATTTAGGGGATGTTTGGAAGCTATACCACCCTTTGGATCGTGAATTCACACTTTATTCTCACCCTCATAATTCGTGGTTACTCATAGACATGTTCTTACTTAGTGGATCACTACTAGACAGATTAGACGATGTGAACATAGAAGACTTGGTTATATCAGGTCATAGCCCAGTGACTCTGCAACTGAGGGACTCCAGAAAGAAGAAACGTAGAGTAAGTGAACAGTTTAAAATAGCCAGTGAGAATGTCAGGGCGGCGTACACTCAATTTAAAACCCAATAAAACGTCGGAATTCAAAGCTAAATGGGTAATGGCCAAACAAGAATTTGACACATGGGCTAGGGAGAAGGAGCTATTTTTGAAAGCTCAATGGTAAGACAATCTGTATAAATTTGGAGATAAAGCAGGGAAGATTCTAGCCAATTTAGCCAAGGTGAAAAAACCAACCACGGCAATTACTGCTTCGAAAAAGAAAGACTGGACTCTGGAATGTACCCCTAGGTGGATTAATGAGATTTTGGGTACGGTAATTATTATTCGGAGCTATATAAAGGTAATTTGGGATTAGGCGAAAGAGGGAGAGAATGGATAAAAGATGTGAAATTGCCAAACATAGAAGAGGAGGAATTAGCAAATTTAAATAGGGAAATTACTATAGAAGAGGTCCTCGAAACGATACGGACACTTGGCTCCCATAAGGCGCCGGGCCCTGACGCGTTCACTGGGGAATATTATAAAGCACTATGCGACAAGGTTGTCACTTCTATGGTCCCTTTCTTTAATGGAGTTTTGAGGGGAGAACACCTATCTGACCAGGTCAACACAGCCTATATTAAATTACTATCGAAAGGTGAAAAAAAACGCAATCGATCCTTCCAGTTATAGACCCATATCGCTGATGAATCAGGATCTTAAGATTGTGTCCAAAATTATGGCGGATCGATTGGCACAGACTATGCCACGATTAATTGGTCGTCAGCAATCAGGGTTTACAAAGGGAAGGTCGGCAGTGGGTAATATTAGGAAGGTAATCGTGGTCCTAGATAAGGTGGGAAAGGGGAGACCGTGTCAGGAAGATCCTCCGGCTCTACTATTGTTAGACGCCGAGAAGGCGTTTGACAATGTGGATTGGGCATGGCTTGACGTGGTTTTAGATGCCTTTGGCTTTCATGGTCCTTTTAGAACTTTTCTCAAAGTATTATATCTTAATCCA
Organism: Allobates femoralis; assembly: GCA_033576535.1. Classification (NCBI taxonomy): domain Eukaryota; kingdom Metazoa; phylum Chordata; class Amphibia; order Anura; family Aromobatidae; genus Allobates; species Allobates femoralis. Next base: position 63,970,116 of record JARQOC010000006.1, on the reverse strand, counting down.
AGAGCGAGGGTGAGCACTCCTGGCTTTCTTTCGGCCACCTTTCCCTTGAGGAAGGTAACACGTCAGGGATGTTTTCTGTCACCTTTGCTTTTTAACTTGGCTATCGAGCCTCTCTCATGGTTTCTAAATGATGGGAATATTTTTGAGGGGGTCAGAGAGGGGCAAAGAACTGGTCCGTTCCGCCTTGTTTGCGGATGATATAATTTTGTTTTTGAACAAACCTGGGAGGGATTTGGAGAATGTACTTAAACAGCTAGACACGTTTGGTTCCTTCTCCGGCTTTAAACTGAATGTCCCTAGTTACCCGCTGTGTACCTTGGATACCAGCCTGTAAGTGGAAAAGGCTGGTAATCAGGGTATACATCGGGTAACTAGGCGCTGCCTAGATACCCGCTGTATACCATGGTTACCAGCTTGCTCCCGCTTACCACAGCCTGGCAGCGGGAGTTAGACATCATGGAAAGAATATTTTATTCTTTTCCATGATGTCGCTGGTCCACTGGTTGCTGGTGAGTCTGCCCGTGTGACACCAGCGATCAGTTCATGATGTGGCAGCGATCCACATAGTTGGTCAGATCGCTGCCACATCGTAGCGTGTAACGGGCCCTTAAGACTGGAGCTACATAGGATGTGCAACTAAAGATCTCTGGTGCTACACTGATGAAGAAACTCCAGAATTGATCAGTGGGTACTTAAAAGTTCTGGGATCAAACAGGTGTGCTACAGTCCGCGCTGCCCGGTCATCCAAGGAATCACTAGGGAAACAATGTTCCAAGCAAAGATTTCTTTATTCTTCAAACCGACGCGTTTCGGCGCCCAATCCTGGCACCGTCCTCAGGGTAGCACACCTGTTTGATCCCAGAACTTTTAAGTACCCACTATCGTGTGGAGGTGGAAGTCCAGCAGCAGCCTACAATACTAAAACCTACGCCTTTATTCCAGTTGTGGGAATCACAACTGGACCAGGTTAGTGCAAACCTGATTACACCTATAAGACCCTACTCTTTACTCAGTGATAGGGCACTATTGCGCCTCTGTTGTCTCCCCTTATATTTTATACAGAATTGATCAGTGGCTGCCTTATCGTCCTGGATGAGATGAACAATGGCTACACAGTGCCATTTCTCTCTGTATAGTTTTCAGACATGGAGATTTCCCATTAACATGTCTACAAATCTTAGACGTCACATTTCCCACTGGCATGTATTAAATGTAGAATACATACTATGGCTTGTCATCTTGGGGTAGATAATTATTTAATTCCCTTCTATTTCTTACATGGCAATAATCTAAAATGTAAAGAAAATAAGAAATTGAATTGTTCTGTAATTGTTTTTTAAAAAATATACTTTTCAAGACCGGTAAATGCAACTTTTTTTTTCACTTTTTTAGGTCGATCTTCCCTTTTCCCCTTTGAAGATGGATTCCTTGGCGATGGTCACACTGACCAGTCCTTGTCCTCCGGCTTGAGTTCTCCCACACACTGTCAGAACGGCGAACGGGTTGAGCGCTACTCTCGTAAGGTGTTTGTTGGTGGATTGCCTCCAGACATTGATGAAGGTACTTTCCATTGTCTGATGATGTGAGACACTCCTCTCATATGTAGAAAATACAAAAGTACCAAAAATATTATTATGAAACTTGCAGTAAAGGAAGGAATAACTATTTTAAGGATCTATCAAAGCATGGTGGCCTATTCCCACTGTGGTTATTATAGTCACAAAATCTGCAATGTGCTCTGATGTGCAATCAGATGTTTTCTATTACACAGAAAAAGGGGGTATTGAAAAACCCATCGATGCGCAAGATGCTGCAAATTACTATGAATCTGCTACTTGTAAAATGTGCAAATGCATGGTAATAAAGGCAGACTAAAGCGTCTGTCACACCTAGCAAGATCGCTGTTGCGTCACAGGTTTTGTGACGCAACAGCGCCCTCACCAGTGATCTCGCTATGTTTGACAGTTAGCAGTGACCGGGTCCCCGCTGTGAGATTGCCGATCATGTCGGAATGGCCTGGACCATTTTTTGATCGTCTGGTTCCCGCTGTGCAGCATGAATCGGTGTGTTTGACGCCTTTACAACGACCTCGTTGGCGACTCAGATCTCAACCATGTAGGTCTGAATCGTCGGACTAGCTGCTGTGTGACAGGGTCCCCACGACCGCCGAGGTCGTGATACGGGTCACCGCAGCGTTGCTGTGTCATTGAGTAGATCTAACTGTTTGACATTTGACCAGCAACCATGTAGTGACGTTCCAGCGATCCTTACTAGGTCGTATTGTTGTTGGGATCGCTGGAACGTCGCCAAGTGTAACGCGACCCTTACTACTAGCATATTTACTCTTGTATATGCTTGTGCTTTTTATGTACAGGGTTTATCTTAATTTCATTAATAGGCAAAATTGAAAAGTAGTTGTAAAAAACAAGTTGGGTAGGATTATCAATCTTTTGGGATGCTGATCATTTCCTAGGTTACCCTCCACTTCCTCAGTCAATGAACAGTGGTCTGTTTCCTGGGGAAGGGGCGTTTTTATTGCATAGATTTTCGGTGCTACTACCAGGATGGTATTTCCAGGATAGGAAAGTGATGGGAGAAATATGTACAAACGGCTTAAGGCTATATTCAGACTGTGCGGTTTTTGATTCATTTTTTGTCAGTGTGCTACATAAAACGGATCACGCAAATGAAATCCCAGCCAAGTCTATTGGTTTTAATTTTTTGCCATTCACACAGGGCACTATTCTAAAACTGAGTACTCCTGAAGTGAAAAAAAAGTGCATGTCAATTTCTGTAGGGTTTTTCTCCTGCGTTTTTCCCATAGGAGTAGTTAAAAATGGAAAAAAAGCAGCACCCAAAAACGCAGAAAAACACAGATCAGAAAAGGGCGATCCGTTTAAAAAACGCAGCAGAACGGAGGAGAAATAAAACCGGTCTGTAGCCTAAAAGGCGATAAGATGTAGCAAATTGTGACATGTTAAAGGGAACATGTCAGGTCCTCCGTGCCCCAGAGTTACCAACAGTTGTGATCACAAAATTCCCTGCATAACAGTTGCTTAATGTATTTGCATATATAAACAGATCGTTAGAAAAATTATTTCTAAAGTCAATTTATGATATGCAAATTAGGCCTTTGACTAGTCAAGGGGGCGTTGGTTTCCCATTTTGCATAATATCATGCCCCTATGGGCATGATAACATTCTTTACAAAAGCGAAGGTCATTGCCAGGGCTTTATAAAGCTCGCACATGCGTGCGACTTTGTTCCCCTCAGCATCTGAGCTTCTTTGGTGCATCCCGACTTCAGAGAGGCTCACTGCGCATGATCAGTTAGTCCGCACTTTCAATCATGCGTATTGAGCTTCATTGAAGTTGATACGCATACACCCGTAGTTAAAGAAGCTCAAATGCCTGAGGGGAATAAAGTCGCGCACATGCGTGAGCTATGTATAGTGCTGGCAATGACGCTGGCTTTTATAAAGCATGTTATCACACCCACAGGGGCGTGATTACATGCAAAGTGAGGAACTAACACTTTAATTAATGTTCTCATATTCCATGAAAGATCAATTCTGGAGCATCATTTCTTCTCACTTTGCATTGTGATGTTCCTCAGTTTTTTTTCCTAGACATTCTTGAATAAATTGTCACCTGGTTGTTATTCTCTCCACAAAGTTGTGTTCATACGCAGACAGCGTTTATTGGATAGTGTAATTGTGTAGGCCATTCCCCTGTCAGTTTATTCCTAAATATTCAGGAGGAACAACAGTGAAACAACAGTTAAAAGATGAACGGCACTATGACCCAGAATTGTTATATTGTGCAGAATTTAAGTATTTAAAGGGACTCGGCACAGAATCACAGGTGCTCGGTGGATCATGGCGGGGGCTAATCATTTAAATGCAGTTTCCTACTTGTGTGTTTTCTATCTATGTCTGCCTTTCTCTGGCTCTATAAAGCCAGACCTGTCAATCAAAGAGGGTGGAGATGGAGGAAAACTGCATTTAAATGTTTGAGGCCTCCATGATACACCAATTGTATGTGCTTGGTTTGAACCGTCATTCTATGTTGACAAAGCCTTTAGAAACCAACACATCCGAATGACTGACAGGTCCTGTATAACCGTGGATTAGGCTGGAATTACACTTTGTGACCACAATGTGTTTACACACAAATCTTAGAAACATGGGGATGAAAAAAATTTTTCACTCCAAAATGGGAATTTTGTAGAATAAAAACTGTAATGTGGCCACAATATGTGACCCCCAACCTAACTATAAATTACCCTTTTATATAAGAAAAAAAATTACATGTATTAAGCAAATTGATTGCAATATGTGTGTTTATTACATTATGGTTTTTTTTTTCTAGATGAGATCACTGCAAGCTTTCGGAGGTTTGGTCCATTGGTGGTAGATTGGCCTCATAAAGCAGAAAGTAAATCTTACTTTCCACCCAAAGGTATTAGTTTTTCTTTCTCTTGTTTATTGTCAGGGATACTTGACGAGAAGTCAAAAGATGACGTCCTGAGTGTGTCATACTATACAAACACAACCTACTATGGAAATTACACACAGTGATACTTTTTGTGTTCTCACCTATTTGGTTTCTTATCCTATATTTAGGCCACGTGTTCACGTTCTGCATTTGGTGAGGTTTTTTTACCACAGTATTTGTAGCCATAATCAAGAATGGGGAAAAAATACTGAAGCGGTGATGTGTTTGTATTATACTTTTAATCTGAATTGTTCCATTTCTGGTTTTGGCTACAAATACTGAGGTAACATACAGACCAAATAATGAAATAACATACCGACCCAATACTGAGGTAACATACAGACCAAATAATGAAATGACATACCGACCAAATACTGAGGTATCATACCGACCCAATACTGAGGTGACATACAGACCAAATAATGAAATAACATACCGACCCAATACTGAGGTAACATACCGACCCAATACTGAGGTAACATACCGACCCAATACTGAGGTAACATACAGACCCAATACTGAGGTAACATACCGACCCAATACTGAGGTAACATACCGACCCAATACTGAGGTAACATACCGACCCAATACTGAGGTAACATACCGACCCAATACTGAGGTAACATACCGACCCAATACTGAGGTAACATACCGACCCAATACTGAGGTAACATACCGACCAAATACTGAGGTAACATACCGACCCAATACTGAGGTGACATACCGACCCAATACTGAGGTGACATACCGACGCAATACTGAGGTGACATACCGACGCAATACTGAGGTGACATACCGACGCAATACTGAGGTGACATACCGACGCAATACTGAGGTGACATACCGACGCAATACTGAGGTGACATACCGACGCAATACTGAGGTGACATACCGACGCAATACTGAGGTGACATACCGACGCAATACTGAGGTGACATACCGACGCAATACTGAGGTGACATACCGACGCAATACTGAGGTGACATACCGACCCAATACTGAGGTGACATACCGACCCAATACTGAGGTGACATACCGACCCAATACTGAGGTGACATACCGACCCAATACGGATGTGACATACCGACCCAATACGGAGGTAACATACCGACCCAATACGGAGGTAACATACCGACCCAATACGGAGGTAACATACCGACCCAATACGGAGGTAACATACCGACCCAATACGGAGGTAACATACCGACCCAATACGGAGGTAACATACCGACCCAATACGGAGGTAACATACCGACCCAATACGGAGGTAACATACCGACCCAATACGGAGGTAACATACCGACCCAATACGGAGGTAACATACCGACCCAATACGGAGGTAACATACCGACCCAATACGGAGGTAACATACCGACCCAATACGGAGGTAACATACCGACCCAATACGGAGGTAACATACCGACCCAATACGGAGGTAACATACCGACCCAATACGGAGGTAACATACCGACCCAATACGGAGGTAACATACCGACCCAATACGGAGGTAACATACCGACCCAATACGGAGGTAACATACCGACCCAATACGGAGGTAACATACCGACCCAATACGGAGGTAACATACCGACCCAATACGGAGGTAACATACCGACCCAATACGGAGGTAACATACCGACCCAATACGGAGGTAACATACCGACCCAATACGGAGGTACAACATACGGACCCAATACGGAGGTAACATACCGACCCAATACGGAGGTACTACACAATCGATAACCCGACCCAATACGGAGGTAACATACCGACCAATACGAGGTAACATACCGACCAATACGGAGGTAACATACCGACCCAATACGGAGGTAACATACCGACCCAATACGGAGGCTAACGAGGTACACGACCCAATACGGAGGTAACATAATAATCAAATACTCAATGTATGCACATTGCCTAAAAGGAATAGTATAAT